>JAHRHY010000007.1:1230926-2461853 GCA_019671135.1 Linnemannia hyalina | reverse complement strand
ACATATATCCATACTTCTTAGAGGTTACCGAATTCCACCAGTGACAATAAGCAAACAGTTTCTCATGTGGAAAATGTACAGCCACCATCGAGGTAATGCATTTGCACGTTCCTCCCACGCATCTCAAAGGAACATTTAAATGTTTTACATTTCTTCAAGAGATTCTTTGTCTTGTCCATTTCGTCTTGATATGACTGAAGAGATCTCAAAGATGAACCTTCAAACGTCAGCTCGATACGACTATAACCATGCTTTTTATATTTTTTAACTCGTCGTCCAAATGCTGTTTCTTTCTCCACCAAATCCTCCAAACGTGAACCAAGGCTCTTTCGCACCTCGGCACTTTCCAAAATCTGGACAAATTTGTTATACACCTTATATCGGATATTCTTTGTATCCCCTTTTCGACCTCTCCATGAAATACAATGATGTCCTACTCTTCCCACATCATCGACAATTTTTGTAGTTTTCGTTTGTTTTAGCAATCTCTCCACGTGCAGTCGTGTGGTAATACGCGTACAATCATAGGCAAAGTCTATGTCATGTAAAGCAATGCCGCTCTCGTTCAAGCTAGACAACATGTTCGCCAAAATTGGCACAACAATCTTTGCACGGGAAAAATCTAAAGAAACCTTGATGGCAATAAATCCCTGTTGGTATTCTTTCCAACAAACAACTTTCTATGGCGTTTGACCATGCGCGGAGAAAATAGTTATCATCCATTTTAACCTGCCTAGCATCGACCAACTTTACAGATTCCACATTTAAATCGGTGGGTTAAATGCATCGCGCAGTTCAGCAATGTATTTTCCAATTGCTGTACCTTTAGTGGTATCGTCAGCAAAGTTATATATACCCCAAAAGATGATGGAATCGCAAAAGAGTTTCGAGAATTTGGTGAATCCTTTTCTCTCCACACTGCCAAATGGTGCTGACTGTAGATTACCCACATTTGACAGCAAGTGGGAAACTTCGTTGATGGCTTTGTTTATCAGAGATTCTTTTTTGGCGACATAATAAAAGGTATACTTAGGTTTTAAAAAGTCTATAATTTAGGTCGTCATTTTTTTCTAAGCATATATTCACCAGCGTCTTTCTTGGTAAGTAATCCATCTGCACGTATTTTGTCACGTAGGAGTTGATAAGATGCCTCTAATAACTTTTTTATGCCGTTAGTGCCAAATATAGTGGCATCTTGTGGAAAGAGGTTACGATGATAATCTAAAATTCATCCAAATAGACAAACATACACAATTCCAGATTCTTCTCATAAATAAAATCTGCAACAACTTCCTGCTGGCGTGCTTTGGTTAAACGTGTAGGCCTGGGCATGATATATTTGCGGCGATAAGACGTCCAGATGCTCATCCCGCTATATACTTATTTGTCAATTACTCCCTTGAATAGATACAACTTGACATCTATATTAGATATTGTTGTGTATACCCTCAAACACAAACATTGAGAGAAATATTCCCGGAAAAAAACGTGGTATATCAAGTATCAAGAGATCACCATTGGGAATCGTCTTGGGTCGAAATAGATGAATATGTTATGGAATACCAATGGAGGTTGCAAGAATTTGTACAGACAATTATGGAAGGAGTTTTTAAAAAGATAACAAATACATCTATAAAGAGTACATATACAAAAGCAAAAGAATCCAAATGGACATAGTTATCTAGCAGTATTACAAGAGCAAAACGTAAGGAGAGAGTATCAACATAAACATATTTTACATATCGGTAATCGGGCAGGACAAAAAGGTTGGAGCGCTTTTTTTTGGGCGAGGGGTACACCTGTTTTCTCGTCTTTTGTTAAGCTATGCCCACCATGTCTTAATATGACATATCTGGGGAATTCTAGGAATAATTGACATAATTACGTGTGTATAATCCCTATTTTTGCAGAAAACGACATTATGGAGACTGATACCATCGTAAACCCTACGCCAAAGAAACTTGCACGGCTGCTTGATAATCTGTTGGAGAACGAATGGGGATTTCTTGATGAACCGTGGCCAATGTGCCCAAAGGTCAAGACATTTCATCGTTCAGAGTTGAAACCAATTGCAAGAATACAGGATATGAAAAAGGTGTTGATGAAGAGACTTGGAGCCATACCAGTGTTTTCTTTCTATCTACCATCTGGAGTAAACACTATTTCCCTGGTCCATATAACGCACTTGAGAAAGGAATTGCATTCTTGTACTTTTTCGTCGCTGGAGAGACTATGGATTCCATGGCACAGTATATGCCAAAGTCCACATTCCATTTGATATACAGCACATTCGTCAAGGTGGAACGTGCATTATTTGAGAAGGAGATTACACGCTGTTTTGCATCTATGTTCTCTTCGTTGGAAATTCGTATTCGAACAGCCAATTGGAAAAATCCCCCAATGTTCAAGCATGTAACTCTCTACTTGGATGGTCATGACTCTCGAGCAACATATGGGGAAGATAAAGCAGCAATGTATTCTTATAAGTTAAAGAAATCGGGTTTGAGAACGCAAGTGGCCATCGATGCCAATGGAATGGTTCTCTTTGTATCCAAATCAGCGTCATGTCGTGATAACAACGATGGGAAAATGTTACAAGAGATGGGCATTGGCAAGAAGATGGACAGCATGGACTGTATTGCTCTCGATGGAGGATATACACAATACATTGGCGATATTGTGGAAAAAGAAAAGTGGACGAGCGTAACTTCTGTTTTCCCATCCGTAAGAAACGACTACAGCAACTCCACGAAGAGGAATCCAACTTTAATGCTATGTTTGGTGGATTTCGATCTACGTCAGAGGCTGTCTTTGGTGATCTCATGAAAACATTCGCCAAGTTTAATAACAAGGAGATTGTAAGAGTTGGATCCAAAAAGGAGTTTAATCTTACATTCCGCCTTTGTCTTCTGTTGCTAAATATTCGCAACTTTGTTAAAGCAGTGGACATCGAAGAGCAGCCACATCATCGTGGATGGATGGAAGAAGGAGTAGATTATCCACGAGAAAGGCAACTTGTCCCAGAGTTAACTCAAACCGTTACAGTACAAAACAAACTGGAAAATGGTCTTGAGTTACAAAGAATGCAAGAGAAATTTGTAGGAATAGATGTTGCTTCAGATGATGATGATGAACAAACGTCAAATAAGGATGATGACGAGGAAATGTCAAACCACGAAGATGATAATACCAGTCTATAATTAACAAAAGTCTTTCCAAAGTTTTTAAAAACCTCTCAAACGCGCTCGCACTTCATATCAAGTATATTATGTGAATTAACCACTCTAATCGCTCGAAATGTCATGAACGGCACACCTTTCACACTACCAATTCTCTGTAGACCTTGAAGATGCTCCACACGCCATGGTGTCCAAATCTTTGCCAACGATTTTCCTGCGCGCACCTTTATGCCACATGCTGTAATAAAATGCCAACGATGTTCAGAACGAAATTCTTTGAGACCGGCCGCTACAATGGTATACTCCTCATCAGGCTTTAGAATTCGGTCGGCTGCAGTATACATCGAAACATGAATAGTTTTCAGATGTAATACATTTGTATCTACTGTATCTTCATCATATTCGAAGATATCTGCAAGTGGGGCACTATACCTGTTATGAACACGCTTTGGCCAGGCAATAGAGATGTTGTCAACTTCCACAATTCCAACTTTGCTAAATTTACGAATGACGTTAGAAGATGCATCCCTCGAAGGAAACATTCCTTTTTGCGAGCCAGCAACTAGCGTGATGGCAGTACATCCAGGCTCGCGCTTAAATGTCCTTATTTCGCCCAAAATAACTTCATCTTTCCCATTTACCTCTTCTACATGTCCTTCCACAAAATATATAGGTCTATCGTTAAAGGAATAGTTAGCCAGCAAAAGTGTAATAAGCTCGGGGTTCTTAAAGTTTTGCCACATATATCCATACTTCTTAGGAGGCCTTTCACGTCCAAGTTATCATATGGTGTTTGTTACATCTCTGTAGATCTCGACAATATCCATAGCGACTATGGGATGAGAATGTATATATGATACCAAGCATATAAGACAACCATTGTAACATTTTTTGTTTAACTATCCTACTAAACACCAACCTATTCTCCAAACAACAAAGTCTTCTTATTTTTCGCACACCACACTCTTGAATATGTCCATCTACTATTAACCTGTAACCCTCACTGCAAGATTCGCCAGAGTAGTTCTTGTATGTCATCATCTAAAGCACTTGTACTCTCAACTGTATCTTTGGGGCGAAATACAGGGGAGAGATTACATTTTAAAAAAACATGTGCTGTCTATTGCTATTTTATTCTGTGTTCTGTTGCCCACTATGAAGAGATATGTCAGTTATGGAAGTAAACACTCCGTTCCTTGGGCTTTGGATATTTTTTATATGCCTTTTTATATCCTCTGCACATGAAGGGGCCGCTACCGAAAAAAATATAAAAATATATTTGTATTCTCAACTATGTGCTTGCTATATGATAGATACCATCCTACATGCTGTTGTGTATGCAGTTAAGTATAAGCCTTTTTAAAAAATTGTTATTGTTGGTTAACGTCATGACAATCCAATACATAAATATTATTATGGATCTAACAAAACACTTCCAACAACTGCTTGATGACCATTGGACTTTCCTCAACGCTGGATGGCCAACAATTACACCACGTAATAATCATCGTACTGTAAGCAAGGAAATTGGGTATATGCCAGAAATAAAAGAAACCCTAAATCGACGCCTTGGTCCTATTCCAGTGTACTTCTTTCTTGTTGACATCTGGCCAAAGGTTAAGTATCCTGGTCCATACAAAGAAGTGGAGAAAGGTCTTTTAATGCTCTATCATCTTGTCAAAGGACTGTCTATGGAAGCAATGGAACCACACATGCCAAAAAGTAGTTTTCATGCAATGCACTCTGTGTTTTATAAGAAAGAATATACTTTGCACAACAAGTACATCACCAACTGTATTGCAACAATGTTCTCCACAATTAAAATACGCCTATTGTCTGCAAAGGAAAAGAATCCTCCATTATTTAAGCATGTTACATTGCATCTTGATGGTCATGATACAAGAGCAACATACAAAGGTGAGAGCAGTGCTGATATGTACTCTTACAAGCTGAAAAAGTCAGGGTTACGCACACAGGTAGCAATGGATTGTAATGGCATGGCCTTATTTGTCTCCAAATCTGCATCTTGCAAGAACAATGCTGATGGAACAATGCTGCTAACGATGAAGTTGGACAAGAGAGTGCATGAGATGGATTGCATTGCTCTCGATGGAGGGTATCCACAGTTCTTAAGGAGGCTTATAGATGAGTCTGATACTCTTAAAGTCCAAAATTTCGCTCATCCATACCGTAAACAGAAGAACAAGGAACTTACACAGGAAGAAGCGTTATACAATACCACCTTTGGTAGTTTCCGCTCGCAGATGGAATCTCTGTTTGCAGACCTTGGTTCCACATTTGAGAAACACAACAACCGTACTCCTGTGTTGGTGGATAAGAAACAAACATATAATTTGCAGTTGAAGTTATCTTTGTTACTCTTAAACATGAAAAAGATGGTTGCTTTGTTGAAGATTTCTGCAGAACCAATTCATACAGCTTGGCTTCGCGAAGGATTCGAGTATCCGACGACAGAGAACGACGTTGAGCAACCAATGGGATATGTTGATGTTGGTGCGCTAGTGGAGGATGGAAATACAATGGCACAACTCCAGAACAAATTTCTTGGTATTAATCTTCATGGTGATGTTGATGTTAATGTTGATGAGGACACACCAATGGATCAAGCAGTAATAATGCAACCCGGTCTTTCCATTGAGCTTGGAGGTACGAAGCGACAAATGGATGTTAATGGTAATCTGTAGACTTATTGCAGGTTTTTAAAAGAATAGACATACATGGCCTATTTAGTCAGCTTTAAGATACGGTATTAACTGCCAAGACGCTAATATGCACCGGTATCTATTATTAAAAGCCATGGTATTATTGTAGTAGATCGGATGCTATTCTATGCTATTCTACAGCATTCCTTTTTATTTAACAAAGAGGATAAACACATGTACAAACCTACGTCATAAAATAATACTACATTCTTAACCATTTTTAAACCCCGTCTTTAATGCCAAGCAGTCTTAATAAGCAAGATCTACGTCATACGAGGAACACTACATTATTAACCACTTAGATGCCTTTTTAAAACTCTTTTGTTACTAAGCGCCAAGCAGTGCTAATAAGCAAGCGCTATTAATGTCCATTGTGGCAGTGTTCCTGAATTAGTATAAATAAAGGAGTCCACTTCCCTCTTGCTTAATCTTTATCTAGTAACCAACCAACAATTATCCATATCTATACAACCATCCATACCTATACAACCATCTTTTATTGCAATTCTTTATATCAGTGTACTAAGCAGCTGCAATCTACCACACATAAACTGAAAACTCATTCACACCCACCATACCACAAGTACAATCCATATTATTCATATCCAAAAACATGAAGTACGTTCAGCTTACAATCGAGCTCATCACCAAGGCCTTTGAGACATTCTCCTCTAAGAAGGGAGTGGAGTTTAACAAGAAAGATGCAAATAAGATCTTTAAGGCGCTTGATGAGGATGAGGAAGTAGAGAGATACTACTTTTGTGGAGAAAAGTGCACCAAGTCCAAGCGCAAATGCATGAAGGAAGTTGATGATGAAGGCATGCATTGTTATGTCCACGATCCTGCGCGCAAGTGTCAAGGCACAACTATTAAGGGTGCTAATTGTGGTAGTGTAGCCAAACTTGGTCAAACATACTGTGGACGTCATCAAGATCAAGATAGAGGTTATATAAAACGTAGTAACAACAACGCACCTGTCGACAAGCGTACTAAGTCTTCCAAGGCTTTAAAGAAGACACATACTTCTAAGTTTGTGTCTTCCGATGACGATATGACTTCCGAGGATGAAGAACCAAAGAAGCGAAAGAGAAACAAGCAGGAGTCATCGGATGAAGAGCCGTCCGATGATGATGATGAAGAAGATATAATTGCCGTCTCCTTTCCGTTGAGTCCAAAGGTAGTTGACATAACGTCCAAGAAAAATGTACCACTCGCTAATACATGTATATGGACGCGTTATGCAACTAATCCAGCTTTCCTGTATGCAAAAAGCTTTACTGTAAATGGCAAGTACATTATTAGGCTAAAGGAAAAGAATCTCTACATTGCATTGTGTCCACCTAAGCTCATGGGCAAGAATCTCCCTGCGCCAGAAATATCTGAGAAAGAGGCACGCATATTGGCCAAGATGGGTCTTCAAGAGGCAACTTCAGCAGATGTAGAAAAAATAGAAGAGTCTTCTGCTGATGAGAATTCTGACGATGATACAGATGATGGTGATACGTCTGATAATGCTGACTCTGACGATGATTCCTCTAAAGATAAAGACTCTGATGATGGCAAGTCCAATAACAGACCTGATGTAGAATCTGGAGATGATACCTCTAAGGATAACCCTGATGAAAAACTATCTCATAAAAAGCCATCTAAGGATGATGAGAAGAAGACTTCTCGAAAGAAAAGGCATTCAGAGATGCCCAAAAATGCAGAGCCATCTTCTAATGTAGATGTTTCTAAGGATGAAAAAGATGAACACACATTTGCACTGGCCACAACGGTGCGTAACATTAGATCAGAGAAAGACATACCACTTGCAAAGGATGGAGGATGGATGGTTCATCCTAATAACGACATGCTTGAGTATGCAACTAACTTTACGATGAAGGCTAAGTACATTGTCAAGCTATGTGGAAAGAATACATACGTTGGCCTGTTTACGCTTGATCATCTGCGTGGCGGTGGTGATGTTCCAGAGATGGATATCTTGGAACGCTCCATGCTTAGCAAGATGAAACTTCAAGAAATGTCTGATGAAGAGAGAAAGATGCTTTTCAACGAGGAGGTCGAAGTAGAAGAGGAACTACCAGTGGAAGGACCGACAGATATATCCAAGATGAAATGGAAAAGGTTTCACAAGCAGCAATTGGAGTATTCCAAGAATGTACTTGTAAATGGAAAGCACATTCTCAAGATCCGCAAGCAAAACATTGTAGTTGGCTTGGTGACTGATGACCACATTAGTGCAGAGAATGTCGACTATGATAATCTTAACCAAAAGGAAAAAGAAAAGATCTTCGCTATGGGCTTTAAGCCACAATGGTCTAAGGATAGGTCGACAGAGAAAGGTGAACCGGTAGAAAAAATAGATGATGAGGTGCAAGAGTCGAATATTAAGGAAACTTTAGATGAACTTGTAGAAAAAGTAGATGATGAGGTGCAAGAGTCGGATGTTAAGAAAACTCTAGAAGATGGTGGACCTATGGAAAGCGAAAATGTGAATGCCTCAAGTGTTTACACTACAAAAGACCATCATGATTTTCTGAAGGCAATGGGAGAAGTATATAGCAAAATAACAGCTATCGAAGAAGAACTCCGCGAGGAATACGTTTCGGCAGATGGTAATGCAGAAGAAAAAGAACTAATTTTTCACCTAGGTTTGTTGGAGAAAGATTATTCCAACTACGAAACATGGCACATGGATAAGTTTGGTTCCCGCGAACCACATTCCGATATATTATGTAAGTTTGCAAAAGAAGGATCTAACAACAGAAAAACCATAGTGCAAAGTGTATTAGATAGTATTCAAGCCAAAGAGAAAAGTACGATGGAAGAAAAGAAGCCTCTTGAAGTAACATTTGAGACCGCAGAAGAGTAGATCAAGAATTTTAAAAACTGTAGATATACCACTTGCACAAATAAAGCTTTTATATATGGAATACACATGTAATATTATCCTCGTCCCTTCCAATGAGATTCACCAGATATATTACCCATCTTTTTAAAAACTTCCACCATCCTTTGCACAATTTACAATATTTCTTTCTTGATCACAGTGGTGTTTATCCACAATCTACTTATATTTAACATTACGAAAATTACAATAACTATATCTAATATGTTCTACAATGCATGCACTCTTTATGACATTTATTTTTTCACCATTGGCATATTTACCAACGATCTGTATAGGAGGCCGCATATCAACAAATATTATAACAATCGTAACTTCCTACAAAGTATGTTACATCAAACATTATAAAAACCACGATAACTTCATCTGAGACGTTCCACAATGCATGCACCCTCACCATTATTGCATTACCCATATTTTTTTAAAACATTCACCTAGGAGGCCTTTCACGTCCAAGTTATCATATGGTGTTTGTTACATCTCTGTAGATCTCGACAATATCCATAGCGACTATGGGATGAGAATGTATATATGATACCAAGCATATAAGACAACCATTGTAACATTTTTTGTTTAACTATCCTACTAAACACCAACCTATTCTCCAAACAACAAAGTCTTCTTATTTTTCGCACACCACACTCTTGAATATGTCCATCTACTATTAACCTGTAACCCTCACTGCAAGATTCGCCAGAGTAGTTCTTGTATGTCATCATCTAAAGCACTTGTACTCTCAACTGTATCTTTGGGGCGAAATACAGGGGAGAGATTACATTTTAAAAAAACATGTGCTGTCTATTGCTATTTTATTCTGTGTTCTGTTGCCCACTATGAAGAGATATGTCAGTTATGGAAGTAAACACTCCGTTCCTTGGGCTTTGGATATTTTTTATATGCCTTTTTATATCCTCTGCACATGAAGGGGCCGCTTAGAGGTTACCGAATTCCACCAGTGACAATAAGCAAACAGTTTCTCATGTGGAAAATGTACAGCCACCATCGAGGTAATGCATTTTGCACGTTCCTCCCACTGCATCTCAAAGGAACATTTAAATGTTTTACATTTCTTCAAGAGATTCTTTGTCTTGTCCATTTCGTCTTGATATGACTGAAGAGATCTCAAAGATGAACCTTCAAACGTCAGCTCGATACGACTATAACCATGCTTTTTATATTTTTTAACTCGTCGTCCAAATGCTGTTTCTTTCTCCACCAAATCCTCCAAACGTGAACCAAGGCTCTTTCGCACCTCGGCACTTTCCAAAATCTGAACAAATTTGTTATACACCTTATATCGGATATTCTTTGTATCCCCTTTTCGACCTCTCCATGAAATACAATGATGTCCTACTCTTCCCACATCATCGACAATTTTTGTAGTTTTCGTTTGTTTTAGCAATCTCTCCACGTGCAGTCGTGTGGTAATACGCGTACAATCATAGGCAAAGTCTATGTCATGTAAAGCAATGCCGCTCTCGTTCAAGCTAGACAACATGTTCGCCAAAATTGGCACAACAATCTTTGCACGGGAAAAATCTAAAGAAACCTTGATGGCAATAAAACCCTGTTGGTATTCTTTTCCAACAAACAACTTTCTATGGCGTTTGACCATGCGCGGAGAAAAATAGTTATCATCCATTTTAACCTGCCTAGCATCGACCAACTTTACAGATTCCACAATTAAATCGGTGTGGTTAAATGCATCGCGCAGTTCAGCAATGTACTTTCCAATTGCTGTACCTTTAGTGGTATCGTCAGCAAAGTTATATATACCCCAAAAGATGATGGAATCGCAAAAGAGTTTGGAGAATTTGGTGAATCCTTTTCTCTCCACACTGCCAAATGGTGCTGACTGTAGATTACCCACATTTGACAGCAAATGGGAAATTTCGTTGATGGCTTTGTTTATCAGAGATTCTTTTGTTGGCGACATAATAAAAGGTATACTTAGGTTTTAAAAAGTCTATAATTTAGGTCGTCATTTTTTTCTAAGCATATATTCACCAGCGTCTTTCTCGGTAAGTAATCCATCTGCACGTATTTTGTCACGTAGGAGTTGATAAGATGCCTCTAATAACTTTTTTATGCCGTTAGTGCCAAATATAGTGGCATCTTGTGGAAAGAGGTTACGATGATGATCTAAAAATTCATCCAAATAGACAAACATACACAATTCCAGATTCTTCTCATAAATAAAATCTGCAACAACTTCCTGCTGGCGTGCTTTGGTTAAACGTGTAGGCCTGGGCATGATATATTTGCGGCGATAAGACGTCCAGATGCTCATCCCGCTATATACTTATTTGTCAATTACTCCCTTATATAGATACAACTTGACATCTATATTAGATATTGTTGTGTATGGCCCTCAAACACAAACATTGAGAGAAATATTCCCGGGAAAAAACGTGGTATATCAAGTATCAAGAGATCACCATTCCGCCTAATATGCCAAAAAGGATTTGCAATAGATGTGACCAAAAGAAGCCTTCATATGATTTCTACGATGATTCCAGAAATACATGTAAGGAATGCAAGATAAAGTCTTCCAAGGAGAGCTATCAGGCAAAAAAGAATGGTGGAAAGCATGTGAAATCTGGGAGATGTAAGAAAGATGAGGATGTGCAACAATCCGATGATGATTTACAGTATGAGAATAAGAAGTTAAAGAAACGTGTCAGAAAATTAGAGAAAGAAATGGATAAGATGAACCAAATTATTTCCCAGCAGAAGAGGGAGATTTATATAATAAATGCCTTGATCAAAGGATTTGCCAGTGGTCTTATGGTAAATCAAGAGGAAGAATTAGATACAGCCAATGTTGTTGAGCTATTGGAATAAACTTTTAAAATGTGCAATATATATACCTTCCATAAGTAGTATTATGGGAATTATTCCCAGGAAATTCATGTACTGTCAACCAAGCTGGTACCATTATCATCATGATGTATATGCATGAGATTCACCGGGGACACACGTATAAATGCTATATATGTTATATGAACGTAGGTGTTTTAAAATGGTGGGCATAGCTTAACAAAAGACGAGAAAAATGGTGTACTCCCTCGCCCAAAAAAAAGCGCACTCCCCCAATTCTATTCCTCGATTACCGATATGTAAAATATGTTTATGTTGATACTCTTTCCTTACGTTTTGCTCTTGTAATACTGCTAGATAACTATGTCCATTTGGATTCTTTTGCTTTTGTATATGTATTCTTTATAGATATATCTGTTGTCTTTTTAAAAACTCCTTCCATAATCGTCTGTACAAATTCTTGCAACTTCCATTGGTATTCCATAACATATTTAACTATTTCGACCCAAGACATTTCCCCTTGGTCCTATTCCAGTGTACTTCTTTCTTGTTGACATTTGGCCAAAGGGTAAGTATCCTGGTCCATACAAAGAAGTGGAGAAAGGTCTTTTAATGCTCTATCATCTTGTCAAAGGACTGTCTATGGAAGCAATGGAACCACACATGCCAAAAAGTAGTTTTCATGCAATGCACTCTGTGTTTTATAAGAAAGAATATACTTTGCACAACAAGTACATCACCAACTGTATTGCAACAATGCGGCCCCTTCATGTGCAGAGGATATAAAAAGGCATATAAAAAATATCCAAAGTCCAAGGAACGGAGTGTTGACTTCCATAACTGGCATATCTCTTCATAGTGGGCAACAGAACACAGAATAAAATAGCAATAGACAGCACAAGAATTTTTAAAATGTAATCTCTCCCCTGTATTTCACGACAAAGATACAGTTGAGAATACAAGTGCTTTAGATGGTCACATACAAGAACTACTCTGTCGAATCTTGCAGTGAGGGTTACAGGTTAATAGTAGATGGACATATTCAAGAGTTTGGTGTGCGAAAAATAAGAAGACTTTGTTGTTTGGAGAATAGGTTGGTGTTTAGTAGGATAGTTAAACAAAAAATGTTACAATGGTTGTCTTATATGCTTGGTATCATACATACACTCTCCTCTAATGGACGCGGTGGATATCGTCAAGATCTGCAGAGATGTAACAAACACCATATGATAATTTGGACTTGAAAGGCCTCCTAGGTGGAAGTGTCGAAGACATGTTACATTTTTAAAAAGTTCATGCTATATATACAACCACAAATGCCAACTGTTGACAATTGGATAGTTTTTAAAATATCTACTCTTCATCTGTCTCAACAACTACCAAAACTTTACATCTGGAGAGTACAATTTAGGCAATTCCTCGATCGTGAACCCCATGGCAATTAACTTCTGCTTTTGTTTGTTGTTGGTAAATTTGTCTCGACTATAGTTACTGTCACCGTTTGCAGGTATCTTATACAGCAGTCCAACAATAATGTCCTCTTCGTACCTCTTGAGCAGATGACATCCGTCGAAAAGGTAGTTGGTTGCATATTCATGCTTCTTGTCAAACGAACATGTTGTCCATTTAATTTCGTCTTTATCTATGACGATTATACCCGAGGAGCTTTTATCTTTAGGGTACCTTTTCCACATAACATCCTCAGCATCTTTATCATCCTCAGCATCTTTATCATCTTCAGCATCGTTATCACCCTCAGCATCTTTGTCATCCTCAGCATCGTTATCACCCTCAGCATCTTTGTCATCTTCAGCATCTTTATCACCCACCGCATCTTTGTCATCCTCAGCATCTTTATCGCCCTCAGCATCTTTATCATCCTCACATGTGCTCTCATCTTTCTGTGGCAAGCTTTGCTTATGCTCATGCGGTTTAAATCCCATAGCAAACAACTTCTCTTTTTCCTTCTGGCTAAGAGAATGACACTCTACATTCTCTGCAGCAATATGGTCATCAGTCATCAAGCCGATTACAGTGTCTTTTTTGCGCATCTTGAGAATGTGCATTCCATTTACAAGTACATTCTCGGAATATTCCAAGTACTTGTTAAGTTTTTTCCATATCACCTTGGATTTATCTGTTGGTCCTTCTACTGGTACTTCTTCTTCTACTTCGATCTCCTCGTTGAAAAGCGTCTTTCTCTCTTCATCAGACAATGGTTGAAGTTTCATCTTGCTAAGCATGGAGCGTTCCAAGATATCCAACTCTGGAACATCACCGACACCGCGCAGAGCATCAAGCGTAAACAGGCCAACGTATGTATTCTTTCCAGATAGCCTGACAATGTACTTGCCATTCATCGTAAACTTAGTTGCATACTCAAGCATGTCGTTATTAGGATGAATCATCCATCCTCTGTCCTTCGCACGTGCTATGTCTTTCTCTGATCTAATGTTATGCACCGTTGTGGCCAGTGCAAATGTATGTTCATCTTTTCCATCCTTAGAAACGTCTACATTAGAAGATGGCTCTGCATTTTTGGGCATCTCTGAATGCCTTTTCTTTCGAGAAGTCTTCTTCTCATCATCCTTAGATGACTTTTTATGAGATAGTTTTTCATCAGGGTTATCCTTAGAGGTATCATCTCCAGATTCTACATCAGGTCTGTTATTGGACTTGCCATCATCAGAGTCTTTATCATCAGGGGAATCATCGTCAGAGCCAGCATCATCAGACGTATCACCATCATCTGTATCATCCTCAGAATTCTCATCAGCAGAAGACTCTTCTATTTTTTCTACATCTGCAGGAGTTGCCTCTTGGAGTCCCATCTTTTGCAATATACGTACCTCTTTGTCAGATATTTCCGGTACAGGAAGATTTTTCCCCATGAGCTCAGGTGGACACAATACAATGTAGAGGTCCTTTTCCTTCAGCTTAATAATGTACTTGCCATTTACAGTAAAGTTCTTTGCATATAGAAAAGCTGGATTAGTTGCATAACGCATCCATATGCCTGTATTAGCGAGTGGTACATTTTTCTTGGACGTTATGTCAACTACCTTTGGACTCAACGGAAAGGAGACGGCAATTTTATCTTCTTCATCATCATCGTCGGACGGCTCTTCATCCTCGGAAGTCATATCGTCATCAGATGATACAAACTTAGAAGTATGTGTCTTCTTTAAAGCCTTGGAAGACTTGGGACGCGTAACGACAGGTGCATTCTTGTTACCACGTTTTATATGACCTCTATCTTGATCTTGATGACGCCCACAGTATGTTTGACCAATTTTGGCTACACTACCACAATTAGCGCCCTTAATGGTTGTGCCTTGACACTTGCGCGCAGGATCGTGGACATAACAATGCATGCCTTCATCGTCAACTTCCTTCATGCATTTACGCTTGGACTTGACGCACTTTGCTCCACAAAAGTAGTATCTCTCCACTTCCTTATCCCCATCAAGCGCCTTAAAGATCTTATTTGCATCTTTCTTGGTAAACTCCACTCCCTTCTTAGAAGAAAATGTCTCGAAGGCCTTGGTGATGAGCTCGATTGTAAGCTGAACGTACTGCATGTTTTTGGATATGAACGATATAGATTGTACTTGTGGTATGGTGGGTGTGAATGACTTTTCAGTTTATGTGTGGTAGATTGCAGCTGCTTAGTACACTGATATAAAGAATTGCAATAAAAGATGGTTGTATAGGTATGGATGGTTGTATAGATATGGATAATGGTTGGTTGGTTACTAGATAAGATAAAGATTAAGCAAGAGGGAAGTGGAGTCCTTTATTTATACTAATTCATGGGACACTGCCACATTGGATATTAATAGCGCTTGCTTATTAACACTGCTTGGCGCTTAGTAACAAAAGAGTTTTAAAAAGGCATCTAAGTGGTTAATAACGTAGTGTTCCTCGTATGACGTAGATCTTGCTTATTAAGACTGCTTGGCGTTAAAGACGGGGTTTAAAAATGGTTAAGAATGTAGTATTCTTTTATGACGTAGGTTTGTACATGTGTTTATGTATTCTTTTATGACGTAGGTTTGTACATGTGTTTATCCTCTTTGTTAAATAAAAAGGAATGTTGTAGAATAGCATAGAATAGCATCCGATCTACTACAATAATACCATGACTTTTAATAATAGATACCGGTGCATATTAGCGTCTAGGCAGTTAATACCGTATCTCAACGCTGACTAAATAGGCTATGTATGACTATTCTTTTAAAAACCTGCAATAAGTCTACAGATTACCATTAACATCCATTTGTCGCTTCGTACCTCTAAGCTCAATGGAAAGACCGGGTTGCATTATTACTGCTTGATCCATTGGTGTGTCCTCATCAACATTAACATCAACATCACCATGAAGATTAATACCAAGAAATTTGTTCTGGAGTTGTGCCATTGTATTTCCATCCTCCACTAGCGCACCAACATCAACATATCCCATTGGTTGCTCAACGTCGTTCTCTGTTGTCGGATACTCGAATCCTTCGCGAAGCCAAGCTGTATGAATTGGTTCTGCAGAAATCTTCAACAAAGCAACCATCTTTTTCATGTTTAAGAGTAACAAAGATAACTTCAACTGCAAATTATATGTTTGTTTCTTATCCACCAACACAGGAGTACGGTTGTTGTGTTTCTCAAATGTGGAACCAAGGTCTGCAAACAGAGATTCCATCTGCGAGCGGAAACTACCAAAGGTGGTATTGTATAACGCTTCTTCCTGTGTAAGTTCCTTGTTCTTCTGTTTACGGTATGGATGAGCGAAATTTTGGACTTTAAGAGTATCAGACTCATCTATAAGCCTCCTTAAGAACTGTGGATACCCTCCATCGAGAGCAATGCAATCCATCTCATGCACTCTCTTGTCCAACTTCATCGTTAGCAGCATTGTTCCATCAGCATTGTTCTTGCAAGATGCAGATTTGGAGACAAATAAAGCCATGCCATTACAATCCATTGCTACCTGTGTGCGTAATCCTGACTTTTTCAGCTTGTAAGAGTACATATCAGCACTACTCTCACCTTTGTATGTTGCTCTTGTATCATGACCATCAAGATGCAATGTAACATGCTTAAATAATGGAGGATTCTTTTCCTTTGCAGACAAAAGGCGTATTTTAATTGTGGAGAACATTGTTGCAATACAGTTGGTGATGTACTTGTTGTGCAAAGTATATTCTTTCTTATAAAACACAGAGTGCATTGCATGAAAACTACTTTTTGGCATGTGTGGTTCCATTGCTTCCATAGACAGTCCTTTGACAAGATGGTAGAGCATTAAAAGACCTTTCTCCACTTCTTTGTATGGACCAGGATACTTAACCTTTGGCCAGATGTCAACAAGAAAGAAGTACACTGGAATAGGACCAAGGCGTCGATTTAGGGTTTCTTTTATTTCTGGCATATACCCAATTTCCTTGCTTACAGTACGATGATTATTACGTGGTGTAATTGTTGGCCATCCAGCGTTGAGGAAAGTCCAATGGTCATCAAGCAGTTGTTTGAAGTGTTTTGTTAGATCCATAATAATATTTATGTATTGGATTGTCATGACGTTAACCAACAATAACAATTTTTTAAAAAGGCTTATACTTAACTGTATACACAACAGCATGTAGGATGGTATCTATCATACAGCAAGCACATAGTTGAGAATACAAATATATTTTTATATTTTATTCGGTAGCGGCCCCTTCATGTGCAGAGGATATAAAAAGGCATATAAAAAATATCCAAAGTCCAAGGAACGGAGTGTTGACTTCCATAACTGGCATATCTCTTCATAGTGGGCAACAGAACACAGAATAAAATAGCAATAGACAGCACAAGAATTTTTAAAATGTAATCTCTCCCCTGTATTTCACGACAAAGATACAGTTGAGAATACAAGTGCTTTAGATGGTCACATACAAGAACTACTCTGTCGAATCTTGCAGTGAGGGTTACAGGTTAATAGTAGATGGACATATTCAAGAGTTTGGTGTGCGAAAAATAAGAAGACTTTGTTGTTTGGAGAATAGGTTGGTGTTTAGTAGGATAGTTAAACAAAAAATGTTACAATGGTTGTCTTATATGCTTGGTATCATACATACACTCTCCTCTAATGGACGCGGTGGATATCGTCAAGATCTGCAGAGATGTAACAAACACCATATGATAATTTGGACTTGAAAGGCCTCCAATGTTCTCCACAATTAAAATACGCCTTTTGTCTGCAAAGGAAAAGAATCCTCCATTATTTAAGCATGTTACATTGCATCTTGATGGTCATGATACAAGAGCAACATACAAAGGTGAGAGTAGTGCTGATATGTACTCTTACAAGCTGAAAAAGTCTGGATTACGCACACAGGTAGCAATGGATTGTAATGGCATGGCTTTATTTGTCTCCAAATCTGCATCTTGCAAGAACAATGCTGATGGAACAATGCTGCTAACGATGAAGTTGGACAAGAGAGTGCATGAGATGGATTGCATTGCTCTCGATGGGGGGTATCCACAGTTCTTAAGGAGGCTTATAGATGAGTCTGACACTCTTAGAATCCAAAATTTCGCTCATCCATACCGTAAACAGAAAAATAAGGAACTTACACAGGAAGAAGCGTTATACAATACCACCTTTGGTAGTTTCCGCTCGCAGATGGAATCTCTGTTTGCAGACCTTGGTTCCACATTTGAGAAACACAACAATCGTACTCCTGTGTTGGTGGATAAGAAACAAACATATAATTTGCAGTTGAAGTTATCTTTATTACTCTTAAACATGAAAAAGATGGTTGCTTTGTTGAAGATTTCTGCAGAACCAATTCATACAGCTTGGCTTCGCGAAGGCTTCGAGTATCCGACAACAGAGAACGACGTTGAGCAACCAATGGGATATGTTGATGTTGGTGCGCTAGTGGAGGATGGAAATACAATGGCACAACTCCAGAACGAATTTCTTGGTATTAAACTTCATGGTGATGTTGATGTTGATGAGGACACACCAATGGATCAAGCAGTAATAATGCAACCCGGCCTTTCCATTGAGCTTAGAGGTACGTAGCGACAAATGGATGTTAATGGTAATCTGTAGACTTATTGCAGGTTTTTAAAATAATAGACATACATGGCATATTTAGTCAGCTTTTAAGATACGGTATTAACTGCCAAGACGCTAATATGCACCAGTATCTATTATTAAAAGCCATGGTATTATTGTAGTAGATCGGATGCTATTCTATGCTATTCTACAGCATTCCTTTTGGGAATCGTCTTGGGTCGAAATAGATGAATATGTTATGGAATACCAATGGAGGTTGCAAGAATTTGTACAGACAATTATGGAAGGAGTTTTTAAAAAGATAACAAATACATCTATAAAGAGTACATATACAAAAGCAAAAGAATCCAAATGGACATAGTTATCTAGCAGTATTACAAGAGCAAAACGTAAGGAGAGAGTATCAACATAAACATATTTTACATATCGGTAATCGGGCAGGACAAAAAGGTTGGAGCGCTTTTTTTTGGGCGAGGGAGTACACCTGTTTTCTCGTCTTTTGTTAAGCTATGCCCACCATTTTAAAACACCTACGTTCATATAACATATATAGCATTTATACGTGTGTCCCCGGTGAATCTCATGCATATACATCATGATGATAATGGTACCAGCTTGGTTGACAGTACATGAATTTCCTGGGAATAATTCCCATAATACTACTTATGGAAGGTATATATATTGCACATTTTAAAAGTTTATTCCGATAGCTCAACAGCATTGGCTGTATCTAATTCTTCCTCTTGATTTACCATGAGACCACTGGCAAATCCTTTGATCAAGGCATTTATTATATAAATCTCCCTCTTCTGCTGGGAAATAATTTGGTTCATCTTATCCATTTCTTTCTCTAATTTTCTGACACGTTTCTTTAACTTCTTATTCTCATACTGTAAATCATCATCGGATTGTTGCACATCCTCATCTTTCTTACATCTCCCAGATTTCACATGCTTTCCACCATTCTTTTTTGCCTGATAGCTCTCCTTGGAAGACTTTATCTTGCATTGGGAAATGTCTTGGGTCGAAATGTCTTGGGTCGAAATAGTTAAATATGTTATGGAATACCAATGGAAGTTGCAAGAATTTGTACAGACGATTATGGAAGGAGTTTTTAAAAAGACAACAGATATATCTATAAAGAATACATATACAAAAGCAAAAGAATCCAAATGGACATAGTTATCTAGCAGTATTACAAGAGCAAAACGTAAGGAAAGAGTATCAACATAAACATATTTTACATATCGGTAATCGAGGAATAGAATTGGGGGAGTGCGCTTTTTTTTGGGCGAGGGAGTACACCTGTTTTCTCGTCTTTTGTTAAGCTATGCCCACCATTTCTTAATATGACATATCTGGGGAATTCTAGGGAATAATTGACATAATTACGTGTGTATAATCCCTATTTTTGCAGAAAACGACATTATGGAGACTGATACCATCGTAAACCCTACGCCAAAGAAACTTGCACGGCTGCTTGATAATCTGTTGGAGAACGAATGGGGATTTCTTGATGAACCGTGGCCAATGTGCCCAAAGGTCAAGACATTTCATCGTTCAGAGTTGAAACCAATTGCAAGAATACAGGATATGAAAAAGGTGTTGATGAAGAGACTTGGAGCCATACCAGTGTTTTTCTTTCTATCTACCATCTGGAGTAAACACTATTTCCCTGGTCCATATAACGCACTTGAGAAAGGAATTGCATTCTTGTACTTTTTCGTCGCTGGAGAGACTATGGATTCCATGGCACAGTATATGCCAAAGTCCACATTCCATTTGATATACAGTACATTCGTCAAGGTGGAACGTGCATTGTTTGAGAAGGAGATTACACGCTGTTTTGCATCCATGTTTTCTTCGCTGGAAATTCGTATTCGAACAGCCAATTGGAAAAATCCCCCAATGTTCAAGCATGTAACTCTCTACTTGGATGGTCATGACTCTCGAACAACATATGGGGAAGATAAAGCAGCAATGTATTCTTATAAGTTAAAGAAATCGGGTTTGAGAACGCAAGTGGCCATCGATGCCAATGGAATGGTTCTCTTTGTATCCAAATCAGCGTCATGTCGTGATAACAACGATGGGAAAATGTTACAAGAGATGGGCATTGGTAAGAAGATCAACAACATGGACTGTATTGCTCTCGATGGAGGATATACACAATACATTGGCGATATTGTGGAAAAAGAAAAGTTGGACGAGCGTAACTTCTGTTTTCCCATTCGTAAGAAACGACTACAGCAACTCCACGAAGAGGAATCCAACTTTAATGCTATATTTGGTGGATTTCGATCTACGTCAGAGGCTGTCTTTGGTGATCTCATGAAAACATTCGCCAAGTTTAATAACAAGGAGATTGTTCGAGTTGGATCTAAAAAGGAGTTTAATCTTACACTCCGCCTTTGTCTTCTCTTGCTAAATGTTCGCAACTTTGTCAAAGCAGTCGACATCGAAGAGCTGCCACATCATCGTGGATGGATGGAAGAAGGAGTAGATTATCCACGAGAAAGGCAACTTGTTCCAGAGTTAACACAAACCGTTACAGTACAAAACAAACTGGAAAATGGTCTTGAGTTACAAAGAATGCAAGAGAAATTTGTAGGAATAGATGTTGCTTCAGATGATGATGATGAACAAACGTCAAATAAGGATGATGACGAGGAAATGTCAAACCACGAAGATGGTAATACCAGTCTATAATTAAAAAAAGTCTTTCCAAAGTTTTTAAAAACCTCTCAAACGCGCTCGCACTTCATATCGTCCTCGCCATGAATACGAACCTTTTTTACTGCACGAAATGTCATCAACGGTACACCTTGCACACTACCAATTCTCTGTAGACCTTGAAGATGCTCCACACGCCATGGTCTCCAAATCTTTGCCAACGATTTTCCTGCGCGCACCTTTATGCCACATGCTGTAATAAAATGCCAACGATGTTCAGAACGAAATTCTTTGAGACCGGCCGCCACAATGGTATACTCTTCATCGGGCGTTAGAATTCGGTCGGCTGCAGTATACATCGAAACATGAATAGTTTTCAGATGTAATACATTTGTGTCTACTGTATCTTCATCATATTCGAAGATATCTGCAAGTGGGGCACTATACCTGTTATGAACACGCTTTGGCCAGGCAATAGAGATGTTGTCAACTTCCACAATTCCAACTTTGCTAAATTTACGAATGACATTAGGAGGCCTTTCAAGTCCAAATTATCATATGGTGTTTGTTCCATCTCTGCAGATCTTAACGATATCCACCGCGTCCATTAGAGGAGAATGTATATATGATACCAAGCATATAAGACAACCATTGTAACATTTTTTGTTTAACTATCCTACTAAACACCAACCTATTCTCCAAACAACAAAGTCTTCTTATTTTTCGCACACCACACTCTTGAATATGTCCATCTACTATTAACCTGTAACCCTCACTGCAAGATTCGCCAGAGTAGTTCTTGTATGTCATCATCTAAAGCACTTGTACTCTCAACTGTATCTTTGGGGCGAAATACAGGGGAGAGATTACATTTTAAAAAAACATGTGCTGTCTATTGCTATTTTATTCTGTGTTCTGTTGCCCACTATGAAGAGATATGTCAGTTATGGAAGTAAACACTCCGTTCCTTGGGCTTTGGATATTTGTTATATGCCTTTTTATATCCTCTGCACATGAAGGGGCCGCTACCGAAAAAAATATAAAAATATATTTGTATTCTCAACTATGTGCTTGCTGTATAATAGATACCATCCTACATGCTGTTGTGTATGCAGTTAAGTATAAGCCTTTTTAAAAAATTGTTATTGTTGGTTAACGTCATGACAATCCAATACATAAATATTATTATGGATCTAACAAAACACTTTAAACAACTGCTTGATGACCATTGGACTTTCCTCAACGCTGGATGGCCAACAATTACACCACGTAATAATCATCGTACTGTAAGCAAGGAAATTGGGTATATGCCAGAAATAAAAGAAACCCTAAATCGACGCCTTGGTCCTATTCCAGTGTACTTCTTTCTTGTTGACATCTGGCCAAAGGTTAAGTATCCTGGTCCATACAAAGAAGTGGAGAAAGGTCTTTTAATGCTCTATCATCTTGTCAAAGGACTGTCTATGGAAGCAATGGAACCACACATGCCAAAAAGTAGTTTTCATGCAATGCACTCTGTGTTTTATAAGAAAGAATATACTTTGCACAACAAGTACATCACCAACTGTATTGCAACAATGTTCTCCACAATTAAAATACGCCTATTGTCTGCAAAGGAAAAGAATCCTCCATTATTTAAGCATGTTACATTGCATCTTGATGGTCATGATACAAGAGCAACATACAAAGGTGAGAGTAGTGCTGATATGTACTCTTACAAGCTGAAAAAGTCTGGATTACGCACACAGGTAGCAATGGATTGTAATGGCATGGCTTTATTTGTCTCCAAATCTGCATCTTGCAAGAACAATGCTGATGGAACAATGCTGCTAACGATGAAGTTGGACAAGAGAGTGCATGAGATGGATTGCATTGCTCTCGATGGAGGGTATCCACAGTTCTTAAGGAGGCTTATAGATGAGTCTGATACTCTTAAAGTCCAAAATTTCGCTCATCCATACCGTAAACAGAAGAACAAGGAACTTACACAGGAAGAAGCGTTATACAATACCACCTTTGGTAGTTTCCGCTCGCAGATGGAATCTCTGTTTGCAGACCTTGGTTCCACATTTGAGAAACACAACAATCGTACTCCTGTGTTGGTGGATAAGAAACAAACATATAATTTGCAGTTGAAGTTATCTTTATTACTCTTAAACATGAAAAAGATGGTTGCTTTGTTGAAGATTTCTGCAGAACCAATTCATACAGCTTGGCTTCGCGAAGGCTTCGAGTATCCGACGACAGAGAACGACGTTGAGCAACCAATGGGATATGTTGATGTTGGTGCGCTAGTGGAGGATGGAAATACCATGGCAGAACTCCAGAGCAAATTTCTTGGTATTAAACTTCATGGTGATGTTAATGTTGATGAGGACACACCAATGGATCAAGCAGTAATAATGCAACCCGGCCTTTCCATTGAGCTTAGAGGTACGAAGCGACAAATGGATGTTAATGGTAATCTGTAGACTTATTGCAGGTTTTTAAAAGAATAGACATACATGGCCTATTTAGTCAGCTTTAAGATACGGTATTAACTGCCAAGACGCTAATATGCACCGGTATCTATTATTAAAAGCCATGGTATTATTGTAGTAGGGAGGCCTTTCAGGTCCAAGTTATCATATGGTGTTTGTTACATCTCTGTAGATCTCGACAATATCCATAGCGACTATGGGATGAGAATGTATATATGATACCAAGCATATAAGACAACCATTGTAACATTTTTTGTTCAACTATCCTACTAAACACCAACCTATTCTCCAAACAACAAAGTCTTCTTATTTTTCGCACACCACACTCTTGAATATGTCCATCTACTATTAACCTGTAACCCTCACTGCAAGATTCGCCAGAGTAGTTCTTGTATGTGATCATCTAAAGCACTTGTACTCTCAACTGTATCTTTGGGGCGAAATACAGGGGAGAGATTACATTTTAAAAAAACATGTGCTGTCTATTGCTATTTTATTCTGTGTTCTGTTGCCCACTATGAAGAGATATGTCAGTTATGGAAGTAAACACTCCGTTCCTTGGGCTTTGGATATTTTTTATATGCCTTTTTATATCCTCTGCACATGAAGGGGCCGCTAGATCGGATGCTATTCTATGCTATTCTACAGCATTCCTTTTTATTTAACAAAGAGGATAAACACATGTACAAACCTACGTCATAAAATAATACTACATTCTTAACCATTTTTAAACCCCGTCTTTAATGCCAAGCAGTCTTAATAAGCAAGATCTACGTCATACGAGGAACACTACATTATTAACCAATTAGATGCCTTTTTAAAACTCTTTTGTTACTAAGTGCCAAGCAGTACTAATAAGCAAGCGCTATTAATATCCATTGTGGCAGTGTTCCATGAACTAGTATAAATAAAGGAGTCCACTTCCCTCTTGCTTAATCTTTATCAAGTAACCAACCAACAATTTTCCATATCTATACAACCATCCATACCTATACAACCATCTTTTATTGCAATTCTTTATATCAGTGTACTAAGCAGCTGCAATCTACCACACATAAACTGAAAACTCATTCACACCCACCATACCACAAGTACAATCCATATTGTTCATATCCAAAAACATGAAGTACGTTCAGCTTACAATCGAGCTCATCACCAAGGCCTTTGAGACATTCTCCTCTAAGAAGGGAGTGGAGTTTAACAAGAAAGATGCAAATAAGATCTTTAAGGCGCTTGATGAGGATGATGAAGTAGAGAGATACTACTTTTGTGGAGAAAAGTGCACCAAGTCCAAGCGCAAATGCATGAAGGAAGTTGATGATGAAGGCATGCATTGTTATGTCCACGATCCTGCGCGCAAGTGTCAAGGCACAACCATTAAGGGCGCTAATTGTGGTAGTGTAGCCAAACTTGGTGAAACATACTGTGGACGTCATCGAGAGCAGCATAAAGGTCATATGAAAAGCAGTAACAATAAGGCACCTGCCAACAAGCGTACCAAGTCTTCCAAGATGACCAAGAAGACACATACTCCTGAGTTTGTGCCTTCAGATGCTGATATGACTTCCGAGGATGAAGAACCAAAGAAGCGAAAGAAAAACAAGCAGGAGTCATCGGATGAAGAGCCGTCCGATGATGATGATGAAGAAGATATAATTGCCGTCTCCTTTCCGTTGAGTCCAAAGGTAGTTGACATAACGTCCAAGAAAAATGTACCACTCGCTAATACATGTATATGGACGCGTTATGCAACTAATCCAGCTTTCCTGTATGCAAAAAGCTTTACTGTAAATGGCAAGTACATTATTAGGCTAAAGGAAAAGAATCTCTACATTGCATTGTGTCCACCTAAGCTCATGGGCAAGAATCTCCCTGCGCCAGAAATATCTGAGAAAGAGGCACGCATATTGGCCAAGATGGGTCTTCAAGAGGCAACTTCAGCAGATGTAGAAAAAATAGAAGAGTCTTCTGCTGATGAGAATTCTGACGATGATACAGATGATGGTGATACGTCTGATAATGCTGACTCTGACGATGATTCCTCTAAAGATAAAGACTCTGATGATGGCAAGTCCAATAACAGACCTGATGTAGAATCTGGAGATGATACCTCTAAGGATAACCCTGATGAAAAACTATCTCATAAAAAGCCATCTAAGGATGATGAGAAGAAGATTTCTCGAAAGAAAAGGCATTCAGAGATGCCCAAAAATGCAGAGCCATCTTCTAATGTAGATGTTTCTAAGGATGAAAAAGATGAACACACATTTGCACTGGCCACAACGGTCCGTAACATTAGATCAGAGAAAGACATACCACTTGCAAAGGATGGAGGATGGATGGTTCATCCTAATAACGACATGCTTGAGTATGCAACTAACTTTACGATGAAGGCTAAGTACATTGTCAAGCTATGTGGAAAGAATACATACGTTGGCCTGTTTACGCTTGATCATCTGCGTGGCGGTGGTGATGTTCCAGAGATGGATATCTTGGAACGCTCCATGCTTAGCAAGATGAAACTTCAAGAAATGTCTGATGAAGAGAGAAAGATGCTTTTCAACGAGGAGGTCGAAGTAGAAGAGGAACTACCAGTGGAAGGACCGACAGATATATCCAAGATGAAATGGAAAAGGTTTCACAAGCAGCAATTGGAGTATTCCAAGAATGTACTTGTAAATGGAAAGCACATTCTCAAGATCCGCAAGCAAAACATTGTAGTTGGTTGGTGACTGATGACCACATTGGTGCAGAGAATGTCGACTATGATAATCTTAACCAAAAGGAAAAAGAAAAGATCTTTGCTATGGGCTTTAAGCCACAATGGTCTGAGGATAGGTCGACAGAGAAAGATGAACCGGTAGAAAAAGTAGATGATGAGGTGCAAGAGTCGAATGTTAAGGAAACTTTAGATGAACTTGTAGAAAAAGTAGATGATGAGGTGCAAGAGTCGGATGTTAAGAAAACTCTAGAAGATGGTGGACCTATGGAAAGCGAAAATGTGAATGCCTCAAGTGTTTACACTACAAAAGACCATCATGATTTTCTGAAGGCAATGGGAGAAGTATATAGCAAAATAACAGCTATCGAAGAAGAACTCCGCGAGGAATACGTTTCGGCAGATGGTAATGCAGAAGAAAAAGAACTAATTTTTCACCTAGGTTTGTTGGAGAAAGATTATTCCAACTACGAAACATGGCACATGGATAAGTTTGGTTCCCGCGAACCACATTCCGATATATTATGTAAGTTCGCAAAAGAAGGATCTCACAACAGAAAAACCATAGTGCAAAGTGTATTAGATAGTATTCAAGCCAAAGAGAAAAGTACGATGGAAGAAAAGAAGCCTCTTGAAGTAACATTTGAGACCGCAGAAGAGTAGATCAAGAATTTTAAAAACTGTAGATATACCACTTGCACAAATAAAGCTTTTATATATGGAATACACATGTAATATTATCCTCGTCCCTTCCAATGAGATTCACCAGATATATTACCCATCTTTTTAAAAACTTCCACCATCCTTTGCACAATTTACAATATTTCTTTCTTGATCACAGTGGTGTTTATCCACAATCTACTTATATTTAACATTACGAAAATTACAATAACTATATCTAATATGTTCTACAATGCATGCACTCTTTATGACATTTATTTTTTCACCATTGGCATGTTTACCAACGATCTGTATAGGAGGCCACATATCAACAAATATTATAACAATCGTAACTTCCTACAAAGTATGTTACATCAGACATTATAAAAACCACGATAACTTCATCTGAGACGTTCCACAATGCATGCACCCTCACCATTATTGCATTACCCATATTTTTTTAAAACATTCACCTAGGAGGCCTTTCAGGTCCAAGTTATCATATGGTGTTTGTTACATCTCTGTAGATCTCGACAATATCCATAGCGACTATGGGATGAGAATGTATATATGATACCAAGCATATAAGACAACCATTGTAACATTTTTTGTTCAACTATCCTACTAAACACCAACCTATTCTCCAAACAACAAAGTCTTCTTATTTTTCGCACACCACACTCTTGAATATGTCCATCTACTATTAACCTGTAACCCTCACTGCAAGATTCGCCAGAGTAGTTCTTGTATGTCATCATCTAAAGCACTTGTACTCTCAACTGTATCTTTGGGGCGAAATACAGGGGAGAGATTACATTTTAAAAAAACATGTGCTGTCTATTGCTATTTTATTCTGTGTTCTGTTGCCCACTATGAAGAGATATGTCAGTTATGGAAGTAAACACTCCGTTCCTTGGGCTTTGGATATTTGTTATATGCCTTTTTATATCCTCTGCACATGAAGGGGCCGCTAAATGGAATGCACATTCTCAAGATGCGCAAAAAAGACACTGTAATCGGCTTGATGACTGATGACCATATTGCTGCAGAGAATGTAGAGTGTCATTCTCTTAGCCAGAAGGAAAAAGAGAAGTTGTTTGCTATGGGATTTAAACCGCATGAGCATAAGCAAAGCTTGCCACAGAAAGATGAGAGCACATGTGAGGATGATAAAGATGCTGAGGGCGATAAAGATGCTGAGGATGACAAAGATGCGGTGGGTGATAAAGATGCTGAAGATGACAAAGATGCTGAGGGTGATAACGATGCTGAGGATGACAAAGATGCTGAGGGTGATAACGATGCTGAAGATGATAAAGATGCTGAGGATGATAAAGATGCTGAGGATGTTATGTGGAAAAGGTACCCTAAAGATAAAAGCTCCTCGGGTATAATCGTCATAGATAAAGACGAAATTAAATGGACAACATGTTCGTTTGACAAGAAGCATGAATATGCAACCAACTACCTTTTCGACGGATGTCATCTGCTCAAGAGGTACGAAGAGGACATTATTGTTGGACTGCTGTATAAGATACCTGCAAACGGTGACAGTAACTATAGTCGAGACAAATTTACCAACAACAAACAAAAGCAGAAGTTAATTGCCATGGGGTTCACGATCGAGGAATTGCCTAAATTGTACTCTCCAGATGTAAAGTTTTGGTAGTTGTTGAGACAGATGAAGAGTAGATATTTTAAAAACTATCCAGTTGTCAACAGTTGGCATTTGTGGTTGTATATATAGCATGAACTTTTTAAAAATGTAACATGTCTTCGACACTTCCACCTAGGAGGCCTTTCAAGTCCAAATTATCATATGGTGTTTGTTCCATCTCTGCAGATCTTAACGATATCCACCGCGTCCATTAGAGGAGAATGTATATATGATACCAAGCATATAAGACAACCATTGTAACATTTTTTGTTTAACTATCCTACTAAACACCAACCTATTCTCCAAACAACAAAGTCTTCTTATTTTTCGCACACCAAACTCTTGAATATGTCCATCTACTATTAACCTGTAACCCTCACTGCAAGATTCGACAGAGTAGTTCTTGTATGTGATCATTTAAAGCACTTGTATTCCCAACTGTATCTTTGTCGTGAAATACAGGGGAGAGATTACATTTTAAAAATTCTTGTGCTGTCTATTGCTATTTTATTCTGTGTTCTGTTGCCCACTATGAAGAGATATGCCAGTTATGGAAGTCAACACTCCGTTCCTTGGACTTTGGATATTTTTTATATGCCTTTTTATATCCTCTGCACATGAAGGGGCCGCTTAGGAGATGCATCCCTTGAAGGAAACATTCCTTTTTGCGAGCCAGCAACTAGTGTAATGGCAGTACATCCAGGCTCGCGCTTAAATGTCCTTATTTCGCCCAAAATAACTTTCTCTTTCCCATTTACCTCTTCTACATGTCCTTCCACAAAGTATATAGGTCTATTGTTAAAGGAATAGTTAGCCAGCAAAAGTGTAATAAGCTCGGGGTTCTTAAAGTTTTGCCACATATATCCATACTTCTTAGAGGTTACCGAATTCCACCAGTGACAATAAGCAAACAGTTTCTCATGTGGAAAATGTACAGCCACCATCGAGGTAATGCATTTTGCACGTTCCTCCCACTGCATCTCAAAGGAACATTTAAATGTTTTACATTTCTTCAAGAGATTCTTTGTCTTGTCCATTTCGTCTTGATATGACTGAAGAGATCTCAAAGATGAACCTTCAAACGTCAGCTCGATACGACTATAACCATGCTTTTTATATTTTTTAACTCGTCGTCCAAATGCTGTTTCTTTCTCCACCAAATCCTCCAAACGTGAACCAAGGCTCTTTCGCACCTCGGCACTTTCCAAAATCTGAACAAATTTGTTATACACCTTATATCGGATATTCTTTCTATCATCTTCTAAACTTCTCCATGAAATGCAATGATGTCCAACTCTTCCTAAATCATCTACAATTTCCGTATTATTACCTTCTTTTAGTAATTTCTCTACATAAAACCGTGTGGTAATACGCGTACAATCATAGGCGAAGTCTATGTCATGTAAAGCAATGCCACTCTCGTTCAAGATAGGCAACATGCCGTCCAAAATTGGCACAACAATCTTAGCTCGTGAAAAATCTAGAGAAACCTTAATGGTAATAAAGCCATGCTGGTATTCCTTTCCAACAAACAGCCTTCTATGGCGTTTGACCATGCGTGCAGAAAAATAGTTGTCATCCATTTTAACAGCCCTAGCATCCAAAAACTTTACGGATTCCACATCTAAATTCATGTGGTTGAATGCATCGCGCAGTTCCGCAATGTACTTTCCAATTGCCGTACCTTTAGTGGAATTGTCAGCAAAATTATATATACCCCAAAAGATGATGGAATCGCAGAAGAGCTTCGAAAACTTAGTAAACCCTTTTCTCTCTATACTTCCAGGTGGAGCAGACTTTAGGCTACCCACATTTGACAGCAAGTGGGAAACTTCGTTGAAAGCTGTATTTACAATAGATTCTTTTGTTAGCGACATAATAAAAGGTATACTTAAGGTTTTAAAAAGTGTAAGATTTAGGTTGTCAGTTTCTTCTAAGCATGTATTCACCAGCATCCTTATTTGTAAGCAATCCCGCATTACGTATTTTCTCACGGATGAGTTGATAGGATGCCTCCAATAGTTTCTTTATGCCGTTTGTCCCAAATGTAGTGGCGTCTTGTGGAAAGAGATTACGATGATAGTCCAGAAATTCATCCAAATAGATAAACATACACAACTCCAGATTCTTTGCATAGATAAAATCGGCAACAACTTCCCGCTGGCGCGATTTAGTTAAACGTGATGGCCTGGGCATAATAATTGCGGAGTTAAGACTTTAAGATCCGTGTTCCATAATGTACTGCTTTGTCAATTACTCCCTTGAATAGATACAACTTGACATCTATATTAGATATTGTTGTATATGGCCCTCAAACACAAACATTGAGAGAAATATTCCCGGGAAAAAACGTGGTATATCAAGTATCAAGAGATCACCATTCCGCCTAATATGCCAAAAAGGATTTGCAACAGATGTGACCAAAAGAAGCCTTCATATGATTTCTACGATGATTCCAGAAATACATGTAAGGAATGGGAAATGTCTTGGGTCGAAATAGTTAAATATGTTATGGAATACCAATGGAAGTTGCAAGAATTTGTACAGACGATTATGGAAGGAGTTTTTAAAAAGACAACAGATATATCTATAAAGAATACATATACAAAAGCAAAAGAATCCAAATGGACATAGTTATCTAGCAGTATTACAAGAGCAAAACGTAAGGAAAGAGTATCAACATAAACATATTTTACATATCGGTAATCGAGGAATAGAATTGGGGGAGTGCGCTTTTTTTTGGGCGAGGGAGTACACCATTTTTCTCGTCTTTTGTTAAGCTATGCCCACCATTTTAAAACACCTACGTTCATATAACATATATAGCATTTATACGTGTGTCCACGGTGAATCTCATGCATATACAGCATGATGATAATGGTACCAGCTTGGTTGACAGTACATGAATTCCCTGGGAATAATTCCCATAATACTACTTATGGAAGGTATATATATTGCACATTTTAAAAGTTTATTCCGATAGCTCAACAACATTGGCTGTATCTAATTCTTCCTCTTGATTTACCATGAGACCACTGGCAAATCCTTTGATCAAGGCATTTATTATATAAATCTCCCTCCTCTGCTGGGAAATAATTTGGTTCATCTTATCCATTCCTTTCTCCAATTTTCTGACACGTTTCTTTAACTTCTTACTCTCATACTGTAAATCATCATCGGATTGTTGTACATCCTCATCTTTCTTACATCTCCCAGATTTCACATGCTTTTGCAACTTTAGGAGGAGTGGAAGTAAGAGATGTGGATGTATTATGGTAGTGTGTGTCTATTTATCTAAAGCTACTCTGATCGGAGGTTCAACTGTTGCACCTTCCCCTTTTAAAAAACGATCCCCTGGTCCTTTTTGAACGCGTCAACTAGGTCGCGGCAGTTCTCCAGGTTGGCGACGGGCTCCCACGTTTGGTCCTCCCGTCCGTACCCTTTCCATGACACAAGGAACTGGTGTTGCCGTCGGTATTTCCTGTAACGCAAAATGGACTCGACCTCGTATTCTTCATTGCCCTCGATGACAACTGGTGGTGGTGGTGCTAATGTTCGGCGGCCAAATGCAAGTGGTGACTCGATGTGATGGCGGAAGAGGTCGACGTGGAAGACATTGTGGATGTTGTAGGAGGGCGGTAGGTCGACTAGAAAAGTGACTGGTGATCGCTGCTCCAGCAATGTAAAGGGTCCGATGAAGCGAGGTTTGAGTTTATCCGAGCTGAGTCCACTGTCGGCTGGCATGGTGATGTTCTCTGCACTAAGGAGGATCTTGTCGCCGACCTTGTAGTCGTGGTCGCGTCTTCTCTTGTCGGCCTGTTCCTTCTGATGATCCTGGGCTCGTTGTAGTGCGTCTTGTGCGAAAAGTAGTGCTGTCGACTGTTGATCAAGATAGTTGTGAACGCTGGGTACGTTGCTGTCGGTGTGGGAGAGGAGACTGGCGGGGATGCGGGGATGTTGGCCGGTGTTGAGGAAAAAAGGTGAATAGCCGGTCGAGTGGTTGACGGAGTTATTATATGCAAATTCCGCGGCTGGAAGGAGGGTATCCCAGTTGGTCTGTTTTTCGTCGATGAAAGCGCGTAGCATAACTCCTAGTGTCTTGTTCATGACCTCCGTCTGTCCGTCCGTTTGTGGGTGATAGGCTGTTGACATTGCAAGCTTGACATCCATGAGTCGATGAAGTTCCTGCCAAAAGTGACTGGTGAATTTGCTGTCGCGATCCGAGACGATTGTCGTTGGCATTCCATGATGGCGGAAGACATTGTCGAAAAACTGGCGAGCAACGTCGGTGGCGGTAGCGGTGGTGGTGCTGGGAACGAAGTGGACATGCTTCGATAATTTATCGACAAAGACGGTAATGGCATCATGGTTGCGGGGTGTCTTGGGTAGGTGGGTCATAAAGTCCATGGTCACAACCTCCCAGCGACTGGCGGGGATGGGGAGAGGTTGGAGGAGTCCTGCAGGTCGCTCCTGACTTGGCTTATTGCGTTGACACTTCTCGCATGAGTCGACGTAGAGTTGAGTCTCCTTGGCCATGTTGGGCCAGTATGCCATCCGTCGCAGTTTGTCGTATGTCTTCCTGAACCCGAAGTGACCAGCTATGGGGGTATCGTGGCAGTCATGTAAAAGAGAGCGGCAAATGTCAGCTTTCTGTGGTATGGCAAGGACGGTGGTACCACGGCGATCATAGTAGAGAAGACCATTATGAAAAGAGTAACCAGAGGGGGCACTTCCCTCGAGGCAGCTTTTGTAGACGAGACTGAGCCTGGGGCTGCTCTGGTAGTCTTCTATCAGGCGCTGCCTCACACCTGGTTCAAGTTGGATATCGATTGAATGGATCTCGACTGTGTCTGTTGTTGGGCTGACAGGATCTTCTGCACGATGGTCGGGTCGGCGAGATAGGGCGTCGGGTACTGTGTTGTCGGCTCCGCGCTTGTACTTGAAGTCGAAGTCATATTCCTGCAGTAGCTCCATCCATCGGGCCTGGCGGCGGGTGAGTTTTGGTTGTGTCGGAAAATGGCGGAGGGTTGCATGATCCGTGTACACGACAAAGTGGGATCCATCCAGGTAGTATCGCCACGTCCTGAGGGCATGCACAACTGCCAGTAGCTCCTGCTCATGGGTTGGGTAGTTTCTCTCTGCCGGTTGAAGTTTCCGTGAAGTGAAAGCAACGGGTCGGGATACTCCTGATGCGTCCGTCTGAAAGAGAACAGCGCCGATAGCAAATCCGGATGCGTCGGTCTCGACGGTTGTTAGCAAGTCGGGATCGAATATGCGTAGGACCGGGGCAGAGCTGATGGCGGTTTTAAGGGAGAGAAATGCCTGTTCCTTGTCATTATCCCATGAAAAAGTTGCGCCGCCTGCTAGAAGCTGAGAGAGCGGAAGGGCGATCTGGGCGAACTTGTCGATGTAAGTCTGGTAGAATTGTGCCAAGCCCAGGAACTGTTGGACGTCTTTGATGCTGGTGGGGCGTGGCCATTCCCGAATGGCTTTGACAAGTCCTGCTGAAGTTGAGATCCCGTCCTTGGAGATGGTGTGTCCAAGAAATTCGGTTTCCTCCTGCATAAACGAACACTTGCTGAGTTTGGCGTAAAGTCCATGTTGTCGAAGGAGGGCGAGGACGCTGCGAAGGTGCTTTAGATGCTCGGCCTTAGTTTTAGAGTAGATAAGAATATCGTCTAGATAGACAACAACCCATTTATCCAAAACCGGGTCGAGTACCCTTAGCATCATGTTGGAGAAGGAGGCGGGTGCGTTGGTGAGGCCAAATGGGACGACGTTAAATTCAAAGTGTCCATATCTGCATCGGAATGCTGTTTTGTGTGTGTGTGGTTCGTAGATCCTCTGTTGGTGGTATCCTGAGAGTAGATCCAGTTTACTGAAATAACGTGCGCCACGAAAACGGTCAATTAGCTCGTCGATCCTGGGGAGTGGATGCCGATTTTTCTTGGTGATCCCGTTCAAAGCTCGGTAGTCCACGCACATACGCAGGGTGCCATCCTTTTTCCGAACGAAAAGTACTGGAGCGCCGTAAGGTGATGTACTGGGCTTGATGAATTTTTTGGCGAGTAATTCATCCAGCTGCTTCCTGAGTTCGTCGAGTTCTGCAATGGAGAGGCGAATGACTGGCTTGAATGGTGGGTCTGCTGTGGGGTCTGTCTCGATTTTCATCGCATCGCCTCTGTCTGGTGGGAGGCCGCTGGGAAGTGTGTCGGGGAATACGTCCTTAAACTCATCTTCGACGATTGACCTGATCTCAGGTGTCATAAGAGGGCGCTTGGGTGGCGATGGTGAGTCCTTGTCATTCCTGTCCTTGTCCTTCTGCAGATCCTTCGAGGACTTGACCAGAGCCAAGAATATGTCCGAGCCGGGGAGGGTAGCCATGGTATGAAAGTGTAGGTGGGAGAGGAGGAGACCTTTGGTGCGGGTTTGGATGCTGTTTGATTTAAATCCTGTGCAGTCCCATTTGATGGATGTGTTGTTGTGGGTGAAGTGTAGAGCATTTGTACGCCAGTTGATTTGAGGGTTGATGTGTGTGAGCCATGGTTTTCCCAGAATCAGGTCGTATTTCTTGAGTGGGTAGAGAATGGGGTCGAGAGTGTCGGAGTAGCCGTTGCGTTCGATGGTGATGTTGACAGTATGGTTGGTGATGGAGGATGAGCCGTCGGGAAGGAGGACAGGAATGGGGTTGATGACGGTTCGTGACAAATTGTTTTTCTTTTGAAATGAGGTACTGATCACGTTACCTTCAGCACCGCCATCAATCAGCACGCGAGCCGGAAAGCCGCTGACAAGGCAATTAAAAGTGAGCAGTTGGCGCTCAGCCTCGGCGATAGAAAATGAACAGAGACGCAATTGCTTTTGTCTCCGTCTTCTCAACTGTCGCTTCGTAGGCGGTGTGGTCGACACAACAGGGGCGGTCAGGTCCAGGTCTGGGCCATCTGAAGTTCTAGACACAATATGGGACGAGTCAAAGGTTGGGGTCTGGTCCAGTGAAGGTGCCAGGGTGGGGGGGGAGTGAGCATCACGAATTGAGTTTGAAATCTGAGTTTGGCTAGAAGTACTTTCAACTGATAGATCTGGCGACTTTTTTATTTTTTCTTTTGAACTTAACTCTGGTGTGTGAGCACTCCCTTCACCGCTGGGGTAAAAGGAGGGGGTTTCAGCAACTGGGTCCTGGACTGCACCTAGTTGCTGGGGGCATTTCCCGACTGGTCTGTTGGGGGGTTGCCCACGTAAGCAATGTTGTTGACGGCCTGGGACCTGGGAGGTCGGGGCGTATTGCGGTTTTTCCCACAGTCCCAGGAGTAATGTCCGGCATTGGGTCGGCGGCACTTGAAACAGCCGTTGTTGTTCTCCAAGTATAGTCTTTCTTCATCGGTGAGGCGGGCAAGGCGCGGGCGGTTTTGTTGCTGTTGCTGGTTGTTGAACTGAGATGCCATAGCGTTGACAGCGATAGTGAGGGACTGGACCGAGGACATGAGTGCGCGGGTGGTGGGGTCGACACTGATGTTATCAATCTCCATCGCCATTGGGTCGAAGGCGGGGGCGGAGGTTGGGGCTGAGTTGGAGGTCGGGGTTTGTGAGCGGATGTTATTCATAGCCTTGGCGAACATACCCTTGGTGGCGCCTCTGGGTCCGAAAGCATAGATGGTGTCAAATCCTTCAGCCTTGGAGCACATGTCGAAAAAAGTGTTGTTGGGGTTAGATACCTGATCAGTCTGAAGTAATTGCCTCAGGTCGTCGGGGCAGCCTTGGAGAAAAACAACTCTGACGGTGGATTCAAGGAAGACGCGGCCGGTGGGATCCTCCGCAAGTAAAATGTTCATGTAGAGGCGGATGCGGGTAAGGTACTCGGCGAGGTTGGTGGTGAGCTTGGCATTGAGGAGGAGGCCGCGGACGTGTTCAAGGAAGCCGTCAGGCATATATGCCTTCTTGAACAAGGTTGTGAAGGTGAGGTACTCGCAGGTGTCGTCGATGTTAAGGGATTCCCACCAGAGGAGAGAGGTTTGGTTAAGGAGGTTGACGGCATGAATGGTGCGTTTTCTGTCAGGTACGTTCTTCATGGTGAAGTAGCGTTGCACCTCCTTTAGCCACGCAAGGCATTTGAAGCCATCGCGAGTGCCGTCATACTTGGCGGGTTTGGAGGTGGTGTCGAGTTCAATGATGGTGGGAAGGGATTGGTTGTCGTTGTTCATGATGGTGAGTTCCGATAAAAAATCTGTGATAAAATACGTGTCGATAGGGGGAAGACAGGGCGAGGGGATGGAAGAGGTGCTGGGTGAGGTGTCAGGGGAACTGGAGGGGTCTGGGGTTTGTACTGGGGGGTCTGGGGTCTGGTCAGTGGATTCGTGAACCTTTGCTACCATGCAACTTTAGGAGGAGTGGAAGTAAGAGATGTGGATGTATTATGGTAGTGTGTGTCTATTTATCTAAAGCTACTCTGATCGGAGGTTCAACTGTTGCAGCTTTCCACCATTCTTTTTTGCCTGATAGCTCTCCTTGGAAGACTTTATCTTGCATTCCTTACATGTAATTCTGGAATCATCGTAGAAATCATATGAAGGCTTCTTTTGGTCACATCTGTTGCAAATCCTTTTTGGCATATTAGGCGGAATGGTGATCTCTTGATACTTGATATACCACGTTTTTTCCCGGGAATATTTCTCTCAATGTTTGTGTTTGAGGGCCATATACAACAATATCTAATATAGATGTCAAGTTGTATCTATTCAAGGGAGTAATTGACAAAGCAGTACATTATGGAACACGGATCTTAAAGTCTTAACTCCGCAATTATTATGCCCAGGCCATCACGTTTAACTAAATCGCGCCAGCGGGAAGTTGTTGCCGATTTTATCTATGCAAAGAATCTGGAGTTGTGTATGTTTATCTATTTGGATGAATTTCTGGACTATCATCGTAATCTCTTTCCACAAGACGCCACTACATTTGGGACAAACGGCATAAAGAAACTATTGGAGGCATCCTATCAACTCATCCGTGAGAAAATACGTAATGCGGGATTGCTTACAAATAAGGATGCTGGTGAATACATGCTTAGAAGAAACTGACAACCTAAATCTTACACTTTTTAAAACCTTAAGTATACCTTTTATTATGGAGGCCATCCATGTTCGGCTCCACCAACCATAGACTACAGTATAAAAATATCTGTCAACACCTATTAAAACAGTGTGTTCCTTGAGAGTACAACAAATCTCATCAGCTTTTTCCTTCCACCAGTCTCCATTTTCTACATTCACCACCACTACTTTGTAACATCATCTACTTTAGCTGAGAAAGCCTTGGACATGATCATCTCATATTGGATCCTAGATATTACAGATAGTAATTTCCTTTCCAATATGAGATGATCATGTCCAAGGCTTTCTCAGCTAAAGTAGATGATGTTACAAAGTAGTGGTGGTGAATGTAGAAAATGGAGACTGGTGGAAGGAAAAAGCTGATGAGATTTGTTGTACTCTCAAGGAACACACTGTTTTAATAGGTGTTGACAGATATTTTTATACTGTAGTCTATGGTTGGTGGAGCCGAACATGGATGGCCTCCCTAGATGATATGAACTTGGCGAGGAAAGCCAAAGCGAGGACTGTCCACAGCGCCGCATCGTCATCGTCTACACCCAGCTTCCCAAAGGAGGCCATCCATGTTCGGCTCCACCAACCATAGACTACAGTATAAAAATATCTGTCAACACCTATTAAAACAGTGTGTTCCTTGAGAGTACAACAAATCTCATCAGCTTTTTCCTTCCACCAGTCTCCATTTTCTACATTCACCACCACTACTTTGTAACATCATCTACTTTAGCTGAGAAAGCCTTGGACATGATCATCTCATATTGGAAAGGAAATTACTATCTGTAATATCCAGGATCCAATATGAGATGATCATGTCCAAGGCTTTCTCAGCTAAAGTAGATGATGTTACAAAGTAGTGGTGGTGAATGTAGAAAATGGAGACTGGTGGAAGGAAAAAGCTGATGAGATTTGTTGTACTCTCAAGGAACACACTGTTTTAATAGGTGTTGACAGATATTTTTATACTGTAGTCTATGGTTGGTGGAGCCGAACATGGATGGCCTCCAAAGTCCTCCTATGGCGGGAATGGCACTATGGACGACAAGCAGATTGTGCTTCTCAATGTTATGCCCAGGTACCATCGCAAGGTGCCAGATCATGAGATGCCTAAAGTCGACGCTAAGACGTCCGGTCCTATCCGAACTTCAGTTCGCTGTTTCCTGTATGAGTTTCATACCCAAGGTAACCTTGCCTACGGCACTACGACGTTTGAAAAGATTTGTTATCGTTTATTAGCGTTGGCGAATCTAGATGTCAAAGAGCAGGATGCATTAACAGGAGCGAGGAAAAAGGATACGGGTCCGGCGTGGACGTGGGATCAGTGCGAGCAGACATTCGTGGATTGCGCCATGACTCTGCATGAGAAGACGTCTGAGGTGGAGGAGTTCGCCAAGATGGGCAGAGAGAAGACAGAGTCTTTTAAGGAGTATGAGCTGAGATTGCGACGGCTGGTCGAGGTCTACCGTGTCAAGGAGCTTCCTAAACACACCGATGTCACCCAGACTCTGAGGATGTCAATCCCGTCACTGACTTTGACGGTGATGCAACTGTCTGAGACGGTGAACATGTTACTGAAACATGTGGGTATGGCGGTGCCGGATGTAACGTCGTTGGACTTCCTGATGAACGCGATCCCGAACGCCCTTGGTCCTGATGAGTGCTCGGAGTGGAAGGTCTTCATCGATGCGTCGAGGAAGGCGAGAATGTCCAAGGAGAGCGACGGCATCAACCAAGGAGGCAGCCAACACCATAGGCAACATCAGCAAGTAAAGAAGACGGTGGCCGCTCAGACGAATGCAGGAGCATCGTCAGGAAGCAATACCGTCAGCGCCAACAACAACCATAACAGCTACCCAAACGGCCATCAAGGTCAGTATCCCGGCAATCGAGGTAGAGGAGCACCGCAGGGACGATGGCAGAATCGTGGCAAAGGAAGAAGCCATCCGTATAATGGTACGTCCGTTGATCCTGCTTTGCTACTGGACGTTGTTGAAGAAGAACAAGATTGCGTTATTAAGTACAGTGCCATGTCTATTCCACACACACAGGCAATAACAACCAAAGCCAACGAGGATCCTCGTCAGCTTGATGTAACCCCTCTGGTGACGGCGCAGATAGATGTGTTACCCATGGTTGAGTCGAATAAAGTGATGCGTGAGGCGACCAGCAGTAATACTGAAAACAGTGTGGAGGGCAATCTTGTTGTAAAGAAGAAAAGGAGAAAGAAGAGAAAAGCGAATGCGGAGTCCCGCTTTGGAATGTCGGTTCATGTAGGTTCACCTCCTCCATCACCTCTCGACGGAGGGGAAGGTGGGAGAAGTGCTGAAATGGCTGGTATTATAAAAGCGAAGATCAAGTATGGGGCAGTTGGTGTAATCAGTAAAGAAGATGATGGTTGCGCTTTTGGCTCGTACGAAGTCGAGGATGACGAACTCGCTCAAGCGTTTGAAAGACACACGCTAAAAGACAACCCTGTTGCAAAGATGTGTGACGGCTACCCGTTATTTAAATTCGGTGACGATGATTTTTCTCTTGTGCAAGTTGCGTACGGATCGGTCAAACGCAAGAACCAACCAGACAATCGTCTTTTTGTTCCTGTCACCATCCACGGAGAACAACACCGAGCGCTCATCGATACAGGCGCCACGCACTCGTTCATCAGTTCAAGAATAGTCAGCAAATATTCGATCCCTGTCAATAAAATGAAAGGGTACATCGAGTTAGCGGATACTTCGACTATTGCACGCATCGGCGAAACAGAGAACATGGAGGTTATCTGTGGAAAGAATTTGCTTTGCGCACCATACGAGGTTATTGATCAACCCCATGCCATTACTATTGGTATGGATCTCTTTCATCGGTATGGCTTCAACATCATAGGTTTACCTGACCCAGTAGAGTCTCCTGATCAAGTACCTATGCCTGTTGAGGACGAGAAGCCGACTCTCATACCTCTTATGACACCCCCTGTGGAGACGACGCGGGAGTACATCGAGGAAAAGAAGTCATTTATGGAGTGCGTCAAGGAGCTACTGGAGGAGAACGCAAGGATCCCTTCCACCAGCTTTTGCCCAATTCCGGAGATGAAGGTGTTTTTACCTGTACCGGAGGGCATTACTTTGAATCGACGTTCAAGAGTGTTCGCTCAGTCACAACGACCCATTCTGGATGACGCAGTAGATCGCTGGTTGCAGGACGATGTAATTACACTGGCACCGGCTGGTAATCGTCACAACAACACTCTGACGCTCGCAGCAAAGAAGGATGCAAATGGTGAGAAAACCCTTTATCGTGTTTGTCTTGACCCACGCCCTCTCAATGCTCACTTACCTGATGACAATTTTCCTGTACCTCTTATATCAGAGATCATGCAGTTTGCAGGAGGCAATGCTGTGTTCTCGACGGTGGATTTGCGTCAGGCTTATCATCGACTTCCGATTCATAAGGAAGACAGACCGCTTACAGCATTCACGCACAATGGAGTACAGTACATGTTCAAGAAAGCCCCTTTCGGCTTGAAGCCCTTGTCCAGTCTGTTCCAACGTGGAATGTCAAGGATTCTCGGCGATTTGGATTTTGTCCGCAATTTTATTGATGACATTCTGATTGCTTCGAAGGATCGAGCGGACCATCTTGCGCATGTTATGGTTGTCATTGAACGTCTGACCAAAGCCAAACTAATTATCAACATTGAGAAATGTAGATTCTATAGCACGCAGGTAGCATTACTTGGATTTGTAATTAATACCGCCGGCAGACGTGTGGACCCGAATAAGTTGGTGAACATTCAGGACTGGAGCCCGCCGACCACTGGAAAGCAGGTTCAGTCGTACATGGGCACGTTCAACTTTTTTCGGGAGTATATGCCTCTTATCAGCACTGTTGCGGCACCGCTGGACGCGCTACGCAATGTACCTGGATCCTTCGTATTAAACGACATTCAATTACGGTGCTTCAATTCATTAAAGAATATTCTCACACAAGCTCCAGTACTTTCTTTTCCGGATTTCGGCCTACCCTTTTATGTTGCCACAGATGCATCAAATGTTGGTGTCGGAGCGGTTCTGTATCAGTTACCGGGAGGCGAAGGTGAACCTGAGAATATTAAATATATATCTTTTGTAGCGCGATCGTTACAGGATCGGGAAAGGAGATATTCGGCTACTCAAAAGGAGCTACTCGGGATTGTGTTCGCCCTCAAGAAGCTACATTATTATTTGTGGGGCAACCATTTCACGCTCTTCACGGATCATCGAGCTCTCACCTACATGCATACGCAAAAGGACTTGAACTCAATGCTCACCGGATGGCAGGAGTTGATCTGGTCATACACGTTCAAGGTTGTTTATCGCCCTGGCGTGCTTAATGTGCTTCCAGACGCTTTGTCTCGCCAGTTCCCGCCGGAGTTGTGGACGGGAAGAACAGAAGGTTCAGCGCCGACAAAGATTTATGGATACATGCATTTGATCCAGGATTCAACTACTCCTCGTCAAACAGTGAAGGTCTCTGAAAGGAGAACTATCCTAGCCGACACCCATGCACTTGGTCACTTTGGGACCAATGCCATGGTAAAACACATTCACGGAGTGGACAAGACCTGGCCTAATCTAGCCAAGGATTGTTTGGAGTTCGTTCAACGTTGCCAACAATGCCAGCGAAACAATATCGCTCGCAAAGGGTACCACCCAATGAAGGCCGTTCATGCTCAGTTACCAGGAGAACACATGGCTGTTGATCTAGCCGGACCTTTTCCTGTGGATAGCGGAGGTAATCGATTCCTTCTCATCTTAGTCGATGTTTGTACAAGATTTGTGTTCCTTGAACCTATACCGAACAAGGAGGCACTCACCGTCGCAAAGGTGTTGTTCAAAACATTTACTTTGATCGGTTTTCCCGCCATTCTACAATCTGACAACGGCAGAGAATTTGTCAATGGGGCAATTAAAGTAATGACTACTAATTTAGGTGTGGACCATCGGTTGGTCACTCCTTATCACCCCAGAGGCAATGGTGTTGCCGAGAACCACGTCAAAACGGCGTGTAGCATTATCAGAAAAGAAATCGACGACCAGAAACAAAGTTGGGCATTACATGTTCCTATGGCACAGCTGGCCATGAACACGAGAATTGTGGCTCTTCACAACTCTTCGCCTTTTTCTTTGTTTTTTGCAAGGCGATTTAATGGACTGAGTAATCTCTCGGATGAAAAGGGTGTTATTCCTTCTCATGAAGTGCTCTTAGAACGCCTTGAATACATGACCAAGGTTGTTTTCCCAGCAATTCAAACCAAGACACGTGACACTCAACAGCGAATGATTGAGCGTTTTAACAGAACGGTACTGCACATTGAGTTCCCAGATGGAGCAAAAGTAATGTCTTTGGATCCTATTAGGGGTGACAAGCTATCGCCTCGTTACGAGGGCCCCTACACTGTTGTCCGCCGCACCACTGGTGGTTCTTATGCTCTCAAAGATGGGACAGGAGAATTACTGGGGCGCAATTTCGCACCATCACAGCTAAAGCTGGTACTGGACGACTTTGAGGAAACAGAAACTTACGAAGTGGAAAAAATTCTCGACCATAGGGATGTTCCTGGGGAGGGAGTAGAGTACTACGTAAGTTGGAAAGGATACAAGGAACGAACTTGGGAGCCTCAAAAGAACTTTGTTGAGAGAAAGTGTATCACAGACTATTGGAAGACCCGCGATCAACCAATTACACAATCTCTACCGCAGCCTCGTCAAACGTTGAAGACACATGAGTCAAGGAGCGAAGAGCAGGAGTCAGCTTCAAAGCAACGGAAGGCTAAAGATCGATCGAAAGATAAGCCAATGAATGATACGATCAGTGATGAGATAAGTGGGGGCACGCGCAAGCATGGCAGCCCAAATGATAGTGCACAGATAGCAGTGCAATCAGAACCCCGCAAACGCAAGCGCTTAATTAAGGAGACTGTCGAAAAGAGTAGCACGGAGAAAAGGACTACTCGCACGCGCAAGCGTGGTCGAAAGTAATCCTCATCACCACAAGATGGAGTGAATGGAGAGAAGGGGTTTTTTTCAGCTTTCCCCTTATAATCACGCATGAGGTTTTCCCTTTGGGTTTCCCCTCACGAGGATTTTGCTTTTTTGCCTCGAGTGATATGTACTATATGTCATGAGAGGTTTATTGACCCTCAACACGACTGACAAGGTTTCTTTTGTTTTCCTTTGCAGATCAGTGTATTTTTATTTTCTTTTTTATTTTTATTTTCCTTTGGGTTTTCTTTTTTTCCCAAACACCACACACCACAAAGCACACACGCGTTCCTTTCTTCTCAGGGCGGCTTTCAGCCTTCCCTTAGGAGGGAGTTGTTGCGTATTTGCCTTGTGGATCATAGATAGATGAAGACATGAACTAGCTAGAACTAAGCCACCAGGAACGACATAAGAGATCGTTCCTGGTGGGCCCTAATACAACCTTCTTCTTGTCTCGTTACTTACAAAGTGAGTCTAAACCTTATTTTATCGCAATCTTTCCTTGGATCGAGGATGCATTTAACAACGACGGAGATCGATCGGAACCCTACTGGCGAGAAACATGCAGACGGTTGATGAACGAGGAGGATCCAAACGCGGTCACTGACGCCGACATCTATGGGGAACGCGTATTGCCCGAGTCCGCAGCCAGTAACAGCTACACCACCACCACGCACACTACTTGTTCATATGCGTAGGGTGATCCTTTAGGATGCGGCGTTGTACTTGAGACCAAACTGCAAAGGCGAGACGATGCAGAATAGTCTTCTTTCCTTGCCTGTTTTCTCGTCGCAGGGATTTCTGGCTTTCCAAAGTCAACTTCTGAAAGCCATTGAGGACTCTCGGCTCCAGGCGAGCATAATCCGCACCGACGTTGTTACCGATGGACCAACCCTCACGGCGGGCATCAACACTGTTGGAACCAAGATCGATCAGCTGTCTCACATGCTGCAGGGAACGATGGAGACCCGCTTTGGTCAACTGGAGGGAGTCGTGGCCATCCGCTTTGGTCAACTGGAGGGGGGTCGTGGCCGGAGTGATGAGAGGTTTGGCAGTACGAGAGGAGCGCACCAGAAGTTTGTTCGAAGTAGGCATGAGGATTCAGGATGAATTTTTGAGTAAAGTTGACACTCAGGAATACTCTAACACCCCTCCTCCATTATTGGATAACCAGCAACAACAGCAACAACTCCCATCACCTTTGCGACAGCGTTCACAAAATCAACTCACACTCCAACAGCAACCACAGCTACAGCTTCAAATTCAACCCCTCGAACAGCAACTTCAACACCATCAACAACTTCAACAAAATGAACATCGTCAACAACAGCAGCCCTTCCTTCCGCAACTGCCGCTCATACAACACCACCTACCGGAGCCGCAGACAGAGTCGGAATGTCGTTCTCAAGTACAAATGCAGGCACAGACTCTGTCTCACGATCCTTCTCGGGCGGATGTCCAACCCCAACAACGATTACAGTATTTCCCACACTCAAGACCATGAACAGCAAGCGCAGGGTACTGCGAGTGAGCAATGCCAGCGCGACGGTTCCTCAGCTATCAAGACGACTATCTTACAAGCGGAGTCAGCTTGGCCCTGCTGGGCCCAGGGATATTGTTCTTTATGGTAACCCGTCAGGTACGAGTAGCGGGGCTACGGATCAGCAATGTGAACTCTACATCCCAAGCATCCCATTGGCCACAGGCAGTAAAAGTTCTCAGTCACACTACAGTATTCTGAAAAATTCCACAAGATCGGCAATAGGTACCCTATTATCTTCAAACGAGCTTCTTCTTCAACCCCTCATCCCCTAATAAACACCACAAAGCCTTACAACAACTCCCGGCACCCGTGGCGTCGCCCACGGGCAACCTTTCTAGTTTGCTCACTGCACTAATTGCAACAATGTATTCTTCTCAAGCGTAAGACATGTGATGATGAAATCCTCCCCCAACCGCGATTATGCATCCCTTACCCACCCTTATCCACTTGCTTATACATCACCACTTCTCTCTCTCTCTCTCTCTCTCTCTCTATTCATGCACCCTTACGGGGATGCCTCGTGGTGAATTGCGGATTAAAAACTGAATGGGCTTGACTTTGATTCCAGTTCTTGAGTTGTCGCTTTATTTGTTTGCGCTTGAGACTGAGATCGCTATTGTGGTATTACGGTGAAGATTGAAGAAGGCTTAGCCTTGAGACTCTCGGCTCTAATAAAGCACCAGCCAAACTCCTGTATCGGTCCCGTTTTCTTTGCTTTGCATGACGTTTGGCAGCCAGCCCGTACAGAGATATCAATTGAATCGTTGAAGCCTTTGTGCATTCAAACAAACAGAATAAGAATACCACAATCAATCGCGAGTTGAAGTCTTGGCACATTCAAAAAAAACAAACGACCTCAACATACCCTGAAACAAAGCAGCTCGTGAATGGCCAGTAAAGAGGTTGACAAGTAACTGACCCTTGCGTCCAGTCTAGTCGCATCCATCTTGATTATCCTAGTGACGTTGTCACCAGCCGCTCCCCAACAAAGACCAATACGCTGGAGGCATGGTCCTACAATTCCATAAAAAGCATCTGTTAGAACTTGGATCATATACTTTATAGGTTTCAACGACAATGAAAAGACATAAAAGAACTGCAATACCTCCAATGATCAAGCCTGAGACCATGACATCTCGAAATTCGTTCGCCCCTCCAACTTCCATCGTTCGACCAATCAAAACATCATGGAGCTGTCTTGGTAGCTTGAACTTGCTCTCCGAGATGTATTTGTTACCCTGAGGACACCAGACCTTTGCAGCCTCCGCTATCGCCCAGTCAGTCTCCGGTGATGTAACAGTCCTCCATACCAGATCGGCCCGGGTCCCCATTCTTTTCCTCTCGTTCCCGCACGTTGTCTCCCGCTCATCGTTTCTTCTTGCGGATGAATCATGACCGGTTACTTCCCCTGGTATTATAAAACATCCTGGCACTCCTTTTGCTAAGTTGGTGCACACACCCCACGCAGACTTCAGCCACCAACTCTCCGATAAGCTATCTGCAACATTGAACGGCGAGGGATCATTTGTTTCATACAGATAAAGCCTTGCTGCTTTCATGATCATATCTAATGCTGTTATCTTTCCCCTATTTCTCTCCCATATTCTACTATGGGACCGACAGAGTCGAAACGTGGTTTTTATGACGATGCCTACGACGATGACATTGGCCCTGACAATGAACGTGATGCTCAGAACTCGAACGCAGAGCAATCACCTCGTACAAAGAAACGGAAGGGCAGTACACAAGTAAGATGCAATGTGTTGCAATTTTCTTTGGGGTTCGCTCAACTGCTAACTGACTAACTGAATAACTGACTACTCGTAAACAGTTTACCGACGATAGGAGGAAGTCACTTCAGCGCCGTTACTCTAGCCTAGGGAGAAGTGGACATTGGAATCTGGAACGGTAGTCGAAGACATTCTGTTCGAGGCTGGAAAGCAGATGAAGGACTTACAGTATGTTTATTTTCCTTTCTCGATGTTTTTTTCTGTTTAAACAAAGGAACAGATGACTAAATTTGCTCTACAAAGTCCTATTCATTCGTTCATGGTCGATTTGAGTGACAAGATTACACGGCAGCTGTTCTCAAAGAAAGACTGGATCGAAATCTGCGACAATCTCCCGGATGGGTCACCGTATTCCAAGGAGGCGCCAGATTATATGGATGAATTCGAACGCGTGGAAACGCTTAAAGACCTCCAGGATCTGCTTGACAAGCGTCCACGGCACATCGAGTCCCAACTTGTACATGAGTGCCTCTTGAACTGGTAAGTTGTTGGACGCTATTTTAACTTACATGTGTGCACCAGTACCCTGGCATTTCGTGATTAATTTTTATTGTTTTCTCAGAGAAAGACGGAAAAAGCTAATGAAATAATTACAAGTAAAACAGAAGTTTACTAACCATGGGCACTCTCTCCAACAGCTGCAACTTCGGGTCCTGCATCAGCATTAGATTCGACTGGCAGCAAGGAAGGATCGGGTATGTCTCCTGTGAGCCAACAAATAATTTAAAGACATTGTCAGTGGTGTTGATAAGTAAAGGACATAAAAGAGAGTTCATGTCCGGTTTGACAAAACCTCTATCATACCAATGCTTTCAGCGCGCTGTGAATCAGTTAGGCCGCTTGCTGCAATATCATTTCTCCTATGAACTATAAGAATATGAAGAAGATCATTTAATAAGAACAAGACGGTTGTGCAACTGGCAATTACATGCGTCGGTATCTTCTATTACCATATGCTGCTGATGCCTCATCGACCGCTGTATCCTGTGCCACACATGCGAGCCTCTGCGCACTCTTCTTTGAGTTGAGTTTCAGCGCACGCGTCGTCCAGAATTGCTCCTCATGGTGTTTCCGGAAATTGTCGAATTCGTCATTCAAAACTTGACGACGCTTCAGTGGGATTCTTGAAGATTGTAAAAGGGTCTTGAAGGATGCGATCGCGGAATCTCGGTCAGAAAACTCGAAGTGAATGACGAAGTTCGCGAAGAAGACATGCTCCTTTTTTTTTGTTTGAGGGCCCAGTCCAAATGCGCCTGTGACATATGAATATTCTATGCAAATTGAGAGGTTGCAATGGTTAAATAAGGTCACAACAAGCACATACGTACCACAAGTTCCATTGATGCATAAGTATCAAACAAAGGAGCCAATGGCGCCTTCCCGGCATATGCCATGAAGAGCTCCTTAGAAGACCACCACTGTCGCGGTCACTTCCCGGTCGGCAAACCAGAAGTCCGAAAGGACTCGTTAAGTCTGCTAGAGCTAAAGAAGCAAACCGCTAACGACAGGATGTTTCTGCGTAATCCAGATGCGTATATCAAACAAAGGAGCCAATGGCGCCTTCCCGGCATATGCCATGAAGAGCTCCTTAGAAGACCACCACTGTCGCGGTCACTTCCCGGTCGGCAAACCAGAAGTCCGAAAGGACTCGTTAAGTCTGTTAGAGCTAAAGAAGCAAACCGCTAACGACAGGATGTTTCTGCATCTGTGTGAAAGGATTGTTAAGCGCACCTGAAAAGGGACTGGTGCTAGGATAAAACATAATCAGGGAGGAACGGATGGAGAGATGATTAGTTTCAGTATAGCAGCGCGTGTACTTCAACAACAGATCAGAAAGTATGGGAATTTAAAAACCTTGGGGGCCTTGGGGATGTCAGCAACAGAGAGAGAGAGAGAGAGAGAGAGAGAGGAGGCGAGGAAGGAAGGTTATCAAATATTAAAAAAGAAACGTCAAATGAATTGTGACTTTCTAGCCCTAAAGGACTGCTATCCACATAAATGGCAATAGGAAATGGCCAAGGCTCGAGTTTCTGCTTCCAACAAACGACTATCTTCATCAACATTCCTTTCTTCCGACCCCAAAAGCAGATGCCCCAACACCATGGGGCTCTTTGAACGGTTCCCTTCATTCGCAGGAAAGGGTACAGCCCTGTCTTGCTGTACTACACCATACTCGCCTGCATCACAACTAGTTGACTTGTGTTGTGAGGTTGTTGCTGTACTACAAGATGGGGTGAATCGGGGTCACTTGGGTGATAGCAATTTCCGAGGTGACGGGCTGTTTCAGCTTGACCTCTTTGCTGGTGTTAGGCTCAAGGCCTTCTTTCAAACAAGTGCAGAGCGGTACCCTTGTCAAGGGTGGGGACATGGCGGATTAGGAGGCGAAAATCGTGCGTGTAAAAGGCGAGTGCTTCACGGGCGGCAGCAATGGCGCTGGGAGGAGTGTGAAAGTTGAGGAAGTCGGTTTCAAAGGTATCCCAGGGGGTATGAATGGACAATCCGGATGAGCGCCACCAGGGCTTGGTGTCGCTGACCAGATTCAGGGCCGTATACTGAGCCCATTCAGCGAGACCGAGCTTGACGACCGTAAAATATTCTTTCTGACTGTCAATGGAATTGATGCATGCATCCGCATCAATCTCACCAGAGTAGGGGAGGCCTCTGGGGCTTGAGGACTTGAGCCAATGTGCGGGCGAGGTGGCGACGGTCGGCTTCCAGTTCCCGTTCAGAGGGTGCGGTCATGAGGTGCAGTGACGGCGAGCGTATTGAAAAGGTTGCGAATGGCGTCTTGACGTGAGGGGTCAATGCCGTCGAGAAGAGAATCGAGTGCCGACATAGAAAATAGTATGAAGGAAAAAGGAAAAAGAAAAAAGAAAAATAAAAAAGAGAGGAAAGGAAAATTAAGAAAAGAAGGAGCAGGAAGAGAGGAAACAAGTGCATGGAAACAGAGGTGGGTCAGAGGGGTAAGAACGAGGCCATCTTTGCTGCTATGTAATAGGAGCAGAGCAAGAGCGTATGAACAGGGAGCAGAGAAAGACAAAGACGAGAGGAAGGACAAGATAGTAGTAGGGACAGTAGGAAAAGCTAGAAACGGATAGTGTTTATTGTGCAGACAGAGAGGGTATTTATGTGCGTCTACATGTCCATGAGGGTAAGGAATGAAGAGTGAGGAGTGACAGTACAGAGGCACAATGTTAGTGCATATTATGATCCTGTAACTTCTGAAACTTTGTCTGACTACAACTTTACCATCCATTACCGCCCTGGCTCCCAGAATGCCGCTGCCGATGCTTTGTCCCGGCGGGACAACCCTGGAGAAGGAGGCGCGGTCCAGCATGGCAAGACTGAGATGACACTACTACCGCTGATCCAGATCCTAAACACCATCCAGGCCCGGTTGCTGCAACCAAAGACGCCTATCCAGGAAAAGATCAAGTCTATAACGGGGTTGGACCGAACTGGACTGTGCTTTGCGGGAGAGTTTGTGTTTAATAAAAGCGTGAGTTATGAACTACTGAACTTCCTATGGTATAGACTATGAATTTATATATGAGTCGGGAATGTGAAGGTTCTGGAGGATTCTAGATATGATTCACTAGCTTGAGCAGAGTCAATGACCCCAGTTACATAGGCAAAGATTTTCATATGAGGGTGTGTTCAGATCCACTTCCTGCCATCCTCACCGTGCTTGCCTAACCTCACACCTGGTTACTGACCGAGTGTGCGTGTATGTCAAGGACGTGGAGGACTTGACGTAGTGTTAGGTGGCTAAGGCACAAAAAAAGAGGGCACACACACATTCCGAGTCTGCCCTGGGGCAATAGAAGGGGGCATTCGTATCAGATGCATTTCAGATATCAGTGGACTGGGACTCTTCGACTCCTATGAAGGGACCGATCCTGCAGGTGATGGTTCCATCCAACTCCCATTCCAAATAGGAGGGCGGTGGTTCATGTTGCTGAGTGGTGAGTCGGTCGTTCGAGGCAAGGGAGAGGATGTCTATGTTCGGACCATGCTGGGCATATGACAAGACCATACCATTGGGAGGAGAGTCACAATTACCTAGACAACTTCAAAAAAATTCACACAAACAAAACAAGCAAGCAGGAGGCACTACAGGAGCAGGTCACGCCTTCTTTCTTTTGCTGCATTCCCAAGTCCGTACAATCTCCTCTGTTCACGACTAACAAAACATTACTTGGTACATGGCTTTATTTGTGGTAATTACAATGAGATTTGGGTCCCGCTGGGAGTATCCGTGGAGGTGAGGACGTTGGAGTTTGAGCCAGTCAGCTCAGGTTCTTTGTCATAGCTTGGTTCGAAGATGAACTCGCCCATGTCCAAACCCTTTGGATCCGTCATGAAATCCAAGGCGCCTGTCCATTCCTCAGACTCGTCCATGGTCGTGCGTGGGATCTGGAAAGTCGTGTCCATTTCCAGGTTTCCGGCGCCATTCGTTGACATAAGTATCGTTTGATTGGGAGCCAGTGCAGAATAAAAGGGTGGTGACATGGCTTCAAACCCGTTGGACATCCCTCTGAGATGAGCGACAGGCAGCCCCCCTGGTAATTGATTCAGGTTGGTGTTATTGGTGCCGTTGTTGATTTGTTGAATGTCGCTCAGAGCAACGGACATCATAGGCGTAGAGATAGGCGATGGGATGGAGACAGGAGAGCTGATATTCTTGGCGGGTCGATTCCGGAACTGGGCCGTGGATCTTGTGGTAGGGCTTCCTGTCTCAGCTGCGTTCGGTATGGTTGGTGTAAGAGATCCTGTGGTGGCGTCGACTGTGGCTGCCTCGCCTGCCAGGCTGCCTTTCCGTTTTGCGCTCGAATCCTTTCGTCCAGTTCCCTTTCGACTCCGGCCGGTGGTTGTGGTTGCGGTAGAAGAGGTTGTGCTGCCGGCAGCAGTTCCTTTGTTGGAGAGTGTTGGTGTCGATGCCACGGACGCATTCTTGGCTCGTTTTGTGGATTTCGTGGCGTTAGGTGCGGGAAGTGCGGCAGTTGAAGGTGGGGCGACAGGTGCCATTGATACGCCTGAAGGTATCGTAAACGAACCAGATGCGTTGACAAATCCTCCATGTGCGCCTCCAGGGCCTTGGACGTTGTTGAGATGTGTCGCCATACCTCCTACTGAAGCATAGTCCAATGTCGGAGTTCCTGCTGCGCTAATGGCTCCTGGCTGAGCAGTCTCCATAGGAGGCGACTGCATGGTTCCTGGTCCTACTACTCCTCCAGCAATGGTCACCAGGCTTGTGGAAAAGCGTCGTTTCATGATCCCAGGCGACGAGAGCCCGGCAAGAATATGCGATCCATCTGTTTGAGGCATCGTTCCAAACGTCACAAATGGCGCCTGGGCTGGAGGGCCAGTAGAGATAGTGCTCGTAACAATTGGAAGTCCTGGCATGTCATGTTTCGGTGCTCCATTCTGTAGTCCTTGAGTGTTAAATGTCAGTGAAGAATCTATGGTTGTGAGAATAGACAACCAGTTAGCAAAGGTCCATTGAGGGCGACAGCAACAAAGGTCGTTTCAGACGAGTGGAGCGCATGCATACCTGGGCTACGTCTGTTTGCACCTGTAGTCGTACCCAGAAGTTCTGGCATTTTGGACTTTATGTCAGAGATCTAGTATTTACAAGTACAATTGCAATACGTGCTCAGCTGATGTTAATACGTGAATTTCGTGGAAAACACATCAAGTCTTGTCCCGTTATGTTCAGCGCGACAACACAGCTAAATAGACATATACTCACTCCAAGCGTCCGCATGGTCTTGTGAGTTACACCAAACTCATTCACGACACTTTCGGGAACATTGTAATTGGAGCCTTTTATGGCAGCGGCAGAAGCCTTTTTAGACGCGTTCTTCTTCTTCGAGTCTGTCTTTGGGTCGATCACAGGGCTCTCCGATGCGTCATCCTTGGGGCGCGGGATGAGTTCCGTAAAGTCCGAGATGGTGATTTCCAACAGGTCAATTTTGTAGTCTGTCGCAAACATAACTCTGACAGAGCCGACCGACATCACCTATTTAAGTTCATCCCAGAGTCATCACAAGCAGGTTCTGTTAGCTCTTGTGGTCGCCTGCATAACCATTTTGCGAAAATGATATTGCACAAAGATGGCCATACAAGGACCTACCTTCGATCCGCTGGCGTAGTCCGATAGGAGGGAGACTTTGTCACATTCCACGATGAGTGGTGCCTTGGATGGTTGCTCAATAGCGCCATCCAAAGTCAACTTCATTTCCTTGACTCCTGACTGATAGTTGGTGTGATACAGTTTGGGTAAAGATATCACCGGGATCTCTAAATGATGATAAAATGTTAGTATCTGTTGGAGGGAACACGGAGGCGTAGCAAAGATTAAACTAAATATTAACCGTTACAAAATTAATTACCAAACGTCCTGCTGTCGTTGTTCACAGGGTTGACAAGGGTGTACTTCTGTCTGCCCTCGTTTGAATAAAATCTGTTGACAAAGGCCTGCCATGACTGGATCGATTGATTCTATTTGGATATTGAAAACAAAGAGTCGTTAGCTGCACGTTGCAAACATCAATTTACTTCAAAAGTAAGTACATGGTGGCTCCTTAGTTACCTCTTCACCGTGTCCTAGATATCGGCAAAAGTCCAGTAGACGTAGCATAGCTTTGGGATCAGGCCCATCCTGTGGGAAGTCCGGATTAAGTGTACTATCACATCAAGGCGGAGAAAGGAAATGTTAGCCGATATCCTTATGCAAAAACACCAACAAACTATAGTTAGCTCAAACGCCATTGCAATACCTCTGTTGTTCCATCAAGGCATTGGGCCAATTAGCCAAGCTTGTAGGCTGTGCAAGGTGGCGCTGATACTGTTGGGTGTGCTGTTGCTGCTGAAGTTGCTGGAACTGTTGGAGTTGCTGTTGGTGATGATGATGATGTTGTTGCTCCTGCTGCTGCTGCTGCTGATGCTGCTGTTGTTCCTGTTGATGTTGCTGCTGTTGAATTTGTTGTTGTTGTTGCTGCTGCTGCGCTTGTTGCTGTTGCTGGACTTGTTGCTGCTGCTGGGCTTGCTGCTGCTGTTGGACTTGTTGCTGTTGTTGGATCTGTTGATGTTGCTGCTGTTGAATTTGTTGTTGTTGATGCTGCTGGACTTGTTGCACCTGCTGTTGTTGTGCTTGCTGAGCTTGATGCTGTTGTTGCTGCTGCTGTTGATGTGGATGTGGATGTTGTTGCTGTTGCTGCTGCTGCTGCTGCTGCTGCTGTTGCTGTTGTTGTTGTTGTTGCTGTTGTTGTTGATGCTGCTGTTGCTGTTGCTGTTGTTGAACCTGCATTTGCTGCTGGATTTGCTGTTGTATTTGCTGATGGTGAAGTTGCTGTTGCTGTTGATGCAGCTGCTGCTGTTGCTGCAGACCTTGTTGTTGCTGTAGGACTTGTTGGTCCTGTTGACCTTGTTGCTGCCCTTGCTGTTGTTGTTGTGGCTGTTGTTGCTGTCCTTGCTGCTGGAGTTGTTGCTGCTGTTGTTGCTGCTGTTGCTGTTGCTGCTGCTGCTGTTGAAGGTGCTGTAGTTGTGCCTGTTGTTGCTGCTGCTCCTGTTGCTGTTCTTGCTGCTTTTGCTGCTGCAACTTTTGCTGCTGTTGTTGTTGCTGCTGTTGCTGCTGCTGTTGCTGCTGTTGCTGTTGCTTCTGTTGTAGCTGCTGCTGCTGAATTTGTTGTTGCAACTGTTGTTGCTGCTGTTGCTGCTGTGCAAATTGCTGCTGTTGAACTTGCTGAGTCAGCTGCGGATGTTGATGCTGTTGCTGAAGCTGTTGCTGCTGGGCTTGGAGCAGTTGTTGCCTTTGTTGCTGCAGCTGGATAGAGTTGAGGTGTCCTGGCTGGTACATGGGCATTGTCTGAGATGGCACCTGGTAAGCGAAACTCTGTGTGGTAGCGGGCAACGTCTGAGGATGCATAACTTGGGTAGGCAACTGTGCTTGTTGGGCTGGTTGTTGCTGTGCTTGCTGGGCCTGTGCTTGTCTCTGTTGGAGTTGAAGCTGTTGGAGCTGCTGCTGTTGCAATTGATGGAGCTGTAGCGATTGTAGCTGATACGGCTGGAGGTGTTGTTGTGGAAAGGCTGGAGACTGTCCGTTTATATTCCCGATGGCCATGATTGCGCCGGGTGGTCTGACATGCATGGCTGCGGGTCTCAATCCTGGCAAGTTACTGTCTGCGATTGCGAATGCGCCTCCTGTTCCCGGATGGGTATTCTGGACGAGCTGTGGAGAAGCACCGATATGGGTTGGTCCGACGGTCACCGTGGTGGGGTTGTTGGCTGTGGTGGTGGTGGTATTGCTGCCGCTGTTGTTGTTATTGTTGAGGGCAAACATTGTTGTTTATCTTGCAGCACTTGTGGAAGTAGTAGAAGTAGTAGTTGCGCTGAGACAGTCAGGGAGGTGGAGTTATGTATGCAGGAGAGGCCAGGAGAGCACGGACAAGCAGGGAGATGCAATAATGTTGTGTCTATGAGATACGATCCATTGAAAGAAGGGATAGTGTTAGCCTTGATAGAAAGCGACTTTGACTTTTTTTCTTTTTTGTGATGGAGAGAGAGAGAAAGAGAAAGAGAGGGAGAGAGGGAGAGAGGGAGAGAGGGAGTATGGCGAGGAGCGATGAAGAGGGTGAATGTGCTTTATTAAACACACATAAAAGCTTACAGGTGGACAGGGCTGGCAGGCTCGGGAGAGAAGGGAGAAGGAGGTTGACGAGGGTCTTTTAAGTGCGCTCGGTCTCACTTCTCTGTCTATTGTTTTTTTTTTAATAAGTCTCTTTGTCTGTCTGTCGGTCTCTCACTCTCTTGCACACTCTCGGCAGTTCAGGGTGTAAAAGAGTGCAAGTAAAGAGGGAAGTAAGGTGTTTGATGATCGATCGCCGTTGTGGGTTGTTGTTGATTGATGAGTTTGAGTTTGAGTTGGTAGTGTATTATTAGTTGGGAGTTGGGAGTACGTGATTAGGAAGAAGGGGTTGAGGATGGTAGTGATAGCGAGAGAGAGAGCGGAGTGCGTTGCCAGAGTGAGAGAGAGAGAGAGAGAGAGAGAGAGAGAGAGAGAGAGAGAGAGAGAGAGAGAGAGAGAGTGAGTGAGAGTAAGAGAGAGAGTGAGAGAGAGTGAGAGAGAGAGAGAAAGAGACAAAAAAAGGAGCAGAGAAGAAGAAAGGAAAAAGGGAAGGAAGAAAGGAAGAGAAAGAAGAAAGATACAAGGTTGAGCCAAGCAAAGAAGGAAGAGGGGGGGAAAGGAAGGGGAGGGAAGGGAACAAAAGAGGGACAGACAATGACCGACAGAGAGAGAGAGAGCAGCGGAGAGAGAGAGAGAGAGAGAGAGAGACAAGGGAGCCAAGTAGTGAGCACAACAACGAACATAGACAAGAGACAAAGAGCAGAGTATGCATACACCCACCCCGTACATGAACATGTAACATGTAACATGTAACAGGGCTGGGAAAAGGAAAAAAAAAAAAAAAAAAAAAAAAAAAAGGCTCTAACGGGAGACGCAGAGGAAAGACTCAGCCAATCAGAGCTGCCGGGACTCTATCCCCTGGCTGCAAGGTATTCGTCCTCGTCTTCCTCCTTTCCTCCTCCTTGCCTCCTTGTGACGTGCCACGACACTAACACGCTTTCCATCATCCTCTTCCTCCACCACCTATTCATCCATCTATCCATCCATCCATTCATTCATTCATTCATTCATTAATCCATTCATTCAATCATCCTTCTCTCTCCCCCCCTCCTCCCATACATCCTCTCCTTACTCTCCTACACTAATATCACACTTCTTCTCAAGCAGCTGTCATACAATCAGACGCCATGCTGGTAATACATCCATCGCGACTAACAAACAACCACTCAAACTGTCACAACGACCTCTATGCTCACCCGCCATAAATATCGTTTCTCTTTCCATTTACCCAGCTTCCAGACCACGACCAGGTGTCGGCGTCCTTACCCGACCATCCCCCGCAAGATGAGCTCCCCACTGCAGACTCACTCTTTGGTGACAGTGGCTCCTTCCTCTCCCAGCCTGTGAACAGACCATCCAATGCTCCTGTGCGACCCCTTGTTCGTCCTCCGCCCAATCCCGCAACAGCCCAGACACAACAGTTCCGCCCCGTTCGACCTATCCGACCTGCACGGCCACCCATGAATCTTCCACATCTCCCCGCGCAGCGTCATCAGTACAGCCAACAACATCCGCCTTCTCAAACGCGACCTATTATGCCTCCACAAAACCCTACACGACCGCCACCACCTCGACCCCAGGACCAGCTCCGACCTAACCACCAGCAAAATCCACAGCAACCCATGCCTGCCAATCAGCATTCTCCGCAAGTGGCATATCAGCAGCGACCGCGCCCTATGTCGCCCCAAATGCACCCTCGACCCTACTCGCCCCAGATGCAGCCACGTCCCCCCCATTTTCAACGTCCTCCTCCCAATCAAGCCTTCTCGCCGCGTCCAGCCACGCTTAACCAACCACAAAGCCCACTTCAACATCGACCAGAAGTTATCCATCCAAGACCTGCACCACCGCCAGTGGCACCCACAGGACGTGCGGCACCCACACAGGAAGGCGGTCATCAACCTGTTCCGAATCTTATAAACAAAGGCCACACAGGAACCTTAAGCGCCCAGCTGGGTTCTCCCAAGTCAACGGACGACAATAGTGATACTTCCAGTCTCTTTGGTGCTGTACCCACCTCTGCCTCGGAGAAGGCCGGGCTCCCCTTGGCCGATGTTCTCTTTGGTAGCGGCCCATCTTCCACGGACTTCTTCCGGCAGCCCCCTGCACCTATCAAATATACACCCATTCAGCGTCGTTCAGTGGATACTCATCGTCAGCCTGACAAATTGGCTGCTACGACGCAAAAGGATGTAGATTCACTGTTCTCTTCTCCGGCAGCAGCGACGATCACTACTCAACAGGATGTAGGTTCGTTGTTCACTTCTCCGGCGACTGTGGCGGTGGCGACGATCTACCACCAAGAAACTCATTCGGACAAAACGTTGCCAGAGAATAAATCGATTACCAGGATTCCATCTCCTCCGTTTCGAAGCACCGACGTCTTTTCACTCAGAGGATCTCAGGAATCTCGGTCAAGTCAGCCAGCGCCCATTTTTGACCCACCAACTGCAGCATCACAATCGATGGATGTTTCAGCCGAATCAAATGCCATTTCGTCTGCTACGCCTCAACGCGCATCGCCAACTAATCACCACGAGACACCACTCTCGCCAACCGATCCTGTCGTCAGTGCACTAAGCAACAACAACCGTGGCAGTTTCGATGTTGATCAGAATACAACGGAAACCAAAGTCTTTCAAGCACTGCATCATCAGGACTCGTCTTCCTTGTTTGGTGGAAGTGATGACACAGACGCGTCTCACTTCTTTTCGGGGCCTTCTGCTATGGACTCCACTGCATTCTTTAGTGGTCTTTCTCAACCAGGGTCTTCTGCAGCTCATATAGGGACAGCATCCAGCACGACCGCCACAGCAAACAATGATGCCTTTCAACCCATCATCTCGTCTGTCCCAGTGTCCTCAGCTGAATTTGATCGTACAGTCGAACTTACAGCCAGTCGGGATATGGGCCTTACTCTGGCGAGTCATGCGCCAGTCCAATCTGCAGCAGCTACAGTGACTAGAAATGCGGTGGATCTCTTTGGACAACCCTTGCAGCAGGACTTCTTTGCCTCTAGTTTCTTCAACAACAACGAGAAGCAGGACGCGTCAGAGACTACCGCCACAATGGAGACATCGACAGACACCCTTCATGATACTTTTTTCAGTAACTTAGAACGGTCGACTGTAGATCGCGCTGGCGTAGGGAGCAATGCCCAGCCCAAGGAGACTCAACATGATACCGACACTGTCGACATCACGCATGCCCCTCCAGTGTCGCTTCGAGAATCTCAACGACCACCGCCGTCGTTCAGGGACACCCCTTCCAGCCTGAGGCACGATAAGCCCCAAGCCCCAGTATATCTGCAGCACAGTCCTGAGCACGATCATACAACGGTGAGTGTTTTCCACTCTATGGCTATGCATGGAAGCGCTGCCTACTTGACGGGTTTCGGCTAATGGGTGCAAAGTACGAAATCTCACATTTTACCTTTAACTTTCCAGAACAACGCGCGCGAAGTGGACTCTTTGTTCGAGCAGCCATTAGGCAGCGAGCAGTACCAGGCGCCCCACCAGCACGCTCAACACGATCAACTCGCACAGGCGCGAGGGTCCAGCGACGCCCAGGGAGTAGATGAACAGCCTACTCCTATATCCGAGGAGGCCAAGCCATCGCGTCCTCACGACCACCAGTCAAAAGATTCCCACCATCAATATATATTTGCCGCCCCAGTCCAGGAACTACCTCACCACGCGCCTTCTTTCGTCACCCAGGAGCTCCATAGACACCAAGAGTCCGTCTCAGATCTTTTCAGCCAGGCGTCTCAGCCATTTGGTCTCGACAATCATGGATCGGATGATCGCCAACCCTCGATATCATATCTTTTCAGCCAGCCATCTCAGTCGCAGGCTTTAGACATGAGCACCCCAAAGAATCGCCAACAGTCCGTGTCGGACCTTTTTGATATGGTGCGTCAGACGTTCGCCGTGGACGCTCTCAAACCAGAGGGCCGCCAACAGTCGGTCTCGGATCTTTTCGACATGACCCCTCAGTCGTATGCCTTTGACAATCCAGAGTCTGAGAATCGTAAACAATCGCTGTCGGAGCAGTTAAATCAAGAACTCCAGCCATTTACCGTTGACAACCACAAGTCGGAGGATCACCTGGAGTCCGCTTCGAACCAACTACACAAAGCGTCACAGCCCTTTTCTTTTGGCAAGCAAGGGCCCACTTCTTTTGACTTTCTCGGAACATCCTATGCTCAAGAGATATCAACTTTTGATTTGCTTGGAACCTCGCATACTCAAGGACAAGCCCCTTTCGACTTGCTCGGAACCCCAAATACCGAAGGAGAGTCTCCTCTCGACCTTCTCGGAACCTCTGACATCCATGGAAGATCACCCTTTGATCTACCCGAAACCTCCAAAATCCAAGGAGGATCTCCCTTTGACTTGCTCGGAACCTCCAGCACCCAAGGAGGAACATTTTTTGACACCGTCGAGCCTCAATCGAATGAATTACCTATGGAACCTTCTTGGCCGTCTCAAGATCCAGAGCATAATGCTGTTGGTGTCCCCGCTTCTGCACCCCCCAAGAGCCAGCAAAGGGCCCTGCCCGCAACCTTTTCATTCAACAACCAGTTTGAAGAGGTTGACAACAGCTTTACTAGTATCGACAGCCTGTCGGAACAAGTTGCGCAGCCACCTGTTCGTCCACCTCAGCCATCCAACTCGCCTCCACCCCAGCAGAGCCAATCGCAACCTATTCCATTTGACGAGACTTTGCCCAGCCCAACCAGTCCAGGCTTTGGTCGTAACGCGACGGGATCATTTGTCACGCACGACATCCACGCAGCGGAGGCGATCGTGCAACCAGGGAGCTACTCGATCATGGAGCTCAGCAGTGAGTTGGCACACACGCAGTACTTTTCTCAGGCAAGGGAGTCCCCCAGACTCCAGGAACGTGCCAACTGGTCCAAGACTGCCTCCGGATCAGGTGCGACTGAGCTTTCTCAAGGCATGTCGCCCAAAGTGGAGGTTGAGACTTCAGTGTTCGATCAGGTCTCTTTAGCCGAGGACGCCCCAGGAACAGCTTCCCCTTCGACTAACGTGACCTCAGCCACTAGTCCTCCAACCAAAGAACGTAGTCTTGCGTCCCTCCTTGATCCTTCCACTTTGAGCGCCGTGGAGGACCTGCTGAACATGCCCAAATCCGCAGCCTTTGAACGAGGCATGTCGCGGCTCTTCAAGGGTGTCAAGAGTAGTGCCACGTCGATGTTTACCTCGCCCTTGGGACAATCGCCGTCAAAGTCCTTGGCCACTTTAGGTGCCTCTTCTGCCGATGCTGCAACTCCTGCCACGGGCGAGACAGGGGCTGTGCTTACGGCATCCGTCCCTAGTGTAAGCGCACAGCCCACGACTGCGCCGCCTGCACCTGCACCAGCACCTGCTACTACCTCTGCTCCGCCTGTAGCGACTGTTCTCCCTCCTCCCCCACGCCGTACTCAGGAGAAGGACCATTCCAAGCTCCAGCCACCACCCAGAATTTCGAACTGGCCAGCTACACCTGACGCCGCAGGAGCTCCAACAATGGCTGCGGCACCTATGGAAGCCTCACAACCTGTCAAATTTGATTGGGCACACAAGCAATCGAGCATGTTCCTCGAATCCACAGAGGAGGCAGTGCCTGAGCGCGGCGAGGCGATCGAGTCTTTATCAAACGTCGGACGAGAAGAGCCATCCAAGGAACTCGATGACGGTAACTTCAACATATGCTGGTGTGTGTCTTTGTCTGAAAGATCTCGTCTCGATTAAATACTGACGGTATCAATGTGATGTGTCATGTTTGCTTTATCCCCAATAGTCCCAAAAACTTTATCCCTCCAGTCCACCACTATGCATACACCGACTGCACCGCCTGCCTTCCCGACTGCAAGTGAGCAATCGTTCCACTTTAACCATGCCGCACTTTCGCAAGGATCGCAAAGAGATTCGGCGCAGTACCATCCAGTGCCGCAAGGACACGGCGCGGTTGACATTTCGGCTGCTCCAGAGGCCCACGTGGACGCCAGTTTTGTTGGGCATAGAGAGTCGGAGGATATGCCAGGAGATCCTGTTGATCTTGGCGGGCAAAAGATCAATGCCCATATGAAGTGGGAGTCCCCCAACGTCGCCGTTTCGAAGCAAGGACTGGGGTTGGCTAGCCCAAGTGCTCCCCACCATACCACCAGCCCGCCAGTTCATCACCATCTTGCTGTCAGCCCTACACTCCATCCTCGCACTGCCAGCCCGGCCCTACACCACCACCACCAACAAGCTACCAGCCCTACCCTTCAACACCAGTCGGCGAGCCCTACGCTTCTTCAGCGTACGGTGAGTCCTACACTCCTTCATCACGCAGCCAGTCCTACGCTCCTTCAGCGGGCGATTAGTCCAAGCGTTTTAGACCCTGAAGTACTGTTAAGGAAACAAGCAGCTGTGCATGCACTGCTGGCGGATCAGGTGGCTCATGGAGGGTCGACAGGAGTAGGTCGCACCAAGCCGGACAAAAAGGAACGATTGCTGGAGAAGGCTCGCGAACTTCTAGAGAAGCGACAGCAGAGTTCCGGTGTCCACCTTCAAGGGTCCAGTGGAGGACATTCAGGACCGACGGTGCAAAAGTATTCAAGTGCAGGATCAAGATCCAGTGGTGAATGGATGCGACAGGAGGAGAGTCCTAGACGTAGGTCACTTTTGAGTCGCGACCAGTATTCTTCGCCCACCATCTCGCACCAGCTACCCACCCTACACAACGAACCAGTAACCGACCCAGTGCCAGTGCCTTACCAACCAGCATCACCAAGCTATGGTGCACATCAGCCGCAGCAACAGCAGGAACAGCAACAGCCGCAGCAGCAGACCCAACAACAGGTCGACGAGGTCATGGCGGACCGTCACTTGGCACTGGAGAACGAGCGCCTTCGGGAACAAGTTCGATTGCTTTTGGCAGAGACAAGTGGCCTCCAGGTCCAGATCCAATCACAGGAACAGCTGCAGTTCCAGGTCTCGCGGTTGCAGGAGGATCTCACGAGAATACACTCAGAGTCCCAAGCGGCGGAGGCAAGGCATCTAGAGACCCGTTCAGATCACTCTCGACGGCTGGACGACGTAAGCCTGGAGAACCACAGACTTCAGGCAGCGCTGGCTCAGGCCCAAGCGGACCATCATCATGTGGGCACTGGAATGGACGACCTTGTGGGCAGATATCGACAACTCGAGGCGGAACTTGGCCAAGCCCGGCAAATCTGCAAGGAGCAGGAGACTGCATTGGTTGAAGCCCAGATGATGAAGGAGGTTGCTTTGGAGAACGAACGACTCCAATATGAACTGGATCGGACACAGAGGGAGCTCCAGGAGCAGCGGGCTATTGCTGCTGCTGCTGCTGCTGCTGCTTCCGAGACCAACGCGCGTCGGACAAGCATGGCGTCGGACGAGCATACCCACACCGCCGAACAACTCTTGCAGGAAGCTGAAGGGCTTCGTCGGCAGCTCAAGGGTCAACGTCAGGAGATGAAGGAGTTGCAGGATTCGGTCAAGCGCTCAGATGCCGAGAAGCGTGATCTGTTTTCAAGGATCGGACAGCTGGAGCATGCCCTGGAAGATGCCGATAAGCATCGGTAAGGAGCATTCTTGTTATAACCCCGCGTAGTGGACCATGGACCCTCCCGATTCAATCTTGAATAAACCTCGTTTTAAGGTCTTCAGAAACTGAATAATGGGCTTTATGCCAATCCCACTTTGTTTTTAATCATTCTCTAGAAACGAACAAAAGAGTCACCAAGCGATGAAGGATGAGGCCTACAAGGTTATCCAGGAACGACTTGTTGCATCCTTTGAGGAAGAGAAAGCTCAGTATCTTGACGAGGAAGCGTTCAAGATGGCTAAGCTAGAACACCAGTACAACCTCCTACAGAGTGAAATGGCAGCTCTTCGTGGAAAGGAGACCGAGAAATCTGGCCAGGAGACTGACTCGACTTTGTCAAGAGCCGAGGAAGAGATTCTCAAGAATCGCGTGACTCAATTGGAGCTTGATCTGACGGCAGCCCGAGTGTCTGAGAAAGAGTTGGGATTCGAGATGGAGGAGTCGATCAGAACTGTCGAGAGTTTGAAGCAGGCCGAGTCCAATATGCGCCTTGCCTTGGCCGAGATAGAGGAGCGATCCAGCGTCTTGCGGGAGGAGCTTGAAATTGCTCGCAAGGAGGCTGCAGACCGCGGTCCTTCTCAAAGCGATGTTGGACAGGAGCAATCGTCCGCATTGGAGTCGCTGACGGAGGAGCTACAGCTTTCACTGGGGCGCGAGCGACTTCTCAAGAAGGAACTGGAGTTGGCATCTCAGGTCATGAAGGACGGTCTGGTGTCTGGAACCCATGAGGGATCGTCTGGCCGTGATGACTTTGAGCTGAGCCGCCTTGCCGAGAATGCTTCACGGTGGCAAGAGGAGTGTTTTGCAGCAAAGGAAGAGACTATGCGGGTGGAGGACCAGCTCCAGCGGTCTAACTTGGAGCTTATGGCGGCGAAGACCGAGATTCTTCAACTTGAAGCCAACCTTGGGGCGGACGAGTCATCCTCACCCTCAACAGCAGCACTCCAACAAGAGGTCGCAGAGTTGCGGGAGCGAGTTACTGGACTTTTGAGCGATATTCAAGCGCGTGATGCCGTGCTAGATGAACTCAGGGCGTCTCGACAGCAGAATGAGGAGAGGACTGCGGCGATTCTGGAGAAAGAGATGTCACACGGCGAGCGGGTGTCAGCACTGCAACACCAACTGGAACATCAACAGCACGAGAATAGCAGGCTGGACAGGGAACTCTTGGAGTCAAGGGCGCTACTTCAGGAAGCTCACGCCACTATTGCCGCGAGCCTCGGATCAAACCAATCGGAGAAACTGCAGGCCTTGCTAGAGGAGGAGAGACACATGAACCGATCGCAGGTTGAGGGATTGGAGGGACAATCTGCCAGGATGAGGAGCATGATGTTGGAGAAGCAAGCGGAGATCGAGCAGGTGATGGTTGACCTGGATTCGGCTACCCACAGATTGTCTGCGATGGACCAGGAACTCAACCTCATGAAGGCTCAGAAGGCGGAGGAGCAGGAACAGCGCGTTGCATTGGAAGAGTCTTTGTTGCAGTCGAATACACAGAGAGATGAGGAGGCCGCACGCCAGGATTTGCTTCTGGAGCAGGCAAGGGCGCAGCAAGAGGATCTCATCAATCAACTTTCAATCCTCGAAGAGTCAAAGAGGAAGATGGAGATGTCATTGCATGAGTATGTCGCTATTGCCGAGACGTCCAAGCGAGAGGCAAGCTCCTTCAAGTCACTAGCCGAGAAACTGGAACAAGACCTTATCACAACCACCTCGACCGTGAACTGCGCGCAAAAGGATGATGAGCTGTTGAAGGAAAGAGAGACAGTCGATGCGTTGAAGAGTGAGATGTCCGCCAAGGAGGCCCAATTAGAGCAGGCAAAGGAGCACGTGTCGCTTATTGCTGACCTCTTCAGGAAGCTTCTGTCGCCATCGGAAGATCCGGAGGAACTCGAGGCGAAGGAGAGTATGATGACACTTCTTGCAGGATTGCAGCCTCTGGGTGTTTCGGTTCAGGCACTGCCATTGGCAGGAGTTCGCTTCCTGGGTATGCAGAAGGAGATCATTATGTCCAAGACTCGCATTGAGGACTTGGAGTCCCAACTGAGCACCGTCAAGAACCAGCAGCAGCAAACCAGACATGAGTCCGAGGGAACTATTGGTACGAGCGAGGAGTCGTCAGAAGTGGACCGATTGCGACAGGAGCTGACCAAAGCAGAACACGGCATTGGCAAGCTGCAGCAGTTCTTGCAGGAGTTCCAGAACGAAAAGAAGAGAGCGATCTACGAGTTGCAGCAACGACTGGAGGAATCAGAGGATGAGGTTGCACAGACTCGTTCCCAGTTGGCCAAAGCGCAAGCCCTAATGCTCTCTCGGCCAGCAGGGTCGTTGGCAACGGCAGCAGGATCGGTACAGTCTCCTGATATGTCCCAGGCAGCGTTGGATCGAATGAGTTCGCTCACGTCGTCATCGGTGTCGATCGATCGGGGGAGGGATCAGGCTATTCTGAGGGACGAGACATTCAAGGGAACGGAGGCAATCCACCATGAGGCAGTTCTTGCACTGGAGCCATTGCGCCAACAGAAAGCTGAGCTGGAGAGGACTTTGTTGGATTTGCGACACCGTTACGAGTTGTCGCAGAAGGAGAACGACACATTGTTGTCGGGCTTGGAGAAGGAGAACAAGGTGTTGAAGAGTAAGGTGGAAATGAGGAGTCCGGACATGGCGGACGAGCATCTGGAGCGGATCCGAGAACTGGAGCTGGAGCAGGTTGAGTTGAACCGGCAGTTGAAGACGGCACAGCGGGAGCTTGAGTTTACACGGCAGGACATGCGGTCGTTGAAGGCGCTTGCCAAACTGCGCACAAAGTAGACCCACTCTTTTTGATAGCGAAGTGTGCGCCCTCTACAAAGTAAAAATATTGCCCTCTGTATTTTTAAAAGTTATTTTGAACAGCTGTAATGGTCGAAATAATAGGGGGACAGGGAGGAGATCAGGTGGGAAATGTGCGGTCAGACCATAGGTCATCCGTCCCTTCAGGCACAAGGTGATAGGAGGTGTGATAACCCCTTTTACAAAACATATATCCACATTCAGAGGGGATGACGAACATCCAGGCTTCGATCGAAACGGGGGAGTAGAAGCACGAAGGAAGGAGTGCAGCAAAGGGAATGAAAAGCGTCTTGCCCTTTATCTCTGTTAGCTGCCCGTTGTTTCTTTCTTACACTCTTTTCCTTCTCTCTCGTCCCTTCACTCCACCTACTACATAGACCTTTCTACTCTCTCCCACACAGTCAATACCCTGTCCCAGGATCCGCCACTAATCCTTCCTTCTAGTTACACACTCCTTCCCTTTCTTTATTCATCGCAAACGTCGCTTGGACGTCCCGCCTCCATCCAACCCCTTCTCCGCTTCATAAAAGAGGCCGATGGCAGGACACAACCCTCCAAAGTCGCCCAGCGTCAACAACCTCATATCCTTCTGGAGCGACCTCGATGTCACTTCTGAGGGAACTTCACCCACTTCATCACGACCAAGAGGTCCACAACCCATCTTAAACCAACAACAACAGCGGTTACCTTCAACAACGGTAATAACTGCAGCCCGATCTGTAGCAGGTGTCCGATCTCAGTCCTCCCCAGGGTTTGCACAGCCCCCAAGTAAACCTCAACGCTACCGCCCTCCTGTTCATTCGCCATCGATACCAATCCTTTCATCTCCCTCAACACCATCCTCACCTTCACCTCGAACCTCTGCGCCACTCTTCCCCTTGCGATCAGTGGCGCCTGTGCAATCGAGGGTGTTTGGAACTCAGCGACATGCACTCGATACGATCCATGCTCGCCCACTAGCCTCACCTCCAGCACAGGCATCACGGGTGATGGGACCGCGTTCAGCTCACCATATTCGACCGCCTCATATCTCGACAGGTACACGGGATCAGTCAGCAGGCATGGCAACAGCACCAACGCAGCCGTTACCTCCAAGACGACAAAGTGTCGAGCCAGAGGAGGCTCTGGGTCCGAGAACGATGCTAAAGAGGGTTGGCAACGACGCTGGATCGCCTACGTTGAGGCGTCTTTCATCGAAGAATGAGCGACCTGGATTTTCAAGTGATAGGCAAGGGTATCGACGGAAGGACAGTGACTCTGCCAACGCTCCACAATCCAGTATCATAACCAATCTGCCACAGAACATTACTTCACCCACGACATCTCCTATATCATCGTCGTCTCCGTCCACGTCGGCTTTGCTGTCACATTCAAGAGACGAGGAAGGAATCATGAAGTTGGCTGTAATACCACCAGTTGGGTCAAAAGAGGACACATGGAAGCATCACCACCACCTGGCCAGGAGCCATCCTTTGGTGTCTGCGTCAGAGCCTCTTGGTCGTCCTTTAGATGTCCTATTGCCATTAGGTAAGAACCCCGGCGACTAACAAAAGAGTGCATGCGAGAGGTCATCCTTTAAACAGCTAACAGACTCACTTTGACGGTGACAATCTACTAGTAAAAACATCTGCAGGTGATGCGAAAGACTCTCCTGCTGCAGCTGGGCTTGACAGGATCCTATCAAACACACCCAGCAACCCAACTGCCTCCAACAACGATCAATTATCGCAAGACAAAGTGGTACAAGAGTCCAGGTCAGGAGAAGGAAGGGCTGCACCTCGACCGACTCCCAAAAGGACAGCTCATCGTCCAACATCAGAGCCAGTCGAGCCTGTGATACGATCCATTTCGCCCCGCAACGAACGACGAACAATAACTACCGTCGATGACGGAAGGCGCCAGGGTGAATCTTTTCAGGGCGACAGCCGATCGAGTCGCGGATCAGATATCATGTATGCAGTCGTCAAAGGAGTGTCGTCTAAACCTGCCATCCCAAAACTTGTGGGCGCATCGGGTTCAGGAACTGTGGTTGTGGGGCAGGGTCGGAGCCAAAATCCCGGAGTTGCCTCCGACTTGGGTGACATATTCAAACCCAACGTGGCGAGCAAGAATGTCGACCGTCGAGCGGACAGAAGCAATAGCCAACAGACCTTGGTCCACTCCAAAGTCAGTAGCGCCGCGACATCCTCAACCAACCAGTCCAAGCGGGAATCGGTGCAGAGTTTCACGAGTCATGCCAGCACACTGGACGAGTCAATTCCGGAAGACTCGAGCGGTGTTTTTGACGATCGGGATGCGCGGGAAGAAACCAGCTTGCTGAAAAAGGCAGTCAACCCAAACATCGGCGATGTCTCGGAGAAAGACGCTGGCAGGAAGTTTGGAGACTCTAAACTACACTCGGGTTCAGAGACAGCCAAGATCACCATATCCGGCCTTCCTCTGCGGATACACGATCAAAAGTATACAGGAGGAACGCCACTCGGCACAAAGCGATCAGAGAGCGCACCGGAGAACTCGACGCTTGACAGCTCTGAGGCGCTTTTCCAACCGACGGCGCCACTCATTTCTTACCCAGCCCTGGATGCATACCTATCGTCGCTGAAGCCGAATAAGTTCACAGAAATCCCGGCAGACTCCTTTGGATTGGGAACATCATCACTAACAGACGGAAACTCGTCCACAAAGAGCAAACCACTCCCGCCACAGCCCTCCAAGTCCAAAAAACCACCACCTCCAGATCCCAGGATTGGCATGTTCCCACCTCTGAACAAGATCCCCGAGGGCATCACATTGGACCAGCTCAAGGTCAACATCACCAAACCCCCAGGATTCTTTGACCAGGAACTCCAGAACGTGATGCTTTCGACGGCGGTCGACGGAATCATGAGCGGGGAGTCGTCCAACATCGGCATTTCATACATGCGGATTGAGATCATCATCGACTTTCTGCAGTTTGTAGGGCTGTACCTCTCGGTCTCTGGCAACACATTCGTCAACCAAAAGTGGATGTACACCGCAGTGAATGTTATCCCTGCAGTGCTGTCGATGGACTTTCCGAGAGCCATTGGATATGGGATGATCTTCTTGTTTATCTTTGGACTTATCTGCTGGATTGCGCTTTACACCTTCAAAATCATGACCCGGGCTGACCCCAACGACGACATAGAGGTAACATTTTTCGTTATATTTGAATAAGCCTTCGTCTACTCGACGCTAGCCTGCTTGCTTCTATAACCAACTCACCATGCAGACCTTGGCTTTGGCCCCTTTTGCTCCTTATAGGGCTTGGAGGTGTCGTCTTGGAGTTTGAGGTCCAAGAAGCAGCGGATGGAAACCATTTCGATTGTCTTCTTGTTGACAACACTGTATCTACCACTGGCAAAACTGTCCTTCGACGCCCTCGTCTGGTCAGACACCATGTGGCCTATCTCAAATCCCTATACAACCGCAGATTTTCCAGTACTCCAGCCCCTGGGACCCAGCGGGATTTATAGAGACCCTTCGGACTTTTGCTGGGTGACATCGATGAAGATCCAGGATCTCAACTTTGCCTACATTATCATTCCAGTGGCGATTTTCACTCTCTGCGCGAACACGTTCTATTTCCCGCTGGCAATACGACGACTGGTGGTGCAGAACTTGCCGAGGATTGACAAGTATACGGAGCAAGGCGAGCGGCGGCTGGATTTGGATGAGGAGTATAAGCGTCTCACGAACTCAGATAACTGCCCATACAATTTTTTGTACAATGGTAACGTCAGGCAGCCAAACATAGTGCCAATCATACCGATATTGGTTTTATCGGCGCAATGTTTTTAATGTTATTTTTTCTTCCATGTCGCATAGGATACCGCAGGGAACATGGAACGTACAAGGTCGTGGTGATGCTAAACAAGCTCATCGCGGTCGTGATTGTGGTGTTGTTCTCAAAGGACAACTGCATTTTCCGCGGGTACGAACGGCGAATCATAGAGTCTGTCCGTGCTGGCCTCCAGATCGTGTTCACAGTCAGCTTGATTTACCGCGTCTACAGGACTAAGCCCTTCCTCTATGCCTCGCAGAACGTCAGCGAGTACTGGTCAAGAGCCTGCACGGTTGCTACGAGTGTTATCGGCCTCTTTATTGTCCTCAATGTCGGTCCCGTTTCCGTCAACACTCTCGGGATCATGCTGATTGCAACCTACGTACTCATGTGTATCATTGTCGTCTGGTTCTCTATCCGGCAAACTCAAAAGTTCCAGGTCATGCTGAAGCAAATCCAGCAGCGGTTGGATTTCTCCCTGGAGATCTATAACCCACGACTCAACTACTTCAAACATATCAAGCGACGAATCTGGCAGGAGACCTGGACCACTACGCTCTTGGTCGAGAACTCGTTCAAAATGCCTGCTGACACTGTTGTCGCCTACAGTCAGTCCCCGCATCGACCGCCGTACCTTCTCAACTTCAAGGGCACTGTTGCAGAGCGCCACGTCGAGAACTTGCGGATTGTCCGCCAGATTGGACTCCGATCGTATTCACAGGCATGTCAGTTCTTGACCCCGGCGATGGTCAGGAAGCGCACTCTTATCCTGAAGGAGTTCGTCGGTCCGGACATGTACTACGCGCCCGAGTTTATGACGTCGAACATCAAGACGTACTTTGGCAAGGCGTACGTGGTTCCGTTCCCATTTTCGGTGGTGTTTGTCTATGACGAGTCATCGGTCGTTGTTACACTTGTGAAGGAGCATGATCTGGACCGGTACATTCGACAAAACCAGGATCCCGAGATTGAGAGGCGACGCGAGCTTAGGTACCAGCTCCGAGCGCTTGATGGCAAGTTCGTAGTCCGCCCCTTTGTGGAGACCCGAGGTATCCAAAAGGGCCGAGAGAGTAACGGTACCATGGAGGTAAGATCCTTTTCCCACGTCATTGCCAATGAGCTTTATGTGTTTTCTTAAAAATTTACAGGCATCCCTGGCAGCTAACACGCCATATCCATGTGAATTCAAAAAATAGATGTCGTTGGTCAATGCGCCTGTGAGCTACAAGAGAGGCCTGTTTACCATCCACCGCAAGAAGATGTCGAGCTGGCAGGGACATAACATGAACCCCGGATTCTCAGTAACAATCACTTATTCTGACGGCGAGACCCAGGACCCCGAAGGATCATCACAGCTCTTGCATGAGACGACAATCGGACACGAGGTCATTGGGATTACGCGAGACTTCCAGGTCACGCCAGCATTGGCACGGTTACTCCGGGACAACCATGCTCTGATCTCTCGAGGCGTGCGAAAGGTTAAGAAGGTTATGCAGGCGTACCAGAGCCATTACCGCCACGAGGCTCTTCGTAAGGATGGGACACTCTCCTACGCATTCTTCATCAATGTGTACGACAACCCGAACTTGAAGCAGAAGGACCTCGAGCCATTGTTGAAGGCAACAGAGGAGAACCCCAAGATTGTAGACCCCTCAAGGCCGGTGTCGATGGCGATCCAGTACCTCTACGAGCGGATGAGAGCCGTCAATAGGACGAAGTGTCATCAGTGGTGGTACCTCTTCTGGGATGACCTATACCGCAAGAACCACGAGGAGATCCCACAGTTGACGGCCAAGGAGTTCTCACCAGCGTTCCCAGGGTCCATTTGTTATCGACCCATGGCCAGACCCGACTTGGAGGCATTCTTGGAGAAGCAGGGATGTTGGTTGAAGGGTGGGCGGGCCGGGTTCATGAACGTAGGTGTCCTGAACAGAATCTATACGTTCCTGAATGTGCTTGTGTTTGACAAGATGACCAAGGAGCAGAGACAGAGGCAGCTGGAGATGACGACAGTGGAGCGACAGAGACTGGAGCAGCTGTTCTTGGTGACCAAGGCCAACGTCCATACCGACGGTACTTACAAGCGCATGCCCCTTATGGAGGGTGGCGTGGAAGTTGGTGTTGGCGAGGATGGTCTGAACCGAAAATCGTCGTCCAAGGGCGAGATCCAGAGAAAGAAGAGTAGGATGGGGTGGTTCGAGAGTATCACACCTGGTCGGCGCAAGAGTCGGATCAACAAACTGCAACAACAGCAATTGCACGGACTACAACAACAAACACCAGGGTCACCAGGACATTTGCAGGACCATGGCCGCGTCGACTACTTTTCGCCTGGATACATTATCCCACAGACATGGCAGCAAAAAGCAAGTCGGTTCACGGCGCTGTTGATCGGTGGACGACCAGACGACATGATCGGGGAGTCGGATGAGGAGGATGACTTGGAAGAGTCGGACGAGTTAGCTCAAAAGCGGAGGAGGACAACGATGGGGTCAATAGAGACCCTGACTGAGTCGATGGAGCTCAAGCGGGTGGTGACAGTTCGTGGGGTTCGATCGAGGAGTGACAGCGACGACATGTCGACAGAGCAACATAACCCTCTCCTCCGTGCAGTACTACAGCAACATCAGGACAGGCGACAACAACAGCATCCGCCAACGGTTCAGCAGCTACAGAGGTCACCCTCTGGCAGGCCAGAGTCCTGGGCGTCCATTTCAACACTTGCAGAGTCACCGGTCGTGTTGACCACCAACGACAACATCAGCAGTATCCAACAGAAACAAGGTGGAGGTGGGGGAGTAGGCCTGAGCTTAGCTGAGGAGGGCAGGAGAAGTGATGTTGGTGAGGAGAACCGAGACAAGAGACATCCTTGTAATAGATTGGAGGAGGAGGCGGAGGAGGATAGAGGTATGGCGAGTGATACGATGAGTGTTACCAGCATGAGTTCTGAGGATTACTGGTGAGCAGACAGTTTACAGTTACAATAGACGCCTGAACGCCGTTTGTCGTGTAGCCGCATGAAAGGCGGAGTTGTTAAGAACAATAGACTTTTCATGAATGACTATGAGTTAGGAGGCAAGAGGGAATATTAGAACACGCTGTCCCGAAAATGAATGCAGATGTGAAATGGACGTGTGAATGAGTGAAGGAAAACGAAGCCACTTTCTTTCGCAAATGTCGAAGGCGCACTAATTCACACTACGGACATGTGCTTTTATTACGACCGGACTAGACATGCAATGTCGACAAGGAGTTTCCTCAAGGGATGAACTGTGCGGGATCAATTAGTTCTCCCAAGGGAAATATAAAGAGGGAGGGGTCAGGAGATGAAGAAGCGGGGGAGACAAAATGAGGTGTTTGGGGTGTCGTATCTTTTGCCTGTCTCTCCTTTTGTATAGTAGATGATCCAGCTCTTGCGTTGTTTGGTGGCAGTGAGGAAGGAAGGAGAGGAGGTAGCGGTCGGTCACGAAGGATGCCGGGTGACTACGACCGGGAAATGTATTTTGGAGGCAGGCGGTGCGTCGAGCAGCTTGAGTGGACAGGATGTGATCTCTGTGGCAGACAAGAGAATTTTGAGTCAGGACTGTGGGCGGGAGTCGATGCCATCGAGGGAGTCGTCCGAGGATGGCGATGTTGACAGTATTGATATTCGACTTAAAGGGGCTTAACACAATTAAAGCCGTCACCCATTGCAGCAACCTCGGCATCGACGACAGGAGGTGGAGGATACAATCTAGACGCGAGAAGGACGCGTCGAGTGCTTGGATCAGCCAATGAAACAATACTCAATACTCTAGTGATAATACCAAAATAATTCCAAGCCACAGCTATTTGCTTTGCTTTGCTTCTTTTTTTTTTTTGTTGCTTTGCCTCCTCGTCTTCTTCCTTTTCTCCCATTCATTCTTGAGCTGTCTCGCATCACACACAACGACAACGACAACGACAACGATCACTTACCCACCCACTCACCTCAGGAAACTTAATCGCTACAACTCTCCCTTGACTCAAGAAGCAAGACAGAAAAGACTCCCACTACCACTTGTGCCAACTCACCCAATACAAGCATACATACATCCTCATGGCGACGAACCTTACTCCCCTCGAGGAGCTCTTCTATCAGGAGTGTCTGAAGGCTGGCAACAATGTACGCTCTTGCTCCTCAAATACGCGGAATGTTGTGAAGTCGTGCTAAGAGATCATCTCAAACCATCGTACTCATATTATTGAATCTTTATTTGTTTTCATCAATAGGGTTTGACTTATACAGACTTTAGCGGGATCCACCCAGATAGCCCCGTCATGGACACAGCCATCGCTATGAACTCTTTGCTTGGCAGGGTATGGATGCAAATGAGTTGCAATGATAACAGAAGCGTCGCATTTTCATGGTGTCCAGGATTCTATTAGGGACATTGTTTTGTGTCAAACAGAGGACACGAGCTTACATCTATTCATGATCCGACTTTCCTAGGGTTTCATTGAGGTCTTTCAAGTCAGAGGCGAGCAGGTGTACAAGGCATTGAAAAAGGAAGAGATCGGAAAGTAAGTCGTTCTGCATTGCGCCGCAGCGTTTGCTGTCATTCATGACTCAGTGATACAACTTTGCCGACAAGTGAACTATTCAACAAAACAATACACTCACACATTTTTCTCCTTTTTGCGCTTTCTTGTCACACCATAGGGCAGGAGCATTGCAAGGCGAGGAGCAAGTCGTGTACAACACAATCAGGGCATCAGGAAACGAAGGAATCTGGACAAAACACTTGAAGTCAAAGACGAATCTTCACGAAGCAGTGATCAAGAGATGTCTTCGAGCACTGGAGCAGAAGGCGCTTGTGAAAGCAATCAAGTCTGTGAAGCACCCTACAAGGAAGCTGTACATGTTGATGGAGTTGACGCCCTCTGTGGAAGTCACTGGAGGACCATGGTTCACTGATCAGGAGCTGGATGTTGACTTTGTGGAGCAGTTGACCAACCAGTGCTACAAGTACATCTTGATGAAGGTGCGTCGTCTTTTCCGCGTGTTGAAATCAAGCTGCTGTTGCCTGTTCCTTGTTTTTCTTGTTTTACTAACGCTGTTTTGTTACCATTTGTTACGTAGTCATTCCCAAGGGACGCGAGCTGCATTTTCACATCGACACACAGTGCGTACCCATCTGCGGCGATGGTGCGCAAGTACATTATGGATAAGCGGATCAGTCAAGTCGATCTGAGCGTGGACGATATCACGATGTTGCTGGATGTGTTAGTGTACGACGGCAAAGTGGAGCGGTTTATTGCCTTGGTGGACGAGGACTGGGATGACGAAGATATGGACACGGACTCTGACTGGGTGTACAAGGCTGTGCGGGACAAGAAGGCCGAGTCTGCGTGGCAGGACTGCCCCTGCGGTGTGTGCCCTGTTGCTGACTTTTGCACTGAGGGAGGGCCTGTCAACCCTGCTGGCTGCAACTACTACAACAAGTGGCTCGACTTCTAGGTTTTTAGAAAAAAAAAAAAAAAAAAAAAGTGAAACGTCACGGTACAGTTCGGAGATCGTGTGTGCTAAATTATTGATTTTGTCTACTGTGTGTATGTGTGTGTCTCGCCTGTTCTCCGTCCGTCCGGCTTTGGGTTGATCAGGTCGATTAGCATTTCCGGTCTTGCCTTCTTCTTCCTTATCCTCTCTCCACTACTTCTCCCATCCCTTTCTCTGTCCCGGTGCTCCCATCCAACTGCAGGAAATAAGCACTCAACGCAGGATCACTCGCCTTCATACCCACAATACTCCACTCTTCCCGTACGTTGACTGGGCACTTTGCCCCTGCCTGCTACTTCATGGACTTTCTCAGGAGGGACGATAATAACCCGACTGCTGATCTACACCCCCGGACAGATGGCACCGTACCTGGTTCGCCATCTTTTTACGCGCGAGGACGAAGCGTCTCTTTTTGCAAGATGGAATAACTTGGAAGCATGGGAAAACATACATCAAAGCACGGCTCTGCGCGTACATCAGGAACGCCGAACCCCACTTCCTGCGATCCGGCTCACTCTTTCTCTGACAACAACAAACAACACTGTCTCCTTCCCTGTATCAATTGACACATAGTAGCCCGCTAACTGCATAATGTCGACCTTCCGCGAGGCTTCTCATATCACCACCGGCAAGTTTGTCGACCCTACCCCAGCCCCCGCTGAGGCTGCCCACCCCGAGGTTGGCACGACTTCTGCACCCTTGAAGTCTGCCGCGTTCTTCATTGGATCTTATTGCAAGGATTATAACGAGGATTTCATGCTGTGCAAGGACGAGAACAACGACCCTGCTCACTGCTTGAAGGAGGGCCGCAAGGTCACACGCTGCGCCATGGACATGTACGTTCCACATCCTATGTTCATTTGAGAGTTAATCCCATCCACGCGAAAGGATTATGTTTCTGCCAGTTGCTTGCTCAATTGATGGTCTAACAGATTCTTATCTTTTCACCATTGTTACTAGGATTACCAAGTTGAGGGAGAACTGCGAAAAGGAATGGGAAGCTCACTACAAGTGCTTGGAGAAGCACAACCAGGAATACTATGCCTGCCGTAAGCCCGAGAGAACCTTTAACGAGTGCGTCTTCTCCAAGCTGGTACGTGTTTTGTCTTACCCGTTGTTGTGAATAACTGAAACGGATGCGTTTATTGTTATGGATAATTAAGACATTTTAGTAGTCTACCGATCGAGATCTAATATGGACCTTTTTTATTACATCTTGTAGAAACTCGAAAAGGTTATCCCTGGAGCATCAAACACGCCCATCCATCTTCGCGAGAACACCATTTACAACTAGAAGCAACCCCAGCAATCAACGACCACGTCCAAAAAGTAACACATGGAAGGAAGAGGCAGCAAAACGACTACATCACCCACTCCTCCACCACCCTCATAGACTGAAAACTCGATTGAGTCATTTCTTTTTTTTGTCAAAGAAGAACGGCTACACGCGTACCCCAACCTTGTCTCTTCTCAAACCCCATGATGTGTCTCAATAATAAATACACTAACAATATAACCGATATTTATTGTATGACTGAAAAGGGTGATCTAGGAAGAAGAGGGAGATCGACGAGGGACGCCTTTTTCGGCCATGACCTGTTCTATGGATCGGCCCCTCGTCTCTGGAACAAAAAACCACACAAAAGCGACGCCGATGATGCTAATCCCCCCAAAGAGAATAAACGTGGTGTTGCCCATAGCTTTAGTGAGCGATGGGAACAACAGGCCAATGACAAAATTGAGACTCCAATTCACACCCGTCGCAGCGCTGGATGCAGACGAGAGAGCGTAGGTTGGAAGAAACTCTGAGAGGAGCAGCCAGGGGATGGGGCCAAGGCCGACCGCAAAAGCGATGATGTACAAGAACACGGCGGCGGCCACCAGGCCACCAACGTCAGAATAGGCGCCAATGATGAGGAGCATTGCAGAAGCAGCGATCCCACCAAAGGATGCCATGAGAAGTGTCTTGCGATCGACACGGTTGATGAGGAAGACTCCACAGATGGTTGATAGGAGGTTGCAGACCGTGACGCCGATGGTGATGTATTTGGAATTCCCAGGGCCAAAAGTGTCGCTGAGGAAGGAGGTCGAGTAGTAGACGAGCCCATTGATTCCTGTGGCCTGTTGGAGAAAGTGGATTGAGACTCCTACCAGCGCAAGACCGCGGCATTCGGACCGAAAGAGGGTAAAGAATCCGTAGGGCTCTTGGCTAATACTGGCTTGTTTTTTGTCGGGGTGTGAGGGAGGAAGTGCGACGAGAGGTACGGGAGAAGGATCATTTTGGAGGGTGGCGGCAGAGTTGCCGCGATGAACCGGGGGTGGCACACCATCTGAAGGAAAAGAGGAAAGGGAATCTATGCAATCTTTGTCGTCATCGACAGGGACACGTCTGCCAGTGAGCAAGAGGATCATATCAGCAAGCTCCTCTTGGACGCTGACTAACTTTTCGGGTCCCCTCAGGATTTGAAGGGACCGCTCGGCTTCCTTAATCCTCTTCTGCGAAACCAAATACCGAGGGCTTTCGACAAGTTGTGACAAAAAGAGGCACTGAATCAAGGCGGGAATACCATTGAGGGCCAGGACGAACCTCCACCCAGGTGGGGTGCTCCATGCAAGGCCGATGAGATTCGAGAGGAGAATGCCAACTACCAAGAAGAGTTGATGGAATGTACCGAGGATACCTCTCCCCTGGATAGTCGCGATTTCACCTAGGTACGTGGGTGCGACGACACCACCGAGACCGCAAGCGAAGCCGATGGTGATACGACCTAAGATAAATTGGACCTGGTGGAAAGTAAGACCGATGACGATAGAGCCGAGGATGTACACGATGCTGGAGAGGAAGAGGGCTTTGATGCGGCCATACTTGTTCTGCAGACTGCCTGCGACTAAGCTGCCAGCGAGCGCGCCCAAGCAGAACGAGCCTATTGCGAAGCCCTAAACAACAGGAAAGAAAAGAGGAAGGGGGAGGGGGGCATTGGTTCGTTTGAATGAGTAACGGAGATAGAAACAAAGATACATTGGGCATGTTTAAATATTCTTAAATGCGGGGCGAGCACCGCGAGAGTTCGAGGCCCCCAATTACCGTTCTTTCTACCCTTTCACCTTTCTTCGGCATTCAAAGACAGCCATTGGCGTCCAACTCAGCCATCTGTACACACGGGTTGGTATTTGCAGACTTACCCAGAGGAGATCGGAGAATTGGAAGCAGTTGGGAAACCCTTGCTGGATGGTGAAAGGAGCGTGAGGGCCACAGTCGCTTCCAATGCCTCGGATGGCGGATTCGAGGATATTGGGCGAGCCAATCACATACCCGATCGAGACCGATGTCAGACATGTCACAAGGCCGCAGTACACCATGTGCCGCGGAAGGGTTGTTAGCGTGCGTGAGTCCATTCCAGACTTTGAAAAGTCGATTCTAATCGCATATCTTCGCGATCACAACTGTTTACCATTTTTCCAGTTGCATACAAGCCACAGACAGTTCTGCAAATTTTCGTATTTCTGCAATTTCGTACGATTTTGTACATCCTTCTGCTTATTAGCATACAAGCCACACTTTCATCCATCGTTCACCATTTTACCGCATCTCCACCTGCACAACCAACACATGTCTTCCATTCCACAACGCAACCCCCTTCCCATTGAGGACGGTCACCATCCTCTAGAACTCGACACCGGCATACTGGAGGATGGCGATTCGACAGACGACGAGCAGTTTGCGCTCCGTTCTGCCATACAGAACTCGCTGCAGGATGCCAACATTCAGTCCGCATGTCTTCAGCATGCGGGCACATGCGACTGCGCCCCAGGACCTTCGTCCGCTGCTCAAGCCCTTGCGCAGGCGAAGCGCACCAAGTCTAAGGCAACAGACGAGACGGATAATATTCTTCTGGAGGCGATAGACGACTTTGACCCTTTGAACAAGTCCCGAAAGGACGTTGCGGTCTGCTGGGAAAAGGTAGCAGATTCCTGTCGCACTCGAGGCTCGATTGTTTTGAGGAAGACGGAGAAGGCTACCCATTTTGATGATGCCACCGGCAAGTCTGTGAGGCAGAGATGGATGCAGTTGAGGAAGGATTTAGATCAGGCTAAAGCAGCGAGGACCAGACGTCCAACAGGCACGGTTCAGGCTGATTTGTCGGAAAAGTTGCGGACAGTGGAGGCCCTCGTGGACAGAGAGGAAGGACAGAAGACCCATGCCCAGCACAAAAAGCAGCAGGAGATGGAGAAGCGTCGTCAAAACTATATGACCGGGAGGATGATGGCGAAGCAGTCAATGAGCACAAACCGGGGTCTCCACGGCACCTCTGCCACCTCCGACGCAACCGACTCGGACATCACGTCGGATAGTAGTCAGGAACGTGTGCGATCTCCCACCTCGTCGATTCCCTTCTCCGGCCGCAGCATCAATACCCTGTTCAGTAACTTTGACTTGACCAGCACTATCCAGGATAGGATGGCAGAGTTCAACAACATGGTCGTGGAGATGAGGGAGCAAGAACGAGTAAGGCACGAGGCGTCGCAGGCGGAGCTTCGTCACATTAACAGCAGCATTGCAAAATCTCTGGAGTCAGCTCAAGAGGATCGAAAAATCTTGCAGGGCACACTTGACAGACTGATGAACACCCAGGAATCGATGGCGCAACTGCTGTTGAAGATGAACGAAAAATAAATGTTTATTCGATGTCAACGCCCAGGTTGAAAAGGTTTGGGTTGAGATATTCTTCAAGCGTTGGCGGGCAGATTAAAGGAAGGTCGTCATAGTACGGCATATATTGGGAGGAAACGTTGTTAAAGCCACGTATACAGGTGCGGCAGTTGGCGAAAAGAACACTCAAACGGAAGAAGTGTCCCGCACGACCGTCCATGATCCTCATCGCTTGCGACCATTTGCTTTGTTTAAAAAATTGGTTGGTGTATCCGATGGCCTGCTCGACGACGATGCGACCTGTTCCCATCACTTGGTTCTCGAGGACATGCCGAGCAGCCTGGCTCTGGCCTTGGTCGCGAGGCCTTGCGATGTGAGTATCGCTAGCGTATGCACTATCGCCGTAAAGCTTGAGGGCATGTCCGTCCGGGTGATGAGCATACTGAGCGAGGATGCCAGGAAGAGCAGAGTCCTGCAAAATGACTGAGTCATTGCATGTTCCTGCAGCCGGCTCGCTGACATGGGCTACGATGCCGTCTGGCAGCATGACCAAATTGTACCGAAGATAATGCTTCTGTCCTTTGCTGCCGAACATGCACTGCTCATGATATGTAGGCTTACAGATCTCGATCGATGTTCCGTCAAGGAAGCCAAAAACGTCATCTCTTGCATGAGCGCCGATCCTAGCGGCTATTGCCTGCGTGAACATGGCTAACCTCTCGGGTGTCAGTCGTTCTGGGTCCCAGTCGTACAGGCGGTTCCAAGAAGCATGGAACCATTCGATCATCGCCTTGAGGATTCTCGACACCGCAGCTTGGTCTCGATGGAAAAACCCAACAACATCGGTAAGTCTCTTGGGGTACGCCAGTCGACAAAGCAGCATGCAAAGCCCCTCCATGCCGGTGAACATGTCGTTATTAGTGGTCCACAACAGATCTGGGATCATCAGATGCCGTTTGAGCAGCAAAAGCTGGTCTTTGTCGAACCGCATATGAGAGATACATGCTTCGTCGGACCAGGTGTCGATGTCAAAGGTCGGCGCGTCTGTGCGGCGAGGCCGGCTCCTGAGATGATGACGTAGGAGCACGGCTTCCTCGTGCTCAGCGATATCGTTGTAGATGCCTAACATCAAGCGGTGATGTAGGAGCATAAGTATGAAGGCACCCATAAGAAGGGAGATAAGAAGAAAAAGGGAGAGGGAGAACATGCTCGCTCACGTTTGTTTATTTACATGTCACAAGGGAGATTTGTTTTGAGTCTCCAATCGCATACAAGCCGCTACAAGCCACAAGGATGTACGATTAAAAGTTATGCGACTGGAGGGACTTTTCAAAGCCTCGATTGCGCGAGGAAGAGAAAGGAGGGTGGGAATGTAATCAGGAGTGTAGGCAGGATAGGTGAGATGAATCTGGCGTGGATTTGAGAATTGGATGTGTCTTCTTTTGAGATGTAAGGGAGTGACAGCTGAAAACGTAGCAGTTAACGACGAGAAGGAGGAAGAAGAAAAAGAAGAAGACGAGGAAGAGGAAGAAGAGAAGAGATTATAAATGGAGAAGTGAGGTCTGTTGTTTTTTTGTTCTTCGTCTACATGTTCCTTTTGTTGTTGTTGAAATTTGTTCGCCGGGGGTTCGTTTGTTTGCGAGAGCCTAGGCCAGCCAGACAGTCAACAAACAACAAATAAACAAATATGTAGGTCAGGGATGGCGGAGGTGTGCAAAAGAGCAAAAGGAAAAAAAAAAACGAGTACGACCACATCAATACAATAACAACATGCAGTAGTTGTGATACCATGCAAGCGTTCATTTTTTTTGTGATCGCTGGTTGGTGTTTTGTGGTCTGCCCTCTCCTTTTCCTCTTTTTCCCTTTCTTTATAAAGCATCGCTTTGTCACCTGTCCTGTGATAGATTAAGGAGGGAAGATAGAGACAATAAAAAAAGGCCACCGAATAAGTAAAGGATACATGCAGTGGTTAGATGGAGCAGGGGTGCATGCCCACAAAGGAGTTGATCAAGAGCAGTAATCGCGCACAATAGGATGATCTGCAGTTGAAGCATCGGGCGGTAATACTTTGGATTGAAGCAAAATGAACAGAAAAGATGAACCGATTGCTTGAGCTGTAAGACACTACGCGCAAAACGAGTGTATTCATTTATTTGTACATTAGCATTTTTTGGGCGCGCGTGGGTTTGAGTGGACGGCCTTCGAGTGGGGAGATAAACTTTGTTGTCCTTGTTTTGTGGTCACCTTGACACATCGTTTGTTTACCCTCTGGCGTCGCACCAAACGCCCTTATCGCGATAGTACATTCATGGAGGAAGAGAGGAATGCTAAGGATAAAATAGTTTTTGATGTTTTTCTTTTATTTTTAAATATCTACGTGGACGACGGACGTAGGGGGAAGAAGGGGTGAGGGCGCGAGCCCTACAATGGCAACGTCTCCATTACTAGCATGACCAAGGAACGACTCTGGTTCGTCGACCAATGAAGCCTTGCTGTTTTCAATACAAGGGGTGGATTCCTCATCAGACAGCGTCGACGAGGACGATGACGACAGCGACATAATCGAAGGTGACAAAGACTCGCTAGGGCTGACGGGGGCAGAAGAATAGGTCGCTTGGCTGGTTCGCCACTGGAGGCTGGGGCTGTTGCTGGTATGGCTAAGGACGGTGCTTGTGTTCGAGCTGGTGCTCATTCTGTGCGACGCGTGGCTCATGCTCATACTAGACCTGCCCGATGGCCATGCCGAGGCTGTGGTTGGGGTAGGGGGGAACTCGCGCTTAGGAGATAGGACGGGCTCCGTCGTCGTAGTGAACGACTGGGATGACCGAGCAAGGTGGCTCAGTCCATGGCTGGTCCTGATTCGCAAGTCCTCCTTAACTGTAGTTACACCACGATTCTTTTCTTCCTCAGTATCACTCTCATCCTGCACAGCCTGCTGCTGCTGTTGTTGTTGTTGCTGAGCCAATGTAGGTGGGATAAAGGGCGCCATGGGTTGGGCGACGGAGCCTGACCGAGCGCGAGTCTGCAATTGCTTCAAACCGGAGAACGAGTTCATCCTCGTCTTGTGGGTCTCCAACTGGACCACGCGAGCCTTGGCAGCCTCGAGTTCATGTTCCAGCTCCATTTCGCGGGCACGGAGCTGCTCCAGCTCTCCCAGTTCTCCCTCTAAGAACAAGTTGCGCTCATGAAGCTGTTGCATCTCCTCTAGCCGGGGCTCGAGCTGCTCCATCGTCTTGATCTGCTTCTCCAACTGCAAGGTTTTGGATCGAAGCAAGGCCACCTGCTTGGACTGACCTTCGAGCTGAGGCATGCGGATTTTGATCTTCTCCAACTCCGACGAAACACGCTCGTACTCGTCCCTATAGTCTGGCGCGGCCTTGTTCTGCTCGGCAGACAGCTGAACTTCCAGCTCACGGTTCCTGTTGGTCAAAAACTCGAGACGACGGTCGTCCTTGTCCTTGGACCGGAAGGACTCAAACTCTCTTGTCAGCAATCCGTGCTGGTTGTTGGCAATGTTCAACTTCTCTGACAGATCCCAGTTGGAATGATCCAATACGGCATTGGTCGTCTCGAGTTCCTGAATGCGGTCCTGCAAGTTCTTAACCAGCTCGGCCTGCCCCTCCATCGCCTGCAACTTGACCACCAAGGCGTCTGCTGCCACCGCTCTAGCTTCCATCTCAACAAGGTCCAGACGGATCCTAGGCAATAGAGCGCATTCGGCCTCAAGAGCCGTCACCTGGCTCTCCAGCTCCCAGACACGCTTCTCGTACTCCGTGGCCCGAAGCATGAGTGCCTCGTTCTTGTTCCAGAGATCCTCCATCGCCACAGTCTTTTGGCCCAACTCCTCGATCAGCCGGTTACGCTCATTCTCGAGGTCAATAAAGTCTGTCGATCGGACGTCATGGTAAGGAGGCTGCTGCATATAGGGCTTCTTCTCAAGTTCCCAAGATCGAATTTTCAGCACATCTCGCTCCGAAGTCAGGGCTGCGACCTCCTTCATTAACCTCTGAATGGTTTGGTTGGACTCTGCGAGGGATCCTCTCGACGACTGAACACCGCCACCGCCGATCCTCTGACCGAATCCGCCACTCAAAGATACCGAATCCAATGCCCTCCCATCTATCGACGGCGAACCCAAAGAAGTTGACGACGCATCGCCATGAGTTCTGGAGTAGACGGTTGACTGGGCTCGTTCCAAATCTTGCAGGCGTGCAATCTGGTGAGTCGCCTCGAGATGCTGTCGTTCCAGCCGGCGATGGTTCTCCTGCAACTCCTGGTTCTTGTCCTTGAGTCGCTCTAACTCTGCATTAGCGGCTTTCAACAAGGATCGAAGCTGGGCCACGTTCGCCTCTTCGGGTATCATCACAGACAGGGCTGCATCGGAAGGAGAGAATGTCTTTCCTGTGGAGGGCTGACCAGAGACAATGGGAGAGTGAGGGGTGGGGAGAGCCGAGGCCAGCTGGCTGAAGCGACGATCAAGCCCGGTCTCTAGCCTGTCGGTGATTTGGCGCATCAGGTTGTCGCGGAACACTTCGGGATCGAAATCAACGACGCTTGCTGTCCTCGCAAGAGTATTGTTGTGCGGGACAGAGGATGACGCTGTCAAAGATGTATCGAAGGTAGCACGATCGCTGCGCAGGAGTACGCTAGGCGAGGCAGTCTTTGAGTCGTATTGTAGTTGTGTTGAGAGGCGAGGGTTGACAGCTGTGGCGGTAGGAGACGAGATTCCAAGACCTGTCACCATGCCATCCTAAGTTCAGAAACAAACAATACATTGCAGGTTTAGATATGTCGCTTAAGGGCTGCGGACGTGCATGATATATCGAATCGAATCGAATATTTCGCATGCACGATGATGGCGATGATGATGATGGTGCCTGAGAAAGAAAGAAAGAGAGAGAGAGTAGGGAGAGGGTGGGAGGCAAAAAGAGAGACAGCAATTTGGAAAGGAAAATAATGATAATTCATTTCATACATTGGTCCTGGAGTCGACGGTGTTGCGTCGGGAAGGGGGGGAGGGCCTGGTAGTGGTATCCTCTGCAGCTGCAAACTCGGGTGAGCCCGACTTGGGCAGCGTAGGCGTGAAAGTGGCCGCTAATGGGTTCATGCTGCTGTTCCGTCTCGACACGTACTCTTCGGAGTCTGTTTATGATTGATGCGGTGTACACAAAATGAGAACATATCGTCAGCGTTTTGTAAAAAAATGAACAATGATAAATAACCGGGGTCTTTGAGCGATAAAGGAACGTGACGGAAAGGAGACAAAGGGAAGAGAAGAGAAGGGGGTAGCGAAGCATGCATGAATTAAGAAAAAGAAACAAGTCGTTGGTAAAAAGAGGATCTTACTGTTCATTGTTCCTTGGTTGGGGCGTTTGCGATCGACGCCAGGGCGCTGTTGTGCGAAGACAATGGTGGAAGGGGCAAGAAAAAATGGTGGGACAAAACCGTTAGTGGTGTAACAACAGCATAAGAAAAATGACATTCTTGTAGTCTGTAAATCTGAAGAATTGTAATGTATATTATACATACTTGTTGAGAAAATCGTTGAGAGGATGCAGCGTATGGACTTGAGGTATCAATGGTGACTTTCATATTTGAGATGGCTGGAGGGGCAACCAGGGGCAGCTTGAAGGCAATTGGGGAAGAGAGGTGGGTGGATTGGTGGTCAAAGACATCGTCAACGGCCCTAGGTTTGGTTGCGACGTTGGGCATCTTCAAAAGAGCCTTCAGATGGAAACGAACCAATTGGAAGCCAATGGAGATTACAAAAAGAGCAAGAAAACAAGGTCAGAAAGGACGGTAAAAAACACACGCACAAGAACAAATGGGTGGCATAGAGATAGGGCGGACTTTGAGCTAGTGGGAAGAATCCCGAAAGAAAAAAGGGTAAAAAAAAAAAGACGGGCTATGCTTACCTCAGAAGTAGCATTCTTGGCGACAAGCTCTGCATACCGAGAACGATCTACTTGGATCCTTTCCTGCGACAAAGTCGAGGTGCCTGTCGTTGGAGAGAGAAAGGAAGCCGCAGTGGCAGTTGCCTTGGGGAGATTGATGTGAATGCGTCGAAGACGGGAAGATGTTGTGGTAGTGGCAGAGGCCAAGGAGGAAGAGGATTGAGAACGAGGCGTCCCAGGGTTATGGAGCGAACCACGGTGAGTCTTGACTTGCGACATCACTAGTGGCTCTAGTTAAATAACTGGTAGGGGGTGGAGCAGGTGCGCAAAAGGGTAAGTGATATGAGGAGAGAGAAGTGAGGATGACCCAACTGACAGGCCAGGGAGATAAGAAGGACCTGCGAGACAAGAAGTAAAGTAAGAGTGAGCGACAACAAGGGAACAAGGAAGGGAAGGAAGGGGGTATGGTATTGGGTATGTGTGCTTGTGTTTGTGTGGGTGGGGTGGTGATCTATTCTATATGAGAGATGTTGAGTGGACTGGTATGGATCGAGATTGAGATGTAAGAGAAGAGAGGAATGGTATGGGTTCCAAGGGTGACGAGATGGAGCAGAAGAGAGGAGGGAGAGAGTGTTGAAGGCTTGTGTGGCAGTATGGGATGAAGAGAAGGAAGATGATGATGGGAAGGAAGAAGGATGATGATGATGAGAAAAGAATGGTATGTCGGGCAAAAAAATAAAAAAAGGTGTGGAGACGTGAGCAGGATGGGAGAGGGGTTTGTGGGCGGGATGGGAGTGAGAGAGCACCAGCAAAAAAAAAAAAAAAAGGTCAGAGGGGACAGGTACAGAGAGACAGGGCAAAGCCCAGACCAGGGCAACAAGGCAAGGCAAGGCACAAAACGGCAAGTTGACAGGGCCAGCAGGCGACGGGAGAGTGTGACCTGAGGGAGACCGTGAAAAAAAAATGGGAGGGGCGGGGATAATTGAGAGCATAGGAAGCACGCGAAGGGCAAACAAAAAGGGCGAAATAAAAAGAAGGAAGAGGTGAGCAATTCCTTGTTGTTTGTAGGTATGGCGGCACGAATGCATGTCTGTGTGAATGTCTGTTCCTTCTTCCTTCGTTCACTGGAAGAGTTTTTTTTTTTTTTATATCTAACCCACCGATAGAGTGAATTGGCTCCTTGAAGAAATGACTCCAAAAGACAAGGAGACAATTTTACACATGGTTCGGAAGGAAGACGAAGCGACGAAGAAGATGGGACCCCAGTTGGGGTCTTCGATGGAATATTTTTGGATCGTGGCACCTATTGCGCGTCTTCATTTCATGCAAAACGGACTAGCATGGACAATTAAACAAAACAAAAAGTTAGGGCAATCAAAAAAAAAAAAAAAAAAAAAAAAAGTACATGTGTGTCATGGCAAAAGAGAGAAAGAGAGAAGGGAGGGAGGGAGAGAAGAAAGAGAAAAGGGGGGAGCCTGAAGGGGAGAAGAGAAGGGGGAAGGAGAGAAGGTGGAAGGAGAGAGAAAGAATACAGAGGCAAAGAGAGACAAATAGGAAGGACGTACAAAGAAGGAGAGAAGAAGGGGATGGAAGGAGAGAAGGGGAGGAGGAAGTTGAAGGAGTGAGTGGTGGAAACATGGGCAACGAGAAGAAGAGGGGTAAATGCACTTTGTCGGTGCACTCTGTATTGTGCATTGTGCACTGTGCACACCAGGGCGGCGCAAAGGAGGAAGGATGGTGAAGGGCGAAGACGCCGCATTAATAATTGCCACAATCATATCAATAATAATGGGGATAGCCAAAGGCATGTTGGGGAAAGAGCTGACTGGTTGTCGATCAACGGGGGGCGCAGGAAGAAAAGAAGAACATTGATGGCATCAGATCAGGACATATTTTTTTGGTGGCGGAACATTGGGCTGATCAAGCTGACGGAACATGCAGAGTAACACACACATACACACACATACACACACATATATATATTGACATGCACAAACATGTACACAAGGTATGGAAAATGCAGGTATGATAATATTTGTAAATGGATGGAATAAAACAAAAAGAAAAGAAATGAAATGAAAAAAGCTACTTGCGCCAGGACTTGCTCTGCTTGCCCTTGCCCTTCTTGTTGAACTTTTTACCACCAGACTGCTTGACCACTTGAATCTCATCAAACTTGCGCTTGTAGTAATCCCGTCCAGCAATATCCTTCATCACCTCGCCCGTAATGGTCGTTGCACGCTCCTTCTTGCTCAAACGAGAAGAGTAGAACTCGGTATTGCCCTCGATAATGGTGCCCACCTGGAAGTACTTTGGGAACCTGGGCTTGCCCTTCTCCGCACGCTTGTAGAACCGTTTAGGGTCTAACACATTCCTCAGTCTCAAAATCTGCAAGTCCCGTCTCAACTCAGGTGTCAACACCTGCTGTGGCATATCAAACCACTTTTTCCCTGTCGTCTTCTCTCTCTCCTGCAAGTCGCAACAATAAACATTGAGGAAAATACTGTGTTAATGGGGTGTGTTGCGTTGTGACAAATAACTCAAGGCAGACTGCAAAGCGAAGAAAGTACTTGACGCATTGTATATTGCGAAGCCAAAGAAAACACATGATAAATTCCGCATTAAGAAGCAAAAAAAGATGAGTGGTGCTTACCTCTTGCTTCTGACGCTTACTGACGTGCACCTTCTCGGCGTTCATGTTGACCTCGCAGGTCTCAAGGGCAGCCTTATTTCCAGTCTTGCTGCCCTTGTCAACAACGATGACATTGTCCACAGCGACCTTGGCTCGTCCGTTCTCCTGCGTGATGTACACGTTCTTGTCCTTCAATCCCGTCTGGAGCTTGGGAAAGTTGAACATGGGCTCGTTGCTCTTCTCTTCAAATGTGGCCTTCCTCTTCAGCGATGCCTGAGCTTTGACCAAAAGTGCGTCCAAATCTTCATAATCATCATCGTCGTCCTCCTCCTCTGATTCATCCTCTGACTCCGCTGACTCTGACTGTTGCTCGTCACCGGGAACTGCCTGCGCCTCTTCCTCCTCGTGTCCGTCTTCTTCCTCGTTCTCCTCCTCGTCGTACTGTTCTGACTTCTTTGACGACACGGACACGTTCAGTGGCGACTTCCTGGGGACTTCCACTGGCGACAGAGGCTCCTCGGGTTCTGATGGTGGACTCCTTGACTCGGGTGAGGACGTAGGGGACGAACTTTCAACTGTCTCTGACTCCTCCGCGTCCTGAACGATGACTGGCTTTGGTTTGGTCTGCCGAGCGCGGCGGGGTCTTGTGGGTTGAGGGAGCTCCATTTCCACCTGTGTGAGGGATGGGTTCCTGCTTCTATTCCGGGTTGTGACCATAGTTGCGGGTGTGTTTATTTGTGTGTGGGAAAATAAAAACGAGAGAAAAAAAGGGGTCGTTTGATGGAGAGGGATCCTGAAGTTCGAGTTGTTTGTTGATGGGCTTAAGACACAACAGTGCTAGTGGGGCAAGAAAAAAAAAAAAAAAAAGCAAAATAGGTCGAGCAGTCACTAGCAGCTATTGCACGTGGTGTTGCTATTCCCAGTTCCACGTGATATAACACTTAGCTGCATTAATGTCACCTCGCTGCTCAGGCGTTTCCTGTTCGAATCAAGGTCTAGTCCCTTGTCGCTCGTCGCCCATCCCTTATTCATTCCCCCCTCTGCTTCTCACCCGCCCCTGAATCTTCCTTTTCTTCACGACCATAAGAACACCTGGCCCTCTCACCATCCATTCTGCCCTGACCAACACACCACTGGCCTCGCCGAGACTCGACGATGGGCGCAGCCGACTCGAAACTGGCGTTCAAAAAGGGCGTCTTTCGACTCTTCGAGGAAAGGGTATGTACTGCTTCTATCCGTACCTTTTGAAGCACGCGTTCGAATTTTTTATGCTTATACTCGCATATATACACAACCAACTCGACAGCTCGTACAGCAACGCGAAAGGAAGACAACCCATACCTGAACTGACAACTGACGTGTACATGAGAGCGCCCTTTCAATATGATATGTGTAAACCACTCTTTTTTTCTTGTATATAGAACATCCCATCCAACGTGAACGAGTATTGGGAACAGGTACAAGCCTTGTCGCAAGTGTCCTTTTGCGTGCGTCTTTATTTCGATCAGTCAAACGACCACAAAAACAAAATACCCATAGACGAACCTTCTTACGATACTCACATGTATAGTTCTGGACCCTCCCAGAGTCGGCTGACGACGTGTTTCTACTTGTGGGCTCGCAGGACATTCGACGTGTGCGCGACGAAGCCCGGGAAAATCTCGAGTGTCTCATCGAAAAGGTCAGTCCATATACCCTACACTAATCCAACCACCTCAAGGATGATTACTTCACTTGAGAAAAAAATGACCATAGGATCGCTGATAGGTACTGCTACAATATTTAACAAATAGATTCTGAGTCGTCTCTTCTCGTTATGCGACTCACCGCTGTTCCTGACACCGGAGGCTCCTGTTAGTCAGTTATTGAACTGTGTGCGTGTTCTGACCAGGCTCTTTCCGTTTGTCTTCGAGTCGGACGATCTTATGATGTGGGAGGAACGTTACTTCTGGACCCCACGCAGCAAAGGGGCATCGAGTCGAAGGCGTTCCAACGCCAGTCATCTTGACGAGTCAACACAACCCTTAGAGATCGAGGGTCAGTCTTCAAATCCAAACCCTCTACGCTCGGAGCGAGTTTCATCCGCACCAAAGGACCAGGTATAGTACATCTCATCCTCAGGGTACGTCGTTTATGAGCCAATAAGCACCTTTGCGCATATGCTGACGTTTCTACCTCCCACTTGCAGGATTGTGACGAAACAACGCAGGGTTACCGCTTGATCAAGACACTGTTGGACCTACTCTTTACCTCAGGATTCACACTTCCAACAGCCCTAGAGTCAAGGAACAGAGTGAGCTATGTCATATGGTATGCTACCACCCCTAGCTTGTGACATGTCCGTGACGTACAACGCTGGCAACATGTGCTCTTGAGAAATGCACTCATATGATGGTGTGTCAATTGCGATAGGGAAACGGGAATTGGATCCTCCAAACCAATCGGGACCTCCAAGGAGCTGGACGACAACCGGACGGAAATCCTGCGACTCTTGCTTGTGTTGTTCTCACGGTCCATGTACATCCCACCAACAGCCATCACGACTACGGAGAATCGCTGGATCGATACCGTGGTGACAGGATCAGACCGTCAGATCACGCTGGCGATCCTCTGCAGTCTGGTCAATTCGGCGCTCAAGTACAACCCTTCTGGGTGGGGATTGCCTTACAACCACGTCATGTTCAACGACCAACGGGAGCTGCTAGTCATGCTTTGTTTGCAGGTCATTGTGGTCCTGCTCGACTATCAAGTGGTCGAGAGACCAGCAACCCCACCGAATCGCTTTTCAGCTGGAATCAGGATTGAAGACGGAGCAGGCGATAGCAACAAGCAAGGCTCCTCTTCCTCGGATACGCCTTCCAATGTCCTTGTGCCAAACACTACTCCTTCAGAACAACAGGCTCAACGAACGCTGGAAGGTGCCAACAAGAACCAGTTTCGGTTTTACCTGTCACGACTCCATCGGGAACAAGACTTCCTGTTCCTTACCGATGGCATGTATCGGATTCTGAGCAACCCCATGGCGGTACGTCAACTCACCGTAGCGGGCATGGATTTTGGTACGAGAGCTCTATGAGGCATAACCCTGTTTAATGAACATTTACAAATTATTTATTTGCAATGGCTAATTACGCTCATAGGCGAGCAGCACATATCTTCCAGGATCTACCAAGCAAGTGAAGTGCCACATCGAAACACTTATGCTTTGCTGGAAGACATTGGAGGTCAACAAGGTACATCATATCGGAGTGCGGATGTTCGTGCCTGGGCCTTCGTTGTGACGAGCACGGTTGTTGTTACTTACGTAATGTTTCTTGTCATAATACAGCGGTTTAGAGTGTACCTACTGGAGACGAACAGGGTTCTGGATTTTGTCGTCATCCTTCTGTACTTTTCACTGGAGCACAAGCTTGACCCGAGTAAGAAGCGCATTGTCATTACTCTGATCAACAGGATTTGTTCTTTTGAGAGTGCTCACTAAATATCTCCTATTCGCCACCAAATTAGCACATGCGGGATTGGTCAGGATGTGCGCGTGCATGCTGCAGACACTCTCAAAGGACAGGGCGTTCGGCCACACTCTCAACAGGCCCTTCGATGGCCATGCTTCCTTACCTGCAAATGTGCGAATACACAACTTCCATGGCACCTATGGCGACTATCTTATTTGCGTATGTGAACAGTATAGGACTTGTTTGCGGCGATTGCATCGTCAAAGTTCAACTTATTTTTGTGCAAACATCGTTTATGCGCCAACACACTCACATGTATGTATACTTTTCGATTTGCTCGCTATACGCCACATAGTCCATTCAACATCTGATTGCGACAACAAAGAGGACACTGCGATCGCTTTACCCGGCTCTGATTTCCACGCTCTCGAATGTCTCACCTTATATCCAAAACATCTCACCATTGGCATCAAGTCGTCTTTTGCAGTTGACGACTTCATTTGCTTCTCCGTCGTTTCTTCTCGCAGAAGAGTCCAACCACAGGCTTTTGGGGATCCTGTTGGACACAGTGACGAGTATTCTCTTTTACCAAGCACCTCGTAAGTCAACTTCTCTTTGTCCTTTTGCTCAGAGAGGTATGAGACAGCATTATGTCCAAACTAAAGAAGCTTACTTTTGTTGAAATGCGTCAATCTGATTATTAGATAACGCACACTTGGTGTATGCGCTGATTCAGTACGAACCCAAGATTCAGACGATGGCGCGGTTTACTTTGCAGCGTGGACTGGACGATATTCATAAGTTGCGGTACCGAAAGGACGACTCTTCCAGCGCTACTCGCTCAGCCACCAGCACCGAGGGCCACGTGAGCAAGTCAACGGAGGGTCGTCAACCCCAGAGAAGGGGATCGCAATCGCACCAGAGCAGCCACGGGGAATCCACACCTCCTCCTTCACAACAGCATCCTCGACGACGTCATCTGCTGAAACGGGAGAGTTCTACCGTCGAGGACACATCGACCTCGAATGTACCCGCTTCATCGTCTGGATCAGTTTCCATGGTTTCATTGGCGACATTTTCACCAGCACTGACTGCAGCAACCCTGTCGGAACCAAGTACGTTACCCCTGCCGCTGTCTCCAGTGATGCCACCACTTTCCAGACCCGACAGTTCAGACTCTATCATGGCTCCTCCGAGCGATGGGGGCGGGCATGAGGGTGATGTTGAAGATGAAGGGGGTCCGTCGACGGTGCTGAAGAGCCTCAAGGATCGATCGATCAATACATTGTCAGAGCGGGCACGAGGAAAACTCCCGGAGAAGAACCATCGTCACCTTCATCCAAGCTCACCAACCGCTCTGAGAGAGGACTCAAGCTGTGAACTTGAGCGTCAGGATGCGAGAGTTGTTAACGGGAAGCAATCATCCAGCTCACTAAGAGCAGCAGGAACGACAGAGACGACGACGACTACCGCCACCACGACTTCGCGGCGGCCAGCCCTGACGAGTCATAACTCGTCCTACAGACATGAGCGCCCTACTACAGCCTTCGATGTTGGACAAAACGGATTCGTCCCCACCGAAGAATGGGTATGGCAAATTTTGATTCCCGCACCTTATATCGCATGTTAATTTTGAACACTCTGCTAACATCTACATACGAATCTTACATATATATATATATATATCTGATGTAGGTGCAGGGATGGATGAAAACACTTCGGTTTGAGCCACTGTTGATTATGCTCCAATGCGTTATCCCAGAGATCGAATCCATCCAAGCTATGAATGACCAGCAAGTACTTGAGTATATCCGAACAAACATCATCCCAATGTTGCAACAAGTCATGCCAGAGTCTGGTAGACCGCCTATTTTCGTCCACAAGTTTACATGGATTGGGGGTGGGAACATCAACAGTAACAACGAAGGCGATGATGATTTGGCGCTTGTGCGGTGGTTTCAGGGCCTACTCTGGAGCCAGATTTATGTCGGCGGATGTGGCAAGTTGGGCAGGCAGGGGTTGGGAGCTTGGTATGAAACTGGAGTGCGATTGTTCTCGATTCGGACTGTGGCCAGGAGTAGCAGCACAAGTGAAACTACGATGATGTCGGTGACGGATAACATGTCAACAGTCGCAGCGGCGGCCATCAGAACGGCAGGATCGACGTTTGAAACAAGCTCACTCGGATCTGGAACAAGCTCGCCGGATACTCGTACATCTGCGGCTGCTTCGTCGGGAGTAGGGGCAGGGAGCGGTGCAAGTGAAAGGCGGGCGTCTGGTCAGTCCAGTTCTTCGTCTTCTACCCGTCGACCGTCGTCGTCGTCGTCGTCATCAATGTCAACGCCGACAGCAAATACAGGACCCACCACTTCTTCTGCGGGATCTGCGAGTCAAAAACCATCGCCTGGATCGATCTCGAACGACGTATCATTGCGAAATGCGTAATTGACTGCAATAAAATGAAAACAAAATGCAAACGCCAAATGTAGAGAATTGAAAAGGTAATTATTTAATTGTTACAGGTGTTAAGTATGTGTTGCTACCATCTTATCGCATCATGGCGCCGATATCGTCGTTGATTCTGGAATCGAGGTCCGAAGCGGCTACTTTGCCGACACGAGTGTATCCCTTAGCGAGGGTAAACGTTGAAGTCAAAGGCTGGTACACGGTCAAGAACTTGAGCTTGGGCCAGCAGATGTATCCCTGCTTGGAGTTCATTTGGTCCACCCATGCCTTGACATCCAGCAAGAGTCCCAGCTGAGAAAGAGAGGCGATCAATTGAGGTTCAATGTGGGTTTTGACAGATGAAGAGCCATAAAGTTCGCCGACGTAGTCACGGCCGTTCAAGGATGCGACACGTTTGGTCTCCTGAGCATTGTCGCTCATGAGGAGTTGCTGCCAGGTAAGGACACACTCTCCGCGCTCGGATTTGGAGAGTTTGGTTCTGCCCGATGCTACCATCCAGCTGATGTCACCGGGGCGAACCATCTGGTCGTTCTTGCCTGTGCCCAGGCGGAATGATTCGAGATGTTGGAGGCGGGCGAAGAAGCACATACCACCAAAGAGATCGAGTGACAGACCAGGCTCGTTCTCGAGTTCGTAGAGATACAGGTCTTGGAGCATAGGGAGTACACGTGAGATGTAGCCGTAGAGAATGCGGGAACGGACGGGTGAGTCTTGGATGACTGGGCTGCCGAGGTTGTGGACCCGGATGTGGAGGGTCTTCAAGTTACGGCAGGCCCAGATGCCTGCGGTGCGGTCGACGTTAACTCCTGCGCGTGATGAGGGAGACCAGCGGCGGTGGATATCCATTCTCTCGATGAGGCAGACAGACTGGGTGGCCTTGAGGTGGAGGAGGTGGGGGGAGGAGCAGAGGAACTGATGGAGCTCAAGACCGTGTCCGGGGTCCAGGCGTCCAGAGGCGATGAGTTCGAGGGTGGTGACAAAGTTGGGGATCTCGCGGAGGTAGTACGAGACGGTGGGTGTGAGATCAAAGGATCTGAAGGCCCATTCGCTTGAACGAGGGGCGACGACGAGGACCTTCTCGCGTTCGTCTTCCATGGGCTGACCATAGATGGAGAAATGGACCGAGCGGAGAGAGATTTGAAGGGTGCGGAGTTGTGCAACGAGTCCATGCCAGCTGTACAAGGATGCAGAGGCGTTTGCGCTGTCACGAAGGTTGCGGAGCTGGAGAACTTTAAGGTGGGGGGTGGACTTGAGGAGGCTCTCAAGTTCGGACTGGGAGAAGATGACGTTCTCGAGGATGAGGGACTGTAGGGGTAGAAGTGCTGTATTAGAAGGGGGCGATACCCAAGGGGATGGGAGCTGGATAGTTCCTGTAGTTGATTCCAGCTGGAGCGATAGAAGGTTGGGGCAAGCGGCAAGGACAGCGACCAGACGAATGGTATCAGATCCGACAATCAGGAGTCGAAGACTTGTCAGGGACTGGAGGAGAGGAAGGGCTTTGAGGAAGAGGAGACCCGAGTATGTCAACTCAAGGTGGCTGAGGTGTCTATCATTCTTCAACGGTGTCTTCGACTTTTTGCTACTCGCAACAGGGGCAGCAGTAGGGTTGCGACTTTGCTGGTAGCGATCCTGGTTCCCTTCAAGAGCCTGGATGAGCTTGAGGGTGTATTTGTTCTTGAGCTGAGGATCGCTCGAGTGCCACTTGAGCATGGTGGCCTGGGGCAGTCTGGTGACGAGCTTATCAAAGGATTTGGAGGAGTTGTTCTTGGCATCGTCGACCCAGACGAGCTCACGACGGATGCGGGACTGGTTGAGATAGTACCATTGACGGCAAACGAGGATGACGGATTGGTGCAGTGTCTCGGAGTCGTCTTGGATGTGATCAAAGATCCGGTTGAGGATGGCTGGCTCTTGGAGGGCTCTGGGCGAGTTTCTTGCTGGTGCTTTGTCGTTTGTAGTGGTTGTGGTTGTGGAGGAGGAAGTAAGGGTAGCGGTTATCTTCTTCTTGCCGAGACTGAAGAATTTGAGCCCCATCGTTGAGATTTCGTAATTGCAGAGAGAGAGAGGAGGTGTGGATGGATGGATGGTTAATTGGTTGGTTAAAGAAGAAGAGGAAAAGAGCGACGACCCCCCTTGGCTATATACCATAGTAGGCAGGTGTTGCTGCGTCGACTTTAGTACTTCCAAATACCTTATTGACCTTGTGTGAAGAAGAGAGGAGGAACTGTTTGCTCAATCCACATTGATGGGCAAGCGAAATAAAGTTGTACCGAAAATCCAAAAAAGAAGGCCGGGAAGCCTTCTTACTAGAACAAAAGGGCGTCAAGGGAAATAGATAAAGTGCATTTGGACGAATGACCTGTAATTGGATTGGAGGAGTGTGTGTAAACAAATAAAACTCGTCTTTCGGATGGGTCGAAGGGTGGGAAAGAAACAACAAGCAAAATGATCATGCACCAGAGAAAAGAGAGAGAAAGAGAGAGGAAGAGAGAGAGAGAGAAAGAGAGAGGGTCGCGGCTGTTGCAGCAAGTTGAATGTGTTGTGCAATGTGTACAGTCTGATGGTGCCTGGCTCGAATAATGCATGATGTCTGAAGGGCAACTTAAACGGCGCCTGGAGGGCGTTCCAGACAATGGTTCGCCTGTTGCACGCCCCTAGTAGGATTCAAGACAGACAAACGAAAAGTACCTTGAGCCCACTGACAAATAGACGAGGTGCATTCTGCATGAACAGAGCCCATCCTCTTGTTCTTTTCCTTTGCAGCAAACGACTCCATGTTGTATTTTTCGTACGTGCCGATTATTTTCACTCGTGTTTAGGACTATCTATCCAACGCACGGCTAAAGACAGGCATATCCTATGCGCCGTAGCCCATGATGAGACAAGTATCATCATTCACCCTCGAGTCGATATCCATCGTATTCCTCTTCATCAGCCTCTCGAACCCCTTCTCCAGGCAAGTTATCGTTCGCGACGGATGCTTCTGGTACACCGAAAGGTATTTTAATTTAGGCCAGCTTCGGTACCCTTCCTTGGAGTTCATTTGATCGACCAACACCTTGACGTCTGCGAGGAGACCCAGCATGATGAGCCCTTCGACCACCTGTGGCTCGGTGCAAGGATGATTGTCGTCCATAAATGTATACCCCGGGAAAGTCTCCTGTCGGCTCCTCTCCGCGCCACGTTCGGCAGTCATGAGAAGACCCCAAGTAGCGACGACCTCCTTTCTCTCCATTCGACCGACCCGACTCTGACCTGAGGGAATCATCCAGCGCATATCGCCTGCACGGGCCTTTTGTGGAGTCGTACCGGTGCCGAGGCGGAAGGACTCAAGGTGACGGAGACGAGCGAGCAAACAGAGACCACCAAAGAGGCTGATCGACAGACCGGGGTCATTCTCGAGTTCAAAGAGTTCCAGATGACAAAGTTGCGGAAGGACTGTAGAAATATATCCAAAGACAATCCGGGATCGAATAGGAAGGGTTTGAAGAGCAGCACTGCCAAGGTTGTGGACACGAATGTGAAGGGTTTGAAGGTTTCTGCAAGCCCAAATGCCAGGCTGTAGGTCTTGGACGATAGATCCGTTGCTGATACGGACGAAGGGAGTCCATCGTTTGTGGATGTCCATTCGTTCGACTAAACAGACAGAGTTGGCGGCTTTGAGGTGCAGCAGGTGAGGGGATGCGCAGAGGTATCGGTGAAGGGCGAGGTCATAATTGTTGACGGCCTGGCCCTCACTGGCTACCAGATCCAGAGTGGTGAGCGTATTGCGTAACTGGTTCAAGCAGCTGGTGACGGACGATGTCAGGTCAAAGGATCTGAAGGCCCACTCTGAGGATCGAGGACAGACCACGAGGACCTTCTCTTGCTCTTCGTCTTCAGTCGCTGCTTGACCATAGACGGAGAAATGGATCGAGCGAAGAGGGAGTAGTGAGAGCGCCGTCAGTTGACAGAAGAGACTGGACCAGTCGTAGGAGTTCTTGTTAACTGAAGTTGTATCCGGACGCAAGTTTCGGAGTTGCAGATGGGCAAGGTGTGGTGTGAGCACCAGAAGGTCTTCGAGACTGGTCTGTGCGAAGCTTGCGTTCTCAAGGATGAAGGACTGCAAGGGAAGGAGACCGTTCTTCTTGATGGGTTCGACGCCGAGGACGGTTTCAGTGTAGGCCTTCCAAGATCCGGGAAGATAGATGACCGAGGGAGCATCGATATGGAGAGTGAGAAGGTGGGGGCAAGTGTTTAGCACAGTGTGCACTTGGATTGTCTCCGGCCAGAGCAAACGGAGTTGGAGGGTTGTCAATGATGTGAGGAATGGGAGAACTCTTAAGAAGAGGGCCGCAGGGCCATGAAGGTCAAGCTCATGGAGGACACCTTTCGGTAATGGGGCCTTGTTGTTGGGCTTGAGGAGACCGTCCTTCCAGCGACCGACGATCCTGTTGCTCTTGCTGTTGATGTTGCTGGTATCGCCGACTATGACGACGTTATTTGCGGCAATGGGCTGAAGTCGCTGGATGTAGTGGTCGTTATTTTCTCGAAGGGCCTGTATCAACCTCTGGGTGTGCTTCTCCTTCAGAACGTCGTCTGTTGAGGACCAGACCAGCCGGGTTGCTCTTGGGAGTCGGGCAAGGACCCTATCGATGTTGATTATATCGCAGCTGGACTTGTTATTAGAGTCACCGGCCCAGCTGACCTCGCGACGGAGGCGGTGTTGGTTCATCCAGAGCCATTGACGACAGACGAGGACGATGGAGTGAGAGAGGACAAAGTCTTCCTGGATGAAGAAGAAGATTCGATCGAGGATCTCTGGGATCTCAAAGACCCTTGGGGTTGGACTAGTTTGTGCTCTCTTCTTTGTCCTGAAGAACATGTTGCGGGGAGGAAAGAGAGAGAGAGGGGGGGGAGGGAGAAAGGTGGCGATGGGAAAAAGTAAAGAGATGAAAGGATGAGAGAAGAGGAAAAGGTTGACGTTTATATGTCGATTCAACTGTCCAAAGGACCTTGTTCTTAACAGAAAAGGTTATTCTCGATCACTCTCTGATTCTCTCTCTCTCTCTCAGTCGAATAAAAAATGGAGGTGCAGTGTTACACAGAGCGGGATATAACAGCAACAGCCACACAGTCGACTTTGTGGGAACTCGCATTAGGCGGAAGCAAAGTCGACGTAGACCATCCACACTGACCGTTCATGGTCTCAATTTGCAGTGGTTACAAACACATACACACTCAAGGACAACAGACAGCAAGCATCGGCACGTTCACTTCTCGGGAGTTAGTTCCGCACAAAAGGCTATTAACTGTTTTGCCGGTTCAGGCTAGACCTATGACACAGGTCAAAGATGTTCTCCCATAGAAAATGCTAATACTTCATGTGTGTCTGTATCTACGTCTGCTGTTCATTGAACATCCGTTCACGTCCTCACGATAAAGAAAACAGATAACACTGAACTGACAGAAACGCTATATTCTAACGGCAGTACGTAGAAAAACTCAGAGACCCGCGTCGATCTGGAACTGGGCTTAGTCTTGGTTTGAGGCGGCAACGATCACTCTTCGATACTCCTCCTCGGGCGAGACGCTTCTGACTACCGCTGTAGCTCGACAATGACCGCAGCCGAGGGAGACCCTCGTACCCTTCATCAGAGTTTATCTGTTCCTGCATCAGCTATTCACATACTAACAACCCCAGATTCCGCAAGACTTGAACCAGGGCCGATTCCACTCCCTGAGGTGCAAGAAAGCCCGCGGCCTCTCCTTTGCCAACAAAATCTAACCGCTCTTGTTCACGTTGGCGTTCCTTGGCAATCAACCTAGGTCAACCGCACATGATATTCTTCCGATCCAGATTGCTGACTCGAGAGTGACCGGATTTGGTGACCCACTTCAAATCGCGAGGCTTGAGGGCGTGCAAGTTTTCGCCGGACCCAATGCGAAGGTGCTTCAAAAGGCGGAGACGGGCCACAAGACAGAATGCACCATCGAGCTCCAGACAGAAACCAAGGATATTCTATGGTTCCCATAGTTCCAGATCGCGAAGGTTAGGAAACCAGCAGGTGTATTCAAAGAGGACTCGAGTGCGGATGGGTGACGTTTGGTGAGCGGGCGAGCCGAGGTTGTGGACTTCGATTTGAAGCGTCTGCAGCTTGCGACACATCCAGATGCCCGGTTGACGGTATGAGTTCTCCCCGTGTCTGGGTGAATTCATCCATCGACCAACAGATCCATCCTTTCAATCGGGCAGGATGACTGGCCCGTCTTCGGGTGAAGGAGGGACCCGTAAAGGTACTGGTGTAAAGCAGGGGCATCGTTAGGTTGGTTGACGCTATCCGTGACCAGGCTGAGGGTTGTGAGAACATTGGGCAGTTCCTGGCGACAATGCTTGAGGATGGGGATCAAGTCAGACGAACGGAAGGACCACTCAGTAGTCTGGGCTCAACCTCCTCGGCACCCTCGGCGGCTTGCTGTCTGAAGACAGAAAAATGAATAGACTGGAGAGGGAGAGCGAGCGAGACTAGGCTGTTGTTCTCTTCAGAACCCTGTCGGCATAAGTTTTGGAGCTGGAGGTGCTTTAGGTAGGGTGTGACCTCAAGCAAGGACTCGAGACTGCTCTGAGAGAAGGAGGTGTTCTCGAGGTGGAGAGACCGCAGCGGAAGAGTGGGCGATCCAGTGACGTGATTATCGTCGATACTGATCTAGTTTCCATGCAACGAAAAAGTAGAGGGTGGTCTAGCTGAAGAGTCTGCAAGTGGGGGCAAGTCTGCAAAATGTACTCCATGTTGATGGAGTTGTGTTGGAAGATACAGAGCTGCAGGAGGGTTAAGGATGAAAGATACGGCAGTGCCTTGAGGAGAAAGGTATCTGACCAACGTCCCAGTCTTTCCTTCTTTTTTCGTTGCTCTTTACACCTACTCTTCAAAGATGTCAAATTCGTCCTGCACGGGCAAAGAAAAAAAAGGCAACACAGAAGCTATGAAGCCCCTACCTTCTCGGACTTTTCTCCTTGTACTGTACCTCTTTTTGGGAAAATGCTCAACACTATGTACCTTGCATTAAGATGGCTTCTGGAATTGTTTTCCTTTTGCTATCTTTTTATTGCTCGGAGAGAGTTGGTTGCATTCAGGTTCACCCCTTAACAAACAAAAAGAAAGCAAGGAAGTAGGAAGAGAGAAGGAGAGAGAGGGCAAATATCCAGAAAAGAAAAAGGTAATGAACGGAAAAAGCGGCCAGAGGAGTTGCAACACACAAATGCATGCAATAACTTTTTTTTTGTTTGGTATCGCAGCACAACTCGGAGCAGGGACAGATTTGGCTTCTGGGCTTGAGCAGCAGAAACGAACTACAGGAAAAGGAAGGCACGAAAAAGAGCAGGGAAGAGAGAAAGAGAGAGAGAGAGAGAGAGACAGAGAGAGAGAGAGAGAGAGAGAGAGAGAGAGAGAGAGAGAGAGAGAGAGAGAGAGAGAGAGAGAGAGAGAGAGAGAGAGATGGAGGGATGGAGGGTGTTCAAACAGTAGGGGATAAAGAGACGATTCATCTCGTTTGTGCTTCTTGACTCTCCCAATGCCTTGTCAACTGCAGCTCATTTTTCTTGCTCGTGTCTGTCACTCTCTCGCTAGACGGGTGTTCATTCCAGTCGGCTGTTTTTGTGAACGTGTGCCTTTTCTTTCTGAAAAAGGATCAGGAAGGCGGAGAGCAAGTACCCACAGGTCGGGGTCACTATCGCCATATGTTGTAGATTATGAATCTGGAAGCAGGTGCCTATGAGTGTGGAGGGGAATATACTCTGGCTTGGCAATTGCTTCTCAGGGAGAGGACAGCCAAAGTGAGTTGAATTGGATATGAGTGGCCGTTCATTTCAAACGAAAATCACTTTTTGCGGCAGTGCCCTATTATTGCGCCACATGGCGAACAGAGAGTGCGCAACGATCTCGCTGTCCGTTCGTTTGACACAGAAACGCACACATATACAACAGAGGACAGATCCATGCCGCACCCAACCAGGCAACAATAATATAATCTATTACAACTATAGATGAAACGGTCTTCGCCACCCCCTCCACGGCCAAATCAATGGCTAAGGATGCCGATCAATCGTGCCAGGTCCGCCGCCTGGTGTCCAATTTGATACTCCTTTTCTACCTTTTTCTTTCCACTCTGTGACATGAAGACAGAGAGGTACAAAAAGTTCACGTTGAAAGAAATGACTGCAAACCGAGCGTTCAACATTAATGCATCCCTTGTATCATACTAATTCTCGTTGCTCGTTCCTCTACTTCAGGGCGATGGACGAAGCAATAATCGATCTTTCCTACACGGATCATTGTTCAAGGATGTTCGGCTCCCATTTCACGTCGAACCCAGTTCTTCATCAACATCTCCACGCGTACTATCACTCCACAAGTTCCAATGAATTCAAGGAGGTTTATTCAGGAACAACGCCTGTACCGAGCATGTCTAATGGCCACTTGGGGACAATATCAATGTCGTACGGATCAACTAGCCCTTGCTGGTACCGTTCTAATCCAGTCCACGCAATCATCACTGCATTGTCGGTACACAGCTTGGGCGGTGGGCAAATAACTCGCACAGATCGCACAGCCTTGCCTGACTCCTTTGGTGCTGCTGCAGTGAGTAATGCTCTCTTCAACCTTTTCTTCTCCTTGGATGACATCTTGTCCAAGGCGATGGCGCCCCCGTACTCGAACCGACCACAGACCTCGTCCATCCTGCTCCGAAGAGTCGCATTCCGTCCAACACCCCCGCTGATGACGAGACTTGAGATATCTAGTCCTTGTTCGTGGCAGTCAACCAGTGCTTGCTCTACCTTTTGACAGAGATGTGTCACCGCACAATGCTGAAATCCTGCTGCCAGATCCTGTCGCTTCGACTCGTCCATCTCGCCTGTGGGGCTGGCTGCCTTTTCCTGATTCACAATACGAGTAACTGCGCTTTTGAGTCCTGCAAAGCTGAACTTCATCTCGCTCTTGCTGGAACGAAGACTCAATGGAATAGGGAGACGATCCTGATACCGTCCTGGGTTGCTTGAGCTCTTAGCAAATTGCTCCAAACTGGCACCAGGCCCGCCAGCACGACCAGGCAACCAAGGGATGTCGAGTTCTCGCGCCGTCTTGTCAAATGCTTCTCCGATTGAGTCGTCGACTGTTGTTGCCAGGGTTGTATATCGATTTACGGAGTGTGCAACTAATAACAAGGTGTGGCCACCAGACACGAGGAGAGTCAAAAAGGGGAAGGACGGGTATGGATCCGATCCGATGGGTACATTAGATTCCGAGGCAGAGACATCCTGGTCGACTGGCTGGTAGTCCGGGTCGCGGGTAGTGAGTCGCGCTGTGAGGGCATGAGCTTCCATATGATGGACACCGATCAAGGGCTTGTTCAAGGCCGCAGCGAGGGTCTTTGCCGCATTCAATCCGACCCCAAGGGAGTGCGCTAATCCGGGGCCGCGCGTTACTGCAATAATGTCGACTGCCAGGATCCCATGCTCGCCTAGGCCTGCCGATTGGATCGCCTCCTGGACCACTGAGGGGAGGTTGCGCATATGAGCATGATGAGCCAGTTTGGGGACAATGCCGCCCATAGGTTCGTGGAGGTGGTGCTGGGTTCGTAGGACCTCTGATAGGATCTGCCGGTCAGAGGTGACAATGGCTGCGCAGGTATCGTCACACGAGGTCTCTATCCCTAGGGCGATCAAGGGTCGTCCTTTTGGAAGTGGCGATTGTGGTGTTTTGGGCGCAGGTGTAGCCGAAGAAGAGAGCCAGGAGATCAGTCGTGGTGGAGTGACATGGCGTGTGGATCTTGAAGAGTTGAGGGGAAGGAATGTTGACCGGAGTAGGCATGGACAGGTTGTTGTGGCGAGCCGTGAGTGTGCAAATCGTTGAAGGAGAGTGATCTCCATGGTGGGTCGGAGGGGAAAGGAAGGGAGGCAAAAAGAGATCACAGTTGAGGATCAAATGAAAGAAAGAGCGTGTAGTGGATTGGGAAGTTAGGAAGGAAGGAAACAAGAATGAGGGGACTGGCTGGAAAAGGAAATTCAGGGGCGAAGGGGAACGAAGACGTCTAACATACAAAGCCACTTTGCTGTAGTATGTAGATGATGGCATCAATACTGATCGTACCTGGATATGGATATGGAGGAGTGGAACCATGTCGAGCCATCAGTCGATCATTCTATGCCTATCAGTCTCATTCCTTGTCGTTACAAGTTGGTGGCAAAATATCTCCATGCTAGGTGATCCAGATGCATAATTACATATCCATCTCAAAGAGAGGGGCAATAACCAGGTACTACCAGTTCAGTTGACGGTGGATATATAGGCAAACAGGGGTACAGTCTATGTTTGTCTGTCTGTCTTTCAATTGCACCCACAACCAAAACGACCCCACTTCTTTTCTCTTCCATCGCCCCCCTCAATCAATCGGCAGTTGTCGACCTTTTTTTTCATTGAGATCGCGCTCAGTTATCCACAAATAACTCACAACGGCTGATTGTTTGTTTGCCTTGTCGTTGTTGTTTTGTTGATGAATGAAATGAAAAATGAATTGATGGAAGGAACCAGTCGATTGCACACGATTCGAACGGTATTTTTACCTTTCTTCAATCGAGTCTGTATGAACGAGTACCATGCCTTGACTACCTCTCTCTCCAATGTCGTCCTGTTCATCTTTTCGCCCTTTTTTCTCACTCAGTCTCGTCTCTCTCTCACTCTCTTCTCGTCTTTTCCTCGTTCCGCCTCTTTTTTTCACTTTCAGTTTTCCCTCCCTTTTTTTGCTACTCACTGCTGAGCTGAGCTCACCTCTGTCTCTCCTTTGCCTCTTATCTCGTTTTCCCCTTCTCATTCTCATCCTTCGACTAGACTCTTTTTACCCCACGCCACACTCTCCTCCACACACACTCGCTGCCTTCTCTTCTCTTCTCACACTTACTTTACTTTGTCCACTCCTGCATACACACACACTCTCACTCTCACTCTCTCTCTCTCTCTCTCTCTCTCTCCTCTTGCTCTCACCACTTTCCCATTACACTCCATTCATTCACATACACCCACACTCACACCCTGCACCTTGCACTTGCCCACGCTCACACCTCACTCACTCATCGCAAACACACTCGCACTCACACTCACACTCACACTCACACTCACACTCACACTCACACTCACACTCACACTCACACTCACACTCACACTCACACTCACACTCACACGCACTCACACTCACACTCACACACACCCACACTCTCTCTCACACACACGCACACACAGACACACACACGCACACTCTCACACTCTCTCACAAGGTCATCACCACCTTCCACCACTTCATGTCATCATGAACACTCCAGACCCACAGAGTACGTCTCCCTTTCTTCTTACACCCCCTCGGGAATCTTATTGGCCCGACAGTAGTTATGACAATGAAACAAACTCTCTCTGGTCACCTCCTTATCCCTACCCAGCAACCACAGCTTCAGCAACAACCACGACAACTCTGTGGCAAAAAATAGTAGCGACCAACGCACCCCTACACACCAACCAACGGAGGAGAGACCAATTGGTGGGATTATCGGCGCATTTCTTATTTCTTATTGCTGACATGTGCACCTGTCCTGTGTGTCGGGATATCTACTGTATCCCTCTCCTTTGCATATCCTCCTTCTTTATCCTCCTTGGCCCTTTCAGGGGCGGCTGTTTGTTTCTGTGTGTATGAGTGAGTGTAGACAATCGCACATGGTGTGATGGTCTCATCCTTTTGCTCTCTTCGGGTTGCGTTTATATTTGGTGTTACCAGAAACAAAACACAAAAAAGAGAAACGAAGCGAAGAATACAACCCTATATGTATTCGAGCAACACCACACCACACAACACAACACAACACACCAGAAAACAAAGCAACAACAGCAACAGTTCGCCTCCGGACAAACACAAAGGGGAAAAGAGGGTAGATCTGGATATGTTTCTTGGTGACAAGGAGTCTGGTCCGAGTATATCATTGATGACCAAGAGGAAAACCCACGACAGGAACTATTGAGAATGGGAAAGGGACACCTGATTTGGGATGGCTTCGATGGACTAAAAGGGCCATCCATTGTCTGTGCACAGTTGCATGATTGCAAAAAAGAGCCATCCATCGTTGTCTTGTCCTCGGCTGTTCACATAAGAGTGCCTTGTGTTTTATTATTGCAACACCATCTCTGACCTTTCTCTTTCTTTTTGCGCCTCATTTATCCTTATCCTTATCCTTCAACTTTCACCTTCCACTCACCTTTTTACAGCTACACAAAGACGACGCCAATCAACGATAGGATATCCCACAGCACCCCAACCTTCCAGAAGTAGTACACATGGCTTAACTGCACAATCCTCCTTAAAACCTCCACCCTCAACAAACACCCACAGGACCTCCCTCGGATTCTGGGGCACAAGCAAGTCGGCCGCCAGCACACCCAACCTCAGCCAGCTTGCAAATAATACCCCCGATGTCGGGACATACCCCCCTTTGGGACCTGGAGCTCCAGGAACGGGAGCAGGAGCGGCGGCAGCTGTGGGGAGTACAAGCGGGTCGTCGGGGTCGGTGATGGGATCCGTGGCGGACCCTATTGGATCTGGAGGAGGAGAGGGAAACAGTTCAAACTCTTTTCAGCAGCGACGCAAACGCAGCGAGAGCATTGGCGGACTTAAGGTTTGTTGTGTCCAAGAGAGTCTTTTTGATTCTGCGGGGGGAAGAGGAGAAGGAAAAGAAAGTTGGGCGGGTCTGGATCGTGGAGGACAATGTATGGGAAAGAGTGGGAAGGAGAAAAATGTTCACTGACTCTGCTTATTCTTTTCGTTTTCATTTCCTTTCTCTTCGACTGCACAATATGTAGTCTACGGCAGGAACTATCTCGAGAATGGTTCGCAAGACAAGCAGCAACTTTTTGAGGAAACTGGCCAAGGTGAGGATGAGCTCTGCGCCTTAATATTGCTTCGTGTCGCATAATATTGCGTCGTTCTTAATTTGAATCTGCTTTCGATGGCTAATCGACGATCGATAAGGGATGACCTTTACTCACAAACTCAATATGGCGGATGGCTCATACACACAATAGAACTTTGAAGACAAGGATGCACCCCCAATCCCCATCGTACCTCAGCACACCAAGAACACCAACACCCTCCACCTCTCGACTTCCTCCTTGTCAGTCAACAGCACCCCTTCCTTTGCAGGAACCATCACCACCACCTTATCGGACCTCCCTCCCGTCCCCAAAGACAACACTGGATATGGACCCTTCGATGTTGCTAGGTACGCGCAACCCATTGTAGCTGGCAATGGAGAAATGACAAGGAGTTTGTTAAGTTAACACTAGATCCATTTGGTTTTAACTGCTTGCCGCTTTAGACAAGAAACACCCAGGGAAGCAACCAGCGATGGGGAGGAGAAACGGACAGCGGCACTTGACATCCCAGGATCTCGTTCAACCACCAACGAGCAATCTGCACTGGACCAGGAACTTTCGCGATCGGCATCAACCGTGGAGTCGTGGCTCAAAAGGACCCAGTCAGACCTCGACGCAACCTCTGTTGCCATAAATGGATCTGCGTCAACACCACCAGTCTCCTCGAGCTCGACTGCTGCCACTTCGGCGTTTGGGTCAGAGACATCTCCACCGCCCAACATTCGCCGCCCCTCTCACATTTCTGTCGTGTCTACAGAGGATGGCGAGGAGGGTTCCGATACAGAGCAAGTTCCCGGAGCAATGGTCCCAATAGGATCGGCGCGACTTTCGCTCATGTACGAGTCAGGATCTATCCACCTCAACCAGTCGCAGACATCTTTGTACTTTTCGACCAAATCTGCTCTATCAGACGAGACGGAGAACTCAGGCGTGAAGGCTACGGCTGCAGCATTGACACGGAGTTCCATACGCTTCTCACAGTACGGACTTCTTGCAGCCAAGGACTTGCCATTGACACCAGACACCCTCTCGGTACCTGGAGCGGAATCGGGAGAGAAGCCTTTACCAGCACGACCAGTTTCCATGATGGTGACTTCAACATCGTTAACAATAACCGAGGATGAGCCAACGCTTGGTGCCACTCCATCCTTGGCCGGCCGCCGCATGTCGACGTCTGTCCTTCAAATACCAGAGGAATCCCACGCCGCATCACGATCACCATCACCATCACCATCCGCAGAGGTTACGGTCAAGTTCACCTCGCTCGTACTGGAACGTCCAACGCCGATTTTGCCCAGAGAGACCACGGATGACCCGGCGTACAACACTTCCAAGCGGTGCTTTGACGAGGACGAGTCGTTCTTGAAGCGGGACGAGATCTCTTGTTATCTGGGAGCCGCCAAGCCGTTCAACCGTCGTGTGGTCACCCACTATATGAACCACTTTGACTTTTCTGGCAAGCGGCTCGACGACGCCTTCCGGCAGCTCTGTCAAAAGTTGATGCTCAAAGGTGAGACCCAGGAGGTCGACCGAGTCTTGGAGGCGTTTGCACAACGGTATATCGATTGCAACCACCAGTCTATCCTCGGCAGCAAGGATGTCGTCCATGCGATTACCTACTCAATCCTGCTGCTCAACACCGATCTGCATGTCGTCCAACAGTCGAACTCCAGCAAGATGTCCCGGTCGGCGTTCGTTAAGAATACACTCCAGGTTGTCCTGGCGCAGACATCACAGGCAGACCGGGCTTCAGAGGACTCAAGTGCCAATGGACTGTTGTTGACAAGGACAGAGACCGGTGAGCTGAGCGTCCATGGATCGACCCACGGTTCTGGAGGCAAGAAACGGACACCTAGCGTCAAGAGTTGGCGGTCAGGAACTTCGCATCAGAGCAAGAGCTCCAAGATGGGCGTGGACCCCAAGGCTAACGGCGGCCATGGAAATGGACGGTGGTGGATGAGCGAACTCGAGATTTTGCTCAAGGACATCTACACTACGGTCAAGCACAACCAGATCTTGCTTCCTTCCACCACTCCTTTAACGCCTACTTCCTCCACCTTCCCTCATTCGGCATCAGGACCTCACCAAGGCTCGGCCAGAGGTGGCCCGGGAGGCGGGTTCCTGCCTAGGATGTCACGACAGGTCCAGCCTTCTGCACTGATTGATGCAGGTTTTGGCGGTCTTGGGGGCGACTCTGGAAACGGCCAGTCCGGTGCCAACAATGGCCGCGAGAACATTATTGTCGGGATGGTGCGCCGTAACTCCATCAACACACGCACCAAACAGCTACGCCAGGATGCCATGAAGCGCCTGAACGCCCAGTCGTCGGCAGGGTCTCGCGGACTTGCGCCGTCCTCACAATCGCATCAGGGTGCGGCTTCCCAGAATGGCAATGCCGATGGTGTTCGCGTTGGCAACAGTCGATACTCGCTTCTCCCTCCACCTTCAGTCTCATTGGGCAGTTCTACTCATTCGACTGCCTCAAGCACAACAACACGCCTGGATGTTCCTCCCGTGTCCCGTCAACAATCTCAGCAAAGCGTAAAGACTGTGAGCAGAGGAGTCAGTCCCAGCGGAAACAGCGGCACCGACCATCAGCCTAGATTCCAGATGGAGGGCATCCTCCACCGGAAACACCTGTTGGAGCGACCTGACAAGAAGGCGTCCCATCGTGCCTGGCGTCAGCTGTTAGTTGTTCTGGACCAAGGAGGACTGTCGATGTTTAGGGCCGATGGTCAGATGGGTCAGGCGTTTGAAGAACAAGGTATCCTGTTGGATGAGATCCGGTTACAGCACACCATTACCAACATCCTCCCACCGCCAGGTTACTCCTCGGCAAGACGACATGTCTTCGCTATTCAGCTTCACTCAGGGGCAGTGTTCCTCTTCCAGACGGCGACCGCACTTGAGTGTGAGGAATGGGCCAGGACATGCAACTACTGGGCCGCCAAGACCTCCAAGGAACCACTTTCAGGAGGAGTTGTCAACATGGATTATGGATGGGGTCGGTGCCTTGATTTGCTGGAGCAGGATGGCGAGTCGGCCTGGGGCGAGAGTGGGCATGCAGGATTAACACATGGTCATTCCTTGACGGCTTCTTCATCGACCTCCTCAATTGTGCCCAACGGCAACTCTAGCGGGACCAGTCTGCTTATGCTGAGCGGTGAAGATGACGATGCAAGTATCAAGAACGGACCCAAGCCAGCAGGATCAAGCTTCTTGAATTTCCCACCCCCAGCGGTCTCGGGAGGAGGAGCCTCGCTGCCATCGCCAACGCACTCTGGATTTGGGTATGGAGGTGGTGGATATGGCTCTGGTATTGGAGGCGGGAGGACATCATCGATCAAATCGTCGTCGTCAAAACATTTCGGATCACAGAATGTGCCTTTGGGAGACCGTGTGCTTCTGTTTGATTGGAGCCCGCCGATTCCTACGCTGAGCATGGTCCAAATGACGGAGGAGGAACAGTGCGAAAACCTGAAGCGCCAGGTTATTAGTCTCGAGTCCGAGATGGAGTCCCACCAAGAGCAGCGCGTGCCCATGATGAAGCTCGTATGTTTCTCTGTCTTTTTTTTTGTTTTTGTGTTTGTTTGAAATATGTGTTTTGTTCATATATTAACAATGCCTCTTTATCCTCTTGTTCTGACAAATAGTTCTTGCCAAAGTCCCATAATTACAACAAGGCATTTAACAATTGGGAGCGGCGGTCGCGGTACTTGTTGAAGGAGATGGTTAAGTACCAGATCTATGTCGAGTGTCTTGAGCAGTCGATCCGTTTCCAGACTGAGGCGCGTGAGTCTCAGGAAGCAGCAGCGGCAGCCGCGGTTGCCGCAGCAGAAGCAGTATTAGTAATAGAAGCAGAAGAAGCAACTATTGTTGCAGAAGTAGATGGACCGTCTGGGCGTCCGTCTGCCGAGTTGGAGCACCTTGAGGTGTCTACAGACGATGAGTCTAGCGAGTCTTGTCTTACCGAGGTCGCCGTCGCTGTGTAATCTAATGTAGTTGTATCATTTTAATAGATTCATTCACGTGATGTGTTTAAGGGTACCTTCAATAACGTTCATTTCATCAAGAGAGCGCGATTGTGCGCCTGTCGTGGACTGCCAACGAGCCAAAGGACCAAAGGGACGGTTGAGAAGAAGGAGCATCATCTCTGTCACTTTCACTTCTCTTTTTTCTTTCTTCTCTTATTACATCTCCCTTTAAACCAGCCAAACAAACTAAAACAACAACCATGGCTGTCATCTCCAGGACGCTGTTCCTGACCTTGCTCCTGGCCCTGGTCGCCTTCCTCAGCGCGTCTTCCTCCTCTACATCATCCTTGTTCGCTCACGCCCAGCCCCAGAACGACAATGAGGCCCTCCTCCAGAAGAAGGTCGCCCGCCTCGAGGCCAAGGCGGTCAAGAACAAGGGCGTCATCCAACTCGACTCGCTTGCCTTTGAAGATGTTATGGCCAAGCCTCGCAACTACTCCATGGTCGTTCTCTTCACCGCCATCAGCCCCGAGTTCAACTGTGTTCCCTGCTTGTAAATCACATTCGCTTTTTTTCGTGTTTTTAATCGCGTTTTATCTCACACACCAATGCAAACACGAAGGACGATACAGTATACTAACTAAAACGGAGCAATTGAAAAAAAAATAGGAACTTTGACCCCGAATACAAGATGGTCGCCGCTGGCTGGTCCAAGTTGGCGAACAAGTCGCAGCTCTTCTTCAGCATCCTCGATTTCAAGGCTGGACAGGCTATCTTTCAAAAGTTTGGCATGAACAGCGCTCCCTCCGTCTTGTATTTCCCTGCTTCTAGCAGCATCTCTGGCGATCCTTCCCAAGACCGTTATGACTTTGGAAAGAGGTACATCACTCTCTTTTCTTTCTTTGTTCAATTGGATATTGGTTGTCGGCTTGTTTGGCTCAGGGTTAAACCTCACTGGACTACACCGGATCGGACTACGATGAACTATGAGCACATGGGATAATAGACAAACAAGGATATACCAGACAACGAACACCATACAGCTCTGTGAGAGGTCACCAATATGCGCGCATCCGCCGGCTAAACCTGATGGTTAACACTGCATACTTCTTTATGTTTTAACGAGGATAGTGGTTTCCAGGCGGAGCCATTCGCTGCGTGGTTGCAGGCGAGATCGGGAGTCAGAGTCCCAGTGCAGCGTCCCTTTGACTTTATGGGCTTGGCTGTCAAGGTCCTTGGCACTTTTACAGCTGTCTTTTCTGTCATTCTTTTCGTTAGAAAGGGACGCAAGATCTTTGGCAGCAAGTATTTCTGGTCTACTATTTCCATGGTAAGTTCTTCGCCCTTGTTACACCTTTCGATGATATTAGTTTGCTTCGATGTACACTTCGTTCAATTACCTAGATATCCCTTTTGTTCAATTGCGTTTAATATTTGTTAGCTTGGAAAGATAACGCGACTGACTATGTGAACCGTTAATGCTAATGCGTGTTTTTATCTGGTCATGGATATGAAAATAGATCATTATCTTTGTGATGATCTCGGGACACATGTGGAACCAGATCCGTAACCCCCCTTACTCTATGCCTTCGCAGCAGGGTCGCTCAGGCTTTATTGCGAGTGGATTCCAGAACCAGTTTGGATTGGAGACGCAGATCATTGCTGTGTTGTACTCGTTGTTGACAGGAGCAGCGATTGGACTGATTGCGGTTGTGCCCCGGATTGAGAACCCTGTGGGCCAGCGTGCAACAGTGTGGGTGTGCATGGGCATGTTTACGCTTGTGTTCAGTATTCTTATCCAGGTCTTCAAGCTGAAGAACCCTGGTTACCCCTTCACGCTCATGTTCCGTTAGATGGTTTTGTTACTTCCCTCCTTGATTGATTGCGGTAGACGTAGAAATAAAAACAACCGGCCGTTTGTGTCGACTCTTGTCCCCCTGTACTCTCTCTATTTCTGAACCAACAAATGGGCGAACGTGTTTATTTCATTTTTTCTCTCTCTCTTCTTTTCCATCTCACATGCACCCTTGAACAACATCCAACACTCTTTCACAAACACAATAACCACTCGCAATGACAAAACCAAAAAAGAATGAACACACTCTTTCTCTTCTAATTTCATCCCTGACCCTGGCCAGGCCCAAACCCGAAACACCAATTCCAGCCATCGCCTCAACACCAACTATCGACACTGCCACTGCGCCGCCAACACCGCACCGAGTCCTCAGTATCCCAGAACTGTTGGCCCACATCTTTGCCTTCCTCTCCCCTTATGCCGTCATCCAATACGCAAGTCTGGTCTGTCACGACTGGCTCGACGTCTCCCGTCGGCTCTGTCCCCTTCCACCCGTTGTCGCCACCTGGTCGGCCAACCTAGGGCGCGGGGAGCGTCTGGAGCTGTTGACAAAAATCTTGCCGGATGCAAAGGTGTTGCGTATCGTCTCGTCGAAACCATATATGACGCTGGTGAGGAAAAGTTTCCATGGCAACGACGGTGTCTGGCAAGAGCTCTTCAATCAAGTTCAGAATGTTTCCGAGGGCAGCGGGTTGGCAAAGATATCTCGACTGGTGTTTGAAGGCTACCAGCCAACGGAAACACGTGTCCAGGCACGGATGGAGTCGCTGTTCAAATGTTCAGTTCCTTTTGCGAGCAGGCTTCAGGAGGTTAGGATCGAGAACCTGTCAAAGTCCAGTCAGACCTCGTTCGAGCTGGATTTCATTCTGGATGCCTGTCCAATGCTGAGGGAGCTGTCACTTGCGGGACGGACTAATGAAGCCGCTGTGCAGGTGGTGCTGTCAAAGGACCATACGCTTTGGACCCGGACTGCTTCTGACCGACCGCTGGCTCTGCAGAGTTTGACGATGAAGGACATCCTGGTCTCACAGCTGCTCTTGGATACCGTGACCGGCGCCAGTCCAGATCTGGTCAAGCTGGAGCTCTTCTCGCTGTATCTTGGAAGGCTCAATGCAAAAACAGGAAAGGTCAATGCTGAACCCTTACGTCGGATCGCGTTCCTTCACCACATTGGGCAGTCCTGTCCACGACTCGAGTTTGTCCAGGTCAGCTTTTGCGGGACTAATTATCTCGCGAACGAGATGAACGTTTTCAGGAGCACGTTTGTGTCGGTGCCCAATTGGTCTTTTAGCAGGGGCGACTTATTCAACGATAGCTTGATGGACTTCTTGCTCCCTCGCGGGCCGGCTGAAATCCAAGTGGCTGCCCTGAGCTGTTTACGGGGTCTCGAGATTCACAAGGAGGGCAATTCTGCAGGAATCCACAAGGCCTTACACGCGTACCTGATCTCCCCTCTGGCAGCAACGTTGGTGCACCTCAAGATCATGGGCGCTAACTATCCACTCTCTTACTTTGAGTCGGGCTTCCTGGCACCCGAGAACGCATGGACATGCAAGGGCCTCCAAACACTCCATTTACTCTCCCACCACGAAAGTGATGTGCTATCCCCTAACGGTGTCTCTCAAGGTCCCGCCAACCTATGGCTCTCTCGCCACATCTTTATCGGACTCACGGGGGCGTTCTTGAAGATGAAGGATCTACGAATCGACTGTCCGAATATCGACTTTTCTCTCGAGGGAGGGATGTGCCTTTTGCGACGAATGTCTGACCTCGAACGACTCCGTGTCAAGTCCATGCGCGAGGGACAATTCACAGAACGTGACCTAGCCTGGTTACACCCCGACCCGACACCCATGCAACGCGCCCTGAATGCCAAGATCCTAGCAGGAATCCAGGATCAGATCCGGATATATCGCGGTGGAAGTGGCGGTCGGGTTATCCCCGAAAGGATGTCGCGCGGGTACAGGCGTCGAGAGAGGGACCAGTCGATTGCAGGAACGCTGGAGCAGGTTGCAGATCTGCTGGAAGAGATCCAGACGAGGGGTGTGGCGGGGCGGTGTCTGCCGTACTTGGAGTCGTTCATTATCGAGCAGGGAGGCCAATGGGCTGCGAAAGTGCACGGTCCACAGCAGGCACAGACCAGGGAGATCGTGAGGCGTATGCAGGGCTCGTTTTTCTTTCATTTGACCATGGATGGCGCCCCTGCTAAGCTTGGCGTCGGACCTTGAGCACCTGGAACCTTTATCATCCTTTTCATAATACTTTTGTAGAGCAGCGTTGTACTAAGTTCAATCATATCTCTATGATATATCTTTATGAACTGGTGTACATATATAAACTTGAACAAATATGCAGTTTAATAATCACAAATACAATACTTTACATAACTTGGCCTTGGGTCGCTTGGCCATTGAATTCCACCCCGGCAAGGTTAACAACACCGCCAGTATTGCCACCATTCATATCCTGGACAGGAGGACACGTCACCCTCGCAGCCGTCGCCAGCTCGTAATCAAACAACCCCTCGTCCAATGCCACATAGCTATGGCACTTGGGAACCTTGAGGACTGTACCGGTACTGCTCGCCGTCAGCGTCAAATGGCTCTCAAAGTTCATTTCTGGCTCGAGTTCCGATCTCGGTCTCGCCCCTTCTCCCGCTTTTCCTTCTGCTCCTGTCCCTTTTTCGTTAGCCCAAGGAGCAATGGCGGAATCAGATGGTGCTGCTGCTGCTGCAGGAGGTGATGGCATCGACAAGGCCTGGTCTGTTGCGTTGACTCCCCATCCTTCGCCTTTTATTGCTCCAGATTGGTTGGTGTCCATACCGGGTGGTGGGTCGACACCGCCGCTGCCGTTGCGACTGAAGGGCTGCTGGAGGACCTCAGGATGCACTTTGGCCTCTGCAACAGCCCAACCCAGGGTTCCCATTTCCATGGGAGCAGAGTGGGTAGCCGTTGGCATGTCGCTGCGGATGAAACTACGACGGTGCTCCTCCGGACCGCCGGCGGCTGCTCTTGTAGGCGGGATCCAGGGCGAGTTGGGGTCCGAGAGCCAAAACGAGGAATCCATCGACATCTTGATGAACAACTCGTGGGCTTCTCGGTAGTAGATCTCTTTCTGGGCAGGGTCTGGACAATATCGACCGACTCGCGCCAGAAAGTAGGCCTTTACGAAATGCAGTCCGTTCAGGTGCCCGCTCAGCTCCTTGTAGCCTTGGACCAATCTCTGGGTTCCTTCCTTCTCACGACCTGGGGTCAATAGAGACATCAGACTCTCGCCGAGACAGGTGTATGATTTTGGGATGGGGGATGCGGGTTCGTTCTTGAGGTAGTTCAGGATATGTCCGATAATGATTGGAGCTCGCGTTTGAAGGAATGTGGATGGACAAGCGGCATCATTCTCGATCGACCGGCCGTTCTCGAGCATCTCGTACAGTGACATCAACGAGAACATACAACTCATCACGGGGAACGGATGTGCGCCTCCGGCCGGGATATCAATCACGTCGCCAAACAACTCCAGGTAGAGCCGCGACTTCTCGTATTGACCTATCCTAGCGTAGTAGTACCCGAGGATACTATGGCCGATCAAGAGATTCATCAACCGGGCCTTGGGCATGATGAACTTTTCGATCAGGACCACCCATGACTCGGCCTCACGGAGTCGATCTTGAAGGAGGAGATTGGACAGGGTAGGGATCGCGAATAGGGTCTCGCCTTCCGAGTCGCCGTTCTGGATCGCTACCGCCGAGAGGGTGCGGAGAAGCTGGCAGTCTTCTGGGTGGATATTGTAGGCACCTTCCCACATCCGGTAGGCAGACTTCATGATCACGGCTCGGTAGAAGGACGCTAGATGGGTGACAACACCAAACGTCTTGGACTCTTGGATCGACTTGACCAACAGCCGGTGAGCTTCCTCCAGTCGACCTTCACTGTACTCAACATATGCAGCCATGGCAGGGAGCATGCCCTCGGACGATTGTCCATCCTTGTCCATGGCCCAGGAGTCGTTCATGTACTTTTCGCAGAGCCGCTTCTTGTTCTGAAAGTAGTACAAGAGACCCATCCGTCCTAATGACGCCGTCTGGATTCCGGAGGGTTGACCCAACTTCCTGGAATACTTGAGCGTGTAGAGACACGCCAGCATGGCGGCACTGGGGTGGGTCAACCAAAAGTAGATGTTCTGGAGACAATACATCACGCGAATGATGCGCTGGTACCGCACCTTCTCCTTGCCCTCAACTTTGGCCTTTGGCTCTCGCTGGCCGTGCTTGGGTGGCTGCACTGGCGTTGCTCCTCGGATATGGTGGAACTTGAACTTGAGACCTTCGCGCAGGAGCTCCACCTTCCACTGTTGCTTTGTCTGCGGCCAAGCGATCCCGTAATAGGCCAGACTCTCCATCAAAGCCGGCTCAGCCTCCTCGATCCGCATCCGCTTCGAGAGCGACTCGCCCTTGATCCTATAAATATCGGCCAAGTCCTCCTGGCTGACCATCTCCCTGGCGCCTGGTACCGTGTCGAGGATAAAGATCAAGTCGTTGATGTTCTGGGTGGCGTTGGTCAACATGTTGCTCTTGAGATCGAATGAAGAGAGGGCCTTGAGGTACTTGATCTTCTTCTCTGTGTGCTCGGTCTTCATGTAGTGGCGGGTGATCTGGGGCAGCAGATCCTGTCCGTTCAATGGCAGCTCGGTCAGATCTTCAATGTATCCTTGCTCCAGGAAGGACTCGTAGAACTGGCCCATCTTGAGGTGGTAGCCGACACGCTCTTCATAAGGGATCGAATCGTAAATGTGGCCAGCCGTGGAGGGCGACCCAAAGGTGTAGATGGTCTGAAGAACGACGCTGTTGGAGAACTGAATGTTGGTCTGTTGGTCCGTGGCCATGGACAGGAACCGATAAGTGTCCTGATCGCTGATGACATTGGCGTACGACTTGCCCGGTTCCGGGGTTCCTAGCAAGTTCTCCAACGGTCGAATGGCGGCGATCTCGGCAAGTGAGAACCTGTCACCGAGACAACTTGCAATCTTGAGAAAGTCCTGAAACCGAGGCCGAAGACGATCGTACTGCATCAACGTTGTCCGCTTGCGATCCTGCTTCATCACCATCTCCTCCATAACCTTGGACGAGGGGTCCGAGTTGGCCTCCTGACCTGTAGAGAGGAGCTCACCATCGACAATGTTGACGTGACAGAAATCCATGAGCATCGTGGCCATGTTCTTAACAAACTTGGGGTTGCCCTTGGTTCGTTGTTGGACCAGCTCAATGACCTCTGGACTGACTCTAGTGACGCCGCTGGTCTTGAAGGCCTTGATGAGGGCGAGCTCGATTTCGCGGCGCTTGAGTCCCTCGAGAGCGATTTCAAGATGGTGTGGGTGGTTGGCGAATGCTTGAATGGCGATGTTGCCGCCGTAATCTCGCTGGGGGCGGGAGAAGAGGACGACCAAGACCATAGGACAACGCTCATGAATGGTTCGATAGATATTCAAGGACTTTTTGTCGCACCCTATTTTCATTCAGTAAATACTGTGATCAGTTTTCTTCTACAGATGGCTTACAACCTTGCGACATCAAATATGATAAGGATAACTTACATTGGAGGTCCTCAAACATGACGATAATCTTGACGAAGCGACTGGCATAGTTAAGGATGTCGACAATAAAGTCGGCAAGGATATCGTCGTCGCGCTCTTCCACCAGTGGGGTCGCATTGTCAGAAGAGATGGCCGAAATGATCTTGTTCAGCTTGGGCAAGAGTTTGGAATCCTTCTCCCCAATCTTGGCCAAGCAGACGATGATGTATGCCTCCAGCTTTGTCATCGATGCCGAACGACGAGCAGAGGGCTCTCCATACTGGCTGATCGTCGGGCAGTCGTCCAAGTCGATCGAGAAGTTGCTTGCGCGGCGGCGATCCAGATGTGTGGACGGTACAGTTGTCGAAGTATCGGTAGCTTGTATGACGCCTGATTTGGGCTGCAGCATTCCAGGGCTACCAATCGTGGCAGGAAGTAGATGAAGTTCTTCCTCCGCAGCGCTTGTCGCAGGACCAGTCACAATGGTAACAGGGTTTGGGAGAATCTCACCCTCCTCAACACCATATGTGGTCAGTGGAGGCGACACAGTAGTGTTGGTCGACTTGGAGCCATAAGGAATGTCGCGTTGGCGAATAATATCAAACAGACCCAGGAGGAGGAACTTGACGGGGTAGTACTCTGTGTTCTTCTCGACCTCGGCAGACGCAGCGGAGCAAATTCTGTAACCAAAGTTGTCGGCCATATGGATCATTTGGTGATAGAACATGCTCTTGCCTGACCCTCGAGGGCCAATGACCAGGATGGTGTGGTGGTCGGGAGTTTTAGCCCAGGTCGTGACATGGTTGACAATCTTCTCCCTCTCTGGTTCATATCCAATCGTCTCGTCGACGCCAACATCTTCGGGACGACGCGTCTGCTTCTTTGCGCCGAAATGCACCAGCCTCCAGATCCGAAGCGGATGCGTCTTGCCTTTGACAAACTCCTCCCCTCGATCTTCAAACTCGCACAACTCGTCGCTATCGGTCATGCAGGCAACCTTGGTCGCGTCATCCAATACGATCGAGTCCGTGGCGTAGTCAAACTTGAGGATGCGGACTGCAATGACAATGGTGTCTCCGACAATGGCAGGGTCGCGACGGAACTCGTTACCGATCATGGAGGTGAAAATGACGCCGGTGGCCAGCGAGATCTTGAAGTCGTGCATGCCTTGTGCCAGGAACCCTTGCCGGATCATCCATGCTGACTTGGCAGCAAAGACGGCCTCCTTTTCGTGTGAACGAGGGTACGGAAGACCGAATGCGCACAGTAGTGTAGCTCCCTTGTCGTCGACCGCGAACTGCTGAATGAAACCTATTTAATAAGACAACAGTGGCAAGATGGCACATTGCAGGGGTCAATAACGCCGAGTCGAGAGGTTGAGTCGCACTTGTAAGAGATGAGTGAGGTTACCTTCATAAGCTGAAGTGACTTGATGGACGATGATCATGGCCTTTTGACAGAACGCAAGCCCTTCAGGCGACCACGGCTTTATATCTCCAAGACTGATGAACAAGATGGTGACATTTCTGAACTGCGCCGGAAAGTTGCTGTCTGGGTACAGTATCAACCGATGGATCGCCGACTTGTTGATGTACCTATTATGGTTTAAAAGGAACAATGTGATTAGATGTTTGACTATAAATTTATAGTCTCGAGCATTGCTCCGCCTTCAAACTTACTTAAAGTAGTTAGGATTGACGTCGCCTCCTATGTTGAGTAGCCTATCGTTCCGGACTTTTCGAAGAAGAGGTGCCTCAATACTCTCGGGGGGCTGGTTGTTCTTGAGAATAAAGCAGTTCCTCCGAGGCTCGCTCCAGGGGTAAGAGTCCGGGTTGACATACTTCCAGGCACGCTTTGTGATGGTGACTTCGCCAGCCCTGGCCATGTTGAGCGCGTCGTCGATTGATGACATGTGTTCGCCGCAGATTGCATACTCGAGTCGCCCCGTTTCTTGCGTCAGCAGGTTGTTGAATGCGTCGTTGTCGCCTTCATCTCCGATAATGATGTTTGCTATAGCGTTAAAGAGAGTTTACAGTAAGTTGGTGTAAACTATTTTATATGAAACAGAAGAGCAGTTCGCAACGCCAATTTGTCAGAATCACGTACTAATGTCACCAGCGGAGAGAGCCATGTGGAGCTGCAGATCATGGGAGTCGTCTGGGGCAACGAACCCTTCGGTAAGGGACATAACCTCGCTTGCCAATCCGCCGCTCTGTTGATCGCTCGAATTGGTATGCGTAAATAGATTCTTGGCGTTGGATAGAAAGGTCCCGTTGCGGTACTTGTTGGATCCAGTTGAGCTTCCTTTGATCGAGGAAACAACCGACCCCTCTCGTTTTTTGAATCCAGCAATTCCTCCTGGTCCTATATGACTTTGATCATTGACATGTCCAGAACTGTTGTTGTTTTGACCAGGCGGAACGATATTGAGAACAGGGACCAAAGTTGGGGTTATTATCCCACTGGCGACACCAAACCCCATTGGAAACTCGGAGGTGCCAAGGTGTCCACCGCCAAAAGCCGGTCCAGTCGTCATATTACCAATCTTTATGGTGCCGGGGTGAGCTCCATTTGCGCCTCCTAAAGCATTCAATGATGATCTCCGTGAATCTGACAAGCCGTTTCCAGCGCTCCCTGCGACAGAGGCTGAAGAGTCCTCGGAAGAGACACCGTCCTCGACCCCGATAGAAGATGCTGAAAGCTTTCTGGAGTACTCCCGCTCGGAGAGATACATCCTGTAGTTGGATAGCCGTGCCAGGAGCTCCAGACCACATTCGACTGCTTTCCGAACGATAATCTTGTTACGTTTGAGGGTCGCTGCTGGGTTCTCTTCCTGAAATAGTGGTGATGACGATGTGTCTGATCCATGCACACGAGCAGGCGTGGGATCTTGTTGGAACACGACCAGTAGTGCATCTCCCAGGAACTAGTTCAGCAGGACGAAGGTTTCGTTAGCACAGCAGTTGGTTGAGTGTCGACTTTTAAAAGAAAGCGAGTAAGCAAGTGAGAGGCAGTAGGGGTGTACCTTGACAACGTCTCCTCCGTGGAACTCAATGATGCGAATGGCGAGGTCGAAGTAGGCACCGATCTGGGAGGCGAGCATCTCTGCTCCGACGTCTCCTTTTGACGAGGCTATACTTGTCATCTACTTACATGTTCATAGAGGCATTATTGCTAGGTCGGTTGTACACATATTACAGTTGATCTCAAAAGCCCACCTTAATGCAAACACAAAGCACCGATAATGCAAGAGAGAGAAAAAGACACACAGCCACCCCCCGGCAAGTTTTTTTTTCTTGATTCTATTTTTACCTGACTAAAGCCGACAATGTCGACCATGAGGACAGCGCCAAACTGGGTGAACGAGAACGGAAGCTCCTTGATCGGCACCTCCTCTTCCCCATACAGACTCCGCACGAATCTATTATGCCGAGTGTGAACAGAAATAAAAAAAGGAGATGGGGAGCATGGTCCGTGGTTAGAATTTCCAATTACTGGGCGGAGTGTTGTTTGTTATCGAAGAGAAAAGGATCTGCGAATTTGGTTCTTCTGTTGAGCCTAAACAAAAGAAAGCACAGAGAGGGACTTGCTTTGAGATGTAGGGTGCGATGTTGATAGATGGGTGGCATTGGTTTGAGGACATGACGGTGTGCTTCATATCGACTGGCATGGTGTGTATATTGTTTGATATGTAAAAGTGTAATGGGGGGGGGGGAGGGGGGTATCAAAGAGAAGAGACAGGAGAAAGTGTGTGTGTGGTGTGTACAGGCGTGGGTGTGAGGGTAGGAGAGAAATAAGATGAACGGGTAAAGTTGAGTAAAAAGGGACAAGGAAGAAGGTGCGGAGAGATGAAGAACAAAGCCAGAAAGGAAAATAAAATAAAAAACAAAAGAGAGGGGAGTCAGAGACATCCAGGCGCGATCGAAAGAGAGGAGGGATTCGGTCGACTCTTTGTGTCTTTTGTCTGTGCAGCTGAGCAACTGTGCAGCTGAGTAACTGTGCAACGATTCAAGAATGCATATGGAGTGCATGTGGATAAGAACGAGCAGAGGGTTCTGATTCACTGACTGCCCCCCCCCTTCCTTCCCAGCTGGACGTCAGAAACGAGTGAACCAATGGGCTAGGCTGGGCAAAAGAGATGGAGCTAGATAACCGCGGGTCTCGGCCTCGAGGGAAAAAAAATGTTTCATTCACTCCAAGCACTCACTCCACAGGCACGAGATACGCCGATATATTATTGTGGAAGCGGAGAAGTGGCTTTGACTTTGAGACCGCTGTACACTTGAATTATCGAAGGGTCACAAATCAACAAGGTCAATGCACCATGCGGCCCTTGTCCACCTCATAAAGGCGTAATGTTTATTTCGTGTCACGTTTGCCTGTTCATTGTTGACCTTCCCTCGCTGCCAATGGACTGCCTGATCCGAGTTGCCTGACATCTTTGGCATCAAAGGCGTTGGCTGTACCTTGGCAGTTCCTCTGGAGGTATTGGTGCTGTTACCAAGTGACATGGATTCCTTTTTGGAGACGACGTCTACGCTCTGGAGACGTGCGAGTTCAGGCTAAATAGGCTGCTTAGAGTTCAATTATGGGCCAGGTTGCACTCTTGAGCAACTGCGAAGTTGCCGCAAAGGAGCGAACTGCAGCGAGTCGGAACGGTGGTTTTGGTTTTGCCACGACGTTCCCGTTGTTCGTTCAGTAGGTCGATGAAAGGGAGACAAAAGGGCACAAAGGTGCAGTCGAACATTCGTCACGTGAATTTAACAAGACTGCTTATTTTGCAGGTAAACAACAAAAAAAAAAAAAAAAAAAAAAAGTTTGGAGAGAGCGAGGGAGTGAGAGCACAAGACAAAAGGACAGTTGTCGTTTTGAAGTGTTTGTTCACTCTTTTGCATCCTTCATCCTTCCTCCCCTCCTCCTTTTTTGATTCTCGCTAATCGAAAAAGACTCTCTCTCTTTCCCCTTCTCTCCTTCCTTCCTACTACATATAACAATGGGTTTCGGTATGTTCACCCGCTCCTTTCGCCAATCTAACTCCTATCCTCACTCACACAACGGCAGCGACAACTGGAATAGCAAGTCAAGGACAACAGGATGCACTCACAGCTCGATACTTTCAAAGGACAAACAAGCAGCTGAACAGTCAATTGAACCTCTCATACTCACATATTCCAAAGGACTGGATCGAAAGACAACGTACACAGGATACCAACCTCACTCAAAGAAAGCAAGACCGATCTTTGAGCTAAACACTAACCATTGTAAACAATCCAACTTTATGACATAATAGGTGATCGTGGTGGTAGCCGTGGCGGTCGTGGCGGTTTCGGCGGTGATCGTGGTGGCCGTGGTGGCGGACGTGGCGGTTTCGGTGGTGACCGTGGTGGTCGCGGTGGCGGACGTGGCGGTTTCGGTGGTGACCGTGGTGGCCGTGGTGGCGGACGTGGCGGTTTCGGTGACCGTGGTGGTCGTGGTGGTAAGTCTCCTTAATACTCTGTGCCAAGATGCTTGAAGGATTTCTTCGTCACTTAGTTGATTAAGAAAGTCTTTTGCTTTCTCATCTCCTGGTTGCATTTGAGAAGCTGAAAGATTTTGGGCATGCTCTGTCACTAAATGCGCTTGCATATTATCAGCAGTTCACTAATAACAACTTCCCTTTGTTAAATTAATCATGTGTAGGTGTCGCTAAGCGCGGCGCTCCCGGCGGCCGTGGTGGTCGCGGTGGTGCCCGTGGTGGTGCCCGTGGTGGTGCCAAGGTCACTGTCGAGCCCCACAGACACGAGGGTATCTTTGTTGCCCACGGAAAGGAGGATTACCTTTTGACCAAGAACTTGGTTCCCGGCGAGTCTGTCTACGGTGAGAAGCGCATCTCGATCGAGGGCGCTGATGGTGCTAAAATCGAGTACCGTGTCTGGAACCCTTTCCGTTCAAAGGTCGCTGCCGGTGTCCTCGGAGGTGTTGACAACATCCACATTGCCCCCGGCAAGAAGGTCCTCTACCTCGGTGCTGCCTCCGGTACCACCGTTTCCCACGTTGCTGATATTGTCGGACCCGAGGGTCTCGTCTACGCCGTCGAGTTCTCCCACCGCTCTGGACGTGATCTCATCAACATGGCCAAGAAGCGCACCAACGTCATCCCTATCATTGAGGATGCCCGTCACCCCCACAAGTACCGCATGTTGGTCGGTATGGTCGATGTCATCTTTGCTGATGTTGCCCAGCCCGATCAGTCTCGTATTGTTGGAATCAACGCCCACCACTTCTTGAAGAACAACGGACATATTGTCATCTCGATCAAGGCCAACTGTATCGACTCGACTGTTGATGCCGCCACTGTCTTTGCTGGAGAGATCCCCAAGCTTCAGGAGCAGCGCATCAAGCCCCAGGAGCAATTGACTCTTGAGCCTTTCGAGAGAGACCACGCCTTGGTTGTCGGAAAGTACGTCCGCTCCAAGTAAACGTTGGTTGTCAGGGGACACTGAGAGAACATAGGAAATTATTATTATATATTTTTTTTTGCATGGATAGGATAGAACACACACACAAACAATGGATATTTGAATTTTGCATCTTTTATTACTCTTTCTCGTTGCCTATTGTTGTGTACGTTATGGGTGTTCGGGTTCAATTGGGTGGATGGCTGCATGTAATGAATGGCCATGGGCTATGACTAATGTGTCCTGAATGACTCCTAGCGTGGATTATTATTTTCTGTTGTGTTTTCAGGCCGGTGTTCCACAGCCCTAATTTGAGCTGCTGGACCCCTGATCGTCGCTGTTGTCCAACTTCCTCTCCTCTTTTCTTCTCTCCCTTTTCCACCGACACAGTTCCTTGCCAACTACTCCTTGTTAGATCAGCGTCTTTTTCTCCTTTTCCTTCCTACTTCTAAGCAACTCTTGCCTATTCTTAGCCAGCAATCAGCACACCCTAATTCCTTATTGCTATCATCAAGCATCTTCAACCTTTAACGTTTTTCTTGTATCAACCCATTCCACCTTCTCTTCTTTTGCAACAAGGACAGCAACCATCTATCTACCCTACATCTTTCCTCAGCCCTCATCTTCGCATTTATATCCCACCCCCTTCCTTCTATGACGTTCGAGTCGGTGTGAGGACGACTACTTATCAGCCAGCCAGGAGGCGCAACGAGTCCCGAATCACGGATCACCGTGAGACTAGTCGACATGTCCCGTCCAGAAGCAGGAGAGATCACCATCAACAGTCAAGTCATCCTCATCGGCCCCCATGGGCGACCCTTTCCAACTGGTTTCAAGATCATGTTTGATTCACGGGTCTACAGTCCCGAGAAGAAGTACGCCCTCTCTGCTCGAATTGACGAGATGGCGGGGGATGAGCGGTTGCAGTACATTAGTGCGTACCATCATCCTTTGCCCATGAATGGGCGGACGCTGTATGGGAATAGGAATATGTCGAACACGTTTATTTCATTAATGTTCTACGCTTTGGCCACTTTTCTGGATGTAGAGATCAAGTATGGCCTAAATAGTCACAATGAATAATGGACGATGGACAATGGACAGGGTACGCAAGGAACAGGGTATAGGCCGCCGTATGGACAGGGTATCTCGATCGCTAGCTTAGCAATGGGTATCATTAAGGAGGTGAGTGTAGGTTTTGACTTGCACAATGAAATGGGATGAATGGATCTCGTTCGTTTATTCGTTGAATAGGGGGACATGCATTATCAGCGTATCGATAAGGGATGGAACTGCTCTTGATTATTTTATCGGATGTGATGTTTTCTAGCCTACTTGCGCCATACGATGCGAGGTGGGTAGGAGTGTGAATGCTGTATACCTTGTTACACCCCTACCTAGCACGTTGCCCTCGATGCACGGCAGCATGACTAGAGCAAACTGCAAGGGTGCCTTCATGTGGGGAAAAGAGTCAAGAACAATGCTCCAGTGGATGTGCATGAGAGAGACACAAAGAAGGCCGGTTAATTTTATTACACCCCATCCCTCTGACTCTCTGACTCAGACTAATAAGGAACGTCGATCACCAACGAATTAAAGCTCCTTCAACAGAACAACCACGCCTCCCGCACCATAACATATACTCCATCCATTCAGGGCGTTTTCACAAGTCTTCTTCCTCTTGTCCAATGCGTTGTTGGTCTATCCATGTCCCCCTTCCAACTGTTCGCTCTTTTGTGCTTTGTTTTTTGCTCAACTCAATTGCCTTTGCCCTTCCTCGTCCTGTTGACCGTGTGTCTCCTCTTTGTTTTTTGAGTTTGTTCAGCTATTTATTTCCTCCGGATGATCTTGGGGTTTGAAATTCCCTCGTTTTTCTGCCCATCCTCCTTCCTCTTGAACCCTCTTTCCTTTTCATTCTCCTCTACTCCTCCTCTCCTCTTCTCTGTCCTTCGTCTCGTTAACCTTTTCTCCCCTTCTCCTTTTCTACTTCCCCACCGACATTACTCTTCTTTCCCTCATTCCCTTCTTCTTACTTTCTTTCTCGTCTAATCTCATTTGCTTCCTTCCTTCCTTTCTTCCCTCCTCTACTTCATGACCTACTTGCATTCATAGTCATTGTCGCACCAACACAAGAACCCCAACCAGCCTTACCCCTACCTACCCCTACCGTTACGTTAACCCCATTCACAGATAACAATGGGCAGGCCGTCGGGTTCACGCCGTGGAAGGGGCGAACCTCACTCCTCCTCCTCCGCCTCCTCCTCCTCCTCCTCCCTCGATCCTTCTAGTAAAAAACAATCCATCAACCCAAAGAGACACTCCCTCGACTCCATCCACCCAAACTCATCCTCGAACCGCTCCAGCGCAATCCCTAGAGGCAATGGCTACCAGGCAATGTCCATCCCCATGCCCCCTCCCCCTTCCCTCTACTTCTCTCTACTACCTGGTAGCAATGCCAGCAATGGAGGACAGCAGAGTGGTCAACAGGGCTCAGGGTCCCATTCCAATTCCAACTCGCCTCGTTCTAGCCCAGTTGTCCTTCATACCTCTCCTTCAAGTAATAACAACAACTATGGATTCTTGGGTAAGAAGACAAGGTCAAAGTCTACCAGCGCTAAACACCGTCAGCCGCACCACCCTCCCTCGATCCAGTTCCACCTCGACCCCCACTCCGAGCCACCTACCCCAACCTCACACCTTTCCAAATCAGTTACGAACTTGCACCCTCAATCGCTCTCGAATCCCACTACCCCCGCGATCCCAACTGCACCAGGGTCATCCTCCGGGTCACTGTCAGGATCGAGGACAGGAGCGGGAGGATTCAATCACTACCACACTCTCCACCATCCTCCTTCCGCGTCCTACCCTCTGTCAATGACCCACTCTCGCCGATCCAGTCTTTCAAACCCTTATGGACCCAGCGAAAAGGCCGATCCACAGCGGCAAAAAGGAGGGTGAGTGCTTTGTTCTGTTCAGATTGAATGAATTGTGTATCCATGTGTTCACGCATATCTTTTGCTCCTAGTGTGGTTTGCCCCTCGGTCGGTGTTTTTGAACCTCGATCGAGGGTTCAATTCATTCTGCGTAATGGGCCCATACTATGTACCTACTTGCTATTCCAATTCTATTCATACTTTTTTCGGCGCTTATATCCGCCACCTCTTTCGTTCTCAGGAGTGCAACCCACCTGCATCCTTCCATCCTCCTTTCTATCTATCTCATCCCATTTGTTACCATCCTCTACTGCTTTCGCTTGCTCGCCCTGAAAAGGGAATGATGGCCTCATGAATACCGAGCAAAGTTGGTTCACCGCGTTGTGAGCCACGTTTGATTTGAATTGACACCCCGCAAATTTCTTACATCTCCTGCCCAACTTTCACTCCTTTCTCCGTGCAGCATGTTCGTCTCATTCTCATTCTCGTCTGTCCCTCAATGCTCAAATGCTAACCCTTGTCACCGCCCGTTGTTTACTCCGCATCATATAGATTCTTTGATATGGCTATCTTTGACCCTGCCCCAGACGTTCGCCCCAAGAGCGCAAGGTCATCTGTCGACCACGAGCGACTCAGTCACCGCATGACAATATCTCGCCCGCCCTCCATCGAGTCCATCAACAGCGCCAACTCTGTCCCCTTTGCTCCTCCTCCTCCACCTCCACCCTCTGCCTGGAAACGGTTCACGAACCACTTTTCGCGTCGCGTCATCAAACGACACGTCAAGTTCATCATCGCTTTATATATCTCGTCTGCCTTAGCATTGATCACCCCGATCGCAACTCAGTTGGGTCCAGCCCCATATATGGCTAATGTCGCCGTGGTGTTCATGCATCCTTCTCGAACGGTCGGATCCCAGCTCGAAGTCACCTTCTTCAGTGTGATCGGAGGCATCTTAGGAGCGGCTTGGATTATACCCTGCCAGGTTGCTGTCGCTGCATTCAATCAGCGTTACTTAGCTGAGGGCAACAATTCCGCCTGGGCGATCGAAGCCGCATGGTTTTTCGTGGGCGTCTGGATCATGACATTGTACAAGACTCGATATGCAAAGTTGAATTGTACGTTCGTCATTTACACCATCGTGGGTATCTTCACGTTGACGAGAAGCCACACCAACTTGTATTTCAACTTTTTCGACTTTTGGAATCTCATGGGTCCTATGATGATTGGTGTTGTAATCTGTCTGTTCGTCAGTATCGTCTTTTGGCCAGAAACGGCCAGCGAAGGGTTAGGGTAAGCACGGGCGTTTGGCATCCAGTTAATGTTTTGAGGAGGCGCCCTTTTGTCGTTTTGGAATATCTTCAATTCCGCACTAGTCTACATTGTGCTCACAATTACCATGCATATTAATTTCAACAAAAAAAAACATTAGACGTGCACTGAACGAATCCATGGACACATCTCGGTCACTTTTGAACCTCAGCACACGCGCCTTTCTCCTGAACCACAAAACCATCGCCCTGCCAAAGTCCGCCATCGACAAAGCCCAAGCCGAAGTTCGGACCGCCCAAAAGAAGCTCTTCAGCGCCTATCGCGAGGCGCGGTACGAGGTGACCTATTCTAGGACTAACCCCGCAGATTACAAGGAGGTCAAGACAATCGTTTCAGCTTTGATGCGACATTTGGCATCCATGAGTTTGGTTGTGCAGAACGAGCGCCTGTTGATGCTTGGACATCCCGACCGTGACGACGAGGATCTGATAACTCAGAGCGGAGGCGAGTCCGACACCAGTTTTGCCACCAGCGATAGCAGCAGTGAGAGTGACAGCGACAGCGACTCGGAGGGTCATGGCCTTAGGCGCGACCGCCCTTCCCGATCCAACAGCAACACCAACTCTGGAGAGCATATCAATCAACAAGCCGACTATTTCGGGAGCGCAACTGCAGAATCGACGACTGGAAAAGGTCATCGCTCGCGCAACCGTCGCCAGAAGAAATCAGATACCGTCGAGAGCCCTACCAGCGATGAAGGGAATGACGAGCCCCACCACCGACGCGTCCGACGGAGAGGAAGCGCCGCAGAGTTGCGCAGAATTCGACAACTGTTGCAGAGAGCCGAGAACTCGACACAGGCGGCCCTGAAGGCGAAGCAGCAGCAGCAGGACAACGCCAAGAAGGAGAGTCTTCAGCAGACATTCCAGTTTGATCGCGGTGGATTCGCGACCGCACCACCAACGCCAGGAGGTCGAGGCTCTTTCAATGTCTTTGGATACCACCAGGCGCATCGGTCCAGGAACATGTCGCCTGAGCAGCGGACAGGACTGGAAACCTCTGAAACCCTTCGTCCATCGAGCGGATACCCTTCCAACGCCACCACCCCAAACTCTTCGCGTCCCAACTCGATCTATGAGGAGGCCAACCTGGATACGGTCAAGAGTTTCAAGTCCCTCTTCTCGGTCAAGTCTGCCTCCAGGTTCAAGGCCAACCGCCCTTCGTCGCTGAAAGAAGGATTCAAACCTGGTAACTCCAAGTGGGGCAAGGGGCGAGGAGACCAGGACGATGAGCGCTCTGCAGGAATCCCCATGGATCACTATGCCACTGTTCCTGCCGGAGCTTTCCCAGAGGACGACCAGCTGAACAATCGCCATTACCGGACGGTCGGGGGAATCCGATTCGGGACATCATTGTCGGATCAGCAAGTCAGGAAGGCGGCTGAGGCGTACAGGAAGAAGCAAGAGAACCAGATCAAGCGGGAACGGAAGCAGGCGGAGCGTGAGCGCAGAGCCGAGGAGCATCGGATCAAGAAGCAGGAGCAGGCTATTGCGGCCGCGAGAGCGATCCCACCCAAGGAGGTTGCCTTTGGAGACCGAAAGTTGTTCATGTCATTCTTGGACATTGTACGGGATCCCTTGCAGCGGTTGAGTGGCTCCTGTTCACGCGTAATGGTGGCCCTGGAGATGGAGCTTGTCTCGGGACTCAATGTCGAGCAGGATCGCTTGGAGCGTATTCAGAGGAGGAATGCTCAGAGAGAGGCCGCGATCCGCGCGATCGAGGCCAAGAAAGCAGAGGACGAGAGAGCGGCGGCCAATGGAGCGACAGTCAACACCAATGCCGCTGGCAACGAGGCGGCTACTTGTGAGGCACCCAAGGAGGCAGCTGGTACAGGACTGACAGCATTGGATCGTCTCCGAGCTTTGGTGGGTGTTAAGTCCCATAAGCTGACCAAGGAGGATCTGGACTATGCTGAAGCGCTCCAGGCGAGCATGGGACCGGGACTCCATGTGGGTGACAAGGGCAAGAAGGGCAAGAAGGGCAAGGATCCAAAGTCAGCCAACACGGTCCATCCCAATAAGTTCCTTCAACAGGATACGCTCCACAAGATGACGTCTTCGGGATTGGAGGAGGAAGAGGATTTTGCTCTGCCGCTAGGTATGTCGTACGTTCAGTACCTCACCGAAGAACTGGAGGTGTTCGACAAGGCCGAGGCTCAGGGACTGCAGGATTTCATTGCAACCCACCCTACCCTGGATGTTGGACCACGCGAAGAGATCTTCTTGATCTTTTTCTTCCTCTTTGCACTTCGGGAGATTGCTCGGGAACTGTTGCGACTCGGAAAGTACGTCGAGGAACTGGAGGAGCAGGGGCGGCGAACTATGGAGTTGGAGGGTCGTAACAAGCGCAAAAAGAAGCTGTGGTGGCCCAAGGTGTTTGGCAACTTTTGGCATTGGTTCTCTTGGGGCAGTTATTCGCAAGTCAAGACCAGTGAGGGTTACAATTCACTGATCCGCAACTCGGCCAAGAACCTGGAGCACCGTCAACCGATGACCGTCGAGGAGGAGAAGGTGATTGTGGAGGCTAAAGCTGCCAAGACCGCCGCCGACAAGTTGGCTGCTGAGGTGGCTGCTGAGGCTGCTGCGGACAAGAGAGAGGAACTCCAGAGACGGGTCACTCATCTTTGGGCACCCATTCCTTTGCGCCGCACTGTGACCCTGTCGAACCTTATTCATCGCAGGAGCCAGGATGTGGATCTGGAACAAGGACACGACGACGCCCGCAACCCTCGTGGACAGGAAAAGATGCCGCAGGAGCGTAGGTCGAGATCTAACTCCCGTCTCAGGACAGGTAACGACTGGACGTCGGGCAGCCCACGCCGCCACCGCAGTCACCAGCGTCTTTTCGGCAACTCCCATTCGCGCCATGAAATTGTCGAGGAGAAGCAAGAACCGGATCTGGATCTGGGCAACCCATACGTCCTTGGAAACAGAGAGGACTTGAAGCCATCGCTCGAAGATGAGAAGGTTGAGGCTCCGGAGGAGAGTGGGTCCAAGCAGGCTGGCCAGTACAGCGTCGTCGAGATTCCGTCGTTCAGGTCGTTGGGGCACAAGCAAAAGGAGGATTTGAGGCACTTTGATGACACCAACCAGGTCGAGCTGCTGCCCAAGATCCATGTCATTAAGCCGAACTATACCGCCCCACCGGAACTGGACATCAGCAAACTATTTAAGGCCAGGAAGTCGCCACTCTCACCGGACTCGGATGCAGGCGAAGGTCCTTCAGTCTTGCCGTCGTCATCGGCAATGTCGCCTAAGCAGCAAGTTCCTTCATTTTCTTCAAGCATGTCACCGGCACTACTCCCTGACCATCATCCACCTTCCGGCCCGGCTGCCAAGACGAGTCACAAGGAGGGTCCTTATTCTGTCGATTCTGACAGTACCGACAGCGACTCTGAGCACCAGGCAGGCAAGAAGGACAAGAAGAGTCGTGCTCGCAACCTGTTTTCTGGATTTAGTGGCCGGCACTCCTCAGAGGATAGCGAATCCGAGTCCACCTCACCATCTCGCAAAAAGTCACCTTCGCCAGCTCCCGCACCTCCAGAGCCACCTCGGCCCAGGACCATCTTTGTGAACGTTCCAAAACCTAAGACATGGCGGTACTGGTTCTGGGAAAACCTCCAGCCGTTCAAGTCGGAAGAATTCAAGTTTGGATTCAAGATGGCGGTTGCTCTCACGTTCATTGGACTCTGGTCATGGCTGCAGTGGAACAATACTCCGTTGGCGACCGATCGTGGACAGTGGGCTATGCTGACTGTGATGGCCGTGCTGTCGCCCACAGTCGGGGCCACATTTAGTGTTTGTGCCATGCGTGTCGCAGGCACTTTGGCGGGCACATTCTGGGCCCTGATCACCTACTTGGTCCTTCCTCGCAATCCTTGGGTCATCTGTGCCTTCATGCTCGTCGTCGGTAAGTTCTATCCTTTTTCACAACATCTCCTTTGTAGCTTTGTATACATAATGGTATGTAATTAATCATTGCAACTTCTACTTGGACCTCATAGCATTCGCGAGTGTGTTCCTGATTTTGGAGACTGCGCATCCCAAGCTTGGAATCATTATGATTCTGTCATACTCTTCGGTGACATTCATCATGTACGAGGGCAGTGCCACAGAGACGATCTACCAGGTTTGTTACAAGCGATCCATCACTGTCATAATCGGTATCATCATCTCGGTGGTGATGAACTCGCTCCTATGGCCCATCCTGGCCAGGAGAGAGTTGCGCAAGGAGATTGCGATCCTAATTGGAAGACAGGGAGTCTTGTTTGCTGAACTGGTCAACAAGTTCTTCTTGGAGGAACAGCGAGAGGGCCAGGGCCACTCGCATTATGTGGCCAACTGGCCAGAGAACGCTCAGGATGATGATGATGATGATGATGATCTAGATGATGGCGAGGTGGATGAGAAGGCGGCGCTGGCAAGGGGCCTTGAGGCCGAGCATGTGCATGACTCATTTGTTGAGCGTGCTGAGCGTGCTGAGAAGGCATCGCATCAGTTTTCTACCAGTCAGGACGGTCGTCGCAAAGGGTCTACCGCGATGAGAACTAGGAGCGAGGGACAGATCCCTACCGGCCAGGCAAGCGAAGCCACAAATGCTGTAGGTCGTCACAGCAGCCACGATAGCGAGCTGCTGCCTCAAGTTGCACCAGAGTCCGCAGACCCGGATCGACTGGCGTTCCAGCATGTCGAACAGCAGCTTCAGACAAAGTTGATCAAGATCAACCAGCTTCTGGAGTTGTCTGCGTCAGAGCCGAGGTTGAAGGAAAAGTTCCCGATCAAGCTGTACAACCAGATCATCCAATGCTGTCAGAACATCTTGGACAGGATGGTATCGATGCGTATGGCTGCACAACTGATCTCGCCAGAGGTCCGTGAGCTCGTCACTGGCCCCATGAATTACTACCGCCGCGACATGGTGCGTTACTGTTATCTTTTTTTTTTGTTTATCTTACTTTTTTTTAAAAATTGGTGGCGTCGTTACACAAAATTAATTGAGCTAATTATTAACCGCCTCCTTTTTATTCCCTTACAAAGGTTGGTGCGCTTCTGCTGTACTTTAGCGTGTTGTCTTCGTCTCTTGCGTCCAAGTCGCCACTGCCACCATACCTTCCCTCGGCCAGAGTAGCCCGTCTCCGAGTCATCTACAACGTCAGAGAAGCTATCGCCGCCCATCAGGCTGTCACCAAAGAGGACCACTATACCTATATCTACTACTATGCCTTCTCCTCTGCGCTGGAAGAAGTCATCGAGGAACTCGGTACGTCTACCTCCTTTTGCTCCTTTAATTTCAAAATCAAGTTGCACATATACTATCTTTTGCTAACTATCGATTCGTATCAACTTCATATCATCTATAGAATTGCTGGCGATATTGATCAAGCCAATTGTCGGGGTGACAATGGTCTCATCAGGCAGCAGAACAGACGATGGCGCCGACGGTCTCACGGGTGGCGAGTTCAATTTTGGAACTGCCGTCCAAACCAACTCTATCGGCTTACCAGAAACATCTGCGCTTGCGCATCCAGCCCCCGGATCGGAAGCTCTGCACGGACAAGGCCTTGGTGTTGGTGGCAGCATCGGCGGTACTTTGATGCAGGGTTCAAGCTCTGCGGTGTCGTCGCCTGCGATCCCGGTGACGATGATTAACATTGGAGCTTCGGATTCGACTACTGCCGGTATGGGCGCTGGAGCGTTTGGTCAGATAAACCAACATCATCTGCAACACCAACAACAACAGCAACAGCGTCAGCATGACTTGGAGAGGGATCTTGAGCCTCAGCAGTTGGAATACCCTCATGATCTGCTGCAGCAGCAGCAACAGAAGCTGATGCAGGACCAGGCCAAGATGCAGCAGATGCAGCAGCAGATCGAGGCACAACAAAAGCTTATCCAGCAACAACAACTCCAGATCCAACAACAGCAAAAGACGTATAGTTTCCATCCGGATCTAGCCATTGCTATACCTATCGCTAGGGCACCCCAGCCTTTGGCCAACAATCCGGCCGGTAACCTTGCGGGCGGAGCTGGGTCCAAGTCTTCGTTGCTTTCGGGGCATTCTGTAGCTGGATCGATTGGTCAAGGAGGTGGTGGCGAGGATAAGCGGCCATCTGTGGTCGAGAACCAGATCTTGAACTCTGCTTCGGCCGCAGCTTCCGCTCTCCATCAGTACAGCGGCAGGCGCAAGAGCTCAACCGTGAAACCCAAGGTTGGAGGGCTCCACGTCGACATCCCTTCGACCTCTTCGGCTTCAGCCCCACAGGCAGGAGGACTTGCTCTTAATGCGACTACCACCCCCGGAGGCATGAAACTGCTACCTGCGGCGGTAGCGTTGGCAACGTCGCCGATCATCATGATGGACGAGAGTCTGTTGGGCGGAGGACGACATAGCCAGCGGTTCAAGGATGCGCTCCAAGTCGCACAAGAGGCTAGCGGGCAGAAAATGATTGAAGTCCGGTCGCCTACTGTTTCCACCAACGGAGTCACGGTCATCCCGGCACAGGGCCAATTGGCCATGGGAGCGACATCGACTGGAACCACGACCAAGAAGTCCGGCACTGGCAGTTCTAGCAACGTCCCGACTCTCAATAGGATGTTGAGTTCTGGAATCGCTACCGCATCGTCAACTGCTTCGCCAGCGGCAGCGGTGGCGCCGCCTAAGGTGAAGTCTACCAATGCTGGACCCTCTGCAACTAGCTTCAGCAGCCACCTCCCAGATATCACCGTCACTCTCCCAGGCCCTCAACAGCAAGCCCAGCCCCACCAACATCGGATGCAACGTCCTTCCCTGCACCCCTTTACATCTCAAACGAGCCAAGGAAGCGTCTCTGGACATGGACATTTTGGATCTCCCCCTTCTTCTTATTCTGCGGACAATTCAGTTGCAAACGGTGGAGAAGGTCCTTCTTCGGCAACGCCCTTTGTGCTGAACCTTCCAGCAAGAGTTATTGTCCCCACAACTACTACAACTACTAATACATCTCCCACCAGTCCCCCTTCATCCTAAGCACTTTCACAACTACTCATCAGCATTATTTCATTCAACTTTAGCATTTTTCATACATTAATAGAACCGCTTAATAATAACTTAATTCCTATTTTGCATGCTGAAACCATCTCTCATTAGTGATTCGTATGTACCTTTGAGTTGAAAAAAATATATCTTGATAGTGAGACGACCAAACTACAACGGCCTACGCGATGAGCACGACTTTGACGGTTTTCTTTCATAGTGTTTGAATGCTCCAACAGAAGGAGGGGGAGGAAGAAGAGAAAAGAAAATCAAAATGCCTAAAACCTCAACTTCGCCCGTGTACAAGCGTTATTTGAGGACGGGCATCCATAATTCTGCCATCTTGGACGCTGGATGTATACTACAAAAGTACGTAGATAACAGCATTGGAATAGCAAATCGATGTTCCTTCGCCTTGTTTTTCTTCAGGTTCATTATTAACCCTCGTACAAATGTAAAAAAAATACGTTGTTGTGTTCTTGCTTCTTTATCCAAAACCCTTCTCTTGCAGGCAGAGCTTATTTAGAATAACGTATCAAACCGCGTGTCATTCCTTATGTATTACTACAAACAAGCTTCAACAGCTTCAACGAATGCCACCTTTCCCTCCATGTTGCCCTTTTTCACCTTTGAAACTTTAACATAATACATTCTAAAGCTGTTTGTTAAGAGCAACTTTGGGCCATGTGGAGCAAAATAATGTGCAATGATGTGTATGCAGAAACGTATATAGCCTTGTTTTTATTACTGTATCGGTAATAGAATACGTGGAAAAAAGAAAAATGAAAGGAAGAGGATATTCTTAACCCCCCTTCTATATGGCTATACCACTAACAGCGCCATACACAGCAGCAGAAACACCCTTATCCGATTAGTTGCAAGTCTGATCCTGTTCCTGGCCTTTTATTTCTCAACAACGTATTATCTGCTACGAAGGTATCCGCATCGAAATCCTGATCATGAAGGTCTCAACCAAAAGACACGACGGTGGGGGCGGTGGGGACGGTGACGACGGTGGGGACGGTGGGGACGATAGCGACGGTAGCGATGGTAGGGGTAGGCTCAGCTCATAGTGATGACAAGGATAGAGACATAGAAAAGGTAGGTTAGCAGAGTTAAATCATACAAAAAACGTGCACAATAGCAAGACATTCCTTCTCCCTGCTGTTGACCCAATTTCTGAAGTGGACTTTGGGATAGTTAGACACGCCAACCCGTATTGGCCAGACCTACACCTCTGATCTTTAACCGCCAGCCCAACTATCCTAGACAACCCACAAAAGCAACCATTCTTATCCCAGAATATAAACGCCTGATACCCAGAACTCCTTTGCTCACTGGATGTTCGCCAGCCGGATAAGCGAGAGAACAAAAAGAGATACACCACAGGCGGTAAATGGTGCAAGGGGGGGGGAGAGACAAAAAAGTAACCAAGAACCGGGCTCATTTTACCACAGAGCGTCAACCAAGCCAGTGGGCAAGGCTGATCGCGGACACACGTTGATCCTTGGCAAAGCAAACCTCCCGCTAGCATATCCATCCAAGGAACGAGGGAATATTGAGGAAGCTCACCAGCGACGCAACTGCTCCCTTTTAACTCATTATTAACAATCGTCGGGACAATCTAGCGATTGTGAGACGAAGGCTGGCTCAAGTCTACTCTACAACTGGACGTGCTTTCGACGAGCCGCCTGCCGGGTTATACCTTAATCCCATTTGCCTATCCCCTATACTCCATACGCCCTTCCAGCCATCAGACGAAAATATAATGGAAAAAAAACAGCCACTCTTTCGCAGGCGCCCACCTCAAAGGAAAATGGACAGCACCAGGATAATAACCCCAGAGGGAAAAAGAAAAAAAGTCCAACAGGTGTAAATGAAAATCATGTTAACTTGCCTATTCTCTTGTTAGTTCGCAGGAACAAACAGCCAGTCGCTGTCCAGGATAAGAGGCTCTAGTTCGAGTGTAGCCCTGTTTCCTTGGGCCCTGACCGCTCACGAGCACGACGAGAAGGAGAGAGAGCGGGAAACGGACAGCAGACAGACGGAGCTGGAAACGGTCTAGAGTGTGTCGAATAAGACGCGCAAGGAGTGTTGGTGAAGAAGGTTGGTGAAGAAGGTTGACGCGACAGTGGGTTGTGTTTGGCTGTGAGAATGGGGTGGCATGGTTGGGGAAGGAAAGAAGGCAGAGGGAGAAGGGAAGAAGGCAGAAGGAGAGCAGAGGAAGGAAAGACGGAAGAGGGAGAAAGGAAGAAGGCAACGCGAACGCAAACGGTCACCCCCACAGAAAAAGACGAGGAAGGAACAAAAAGAAAGCAAGGCGTCTGCTCCAGCACAGAAGCACGAAGAAGGAAAGAAGAAACTAGGACAAAACAATGCACAGGCACCCAACAACGAGGAACAACGAGGAAAGGAAAGTAGAACGGGAAAGAACGCGTGGGAGAGGAGATACAACGAGAAACACATACACACGCCCTCGTTCCTTAGAAAGGGAGGAAAGGGAAGAAAGGGAATGGAAGGAAGGTGGTCTTCTTACCAAGTCAGCAGCGGGTTCCAGGCGGCAGAGGTGGGCGACGAGAGAGGTGGGTGACAAGAGAGGTGGGCGACGAGAGAGGTGAGTGACGAGAGAGGGGGCCGAAGAGGAGTGAAGAAGAAAGAAAAGAAAAGAAAACAACAATTTTGGCCGGGGAGTTCGCCTTTTATACCACGTGGCACGTGCAAAGAGCAAGGGCGAGTGCGTGTGTAACTATAGGGGTGGTTGACAGGGTGCTCAAAAAGGAAATATATACTACCATGCAGCATGTTTATCGAATCTCCTCCCATGTCCCTCCCATGTTCCCTCTGTGTTGGCGAAATCAAATAATATTGAGCTGAATGCTATGTCCTAAGGCGTAAACGGGTGTGTATTGGCGTTGAAGGGGCATGCTACATTGCTTGTGCTATCGAATTACTACACTATCTCTTCGCTTTATTTGATATTCATATTCATCATGGATCATGGATCCTTCCTACTCCTATCCCTCCTTATATGTACTCTATGCTTTTCACTGCGCCCTGCATCACTTTTGACCGATAGTTGCTATTTATTGCGGTCCACGCTGGCAAAGCAGGCTTAGGTTCAGTATTCTACTTTGTATTTTGCTGGGCCTTCTATTCCTCGCGAATGGAGTTAATGGCCTGTCCTCTAAACCTCTCTGTCCATTCGTCGACAAGAACCTCCGCCGGGTGTTTCTCTCGTTCTGCTGCTTCTTGTAATGTACCAACGATACAAACTCGCGTCGACGACTATGGGCTTTTTTGTCCTCAGATCATTTGAATAACAGTCCTAACTCCTTAGATGAGAGAGAGGGCCGTGAAACTCATCCCACGCAGCACGTACCGCCAACGCTCCTCTATCAGGGAGCGTTTTGTACCCTATGCGGCCTCTCTATGTGCAAAGTATATAAAAAAGTATATAAAAAATATCCAAAGCCCAAGAAATGCAGTGTAGACTTCCATAGCTGAGATATCTCTTCACAGTCAGCAACAGCTAATAGGATAAAATAGCAACAGACAGCACAAGATTTTTTAAAATGTAATCTCTCTCCTGTATTTCGCCCCAAAGATACAGTTGAGAGTACAAGTGCCTTAGATGATCACATACATGAACTACTCTTCTGAATCTTGAAGTGAGGGGTACAGTTTAATAGTAGATGGCCACATTCAAGAGATTGGTGTTCGAAAATTAAGGCGACCGTTCAAGCGCAAGGCAAATGCAAAGAAATTCCTCGGTTAAGCGCATGCAAAGGACCGTTAATGGCCGAACGTATGGGAAGTATAGCGAGTACATCAATGCGTTCGACATAGTATACCCTCCCCATTCCAACGAAAAAGTCTCCCATGTGCACCGCTACTTCTCATTGTCAAGAGGTATTACCTTCGCGGCGATAAGCGTCTTGGATGCCATGGCATAGTTGCACTTTCCTTTTGTTCAACGTTAAAGGAAGGCAACCAAAAGGTTATCATCGTGGTACATTCGCCTCAAGCAATGGGGCGTCTACCGAGGCATCTTCAACTACGCAAAATGGGAGATGAAGTACTATACAACATTAGCCCATAGAGTAGAGAGCTCCAATTGGCCCAATGGGTACTTGCCATACGCCATTTACCGACGAAAATATCAAAGGGTACTATGGGCATGAAGATCCTCCTAAGAAGACTTTGTTGTTTGGAGAATGTGGTTGTGTTTAGTAGGATAATTACATGAGGAATGTTACAGTGGTTGTTTTACATGCTTTATATCGTACATACACTCTCATCTAATGGTAGCTGTGGGTATCGTCAAGATCTGCAGAAATGGAACAAACACCATATGATAATTTGGACTTGAAGGCCTCCTATGCTGATAGGCAAAATATCTTGTGCACCATGGATGGTGCTCTTCATCTATCTACTCTTTATGGAGAAGGATTCTACTCAATAATCAGAATTATCAATGCAGCCTAGCACATCCATACGTCCTCCATCATTCACCGAGAATATCCTGGTGAGCAAGACTTTGGCTTCAAGGTCGACCGACTTTGGGCTGTCCATCGTGCTTAAGGTGGGCCTCGAAACACGACATAGCACACCCACAAAGCTACAACCCTCGACGCATTTCGTCAAAAACAGAAGACGCATATTGTTGACTGCAAGGAGAGGAAAACCGAAAACTGAGAAAAAACATAGAATTCAAGTTTTTTCGACCATGCGCCTCCCTCACTCCTACTTATGAAACCCTTCCAATACCATCTCTTTACTCCTCGCACCCATCCCTCTTACTCAATCAATCCCTGAAACCAAGATGCATTGGGCATGGTAATGTAGAAGAGCGAAGGAAGACGAAATTGACAAGAGAAGAAAGGACGAAGAAAGAAATGGACGAATGACAAGGATAAAATGAAAAACAAACAAGACAAAGAAATAGAAGTGGCCCAACCATCGTCTCTGTCTCAATGAATAACTGTCGTCACACGTAGTACGATTTAGGATCCGAAGGTCTTTTGGCATTCAACTAAAAATCGGAAACGGCGGTAGTCGTCGCGCTATGCACGGGTCCTGACTAGAAGGGCTCAGTCATAACCCAACGGGTGATAGCATCGGGCGTAACACTCGATTTTTCTCTGTTTTCTAAAGGATCGGAAAAAAGACGGCGCATTTTCGACTTGGGACCCTGATAAATTAGGGATTGTTTGCCTAGCGTAGCTCTAAACTTGTCTGGTCACTCAAGGATCGATAAAGACGCCGCCTTTTCGCCTTTAGACCCGGGTAGGTTAAAGAAAAAGACGGATTGTTTGCCTAGCATAACTCTAAATTTCCCTTTCTCTGAAGGATCGATAACGACGCCGCTTTTCGTCGCCATCGTTGGACCCAGACAGCTTGGAGAAAATAAATCGATCGTTTGCCTGGTATAACGCTAGAAATTTCTCTGTTTTCTAAACGGTCGATAAAGACACGCCGCGCTGTTGTTTTTGTCGTTGGTGTTGTGAACACCCCGATTGCCGTTGTGGAACAGAGGAAATTTTAGTTCGATTAGCACACGCCGCTCTTTGATGAGATGTCGACCTGGGCTCTCTTGCACTGCGGAGGAGTAGAAAAAATCAAATTGTTTGCTCCTGCGACAACATTGACCCTCCAGGCGGCCGTGAGAATCCTGACGTCGCAACCACTTAAAAGCGAGCTTCCCATCCGCCCATTCCATGGATAATTTTTGTACTTCGTTCCACACTCTCTCACTCTCCTTACCTTTGTAAGTTTCGCTTTCCTTGTCTCCGTTGTTTATATTCGGATCGCATCTTTTTTTCTAGTTATTTATTGATCCACGACCCTTTTGTTCATAGTTACAATGAAGCTCCTCTACTTGTTGTCCGCGGTCGCATGCGCCAGTGTTGCCCTTGCTGAATATAAACTTCAGATCTGCGACAACACCTGCAAAAGAGTGCACACGTTCAAAACCCCCAACAACATCCGCCCTTGTATCTGTCTCGCCAGCACCCAGACTGGAACCATCGGGGGTATCGGCGGTGGCGACATCAAGCTCTTCCAGTCGATCGACTGCACGGGTAACTTCCAGAAAATCGGACCCAACGCAGGTATCAGCAATGCTCAATGGGTCAACAGTGTGTCTTTCGGTCCCTCTGGATCCTCTCGTTCCCCTGGTACCTGCCCCAACTGGTACAATTAAAAACTTGTAAGACGTCGACATCTTTTACAGCAGAAATAAAAAAAAAAACTCTTCTTTTTATTTCCACAGATTCATGTTGAAAATTGATCAAGCGGGTGCATGATGAGAGAGAAAGATGTGTCTTTAAGTTCGTTTCAGTTCGATGGGACTTTATTTTCATCTATCTTTTTCGAAACGCCTCAAGGTTTCGTAAGGGTGCTCGCTCGACGTTGGGCCAATTAGTGACCATCCAATCGAGACCCGCGTCCGAGAGTATTCCTCAATCCATCATAGAGACCTTTCTCAATTTAGGACCTAGATCCGTCAAGGACGCTAATCCATTCTCAACTGCAAGAGCTAGCACAGGCTAATGCCCTTTGGCTGTCGTCAAATGTAAATCAAGGGCGGGAACCCATGTTCCAGAAAGGAGATCTATCCAAGGATGATGTGAAAAGACGGCCGAACGACCAATCGTGTCAGGTTTTGTGAATATGCACAAAAAAAGATCCTGTTCACAACAACATCCACGCGGGAACCATTTGGACCAAGGAACGGCCTGAAAAAAACGATAGGACGTTTTAATCGATGATGTGAGAAAAAAGAGAGAGATTCGGCAATAACCTCCACAACGGTTGGATACAACAATGCACAAAATAGATTTCATTGCCTTTCAGTTGTGGAAGAAAAGAAGGACATCACGCCTTGTAAGCTAATTGCGAGAAATATATATCTGCAAGGCACGATCAGCTTTTGTTGATCCATGTTCAGATGTCATTAGGCGGATCGCGGTTCAAATTTTTTTCACTTCCTTCAGTCACACCCAATCAGCGCGAATGGCGAAGGTCAACAGCGTCAACGAATCGCGTTCGTGAATCAAATGTTCGCATTCATTCCTTTTCCTTTTTTTTTATTCATGAAGATGATAGGCGACTCTCTTACTCGTCGTTTTATTCATTTTGGGCGCGACCTCGGTACAACTGGCCCGATATCACGGTCTTTCTTGTTCTTTTTCTGCACACCTGCTTTGAGCCAATTGCAGTCACCAACGACGATAACTGACAATGCTTTTGACTTTTTAATACAACTCTCTCTTTAATATGTGCTTGTCATGTCCTATTTTGTCCGCTGTAGGGAAGGCAGAGTGGATGGCACTGTCGTCAGAGAAATTATTCTTTTGTGTGCACAATACAACAAGGATGAGATGGGCGGATGGTTCATACACCATGCTTTATTCTTTTTTGTCAAAATGGGAGGAAGGAGACACAAAGAAAGAAAAAAGAAAAAAGAAAAAAGAAAGAAAGCAAGAACCAGGGCCAAATACAAATAAAAAAAATTTGTTTTATTTCTCATGGAAGGCCATTCCGCAACGTGATGGCACGGGGGCCCGCTCAGATCAGATCCTAACGACGCCTCATCAGCAAAGACTTGATACGATCCTTGGCCGTGCCGCCTCCAGTCACCTTTCTCTTATTGGCGCTACCACCTGTCGACCCAAATGGCATCGAAGGCGCCAGCCCTCCCAGAGAATGAATCGCCGTCGACTTGCGTTTCTTGCCCAGTCCAAGCACAACATCGTCCTCGTCATCATCACTCACCTCCTTGCGGCGAATAGATGAGGAAGGAAGGACATAGTCCACAGTCGGGCCATCAACATCACCAAAGTACACCGTCTCGGACGATGACCGCTTGACACGAGGGTTCGTCATTGGGATGGTGATAGCTGAGGTTGGTGTCACTGGTGACGAAGACTTTGTCGTGACCCCCGAGGAGCTCTTCCTGTTTCGCACACGCTTGGGTCGTGTGACCTCATCATATTCCGAGTCGGATGACCGCATGTCCAGTTCTCCATCGTCGTCGATCTCATGGTCCTGGCCATCGTCAAAGACATCGTCCAATTGATTTTCAAACTCGTTCCACTCATCATCGTCCGTCTCTAGCTGATCATCCAACTCTCCATCGCTCGCACCATCCAACGTACTCTCGCTCTCATCATCGTCCTCGTTCTTGACGGGTCGCTTGCTCTTACGCCTAGATTTCGTTGATTTGGTGGTCGTTGCTGTGGTTATGGCTGAGAAGGTTGGCAGCTTCAGTTTGAGTTTGGAAGGTGCGGTCGAAATAGGGACTTGCTGCTCTCCCTGAGTTGACTCCTCGTCTCCAGAATGAGTTGTAGAAGGTGTCGAGTTCAATTTGATTCTGATTTTAATCTTGGACTTTGTCGACTTGTCCTGTGTCTCCTCCTCTTCCTTAGTAGGGACCTGCAGCTCCAGGCCGATGACAATCGTCGCCTTCTTTGTTTTTAATATGTCGCAAACAGTTTGGTTGAGTCGTCGCAGCACAGCGACAGTGTCATCAGATGAAGCTGTAGTGACTTCCTGAGGCACACTAGCTCGAATCATGTGTCGCTCGTCTTTGCTGAGGTTTGGATCCCGCTTGAGGTTCCTATGTCGTTGGTAGAGGTGCGTCGTTAGGGCCAGCAGTCCAAAGAGCTCAGCCTCTGACAAGCTGGACAGGTAATCTAATGAGAAGTTATTTGAAAACATAATTTAGAAAGCCTTTCCAAAATGAAATGTGACTAGCGTCAAAGCAAGGAAGACACAGGATAATAAATAGAGTGATCATTACCAGGGCCTCGCTCGGAGCAACCAAGGGCGACAAACCAGTTTAGTTTCTCAAAGTATGGGAATCTGAACTTGGGAGGCACGTTCGTCTCTCCCTCAATCTCGGCAACTCTGTACTGCATTGGAATGTTGAGCGAGTGCACAAAGTTGCCGCCAATGACCACCGACGACGAAGGTGTGTACACTGCATGAATCCACCCCGCCGGGATCATCCTATACATGGAAACAATATGAGCATGTTAGTGGGTGTCGTTTTATTTGTGCAAACCATATCCTGTGATGCAAGAACTGCAGTTGGAGCAGGTTCTCTTACATGGTGTCGCCTTGCGTCAGCTCAACCTTGTAACACTTTCCAGGCACATCATCTCCAAAGAAAGTCGTCGATTGATCCGCTGACGATGACCATTTCGCATATTTCCTGAGATGAGTCGGTGTTGGCTCCACAAAGTAAAACGTCTTTGATCCCGAAAGAATATGGTAAAACACCTATGATACAGGGCACGAACGCGAGAAACGAGAAGAGGGATGTTAGTTTCGCCAGCCTGACAAATATCCTTTGTCGCCTTCATGCGCCATCGAGCCATGTTATTTTTCTTTAGAGTACATACAGATGATCCCGCAAAGTCAATATGGCTACGATAGAGAACGAAGCGACGAAACAAGTAAGTTAGTAAAAAGTTACATAAACGATGCGAGCAACAAAAAAACCAGAGGGGCCTTTGAGGTCACACATGTCCGCAGACTTACAAATCTGTGTAAGAGTCCCGAACGCTCATCAAGCAATACAGCTGCACTTTGGGGAACTCGGTTGGTCGAAGTTCCTTGGGCCAAAAGTTCTCGATCCAGTCCAACTCCCTAAATGATTTTCAGTCCATAAAAAGGGAGCCCGTATTAGCGTCTCTGCTAGTGCGTCATGCAAAGTTCTAATCCCACATTCATAAAGCGACAATACCTGACAACTTTTGGACGCTGCACTTTGTCGGCGAGGGGTGTGCCTGTGATCTCAAGACTGATGACATTGTAAACCCTATCCTTGGGTTCAGTCTTGAAGTAGTCCGCCCAGGAGGCCATGTTCCAATCTGCCTCCTCTGACTGTGTCGCGACATCAATGACCTCAACAGGTGTATCAGCTCCAACATAGTCGCGGACATCATCTACGGTCAGTGTCGCTGCTGGCATCTTCATTCCCAGTCCGTCCGTTGTCCCATCCTCGTCTCTTTTGATTATGACTGGCTCCTTGAATCCCGTTGCACGCAGCCAGTCTAGTGTCAGGTCCTTTCCTTGAATCCTCTCGAATTTGTCCAGCTGGAACTGGTGTGAATCCAGTACGACACGCCACTTGCTCTGATGACTCACAATCCCATTGACCAGGTCTGCATAGTTGATCCTTCCCTGCCGACGCGAAGACTTACGAAGCACTATTCGTGTTTATTCGTGAAGGTAACATGTTTACAGTTAGCCACCTATATCAATTTTCGTTACTTTCCTGACTTGTCCTCCTTTCTTTGTCCAATAGTAACGAATCGAATAGGAGGTGGGAGCGAAAAAAGGGAAATAAACAAACAAACAATCAATCAAAACAGTAAACAAAACAAAAAGGAGACACCTGTGGGCACATTTGTTTACCGGTACTGGGTCCTGCCTTGGGGGCACAGTCTGAGCAGTGGTACTGGTCAATAACCTCAAACTCCTCGACCGTCATCTTCAGACAGCGGACATGATACCAAGTCTCGCAGACGTCGCAGCATATCCAAGTACCCGTGCCAGGGTTCCTCTTGGGGCAAAGCACACAATATTCTTGCTCCTATATAGGGATAATACCAAAGAGAAAATAGGAAGCAGTCTTAGACTCCATATAGTTCTCTCAAAGAACCCTCGGGCTAATTCAAAAGACAATGCCCTGCGCTTAGAGCAGAGCGAAGACATAGTTGAGAAGAGCGAGTGGGTAGGTTTATGTATGATGAAGAAGAAGCTGGTGGTTGTTGTTTGTTGGCTGCTGTTCTTTATTATTCTTACATCAGTCATTATATTTATCGTTTTCTGTGGATGTGTTGTAGTTGATTTAGTGTCGAAGTGAGGGTTGGCTGGAGTGCGAGCAAGAAGAGGTGATGGCGGTATGTGTGATTTGATTGATGAGAATGAGGGGGGGAGGAAGGACAAAGAAAAGAGAAAGAGAGAAGTGGAAAGGAAGAGAGAAGGGGGGCGGACAGCGGACGAGCGACAGACAAAGAGAGAAACAAAAAAGAAGAGACGAGAACAAATTTAACAACGGGGGCGAAACAAAGGCGTGTGAGAGAAAATCAGACAAGCACACCCTGCCTTACCACCCTCCCGTCATATCATGCCACCTGTTCACCTTTACTCGTTCCCTCAAACCCTCATCAATCTCTTTTTTAAGGCATTCATAGCATGTGCATTATCAGCAGCCCGGACAATAGCTTCGCAGTTCTTCCTCAATGGCCTACTTAAGACGTTGTCCACTTGCACTCTTTCCTCTCTCTTCCCCTCCAGCGGTCTTGCTTCGCCAATCGAACGCCTCCAACTCTTCTTTTCAGAACCGAATCGCAGTCCCAAAAGCAACACAAGCCACCGCCTCCAAAAAAAAAGAAAAAAATACTCCCACCTGCCAGCCCATACATACCAGGCGCGCACTCTCCCTTCGAATTGCCTCTTGTCTGTCTGCTTGACCCTGCCATTAACAACACAACATAGTCAACCACCACAATTACAACACATGGAGGAGTACCTCAGTTCATCAGAGGCATTCGCAAAGGCCCTCAAGGGTCTTCAAACATCTCCCTTAGACAAGATTCGCCTGGCGAACGAGGCATGGCGTCGTCAGGACGTGGTTCTCCCCCACAAGCAGGAGTTCCTCCTCGAGTGGCTCTGCAGCACCCTCGTCAAGGCAGCAACACCCTCCAAGAACGCCAAAGCCACCTCCTCGTAAGTTATCTTCATAGCCTAAACTCAATTGATAGTTAAATAGTCTTACATCTAGCATGTACTGATCTTCATTGACGAACCATTTTGTTATCTACTAGATCGACCATCACTGATCAGGCGCATTGGGACCTCTTCAAGGACATGTTGACGAAAATCACACACAGCAGGAAGTTGCACAGGAAATACGGCCATGTCGCACACTCGCGTCATGCACCAGGACACGACAACCACGCCATTGAAGCACAGGCACCCGGTGTGCTCCTCCGTGTCCCCGTCGTCCCAATGTTCACAGCACTCGTCCAAAAGCTATGCCCAACCACAGTCACCACCACCGCCACACCCGCCAAATCAAAAAAGAACAACAAGAACACTGAAGCAACAAATCCTTCCACCACACCTACGACTGTAACATCACCACCCACCGACATTCCTTCGGCTTCGGTACTAGAGTCAGCATCGATCTGTTTCAACCTCCTCTCAGGACCACTCATGACAGAATGGTTCCAACCCACACTGGAGCAATATACCCCGCTTGTCCAGGCAACCCTAGAGGCACTTATCGAGATGACTCAGGACTCGTCTACGATCGACGCGCGCACTCAGGAGATCATGATGGATTTTGCACATATTATCCTTGACCGGTTCAAGCGTCTGGTCATCATTCAGCCCAACCAGAAGAAGGTCTTTGGACTCGTCGCAGGAAAGATGTTTGAGGCGTTAGTTCGGGCACGCGTCGCGATTAGGACTGTCCCAGGAACCCTGCAGGAGGAGTGTCAAAAGGCAATTGGTGCCATTCTCAGGACTGGACTTTTCCACCAGGAGCATTTGCAAGAGTACACGGCCGGCTACGTCGCAGGCGATGAAAAGTCGATCCAGAGTTACCAAAAGCAGCTCTTTGAGCAGATTGCTGCCATGACCAAGTCCACCCACTCTACAGCAGGTACGCCCCCCTATCATTTCGTTAATCACATTTGGGACAAATGAAAATTTTACTAACATCTCTCCATGTATGATGTTACTCTCATAGTGTTGGATGTACTCCCGGTTCTGGTTCAGTACTTTGTGGAAGAGTCGCGCAGGAAACAGAGGTCGATGGCCAACAGTGGGTTTGAGCGTGGTCTGGAGATTGCACGCGAGATGGAGTTTTCGTTCTTCAAGATCATCTACATGCTCGCCAAGCGACAACTGCCTAACCTCACAGATGAACCCTCCGAGTCCTCCATCGACCAACTCGCCAACATCATGGATGCCCACAACAAGCTGCTCTCTGCCATCCTTGACCTCAACATGTACCAGCCCAGCAACAACGAGGCTGCGGACCAATACGTATTCATGAGCACTTCCTTTGGAAGTATCTACTCCTGCCTCACCACGGCGCAAACACTCAACAACGGACGACTTCAGAGTATTTCACTTACAGGAATTGTCGTGCTGGCGCAGTTGGATGATCGACTTTTGAAGCCACATCTCGACAGTCTTTGGCCTATTCTGCTCTCCCCCCTGGCTGACGCTCATGATGCCGCATTGGAGTTGTCCAAGACCCTGCTCGAGATTTACGGCAAATCGAGCGACCTCCAGATCTTTTTGCCTTCGCTTCTTTCCGCACTTCGTGGATTCGTCACTCGGCCACAGGAGTTGCACTCCAGCCCTCTTTTCACACGAGCCTTCTTGGACCTGTAAGTACCCTGTCATTTGGTCTATAAAACATGGTTGCAGGGGTGCGCTTCTACGAGACGTAGGCTAATATTCAACGAAATCGCGTTTGTTGTTGATAGGATCCCAGGAAACATTAGAGGTTACTTGCCTCTGCCCCAAGCCCCCAAGATCTTGGACATTTTTGTGTCCGAATTGATGGCTCTGGATACCACAGGAATGGAGATTGATGGATTGGAGCCCCTTCAGGAAACAACCCACAAGAAGAAGCGGAAACTCAACTCTGGAAAGTCGCAAGGAGACGCAGACGCATCCAGCAGCACTGTCCCCTCGTCAGAACTGGTCATTACCCTCTTTATCCAGTTCCTCAAGGGTCTTCGTGTAACAGTCAATCAGGAGAAGCAGCTCAACAACGAGTTCAAGGTCGTGTTTGACCATTTCCTGAGCCCTACCTTTGAACGCCTCGCTCGCATCGACAACTCGGAGGCGGATACTTCTGCGATCTACCAGGCGCGACGGATCACGCCGGCGCTCAAGTTGCACTACGCACTCTGCAGAGTCTCGACTCAGTACTGGGTGCATGGACTCTCGTTGGATCTGTTGGAGAAAATTGTTGGCACCTTCAAGGCAACGTCGGGATGGAGTGATGCCGCAGTCCTGTGTCTCAACCGTGTTGTACTGCAGCACGTTCACAGGATTCTTTGCTCTCCTCAAGGCATGGACGACAGTCTGACACAGCGCTGCAAGGAGCTCGTCCAGTTTACTATGAAGGCTTCCAAACTCAAACAGCTCGTAGATGATGTTGCGCTTGTTACAGAGACCTGGGATGGTCGTTTGGAGACAGCAACTGGGCCCAAGTTCTTGGTGGCAAGCTGGCAGATCCAGGTGAACGACTGGTTGGATATCATCTGCAGGTTCGGGACCACTCAAGATTTGGAGCTCATTGCTACTGTCATCTCTCGACAGTTCGTCCTCTCCTCGGACAAGACCTCGGCCACCGCTGCTGCGTGCACTCTCGATATTAACCTGTTAAACCAGCTTTTGCTCCGCTCAGCCAACTTTTACGAGGTCCCCAACTTCCGACCCATCTTTGCGCAGAAGATTTTGGAGGGATTGTCAGAGTCGATTGCGGCGCTGAGCGAGACTGCACAGGAGACCAAGTTGGCTGCAACGATCGCTTCCTTCACCAGCCAATCCTCCGCCCACAAGGACGCCAAGTCGACCTTTGCTGAGGCCCTGAAGGAGCTGGTTGACGTGACTGCTCACCACCGGTCCGCCGCTGCTGCGCCTAAGTCCAAGTCCAAGAAGGGTTCATCGACCATGTCCAAGGCAGCAAGAGAGCAAGGCCCCAGGCTGCTGTCCTTGTTGTCGATCATGCACCTCTTGCCACTCGAGTACTTTGAAAAATACGAGCGCAACATCATCCTGACCACCATGGCTGTCCTGGATTTCTACATTCAGCACCACCTGAGCGCGGATGAGACTGGCGTCAAGTGCTTGTTGATCGAGCGCAGAATTTCTAGCGCCATCATGTCTTGGAGAAGTGATGCAGGAGTCCTGGTATGTACCTATTCGTGCCTTGTCCCACAATGGTTCCAACCGCAAGCTATCATTAATGTCAATATTTCTAACCAAATGCCTCAATTTTTTGACTATATTTTATAGTTCAACGATCCAGCGATTTTGCTCAACTTGTTGCATTTCCCTGCGTGGAACTGCTCTACTTCATACGGAAGTGAGGACAAAGACGGTCTTGGCCACGCCATCATGGACACTACCTCCGCCATGGTCGACAGCGCCATTCGGTAAGCCAATTTTTACTTAGAATCAAATTTCGACGTGGCGCGATTGACCCTGAAACACATCACTAACAACACTCTACCGCGCTCTTCAACTCATAGGTTTTACATGGGTCAGACATACGATGAACGGCAGTACGAGACGGCGTTCAAGCACTTTGAGGCTCTTTTCAAGTCTGCCTTGTCGTGGGCCGGCGACGCTCTTGAAGCTAGCGTCTATTCTACAAAGGCCAGCTCTGCCGTTGCACTCAAGAACGGACAAATGACAGAGTCGAGGATCAAGGTCGTTCTTCTTTCGCATGCCTGCCACAGTCTCGTCCAGGCCCTGGAGCAGCACATCCACCATACCCACAAGTCCAAGTCCAAGGCCAAGAAGGCCACTTCAAAGTCGAAATCTACTAGTAACAAGGATATGGATACTCGTCGCGAGATGGTCATCAAGGAGATTGGACAGTTGTTTGACGCGGTCGAGGCCAAGGTCACGCTCAGGATCCAGAAGGTTGTTGACCTATTGAAGGGCAAGAAGCGCGTTTCAGTTGAGGAGGAGGCGCAGAAGTGTCTCGATCACTTTGAGCTCTTCAAGACCGTTGTCGACTATCGTCAATTGACTTCCGCCCAGGATGGTAACCACAAGGCCATTGCCGGCCAGAGCCCTTGCCTCAAACTGGTTCCTGAATTGTTCTCGTTGGCCAAGGCGCTTGCCCATGTACAGGTTTCCGAGGATAAAACAGGGGCTCAAGGACAGAGTATCGCCCACCTGACAGCCCTGTTGACAGCCTACTCGTGCGAGTACCTGCCCGTCTCCAAGGCATGGTCCTCGAATGGCTCGGCTGACAAGGAGACCTTGAAGGAGTTATTAGTTCTGTTGTTGGATGTCTCGGGACATGCTTTGGAGGACAAGGATGTGACTATGTTGAAGGACGCGTATCTGTCACTGCTGAGTCAGCTCTCTGGCGACCTTTTTGAGAACTTGCTCCACTGGTTGTTAGATGAGACCTACCGGTCGTCGTCTACCTTCGACGAGCTCGTCTTGGTCCGTTACCTCGACTTTACCTTCCTCGGGGTCCACCACTGTAAGTTTTTCGGCATATTGAAATGTTCAGATGTCTTTGCTGGTACTCGCTGTACATCATGGCTAGTTCGTTAACATAACTTTTCAACATTATTCTCGAATCACAGCCCAGAAACGCAAGGTGCGTAGACAGATCTCAAAGCTGCTGACAAGACTGACACAGATCTTGCAGACAACAACCTCAGTCCAAGTCGTCGTCGGCGTGCTGGACATGGTGGCCAGCATCTGCAGCGAACCTTCGTTCGAATTGCGGTCCTGGGAGATCGGTCTTGCCCTTGATGGTATCATCTCCCTCATGTCCCCCGCCACCCCTCTTCTCCTTTCCCCTCCTTCCTCTTCTTCCTCGGAGGCCACGGTGTTGACGAACCAGGACACGAGCAAGATCTTTACGGCACTGTACCATGTCCTGATCAACATTGCCCGTTTCCGTCAGGAAGAGCTGTTGTCCCAGATCCCTGTGTTCACGTCCATCTTGCAGAGCTGCTTCCATGGATTCAAATCTTTGCATGGGTCGATTGCGAAGCGGCAGCAGGGTGTTGAGTCGTTGTTGAAGAGTCCTTTCATGCTCCTGTCAGCCGGTGTCATCCCTGCCTCCTCTGGACCACATGTGGATGCTGTTGCTACTCCCGTCGCCAAGACCAAGAATGAGTCTGCACCAACAACCCAATCGACCACAGAGCGTATCCCGATCATTGGCGACCCCCTGCCGGTCGAGTGCGCTGAAAACTTTGCCCGTCTCCTCACAACCCTCGGCTCCAAACCCGTCACCACTTACAACAACTCTTCCTCTTCCTCCAACACCATCGACCTCCCCTCCACCGCCACTACCACAGGAAACTCTGCATCCTTCTCGATCACAACCGACGCGTCAAAGGCGTTCGGGAAACACATCCCCTACCTCCTCATGGAATACTTCACCATTCAATCCTCCGTCACAGCCTCAATCCGCCTACAGCCGCTTCGGAATGCGCTCCTCCCTGGCCTGTATGCCCTCATGAACCTGTGCACGGATTACGAACGCGAGTTGATGATGAGTGGGTTGGATAATACGGGCAAGGTGTTGCTCAAGGGATTGTATACCGATTACTTGAAGTACCACAAGTATACCGGACGGTAGTTTGGCCTTGTTTGTTTTCTTTCCTCATTATTTTTTTCATTCTGTTTCTTGCATTCTTTTTATTTCGTTTTTGGCATTCTTAGTTTTCTCATTTTTTTTAATAAACAAACTAGCGTAAAAAGTTTCGCCGGTATTTACATTCTTGTACGCCCACTCTTTTTTGTTTGTTTTGTCACGATCGGTACCTTACAGCAACTGTGCAAAACCTATTACACGGCCACTGGGTTATCTCCACAACAACCCTGCCGAAACGTAGATGCTCCCAACAACATAGTCGGTATGCACCTATAGTACTGCCTTATCAGAAAAAAACCCGTGTAAATGCCGTGGACACCTTTTTTCTTTCCATAGAATTTAAATGCATATAAAGGTTGGTCAAATTCACCTTTTCGACTTTATGAAAAGGTATACGTAGAGATGCTTATGTAACTGTATGGGTGGGTCTTTTTGCATGGGCATGCTAACATGGTAAGGATCTTGGCGATGGACGCAGATACGGAGCGGTGGATTCATTGGGTGGAGCGTCAATGGCCCTCTAGGTTCTCTGGCATGGGTTTGTTAATTGTGACAGAGCAAAACACCCATTACTATCATATATAAATAACGACCTGTATTCCTGAGGTCTTTTCGTCATCTACCATGAGAGAGAGAGGGGGGAGGAGAAGAGAGAAGGGATGAAGGAAAAAGACAGGGCACATGTATCCCTCTTTCGCCCAAAAGAAGGTTCACAATCAGCCAAAAAATCGTTATTCTTTCAAGCACCATTCCTTAGTATGCTATTTGTTATTTTCTTACTCGTTTTGTTTATCTTGTGTATGTTGTAAGATGTAAAAGTGTAGAATGTGCAAGGGTGAAGAAAAGTGTATCAGCTAAAAAATACAAAAGAAACGCAATGGTTCGCGAAAACAAAAGATATCAAGGATGGAAGGAGTTGGCCATAGTCCGTGCATGGGTAAAGAAGAAAAGTGGATAATTCCAGGCATCAGAGCAGTAAATGCTGCTCCTTACTTGGGAAGTTAGTCCTTGGACACGGTCGACTCCTGGCTGCTCGGCAGCTCGTCGAATATCTCGGTTCCATTAACCTCGTAACCAACATCGCGCTGATCGCCAACGTGGCCCCTAGCAAAGTCAACGTCTCCTCCCTGTACGCGATCATCATATCCTTGACCCATATCCTCATTTTCCTCGTCACTGTCTTCGTTGTTGTCGTAGTGCTTCTGTACAGGCAAACCTCTCTCCGACGAATGCTCAGAGTTCAACACAAGCACCTCCAGCTCATCATCCTCGTCGTCTTCCTCCATTGCCTCCACCTGCTCGGTCACGGTGTCCTCCAGCCTCAGTTTGTTCGCGGCTTGACCGCGACCTCCATGCAGTGGCATCTCTCGTGGAGTGTATTCAGACCATTCTTCGGTCTCTTCTTCGTTCTCTTCTTCGTTCTGTTCTTCCTCCCGCGCGTTAAAAGGTGAAACAGACGGCGAAGGTGACTCCTCCTGCTCATGTCCAAACGAATACCGGTCCACAGGATCGCTCAACTGCAAAGTCTGCACCGACTGTGTCCTACCGTTCACAGGCTCACCACTACTACCATGACTTCCGTGTTCAAAGCGGACGACGCCCCCAATTGCTGTACCAATCCCAACACCCATCCCGCTCGCATACACATGTCCCTCCCCTGTTCGTCCTCGTCCTCGAGCAGGTCCAAGGCCCGAGAACAACTGACAGGCAATCTCGCTGGATGTTGTATCCTCCTGTCGTCTCATCGCCCACGGCAAGTCCTCAGATCCCTGCCAGCCAACGTCGGTGCCAGCACCAGTCTCAGTGCCACTCGACCTCAATCGTCCGCTGCTGCCGCCATCAGATCCAGGCATGTATCCATACCCATCCGAGCTGCCAAACCCAATACCAAGTGAGATCCCAATCCGCGTGCCAGTATCGTGCCCGTGTGGACGGATATGCTTGCTGATGTGTGGCTTGGTCTGGTGCAAGAGGTACTCATCCTGACCGAGACTGCCACTCGAAGTTACCACGCTGAGAGATGGCGCCGTTGGGTCAACAGACCCAATGGGAGGACCACCACTATCGCCTCTCACGGAGGACGGCCCTTCTTGGGAGTAGTGGTGCAGTGCCGAAAGTGTTCTTGGGCCCATCAATTGAGGTCTCCCTGATGACTGCTGCTCGCGCTCTAATATTATTGTGAACATGTAAAAAATCAATCGCTAGAAGTTTTTCATGACACTGAACACAATACTCGCGCTTGGGAAAAAAATGCTGCATCAGACATTGATAGCCCTAGTTACCTGCACGGGAATTGATAGGAGGCGGAATGATCTGCTGAACAGTGCGCTCAGAATCCTCGAGACCATCATACCCGCTTGTCTCTCGTAAACGTTCACCATCATCTGCATGACCCTCCATCGCCTCGCCTTCATCATACCCCAACACACCCATTTGCTGCGAGTGATAGTCCAGCAACCGATCCAAATCATCTCGCTCATCTAGATCGCGGAACAAAAAACTTGGAGGATGCATGTACTCCCGGCGAGTCTGTGGAGAGTATGGCTCATAATCCGTTTGATGGGACAAGGGCGAAGCTTTCACGTTTTCTCTGAATGGTCCTGCGACAGAGTAGGAGGGTCTCTGGACTTGGTGGGATGTCATCATCGCTGGGGTCGTGCCGGTGCTAATAAAGAGTGCCTCGTTCGAACTCTGGGTTGGTAGTCTCGAAGTTGGCGACTCCTGCATCTGTGGAGAGTAGGGCTCAACACCACGTTCTTCTCTATCAGTTATGAACTGCTCCTGTTCCTGCTCCTGAATTGACGACTCGTTAGCGTCAACCTGTGGGAAAACTGCCTGACACCCAGGATCAGGGGCAATAGACCGCATTGCCTCCTCCCGCGAGGTCATGGGCGATCCTTGACGCGAATCCAGGGCGCAGGTTTCCAAAACAGTCCCTGCCGAGAAACTCATAACAGGGACGTGCGGCAGTGAGCGTCGACGAAAGGTTCTGTCGGTTGCCTTAATGGGCTGATACTGCGGCTGGGAGTCCAGCTCGCTTGGGCTCGAAGACTGCTGGCCATGGTGATCAACATCCACCATACGCGCGACCGATGTCGAAGTGGCTGCAGGGCCATGCATGGGGATAAGGACAGGCGCCGTCGTCGGCATGGTGGTTGAGGCCTGAACAAAGATGGGAGTGGCTGTTGGTGCAATGTATAATGCCGGACTACGAGTAGTGGGCATACAGGACACAGTGACGGTCTGGCCTTGACTGCTTGAGGAAGTGGTTGTCATTGTCGACTGTACCTGCCTCATAACTGTCGGACGGGCATAGGACGGCCCATCATCGTACCAAAGCCTGATGCCAGTTAACGCGTGCATACCACTAACGTCCTGTCTCTCGTTCGTGGTCGTAGCGACAGGCGAAAGCTGGTTATCAACATCAGGTCCAGTGTTAGGCCTAGCATCTTGACCAGCAAGTGCTTTGGAGCGCACAACAGGCGAGAGGGTCAGAGACGTCGACAGAGAAGATGACCTGGAGTATACAGATCCGCTTGACCAGGGTGAATATTTCCGTTCCGCGCGCGCCGAAGGTTGCTGAACGGGCGAATATCCCGTATAGCCTACATGTGCATGTTGGATAACATCCGAAGTTGCAGCAGAGGTTGTGTCGAATCCGAGTGGGAAAGGTTGCTCATAATGTTCTGCGCCTGCATGGTGGCTGTAGTAACCTTGTAGATCTTGCAAGGGTGTCATCACTGTAGTTGACGCCGGAGCTACGTTATAATGTATCACAGCCTCGTTCGATATTGCTTGCTGTTGGGGCGGTGTCTGGTACTGCAACTCGTCTTGAGGTTGAAGATGCGGTTGAGGGTCATAGTACTGCGTCGAGAGCTGCTGCGCCGGGTAAAGACCAGAGTATGTCCTCCGCGAGTTCATCTGGTTATAGGCAACAAAATCCCAATATCGCGGTTGTGGTGAGTAATTAGGATCTTGATGCTGCCAGTGGGAACCCTCATGGTAAGGGTAGGCGCTTACGAGTTGAGGTTGAGCATGCCCTGGATTGTACGTGCTCCGCGCGTAGGCGAGTGGATCGTTGATGGCCGAATTTGAAGTCGAGCTCTGAGATGATGTCACGAGACGCCACTCGCGCTCCACAGTCTTGTACCTGTGGACTTTGAGCTCGTTGTCACTTTGGAGAGGTATGGTATTCGTCGACTGCATGATTTCATGCATCTGACTGGGCGTACCCCTCGTGGCCAAAGACGACGACGGCACCCCAAACGCGGCACCATATTGACTCCCACCCATCTCATCGTCCTCCTCTGCCAGGCCATGCTGCAAGGCCCCACCGCTCTCAACCGAACAGCCAGCCGAGTAAGAGAGTCCCAATGACGGACTATTATTTTCAACCTTGACCGCCGAGGTGTCTTCAGTCTCCATCGCCAGGGACCGTGACCAAGACATCATTCGTTTCTTACCCTTGGGTGTCGACTCGGTAGACGGAGAGGGATTCCATGGCTCCATGAGCTGTTGCCGAATTCGTTCACGAATGTAGCGATCCTGACTTCGGGTTGGATACTTGTGGTATACTGGTGCAACTGAATGAGGCTGAAGAGGAGGAGCAATTGGTGGGAGAATTGGTCCACTTGCTATCATCATCCCCGAGTCGTTGCAGGGGTCACCACTATTGCTGTTGGTGTCATCTGCAAGATAATCGGGCTCATCCTCACTCTCTCCTTCCTCCACTTCCTCCTCGACACGCCTCCGCTGACGACTGCCACGAGTCTTGCGTCGCTTGAATGGCTCCATACTTGTCACGTTGTAGGAAGCCAAAGGGGTGGACTGTTTCCTGGCGCGTGCCTCAAAGATTCGGCTGCTGTGGATGTACTCGTCGGCAGGATCGAGTGGCTGCTGGTCACAGTCCAAAGGCAAGATCTGGATCGGGACGCGGTAGGACTGCATCATCACGAAGGTCTTGCTGATCGGGAGATCGCGGAGTTCGAGGTACTCGCGTGGACCATGCAGCTCATCCATTTCTATCCGAATGAAAAATATATGTATGCGTATAAGTACCAACTAGTGGTCTGTTCACATCTTACAACTGCATGATCCTTGTCAATGAACAGTTAATAACAGCAGTAACGCACCACCGGGCTTCTCATAGCAGACAAGATGCTGTATTCCCCTGGTAGAGAACCCCGGCAAAAGAGTTCTTCCATTCCCACCGTCACTGCCACGTCCCCCTCTACTCGGACGACCTCCTCTCCTTCCAGTCGAAGATGAAGACAACCCCAGCGCCGGTCCCTCCAGCCGCCTTTTCAACTCCTCCGGTGGGACAAAATTAATTCCCGTAACACATATCGTTTTCTTAACCAACCCCCCCTTCTTCAATACAAACGTCCCCTTCATACACCCCATCACCACCAATTTCTCCTTATCAACCTTCTCCTTCAACGCCTGGTCCTTCAACCCAGACCCATCCTTCATCTTGGCCTTGTCCGAGGTCGTGTAGCACTTCTGATTGGGTAACTTTCGGTACAGTTCACGGTAGACGAGGAAATTGTCACAGATCCGAGAGGGAGACCAGATCTTGCCGTCGGTCCAGCGGCAGATGCCGGATTCTTCTTCGTCAAAGACAAACACCGAGCCGGGGATGATCAGTGATGGATTGGTTGTTGCTGTTGTTGCTGTTGACGATGATGATGTTGCTGCTGGTGGTGATGACGTTGTTGATGGGGAGGATGAAGAGGAGTAGGCCGTCGCAGAGGACAAGGACGAAGGTGAGATCGATGCAGCGGTTGCAGGCGCTGATAATCGCGAGGACATGCGAGTTGAGGAGGAGGAGGACGAAGAGGAAGAGGAAGAGGATGCCTCGCTAGGTGGGTTGGGTAGGGGTCGAGTCTCTCCTCGCTCGGCAGCCAAGAGTCGGCGTGTAATTCTGGGCATGACACCCTGACGGCAGGCTTCGAGGATAATGAGCGCATCGACTGTCTCGTCGACCTTTCCTACACATCGATAGGAGCAGCAGTCAAAGTGTGAGTGGGTCTGTCGCAAGTATGAGTCGCGAAGATTCATCTCTCTAGTGCGCTTGTGAGTAGATGGGACTTACCGTGGAAGGTCTTTGACATCATGGTCGCTGCGAGTCAGTTGTGAAAGTACAGAGAAGGAGAGCGTAATAGGAGCGAAAAGGTGCCTCAAGTGCAGTGATGGGTGTGTGAAGGGAGAGAGAGGGAGACAGTTGATTGGCTGAGGGCGCCTTGAGTGATCGATCAGTGCGTCCGCTGTGTTTTCTAAACAAAGGTAAGAAGCGTAAACATGGCAGGGCTAGTTAGATGGACCACGTACTTTTGCTGCTTGTTGAGCACCCAAAACTGCACCCTCTGTTCTTGCTGTTTTTGGTCGTTGTTTTCTTGGGAAAAGTGGAAAGTGTATGCTTGTGTAACGGCAATATAATGGTATTTCGGGGAATATTATAACAAAAAGTATAAGGAGGCTATCACCAGACAGCGAACGACCGTTATTGTTTTTTGTGCTGGAAGGCAAAGAAGTTGACGGAAGGGTGAATAACAAGGGTGGGAAAGGAAGCGGGAAAAGAAAAGGAGGTTGTGTGCAAGTCTAGTACCTTATTTCTTGGGAAGAAATAACAATAAAGTGACGGGAAGGAGGCGGTCGTAGCTCTTGGCCGTTGGATGGGAATGAGTGTGGACGAGCAAAGGGAGGTTAAGGGGATGGGAAGTGGGAGTGTCTAGTATGGTTTGAGGGTGAAAAAAGTAGTCTGTTTCTATTGAAGGTGAGTAAAGCGAAGGGAGATGGAGGGGAGGACGGATGAAGAAGAATAAACAACCAGAAAAAAGAGCAAAGAAAGAAAAGAAAACAAAAGAGAAAGGCAAGGGAAAACGCATGCAGAGAGCTGTTGTTGATGGGAGAAGGTTGAATCGACTGATCAAATGCAAAAAAAAAATGCACAACACGCGCGATCACTCTTCTCATCAGGGATGCGTGTGACAGTGACGACGATAGACCAAGGCTATGGTGAACCGCTGCATGCAATCCATCTATCTTGAACACATATGCCTTTTATATATGAACAATGCCTTCGGACTACGCTCCTTCCACAAGCCTTGGCACATCGCGTTATAAACCTAGTGCACCTGTCATTATAAAAGGGCATAACAAAAAAGGTAAGCATCCAATCCAACCAATCCTGCAGAACCTGGTCCACCGTGCGTCTCTAATCACCATTCATCAAACCATGTTCATGTGCGTGCACACTCAGTCACGCGTGGTATACGGGTTGTATTTTTACGCGTCTATTCTACATCGTAATCGCACAAACTCACAGAAAACTGAGAGTTCATCGATCTGGGTTGGTCACACTCAATCCACCTCCACCTCCACCAGGCGACATCCACCGATACTCGTCAAACTCCTCCTTATCGCCTGATCCACTCAACATCCTCCCATCACCACCAGCACCAACAAGAGGAGACGCCCTTCTGCTACTTGCATCGACAATACTATTATCATCACCCACGGCCCGAGGTGGCACTGGCGTCAATCCATGTTGCTGCTGACGCTGCTGCTGCTGTTGGTGAAGTTGATGCTGCTGTTGCAGTTGCAGTTGCTGATGGTAAAGGTGTCCTCGAGACTCAGCCCCGCCAGTACTACTGTCACTCCCCACAGGAGACGGCTGAATCGATCGAATAGCCTCGGCCAAATCTGAAATCGCATCCGGTACAACCAATGATGGTCCTCCTGGTGCCACCTGTCCTCCAACTCTGACTCCCATCTCCTGCTCACCATACCCACGAGGACTCATCCGATAAGCTCCTCCTCCTCCTCCTCCGGAAAACTCCTGATCCGAAAGCCCTCGCACAAGTCCAGGGTTCTGATGAAGGGCAGGCTGAGAGGTTGGGGGAGACATCATCAGAATCTCAAGCGTCGGTCCAGAAGGAGTACCAGGGCTACCACCACTAACAGCCCCTCCAGAGAATCGAGTAGTAGAATCTTGAAACTGTTGCTGATGCTGCTGCTGCAATAACAAATGCTGTTGCTCATGTTGAAACTGTTGCTGTTGCTGAAATTGTTGCGCCTGCTGATGTTGTTGCAACTGCCGTTCCCGCTGCTCCTGTTGGTAAGAGAGCGCGTCCTGTTGAGCGAGTGCTTCCTGCCTAGCCTTGCCTTCCTGCTGTGCGAACGCATTCTGACGAGCAAGGGCCTCCTGCTGATGTTGAGCGAGCGCAACTGCCTCTTGTCGACTAATGGTCTCCCGGCGGGCCAACACTTCCTGCTGACGCGCCAATTTCTCCTGCTGCCTTGTGAGCTCCTCCTGACGATCGACAGTCTCTTGGTGTGCCCGCAGTGCCATCGCAACAGCCTCTCCATCGTCAACACTGCGCTGACTGGTTGGCACCTGCTCTGTGATGCTGGCATAAGAACTCTGTGGTTGATAGGACGCGCCGCTTGATGGCAGACTTGTCCGATGATCCTTCATAGGCATCGAAGCCGGGATAGAGCCAAAAGAAGCAGACGGAACTTGACTCCATGGTCGACCTGTGATCGGAGGTGGTGACACAACACTCATCATGTCTGCAGGGACTCCTCCGAGAGCAGTTACAGGCTGAGTAAGTTGCAAGTAGTCCGTGTTGGCATATGACTCTCTTCCTCCTGCTACATCCACCATTGGTGGCGAATGAGCATTAAAAAATTCCAAACGTGAGGGTGAAATCAAGGCTGAACCCGAGGCCGATGCTGGGACCGAGGCAGAAGCTGACAGATACTGCGTCCTGGGCTGGTACAGTGCCTGTCGATCCTCATCATTGTAGATTGAATGCTGCAACGAGTGGCTCTCAAACTGTGACTGCTGATCAACTGTCAGGGCTGGAGTCGCCACCTGCATCTCTCCAGCCTGGTAATCCACCACCGCCTGGTACGCGACTCCTGGGGGCTTGGATGCGTCAACGACAATCTGATGCTCGCCATCCTGCTCCTTCAGACTTGGGATGCTCACTTGCCTGGGGGCAGTCATAGGATCCAAAGAAGGCTGCCGAGGAACAGTCATCTGTTGCACGACGACCTGAACTGGCATCGCCTCGACTGACTGCTGCTGTTGCCGCTGTGGAGGAACGACGGCATGTTGGGCGGGGAGAAGAACCTCAGCATGCCATTGCTTGGGTGAGATCTGACGAGAGTTGGATCGACTCGGGTGTGGGCTATAAACGTCTGGCTGGAGGGCTGTGCTGTACTTGCCCTCACGGTAGACAGGCGCTCCTGAATACCCTGTCGCACCTGAACCCTGTGAATGGAACTGTTGCTGTTGCTGATCCCTCACACCGCCTCCACCGAGTTGCATACTGACACCCAAATCGCTAGGTGTCAAGCGAAGGTTGTCGGACTGGAACGAAGTCGAGGTTGACAATGGAGTTGTTGGCTGTGAGAGGCCAGTGGCGGGTGAAAGAGAGTAGGTGCCGCCAAGACCACCGCTGTTGTTGATGTTGCTGCTCTCCATCATAGGCTCGTTCTGGCTCAACATGGGCGTAGAATAGATCTCGGGTGTAAACTGACCTTCCCTCGATACAGTCGACTGTAGTTCCTGAGACATCGGTGATTGTTGCTGATAAGTATGCGAGAGTGCTCCTGAGTTCGATCTCTCAAATTTAACAACGTTCTCCATGCTGGTGTTCCTGAGGATTGGGTCCCGAACCATTGGAGATGATGATCGCGACATATTCTCCATCTGCTGGAGCGAAATGGCTGATCTTGGTGTTGAAACCCCGCTTAGGTCGCCAGGGGTTTGATAAACGATAGAATGACTTGATGACGTACGTGAATGAGGCCGCGAAGAATGATGGCTGAGAGTTCGTGCCTGAAGTGGACGAACGTACTCTTCACCACCGTAAAATGCCTCGGGGCTTTGGACGCGTTGGAAAATAGGGCCAGTAGGCACCTCATTCAGACGAACAGGTGAATGTTGAGCGGAAGGTGTGATCGAAGCGTACCCTTCCATGCCTGGGTGCTGGTTCAACATGAGGTCTGCAGGCGATTGAGTGGTAGCGGGGGCTGTGGCGGGTTCCTCGTATCTCCCGCTAATCCATCCCTGCTGTTGCTGCTGATCGACTTGCTGTGGCTGCTGGTACTGGGGATTTTGTTGGTGATGGAGCTGCTGTTGCTGCTGTTGCTGTTGTTGTTGATACTCGAGATGCTGGACTCGCTCTTGCTGGAGTTGCTGCTGTTGGTGTGACATGGCATGCTGAACAACGCGGTGCTCAGCCAGGTGCCCATCTCCAACCCCATCACACGTAGGGGCTTGCTGTTGAGCTATCGATCCATAAATTCCCCGGCTCGCCTCCAAACCGTGGCCATGGCCCTGTGGCACTGGAACTGAAGAGTCGTCATAGATCTCGTCATTCGTCGTGTACAACTCAGCGTCATCATTCTTCGCGGCCCTGCCAACTTGTGGGGGTGCAATCAGTGTATCCAAAGACTCGATGGACATGTTCCTCGAACGACTACCCCGTCCATAATAGTACTCGTCACGGATCTCCTGTGCGCACTGACCGCCCTCGGAGTGTAACGAAGAAGCCAAACTGGTGGTCGAAAAGTTGCGAGGCATATCCCATGGACGATTAGCAGAGTTGGGCGTAGCTGGGGAGGACTGGAGGGTCATGAACTGGTTCTCGGAAGGACCTGGTGTTGTCGGTCGGGACTGCTGCTGATCGTCGCTTGCCTCGAAATAACCCTCCCGACCCATCTCCTCCATAATGGGAGTGCCGCGGTGCAACCGAACATCTGGAACGGCGGGCGTCATGGCCAGTTGACCAATCTCGTGAAGCCGTTCTCGCATGTTGGGCTCCTCAGTGCTGTCAGCAGCACTCGAGGATGCAGAAGGAAGTGCAGGCGAAGACGATCGCGAAGGGTTGGCTGAGGTTGTGTTGGACTGTGGGGCGGATCCGTTGCTCGAGGACGACATCTTGGACAAGAGCAGAGAACCAGACTCGGTGGAACCAGATCCAGGCGAAATGTTGACAACCCTTGTAGATACCGTACTCGACTTGCAGGAGTGCCTTTCAAAGCCGTGTGTGAAGGACCCCATACTAGAGCTACTTGACTTGCGCGACAACGACCTGTCTCCATGATCGCTTCTCGGAGACCCCGTCTCTTCCGAGCTCGTCAAGGTAAGACTCTTGGACGACCGAGGAGTGGTTGGTAGTACGCGTGGACTGACCTTGGAGCTATTGGACATGCCCGAGTGATGGGTGGAACTGCTGTGAGAAGGAATGGCGATCGACAGCTTCGCAAGAGTTTTCCGTAGACCCATCTTGCCCGACTTGTTTGACTTGTCCGACTTGTTAGACTTTTCCGACTTGTTAGACTTGTCCGACTTGTTAGACTTGTCCGACTTGTCCGACTTGTCCGACTTGTTAGACCTGTCCGACTTGTCACTATTGCGCTTAGTGAGGCTGGTTGCTCGGCTCATGTCGAAATCCTGTTCTTCATCCTCTTCCTTTGTAAAATGCTCCATCTCAGCTTCCTCGGTGGTCTTGGGCGACAAAGTATCAACGAGCATCAGTGGCGATTTCTCGGTTGACGATGGTCGTGATTCTGGGTCATATGTGATTGGGAGGGGCGGAGGACGTGATAATATGGACTTCTTCAGGGCAGATCCAGACTCAGAGCTAGCAGAAATACTGGCAGCATCAGGATTGACAACAAAGAGGTTGCCAGCTTGAGAAAAGTCGAGAACACTCGTCGGAGAATCAGGATCCTTGAGTCTGGAACGGCGCGTCGAGGGATGTAAACTTTCGTTCTTCAACGTAGTCGCTTCAGATGACGCTCCAGATTTGCTCGAAGCAGCAGAGGCAACGCCGTTGAGATTGCTAGTGCTTCCATTAAGGCCGCTCGACTTTTTCAATCCGGAGCTGTTTACGAATCCATTCTGGTGAGTGGGGAGCGAGTTAGTCTTCATCTTGGAAAACACCCCAGTCTTGTTCTTCTTGACGGGCTCGTCCTCATGCACTGGGAATGTGAAATCGCGGGGTATCCTGGGCGGAGGGTCAGACCAGGACGAGGCGTGGGCGATATAGATCGGTAACTCCACTGCCAAGGCCTTGCTCATTGATGCCATCAAACTGACTTGGACAAAGAACTGAACGTGGAGATAGGAGGTATGACGCAACGAGTAAACTCCCGAGGGGATGTAGACAGGCAAGACGACGACCCTAGGATCGTCATTGTCGAACGCAAAATCCTCACCCTTGTAAATGATCTCGCTATAGTTTTTGATATTGTCCTGGTCCCGAGAACTAGGCGTCGAAGAGTGACTGCTGAAGCTTGACCGCGAGTGTGATGCGGCGATATGTCTCCAAAGCGACAGCTTGATCCCCATGATCTATTTCGCATTGAAATGCGTGCATTGGTTAGAGCAGCGAATAGAATACATGTAGCAACCACAGTGGTGCTGGAAACAATATATGAACATACCTTCTTCTTGGTGAGGTTTTTGACGCCAACGTTGACATAGACGATACCCCCGGAGCTGACCATAGTGCGAGTCAGCTCAGCATACAACTCCAGGCTGCCCTCTCCTCCCATGAATAACCGCTTGCTTGTGTCGGCCTTGACGGACTTGCGTCGGGCCTCTGTGATATCATCTGTCGTCCAGGTCTCATAAATAAAGCACTCGCGGGTATGGTTCACAACCTCCCTGCTCTGGTTCGCCTTCATTACCGCAATTCTACAATAGGACCAATCATCACATTGGAAGTTATGTTAGCGAATTGCACTGGAAATACCTTATTAATACCAGGCATTGCTCACTCAAAGGTGGACAAGAACTTACGCTGAGACGATATAGCGGACTTGACCTAGTTTCGAATCGTAGGAGTTGGGTAGGGAGTCCTGGATACTGAGCCGGAAAGGAAAGATGGTGCGCCCCTTTCGTGCCAACCAGTAGCCGTCAGCATCTATCCATCGCAAGTGTGGTGAGTTTGGTATGTTTTGGTATAGTGAAGCTGTAAAATACAAGGACATTGCAGCCGAAAAGTAAAAGTGACTAACCTGGCTCGATATTCTCTTGTACAGCCTGTGAGGGGTGCCGGATGTCCTGTAGCCGTAACACGGTCTTGTGAAATATCTTTGGCACGAAATGATCCTTGGCCAATGCTATAACAACGAACAGCACGAGGAATTAATTATCTCCGCAAAACAATACCATAAAACAACTATAACGAGTATGCAATGACCATGTACCTTCGTATCCAACCAACTCGATAATCATGTCGGCCAGCATCACAGACCGAGAGGAAGAGCATTGAATCTCCAAACGTCCCGAAAGCTCGCCTCCTGCATTGAAAAACGGTCGGTCGAACGTAAGCTGGATCCGTACTTTGCCTGTCTTGGAAGTCATCTTTCCCGGCATAGGTGGCACCTCCTCGTTGCTTGGGATCGACGACAGAGTTACTTGGTGAGAGTAGCATGCGTTCGACTGAGCAGCTCGTGCCTTGGCCTGCAAAAGGACAGAGTTTCCTCCTCCGTGACTTGGGGTTGCCGTACTCCAATGAGGGTCCGATCCTGATCCCGCAAGTGAGCTGTGAGAAGCACCAACTGCGCTGTGAGTGTTGTTTGGTGAAACTACGAACCGTGGACTGGGCTCGACCACAGCCGACATGGGCCGAAGAACCCTCTCTGATGTCACAGGAGATCCAACCGAATATGTAGAGTAGATACTGTTGCGGCGGTTGCCTCTACGGTAAGGCTCATGTGACGGCCCTGTGACAATTCCCGACTCTGACAGTGCGAGCGAATCCGTTGAGGCGGAAGGGTGTGAATTCGATCCAGCATCGCTCTCTTCTGCAGGTTTGGTTGATGGGCCTAGCGCTTCTGGATATTTGGGTTCAGGCTGGGTGGCCGAAAAAACTGATGGCGAGGGTGCTGTGGGAAGCTGATCTCGGGATGCGATAGAGAAGCGATTTGGTCCCAAATAACCGAGGTTGAGTGACCGCTGAGCCTGAAGCTGTTGAATTTGTTGCTGTCGAGGGTTAAGAGGTGGTCGAGGCTGAGGTTGTCCAGCGTACACTCCATGGTAAGTCAAATGTCGATATGGCGCTCCATATGGATCGGCGCCGCGTGGAGGCTGAGGCGGGGACTGATCCTGAGCGTTGGCGGTTGAGGGACTGGCATCTCGGTAGTAGCGTGCCTGCTGTTCGAAATGCTCGTACTGCCTCTGCTGCTGTTGCTCGGGGTATGCAGATTCGGTGTTTCGTGGGGGCTGAGGACGAAACATCGAGGGCTGGTAACGCAAACCGCCAGGTGGCCCTGTGTTGGCGACATACATGCTGCTGGACCTCATGACTGGAGACCGACCACCCTGCATGTTTGGCATGGGACGAAATGCATCCTGCTGTTTCATGGGTGACATCATTGGCGGTCCGTAACCTTGGTAGCCAGTTGACATTGGTCCTCTTGCAGATGCCGTCGAATTGTGTCGTTGAAGATCCGAAATATAGAGCCCTTCCTGGTTCCTGGATGGATGTGGTGGTGGATATGATTGCTGCCGGTATTGTTGCTGCTGTTGATAGGCTTGGTGTGCTTGTGCTTGTTGTGGAAGCGGTTGTTGTGACCAAGAATGCTGAAACCGATGTTGTTGCAGCTGCTCCTGCCGTTGGTCTTGCTGTTGCCGTTGCTCTTGTTGTTGCTGCTGCTCTTGTTGCTGCTGCTCCTGTTGCTGCTGTTGATGGAGCACCGCGTACAATTGCTGCTGGGACATAGCCTGTGCCTGTGGGGGTGATGTCAGAGACTGTGAAGATCTTCGAGAGGCAGCAGGGTATCCTCCAACACCCGAGAGATGTTCCGACAGCAATTCATCCTGTTGCCTTGGCAGTAGCTCTTTGCTATCCATGTTGGTATCAATCCTTGTGTGTGCGTTGAAGGAGTTGTTGTGTTTGATTATTGGAGTAGTTGAGCCCCTAGGAGTTCATCACTATGTCGACAATGATAACAAGAAGAGAAAAGGTGAGTGAGTGAAGACATGAATGACAAAATCATTGAGAATGGGAGTACGGTGTCTAAAGTACAAGACCGGAGGGCGATCGGTGCCTGCATCAAGATATAAGCATGCCCACCGATGAGTTTTTAGGGGGAGAGAAGAGGTCTTTTTTTGTCAACAAACAAGTATCAACCCACCAGCTCTTTTTTGCAATTCATGCTCAATGAGTGAGAGATATTCAGGAACAGACAGACAAATACTCCAACGTTTCTCGTTCGTTGAGTCGCACCAGCTTGATGACCCAAACAGAAACCAGATTACACTAGCCCCAACGGAGCTAAGGATTTGGGCCATTGGCCCCATGGCGAGAATGCGGGCAAATGAGTGCAAGCACACACACTACAACAACAGCAACAAATGCAAAGAGCGTATCTCAGACATCATCACCATTCCCTCCTTCGTGTCCCTTTCAATGACCATTGTGGCAAGATGAGTGTAAATTGGTTCGGTAGAGTCCTGGATGAGATACCGTTTTACAACTGGGTTATGTCAGGGCTGTTGTCTTCCCTCTTTTTTCTTTGATTTCTCGATGCTCTCTCAGTCCATGCGACTCGAGAGCCCTCATCGTTCCTTCCCTCCAAATAAACTTTTTCTTTGTACTCTCTCATCCCTCTCTCATTCAACAAACGCCGTCTCTACCCACAAACGTTCGCACAGTAACCAACCATCAACAACCTTATCTTCTATCTTCTCTGCCAGAAGCCGACAAAAAATCAACAACGCCCTATGACGAAAGAAGGGAGGAGGGGGGGAGACAGTTGAGAAACCTGAGATCATTCCGACTCTCTTTTCGTTATTTTTGTCGCTCCTTCCTCTGCCATCGCCGTCTTTTGTGAATCCATATGAAAGCAGGAGTGCAGGAACGTGCAAGAAGCGTGGCTGATTGGAGGGGGTGTAGGGAAGTGGGTGTGAATAAGGTATTGACGAGCCCCCCCCTCCTTGTCGTGCATCGATGCTCGCAAAGAATGATAAAATTCAGACTTAAACCCTGTCGCTGGATCGGCTGTTGATAGTTTTGTGTCTTGGACACAGGGCAAGATACAGAGACAGAAAAGAGAGGAGAGGATGAAGGAGGAAACAGTAGCGGGAGGAAGGTGGAGAAACATGTAAAACGGCTGTTGGTGTAGATATTGATCGACAGCAGACGCTGTGTTCTCTGTCACTCTTTTGTCTCTGTGAGAGCTCTCTTTCTCTGTTTGTCAATTGTTCTACGCCTCCGCACAGCGCCACCGTTTGTATCCTGCATGGGTGTGAACAGAGTAAATAAAATTGTTTTTACCTTGTGGCGATGGAGTGTGAGGGTGTTGATCTTGAATGTCGGACGAGTAAAGGTGAAGAGTGACAGATTCACAACAAAGGAATTGACAATGACGGAATGGAGGAGGAGGAGGAGGATGAGTGAATGAGCAAGCCGAGGAGAGGTGGGGGCGATTCCCGGGAGACGAAAGGAGGGTGAGGTGAGGGAATAAAAAAAGTAAGGAAGGAGGGAAGAGTAGAAAAAAGAGGGTTGTTTTCAGTGGCGATAAAGGAGACTCGTTATTAAGGGAAAAGAGGGAGCGAAAGGAGTGGTTAGCAAAGAGAAGAAGGTGCGCCTGTGTTTGTGTATGTCGTTGGGCAGCAGCACCGGGTTGGAGGCTGGGTGGGAGAATGGCTTTCGATCGACTGTCTGTCTGTCCGAGTTGTGTGTTGTGCCCCCTTTTAAATGTGCTCGTTGGTTGAAACAACCACGTCGTCGCTGCTTAATGCACAACAACAAACGCCTGAGACAATATTATTTTTTTTTCCTTTCTCCTCTTTTCTTGGTAACCTCTTTTATCCATTCCGCTATCCTCACACCCTTCACTCCCTTCACTCACACTCAATTGACCATCGCTTACAAGTCTGTCCATCCTGACCCAACGATTCGGGCATATCGATCCATCATCACCATCCCATGATGTAAATACGCCCCCTGCGGGCTCTCTCTCTCTCTCTCTCTGATCGACTTTTGACTTTTGCCACCAAAAAATGGCTCTGCTCTTCAAAACAGTCACCCACATCTATCGTTGAACCACTCATTTCATTGAAAAAAATGTTGGTGCAAAACGCTATCTAAAGCCACACACCCGCTATGGTCATGACTAGTCGATCTCAAGGTCGTAGAAGCGTCGGAACTGGGTTGAAGATAGGGGAAGCGTAGGCGACATGACCGACTCCTCCAACTCCCTCTCCTTCTCCTTCTCTCCCCCATCCTTTGCCTCTTCCCCGTCCTCTGCTTGAGGTGGCATAACACAGGCATGCACAGTTCGCTTACTGACTCCACGCGGGATCGGCCCGTTCTCGATCGGCGACACAGTCTGTGGAGTCCGAACACCACCACCACCATCGGAGATGCTCAATGACGAGGTCAACAGCGGCGTCGGGAAGGCAAACTCAGATACGTTCTTCCAAGGCTGAGTTGGAGAATCCATATTGATCGGGGCGGAGCGCAAGGATAGCTGGAGGGAGGAAGAAGCGACGACTGTAGACGAGGATGACCTGGGCGCTGATGATGACGAGGGGGAAGGGGTTGTCGAATCGGGTGTCAAACAATAGTGGGCCTCACCAATCTTGATTCGAAAGGGGCGAACAGGTGTTGCCGTAGGAGGAGTAACAGAAGGAGGCGAAGGGTACAAGGGAGTATTAACGATTGTGAGGCGGCTGAGCCCAAGAGGCGGATGAGAGGTGTTCGGACGAACGCCATCACCAACAGAGAACGGCATCATGCTCACCGCGCTTGGTGCAGCCGACAATGTCAATAGGGATGGCGATGGCGGATGCGACGTCGATAGGGTGGGGGATAAACTGTCCATACCACCTTCCCACTTTGAACTCGCCCTCGATAGCGCCGCTCTGCTTTTCTTTCGAAACAATTGATCGTAAAGACCCAATGGGAGATGCCAGGGCTTGCGAGTAGGTGTCCCTTGTTGTTCCTTGTGTTGCTGTTGTTGTAGTTGTTCCTGTTGTCGTTGGTGTTGCTCCTGTTGATGCTGTTCTTGCAAGTGTTGATACTGTTGAAGAAGGAATTCTTGCTGAAGAAGGATCTGTTGTTGAGACTGAAGAGACTGAGATTGCAGAGATCGACCGACCGGAGACTGTGGTTGAAAGGGTTGTTGGAGAAGGAGCGCCTCATGTTGCTGGATTAAGATGGGGCTCTTGATCAGCTCGCTCAACTCCTGGTACCGCTGTCGATCCTCCTCCATCCACCGCTCGGCCTCCAACGCGTTACTCTGACCCGGTGCAATCTCGATTTTGACCACCTCCTTCTCCTCCTTCTCCACCATTTCATTAGCTTGTCGTTGCTGCAATAGTTGTTGTTGTGGTAGTTGCAGACTCTGCGGTCTATTGTTATCGTTGATGCTGTTATTCGATACCTGATGACCAGAAAAGGCCTTCTTAGCCTCCTTCTCCTCCACCACCACCATTGCACTCTCAAGCCCCCTCACCGACCACCTACTCTTAACCACCTCACCACCCTCACCCTCTCCATCACCCACACCATCACCCTCAAAGCCACGACTGTTCCCCACCTGAGCCTTATTACTCGGATAAACAATCTCAAAGGCCTCCTTCTCCTCCATCCGCCACTTGGCCCGGTACCGGTACCAATATAAGGCGCTACCGAAGACAGTACCGAGCAGGACTAGACAGCTGAAGGCGATAAGGATGATGATTGACCGTTGGTAGCCTGGAGGCTTGTTATCCAAGTCTGTCATGGCCTTGTTGCTGGGGTTGGGTGGATAGGAGTTGGTGCTGGTGGGGAATGTGTAGCTGAATCTACCTACGGCAGAAGCTTCGATTATTGTTGAACTTGTTAAACTCATTATTAGGAACGAGGAGACTGGAGTGGGAAAGGAGATTGGGAGGGAAGGAGGGAGGAAGAAGATGGAAAAGCAATAGCGGTATAGGGGGGAAGGTTAAGCAATAGTTGGGGGGGTGACAAAGAGAGTTCTCTCCGGCACCTGTTCTTTATACGTCCAGTCAGGGTTAACAAAAACACGACTGTTAGGTGGGAAGTTGAGAAATACCTAGCCCCCTTGTGGCCCCATCCGCACATAACATAACAATTAAAAAAAAAAAGGGACAGGGGGCGGGAACTGTCTTCAAGCGCCAACCAACCAAGAGGCGAGTATAGGTCAATTTTTTCCAGCTGTAATGATTCTAATGCATGACACTAACATTCTAATTGTTCTCGATGTGCTCACCAAACATACACACAGTATCTACTTTCTAGTCAATCTTAACAGCAGAGTAGATACGACGGATGAACCAGTACGAACTAATAAACCCCGTTGTGCCCGTCAAGAGACCATAGATAATACAGATCATGACAGTGTTGGTGAAGTAGATCAGACCAGGCACAAAGTGGTCGATCGACAGCTGCTTGGTGAAAAACACCATGCTGTACAAAAAGATGTAGAACGATGAGAACGACGAAGCAAAGAAACTTTGCCACCACCAGTTGTAATCCTAGCAGAAAGAGAAAAAGGAAAGGATCCAAAGTCAACAAAGGAACTATTGAAAAAAAAGAACGTTCATGCAGTCCTCCTTTTTAACGAACAAACCAATCGTTTTCGCTTACCTCGCTGCAGAGCTGGAAGTAGACGACAATGATGGAAATCTCGACGCAGGTCACCAGCAGGATGGCAAACACAAGACTCAAGAATCCAAACATGTAGTAATATTGACCCTCCCAGACCGACTTGAGGATATAGAACAGCTCAATAAAGATGACTGCAAACGGCAACAAGCCTCCCAGTGCAACCCTAAGTTTTTCCGAATTTTAGAAAGAGGAAGAAATTGGGCGAAACAATTAGCCCTCTGTCGTGATGAAAGAGCAACATGAATGCTGTGGTTTACGCCCAAAGCAATAATGAGCAGTAGTCACGCCAAAGAGCACTTACGTGATGCGGGGCTTCATGTACCACAAAGGTTCGGGGATCTGACGAGGGATCTGGTTGGTACGTCCGGGATGCTCAATGACAGCCTTGCGCTGACCAAAGAAAGCGCCGACCAACGACAGAGGAAGAGAGATACCAAACCACATCACCACCAGGGCAAAGAAAGTACCAAAGGGGATGGCGTTGGAAGAGTTCTTGGACCAGACAAACATGTTCAGCAAGAACACCAAGGTCATCAAGAATCCCGGAACAAGAGTCGCCGTAACAATAGCATTCTTGGTCCATGAAGTGCCCTTGAACACCTTGTACAAGCGAGCCGAGTAGTATCCCGCAAACGCTCTACAAAGACGAAGTGATGCATGAGGTTAGTAACTACTGAGTAGAACTCCGGAACAATAATGGTTTCAGCAGCTATAAGTTGAACGTAGTTCTGTCTCTTACCCGGCAAAGACAAAGAGGAATAGGCCGAAAGAAACAAATCCTCCTCTGTACGATGGGTTCAAAATACCAACAACAGCAAACACTATTACGTAAATGCGAATATAAATAATGCAACGTCAGTTTCCTTCCCTCTATCCTACATGACGCCCAGGTCCATCCTGTACCAAATACCCCTGTGCACTTACGAATGGTAGAGATGGCCATGACAATGATTTGGACACCGGTTCCAAGGATGGCGCAGAGGATTGAAGAGTACTGGGGTGTCCTGAAAACATCGCCTTGAACCAACTTCCATCCTGATCCGTCGTCCTGGTCGTCCTTCATCTCCTCCTCGTTGTAGATGGCAATATCCTTCTTGAGGGTCTTGAGGATAATAATGGCCACAACACCGGTCAAGAACAACATGATGACAATCGAGTTGACGATCGAGTACCAGTGCACTTCGGTGCCAGTCTTAACCAGGTACAGATTCCAGCGATTGTCCCAAGTGACTTCCTTGTCCTCAATCCACTGAACAGAGTAGGTGTACTGGATCTCGACCTCCTTGTCCGACACCACCTTGAACGCTCCAACCTTGAGAGGGTCTTCAGGGCATGAATCACCCTGGTCGATCCTATTCCGTCGATAATCAAAGGGATTGTGGTTAGTTTCCCAGTTGCTTCATCTGAGATACAGAGTCTGCGATGGATATGAAAGTCCCTTTTTCACCCTTCTCCTCTTTCTCCCTGATTCTGATCCTTACGAGTATGGGTTGACCTCAAAGCCAACGATCAACTTTCCGCCTGTTTGTCCTGGCTGGTTATGGTAGAGAATGCGGATCGTAACGTGGTTGTGGATGTTGCTCTTGGACTATGTTTTTGTTTCATTCATGTTGCACAGAGAAGATAAATAAAAATGTTAGGTACTTCATGAACTCTCCATCCGTGTATGTGTATATTGTGCCAAGGTGTGGTATGTTCTCCGTACCCATTTGACTTTGCCCAAGGGGAACCCAGCCCTGTATCGCCGTTGCTGGTGTGCCTGTCCGTCTCCCAGATTGTACTTTGTTGCTCCAGGCAAGTTGTCCACGATCCTAGAAGGTTGATTAGTATCCAACACAAGTAAGGTTAGATCAATTGATCAATTGTTAATAGCGGACCAAATGGTCCAGAACAGGGCAGAGTGATATATTTACCATTCGACGTTGTAGTCGTTTGCGATGTAGCTGGCTGCAAGGGCGGCATCCTCCGCGGAGACACTCTTGACGCAGAGGGTCTGGCACTTGATATCCTTGCCTACCACCAGCTGTTAATGTAAAGTAGTAGTATGGACGAAAGGGGCAATTGGTGAGCACAGGGAAAAGAAAGATACGGACCAAACAAAAACACAAATATAGATCTCAATGGAATCAATGGACTCAGCTTGTTACACCCTATCTCCTCTTGCTTATTCTCTTATCCTTTTTCCTTCAAAGCACTTCAATCGAATGGCACACAGGCGTACCTCATAGTCAGAGGTCAAGATACGATCGCCTCTCAGAACTTCACCCAGGTTGAGCCATGCCCGCTTGGCGTCCTTGGGTGGCTCGCACACAAAGGGAAGATCAGCATAGGCAAAGGGTAAGGGCGACTTTTCGGAAAAGATCTTGTTGACGAACAGTGGTACACGGTCGCCGTTGTGGAAGACTGTTGGACTGAGTCCTGGAATGTAGAATGCTGAGGCTGTGGATGAGAGGGATGAGAGGGTAGCGAGGAGGGTTGTGGCCAGGATGGCACTTGTACCCGCTCTGAATGAGACCATTGCTGTATGTTCTCTCCTTGTGCGCTTGTGTGCGGTTAGAGAGGGAAGTAAATGAGTGAGTGTGATGTGTTTGTTTGCTTGTCGGATGAAAGAAGAAGAAGTAAGGGGCAACACAGACTGAGGGGGAAGGCTGAAGTGTAAGGTCCTGAAGAGTATGTGGTGTCAAGTAAGGGACAGTGGGGGAGGAAGGGTCCAGGCCAGAGTGAAGTGACAGAGTTCGTTAGGAGGAAGAAGCGATTGAATGCTAAAAATGAAATTTGGCAAAACCTGCATGCCAATCGCTTGTGAACTAGCTCCATGCCCCTTAACCTTGCCAACTTGCACCGTCAAAGACAACTTAGTATTTAACCTAAGACTGTAATGATAATAATCATGGTGGTTTATTTACTCAAGTGAATCCAGTGAACTTGAAGTCCTCAAGGAACCGGAAGCGCTTTCCAACCTGCCGTGGGATATCACTCATTCGGTGGTGGAAGAACTCGGAGCTGCATCCAATCACAAGTGTCTGCAGGAACGGTCGTTCACCCGACCAGTCCACAGCACCAGGTCCCGTATACACAACCGTCCGTGGATCTGGCAACAACACCTCCGGATCTCGTCCCATCCCCTGAAACACTCCAAAGTCCTCTAATTTGGTGCCCACTGTCAGATCGACCAACCTCGGTAACTGCTTCAGTGTCATGTTCAGTGCCTCCATAGCACCATCGTCCAGGTCCGACACCACATCTTCCTTTCTCAGATGCAATGCTCGGAGAGTCTCCAGGAACGGCAATTGGGATCGTTGGGTCTCGTGGTTCCAGAACCGTAGAATCAGATCGGGTCCGCACCAGGCATCCAGAACTTCCAGCTTTGAAAAACATGGCTTCAAGAGCACCTTCTCAAGCTCTTCCTCGGTCAGCTTGCGGTACTTTGGACTCAATATCAGCTGCTTCAACGACACCTTGTTGCGACTCCATCCCTCCGCCAAGTCCAGTAACCTTGCTCCCGGAGTCGCCAATCCTGATAGTTCCAGTCTCTCCAAGTGCCGCAAATGTCCCAGGAACCTGAAGAGACCTTCTTGCTCTGACTGGGACCGACTACTCACATGGACATTCCTCAATTGTTCGCACAGATCTTGATAATTCAGCTCGAGTGCCGCCGATGAGTTGTCGACGGATTCCTCCCCGACAGTTTGAAAGACGTCGTTGCGACATGTCATGTCCAGCGTGTGTAGGTTAGGGAACATCCTCAACAATCGTATCCGCCCAACGCTTGAAATATCGCACAGGGTCATGGCGAGGGAAACCAGGTTGGGAAACGTGGCCTTTGTTGCGTGCAATGGGTTGATCTCCTCGAGTGATTCCGGTATGTCCATCACCTTGACCGCTGATAGAGAGAGCGATGTGAGAGATCTGCAGGTGTCGAGTAGAGACCGAAAGATGGTCCAGGAGAGCGCATCCGTCTCAAAGAGTCCAGTACTCCCAATGTCAAGCGCCAATGACTGGATCTGTCGGGCAATAGTAGTCGACTGAAGAAAGGTCTCGACAATGGACTCTAGAGAAACAAAGCCCTCGGACCGGATGACCAGATTCTTGAGGTGTCGAGGGCAGTAATCCAGCAGCTCCTGTAAGAAATCAATGTCGAGCCCAAACACGTTGATGTCGAGAGTGGAGATATTGGTGCATTGGTCAAGGAGGTGGGTGAGTGCAGGCGAGAACTGGTCGATGGAGACGATGCGGAGGGAAGAGACGAGGTTTGAAGGAAAGTCTTGATCCCAGGCGACATCGACGTGTTTCTGGCTGGCGAGGGTTAGACTGACGTGGATGTGGGGTGTGCAAGCGAGATAGATGCGTTTGGAGACGAGGCGTAGTCGACGGAAGCGCTTTTGGTTGAGGTAGGATAGGATGGTTGACCATAGCTCAGGGATATCGAGCACGCGCTCGATTGGCGTCCTTTGCTTCTGTTCGCCGGGTGTGTTGTTGCTGTTGTCGTTGTTGATCAGCAGCATCGCATGTCCTCTTGTGCGTTGTTCATGAACAAAAAAAAGACAAAGTTCCTTCTTTGAAGAGGAACACCTTGTGCATTATGTCACCTGATCCATGCATGCAGCCACTGCGTCATTGGATCATTGGGTAACCTTGGGAAATAAGAGTGTCGCTTTTTTTCTTTTCCTCCTTCTTTTTCCCATGCTACTTCAAACCAAGCACATTCACTCCTCTTCCTCCTCCCCACTGCAACCAAACTCTCACACCCACCCTTTTCACCAAAAAAGACCATTTCCAAAACGGCGCGACTCATTCGTTCCCTTGTTCTCACTTTCCTCCTCCTCGAACTCATCACCACCACCAGCACAGCAACAACTAAAGCAAACATGGCTTCCATCTCCTCTGAGTTCCAGGCCCTCGGCCAGTCCTTCCAGAACCTCCGCACAATCAAGGGCCACTGGGACGGTGGCGACTCCAACCCCAGCGTCGACAACTTTAACGGCGAAAAGCACCAGACCCTCCAGGTATGTCGTACCTCTCACTTTGTTCACACAATTAATATGTCAATTTGCCAAGAGAAAAAGAACAAAGACGGCACGCTTTTTGATCGATGATGATGATGATGCTTGGCACGTGCTGAGTTCTAACCTCTCCTTTCTTTTTCCTCTTTGCTTATGATAGAAACTCGGCGAGTACTTTGGCACACCCGGAACACCCGCAGTCAACATCCTCCAAACCATGGGCCAACCCGACGATATCAAGGAGACCATGGACGAGGCCTTCCACGCCTCCTACATGCCCGGCCACTTGGTCGGCGGTGGTCCCGGTGGACAGTACAACGCCAATGCCCTTGCTACCGGTGCTGGATTGGGCGATGTCAGCACTACCATGATGCCCACTGGAGCCACCGACACCGCACCTCAGGTCTTGTACTTTATTTACAAGTGGCGCAACAACCACGACTACCTCTGGTTCAAGATCGATGCCCTCAAGGAGGAAGTCATCGAGAGTTCTTGGTACCATGCCTACGAGTAGATTCAATGAGAGAAGCAGAGAAGGCGCGTTGCTGACATCAGGATTAGGAAGCAAGAAGAACCTCCTTTGGCACACACAACATATATACTTGTACATAACGCCCTTCTTTCTTTGTTCCTTTGATGCGCATGTGGAATAAATGAAGAGAAGGAGGACACCCACTTGATCTTTTTACAAAAAACATGCTTGTTCACTTTACTCGCTCTTTTGATCTGTACTTGATAACATATCACAACACTATCCAAGAGAAAAGTGGCGCGCTTGCTCGCTCAAGTCGCTTTTTGGTCTGTAGCCGGGAACAAGACTACCATCTAAACCAGCAACTTCATCCCTCCACCTCTCGCGCTTGAGCTCAAAGTTATCACTCGCCAACCTCAAGTACTCCTTCTCAGGCCGTGTGGATCCCGACAGCGGGTTTCTATAAATCGCCAGGTCCCGCAGTTTTCGCATCCCACCCTTGTACGCCTCAGTATTCGCCTCCATCTCGTCCACCATCTTCTTGACATCCAGCAAGAGCCCCAAGTCCTCCAGACTCTTCCACAACTCGACATCCTTGGTCATATCATCCTCTCGGACGTTCTTCTTCCTTGCAGTCGTCTTTGCCTCTTCTGCTAGTAGGTCACCCCAGGTCCGATAAAGATAACTCCTCTCGATCCTCCCACCGTTGATATGGCCACTCGGAACAATCCACCTCAGATCCGCAGCCTTGAACACCTTCTTCATATCATCGTCACCAATCCTCAAGTGCGCCAACTGGGAGAGCCGTGCTAGAAGGCAGAACCCGCCCTGCAACTCCAAGGAAAGACAAGGACTCGAAGCAAAATACTCTGCGATCGTCAAATCCTCAAGTCGTGGGAGGACTCGAGAAATGTATCCAAAGATAATCCGGGAGCGCCCTTTGCGGTCTTCGGGAGTGTTGGCACCAATGGCGTAGCAGGTGATATGGAGGGTCCTGAGGTTGCGACAGGCCCAGATCCCTGATGACATGGGAAGGGCGACGGAGGGGTTAGTCCATCGGCCATGGATGTCCATCCTATCGACCATAGCAATAGCGTAAAGAGCTTTAAGGTGGAGCAGGTGGGGGGATGCACAAAGGTACTGATGGAGCTCACGCCCATCGCTGTACGCGGTGAACGGCTGAATGAGTTCTAGGTGGGTAACCACATTCGGGAGGTGGCTCAAACAATGGGTGAGAGCTGGCGTGAAGTCGGTCACTCTCCAGACCCACTCCTGTGATCGCGGGGCAACCATCAAGATCTTCTCGTAGGCTTCTTCATCTGTCGTGGGCTGTCCTCTTTTGACCGAGAAGTGGACCGATGAGAGGGATATCCCGTGCGCGGGCAGCTTGGTCATCAGCCAGCTCCACTGCTCGATCTGGGGTGCGGAGATGGTCTTGTTGGGACAAATGTTCCTGAGTTGGAGGTCCTTGAGACGAGGGGAGACTGCGAGGAGATGATCGAGGCAGGGTTGAGTGATGGTAGCGTTCTCGACTATGAAGGTTCGGAGCAGTAGACGTGGCGGTGAGGTTGCTGCGCTGTCATCGGTGAAGGTACTAGACAATTGAAGAACACATTCTTCCTTCCTGGATTCCAAACGGAGAGAGACCAGGCTCGGACATTCCACCAGCACCGAATCAACATCCAAGACCTCGTATCCCATAAACTGAACCCTCAAACCCGTCAGCGACCCGAGCGACGGCAACAGCTGCCGAAACAACCCCCCTGTCCCAGTAACATCCAAATCCCTTAGGACCCTCGAGATCTGCAGCGGATTCCTCTTCTTCAACATCCCATGATGACTTGTCGGCGCCGTCGGTTGGAAATACGCATCCTGCCCCGAAAGCCCATGCAACCCCTGTTCCTGGCTCCGCACCTGCCGACTATGGTTCTCTGCCAACGCCCGGACCAGTTCGCTAATCCTGTCATTGCTGACAGTGTACAAGACCATATGGGTGGCCCTGGGTAATCGAGAGGCGACCTTCTCAAGTCGTCTGGTTTTGGAGGTCTCGAACCAATTGACTTTACGGACGATGCGATGTTGGTTCATCCAGAACCAGTCGTGGCAGACGAGGATGACGGTGTGGTGGAGAGTGTACTCGTCGACAAAATCGAAGGCCCGTTGCATGATCTCTGGGAGTTCTAGGGCTGCATGGATTGGTTTCTGTGATTGAGGTCGAGGTGGTGCTGTGTTGGTTGATGTTGTAGTTGTTGTTGGTGCTGTTCCTGTTCCTGTGCCTTGTGAACTTGTTGTGGTCGCCTTTGACTTTTTGAGTGAGCTAAAGAGACCCATGATCGGCGTCGTATGGGAGGGGTGGGAAGTGGTGGGAGGAGAAATAAAAACAAGGAAAGAAAGAAAGAAAGAAAGAAAGAAAGAAAGAAAGAAAGAAAGAAAGAAAAGAAAGGTCACCAAGACAATTTTGTAGGACTTGTCGACTTTGTGCTTATGCAGAAGGCCAATAAGGTTTACAGTCTCAAACGGCGGTGTGGGAATGTAAAACCTAACTCGACACATGAAAAAATAAGGGATGGCGAAGGGTCAAGACTATGAGTGGGCGTAAGAAACAAAGCTATGCTTACTAACGTGGACAATGCTTATATCTTCGTTGTCAGCCATCCACCGGCCCATTGTTCCTATACATTCAAGTCTGAGAGAAAGCGAACAGTAACATCGCTCTACCTTTTTGATGACATCCATCCTTCGCTAAAGAACAAAAATAATGAAAAACATCTATCAGGATAAGAATCGCGACTTGGCAAGGGGATTAAAGAGAGCTCTGGGCTACACACATCAGGCGATTCATGAGACAGGGACCGCTAAGAAAACTTTCCGATTCTCACTCAGTCACTTCCATAGTCAACAAAGATTATACGACCTCTTCACCCGCTGCTCATCATTTGAAGAAATCAACCTCAGCAGAAACCATCATGGCGAGTGGGGTGTCAACCTCTGGACAACCCTCTCTTGGTACCGATTCTAAATCAAGCCTATCTACCTGCGGCTGTGGAGTGTTATGGTGCATCAGCTCAGGACTTTGCACGATAGGGAGCCATTTGAAAAGGTGTTGCTGAGCCTGAGGCAGTTGGGCGCTGAACATGCAGTGGGTGCTGAGACACTTGTTGGGCTGGGGATCTTGCCTTGCTTGCCCATACCTTTTTTTGAGACCGAGATGTCTACGGCACTCCGATTACCCTTCCGCAAACTCGCCGAGGTGCCTAACGCTGGAGACGATGGACATGGACCACAGCACCTTCTCAGACGTAATCCGATACTCGCCTCACCTCACGGACCTCACTTTGGCAAAAGTCATCTTCACCTCACCCCTGTCGCCCTCCTCAGAGACACCACTCACTATTCACAAGCACAAGCATCCCCACCCTAACTCCGACAATTCATCAAACCCTCCACCTCGACCACCTAGACTTCACACCCCCACCACACCTTGTGCACCTCCCAGCCTTCACAACCTGGAAGATCTCCCTAATCGACTTTCAGGACACGGACATAAAACCAACCCTCACCCTGTCGCTCCACCAAGCTGTCAACACACATACCCCATTGCTCACAAATCTAGAATTCCGCTGGGGAACCACGGCCTTGATCAACAGTCTTCTCACCGGCGCATTCTCGGACGTCAAGATCAAGAGGATCGGGTTTCCACACATTCAGACTAAGGATAAGTGTAGTCTTGATGGGATGGTGCCTGGGATCTTGAGGCATGCGCGCTCCACTCGTGGCGGTATCCTTGTCAGCATTGCAACCTCAAGCCCAACCATCATCCATAACCCAACACCACCACCATCGCCTCAGCTGGATCCTTCGGACATGATGTTTTCCAAGTTGATGCGATCATGTCCTCACCTGATGTTCCTATCGATTCCAAATTACGCCGCAAGAGTTGAGTCCTTTGAGCGGGCTGAAGAGAGTGGGCGTGTCAGGATCCAGAAGCTCTCTATTTGAAGGTTCAAGGACTGGATGAGGTGAATGCCTGCTTGACCAGGATTATCAGGAATAGGTAGAATGTGATCGTGTTATCAAGAGATTGATCGGTCTTTGTCACTTGAAGTCGGTCTATCTCGGCACCAAAAGAGGTGCACCTGGCGACGACTCGACAGGAATACCACCTTTCCCTCCATGTTGCCCTCTTTCACCTTTGAAACTTTAACCTAATACATTTGAAAGCTGTTTGTTAAGAGCAACTTTGGGCCATGCGGAGCAAAATAATGTGCAATGATGTGTATGCAGAAACGTATATAGCCTTGTTTTTATTACTGTATCGGTAATAGAATACGTGGAAAAAAGAAAACTGAAAAGAAGAGGATATTCTTAACCCCCTTCTATATGGCTATGCCACTAGCAGCGCCATACACAGCAGCAGAAACACCCTTATCCGATTATTGCATGTCTGATCCTGTTCCTGGCTTTTTATTCCTCAACAACGTATTATCTGCTACGAAGGTATCCGCATCGAAATCCTGATCATGAAGGTCTCAACCGAAAGACACGACGGCGGGGACGGTGGGGACGGTGAGGGCGGTGACGACGGTGGGGACGGTGGGGACGGTGGGGACGATAGCGACGGTAGCGACGGTAGCGACGGTAGGGGTAGGCTCAGCTCATAGTGATGACAAGGATAGAGATATAGAAAAGGTAGGTTAGCAGAGTTAAATCATACAAAAAACGTGCACAATAGCAAGACATTCCTTCTCCCTGCTGTTGACCCAATTTCTGAAGTGGACTTTGGGATAGTTAGACACGCCAACCCGTATTGGCCAGACCTACACCTCTGATCTTTAACCGCCAGCCCAACTATCCTAGACAACCCACAAAAGCAACCATTCTTATCCCAGAATATAAACGCCTGATACCCAGAACTCCTTTGCTCACTGGATGTTCGCCAGCCGGATAAGCGAGAGAACAAAAAGAGATACACCACAGGCGGTAAATGGTGCAAGGGGGGGGGAGAGACAAAAAAGTAACCAAGAACCGGGCTCATTTTACCACAGAGCGTCAACCAAGCCAGTGGGCAAGGCTGATCGCGGACACACGTTGATCCTTGGCAAAGCAAACCTCCCGCTAGCATATCCATCCAAGGAACGAGGGAATATTGAGGAAGCTCACCAGCGACGCAACTGCTCCCTTTTAACTCATTATTAACAATCGTCGGGACAATCTAGCGATTGTGAGACGAAGGCTGGCTCAAGTCTACTCTACAACTGGACGTGCTTTCGACGAGCCGCCTGCCGGGTTATACCTTAATCCCATTTGCCTATCCCCTATACTCCATACGCCCTTCCAGCCATCAGACGAAAATATAATGGAAAAAAAACAGCCACTCTTTCGCAGGCGCCCACCTCAAAGGAAAATGGACAGCACCAGGATAATAACCCCAGAGGGAAAAAGAAAAAAAGTCCAACAGGTGTAAATGAAAATCATGTTAACTTGCCTATTCTCTTGTTAGTTCGCAGGAACAAACAGCCAGTCGCTGTCCAGGATAAGAGGCTCTAGTTCGAGTGTAGCCCTGTTTCCTTGGGCCCTGACCGCTCACGAGCACGACGAGAAGGAGAGAGAGCGGGAAACGAACAGCAGACAGACGGAGCTGGAAACGGTCTAGAATGTGTCGAATAAGACGCGCAAGGAGTGTTGGTGAAGAAGGTTGGTGAAGAAGGTTGACGCGACAGTGGGTTGTGTTTGGCTGTGAGAATGGGATGGCATGGTTGGGGAAGGAAAGAAGGCAGAGGGAGAAAGGAAGAAGGCAACGCGAACGCAAACGGTCACCCCCACAGAAAAAGACGAGGAAGGAACAAAAAGAATGCAAGGCGTCTGCTCCAGCACAGAAACACGAAGAAGGAAAGAAGAAACTAGGACAAAACAATGCACAGACACCCAACAACGAGGAAAGGAAAGTAGAACGGGAAAGAACGCGTGGGAGAGGAGATACAACGAGAAACACATACACACGCCCTCGTTCCTTAGAAAGGGAGGAAAGGGAAGAAAGGGAAGGGAAGGAAGGTGGTCTTCTTACCAAGTCAGCAGCAGGTTCCAGACGGCAGAGGTGGGTGACGAGAGAGGTGGGTGACGAGAGAGGTGAGTGACGAGAGAGGGGGCCGAAGAGGAGTGAAGAAGAAAGAAAAGAAAAGAAAACAACAGTTTTGGCCGGGGAGTTCGCCTTTTATACCACGTGGCACGTGCAAAGAGCAAGGGCGAGTGCGTGTGTAACTAGAGGGGTGGTTGACAGGGTGCTCAAAAAGGAAATATATACAACCATGCAGCATGTTTATCGAATCTCCTCCCATGTCCCTCCCATATCCTTCCCATCTCACTCCGAGTTCCCTTTGTGTTGGCGAAATCAAATAATATTGAGCTGAATGCTATGTCCTAAGGCGTAAACGGGTATGGATTGGCGCTGAAGGGGCATGCTACGTTGCTTGTGCTATCGAATTACTACACTATCTCTTCGCCTTATTTGATATTCATATTCATCATGGATTATGGATCCTTCCTACTCCTATCCCTCCTTATATGTACTCTATGCTTTTCACAGCGCCCTGCATCATTTTTGACCGATAATTGCTATATATTGCGGTCCACGCTGGCAAAGCAGGCTTAGGTTCAGTATTATACTTTGTATTTTGCTGGGACTTCTATTCCTCCCGAATGGAGTTAATGGCCCGTCCTCTAAACCTTTCTGTCCATTTGTCGACAAGGACCTCCGCCGGGCGTTTCTCTCGTTCTGCTGCTTCTTGTAATGTACCAACGATACAAACTCGCGTCGACAACTATGGGCTTTTTTGTCCTCAGATCATTTGAATAACAGTCCTAACTCCTTAGATGATAGAGAGGGCCGTGAAACTCATCCCACGCAGCGCGTACCGCCAACGCTCATCTATCAAGGAGTGTTTTGTACCCTATGCTGATAGATAAAATATCTTGTGTGTGATAAGGAGACGCCAAGGAGAGCGGGGTCTTGTGGATGAGGAGGAGGGGTAGTAGAAGTTACCGCATTTGATAGTGGTTCCTGTACTGATGCTCGGACCGGAAGGCCAATATGGAGGCTAAGCAACGTATGAAATAACGGAGGTCGTATTTGGTGTGTGGGATGGATGATATTGGTTGATAACGATGACTAGGATGTGAGCCGCGGTACGGTATTTTGATTGTTGACCAGGCGGCCGAGGATACGACGGGTGAAGATACGACGCGGTAGCATAGCGGAGCCCATGGCAGAATGGCGCGTCTGTATGCCCCTGGGAATCCTGGCCATTGTCCATTCGACGAGCCTCTTCTTTTTCGATGAAACGTCTCAACTCCTGTATGCATGTATCGTAAGAGCAATGACGTGGCTAATAGGTGGCTCCATTGACAGTTGAATAAAAAAACATCAGAGCTCCACAGTGGAGACTTGATCTTACTTGAGAAGCCCTTTTGCTCGACATGGCAGATCACAAATTGACAATAACAATCCTGTTACGATCCAGGCCGCGTTTCTAACTTTTTTTTCCTGTACTGTACTCATAGTCCGTCACCAAAAAAAAATAAAAAAAAATCGGAGGAATCTTAATCAAAATATCTTGCTGCTTCTAATCATCTATATTTTTATTTCGATGGCAACGATGTATTTAGTCATCGATGTCAGTTTCAGTTGATGAGTCAAAGTCGACGAAACTGTCGGTGTCGTACATAGAAATGGAGTCCTCGGAAGAGTTGCTTGCCGTAGTAGAGGGGACGAAAGCACCATGCGAAGTGACAAGGACATCCACAGCGCCACGTTGCTTAAGTAGCCTTTCATCGGTCGCGTCGAGGCCAACAGTATCGACAAGAACCGCTTCAGACGCAACGAAGGCAGTCAATCCAGTATCCCATATCATCTTGACTGACACCTTGTAGGGTTCCTCCTCCTCCTCCACAATCGACCAGATTCGAATGGATCCATCCTCACAGGCCGTGGCAAATTCCAGTCTATCGGGCCTCCATGCGATCCCTGCAATACGTCCAAAGAAATCCTTGATGAGCGCCACCTCCTTCCAGTCCTGCTGAACCTCACTCGACGTGAACTTTGAAAGACGAAGCGATCGGTGACTCGACGTGACTATCCATTGCCCGCAGGACGAGATTGCGAAGAGGGAGATTCCAGCTTCTCTAATTATGATGCTTTGGAAGCGAAAGCCGTTTCCGTCCCGCACCCACTTCAGAATGTCTCCGTAATTATGAGCTGAGACGATATCATCACTACCAGGCATGTAAGCAACAACACATCTGCCGTAGTGTGCCGACAACAGAGCCTTGGGATTTCCTGTGTTCACATCCCACGTGCGAATATCCCCATTCTCATCTCCTGATGCGATCTCATGCCTGCTCGGCGCAAATGCAACACTGCAGACAGGATTTGTGTGGCCAGAAAGGACAAGGCTGGGTTGTCCAGTCCGCGAATCCCAGAGTCGAACCGTATGGTCGTCAGCGCCAGAAGCAATCCAGTCGCCGCACGGCGAGAATTGTACAGCCCTCACGTACCCTGTATGTCCAGTTAGGACAACTTGAGCTGGGCCTGGACCGGGTGGGACGCTCCATAGGATCACATCGCGACCAAAGCCTCCAGTGGCAATTTGATGGCCGCCTGGAGAGTAGGCGATGCACTGGGCTCTTTTGAATTTGCTCGAAAAAGTGAGATCAGGATCGTCAAGACTCTTGGGGCTGTACCGTCGTAACATCCCACTGCGATCGCCAGATACCAGATATTGACCGTCTGAAGAGAACGTCACACTATTCAATGGCTCGACGACACTATCAGAGGCGACGGATTCATAAGGGTTGACCTCCCAGAGCCGCACGGTCTTGTCCTCACTGGCGGAGGCAATCCTCGATCCATCTGGGGAGAAAACGTTTCCAAAGACCACTCCCGAGTGACCTCTAAACTCCGAAACAAGCGCGCCAGTCTGACTGTCCCACAGATTCACCGCCTTATCGCCACTGCACGAGACGATCCCAAGACTGTTTGGAGAAAACTCGACACTATTGATCGGACTCGCATGGCCCTTCCATTCAGCCACCATCTCGAGTAAGGCTGCGTCCCAAAGCTGCAACGTCCCTTGAGCGTTGCCAGAAACAATCCGTTGGCCATCAGGTGAATATGCAATGCACTGAAGCATTCCCCCTTTTGTGTCCGAAACCAAGACTGGCTCTCCGGTGCGAGTGTCGAATATCCGTATCGTTCCATCGTGACTGCAAGATGCGACGCGGTCCCCGTCCGGCGAGTATGCGACACCTTGAACCCATTGTGTATGACCGCGCAAGACAAATTGCAAGCTACCATCTCGGGCGTTCCAGAGCCTCACAGACTTATCGGAGCTGGCTGATGCGACCTGTGTGCCAGTAGATGAACATGCTACGTCGTTGACATGGTCCGAGTGTCCCCTCAAAATACGATCAGCAAAATAACAAATAGGTCTGCGATGCCACAGTATCACTGTCCCATCCCAGCTACCTGACACGATCTGGTCACCAGAAGTTGAGAAAGCGAGGCTGGTAATCCGATCTCTGTGACGTAGAAGGTATTCGACTCGCCTTCCCGTTGCAGTGTCGTAGATGCTGATGTCGCCCTTATCCGACCCGACGGCAAGCATTCTCCCGCCAGGCAAGAACGCACATGAACATGCTAAAACCGAGATTGCCAAATAGGGCATCTCCCCGAACCGAGTCCCCCTCATCAGTGCTCCGCTGAAATCCACCTGCCGAATCCACGTCTTGGAAAAGTTGACTCTTGTCAAGTCGGCACCCTGAAGCAGCGCAGAGTCGAATCTCCCGCCTGTCAGATCAGCACCCGGAATACGGACGCCCCGTAGATCGGCCCCATGGAATCGAATACCGGCCCTGACCAAGATCGTTATCGCGTTCGCTGCTGCTTGGCTCGCCTGAGCGTCCGACACGGACAACCTAATCAGCGCGACAAGATGATGCTTGAAAGCAGACGAGACTTGGACGCGCTCGGACAGAAATTGGATGACCAAAGCCTCTGGGACAAGGCTTCTTGAGGACAGCGGATGTTCGGTAATGTGCAGCGGAGCACCAATAGAGTCAAAGTAATTGTGCGGAGCAAATTCATCGATGGTACTTGATGGGTCCCAGATGGCCCGAGAGTAAAAATACTCCAGAAGAGAGCGGTGGGCAAAGCGGTAGTGGTTGCCGGCGCGAGTCAACAGACTTGAATCTCGGTGGAAGGTGGCTTTCGGTTCCGAACTGAAAAACTCTTCTTTCCAGGATGTTTTATCGTCCACCGGAGAGTAATGGACAACAGGAATACCGTCCTGTTCTCGGAAAATCGCCGCAGCTAGCTGTTTCTGAAAAAAAATACCATCTCGTTCGAATCCATTCGCCAGCATATCGTTGAGCAAGGCATGCTTGATCTCGCTGAGCCTCTGGCGTAAGAGACGATGCTTGTTCACCTCCAACCAATGTTCCACAAAGGTGTCAAAAAGTTGGACTCGAGTGAGACGAAGAGTTGAGAGGTCGGCTCTGCCCGCAACAACTATGGGGAGTGTCTCCAGCGCCAGCGTCAGAAGAAATGGGTTCTTGACCAGGTCCATAAGGTGGGGGATCGCCATTAGCTTGAGCATATAATCTTCCTTGGCCCAGATACGTGGTTCGAGCGAGACGAACTCACCGACATACTGTTCGATCTGATTTGTCGTGAAGGGTGCGAGGACGGCTTCCTGATAGAGGTGTTTGGCGGAACGATAATACAGACCAACAGCCTCGGGAACGAAACGATAGTGGTAGTCAGGTCCAAGATACTGAGTGCGACAGGTGACAAGCAACTTGGCGCTCCACTGCCCAGGTCGATTCAAGAGGTTGGTGTTATGGAGGTTGGTCATAAGCTGGCTCTCGTCGTAGCCATCGCAGATCAGTACGAGTTGGCGGTGCTGCTTTAGTTCCTGTACCTGCGTCTCGAAAAAATTGAGCGATCTTAATTGCTCCGCGACCAAGTCCCTATCAGGACGCTCAAGGGCTGGCAAGTTGACGAAGAGCGGGATAGGGCCTCCGGTCTCATAGGTCTTCCAGAGTTCGTTCTCGAGGTGCCGATTGAATGTCGACTTGCCGGTACCCGAGTCACCCAGGATCAGCATCACCTGGCGTTCGCTGGTCAGGAATTCTTTGACCTTGTCCATCAGAGGGAATAGCTTGTCTTCTGACGCTCGGAGGCTAGGTTTGGCCATTGGAGCGATAAAGACCGACTGCTTGTACTCGTCTATTCTGAGGCTCCTCAACTTGTGCAAGTCGTACTCGACTTTGGGGATATCTTGGACTTGGACGAGGAGCGGACACGAGCTCGGTAAAGGAAGGCGAAGCATCAGCGGGAATGAGCCCGGAAACTCGCTAATACCGTCAGAATTCAGTTCCTGCAAAAGAGCCTGAGCTCGAAGTACGATGCACGGAACTGAGAGCGATGAGATCTGGACCAGGAGTGTAAGTATCCAGCGTCGGACATTTCCATGAGGCTTCCATTGGGTATTATTTCTATACAGTTCTCCTAGAAAGGCAACGGCCTGTTCGCCAACCTCGGTATCCCAGAGCGGGTCAACGGCGATCTCGGCGATCTGTCGGCAAACGCCCCATTGAAAGTTGCGATCTTGACGACAGGGGACGTTCCAAACAAGGTCATTGAAGGCTGCGAGTCGACCTTGTTGGATCATTCCAGCAGTGACCTGGAGTGCGAGGTACCAGGAGTGCTTCTCCAGCGAATGGTATTTCCTCTTGGCGAGCGAGGTGAATCGCCCTCGAACCTCCACAAATGTTTTCATGCCTTCGATCCCCGTCTTAATCACCTCAAAAGTGCTGCCACAGATTTGAGAGATACGCTCCAGACCGCCGACCAGCTGCAATGGGTCCAACTTGAAGATGCTAGTGGTGGCGGAAGCGACAAAAGGGACTTCTTGAGCGTATCGCAACACAACCTGGAGTGGCGTTTCGTCATCCGAGGCGTACTGGAGGGCTTGATACGCATAGGCGGCCTGGTTTCGGAGGTACGGATCACTGCTGTCCTTCAGACCGGCCAGGAGCTGCAACATGAGCTGGTGATCTCGTTCTCGGTTCAGGTCTTTAACCTTGCCGGCAACCATTACATCCAGAATGCGAGAAAGAGCCCACGTCAAATGCGATGCATGGTCGCTAGTGCTATTTCGGGTAACCGCCAGTTCCTTCGACAAGACAGCAGCGATCCTGACTAGGTCGCTGTCGACAAGGTACCCTATTGACGCGCATTCGACCAACTGGATCAGACCTTGCACGAGATTGACATCGAGCGGAGTCGTGTTCTCGAATTTGGCGATGAAACATGAGAGCAGACTGCGATAAGTGTCGCTATCGAGGACCGGACCGAGGAGCACAATCTCGGAAACAGCATCAGGTTCATTGAGGGTGTCGTCCGAGAACGCCTTGATCAGCTGGTCCACGAGCCAGCGGAGCTGGTCTCTCTCGACACGGCCGGTCGCTTGGACCCAACCTATCTCATTGTTGTTTAAGAACGGCGTTGTGGGTATATCCTCTGCGGGATTCATCAGCACATTGTGTGACCTGGCGATTAGGCTGCAGCAGTAGGCGAGCTGTGACGTCTGGTCAATGAGAGCGTGGTGTTTAGGTAAGAAGGTTGCGGGAAGAGCCATTCGAGCAACGTCCTTGGAAAAGATTTTTAGGAGTGAAGGACCAGGAGTGAGGGGGCCTGAGTTCATCAGTATTGTTGGGAGAGTTGCTGTGGCGGCGGCGGCTCGGACAGATACGCTGACGCATGAAGTGTTGTAAAGATGTGACGTTGTAGGATCAAGGTCAAGTGCGACCGGGATATTATCCATGCCAGAAAACGAAGCACCGACACAGTGCCATGATCCGGTTATCGCAGTTGGGGCAGGAGCTGTGTCCTTGGTCTTGCGGCCGACTCCGAAAATTTCCAGGAGGCGCTTCTTGATACGTAGCGCGGAGGAGGCGGAGGAGCGCCTAGAGGAAGAGGAAAGGGTATCACTAACATTGAGAGTCTCACTTTCATTGTCGCTGACAGTTCCTGCGCTTGGACGCTGTATCCTCAAACGGGCATTGTGACGAAGTGTGTTGCCTGCAGTTGAAGAGGACATCCTAGTTGACTGTTTCAGAGAAGAGACTTCTATTAATCAAGGTTTCTGACCATGTAATTTGTTACTTTTACTGGCCAATTGCAATGGGTGGACGTACCAGACGGACGGCGAGTAACCTTTCTTTGCGCCTAGTCCAAATCCTGGAATGAAGCGCTTCTATCTTGATATGCGAATCCTGTTGGGAGAAGGGCTTAGGAGACTTGCGTGTTTGCCTGCCTCGTCTAATTTCATCGCAAAAGTAGTCAGTAAACATGCTACGAGTCGACACACTTTGTCGAGCCAGGCATTCTTGGTCGTACCTTCTGGAGCGTCCAAAATCGTAGAATCTCGAGGCTGACTGTTTGTCCTCCGCAAGTCCAGGTTGAGAGTGTTTGTTGAAGACCGTTAAGAATAATCTGTTTAGCTCAGTGGTCTCAGTTGATCCTCCAGGGAACTCTCACGGGTCGAACCTCACACTCGCAAATAATGCTGTCTCCTACCGCCGTACTTAAAGGGAACCGAGGCTTTAAGTTCTAACTACTTTGTTTGTTGGTGTGAATAGTGTTCCTAGTGCACCGTGTGCGTAACCAAGTCAAGAAAGTTGATGGAAGGAGCGAGAATGTAATGAAGCGAGTTGATGGAGGGTGCTGAGGAAGTTGGAGAGAAGGTGCGATGAGGACGTTGGGGGAAGGTGCGATGAGGACGTTGGGGGAAGGTGCGATGAGGACGTTGGGGGAAGGTGCGATGAGGACGTTGGGCGAAAGGAAGGGGTAGAAGGTAGAAGGGAGAGAATGAAACAGGCGAAAAGAGAAAAAGGCGCAGACATAAAATTTGAAGAAAGAACACCAAGGGCGTTGTACAGTACTGAATAAGTTTGTTATTCAATCGAGCAAACTATACAATCACGTGATAATTCTTCCCCCATCAGAAAAAAAAATTGATCGGTTCATCTTTCTCCTTTTAAATCAACTCTCATTACACCATGACGCGTAAACAGGCGTTGTCAGGCGCCATCCAACTGGCTGCCAAAAACCCCGAACCAACAAAGCAACCAAATACAGTGAACCTTTCACACCTCTTCAGCTCCCAGTTGACGACGACCCCGGCGTAAAATACACCAAAGTCGAACTTGACAAATTTCATGAGACGCGTTACCGCAGTTATGTCAGTCTTTTGAACTGTGCCAGGAACAACCAAGAGACTCCTTCTCTTCTTCTCCCACCGCCTAGCAAATATGCCATTTCTGAAGACCAGGATTTACTACACTATCCGCGTCAAACTGGAAGTCATCGACATATATCGCTGTATCCAAAAAAAAAAAAACTTGCAAAACTTGCAAAGTGCAGAGGAACAAAAAGATCGCCCCCTTTCTTGGCCTGAGGACTTTTCTCCTGAGCCAACGTGTGGTTCTGTGAATATGAACACCGATGTGTTTTTCGAACAAAATGCGACAAATGGCCTCGCAGCTCACCATGAGTGCCAAATACCTCAACCGCAAAAACAGGATGGTGGAGGAAGTCGTTAGTGGATGGCCTCAACTCCCTGTTCATGGTAAGGCGGCGCAGAACGCCGCTCAGGTCACTTACAAGGTTCTCATCAATAGTTACGGATGTATACTACACCTCAACCATTACGTACCAGGGAATTCGATCTACACATTTGTCCACTTTGGGCTCAACACCGGAGTTGCGCCTGGCTCCTTCCCTCGCTCCACCTTGTCAATGCTGTCGCCTACATATCAGCACGATGGGTGGTTCTCTGCAGTCATCGCGTTTCCTCTGTTATATCTCCCGCTAGATCCTACGGTTATGAGTGTCACAGAATAAAATTGTCTTAGAAGGCGTATCCAATTGAAGGCACCAGGACGGAGAAGTGATATGGAAATCAATGGCAAAACTACACCACAGACACCAGTCTCTTTCTTCAAGACAAAAAAGCCGACTAGATGGTCCTTATTTCGAATACTCGAGGAACGGATAAATCAATCACTTGATGATCAAGTCTTATCGATGCCGTCGATACTTTCGCCAAAAAAAACTTGCATTGGACGCCAAAGGAAAAACACGAAAGACAAAAATATAGATGGTTCGCGGCTTGATATGATATTGTTCTGAGAACGCTGCAACCTGACAACCTACAAAAGCACAAGAATGGAGAGTTGAGCATACCCTCCGATCCTCGATGATCTCTCATATACGGCCATTTCCTTCCAGGTGATTCCACCCTTTATCCAAATCCGTTTTCTGAACATTCCGTCGTTTCATTGACCGATTTTTTTGTTTTTGTTCGATGGTTGCACAGAAACCGAATTTTTTAACTCCAGCCCAATGCAAATGAACCCCTCTGCGGACAAAATGCATGTACCATTTTTGCTTACTTGGCACCTATGTTTGTCGAACTGATACGGATTTGCGTCGTTCTGATGACCCTGGGCGTGTGTATCTAAAAGGAAAACAGGAGAAAACGGGTAGATATTCAATTTCCTCGCTCAAAAACGTTTACTTTTTTTTTCTTCAAAAAAGCTGATGGCGAACGCATGCACTCTCATTTCAGAACATCCATGTCACCGATGGCGAAAAAAACACTACAAGGAAAACGAAGGTTCACCTCTGTACAAGTCTATCACACGAACTCGGTGGGGGGATAAACTCAATTTTAATTCATCGTCTAGTCCACGTCTTTGTCATTTTGATTGACATTGGAAGCCCTTTGGGGGTGTGGATAGGTGAATTGGAAGTAAGCGGATTGGCAATGGGGTTCTGCAAGGAAGGAATAGACAAAACGTAGAAAAAGGGAAAAAAGGAGGAAGCATATGCCACGAAACAAAAGGAGCTGATGTGTAAAATAAAAAACCACTGACCATGCGCGTCCGATCAACTCTCTTGCTGTATCATTCTTCCCATCGCCTTTTCTTTCTGTCCAGTACATGTATGCCTTCTCCTTCTTTTTCTCAACTAGACCACCTTCCTTTAGTTTCGAAGACCTCAGTTGACACGAACAACATACCAGAGATAGTGCAATTGGTCGTTCGTCCATGCATGTTCGACTCACGATCGTTTCCTCCGCTTTCATTTCCCTTTTTCTTCGTAATCGCTCACAAAAAGGAGTGGCAAGACACGCAAAGAAAAGATATGAGAAGCAAGGGTTATACTCCCACACATTTTACCCGCAACATTTGCCACTAACTCGACGGGTATAAAAAGCAGTTCAGCAAGCTCGAGAAGAATCGCTACTTCCATTCTTTGTTCACATCAACATCTACAACAGCCTCACCAACAGAACCTCTTCCACACAGCTCAGAACTCACAAACCAACATTCAAGGTCAGCTCAGTCAAAAATGTCATACCCTCCCGTCTTCGACTACCTCTTCAGCACGGCCAACCCCAAGCCATACCTGATCTTCCGAGCGTTCATTATCGCACACGACTCCCAAGACCTACAGCGGTTCCGGTTGTGGGTCGACCGACTGCTAGACGACCATGTTCCTCTCCTGGACAAGCCAGTGTTCATCAAAAACCTGATCATTAGTGCGTTGACTGAGACCAAGACCGTATGTGTATCGTCTTTATTATACTTTCATTATTGTCGATCATAGGAGGCGTTCTTCTGTACCTTTTTTTGCCCTTCTTTTTTATATCTCTGCGGTGCAAACGCCAAAAGTTACTGCTCGGCTAAACAATTTCTTTTCTCAACTTCGATCTGATGGGGGACTGACCGATGCTTAGGCGCCACTGATCGTCAATCACCTGGCGATACCCGACGAACTTCGTACAGCCAGGACGTTGCCATCACCTTCGCCGCCAGGATCACAGCGCCAGCAGGAACATCAAAGAGAGCAACTGCTGTCCCAGGCTTCCCAAATCGCCGGAGCAGGACTCTCATCTACGCATGGTCGGATCCAAGGTGCTGAGCGTGAACGTGGACGTGGATCCGTTCCTGTTCGTGGAGGCGTCCGTGGTGGTCATGGTCGCGGACGCGGTGGACTGCAAACATAGATCGCAGCGTCCGCGGTGGTTTGATCCTGACAAAGATCTTGCAATCTCTACCGCTTGTCTGTCAGTCTACATGCCTGATCGTCTCTCTAACAGGCTTTTCATGCCTTTTAAGCTCTTTTTGGCCTCTCGGGTTCTTTGCTTCTACCTTTTAGCTTTGTTTCGGTACTTTTTACTTCTTTCACTACTTTTCCTCTTTTGCATAATGTTCCCTAGTCAGTCGATTCCTTTCTTTCCCATTGTACATCACAACAGCTTGCATACTATCCACATCCCTCACAAATCCATCGCATTTATTAAATAAAAGACCTGGGCAACCAGCAAACAACAAAGACTAGCATTTCAAGAATAGGCTATATACAAAAATTAAGGTAGTTCATTCCCCTGTCTACTTGCTCGCGTCTGCTGGAACCTCAACAATAGAGGGTAGCGAGATGGACGACTGGGTCATATGGCGGGGGTCGTTGGGGGTATATTCTTGTGAACTGCTAGATCCATAGGTATTGAAGGGGAATGGTCGTGTTGGTGGTGGTGGGGTTCCTGAGGTGGTAGTAGCAGAGGATTGTGGGGTTGCGAGGACGACGATGGATGTCATCTCGAAAGGTCGTTGGATCATCTCCATCGGGGGTTGTAAACTGTTGGCAGCCATGGTTGACGCGCTGGCACTGTTGCTGCCGGTTCCAATGTCTGGTAGGTGGGCTGGCGTTGGTCGTGTGAGTCGATATCCTGTAGAGTCCTGGATCTGGGCTTCGATACCATCCGACTCCAAATCATCATCATCGTCATCATCATCCTCATCGTCAAGGTCATCATCATCCTCGCCCTCCGACTCGGACTCACTCTCATAGGCAGGCGGCAGACCATTGTACCGATTCAATCCTGTCCGACTAGAACTTGCCGCTGCGGCAATGCCTGACGACTCTCCTGCACTTCCACCTGCTCCAGCAATGACATCATCATACCCGGGCAATCTGTAATCGCAATACACCGGACTAGGCACCATCAACGCGTACTCGTCCAATTGACACTCTCTCAACGAAATCTCGATCAGCCACACCTTAGGCTCAGCAAAGCAGAAACCATAGCAGAGAGAGTTACCCAGATACTCCCTGATGATGCTCCATATTGACGCGCCGGCGGTAAAAATCGTGGTCGGGGATTCGCCTCTTGTTGCCGAGGGGATGGAGGAAGAGGCGGGTGAGATATTAGGGGTGTTGGTCTCTGTTGTAGTTGCTGTTGAGGAGGAGATGTCGATTTCTTGTTGTTGTGGTGGGAGTGTCACAAAGTTGGTGCTGTTGGTAGAGTCTACAGAAGTCGTGCGACCACGTTGTGTCCGGGCTCGGATGGTCTCGAACAGAGAAACGATGGGTGAGGGAGGGGTAACAGTCGACGATGGCTCTTCAGGAGTATGGCGGATGAAGGAAGGAGGTCGTTGGTCCTGATCGCCCTCCTGTGGACCTTGTGTAGGGTGCTCACGACGATGGCGCGGGTCGACCCAAGAGACACGATGCAGGGTTGCAATATCGCTCCCCTCATGGTCATCAGGTGTTTGGTGGTGATCGATCTGCAGTGCGTCGGTCATTGAAATCACCGTTGTCCCTGCATGAAAATGTTGTTGCTGCTGTTGCCCATTGAGGGACAATGATTGGCCATGGTCCTGCAATTGGTCCAGTTCTTGCTCCTGTCGTTGGTGTCTTCGTTGTTGTTGTAGTTGTTGTGGTTGATCAGGAGACCTCCGCCTGCGAGTGCGACGAGTCTGTGCTAGCCAAGGAATTGCGACTGACTTTGGACGTTGTCGAATCTTCCACTGCATCGCATGTGATTGAGTGTCCTGAGTTGTCCATACCCTCAGCACTTTCTGACTCTGATGCTTGAACTGAAGTCATGTTTGTGGGGTAAGAAGCAGGCAGAGATGAATCAATTAGATCCTTGTCATTCAACAAATCAGCCATAACAAACAAAAAAATGCATGCTTCGATTGCTCAATTACCCTGCGACGCGCACGAGCCTTGGTATCCTTGCGGACTTTAACCCAGACCACAATGGCGATAGGCAACAAAAAACAGATTCCCTGGCCCATAATAGACAAGTTTGAGGACCCAATCTTAGAGAGCGCATATCCCGCAGCACCGGTGAGACCAAGGAAGAAGAGGATGAAGATGATGTTTGGCCAGATGGTCGGGTAAGTCCTGCGGGCGATTAGGTTGAGTTTCTCGAATCGTTTTGTTATCTCTTCTCTCGGTAGGTACTATTGAGGACAAGACAAGCGTAAACAAGAAAGAAGTGCAGACGAGGGAGTGAGCGATTGAGTGGGTTCGACAACGTTATGCGGGGTAAAAATACACAAATGGCGTTTTCAGTTCAAAGGATATGAGAGGTTTGGGGGATTGACCCAAAAGAGGAAAAATGAGGGGAAAAGGAAAGAAGAGAAGGGTGAGGATAACAAGAAATGGTATTCAATCGGCGAGTAGCAGCCCTGGAAATACGCCGACTATAAACGAACGAGAGGGTGTCATTGGGTCATTGTCATCGTCATTCTGCTCAGCAATGACTCGCTCACTTTCATTCCATCAATGCACAACGTCGCTTGTCGTTAAGAGTTGCTCATTCTTTTCACCTGTTCATACAAAAAAAGAATGGTACCTCAAGCTCCTCGGGGAAGGTGTCGAAATCGGGTGTGCGCCAGTAGTGGCTACCGTGCCAATTCTTTGCCAAAGGCACTGCCTGAATAAGCAGTGGCATTAGGGCAATGCTGTCGTTATTCTGTCAGACTGAAGGTGACGAAAAGGGGGGACTAGAACAAGAGGAGGAGAAGGGGATAATGAAATTGAAAAAAGGGTCTGGTATCAGAAAGGAATGAATGGGCGAGCCGAGGAGGTGGGAATTATAGTAAGAAGAGCGTTGGATGGTTGCGAATTTATAGGAGACGACTAGGAGTGCCGTGAGTGTATGCAGGGACGAAAAGAAGAGAGGAGTGGGTGGGGGTCCAAAGTTGAAGTGGTCCAAAGGTGAAGTGGTCCAGGATGACCAAGAAAGAAAAGAGAAGAGACAAGAGAAAGAAAGAGGAACGAGGCCAGGGCAAAGAACAAAGAGCACGAGATGGAGACGTCGGGGTTAAACTGGGCTGAAACTACAAGAGAGGAAGAGAATCAAACTTAGCTCCCGGCGAACACAGCACACACGTACATACATACACACATATACAGCGGTCGCTGGATTACGCTCGGGGATCACGTCTTCTTGTTGGTTATGTAGTTGCTGGTCAACTGCTCATTGTACACGTACCCTCGCATGTAAACAACCAAGAGCAAAGTGAGCGTAAGCCGAGGAGGAGGAAGAGTTGTGGGTTTTCATTATTGTTGCTGATAATTGCCCACTTCTCCTATTTGCCAGCGATGCCCAAACATAACGCCTCTTTCTTTTTCCACCACCCCCCAGAGTTAACATGAGTGCACCTTACCGGAACTGAGAAAATGTCCAATCACTTTGCCTCTCCAGCAACCAATTGGTCTATGGCTGTAAAGAAACAAGGGGTGGAGACTAACGGAAGTACAAGAACAAAAACATCAACGAGGTGCGACGAAAGAGCACTCAATCTTCTATCTCTCTCATTAACGTCTTTTTTTCTCTCTTATTGCGGATATGTGACATTTTAAACGAAAGGGGAAATAATATTCCTCATGTTCTCTACAGTGGCATCGACTCAATCAATTTGGAACAACAGAGGAACGAAGTTATGCAACATGCGGCATGCAGCGCCCAAAAAAAAATGGACAAAAGATGTGGAGGGGAGGGGGGAAGAAAGGAATCGAGGAAGGGAGCGTGTGTGGGTTAAGGCGGAAAAGTGGTCTCTGGCAGGGATGGATGGATGGACGGGAGAAATAAACAAGGAGAGATGAGTCTTTGGTTGACACCTTTCTTTTCGACTTTGAATGATTGCTTTGTGTGAAATGCCAATTGTGTTGTGTTCACCCCAGACGGAGGAACAGCCGAATGCGGATGCGGCCCTTTACCCCACAAGACTCTTGCTTTGTAAAAGAAGGGTCAGATGGGAGCACAAAAATGTCAGTTTTTGCATGGGCGGGTGAGGGGTTGAATAGCAACAGGCACAAAGTGAGATAAAAAATGAGGGGTGAAGTGGGCTCCAAGATTACACATGCGCATGACAGGGTAGACGAGGGATGAGGAGGTCAATGATAGGACTAGGGATTGGGGGACCTTGCGTCTCCTTGGTATATAGTTGACGCTAGTTACATTCTTAGGTATTTTGCGCACAAGGGTGCAGCCGAGAGTACCTTGTTAAGAACGCTTGCCAATACACACTCGCTCCGAGGGAATTGAAGTTGGTAAAGCAAAACGCGTGATTGACATGTTATTTTTACACTTGTTTCTACTGGATGTGTCTATGGCTGTGGAGGAGTAATGATGAATGAGTCCAGTCTAAACGAAGGACTGGACAAAGGACTTGTAGGTTTGCCGACTGGCAGCGTTCGAGGGCAGATAATGGCCGCCGTCGTGGTATAGCGTCTGAGGAGCCTTGTACTGATAGTGCTTCAACAAACCCTCCGCTCTCTCTATTGTATTTGATGGTAGGAAAGAGCCATTAGCAAGTGTTCAGAGAGACAAGAACGGGATAGGTGAAATGTAAATGAAACAAGGTGGGTACCTGGCTCGATGATGACATCGTTTCGACCAATGACATGCAGACTGGCGCCCTGGACACCAAAGAGGGTCTTAGTTTCCTGGTTCTCCTGGTTCTCCTTGTTCTCGTCATCACCATCCATTTGTTGGAGGACATCGTACTTGTTGGTGTACCAAGCCAACTTCTCAGCATCGCGGGGTTCGAATCCAGACACAATGATTGCGAACTTGAAGGGAGCGTGCTTCAGTCCAGCCATGACGGGCGAAAGGTGGGGTCTCTCCAACAGCAGCTGGAGTAGACTTGCCATGGAAGCACCCTGTGAGAATCCCATCACTCCGTCGAATGGTCCCTTTGCACAATTTTGGGTGTAATAAAGGAGTAGGAAAGGAGGAGTGAGTATCTTTCCTCCCTTTGGCTGCTATATTCATATCCTGACAAAACATACTGGAATGATGTAAAGTGGTACATACCTGCTTCTCAAGGACCTCGCGGAGGCCTGTTAAACTCTCATCAAATCCCTTGTAGAGGGGCTTTTCGGGTGAAGATGTCCACCATCCATATGGCACCGCCTCTATTCATTACAGAAGTGAAAGGTAAACTGTGTGAGCATTTTGCAATCAACATCGTATTCCTCCATCAACAGGGTAACAGTTGTAAGTATGTCAAGACATACCGGGCTCCAATTTCTCTAGGTCCAGTATATCGTCCTCGCGTTCCTCGGGTGTGTTCAAGGTAGGGATTGGCACAATGTGAGGAGCCGTTACATAGACTGTTTAATAAGAAAGGCAGATAAGGGGCAATTAGTTTCAATTGAGCGAAGAATGTTGAGTGTCCAATGGCTAGCAAGTGTGCAGATGTAGGCTGATGATTACCGAGGTCGGCAATATCCTTGAGGCATTTGCGAAAGACGACGGTCTTCTTGGTGAATGACAAGGCGTTCTATTGTTACAAGGTGAAGACATGGTTGGGTGAGCGGGGGGGTGCTCTGCTCCTATCAATCGGCTCTGTTGAAAGTGTTGTTTTGATAGCAAGTTGTATTACTTGAGTGTAGCCATGAAGACAGAGGATGCGAAGAGGTGGCATTGTGTGAGTCTGATGTGTGATGAAGAGGGTGTGTGGAGAATGGAATGGGTAGAGATGATGCAAAAAGGGGAGCTGTACACTGTTAGGCCTTTCTCTCCGCAAGCAGGCATGCCGCTTGCTTTGTAAGAAGAACAAAAAATAAAGTCACGGATCGGCGCCACTAAATCGTCATCGATATTACCAATTGGGCAGGCAGCTACTTTGGTATGTGGTGGATGGTGCCTGCTTGTATGTTCTACCTCCCTCACCTTCCTTCCTATTGCATGTTACAAAAGTAACCAGAATGCTCCATACTTCCTTCACTATCACCTTAGGAGCATCATGCTCTTCTTCCCTTCCTTCCCTCCTTGACCTCCTTCCTCGTCGTCCTTCTTTCCTAGCGCCCCAAATCCAGGTGGATTGTTTACATTATTAATAAGCAGTCACCAGAGTGCTTTTTTCCACTTTGAACAGTTAAAAGCCAAAGCCAACGATGACTCGATCTTCTCTCCACATCCCTCCCCCCCTTTTTATAATTCATCATGTCTGTCGTTGGTATGTCAACACTTCGAGGGCAACAACAGGACCACACATCCACACAAGGAACCATTGCAACAACCTACACTCCATTACATCAGGAACATCAAACAACCTCAGGAAACGGAGAGTGATGCTGCCCTTCAACCCTGTCCTGAGCAGTTCATCTGTGTGCGACCCACTGCATACCTTTCAACACACACAGCGAACCCCTGCTTCGAGTACTGCGCTTGGACCTGGACAAACAAACAGCTTTCCAAACACTATACCGATCCATGATACATCCCCTCGACAGAGTACAACAAACAGGAGAATAGGGCCTGAAATCACGTGGAGAGCAAGCAAAAGGCTTACCCTTGCTACAGGAGAGAGAGAGAGCGAGCGAGCGAGAGAGAAAGAGAGAAAACAAGAGACGTTGGCTGTCTGCTAACCTGCAGTAAACGGTCATCATTAAACAAATAGGTATTGATTTCGGAAACTTGCAGTCGGTTATCGCCGTCGCCAGAAACCGCGGTATCGATGTTATCTGCAACGAAGTCTCCAACCGCTTCACTCCCGTACGTATTATCTCTGTTGTCGCGTGCACAAGGAACATACTCATGGATATCATACACCTTACTCACACTCAATGGTTTCATTTGTTACATGCACTTAGTCGTTGGTTTCGTTCGGCCCTAAGCAGCGTTACCTCGGAGAGACCGCCAAGACTCAGGAGATCTCCAACTTCAAGAACACCATCTCGTCCTTGAAGCGCATTATCGGACGCACTTTCGCTGACAAGGAGGTTCAGGAGATCGAGAAGCAGTACTTGACCGCCCCTCTCGTTGATGTCAACGGTCAGCTCTCCGTCAAGGTCAACTACAAGGGCGAGGAGGCGACCTTCACCACCACCCAGATCTTTGCCATGTACCTCACCAAGATGAGGGAGATTGCTGCCAGCGAGACCAAGATGCCCGTCTCGGACTGCGTCATTGCCATCCCCTCCTGGTTCACCGATGTCCAGCGCCGCGCTGTTCTCGATGCCTCCGAGATCGCTGGCTTGAACGTCCTCCGCCTCATCAACGACTCGACCGCCGTCGCTCTCGGTTACGGTATCACCAAGACGGACTTGCCCGAGGACAAGCCCCGCAACGTCTGCTTTGTCGATGTCGGTCACTCGTCCTACACCGTTTCGGTCGTCTCCTTCATCAAGGGTCAGCTCACCGTCAAGTCCCGTGCCTTTGACAGACACTTTGGTGGTCGTGACTTTGACCGCATGTTGGTCGACCACTTTGCTGCCGAGTTCAAGACCAAGTACGGTATCGATGTCAAGTCCAACGGCAAGGCTTTGATCCGTCTCATGGCCGGATGCGAGAAGCTCAAGAAGATTCTCTCTGCCAACGCCCAGGCTCCCCTTAACATCGAGTCGATCATGGAGGATCGCGATGTTGCTTCGATGATGAAGCGTGCCGAGTTTGAGGAGCTCGCCCAGGAGTTGATCTCCCGCGTTGAGGCCCCTCTCCAGAAGGCTTTGGATGATGCCGGTTTGACCGTCGATGAGATTGATGCCGTCGAGATTGTCGGAGGTTCTACCCGTATCCCCGCCCTCAAGGAGCGCATCCAGGCTTTCTTCAAGAAGGACATCTCTGCCACCTTGAACCAGGATGAGGCCATTGCCCGTGGTGCCGCCCTCCAGTGTGCCATCTTGTCACCCGCCTTCAAGGTCCGTGACTTCACTGTCCAGGATATCACCAACTACCCCATCAAGATGACCTGGCAGCCTACCCCCGAGGAGGAGGATACCGAGCTCGTCGTCTTCAACAAGAACAACGCCATCCCTTCGACTAAGATCTTGACCTTCTACCGCTCTGCCCCCTTCGATCTCGAGGCCCAGTACGCCGAGCCCGAGTCGATCCCCGCCGGTATCAACCCCTGGATCGCCCGCTTCTCCATCAAGGGTGTCGAACCCGTCAACGGTGAGGCTGCCTGCGTCAAGGTCAAGGCCAGAGTCAACATCCATGGTGTCCTCACCGTCGAGTCCGCCTACGTTGTTGAGGAGGTCGTCAAGGAGGAGCAGGTCGAGGAGTCCAAGACTGAGGCCGCCCCCGCTGAGGGTGAAGAAGCCGCTGCTGAGGCTCCCTCGACCCGCAAGGTCAAGAAGCTGGTCAAGAAGGGTGACCTCACTGTTGTCAGCGCCACCTCATCCTTGGACCGTGCCCTCGTCAGCGAGTTGCGCGAGAAGGAGATGGAGATGATCGCCTCCGACAAGTTGGTCGTTGATACCGAGATGGCCAAGAACACTTTGGAGGAGTACATCTACGACACCCGCGCCAAGGTCGATGGTGTCTACAAGGACTTCATCAACCCCGCTGACAAGGAGAAGTTCGTCGCCGATTTGAACGATGCCGAGAACTGGTTGTACGAAGAGGGTGACGAGACCACCAAGTCTGTCTACGCCGCCAAGTTGGGCGAGCTCCACGTTGTTGGCAAGCCCGTCACTGAGCGTTACCGCGAAGTCGAGGCCCGTGCCAACGCCGCCCGCGAGCTCCGCGAGTCGATCAACCACTTGATGGCCCAGGCCACCAGCTCTGAGGAGAAGTACGCCCACATCCCCGAGGCCGAGAAGAACTCGATCATCGAGAAGTGCTCCAAGGCCCAGACCTGGATCGAGAACAAGCTCGAGCGCCAGTCGATGATGAAGAAGTACGAGACCCCTGCCTTCACATCTGCCGAGGTCCGCAAGCAGCGCGATGATATCGTCTACTTTGCCACCCCCATCTTGAACAAGCCCAAGCCCAAGCCCGTTGTTGTCGAGACCCCCGTCGAGACCCCTGCTTCTGAGGAGAAGGCCGAGTCCAAGGAGGAGACCAAGCACGACGAGTCCAAGGATATGGATATTGATTAAGTACCCTTTCTTTTTTTCATTTTTTTGGAGGAGAGGAGTGGAGTGTACATGACTTTTTGGCATTTTTTATGAAGGCATTAAAAATAAACGACGCAACATAGACATATTTTTTAAACGTCAAACAAACAAAGCATTCAACTCTTGAGAAAAGGGGACTGAAGGAAAAGTATCAACATTGTTCGTCTTTTAATAAAAAGGCATCCATTTAAAAGACCATCTTGCGCCGCCCTTGGCTCTGCTTCGCGACCTCATCCTCCAACCATACATACTGCGTTCCAATCCTTTCGGCTCTCGAATAGAATTGAGCTTCCATCAACGCAGGCCAATGCTGGGCCATCCATGCGGGTTCAGCTGTCGTCTTGACCGTGATCCTTGTTTCCTTGGTCGTCATTAACACCGAACCTTTTCTGAGTTTGGTGGGGCCTCCTAGGTAGTGGAGGTACCCTGGCCGACCGGTTGTTTCGGACTTGAGGTTTAGGAAGCCTGGGAAGAAGATTTGGCGGTGGTCTTTGTTAGTGGGCGATGGTCTTGTGGGTCGTAGAAGATGGCGCGTAAATCGAGGGTGTGCAACTCTGTCAGCGCGCCGATCTGGCGGTAGAGCACCTCGAGTAACCCAAATTGATGTGTCTCTGCCTCAGACAGTGTTGTTGGGGATGCTCGGTTGTAGTAGGATACGACGCCGTCAGGAGGTTGGTGCAATGGCTGGTCCGGGATGGCGACTGTGAATGTCAAGTCCTTCAGTCCGGTACAAGCCCAAGGAACTTGAACAGAATCCCCCAGCTCGAGACATAGCTGTTGTCGGGTATCTCTCCTCATCGACCATTGGACCTCCAAGCGCTCCACTATGCTGCAACCTGTCAGGATCGTATGTATGGTGTTGCTATCAAAGTTCCAGCATCCACCCAAGGCGATAGACCACAATGTCATCGAGTGTCTCCAGAACAACAACGATCCTGCATTTGGCGGGAGCCCAGGAGCCACAAACGAACTTCCAAAGCTGATTCTCGGGGAGCGCCTCTAAGAGCCACAACATGGTCTCCCAGATCTCCACGCCCTCGATCCCATACACTTGTTCGACGCCTTTTAGTTTAGGACAGCACCGGACCATCTCTTGGGCGAGACGTTTGGGACTCCCGATGGGCGCAACGATAGGCATGGTAATGTACTCGAGATTAGGGGTATTGCTCCGGTACTGACCGGAATTCATCCCCCCCAGGGCAACCTCTTCGTTCAGATCGTGAAGTATTAGCGTCTTCAGATTCATGAGTGGTCTTTGGGCGCATGGGTAATTCCATGGTCGCTGTTTCCAGCAGCCCACGGGTCCTGATCACTCATCTTCCAAACTGGCGTCTTCCCTTCTTCGCTCTACAGCCGGCTAAACTTAAACGACCACACACCAACAAACATCCTTCTCGATCAACTTCAAAACAAACCGCTCAACGCTCACCGGACAGCACCCAACCAAAAAACCGGCACCCACCGACACAAATTCACCTACTCTGGCCAATGCGCCAGATCCAAGTCAACCCTCTTCACCTTCTTCAACTTAAAGATCGACGTCGTTAGGAGCTGAATTTCCTTGTTGTCCTTGACAAGGATTTCCAGGAAGAGGTCCAGGAAGGGGGGGGGGGGGGGGGGGTAGAATCCATGATCCAGCAGACTTGGGTGAGGGTCGCCTTGAGAATCCAGTTAGCTGGGCAGATAGTATGAGCACTTCTTATACGTATCCGTCTCCTGCCTCTTGGCATAAAGGTCCAGCTTTAGCCTCGTCGACAATTGTGATTGGTGGTATCGGCAGCACTGTACAGATATGAAGGTCCGGTGGTGCAAGCCAAGCAGGGTCGTGCAACTAACGGTAGTTGTCCAATTGTGGTGGTAGTGGTGGTCACGGTGTTATGTTGTTGTGTTGTTGTGTGTCGAGTTGGTCCAGGAACACAATCGCGCAGTTAGGGTAGTAGACGATATCATGGCGGCCGAGTTTCAATTGTCGACCGTGATGACCATTCCTGGATAATAACGCCAGAATCGACTCGGCAGAGCCAAATAGGTGTTGTTTGTCGAGTGTCAAACCAGTCAAAACAGGCGGTAACGTGAAAGTCGAGGGCCGGTGTGCAGATTGCTTCCATTTGTCGACTTGTTCGCATTAGTCTCGAGATTCCTGCGTGGTTGAGATGCTGAACCAGGTGATCGACCAGTTCTGGCACATCGAAGAAGTGAGTTAATGCCGAGTCCATGCGTACGTGTTGTGGTTGCAGATGTCGAGCGGCTGTTGTAGTTGGTGTTGAAAAATCAAGGGAAGAAATAGCCATATAGGAAGGAATGGAGGCTTGGATGTTGCAAATCTTTTTTTATTTTTTATTTGACACGAGTGGGGTGTGCAGGCGACAAACAGCTACAACGCAGCCAGGAAACGGGAACACAAACGCGCGGTTTGACAAAGGTCATCAAGTGCCGAGGCCAGTACCCATACACTGGCTGCCCCCTTCGGATGCGGATCATGTACGAGAGTTCACCTCTATCAGTGGAACTCGAGCTGTGCACAGCGGTAGTCCTACTCCCGACCGCAACGAGAATCCCAAGTGGAACATATCGGATCTCCTCCGCGACATCCTCCCAAGAATATGTTGGTTGAATGGTCCACGGTCTTCTGGACCCCAATGTCCATCGCCGAGACGGTTCTGCACAAGTTGTTGGCTACCTGGAGACGCAGGCCTAAGAGCTAATCTGGAAAGTTCTATACTCCGAGACGATCGCGTGGGAACAGACCCAGGGCATCTCTACCAAGGACAAGACATCCTAGTACACAGGCCCCTGAGGTGACAGGAGTTAGGGATACGGCTACATCACCCGTGATGTTTTCTGCCCGTGTGGCACTTCGCTAGCCACACACAAGGATGGAACCTGCCCTGGAGCGACCAAGGACCCTCCGCTTCTGATGAGCGGTTGTTGTAGAGTGTCAAAGATCTAGAGTAGAACAAGGCAGGGTTGACCTATTCTTATGCAAGATCAAGGAGAGAGGTGGAGGGAAGAGAACAAATGGAACAGAGAATCAGATATGAGGTTTCAAGGAGTAGACAAAGTATTATTCAAGTTACTAGGTAAAGGTATTTGGGGTGGGTGCTATGAGATATATATATATGTTTTGGGAGCGAAGCTAATTAATTATCTTGGGCGCAGTTGGCTGCGCCCAACGATCAACTGATTATGCCAAGGGTCGACCGATCACGTCGAGAGTCGACTGATCATAGGGAACAACGCGACAGAGAGTTTGTTAGGGAGAGGTAGGTTATCAATGAAGGAGAGGATGGGGAGAATCCCTTTTATTCGTATCTTGGTTTATTTTCTTCCGTTTTAAGCCGTGAAGAGCAGCGACAATTGTCGTGCAGAGCCAGGTTCTGGACCGGACCGCAACTGGTGGATGGCGCATTGAAGAGTTTGGTCTGTAGTCCCCATTACTTCCAAATGATTTTTCTGTGCTGTTTATCAAAGAAATAAAATTGTGTACGAAAAAAAAAAAGATGTTGAAAGCTGAGCCTTGCGGCGAAAGAAAAAGAAAAGAATTAAAAAGATGGGGAAGAGATGTCACTAAAATCGCATTGATGGACAATGGCGTCGATTTTTCGCGATCGACAGCTGTTCAAGCAATTGCTTCTCCCTCTTTTCGTTTGCCTGTTTTTGATTCTTCTTCGCGTAAATTAAGGTAGGGGTCCAGCTCCTATAGTTCCCTCCATTTATTGTTTTGTATTGTTTTTCTCGATCATATTAAAATAGGTCACACACATCCTCGGTCTCTGGTCTTCTAGGAGAATAAGTGAAAATCATTCATCTTCGCATGCAAATTCACCACAATCACCTAATCCTTCCTTTTTCATCTCTGTCCCCTTCATCTCCTCTCTCGCCGCGTCTAGAGAATGGCCATTCTGCTCTGTCCACGTCTAGATTCCCAACAATATTTCATCAGTCACCTCACCTACCAACTCTACCGAGGTTATCTTCACACAAAAATGTTTATTTTTCGAAAGGTCCACTTTTGTCATGAACGCGCTTTAATGGGATTGTAACAATATCCTAGATGAATGTCTGCGTCAAAACCCATTTCTTGATAGGAAATTAGAAGGTCCACCGACCAATGATATAAAATCGACAACTCCGAATTATAAGTTAGGAAGCCGAGATCTAATATTCACGCACCACAAAATACATTTTAGTTGTTAGTTCACAATACTCATATCCCACTCAACAGCAGTCATATCCCAGTAGCTACTGTAGGATCTGTGCATCAACTTACCCACTGTTAGAGATGGAACGACAGCAAGAAGCAACACAGAGAAACATATTAGTTATTGCCTCAACAATACTCGTATCCCACTCGAGAGCAGTCATATCACGGTTGTTGCTGAGGGATCAGTGTATCAACTTACAGTCTATTATAGATGGGACGACAATACCAAGCAAGAAGCAACAGATATAAAACAAATTAGTTATCGCCTCAACAATACTCGCATCCCACTCAACAGCAGCCATATCCCAGTAGCTACTGTAGGATCTGTGCATCAACTTACCCACTATTAGAGATGGAACGACAGCAAGAAGCAACACAGATAAAACATATTAGTTATCGCCTCGACAATACCCGTATCTCACTCGACATCAGTCATATCGCAGTAGCTGCTGTGGGATCTGAGTGTCAACTTACAGTCTATTATAGATGGGACGACAATACCAAGCAAGAAGCAACAGATATAAAACAAATTAGGTATCGCCTCAACAATACTCGCATCCCACTCGACAGTTTTCATATCACAAGTAGCTACTGTGGGATCTGTATATCAACTTACCCGCTATTAGAGATGGGAAGAGAATACCAAGCAAGAAGCAACAAAGATAAAACGTATTAGTTAACGCCTCAACAACACTTGTATCCCTCTCGACGGTAATCATATCACAGTAGCTGCTGTGGGATCTGTGTATCAACTTACTGGCTATTAGAGATAGGACAAGAATACCAACAAATAATCAATATAGAGATAACATGTTAGTTATCGCCTCAACAATACCCCTATCCCACTCGACAGTTGTCATATCTAGTAGCTGCTGTAGGGTTTGTGTATCAACTTACGGACTATTAGAGATGGGACAATGCCAAACAAGAGGTAACAGAAAGAAATCATATTAGCTATCACCTTAACAATGCTCCTGCTCCTCTTGTAAGCTGCCGTATTGTACTCGTTGTTATTGCATTTGTGTATAATAATAACAATTATTCCTTGAACCTAGGATGCTCTTCCATTATTGATCTCCAATGCTACAGCACTGCTATGGGGAGGATCTTTAGCATTGACGGTGATTACATACATAGGAGCAGCGGCAGCAAAGCTAACAAGAACGCAGATAATGAACAGATATTGGAGCTGCATTTTTGAATGAGAAGGCTTTGGTATGTAGAGTTGATTTGAGTGAAGCGGTTGTTGAGAACTGAAAGTTTGTAAATGTGGATGTGAAAGAGAATGTCTTGCAACAAACGTAAAATATTAATGATACTAAATAAGAAATGGGTAAAGATCTTGCAGGAATCAGAAGGGAGAGGTCGCTCATAGAGTAGCAGGCAGGGAGGGAGGGAGGGATTCCAAAAAGATCAAGGGCACGGAGGAGGACCGCCGTACGATTGAGGAAGGTACTAAGGCAAGGGAGAAAGTCAAAAGATCAAGAGATACAAAGACCAATGGACAGAATAAGGAGAAAGCATCAATTGACAACAGCGGGAGATATTTTTTTTGAAGGGGAAGTTGCCGCTCTGACATCAAGGTGTAACGGGAGGGATGTTGAAAGGAATGTTGATTTTATCATGTGATCGTTGACGTGGTAAGAAAAAATCCTCGAAGATACTGGTCTATTTGGGTTACCCTACCCCCCTCTTCGACAGCATACACAAAAAATCAAACACCATATCAACGTACAGTACGGTCGCCAACTATCGGTCCTGGGACGCAGCATCATCGCCAACTCCCTCTTGCTTTCCCGCTTCTGGCACGTCCATCATCGCCGTCCACCCGCCAACGCGCCAATGGATGAAGAAAGTCCAAGGATCGATCAGCAAGTTCACTGTTCCTTTCTTGCCATCTCCATCCTGGAACCACCTCTGCCTCCGGCGGTCCCAGTGTGGGCTTGGTCTTGTCGACATTGGATCCCAGACTGTCGCACTCCAGCTGCAAGCGGTTCAGAGAATTTGTTCCGACACTACCTCCTTCATGATATGCTTCTTCATGGATCTTCCCCGATCAGCAACAGAATCTGAGTTTCCGTTGGCCCCGTTCGCTAGCCCCTCTTTTCTTTCTCACGGCGAAGAGGAAATACTTTTGTCACACACGATTCTCAAGGGTATGGCGCAGGCGGTAGAGCGTACCTCTGGACTGTCTTGGGGTCAGGAAACAGGGGGTTCGTTGGAAGTCGGGACCATGATGGCAATACTCCTCCCACAATGGCTCAAGCCGGATAATGTTCCAGAGCCTCACCCTCCTAACTGGCTCATGGATTGTGTCTTCAGACCTGTATGGACGGACGAGGCCAAGACAGAAGGCAGACTGGAGTTTATTCCAATGGAGGAGCGATCCGTCGGCCACCGCACCCACTCAAGGTTGGAGGAGAACACCAGGAATGGTCACTTCAAGGCGCACCCAGCCCTGAGACGGGCCTTAGACAATGACGGGTCTTTCGACTTGGTTGACGACCTGGCGGAACGCACAAACGGGATCGTTATCCACAAGTCTGAGAACGGTACCTTCGAATTAGCCAGTACCCGCGCGTTTCGACAGATGATTTCCTCCAAGTCCTACCGCCCTCCAACCCCAGCACCATATCACTCACCCATGATCACACCGCCCCCACCACTCACTGCCACCTTCTGGACATCCCTCTGGTCATCCTTCTGGAAGAACAAGATCCTGCACAATGCGCGCAATGTCTGGTGGCGGCTCCTGATCAACAAACTTCCCTCTGGCCTCCACCTTCACTCCATTATTCCTGATATGGTTGAGTCCCTCTGCCGTGTCTGTGGAATTGATCTGAAGAAATGTCAGCACCTCCTGTTCAGCACTGTCGAGATATGTAGAGGAACGAACCTAGACTGCGGACTACATCTGCAGCCTCTTTTTTCCTGACCCGGACCCTGTCAAACCAGGTCATGAAATCCCCATCTTCATCGTGATTAATACTATCATGGCCCCTGTCTGGAGGTACCATCACGCCTTTGTCCGTGAGGACCAAGCCTTTGAACCTCGCATGGTACTTGCCGCGGTGGATTTGGCCATTGACCAAGTTCGCGCTCAGTTGGCTGAGAAGAAGCGACAGAGCGAGGAGCGTGAACCCCCACCCCCCAGTCGAGCTCCCCTTTGTCGACAACAACTTCCCCACCTAATCTGTATTTCTATTCTTTATTTTTCTGCACTTAATTTGCCTGGCCCTGGTCCTGTCTTTCGTTGTTAACTGCTTTCCCATTTTGGATGTAACCTTTGCGAAAGTATTTATTTTATATCTTTTGAACGGTGGTGACTCCTGTAGGTGAGGAGTGTTAGTTTACTGCACACACTTCCACGACGCACTAAAAAAACGATAATTGTTGTTGGTGCGATGTTCACAGACAGTGTGATGCACTCTTATTTCTGTATGTACAAATTCTTCTGTCACCTCTCTTGTTCTAATTATCCTTGGGGAAGCGCGCAAAAAGATCCTTCAACTTATCCATCGGCGCCGTCAACAATCCCACAACAGTCTCAAACGGGGGCTGGTTGGGCGCAGAGGGGTGAGAACGAGTCGGGACGAACTTCTTTGTGCGCTGGAAACTCTTTGCGAGATCAATGGACTCCTCGGAGGAGAGGGCCTGCTCGAGCTGGACGAGGTCATTCTCCTCTTCTTCTTTAATGTGCTTGGACAAGTCTGTCCAAATGGTGCGGAGGAGGGGCTCGAAGGATCGGTCGGCCGAATTCAAATTTTGGAACTTGAACAGTTGCTCCTTGACCTTTTTTGTGTATGTTGTTAAGCAAAGAAAAAGGCGGGAGGGGAAATGGGTGGTTAGATGATTTGCTCACACGGTTCTCTTTAGCGTGGCAGAGAATATGATCTCCAAAACATCTCTGTCTCTCTCTCGACGAGTTATAGCCATACGTTCACATCACAACAAGAGACACCCACTGAACAAAACATCGAGGAGCAAAGCAATCATAATTACCTCTTGGTGCTCGGCGAGATCCTTCTCAACCATAGCATCCCCATTCCGAAGAACCTTCCTCATGCAAGGGTACATGATTAATTCCTCCCCAACACTGTGGCGGGCAAGTTCCCAAACAAACTGGTTGGCCCAGCGCGTTTTTTCATCCTCGGTGTTGGCACTGAGGATGTTGTTGTAGTACTCCTCGAGCTCTCTGTGGTCCTTCTTGACCGGGTCCGAGATACCATTGAGGGTTTCAGCGGAAGCGGAAGCGGAAGCAGCGTGCGACATGGCGGCGACTGGGGTGGTGGTGAAAAGGTGGTGGTTGTGGCAGAGAGACGTGGTGATGCGAGGTAGCGAAAGATAGAAGCGAGTGGTGGCGATAGGTTTGATGAGATGAATACGGGACGAGAGCATTACCAAGGAAGGCGAGGGTGTTGCTGTGTATTGAGATGAGGAAAAAAAAAGAGAAAAAGACCGACGTTTTAAGCACGAGAGGGATCGCCCAACTTTGAGTGGGGCGTGGCGTAGAGCGAGATCTCGGAGATGATATCCTCGCTCCGTCATACCCGCGTATGCGCGAAAAGGAATGACTGGTGGGCGTGGGAGTCGATGTAACGTTTCGTCATGCCGGTCACCGTCCACGGAACATGGACGAATAGTTCATTTCTTTTCGCGCGTGTCTGTTTTCCGAGCCTACTGTAAAAAAAAAAAATCCGAAGCTATTTCAGTTGCACATTTCACCCCGCCAATCAATGTGAGTGAGGGGGAGAAGCAGTCGCTATGGACGACGAGAAATCATTTCATGTGCGAAATGTTAAATCATCATTGGGTCGTTTATGACGACCTATCCGTCAATGCCGAGTTCTTTTCTGTGCCTTTTGCCTTTGTTTTCTCCCTTGCGTCAATCGTACGTGATGTTGAAAAGGGGTAACATGTTTTAAATCAATCTTCGTCTCTGCTATTCCGCCTATTGCATAGGCAAGTCTAGCATAACCGTGTATTAGTACTTTGATAGTAATCGTGTAGCCCTAGCCTATTCTCCAAGGTGCTACTGTACTGCAGCTAGCGATACATTCAGCCGCTACCAACATCCACTCATTCATACCATGAATGAATCTATCTCTGTCCCTCTCTTGCTCTTTTTTGAACACTAGCACACTTATCCATCCATGGGAAAGTAAGAGAATTGAGACAGCTGTGAATCGACCGCTCCCTCTTTTTTTGGGGCCTCCATTACAAAGAAAGATCCCTACTATGGTAGAAAAGTAGCGAGACTGCAAATCTCACTCAACATATATATCACAAGGATATGTCTATACTTTTTCAAAAGAGTTGAAAAACTGGAAATGAAAACCTGATGCACGTTTGAGTTCCATGGGAGAGAAATGGCAACAGAGCCGAAAATGACACAGCAAATTGGATGTCAATGTGATAATTTTTATATTTACACTTGCGTAGATCAATGGTTTTGAGTAACACGGTGTAGAACATAGTTATGAGCTACACGGGCCTGGATTGTTTTTTAATCTACAAGGCGTGGATCATGTTTTTTGATTGAGATACACGGCGTGAATTATTATTTTGAAGTAATACGGTGGAGATCATGGTTTTTTTTCCCTATCTATAGACCCACCGCGAGCATGTTACCATGCGGGCGGAGGGTGTCTTTCTTTCAAAGGGACTGATACCTTCATCGTCAATGATTCTCTAGGCACAGACCAGGCACACCACCCCATAAAAAAAGAGCACCACCCTCTATAGTTTCGGAACTATATGTCTTAACCCCGATCAATGCATATTGACAAAGATGATATAGTCTGTTCTTTGTATTGCGGTATTATGTGATGCTGTTAGATGGCTGTATGTAGATCATATCTTGGATGGAAAGGGCGGGGCAAGCGCTGGGCAAGGCGAGGGCAAGGCAGAAAACAGACAAGCTTCGACATTCTCCCGCTGGGTCTATCCGAAAAATGAGCCAGAGAACAATGTCACCGCTAACATGGCAACCAGCAAGACTCCTGACTTGGATGCGGTCGGCGCACCAACAGCCCCACTCAGATACAACTTTCTGTCGGGATACGTCGTGTTACAGGCGTTAATATAATCCCAAGTTCTATCGGTCGGGACGATGTTATTCTTGAACTGGCAGAGAGCGCAATCGTGCATGCTGGAGATGATGGATTGTTTGCAGAGACAGGTGTCGCGGACGGGGTCGTTGCCGGGGATGGGGACGGTTGTGAAAACGTCGACGTGGTTGATATTTTGGCAAGCTGTGTTTGCGGTTGCGAGGAACGAGGTGCAGTCAATAATGCAGGCCATGATTTGTTGATGTGGCGGTGGTAGTGGTGGTGGTGGTGGTGGTGTGAGAGTGGAGAAGGATCACAGGAGGTTGTTCAAGAGTAGAGTGAAACAAGTCAGACGAGGAAGACGGTTGGAGAGGTATGCTACTGTCAGTTGTGAGTGAGAATGTTGTTGTTGTATTGTCGTTGCGAGTGTCGATGAGGATAATGAAGAAAACAAAACAGAAGGGTGAGGACACCCCCTGTCCTTTATACGTTTCTCCGGTCATAATGCAAAGTAAAAAAGAAGCGCAATTGGATTCGCCAAGTTCGCGTGATAACCTTCTTAGCCCCCCTATTATTACCTACTCACAAACAAGGGGAAAAGGGGTGTACTCTATGGTAGGCTGATCAGCTTTAGACCGAAATCTTTTAGCTCAATTGCCCAAGAGTAAACAAAGACAGCCCGCTTCCCTCTCCACTCCACACACACACACACACACACACACACGCCCCATCTATCATCATCATCATCATCGTCTCTCCCATGGCTGTAGAACGACTCAAACCATAAATGACACCTAATCATGGAAGCAGCTCAATAACAACAAGAACAAAGTCAGAAACGATGACGCCCCTTCCCTCCCTCGCCATCTCGTCGGAGCAACGCCTCGTTTCTGTGATTGATATCTTTCTTTCTTTCTTTCCTTCTTTCATCTCCGTTGCCCCCAATTGGCATGATGCGCAGAGGCAAGGTTCAGCCCCAGAATCGCCCAACTCCCGTTCCCCTGGTTGGAATGATTGTCCTCTGCCTTTCTTTTGCCAAGGCCGTGGAAACGAGCGACGTAATTTAGTTTGGCTATTGCAACAGGCTGTTCTTTTTTCTTTTCCGAGATTCCAGTGATACGAAAAGAAAAAAATAGAGAGAAACAAAAGAGAGTGCACACAGGTAATGCAAACGCTATGAGTGGACAACTCAACAAAATCAAGGAGGGTAATAAAATAGCATACCACACATCCAACATCCCTCACGAGAATGAAGCAAACTCTTGCGCCACAAAACCGGGCTGTGCGGCCGGCACGCCCAAAACTCGTCAACGCGCTACCTGTTCGTTCTATGATGGGGTTTTCTCATTGGTGTGCTTTTAATAGAAAAATGTGGAATAGTATAGTTGTGAAAATGCGAAAAAAAATGTAATGCTGTCTGTGTGGTAAAAACGGGATCTCCTCTCCGTCCCTCGCCATCAATCTTTCATCTCTATCGTCCATCGCTCCTCTGCTTGTTCATCGGCTGTCCGTTCAGGCTGTTCTACGGCATATTCGCCGTTTTGACCCAAAACTAACAACCCCGAACTCTACTCTAGCCTGTATTTACTTGGAAAGAGTGTCGAGGATCAAGCGGACAGCCTTGAACTCGTTTTCGGGCTTACCCTTGACAACCTTCTCGAGCTCCTTCTGGATGGTTATTGATCCTTTGGCAGATCCCTTGGCCTCCAATGCCTTCTTGGTCTCCTCTGCAGTCTCGGGGTTCTCCAACAGCGCCAAGACAATGAAGGGGCTCGATCCGCTCTGCTGGGCAAAGAATCCGAGGTGAGGCGAAATCTTGGTCAACAGAGCCTTGGCGAAATGTAAGCTAGGCTCGGCAAGCGGCGCCTTGTAATCGGATTGGACGAGAGTCTTGTAGAGACGGTCTGTGGGCATCGACATCAACACATGGGGGGTCTCCGAGGTTGCTTCTGAGGGGTTCTCAGCAGCAAGGGCCAAGAGGGCATCGATGGCAGGTTGGCGGTCTCCGGTGGAGTGCAACATTGTCTCAAACACGACCTGGCAGGCGAGGGGCTCGCTGGTGAGGGCACGGGTCTTGGTGGCGATCAAAGAGATCAACGAGGGCGAAATGTAGTTGAGCAACTCGGACGAACGAACAGCAGCATCCTTCTTACTGGTGTTGGCACGGACAAGGTCACCCTTGGCCAGGAGCTCGATGCTCTGGGGGGAAATGTACTTGGGTGACCGTCCTGCGAGCAAGTAAAGAATCACACGACGACCATACTTGTCCTTCGCAATATCTTCCATCTCCTTGACAATCTCGGCCAGGATGGCCTTGCTCATCAAGACTGTATCGTCGACAACGTCAAACATCCTCAACATCACCATGTGTCCGTATTCCTCCTTGCAGATCTTGACCACAAAGGGCTTCATCGTCTTCAACATCGCCTTACGGTCCTTGGGCGATGCATGCAACAAGCACAACATTGCAACCTGAGCGCCCTCCTTTGTGTGCAAAATCTCGACAGCCTGCTCCTTCATGACATCCAACATCTCCTATTAAATAGCAACATAATATAGATTAGCGAGGCTATTGAGATACATACATAGCTTGTGAATAACAAATCTAGCAAAAAGACACGGTACCTGAATGCCCTTAGCGTCAGCATGCTCAAAATACTCGAGCAATCCACGGTGGACAATGCTGAACTCAACAGTACCCTTCTCCATGCATCCCTTGAGGGTCTCCATGAGGTGCTTCATGATGTTTTCCTTCTTGGTGGGGTTCTGGGCAAGAATATCAGAAAGCGTCTTCTTGTCCTCGACCTTGAAGATACGGAACTCGGGTCCATAAAACTCCTGGATGAGTCCAGCTCTCTGGGCAGCGTTGGCGTAAGTCGAGTAGGCGTCCTCAATAATAGTCGAAGCCTCCTTGTGCTTGATCAGCTGACGGACCTTTCCATAAAACTCCTTGATGATCGACTCCCTGTACTTTTGGCAGTAGTGCAGAATCTTGACGACAATAAAACGACCGTACATCGACTTGGACAAGGTCAAGTAGTGTCCGACCAACTCTCCTGCAATGACGTTTCTCTGAGCCTCGTTTCCGTGCTTGAGACAAGACTGGATGATACGGGACATGTCGTGCTTGAAAATAATCTCTTGGACCTTGCCGGTAATCAACTCCATCATTTCCTTCATGACCTGCTGTCTCTCGGGCTTGGGGAGCTCCTTGAGACGAAGCTTCTCCCAGAGCTTCTTGGCAGGGTAGATCAGCTCTGCGTTGGGTTTGTGCGATCTGCGCTCGTCACGAAGAGCCTTCTTCTGTGCGTTCTGCTCCTTTGTAGCTGTTGTCGTTTGTATTATCCCATTATTAGCGAGAGTATTGTTGTAGTTTTAAGGACAGGTGGATTAGGTTAGCTGTGAACCTAGATTTGCATGAATATCTTCCATCGCACATAGGGCAAAGAGAAAAAGAAGAAGAGACTTACGGATCTTGTTCTTCTGGGGAACGGTCTGGTCACCGTGGGCAGCGGCATCAACCTCCATATCCATATCGTTCTGCTCATCGTCGTCCCGGATAGGCTCAGCCTCGAGCTCGCCCTCATCCTCAGCATCATCCTCCTCTTCGTCGATAACCTTGCCAAAGAAAGTCTTCTTGTTGGAGGCAGGTGCGGCAGCAGCGGGGGCGGACTTTTCCTTCTTGACTCTCTTCTCGGGCTTCTCGGCGGTGATACTGCCGGACTTGCGCTTGGTGACAGCCATATATGTTATTGTTATGTTGTTGTGTTGTTGTGTGTTGTTGTTGGTTGCGGTGCCTGTACGAGTGTGCTCCTGAAGAAGTAAGTCGAGGTATGTGTGATGGAGGAGGGGGAGGTGTCAAACAACAAAGTAACAACTAACAGTGCATGCAGAATGAACTAGCCTACAAAAAAAAAAAAAAAAAAAGGAACGCCACTTGACTGATTCTTTGTTTTGATTTTCACCTCTGTTGAAGTGTAGAGCAGTCACAAAATACTGGAAGCATTTGCGATTAAACTCCTTTCCTGTTTCTTTCCTATGGACTGGACGCTCAATGAAAGGGCGCGAAAAAAAGAGGGCGTAGCCATAGGCTTCGTCGACCTTACTCCTCGTCATGCCCTCCCTTTTCTACACTCCCTCTCCCTTGTCTGACTGGACCCAGCAAAAGACGATCAAAACCACATCGCATCACACCAATGCCATTACTACACTCTAATATTTCTCACGATCGAGAAGGTAGACCCACAACGTCGTAAACTGCCTCACCTACCATTCCTTATCCTAACGCTTGTAAAAAGTCTGGTGTCTGTTAGCCTTTTATTTTTGAGTTCCTTGTTGAATGAAAGAGGACAGATCTCATTTCTCGGTTGCTTGGTCAAACCCCTCTTGGGGTTTGATGAAAACAGTGCGCCCAAAGGTCGCGTATCGACTAACTTTCTGTCTTTTCTCCTTTGACTCCTTCGGATCTTATCAGGACAACAAGAAGGTTAACCACCGGCGGAGAGTAGATTCTAAAATCAAGCACACAAGGTTATCATCCAGTGGCTATGGATAACACATCTCGTCCCCTTTCTTCACGACCCAACCGACCGACCGAAAAATAACTCTCTCCAGTTGTTGGTTGTTGTGTTCTTGAGGTGCTCTTGGAAGGTATTTGCCGCGTTCATCTCTACTTTTTGTTGGTCATTGCGTATTTTTTTCCTTATCGCGGCGGAAGAAAAGGGGGAATACGAAACTGAGCCCAGCAAAACACAACTGCTATGGGTTGTTGGGTTTGGCAACAGATTCAGCCTTACATTGGGATCTGCTGTCTCAAGAACTACTTTTGGTCAATCTCCCAACGCCAAGTTCGACAGGTTCCTTGGTTTCATAAGTCGAGTCGTGTTATGCATGTAAATTGCGGTCTTAGTACTTTTCTTGACCTTGTTCCAGGGACACCGTCTCGATGACAAAAGGATGATTTCATATCGACTTCCTAGCAATTGAAAGGGGGAAAAGCCACCGCGCTGGGATCTGTCAGCAAAGAAAGAACAGAGGGAAACCGGTGACAAATCTTAACAGAGAGAACCAAGGTTACTTGAGAGTTGACTAAGAATGAGGGAGTGAAGGAAAGATGGAAGAAAAGCATAGCTACGCCACTTGCCTTTGCAACGACCAAAGGAATGCATAGAAAGCGAGCGAGGAGGCTTATAACCTTTTGACGGGCCAACAGTTTCTGTGCCTCGTTGCGTGGTCAATTGATTGATTGGAAGGAGAGGGAGGAAGAGGGAAAGTAGAACGAAAGAAAGGAACGGGAATGACTATCCAAGCGGTAGAGGATGGCGTTGGTGTTTGACAGGTGAAAGAAGTGAGTAGCAGTTGTTTTCCCACCCTTGTCCCCTGTCCAACCTTCGTTCAGGAGTGATAAGCCAGAAGCAAGACCCCAATGCGGATTTGATTTGATTGTAAATTCAGAGCCAGTCCCACCCAGCACTGAGATAAAAGGGAACGACGACACTACTTTTCGTCTTCTTTTTACATTTGTTCATTACTCCTCTTCACTCCCCTCCCTCCATCACCCCCCAACTCCACCTTCGCACCTTTTTCACATTCCAACAATGGTCCTCGCAAACACGCTCAGCGCATGGAAGGCCCTCCAGGCCCACCACGACCAACAGGCCGACAAGATCAACATGAAGCACCTCTTTGCCCAGAACCCTGCGCGCTTCCAAGAGTTCTCGCGCCACTTCGAGGGTCCCACTACGCAGTCGTCGATTCTCCTCGACTTCTCCAAGAATATCATTACCCAGGACACCTTCAAGCACCTCATCGACCTCGCCAAGGAGGCCGGCGTCGAGGAAATGCGCGCCAAGATGTTCGCGGGCGAAAACATCAACTTTACTGAGAACCGCTCCGTCCTCCACGTCGCCCTCCGCAACGTCTCCAACACCCCCATCTACTCTGAGGGCAAGAACGTCGTTCCCGAGGTCAACGCCGTCCTTGAGCATATGAAGGCTTTTACTGAGGAGGTCCGTTCCGGCGCCTGGAAGGGTTATACTGGCCAGAAGATTGAGGACATTGTCAACATTGGTATCGGTGGATCGGATCTTGGCCCCGTCATGGTCACCGAGGCCTTGAAGCCCTATGCCACTGAGGGTGGTCTCAAGGTCCACTTTGTCTCGAACATTGATGGTACTCACATTGCCGAGGTCCTCAAGAAGGTCAAGCCCGAGTCGACGATCTTCATCATCGCCTCCAAGACCTTCACCACCCAGGAGACCATCACCAACGCCACCACCGCCAAGACCTGGTTCCTCGAGCACGCCAAGGAGGTAACCATCTCTTCTTTTTTTCTTCTTGTTGTTATTGATCGCGTTTATGGGCATGGCTAGAAGAGGATGACGCGAACAAAAGAGTGAAAACGAACATCGTGGGAAAGGAGACATGGCTGTATTGTACAGTCAGTAGTCAGCTGCATTTGAAATCTTTTTTTCAATGAGGAATGAGGGAAGAGCGTTTTTTTGGTGGGCGAACACGGAAGGATGATTCGCGTTCTCTCACTTCGAGAGGTGTACCAAGATGACGGAGGCACTTTTTTATGTTTGCTTTCTACCGTGTTGGTTGTCTACGACGATGACACGGGCTCATCCAGCTGATTAGAACATCTGTTTATCATCAACCCCAACAACATATGTTGCACCTCTTGCGTTGATCTCCATCTCCGCCCGACTTTGATTGTTTAGGTAGATGAAAGACGAAGAAAAAAAGGGTTTTCTGTGATCCACACAACTAACAGTCCATCTAATCTCTCTCTTTCACAAACTTACCCTTTCCCTCACGCCTACCACTCTTCTCCTTTGCCATTACCAACCAAATAGCAAGCACATGTTGCTAAGCACTTCGTTGCGTTGTCGACAAACACCGAGGCCGTGACAAAGTTCGGTATCGATGCCGCCAACATGTTCCAGTTCTGGGACTGGGTCGGAGGCCGTTACTCGCTCTGGTCCGCCATCGGTCTTTCCATCGCCCTCTACATCGGATTTGACAACTTCCACGAGCTTCTGACCGGCGCTCACGAGATGGACCAGCACTTTGTCAACACTCCCCTCGACCAGAACTTGCCCGTCATCCTTGCCGTCCTCGGCATCTGGTACATCAACTTTTTCGATGCCCAGGTCCACGCCATCCTCCCCTATGACCAGTACATGCACCGCTTCCCCGCCTACTTCCAGCAGGGCGACATGGAGTCCAACGGCAAGTACAGGAACAGAGACGGTGAGGCTGTCCCTTACGGAACTGGCCCCTGGGTCGTCGGTGAGCCCGGCACCAACGGTCAGCACGCCTTTTACCAACTGATCCACCAGGGAACTCGCATCACCCCCTGCGATTTCCTCGCCCCCGTTGAGACCCACAACCCTCTGCCAGAGCACCATGATATTCTGTTGTCCAACTTTTTTGCTCAGACTGAGGCGTTGATGGCTGGCAAGAACAAGGAGACAGTGTTGAAGGAGCTTCATGGAGACAAGTCGTTGTCGGCTGCGCAGGTCGATCAGATTGCGCCCCACAAGGTGTTCCGTGGCAACAAGCCCACCAACTCGATCATGTTCCAGAAGTTGACCCCCGGTACCCTTGGTGGTTTGATTGCAATGTACGAGCACAAGATCTTTGTCCAGGGAGTCATCTGGGATATCAACTCGTTCGACCAGTGGGGAGTTGAGTTGGGCAAGCAGCTCGCCAAGAAGATTCTCCCCGAGTTGGTTTCTGGAGGTGAGGTCTCGAGCCACGATGCCTCCACCAACGGCCTCATCAACTTTTACAAGCAGCACAAGAAGGCTTAAAGGTCGTTTTTCGTCTCTTGTACTACTATAAGTTTTCAACCCCACTACCATTCACCAGCATTCTTTCTTTAACCAGCGTCTCTTCTTTGAATGAATAAATCCTGGATTGTACATAACAAATGAGTCTTTCCCCTTTCTAATTGCCTTTGTATCGTAAGTGTCTGTGTGGGTTGGATGTGTGTGCCTGGATCGTCAGCTCCTCTTTACTACGATCAGGGAGCGTTGTTCCCACTCTTTTGGCGATGTGTTTGCTCGATGGTAAATTATGAATGCTCTCACCCCTTTCGTGATATGTAGCCCGTGGTGTGTTTGTTAAATGCAACAAGAGAAGAGCACTGTACGATTGATAATTCATTTGCATGTTGCATTGGCGGCAAAGTAAACGAGGACAAGGCGCATGTGCCACACAGTCACGCCATTTTCTTCTCTCTTCGTCCTCCTGCAAGAGCGCAGCGATCCCCCCGTTGACGAACTGAACTGAAGTCGACAACCACAACCCTCAGCCTGGACCAAGGCCAGCCAGCCAATCGTTGTCCTATGTTAGTGATATTTTTCCTTTTCGAAAAAACAGGTGTCCTTTCTTTACTTTTTACCTCCAGCCCCACCTGTGCCTAGCCCTTCTCTTTCTTTTCCTTCTCTCGCTCCTCCCCGACACTCCCCGCCCCTCCTCACTCTTCACTCTTCACTCTTCACTCTTCACTCTTCACCCTTCCTTCCTCCCTCCCTCCCTCCCTCCTCCCTCCCTCACTCCCTCCTCACTCCTTCCTCACTCCTTCCTCCTCCACTTCACGCCTCCTTCATCACCATTCCTCTTCCCCAGCCCTCCATTCATTCATTCCAGCAACAACAACAACAATGACCATCACCAGGACAGTGTTGACCTACCTCGAACATGAGGTCGTCAACCCAGCCTCGAAATTCGTCGAGAAATACGCTTTCGAAATGCCAAACGTCACCGACCTCGCAGACACCTACAAAGGCACTTGGTACCTTTCCCCCCGCCAGCATACCATCGAGTTTGTCTGCTATAATGTGTTGTTCTTTGTGCTCCTCCGGATCGGGTTGCAGCTGTTCCGTAAGAAAGGGTAATCACTTTTTCTGCATTCGTTTCTTTTTTTTTTTTTTTTTTGAAAGTTCATTCATTTTTTTTTTTTTTTATGTGGGGTGTGTGACAAACGACTTTTCTCATATGGAGCACAACAAATTCTCATGGGGCACAACAACGGAATGAACGTCAGGACGGGAATGAAAAGAACGAGGGCTTGGCTCCGTTTCTCGGGAACACAGGAAGCCAGGAAGACTCTATGACACTCTTTGTCTTTGTCTCTTTGCCGCCCTCTTTCCTCCCTCTTTCTGCCATAACCGCAAATAACCACCTATTGGTCATCAGAGTTCTTCTGAAGTAAAAAAAGGAACAAAACTGACATGGCAGGACTCGACTGGACAGGATAGAGAAGGCAGAGACAGAGAGACAGAGGACAGAGAGGGAAAGAACAGGGCGGAACAGGACGAACAGGGACAATGGATTACAATTAACAGGCTGTCACGACTTTTAGCCACTGGATGTGAGTGGTTGTGCCCATGTGGCCTGTTCGCAACAACTGTGGTCTCTCTACTCTCTTTGCTATCAAATGGAACTATTCTTCAGGACACTACGTCGCTACTTGCGGCCTATAGACAAATGTGTCGGATCAATTGGTTCCCTTTTATCCCCTTCCTTTTTCAGTACACAACCACAACAGCCATCCCCTTGCAAAGTGCCCTTCCTTTGCAGCAAACAATCACAAGGTCGTCGATATGAAGTCAATCTGACAATTAACCCTTCTGTCTTTCTTCTCTTCCACCTTCCTCTTCCACCTCTACATCAAATAGATCGGCATTTTACAGCCCTCGGTTGGACCAACTCACGGAGAGCATCAGCTCGAATGTGCTGGCGGGACATGTGATGGACAAGGCCGTCTTGGTTCTCCTCTGCGGATCATACGCTCTCACCGTCTATCACAAGGTCTTTGGCGATAGCTACATGTACCTCCTCCAGCCCTGTCACGTCAACCTGCTCTTGCTCATTTTCACCATGGTCGGACCCAAGGAGAGCAAGGTCACCCGCATGGCCTTTAATTCGTACCTGCACTACATATGGGCTACCATCTTTGCCCTCTCCTTTCCCGACACTAGTGAGAACGGCCTCTACCTGGTCATGGAGAACTTTTGGTTCGGTAAGTTACAATCTTGTGTTTATCTCTTGAGGAGTAAAGAGCGGCAACCCCAAAAGAATGGGGGAGGGAAATGTGAAGAAGAGAAAAGGTGGAGTAGAATGTAACCATGCTGCAGTCGAAGCAAATGAAAATGAAAACTATGGCATGCGAGGGGACTGTTACTGTCGGGAGGACTACCGTTTCTGTCTTTTGTGCTTGCATTACCATTGGATCGATATGGAGTGTACACTAAGAAAAAGAAAAAAACGTTCTAAAACGACAGACAGCCTAGCCCACTGCCACATGGGAAAATGAAGGACATTGAAAACTAGTGTGCCTGAATTTTTAGAGGAAACTAACCCGATAGGCATTGGTAATACGATTTCCCACTCCCTCTTAGAGCACTACTTGCTCCTGCTTGTCCCCATTTATCTGATCTACACCAGGCGATTCGTTGTCTTCCCTCTGTCGTTCTCCTACGCCGTCTTCTCCTACGCCCTCTTCTGTCTCTTTCACTCCTTTATCCTCAGTGGATTGGGGCTCTTGACCGGACACAACCTTAACTACATGCTCGTCCCTCCCAACTGTAAGTTTCTTTCTCTCTCCGGATCCCATTCTTTTCTCATTTGTTTGCGTTCGTTGATGTGCACTCATTCACTTGACTAATATATGCGTTTTTTTGCTTAATTAATTTAATACAGCCCCACTGATGCATACGTTGGGCAAGTACTACAGACTGGTCATCTACTCTGGCATCTTTGTGTCATGCCTGGTGTCGAGATACATCCTAGTCGAGGTCTTCTCGGTCGGATTGAAGATCAAGGAATGGAACAAGCGCAATGGACTCATGCGCACCCAGGGCATCCCTGATATCCAGAAGATGGGCATCAAGCTCGAGTAATGCCTTACTGGCTCAGGCCAAGGCGAAGAAGGCACATACAGTATTCAACTGGTCACAACTTATTTTCGTTCATACGCCCTCCATCTAACATACCATACCAAAAAGCAAACAAAAATATGCATATCCATACATCTTAGAATAGAAGTCATTCATAATAAAGTAAAATTGGTTGCACCAGCGAAAGAGAACAAACGACAAAGTAACTATCAGAGGCGTCATAGAACTATGTACAGTATTTAATTTTCGACATGTCCAGTTTTCGAGACAATTATCATTCCTTGATGGGATGCAGTTCGAACGCGAACTCAAGCGGCGAATGGCGGAGATGGAAGATGGGTCTTCCAGAGATTGGCAAGACTCGAAACTACCTGTCAGCCAGGTCATGTTGGTTGGGGAAGCGGTGTAACTTTTCCCCCCCTTGAACTTACACCTAGGGAAATCGTTGAACAAAAGTTGCATCGCGTCCTTTTACTTTCTTGGTTCTGATTCCTGCATGCTGAGAGAGCGGTAGGTGGTGTTTGTGAGTTGTAAGAAAAACAGATCGCCTGTTTGGTGACATGCGCGTCCTTCCAAGGAATCATACAAAAACGCTTTTCTTTCTTTTCTTCTTCTTCACTCTTCTTCGGCCTCTCCTCTGCAAGCGGTCTACAAACTGGACCGCAGTCGCTGGTTCAGCGACACCTGGTAAGATAAAAACTTCTCTTTCGCCATTTCCCCGATACATGCACGGCATCTTATGTGCACGGACTGCCGACCGAACGATTTCGTGTCTGGTTTATTTTAGGAGGTTTGCCTTGTAGCCTTCGTCACAACACTGAATCCTCTTTCTTTGCACATGCTAGTGTTTTCGTATGTTTTCTTCTCTTTTAGGCCCTGTGATCCAGAGGATACTGCTGTGTTAGGGCACCAAATGAGATAATGTCACTCGACTTTTCAAGCAGCCGGCGCAGACTTTACTCTGACGTGTTCCATCTTATTAACTTACTGGATGCCAACTATGAGGTGCTACTCTTTGACAAGCCAGAGAGAGTCGGACGTCAACGTCACCGTACTAGAGTAACGTAGACGCTATGTAGATAGAAAATGGGAAGTGTCCTTTCAAAGAACACTTCCCATTTTCTTCTTTGCCCGTCATTTCAGTGTGGGTGTATTGCATTGAGCGAAACTAAGTGTCTATTAAAGGAGCAACAGATCAACAACTGCGGAACCTCCTGATTTTGTAACATCATTATGCTTAGAACTCAGCCCCAGTTGGAGGCACAGCATTTGTCATCCCAAAAGCTATTCCTGTTACACTACGCCAATCATGATAAAGAAAAGTAAGCCCCTTAAATTATGTTAAGTGAATAAGTGCTCAGGAGGTCGACAACGGGGTAGATCAAGCAATTGTTGCGTCTGCAGTTGTTGATGTATGTGGTTGATCTGTTGCTCCTTAATAGACACTTAGTTTCGCTCAATGCAATACACGCACACTGAAATGACGGTCAGCTAATCGCTGGTGAAAGTGTCTCTGAAAAAGGGCCTTTATGTTGCTTAATAAAAATATGTACCTGAAATGATGGACGAGCTGCGGCAGGAAAATTGCCATTTGCCCGTCTCTCAAACCTTGTGTTTTGCAAAAGGAGAGGCCTGAAGCATTGGAGTGCTTTTTTAAAAGGCAATGAGTAATGTTAATGTTAGAATCGAACGAATGATCACTTGTTGACGTTCAAAGTCGGCGCACGAATGGTCCTTGGCTAGGATGCCTGTCGAGTAAGACTGGAGGGTAAAACACCAACGCCCTGCTATCATCGACTCCCGGCAGTCTTCTTATTCCTCGCACCCAGCCTGATATGGCTACCCATGGGTGACAACGAGATATCATTATGGTGGCGCTTAGACGCAGGCAAGCAAAACATTATGGTGGCGCTTAGGCGCAGGCAAGCAAAACATTATGGTGACGCTTAGACGCAGGCAAGCAAAAAATAACCATCGAACTCGGCAATTGACTTTGCCTCACTCCTCCCGTCAGCAATGCTCCCAATGACGACAGAAAAGATCGAAGCGGTGGCGCAGAGGTCCATTGTAAAAAACTGTAAATTTTCCACCCAATGCGCCACCAGTTTACTAATCGCCGCATATAAATACCGCTTCTTGCTTGCTCATCTTCCGTTTAGCGTCCTCTCTTTTCCTTCCTCTTTTTTCCTTCCTCTCCCTCCACACACATTCTTTCTTACTCCCACCTTTGCGTGACTCTTCTGCCCTCGTCAATACCATGGAGACTCTCGTGACAACAACAGGCACGCTACTCAACAGTGCTGCGGATGTCTTTGATCAGGTCGTCTCGGCGGCCTCACAGTTCGAGTCCACGCTCTCCCCTGCCGCCATGAGCGTCGTCAAAGGATGTACGTTCCTTTGTTTGTCTGCTCACCAGTACACGCACATTCAGCTTCTTTTGTAGCCCTACTAACATTTCTCGCTTGCCTCTAGTCATGGGGAATGATGTTCTGTCTGCTGGATTCTTCCTGATGATCATCGGCAGCTCCTACACGTTCTTCAAGGACATGATCGTCGGTTACTACCAAGAGGTGCAGTCCTGGTTCTATGTGTCGATCGTGGTTCAGGATGGAGACCAGTTATATAACTGGCTGTCTGGTAAGAAACGTAACTCTGTCGAACTCATCATCATCAGTGGAGGTGTACCTGAACTCACGCCTCTTGATCTCATCTTCCTTCTTGTATAGACTGGATTTCTGAGCGCCCTCTTACAAAGTCTATACGACATCTGTCCGCCAAGACTGTGTGGCCTGAGAACGACGATGATCTGGACTACTTTGACGATGGCGAGGAGGAGCGACCCAAGCTCGTATACGCCCCCGGCTCAGGCACGCATGTGCTCTATCACATGGGCTACAAGGTCAGCGTCTCGCGGGAAACACCAGATCAGGGGACCTCGAACGAAGACAGCGAGCAGAACCGAATTTTGAAGAAAGATAGCATCACCATTTCCACCGTTGGCTGGGACATGAGCCTGCTCAAAATGATTGTTCAGGACGCAATGGATAAGTCGTACAAGAAAAGGGCCGGCAAGACCACCATCTACTCTACACAGCCCTTTGATAACTACTGGTCCAATGCAGAAACCCGCGCCCCTCGTGCTTTCCACTCGGTCATTCTTGCGAAGGGTCTCAAGGAAGAACTCCTCTCAGGTAGGTCTTTTTATATCCTCGCTCCCATGAATTCCCTCCCACACACACTCTCTCCCACATACACTCTCTCCCACACATACTCTCTCCTTATCTCTCCCACTCTCTCTCCCACTCTCTCTCCCGCTCTCTCTCCCGCTCTCTCCCGCCCTCTCTCACTCTCTTTCACTCTCTCTCACTCTCTCTCACTCTCTCTCACTCTCTCCCTCACTTTTCCCTTCCTCCTCTCTCTCTCTCTTTTGACACCATTGAAATATTGATACTCATGTCGACTCCTTGTTCTCTCGCTATGCAGATATCACGATGTTCCGCAAGTCTGCTCGATGGTACCATGACCGTGGTATCCCATACAGACGAGGATACCTTCTGCATGGACCTCCAGGAACAGGAAAGACCTCGTTCATTGTCGCTCTGGCTGGTCATCTCCGCATGAATGTCTGCATCGTCAACTTGGGTATTTCAGGATTCAATGATAAGCAACTGAACCAACTTTTGAACAGCGCCCCACGCAACAGCATCCTGCTTATGGAGGACGTGGATGCTGCTCTGGTCAAGCGCAAGGCAGGAAAGGACCAGGAAGGAGAGAACAATGTCACCTTGTCGGGCATCTTGAATTCCCTCGACGGTATCACAGCCCAGGAGGGCAGTGTTGTTTTCATGACCACCAACCATATCCGGAAACTCGCCCCTGCCTTGATCCGCCCTGGACGCTGCGACCGAAAGTTGCTCTTTGACTATGCTGACGAACACCAGATCCGGGGTATGTGCCTCAAGTTCCTCCTCAGTCGATCAGCCTCTGGCCAGCTCACCAAAGATCGCCTCACCAAAGATGAAACCCTCTCGGAGGAGGTCGATCCTGAGGAACAGGCCCGCATGGACATCTACGATGCTCATGTACATGAGGTGGCTGAGCAGATCTGCCAAAAGATCACTCACAAGGATTCCGTGACGACCGCTCAGCTCCAGGCGTTCTTCATGCTTCACCGCGAGAGCCCCGATACCATTGTGGACGCTATCCCCGGCTTCCTGAAAGAGCTCGCGCGTGAGCGTGCGGCCCTGTCGACCAAGAAGCGGCTGCGGCGTCAGCGAGAAGAAAGGATGAAGGCCAGAAAGGAGGCTGAGAAGAAGAAAGAAAAGGAGGCCAAGATTGCAGCGGGAGAGACAATGGAGGCCAATGGGGACGAAGATGACGAGGACGAAGAAGCTACATCGGAATGTAACACGGACTCGGACTATTACGAGGAGGCCGAGGGCGGCAGTGCATCGGTTTTTGGCGCAAAGAATATCAATGGTGAAGCAAGGTAACGGTGCACACCTCGACAGCCGAGAGGATCGCATGTTCCAGCATGAGGAGCCTAGAGGGTCTACATAGGACATACTGCCATAGCCACAACAATACAATAGCATTCTGCACTTTTAAACATTTCCCATTGACATTTAGCGTCTATTAACCGAAGAAAGAGCACACACACAACCTGGACCCTCAATGGCTTACTCCGAGACATTACAGTGTATGAACGGATATGGTGCGTGCGGAACGCAATGAAGAAAAAGTACAAACGATTTTGGACTTTTTCAATGGGGTACTCGGAGACATGACAGTGCTCCCAGCGCCTATGAACAGATACGTGGCGATGTGAGCGATGGAGCGTATGGAGTGGAAAGGAGAAAAACGTGCATATGACCCGGGCTTTTCAATGTTCCAATGGGGCTACTACTCCAAGACATACAAATGCATTGCCACCGCTCACATTGCACACTTTGGTATTCCGGAGAGTATGCTTGTTTGAGTATCTGTAAACATCTCGAATCTCTTAGCGTTTGCGTTTGAGAGAATTGGATTTGAGCGATCCCGACTCCTCCGTCAGAAAGAAAGGGTCGCTTGAAATGCAGGTGCAGCTGGACAAAAAGCTGACATTGAAGGATCAAAAAGCAACGTCGCTATGAACGCTTGGCTGCCACCAGCTAGACAACTTATGCGAATCAGGGGTACCGTAATGGTGACAGAGATTTTTTTCGAATGTAAATAATCGTCTGCTTTAAACGACGTTGTACAAACAGCAGCATATACGATAAGAAAGAAGGGAAATTCTTCTTCTATCGCGAGTGCTATACAAAACGCAGCGTATGCGATAAATGAAAAGAAAATCCTCCTATCGTGTACATTTCGTTCGAACAGCCGTTAACTGAATCCTTGAAAGAAAAAAAAAAGAACAACATCCACATAAATCGACCCGGCCATCACACACTCGGCGATCCAGGGCATAAGTTAAACTGCCCTTGGCTTGAGCGCCTGAAAGAAAGAGGGAAAAAAAGAGATAGAGATGTTGTTCTTTCGAACAAATCCAGAGAACAATAGGCTTAATCTCAGCAGATCGCATCAGCCATCTGCTAATAAGAGAGTGATTTGGATCCCGAGCGCTAAGGTCTTTGTATAAATGTTTTCATTTCATCAAATTCTCTTTTGTTTCTGTTTTGGGTGTGTGAATCATCTATGGATGCCCATGAGTTGAGGCAGACGAAGAGGACACAGATCCTCAACGTCATAGTCCAATATTCCTGAGCCGTGTGTGGTGGTTCGATAGAATAGTTTAACATGGATATGACCACCCCAGGAACACAGTGATTTCAAGAAACCGACTGGATTCATCATGAATGACAAGGGATCATGGACAGAAAGGCCGTAGAATAGACAAATACATGGACTTGCACATTGGATATCAGGCCCTCGTGACGCATGGAGTCCAGTGAATCTGTCGCCGAGCGATATACAAGGCATCTCAACGCCTCCTAGTCGTGAGGCATGTATCTTCCAGAAGTTATGGAAAAGGTGCGTCGACCTACTGGTTCCCATATAGAAGATGTGCCAGTTATTGTTTTCTTTAATGTAGTCTTCGAGTCGATATGAAATCGGCCCAAAGGATGTGCAGCAAGGCCATTCAGTTGGTGTGACCTGTAACCAAACAGCTCCACGTTCACGTTGCAGAACCAGATGGTTATCGTATGACAGGTGCGTAATCATCTCGAAATCTTGAGGAAGGAAAGAGATGCTCTTCTTGAACAATCACCTCTACCCCATTTAAGCAAAGACGTCACCACGAACGTCACCATTATTAAATATCCCTTAAGTTGATATCTGAAGAGAAAAGAAAAAACGAGAGATGTTTGTTATTTCGAACAAATCCACCTCATTGGTATTTCAACAGCCAACACCATTCTTTTTCTGCATCAACACACTCAATCTAGTAGCGATATCATCCACACCATACTTCGCGAAATCACCAAAACCATAGCACAAAACAATTCATTCAAGGCTGTTTAAGCCACAATAAATCCTTTCTTTCCCCTTAAAAAAAAAAAAAAAATCGAACAAATCCATAGAACAATGGGCTTAATCTCAGCAGATCGTAACAAAAAGGCTTACAATACCCGTTCAATTAAAGTCGTCTGCAATGGATTTATCTCTTCCATTATTTGAAATTAACATTAGCAGGAACCTCACAACATCTTTCCGCTCTGCAAGTTAACCCCACGTAGTAGGATTCAGGATCGAAAGATCTATTCGTATTCAACTAAAAATCGGAAAAACGGTAGTCGTCGCGTTCTAGCACGGGTTCCGACTTGGAGGCGTATAACATAACGGATGATAGCTTTGGGCCATTGCTTTGCTCAGGCAGGCCCAATTGCCACTTATCCGAATGAGCGGTCCCTCTCGTACCAAGTTCAGTTACTATTGCAACAACATTTCACCAGTGAGGTAACACTAACTGTCTCACGACGGTCTAAACCCAGCAATCCAACGCTTACTGAATTCTGCTTCAGTATGATAGGAAGAGCCGACATTGAAGGATCAAAAAGCAACGTCGTTATGAACGTTTGGCAGTTATTATACTCTTATATAAATCTCACCCTACACTATCGCGGCATTGTCGACCCTGACTTTAGAGTGAATGGGCGTTATTTTGTCCTGTTAGCCTTATTCATAGCATTCTTTTGTGCTGTTGTTGTGTTAACCTTATTACTCAGCGCTCTTTTTTCTTCGCCTTATTCTTAACCTTGATTTGATAAACTGTAAAAGGATGCAATATAAAAACTGCTAATGGATTGTAGGTTGGACATCAACGCTGCAAAATGGAGAAGTGCACTGTTAATCGTCGTATTAGAGGCCAAGAGTTGCAGATGCATGATACCACTGCAAGAATTATCATACAAATGAGAAGAATAAGAATGGATGTCAGATCGTGTCAGTTGGAACTTGACGAACGAAGGTAAAGGAAGCTTAACTCACGCTTATTGCCAACGGTGTCTTTCTTGGTTGATTGTAATGGTCTAAACTCAACTACCTGCAACTGTCATTATTAAAAATATCAGCCCCTCTGCTTTTCAGTACGATCGTCACCATCGCCGTCGTCGCCCCCAGCAGAGCGCTCTCCCGCATTCTTGAGCTTATCGATGAACTCAACGAGTTCCTTGGGGAAGATGTCGCCAAAGTTGGCATCGCCGACATGGATCACGACATGCTGCATGCCACTGCTGTCAATAGTGGCATCTGGTAGTGCCGGCAAATTCAAAGTCCTTTTGGTAGGGTAGGTGGCAATCATACTGATGTAGACGTTCTCCTGACAGTATTTGCGAATATTTTTTGCGTGGCCCTCGATCTTGGGTGCCGAAACTGTGCTGAGTGCGTCTTTGCGGTTGTTTTCCGAAAAGCTTGATGACTTTTGATGCAACTTGAGCTGGGCAGAGTCAGGGACCATCCTTGTTCCGTCGATCCGAATAATGAAGACCATATCTGGCCCCGACGGTTTGGACCTGTGAAGAAAAACGAGGTGACAGGTTTGTCGGTCCAAGTTGACTGGTGGTTAACATTAGCGTCCATGAACTCCTCCATCGACATATTCTAGTGAGTCGTGCATAGCTGAAGCCCAGATTCCTTCAAACCAACAACCACCACCTTCCCAACGGCACAATCGTCATAGACTGTTCAAACATGCAACCATGTTTCGGGGCCGAAGTCGAGGTCTGCATTTGGGGACGGATTGCTTTCTTGAAGTGTGGACCTGTGCCGACGGAATAGTTCTTGAACTTGGAAACAAAATGCTCGTCCAGCACGGTGACTGCGTGGCCATGGATCTTGAACTGACCAAATGTGTACTTCACCAACTGAGGCTCTGTTAACTGAGCACAAGGCTGACTTCTTTAAACATGCAACGCTGATCTTGGTGATGACATGGAATGCTGTCGATAGATGCCACGAAATGATCGTTGTGCTTGTTGTGTAGGCGACGGGGCTCGCAGCACAGATTGCCTATGATATCTTGGACCGCCCAAGTTACCAACTTGTCCTCCGTGTCCTCGATGGTGAACTTCCATCCATCTTGTTCATTCCTCTCGATCAGCTTCTTCTATAGATGGAATGTGAAAGGGACAAAAATAAAAACAGGATATGAAGGGCGGAAGTGCCAATATATGTTCATTCTGTTCATTGTGTCGCTTAGCTTTTTTTAAAAAAAATTGTCTCGATTAACACAAGGGGACATACCGCTGTAGCTGCTGCCCGGTGAAAGCACCCCGTAAACTTCTCAAACAGCAAGTCGTTCGTCCAATACCCGTTTTGATTCGTCGTTGGGCAGACACTCTCGCATCAGTGAAATGTACGCCTTGGTCGACTGTGGATCTATTTTGCTATAAAAGTGAGGATATGGGAGTTGTTAACAAATAATCAAATACCAACATACCAGCTCCCCTCTTGACTGCAATTTCATTGAAGGAAGAGTGGCAGACAAAGCCAGTATTACTAAGTTGAATTGCTTGCCTCAAAGTTGGTAGAGCTGTATTTTAGACCAAAACCTGAACACTGAGCCCAGAGAAAGGTATTGATGCTTAAACTAGTGCCACAGGTGACTAGTGTCGGTTGATCATCGCTGGTGTCTCGAAACGTGTGGAGGATTGGGGATAGCAGGGTCGTGGGGATTCGACCAAAGATGACATCAACTGGAAGGAACCAGTGAGTGCATCGACAAGGAACTGTGCTTCATCGTGGACCACTAGGAGCCTAGGTGCCATCCATGATCTTTGGTAGACCACCGTGTTTGATAGTACAATGTCTCGTGTTGTTGAATAGGTCACGGACCAAATCCGAGAGGTGTCTTGTAGGATGATGTCGAAGGTTGTTGAACAACACAAGCGGACATGCTTCGTTTGTTTTTTGTTTTTTTTTATTTGTCCTTCGTCAGATTCGCTTAAGAGCACTTCCCCTGAGTACGTTTTTTTATTTTTTTTTAAGGCTGGTACAGTACAAGCCAGTTATGCCTTCCTTGTTTTGTCCCATCCCTAGTGTTTATCCCTTGTTATGACACTCTCCTGATTTTGTTCGTCCCTTGATTTTTTCCAACCCCTTGATTTTTCCCGGCAACCTTTGGCAACTCTCCTATGATACCTTTACTTCTAATGGAATCTCTTGGTCATTTCTATCATTCCTTGACATTTTACCATCTCATCTTTGCTTCATACCAAGCTTGATATTTTGCCATCCTTCCATATATACGCGGACTCTTTTCCGTTCGTCCGCTCCGTTCCCCCTCCATCCCCTTGTTCTCTGTTCCTGGGTTGTCCTTACGCGCTTTGTATCCACGCTTTTACATGTTAATCAACACAGAGTCATCCACAACCAATTTGATACCGTTGAATGTATTGCCCAACAGTTTGTAACTAGCAAGGAATGTAGAGAGTTTGCTGAATAGGTGGGTAGTCGTGGTTTGAAATAGACCAATTGAGGGTGAAAAATATATCCCATTCTATACCGACAGACGGTCCCTGACTTCATTGATTCCCCGATGCATGCATACCCCATTCTATTCTTGAGCTTGAACAATCGCCGTCATGCATGGAGCACAAAACAACGAGTGAGGTTGGCAATCACTGCTGCACCGGTACAAACTGTGTTTGGCCATCTGTTAAGATCACTCCCCACATCCTACTAGGTTGCCTCATTTTTGTCTGAGAGATTCCGCTAGTGGGATTCTGGGTTACTTGGGACCACTTTTTGTACTGCCCAGTTGATGACATTGTCCTGTGAGCTCGAAATCGAGGTCAGGACAGAGTCCTATGCTGATTACCCTTGTGCACCTGCGTGCCTTGGTGGGCATGAATACCAAAATCCTTTCTTCTTCGATCAGTTTTCTTGGAGTAAATAGTGAACTTGACGAGAATATATCGCCATGAGAGTCTCGCTAACTTTTTCATCTGCTTTGCTCATCTGCTTTGTTCAACTGCTTTGCTCATCTGCTCTTAGAGCCCACTTTGGATCAGTTTCCAATTCCTTTGATGCATGCAGCGAGAATACAAAATTCAAACTCACAAGAACCACACATGCACTCATTCCAAATTTTAAAGTGAACAGCAGAGTCGGGGCATCCAGGACCATGCCTAAAACCCAATGCTGTCCCAGCTGCAACCACAATGATCAACGGACGCAGCAGGCTGACCATGGCACTTTAATGGCAAAGTATAAAAGTCTGGAAGCTTACTCGTCCTCTTTCTTTCCTCATCCCTTCCAATACATCCTCCTTTTCATACAATGTTCATCACCACTTCTCGCTTGGCTTCAGTTGCTCTTGTCCTCTGCTCTGTCCTCTCAGCCATCTCTGCTGTTCCCACCCCAAACACCTTTACCGCTGAGAACAAGTACAATCCAAAGGTTCGTCTTGCCAACTAGTCTGCTGGTGTTTATATTTTTATATCTCTCTCTTATTCACCTAACATGAATCCTTACTTATCCGATAGTGCCCTCATATGTGCAGAGGAGTCGCACCCGTCAACTCGACCTACTACTTTTGTCGTGACGCCCGACTTGGTCCTAAAAAGTTGCCCAAGCTTTTCCCTCTCAACGACATTACCCAGCCTTATGACCGTTTCGGAGGTCTCTGTGCAGCCGAGTTCCTTACCAAGTGGACCGTGAATGGGCAATACACCTACCCGGACAACGACGGCTTTATTGTCAGTACCTCGAACGTGTCCATCAAGGGTAACGCTACTCTCCTACCCGATACCTTGGTCGACCGCTTCGGCAGCGAATACGGCTCCTTCCTCTCGCCTGCTGAGGCGCCCTATCCTCAGCGCGCAATCCCTCCCTCCAACCTCGCTACCGCCAAAGACCAGCCCCTTTATCCTTTCAACTACCACGTATACAAAGTGGTGAAGGCTTTTGTAGTCGAGGCTGGTCCCATCGCGCCGTACTTTGGTCAACCCGGTGCCGGAACCCAGTACCATACCTTCAGTAACATTATGACTCTCATCAAGGATGGATACATGGAACGCGTCGACTTGAAGAGCGCTTAGGCTAGTCAACCCCAATACCCGATACACATAATTTTGTTCATAAACATACCACAGTTGACTCACAAAGTTTGGAACGAAATTATCATTCTATTTGAGCGAGGGGTTACGACCTGGGATTTCGAGCCCTCCTATGAGATCTCTTTTACCATTCTTCATTTTTCTGAGAGGAGAACAGAAAGAGAAGCATGGGGAAGGCAGAAATAGGAAGAGAAGACGGAGTAAGACGAGGAGGGCCATGCATGCCAGAGAAGAGGAGAGTATCCTTTCTCATGCCATACTTGGGTCTGTCTGTCTTTAAGGTCCGCGCGTCCTTATTAAACGCCCAAACGTGTTCGATGGGGTTGAGGTCGAGAGAGTTGGCGGGCTAGGGAAGTACGGCGATGTTTTCCTGTTCAAATAACTCCATGATCTTGCGTGCAGTATGTATGTATGTGAGCATTGTGTTGCTGAAAGATGAATGTCGCAGCGTCCATGCGGTACCAATCGCGAGATTGCGGAACATAATCCTTGACAACAGTGAGGTAGGCATCTGAATTGACCTTTCCAGGCAGCCAGCCTACATCACTGACGACAAAAAAAAGGGATGCATCCGTAGTGTTGGTTGGACTTGATGAGGTTGGAATCACTGGCGATCGCGTCTGCTGTGGTAGTATGACTTGCCAAAAGGCCAAATGCGACTGACCATATTGTCCATCGGAGAACATCGCTTTCTTCCAGTCGTGAATGTGGTCCTTGGCGAATTCAAGCTTTCAAGCTCTGGCTCAGATTGTCGCATGTTGCAACTGGATAGAACTAAGCCACCAGGAACGGACATATGGTGGACCTCGGTACAGATTTTGTGCGGGTAAACCTTATTTTATCGCAGTGGTGTTAATGTGAATCTGCTTCCCTTCTGCTGATTGTACGGATCGTTGTCCATCCCTATATGTTTTCAGGCCGCCTATGTGGTAATGGTGTGCCATAGCCGGTCTAGTCTCGGTCGAGATCGCCCTTGGTCTACCTGGATGTGCTGCAGAAATGTTTTCCTTGTCCTCTTCCTTGACCCTTTGAGTGATTCTGCCGCTTCCTTGACTGATTTCCTTTGTCGAAGCTGCGTTGTTGCATCGAGCACTTTTGTCGGTGGCAGGTGTTTCTTGTTGAAAGTATTTCAAACCGAAGATCGTTCCAGCGGGTGGAGAGAGGGCAGTTTATCAACTTGTCGGAACTGAATCTTGTCTACCTCTTTTGGCGAGATCCCGTGCTCAAGGCCCCACCACAATAGTATGCGAAACCGAACTCCTCCAGTCTTCCATCCAGCAATCGAGTTACACAGGCGAGTGTCGACTATCGGCTCTCCCGCAAGGCACCTGGGCTTCTTCTCACTAAGCTGATTACGGATATCGGTGAATACACACAGGAAGAGCGGAGGAGGCTGAAGAACTACTCGAGATCAGTTCTTATTATGCCTTTGTAGGACATGAAGGAGCACATCCGAATAATCCGAGACGACAACTTTCAATCTGCTACCTACACCAGAAAAGGCTATGCTCTTCAAGACTCGATACGGACCGATGGCGTTCGACTGCAAATGTTGGCGTGCAGATGAACGAATTCTTGGCCGTGAAGTACAAGCTATTGCCATTGGAGTTGTCCCTTGATGCTGCTCCTTGATGCTGTCCATTGGTGTTGTCTCTGCTTAACTTCAGCTCTCGCAGCAATAGAGAGAGGACAGCCTTCCCTCAACAGACAAAAACAATTGCGATACAGGTGAAAATTCAGAAGGGGAAAGGAGAACTGAATACAGCGCTAACTTCAGAGGATTGAAATGGCTCTCATGCACAAGAGGCGAAGTATCCCCTCGTCTGTTTACGACCACTTTCCTGTGTTTTTTAAAATGGCCAAGAGAACGTTTTCTCCGGAATATCACGGAGTTGCGGTGAAGAGGAAGAAAGTAGGTCTACTGTCGATACAATTGCACGCGACTGACTGACAGGACGCGTTTGAAGGCAAATGCTTTTGATCCCTTACGCGATGAAGATTCTTTTGAGAGAAACGCGTTGTTATCAATTATCGCTGATCAGTGATATGACGGCAACGCGTTGTCGCTCACCAGGGACAGGTACAAATACCCCCGTCTCTTCCCACGTACTTTACTTTGCTTTCTTTCCCTTGCTTTCCTCATTCTTTCCGTTTGTTTGTTCTTTCTTTCCCTTTCTTTCTTTCTTTCTTTCTTTCGCCAACACAACCACTTCCAACGACAACAACCGGTACAACCCACCACTCTCACTCTCTCACTTAACATCACTCTCCTTTCCTACTGCAACAGCAACCCGACATTATCCTCGTCGCTGCCTACTCTATCTCCCTTTCTATGTATGGAGGAAACACGATGTACCCACCCTCATTCCTCTTCCTACCATTCCTTTTGTGAAGACTGAGTGTACATTTCATCCAGCAGCCCTATGTAATAAAATACATGCTCCTTTGCTGTTGTTACTATTTTTCCTTATTCTTCATGGAAAAAACGATGAAAAGACCATGAATAAAACGATGGAAAGATCATGAAGAGATCGTGAAAACACGGTGAAAAGACGATGAAGATAGTATCATGGATCCCCAGCGCACTACATTGCAGCCAGTCATTCATTCCTAGCCTGAACGTCCTCATGGTGCAAGCTTCTGAACCCTACTTCAGTCTTGCCTTACTAACATGCAATAATGCCACCCGATCTCTTTTATTGATATTTACTCGGGGTCGCAAGTCCTTGTGGGAATTGCTACTACTGCTCCTGCTGTTGTTGTTACTGTTGTTGTTGCGTCTATAACAAAACAACAAAAAGGCGTAACGCACGGCGGACATGGTGGATTTGTTATCGCTGCGGTGGTCATACGTCTTGTGTTAGGGCTGCCTATATGTTTGTTGGAGGCTACTGTTCTCGGTGTTGATTGTTGATTACTTGTTTGTTGATGGTGGTGTTGTTCAGGTGGTGATGGCAATAGCGAGGGTGTTAGTACCAGCCCTGGTTCCTGGTACTGGTCTGTCTTTACTCCTGCTGCACCCTGCTCCTAATTCCATGGGTTGTTGTTCTTCTGTCTTTGTCTGATTCTGGTATGGGCCAACGTTGTTGTGATACATATCCTTTTGGACCAAAGACACATGAGTAAAGGCGGAAGAGAGAAAGAGCGGAGAGAGAGAGAGTGAGAGGGACAAAAAATAAAGTAAAGTGAGTCGCAGCTCATGGCATGACAGAAGAGCTAGTCATCCATTCCAAAAGAACCACAGCACAAGAAAGAGACGGAGTAGAGCGTGAAGAAAAAGAAAAGAGCCAACACGGTGACAGTTGAGAACAGTATCCCTCGACAAACAAGAAAAGCAAAAAGTGAGCGCCACCGATAGGTAGGAACCCCCGTCTCAGTCGGTGATCGATTTGATCCTTCAGTAGGAGCGCCTTCTGGTCTCCTTCTCCTCTCTTTTGCCCATCAGATGCAAAGCAACCCTTCTTTCTTTTTCTAAGCCTCAATCACTCGCTCTTCACTGGTGCTGTCGCAGTAGTGTGCCTATCAGCGCCTTTCTTCTCCCTGACCGAGAAGACACAAAAAGTAGGTCTCATTGACTGAATCATTTTGTGCATGAGCTGTGCGTATCAATTAGCCGGAATGCCGTACTAGAAGTGCCTTGTCTCCACAAGACAAGCTGTCTGGAAAATGGATCAGTCAGTCCCAACCTTTATTTATTCGAAGTGGATGAATCCCTCCCATTTTAAACAGCCTGAGCGGGTTGTGTCTCCTGGTGCTGCTGCTGCCGCTTCTGCTTCTGCTTCTGCTCTTCCGTGTATCTCCAGGACGGTTTTTGAGGGAGGACCTTTCCAGTGCCCATGCAGGGAACGAGAGGCAGGAAGGCGGCCTGAGGCCGGTACTCGCATCGTTTTGCGTTGGCTCTTTGGTTAAATGATTCTGGGACCAGGTTGAACATGATCCACCTAATGATCCAGTCTGACCATGTCTAGATGGATGACGAGGAAAAAATGGAAGAGTAGGATGTGAGCCGCACACGTTCTGCTTGGGACCAAAAAAAAAGCGAGCGCAGAAATAAAGGAAAGAAGCATGCCTGGCCGCCGAGGATGCGAGTGGCTTGATGGCTCTGGATGACCATGGCTTTTGCGAGCTCGAACCGTTGGTCGTAATAGTCCTGGAACATGGCGGTAATACTCTCGATCTTCAGATCCTTCAGGTCGTAGAATCCGTTGGCCAAGATGACTGCATCTTGAAACGCATTGACCGCTCCTAATAAAATTTTTCGTTGATCGACGGGAAAAAAAGGTAGGGGTCAATGAGGAGGAAAGATTTTCTTTTTCAGTTGGCGAATGTAATGATTGATGATCAAGAGCTACTAACCTTGGCCGGCGCCTGGAAGCATCTATATTGCGGAGAGGTAATTGGACAGTGGTCAGTCTTTGAACATCCTTGTGTCATACATCTCAACTACACAAGGGATCACAACAACGCGGACTTACTTTGTGGCAGGCTGGACAAACACGAAGTGCCAAAAAATAATAAGAAAAAGATTGAGATTAGAATGAGATAAGGTGATTGCCACCAACAAGTATACCTTCCGTCAAAAAATAAAATAAAATAAAAAAATGCGAAGAGCAACGTACCATCGCCAAGCAAGACAGTTCGACCATGGAACCAAGTCTTGAACATCTTCTCCTCAATAAATACCTTCGAGATCAACTCCTTGGGCGTGTCATCGATAAGATCACCCATCGTCCCACCCAAAGGACAAACGCGGTCACGGAACTCGTTGATCATCGCCTCGTTCAACTCAGGCGTCCACTCTGAGTTCCTGAATTTTTGCTGATTAGCCTTGTCAGGGTCCTGATACTGGTCACTCAAGATCCAGCAGATTTGATCCCCTGGTACGTTGTATGCCCCCCACTATTGTTGGTTTTTGAAAAAAATGTTGAAGTACAGCCCAATTTTGTTAGTGTGAGAGCCTGAAGCGGCAACGGTGCACAATGCTGACATTCAAATGGAAGGTGAACGTACGCTGAGGCTCTTGTCGCCAACGATGGTAGAGAAGTGCGAAAACGAGTCCTTCATCTGGGGATACTTTGATTTGTCCTTGGGGGTAGCGACTCCAACCATTAACGTATACCCGATCGACAAGTCTTCAGTATCTGACTTGGGGAGCTCATCCTTCTCCTGCAGTCGCTTGTACATGTTTTGTCGAACAGCGCTGTAAGCTCCATCAGCACCGATGAGGATGTCCCCTGTATGGATGCTGTTATCGGAGCAGTGGATGATGACCTTGTCGTCCTGTTCTTCCGTCTTGAGAATTCGTTTCCCGAATGAAATCTTTTCCGTGGGGATTTGTTTGAGGAGGAGGTCGTACAGCGCTGGGCGTGCAAAGACAACAGTACCGTATCCCGTGCTAATCAATTCAATTTCGGAACAGAAAATTGCATGCACGTTAGCCAAAGTCTCAATGAGAGGGAGAATGGACAGAGGTCACGGCTTAGGTCATGAGAAGGAAAAGGAAAAGGAGGGAGACATACCTCTCCTTTTGGCCGGTCTTCTTGAGGATGCCCATGACCTCCATGTTGGCGTTAAAAATATTGGTGCCGGGGACGGGGAGGGAGATCTTGAGCAACTCGTCTTCTAGTCCGAGTTGTTTGAACAACGGTCTGACGTTTGGACCCAGGCTCATAATCGATCCTAAAAACACAACGATTTTTTTTTCCATTGTTCAGTTTCTTATCCCTTCAAGATTTTGCCCCGTCTGTTTATGAAAGCACACATATTGCCAGGAGATACGGAGGGATGAATGATAAGGTACCAAGTTGTTTGACTTTGGCGGCACGCTCAAAGATACGATAAGGAATGCCAATGCGTTCAAGGAGTGTGCCCATCAAAAGGCCTCCCAGACCTGCGCCAGCGATAATGACGTATGGCTGTGGGAGTGGTGGGATTGTTGATTCCATAGGTTTGGTTGTGAGAGGAGGAGGTGGTGAGCGATAAAAAGGGGGTCGGTTGGTTGGAGACGAAGTAGGAGTAAGAGGTGGAGTGGATGAAAAGTAGATGAAGGATAAGAGAGGTGGAGAGTAAGGGAGAAAAAAGAATAAGGAGGAAGGAACGGGAAGATGGGTGCACGATCTTCTATCTCTATTATGTTTTCTCACGAGAAATGAAAAATTGGCGCACAGATAGAGTCGAAGTTGGGAAGGAAAAACAATGCTAAAATGAGAATTGAGCCCAACCGTCGGAAGGAAAAACAGCACAGGACCACAGGACGGACAAAGGACGAAGAACATAACGGCGCGGGACCCCGACTCCTCCTTCTCTTTCTTATCCCTATCCCTCGTGGATGGTTTCTGAGGAATGACTTCACCTGTGCCACAGGGAGGCGCCTGCCTCAAGGAATTGACTTGCATTGTCTTTCAAGACCTGTCTGTTCTGTATCCATTTCGGTAGCCAGTTGAATACCACATGCCGGATAATCCTCTCATGGATCGTCTAGTTCATGGTGTACGATAAGTACGAGCAACAACTTTTCGCGTTTTATCAACCAGACCGTGGTGATTGGTTGACACATCAACCAATCGACTTTGACATACAGTTTTGGAGGCAACATCTATCGTAAATTCGTCTCATTACTTCCTCGCAAACAGCGCTGGGCGTTACACTCCCCCATCCTCGCGACCTTCGCCCAACAGAGCATTGAGGACACACATAGAGTCGAGAACATGGCACACCATTTACGAATTCTTTTTTTTGTTGTGTGAAGTGACTGACAACTTGCTGAGAGGTCATTTTTGTGAGGTCCAATCAATGTGCTAAAAAAAATGGTATGTGAACATGATACCTCTGGGAATGTACCTTTCTTTGAAGGGACCTGGAACTACGTCCTAACGTCTCACTAACGCTCAGCTCACCATTGGACCGGACAATGTGGGATAGCAATTCTTGTATGAAACTAGCTTGTGGCGTGCAGTGCTGTTTGTCAACTACCGTTCGCTATGGCATTGATTAATCTCCCTTCACAGCTAGAGCGGTTGACCAAACGGCAAACAAATATGTCTACCTCGCGTCAACGAGAGTATGCCACTGATGATAATAGTGGGGGATCATTCAAGAAATTGAGCAAGGGCTGGCATCAAAATCTCGTCTTCTGTCTGGCGACGTGTATTCTTCATGCTAACACAAGAGGGATAACAACAGAACGATACCTCTATGAGCATCATCCTAAAGGGTAAAATTGAACGGACAAAATGGCTCAGATCTATGGTCAATCATCGCTGATTCAACCTTATTCCATGCCCATACTCTCCTTCATATGCATACCATACCCGTCCATCTATACCCATGCTCCCTTTCCCTTTTTTTTTGCTTTTTCTGCGTGCTGGGAAGTCTAGGATAAGATCACCAGGGCTACACGGGTGACTATGTGGCTTGAAGTAGCTCGTTCGTTGCGATCGTTACAAGGAAAGAAAAATAATAATTAGAGAGGGGGACTGTGCGGGGCAAGTGGAGCCGAACCGACGGGTGTTGTCTGTCCGCCAGAATCTCAGTCTTTTTTTCTTGTTGTTAACTTAGTACGCCTCTGTCATCGCGCCAAACCTTCACCCATTCATATTTGCTCAGCTCATCTTGTTTTTGATTTTTTTTGCATATCCTGTTGATGTCGGCACTCCTGCTATTTTGCAATGTATAGTATCACAGTCAAGTCTCAAAATTGGGTGCATGGTTCGCTGAGAAATGAACGTAAACATTCAGTGATTTTGTAGTAGCAACCATGGAGGGAAGGCCAATGGATACACAGGCAGATTGACGAACACAAGTTGAGTTTAGTTTGGATAGGTGGCACCAATCCAATACATTTCAGTTGAATCTCCTCTCTTCTCTTCTCCTCACTCTCACTTTCCTTCCTCCGTCCGTGCCATGTGGAAGCGTGTTCTGAACTTCTTTTACTCCGTGAACTTTGGCGTTGACTAACCTCACCCTCCGAGCCAAAATGTAAAGTAGAACCAGAACGGAGATGAAAGAAAATGAGTATCAAAGAATTGCTTCTAGCGTGAACGAGGCTTGTGAGCAAATCTATTGCTTTCGCTTGTGCTATCAGGATGGTCGGCGGATTGTGTCCCCGAGAGTCGTGCACCTTCATGTCCCTCCATCAGTCAAATCAAAAAAAAAGAGGGTGCTTTGATTTATTGTGGCTATTAGGTTGAGCGAAGGGAGGATAGAGGAGGAGGTCATGCATTGTTTGACTTCCTCTGAGAGAAAGGAAGCACGATAGGAAGGCTGTGGTACGCTCTGCTTCTTTTCTTTCTTTCTTTTTGTCTCTGAGTTTTTGTTTTTGAGTCTGAACACAACATTAGCATAGACACGGCGCCCGATGGTCGAGGGGGGCTATCCTCTATCGTAATAAGGGGTGGAGGAGCACAGAGGGATGAATCCTCGCTCTGCCAGCATGGAATTGGAACTCGCACCCCTCAAACAACATTTGGGCTGACGATACCGGTTTTTTGTTTTGTTGATGTTGAGTGTATTTCTGCACAGGTTCGTTGGCGTCAACAATGGATATTTTAATGTTGGGAGTGAGAGCATCGACTTCTACAGTAACAACGAGATGACCTGTGTGGTCGGTGTAACCCTGGTCTTGCTTGGGGTTGATGAGTGGATGAATGAGAGTTGACAAGAAAAGGAGAGAGTAGGAACAAAGCAAGGATGCACAACCCAACGGTCAATCAGGGGCACCAAAACAAACAGAAAAACAGACAGACAGGAGCTCTTCCATTTCACTGTCCATGCCATGCGAACCCCGACAGAATGAATTATCGTTTTTGACTCTCCACTTTACCTCCGCCCAGCCCATTACTCCACACTTTCTTTTCCTTTCTCCTTTCTAGTTGGTTGCTTTCCCCTTTCCCTCTTCCTCACTTTTCCTTCCTTACCTAACTTGCATCTCACCCTTCCTTCTTCTCATCCCTCATCACTTTCTTTTGCATTCACCCATTCCTTTTCTTCACGACACTTGCACTCGAACTCACCCGATCCTCTCATTCCCCTTCTCATTTACCACTTTCTTTCTCTCTTATACACACACCTATACCTTCTCTCTGTCCACTCTACCCTCCGTCCCTCTCACTCACCAACGCCATACACTTTATAGACAACAAGATGTCATTGGTGTACGATTTCGATGAAGAGGATCCTGTGCGGTCATACCAGGCTGAGCTAGACTCGCCCTACTTTACAACGAATACCAAACTACACGTACTAATCTCGGGAGCAGGAATTGCAGGTCTGATGCTTGCTATCTTGCTTGAGCACCTCGATATCTCATATGAGATTGTGGAGCGGTATCGAGAGATAAAGCCATTAGGCAAGTCTTTATGATGATATTGTTTCTGTATCTGATGACCTTCTTTGTGTCAGATTCATTAGTTTTGTTCCATCAGTCGGCGGACATGATAGTCATGCATTACACTAACCAACAAACATTCCCCTCGCTTGCGCCCATCCAAAACATCACTCATCTTTTTTCCTCAAAGGGTCGGTGATGTGCCTGAATGCGGCCGTGCTGCCGGTGTTTGACCAGCTAGGACTGACAAAGGAGATCTTGGCTGCGTCAAAGCCCATCCGAGAATTCAACTTTTTTGGAGGATCTATGAAGAAATTGGGCCAATACTCTGACCATGGCGCCTTCGAACGGTACGTGTTCTTATCACTTCACACTTTCCACGTCAGATCCAACTCCCGCTAACAATGTTTTCTTCTGTCTTTCTTATTCCTCAAATAGTGAAGGGTACGAACGCCTGGTATTATCACGTCCAAGGCTACACGAGATTCTGATGAGCAAGGTGCCCCCAGAAAAGATCCACATGGGGAGGAAGGTCAAGACGCTGAATCAAAGCGAAGATGGGGTCGGACTTCGGTGCACAGACAAGACAGAGTTCTATGGTGATATCCTTGTCGGAGCAGACGGAGCCTACAGTGCCGTTCGGCAGAACCTGTACTTTCAGCTGAAGCAGGAGGGACTGTTGCCCGAGTCCGATACACGGGCCATGAGCAAAGGGTACGTATGTCTGGTCGGCATCACGTCAGAGCTGGACCCTTCCTTGTTCCAGGGCATTGAAGAACAATATTCCAGTGGGTCCATCATGATCTCTGACAACTCACCATACAATGTAAGTTCCGGGAAACAAAAATGGAGGTGACAGGTTGTCGTTGTTCGTTCTTCGTTTTTCGTGCATGAATCGCAATTTGCTCAAAAAAGTGGAGACAATGCGCATGTCCTGTTTGTTCATTTTCATTTCATCTTTTTTTTTTACTGTACGAAAAGTGGAGTACGTTCTCGGTCCCGGACAACAAAATTTGTTGGAACGTGATTATTCAGTTGTCGGAAAAAGAGTCGGAGGAGGCACAGTTCAGGACATCAGAGTGGGGCCCCGAGACGAGCGACAAGATCCTTAAGCAGGTGGGTGATTACAAGACACCTTTTGGATCTCTGGGCGATCTCATCCGGGCCACGCCCCGGGAGTTGATCTCCCAGGTCTTTCTGGAGGATATTCTTTACGAGACCTGGGCTCACGAACGTGTGGCGCTCATTGGCGATGGTATGACTTTTTTTCTTGTTGACTATGCAGCAACATGTGCCATTTGACAGGTACCTTTTTTGTCTACTCATACTCACCGATCGACCGATCTTTTTTTTTCTCAACTCCACTTGGTCTCGCCTCACAGCCTGTCATAAGGTAAAGGATCTATATCTCTACGTTTGTTCGCCAGAGGTTGTTGTATCTCACACCAATGTACCGGAAGACAGCAACATACTCATACCACATCTTGTTCCATTTCGTTCTCTTACAGTTGCTACCAAATGCAGGACAAGGAGCAGTGAATGCGATTCATGACGCAGTCATTTTGGCAAACTGTCTGTATGAAATCAAACCAAACCCAACACACGAGAACCTTGTTCGTGCTCTCCAAACCTACCGCGACGAACGGTACCCGCATGTCAAGACTCAGCACTCTGCCAGTCAAATCAGCGCCAAGATCCAACTAGGACATGTACGTTCTTCTCTATCTCCCCCTTTCCTCTTGCGCACTCGATTGTTTCAATTCATTCAGACAAAAATGCAATGTCATTGATTGTTTTTTCTTCTTTTTTCTTGTTGTGAATGCAAATAGAACTGGGGAGAGAAAATTCTGCGGTACTTTGCACTGAACATGCTCCCGAAGAAGCTGCAATTGAGGCAGGTGGTCAAGGACAGCGCATACTCGCCCCAGGTCGCGTTCCTCCCTCATGTGCCCAGGCGTGGATTTGGTACTGTGCTCCCTCAGAAGGAGTGGGTCCAGGTCGACAAGGCGTAATACACGACGGAGCTTTTGAGCAGTATTTGAAAAAGATCGAAGGGGGTATCGTTGACTATATAATATAAAGCGTACACAACGCGCCCTACATTTTACCATTCCTTCTTCGTTTTATTGGTTCCTTTTTTCTCGCCGTGTCAGTTGGAGGTCGATTTATCTCGACGCAAGAACGCTGCCTCTATTATTTCTTTTGTTTCGAGGTACAAATACAAATTATGGTACAGTGCGGTTCCAAAATAACCAAAAAAAAAAAAAAAAAAAAAAAGGGACGCAAACGAAAAGCACACAAAGCAAGCAAAGAGATACAATCCATCCATGCCCTTTTTTCGTTAAAAAGAGATAGGTCGATCTAGGAACCCACCAAGTGTGAGCATGCGATACATGCCATTCTCTTCGGCTATATCACCAAAAATCATCAGCAGTTGGGCAACTTGCGAGTTGACAGAGTATTCACTCATATACCGGACACCTCACCAACCTCCAAGACATGCCAATGATGCAAAAACAGGGCAATCCCGGATCCGACTGTTGAAAAGAAGAAGACGACTTGGTTCTGTGGAACGTGCAAAGTCCATCTTTGTCTATTACTCAACCGGATTGCATCAAAACCCCGCCCAATAACTACCTATCGTAATAAAATAAATCGAAAATTTACATTGCTTTAGACAGAGCGATTGGACATGCGAGCCCTGTTTTTCGATCCATCCGGTGTCCGTGGGGTGTCTGACAACTATATGTTGAATATTTTTCCAGGCCTTAGTCTCGGAAAGAAAGAAATGGGGCGACCAAGGGTATCTGCAGTTGCTGGGTGGTCTGACAAAGTTGAAGGGACTCTATGGATCGACCTGTCTGGTGATAGAAGAAACCGAGGCGACGGTTGGGATGGATGAGATCAAGTGGATACACCGACGTTGGGTTGCGTTGGAGACGGCACAATTTGGTATAGCGGAACAGGAGGGACAGGAGTGCTTGGATGTGCTCGACTGGTGGGATGAGGTCCAACGGAGTCAAAGAGAACATTAGCTTTCAAGCTTGAACCATGGACTACTAAAATATGCGATTGTCCTTTTCTTGTTTGACTTGCTGTTCGTATTCATATATTGCGGCTTTTTTTCTCTCGTTGATATATTTTGTCCGCAACAGATGCGTCTTGATATATCTTGATCAACCATTAAAAATAAAGTCGTCAACGTTATTCAATCATTGATCATCAGTACCATGGTACCATGAGGACAAGCCACCTCCTTTTTCCTCGGCTGTCGTTTTTACTCTCTCACTCGTATGTTCTTTCCTTTAACAAACACCAACAGCAACCTCTGGACTGGACCTCAGCAACACCACTACCAGCATCAAACATCCACTCGCCAAACCATGGAGTCTGCTTTCATTCGCTTCTTTAATGTGCAAGAACTGGTCGATCACCTAACACTATACCACCTCGACCGCGCCGGAGTTTCGAGACTCATGCAAACAAGTCGACAAATGAACGCAATCTGCGCACCAACACTTTACTTCCACGTCATCGCCTGCTTTGACGACAATAATAAGCTCTTTGGCTCTACCGAGTCGATAATGGCTTTATCCAGGAATGCTCACCATGTTCGACAATTGACTCTAGGTCGCCACGATATCATCTACTACGCCAATTGCGTGATTGCGTTCCTGGACCAACTCGACACACTACAGAACACCACGACCACCGCCACAATTGGACACTCACCGGCACTTTCTCGACCTACTTGGCTCGCACCACTGGATACCCAAATATACACAGTATTCCCCATACCGCCGATGACAATGTTGACGAAACTAGACCTTAAACACGTCGCCACGCCGCGGGGCGATGGGTACCAGAAGAGCTGCCAGGACTCCATAGTGACCCTCACCCAAGCTTGCTGGATTATCAGCTTCAACCCTAACCTTTTGGATCTCAAACTGACATCGGTTCTTCTCATGGACCGCAGGGGCGCTCGGCTCCTGATGACAACGTTGCTCCGACTGCAGAGATTGCGGGCGCTCTACCTCGGCTTTATTCTGGGGAGTTTTACATCGCCAGAGCTGATGCTCAAAGTCGGGATATACTTCCTTTCCGCATGTCCGTCGACTCTTCGGAAGTTGACTCTCAAGTCACATATGGAAGGCAAGGACGATGACTACATAGAAGACATCTCGATGGAGTATGCCGAGTATGAACCGGGGACGCTGCTGTCATGGGGGAAGCTTTACGAAGAGTGCGTGTTGACGACGTCGACGATGCCTCGGCGACAAGGCCCATTTCTGGGATTGAGAGACTTGCATCTTGGCGAGGTGGAGCGGATCTTTTCGAGAGATAACTTTCAATCGATACTCCAACAGTGCCCAAATCTCATTGCCCTCGCGATGCCTAAACGATCCCGGATCAGCGACGTGCAGCAGCTAGCGGGAGAGATTGTTCAGTGGTGCCCGAGATTGAGTGACCTATCCAACGGATCCAACGGATTCAAGTGGGGAAGTGATAATGTTCGGGAGCTGATGGATTGGATCGTCGGAGCGCTACCTCCGCAACAGCTCACAAGGTTCATTTCGAACGGGGAACGGGCTGATATTCAAGGCTTGGACAATCCAGGATCCATGTTCCGGCGACACTCGACTACCTTGCGGGAGATCTCGCTGAATGGCTACAAGAACATCGACATCAAGGTGGTTCAAACGATTTTGGTCGGGTGTGAGGCTCTGGAATCTTTTAGAGTTCATTTCCCGACGTACGGCGATACTCACCGGCACTGTCTCCACCTGGATGACGCTATCGAGATCCCCTGGGCCTGTATCAAGCTACAAGAGCTTCAACTGACGATTGCCATTCCGGAGCGGCCATTCTTTTCCCCTGCAGACGGCACAATCCCCTATTACTATCGACCACCACCAACCACACTTTCGGCAGAGGAGATACAGCAGTTCAGGGAACTGGAATCCTTTTACCGACAACTTGGCAAACTCACACAACTGCGACGGTTGGACCTCCAAGCCCTCTATTTTGACCCGATAACCATGCGTGATTCATCATGGGACTTTCGAGACATGTCTTTCCCGGGAATGTTGAGTCTCGGGAGCAAGAAGAGGGGACGGCCAGGGTACTTGCGGCTGCTGGGAGGACTGACAAAGTTGAAGACGCTGGTTGGGTCGGTGGCAGCTAATACCAAGGAGACATCGATGACGTTCGGGATGGATGAAGTGGTATGGATGGACAAGCATTGGCCGGCACTAGAGAGGGCTGGGTTCCTTATGGTACCGTCTATAGGCCCGAACCCGCTCAACTGGTTCCTGGAGCAGCGACAAAAGAGGGGACGGGAATTGGAACTTTGTGCGCTTTGTTAAATAAACGATTTTGTCCGCAGTTCTTTGAATGTGAAAATCAGTGATCAAATCACTGGGACAAATTAAGTTATCATTGAGGCAGACTGCTGTCCTGGGAGATGATCGACGACGACGATGATGATGATGGCGATGGCGATGGCGATGGCGGTGACGGTGACGGTGACGGTGACGGTGACGGTGACGAGAAAAAAGGACGAACTGGCGGTACCTCGGCTACGGAAGGAACCGATGGCGCATCTGACAAGTCTACAACTTTGGTACCCGGGAGAAGAAGATCTGTCATAGGCCGAGTACCGGTCGATGCTGGCGCATTGCCCAAACCTAACCACCATTATCGTCCCGCGCCCGCCCATTCGATTCAGCACAACCCTCAACAACTCGCACAAGAAAATCGCCCAGCAGCTCTGTCCAAAGTTGACAAACGTGGAAGGAATCTTTTGCTGGCAACAATGTCAGGGAACTGGTGTTCAGGATCCTGGAGATACTGCTGGAGCAATAAGTTCAGACATTCCATTTCCCTAGAACTGTCGTTTCTGATCCTGGGATTGACTAGCGTTGATGTAGGATCGTTATTCCGGAGACAGTCGGGGCACCTTGTGCGAGATTATTTTGGCGGGGCTGTCGGAACGTTGACAGCAGGGCGATTCAGACGATTCTGGTCGAGTGTTGGGCCCTGGGATTATTAGACGTTGAAACTAGGGCCATGGAAGGGCTCTACCATCATCAATAACCGATACTATGTATCAATCAGGATGACGCGATCTAATTACCCTAGGGCTGCAAGTGGATCTGATCTTTACGATTGCGATTCCGGACGAGCCTCTCCACCGATCCAAAGCAATGGGCGTCGTACCCTACTACAGCCGCCCATCTCCAACGACTCTCTCAGCTACGTTGACTGCACAGCTTCGGTCCCTGGAGGCCCTTTACCGACAGCTAGGCTCACTCACAGAATTGAAGCGCTTGAATCTGGAGGCCATCTACTTCGACCTGGCTTGGCGACCGCTCCACGGACACAATGTTCCGATGGAACTTGTTTCCGGGGATAGTGAACCTCAAGAACAAAGAGACGGGGCGGACAGGGTACCTGCATCTACTGAGAGGGCTGACAAAGTTAAACGCGCTATTCGGGTCGGTCTCGGCGACGACTAAGGAGACAAGGGCGACGATTGGGATGGAGGAGATGAAGTGGATGGATAAACATTGGCCGCCAGTGTTGGAGAGGGCGCAGTTCTTTGCGGACACGAACGAGAAGCCGTTTCAATGGTTCCTGAAGCAGCGGGCCGGTGGTAAGAAGACCTTGCAGCTTGCAGCAATAAGATATCATAGCATTCTGGGACAACATCATTGTGAAAAATCCTCTTTACTAAAAGAAACAAAAAGCAAATTAAAGAAAAGAAACAAGAAAGCATGGAAGGACATCAATAGTGGGAGTACGGAAAACTATGTACAAGAGTTAACTAACAAAAGAGCAAAAGAAAATAAAACGCGCAAACAAAACAAAACAAAATACAATGCCATCCAGATGGGTATAAAACGGCGAGGAGGACGGATGGCTAATCAACCCTTTTCGACAAAAAGAAGGGTCTCTTTAAGCCTGCTCGACGTCATCCTCGTGCTCCATTTTGGATGGTTCGCTGCTGTTGCTGCCGCTGTTGGTACTCCTGTTCAGGGCAACGGTGGGGCTTGGCACTGCCGATCCGGTGGTACGGGTAGGGCGCGGCAACAAGGTCACGGGCAGCCCTCCCAAGAACAACAGTGGTTCAGACTCGACATCATCTTGACGGCTGCTCTGAACTGCAGCCTGCTCGGTGGCGGTGTTGAGCGACCCGCCGGCGTCGTTGTCGATCTCCGTCTCCTCAGACACAACAACAACTCCGCTTACTTCGGCTTGGTGCATCGTGGGGCATATCCCAGCGATGTAGCCAACAGGGGCGGAGCGCTGCTGCTCAGTTGAGAAGGTCTCGGAGCCGGCATCGACGTGTATAGGAATCCTGACGGTGGGGCGATCTATCCGTCCTGTTCCATGAACACTCTGACTACTGCCATTCCCTGGGACTCCAACAGACGGGTTCACCGACGCGACTCCTGTGCACCCTTCGGCGGCGACCTCGTCTTGACCGATCGGGGCAGCTTGGTCAAGACCTCTTACTGGCAGCCTCGTGGAATTGAGGGTGCTTATAGGGCAGGAGGCGCTTATGGGGATGTTGAACTCGACTTCGTCTGTTATCCCCGTTGGATGCGCGTCTCGTTTACCAATAAGACGCAGACCGACGGTGGGGGGCTCGTAGTTCTGTTCAGGCATCGACATCATCACTTCTCCAGAGCCGGTGGGGATCGCGGACAAAATCTTGCGGTAGTCCTGTTCCTGCTGCTGGGCGAGATGCTGTTGTTGTTGCTGTCCGAACTGGTCGACGGCACCCCCGAAACGACGTGGCTCCTGCTGGTCAAACAGGCCAATCATCTTGTTGACTTCAAGAATCTTGGGTCCGACCGCGTCGTCAGAGAGAGCGAGGTTCTCGTGTCCTGGTCCTTGGCCAAAGCCTTCCCACACAAAGTCCATGTGTGGGTCATCTTGACCCTCTAGATCCAACGAGAGGCTCTTGGTAGGCACCCCACTGGATGGGATTATGCCGCTAGAGCCGTGATCTGTGCATGATTGATCCGTGGCGGTGGGTTGAGAGCCTGGACTAACGAACAACGACAACCTACGAGTAACCTCATCGCCCTCAGCAGAGAGACCGACCTTGGCATCCAAGAGGGTGACCTTGGGGGCAACTGTGGCGGCGATGACATTGCCGGCAGAAGCGGAAGACTCGATACCACAGAGAAGATCAATCATAGCCTGGCTGTTCAAGCGGCGAGCCAAGGCCAAAGCAGTGAGACCGTTCTTGTCCACAACAGACACATCAACGCCGCGGTCCATGAGCTCCTTGGCCAAGGTCTGGTACTGGAGAGCGACAGCGAGATGGAGCAAGGTATGGCCAGTGCTGTTGGTGATCGACAAGCCTTCGACGTTCTTGACGTTAGGTGTGTCAAGAGCCTTGAGAGTCTCGATGACCATCTCCTCGAGGCTCGAGAACTGAGTTCCGTTCAAGGAGGACGAACCATCGAGGTTGCCCTCCAAGAGATCGCTCCAGAGCGTGAACTCGTTGGCGCGGTTGAGGACAGTGTCCAAGGGACCCTCCATGCGGGCAGCGACGTTCAACACGCGCTGCAAGGCCAATTTCATAAGCTCCTTCTCGTTGTCGTCGACATAAGCAAAGGTAGCCTGGGCAGCGGTGGCATCACCAGCGTTCGCGACAAAGACAGCGACGGTCTCGGCCTTGTTGGAAGCGGGGGTGACACACTCGAGCATGTGGTCGCGCTGGGGGATGACGGGAACCAAGTTCTCGCCAAAGCAAACATAGATGAGCTCGCCGACCTTGAAGCCAGATCCGTGAATGGTGACCAAGGTACCTCCACGGACGGGACCGCTGTTGGGAGTCATATGGCTAATGAGAGCAACAGTGGGCAGCAGCAGCTGATGATCCTGAACGATCGACTCGGGGAAGAGGGATATCAATGGGTCAGGAGGTGGCGGCGAGGGTACAGTGAACGGAATGTCGGTGTTGTCAATAAAGTCCTCCATCTCTGGACTGGACGACCATTCAACGGGCGAATCCAGTAGGGAGTTGGGGGGCGACGGTATTTGGTGTTGTTGCCCTATAGGACTACTCCCAAGTTTGATTCTCGATTCCTTTTTCGATTTCGAGGTGACGGACTTGACAATGCTGCGGACAGTCGATCCCTGGTCCTGGAGGGGCTGATCGGGCTTTCCCTGGACCTTGGTGGCAGCAGCGAGAGCACGCGATGCGACTCTGTTCTTGTTCTGGTGGTAGAACATCAGGGGAAGGGTGACATGGGAGTCGATCGAGACGTCCGACTGGGAGTCGAAGCGAATGACGAAACCTTCCTTCTCCTTCTTGTGTCCGCAGTAGCAGTTGATTTTGAACTGGATGTTGGCAACGCCAGAACGGAAGCTGATCAGGGCATCTCCACTGTCAGTGCGGTGCAACTCAGGGAGCATATGCATAATCTATGTGAGCAAAGAATGCAAAGGAGTTAGAAATCATTACCATGATTACAATAACACACATCTGGAGTTCCTGAAGATGTCCTGTATGATGGGCGTAGTAATAAAGCTCGAAAGGCTACAACATATTAAAAAACGTACTCTGCTCTCGGTTTGGTCGAGCTTGGCAGACATGCGACGGGCACAGCGGAGACAGGCCTCCTTCTCCTCCTGCCAGTTGTTGGAGGGACACTGGAGGGTGGCGGCGATGTCGATGATACGCTTGGTGGCCATTTCCTCCGGCGACATGATCTTGTCGGGCTGGGAGAAGAAGAGGTCCTTGGGCAGACGCGCAAAGTCGAAGGCGTTGATAAGATTGTTGTTGTGGTCGACGATGGAGAGTTCCACGTAGATGATGGTCTCGATACGGAGACGGTCCTCGATCTGAGTGGGCACATACTCCTGTAGCTCCTTCTTGAAGACGTGAGTTTTGACGTTCAAGCGGTGTGCGATGGTTGGCTTGTTAAAGCTGTTGTATTTTTAGTGGATTGAAGGTCGTTGTTGTTGATTGTCGTTGGTGGTTGTTTGGGAGTGTTATTGTTGTTGTTGATGATGTTTTGTGTGATAGTGAGTGAAGAGAGTGAGTGGGAGGAAGAGGATGAAGTGGAAGTATAAAGAACGGACACAAAAAGCATAAAGGTAAAACGTTAGCATCAAAAAATAGAGCTGAGGCCCGACAGTAAGTGACTTGACTAAGCAAAAGTGATATAGCACTGATCGCACAGGACAAGAGACTTGCCTTGAGAGGGTGTCGTTGAGGGAGAAGAGCAGAGCGTTGTTCCATTCGGGAGAGGCCAGCTGGTTCTTTTTGAATTCGCCCATTGACGCATCCTGTTTGTTATTGACATATATAAGATAAGGAGTGTAAGTGTCTGCTATTTCTTGGCTATTTGCAGTGCTCGAGTGTCCGTTGTGCTTTCATAGCTGTGTGTGTTGCGAGTGTAATGGGAGTGAGTGTGAATAGTGAAAGGGTGAAAGGGTGAAAGGGTGAGAGTAAAGAAAGAGGAAGAGAGTGAGAAGGAGCAGAGTGTGTTACCTCGTGGTGGTGATGGAGGAAGGAGGTGTCGAAGGCGGACAGATCCGACTGGCCGAGGACCTGAAGGAGATTAGAGGAATGAGGAGGCATAGGAAAGGGGAAGGAAGGGATGGCTGTGGGTTGTCAATGCAAAGGGATATTAGGTTGTGCGAGAGTGAAGGAAGGAAAGGAGAAGAGAGAGTAACGGTGGAGATGGAGGTGGAAGTGAGAGGAGTGGTCCACGGATGGGGAAGAGGGGAAGGAGAGGTGGGAAGGTAAGGGAAAAAGAGGTAAGGAGAAGAGAAGAGAAGAGAGAGAGAGTGAGAAGGGAAGACGAGACATACACCTTTAGATAGACACCAGCCACATTCATACAACAACTCCCTTCAAGAACAAGACACCCTTTGCCTCGGACAAACACAACATGAAGACCCCAAAGAGACAAAAGCAAACAAGGTCTTCCCAAGGAACGTACACAAGGGGGCACAAAGGGGAGCTTGGTCCCCCGATGAGGTCAATTGGGATATGCGATCCCTTCTGCCCGGCTATTCTTTGCTTTTTCCCTTCCCGCCGCCCTTTGGTTGGTTGTTCACATTTCAGGAGGGAAACCTCTGTCGACCGAGAGTTTTTTAGAGTCCAGTCGTAAGTGCTGCGTTGGATCAATTGGAGCAACCCCTAATTGACCATTGCACCGACATCTAATTGAAAATTGATCCTCATGTGATTCCAGCCAGCAATTGAAACTAAAAAAGAATTGCCCACTCCTCCCATGCTCGATAGTGCAAACACAATTACACTGACGATTTGTCGACTATGCATTTCTTGACATGCCGTAAGTCCGTGCTGCTACTTCTCGGCGTCGTTGTCACTTCTCCATTTTTCATCCTTTTTTGTTGTTGTCATTGTTGAGCGGTTATTGGCTCTTTTGCCGTGGAGGCGAACCAAAAATGGGTCTGTATGTGGATATTGGTTGTTGACTTGTTGAAGCGTAAAGGCTTCGATATGTTCAAATCATGATCATAAAAAGAGAAAGAGGACCTCCTTACCTGCGATTCCTGTGCAATAGATCTAGAAGAGGATACTTCTGTTTTGAAGGGCGATCAGTAGACGATTTCGGTGGTTGATGATAGTGGCACGCACCGTGGGCTCAATTGCATTTTCCTTCCTCAGATGATCCTTAAAGTAGAGGTATAATGTTATTGACGGTGTCAGTGTGTGGTCGGCGGGTGGAAGGTGCAAGGGTTCAGAATGTGGTGGTGGGAAAGAGAAGGTCACTCACGACCTCCGATTGATGCAACAAGGACCTTGCCAACAACTCCTTTTTTCACTACAGTAATAAGCTGTACTTATCGTAAAGAGACTGATGTTTCCTCTTGTGCCGCTACGGTTAACACCAACCTGGATATGTCAATACAGGAGGTCCCTAGGATCCAGAAATCGCTCAAGAACGCGAACTCGATCTAGTTCTCGACTCGTCCACCCAGGCCTAGAAAGGTCTTATGCAATCGGCCGCTACCCCTCAGGAGAGAGAACCAGGGAAGAAACACGTTGAGCATTACAAGAGCAAGATTACACATGTTCCTTGGTTGTGTGGGAAACCAACAGGCAGAGTGGAATGTTCTCCATCCGGAGAATAGTCAACCCCAAAGGGGCTGGAAGGCGGGATCAGGGTCATTAGTTTCAAGGGTGGTACTTCTCGGGTATTTTTACACTTACCTCTTCTTCAGCCCCTTTCTCTTTCTCGCACTTGTCAGTCAGTCAGCCCTCTTCCATCTCTTGCTCCTCTCTCGCCTATCTCTCTTTTGTGACAAGTGTGGACAGTCATTGGTCAAGGAAGAAGAGTATTTCCCATCAAACCATTGCTTGCGAGTGCCCTATGATAGACGCGCTTGCTTACCCACTTCCCATTGTGTCCTTCAGTCGCCATTCCCTCTCACTCGCATTTTGTGTGGCTTCCCCTAGTTTTATTTTAGGCACCAGGACAAATGCACCTTCTCCTTGAATAGCAGGATGGCTAGTAGTTCCCCTTTTTCGACCTAATAACAAAACTGAGAGCATTAAAAAAGAGGGAAAAGAACAAAGATCCATCCATGTCAACACCATGCATTTTGTTTGTCGCACTGCTATTATTTCTCAGGGACAAATTTCGCTCGCCTCTTTATCGTCGTAAGGGAGGAGAGGAGGAGGCAAAAAAGAAAGAAAGGCGGACAGGCGGGAGGATAGAATGAGTGAGCAGGAGGAGGTATCGAGAACTTCTTTTTTTTTCCGTGCTCACTTTTTGTTCGCTCACTCTCTTCATTTCGATTCTTGCGCGCTTTCGTGCTTGTTACCATTCCATGGGGAATGACGAGAGGCATTTATCAAATGTTTCATGGTTGACTCTATCCGTAGAGTTCTGAGAAGAAGTCAACATGCCAATACATAGAACAGCATCTAAAAAAAAACGGGGTCAACGAGATAAACACGCACGAGCACAATGAAAACAATAAGCTGGTAACTGAGCCGGTCGCCAGTTCGTCAGATAAACGACGTCGCCTCTCTGCGTTTCTTGCCTTTCCAGTTTTCTCTACACGTTCTCTCTTTCTTAACTTCATCTTTGTCGCCTTTTGTTTTTTCCTCTACTCCTCCTTGACCACCTTCCACTTCTTCTTACTTCTTCCAATACCACTCGCTCCTTCATTCTATCCTTGCATCAAACTTCAGAGTTCAACTGCTTCCTTTCACCTCTCTTGCCACAACTACTACCGAATCATTAATACCTTAATCCAAAGCCCATCGAAATAATGTCTCGACACACGGACCACTCATCGTCCGATGACCACCAATCGCCCATATACCAAGCCCATCCTCCCCCGTACCAAGCACACACATACACTCACACCCACACCTTCCCCATCGCTCATTCACACTCTATCACCATCAACCCGTCAGCACTTTCTCCATCTTCTTCCTCTCCTTCCTTGATCTCACCCATACTCTCGCCCTCCTCCTCTCAGTCCAAGAAAAAGTCCCTCCAGGTGACATGGCATCCATCCGTGAACCAGCGTCAGGCCGAGAAGCGTAATCGTCGGACAGCCATACTCCTGGCAGTCCTCCTCTTCTTCTCCTCTGTGACGCTGATCCTTGTCCATTTTTCCGGCTGCGATATCGCCACGGGTCATTGTCAACAACTCCGTAAATCTGATTTCGGTTCCTCAAATAACAATAACGCTGGAGCGGCCTCTCATGGACGGAAACGACTGCCAACGCCACCAGCAGGGACAATGTATGGTGGAGAGGCCTGGATGATGGATCAAGACGGTCTTGTTACCGGGCCTGGCAAGTCCAGGTCGGGAGGGAACGAGAAGACCTGGGATCTGTATGGACGACCAGCTGGTTCTTCTTCATGGAAAAATGACAAGAGCTCTCAAGATTTGGCAGCCGGTTCTGATTCTGGTGTCGATAGAGGTGGCGTGTCTGGTGGAGATGAAGAACAGGAGGATTATATGGTTTCGGATGGGATGGATGTTGGTAGCAATGCTAACGAGGGGAAAGGGGGTGAGGTGGATGAGTTCTTTGAGGATGACGAGTATGAGATGGATGGGAGTAGTGAGGGTGATGATGAAGAGGATGAGGACGACTTTTTGCTGGGCTTGACTCCAGGAGCAACACCTCAGGAAGCATATATCGATATCTGGAACGAGGGCAGTGACAACCTCTCGGAGGACGACTTTCTGGAACTGGAGGAAGACTACCATTTGGTGGCAAAGACAGGACGATCTCAACAGCAGTCACTTGGTCGCAGCCTGGACCCCAACACAAAATACATGACCTACCTCCCCTACGCCGGTCTGACCAACCAATTCTATGGCATGCTCCGTGCTATCATGGTCGCCAAGTCCCTGGGCAGAACCTTGATCCTGCCTCCGATTACCGCCTCCAGCCACGACAAGTCCAAGCAGAACCAGCCTTGGTCCGACTACTTTGATCTCGGCACCTTCATGCAGCTCACGGGGGTGAATGTTGTCGAACTCAAAGACTTGCGACAGGCCGACAGGTTTAGTTCGATCGAGAGTCTGAACTGCCACATCACCTGCGGATTTGGATCGTTGCGACCCCTGGATTTCACGGCGAAGGAGTTCCTGAGGCAGTGGAAGTTTGATCTGTCGATGACCCAGCTCGAGATCGAGACGACAGAGTTCAATGAGCTCGTGCCGGCGCTCCGGAGTCAGGAGAACGAGCAGATGTTGTGTATCACCAATGGGTACAAGATTGCGGTCCCAACGAAGGAGGAGTGGGATCTGTATGGACGGTACTTTTATTTTAACCCTGCGGTCGACCGATTCTTTTCTGCGGCGCTGGATAAGCTGAGTGCCAGGAACAGTTTGCAGCAACAGCAGCGTCTCTACGAGTCTGAGCAGGAAAGGAGCCAGCAGCAGGAGGAGGAGTCTTTGGGACTTGACGAGGAGAAGCAACAACAACACCATAACGACTTTGACCAAAGTGTCGACACTAATGACCAACTTTATGAACACATGAACAACGCCGTCACCACCAACACTCGCCACTACTATAACAACAATAATATCAACAACGCGGCCCCACCCGGCTCTTACATCTCTATCCACGCCCGGCGCGGGGACTTTATCGATTACTGTCAGCAACAGTTCCCACATGCACTCTCATCGTGCCTCCCAACAACCCAAGAGCTGGCCTCGAAGCTGAACGATCTGTTGGTGTCCGACCCTAGTCTTCGTGGTCTGCCCGTGTATGTCTCTACAAACGAGGACCGGTCTGAGGAACTGGCCGAGTTCCGGTCGATGGGTTGGCAAGTCTTGGAGGATTCGTTCCTGGAAGCGAGTGAGAGGCTTGGAGTGTTTGGCCCGATGATGATGGATCAGGTGTTTATGGCGCAGGCGCAGACACTGATCGGTGTCCGGACGAGTACCTTTTCAAGGGTGGGTGTTTACCGTCAGGAGGACTGGTACGGACGTCGTGCTTTCCTGATGTGATATTTTGATCAGTTGTTTCAAATAAAGTTGATTTGCCACCAAATTACTTTACCTCCCTGACAGTCACCTTTCGTTTCCGAGGTTTTTGTTTTGGTTGCTTTTGATCATTGCAATTGCATTCATTCTTTCCTTCTTGTTTTCTCATCTCGCGATCAACTTCTCGACAAACATGTTCAGACTCTCGACCTGCAGCAGAGGAGCCAAGACGGCAACCTCCCTCCTAACCACCTCAGCCTCATCAACACCAGCATCACACATTCGCCCCACTGCAGGCACCGCGCAGATCAGAAGCTACGCAAGACCACCCAAGCCCTCCTCCTCATTCCAGCACCAACAACCAACCGCACAAAAGACAACCGCACAAAAGACAACCTTTAACAGCGCAAGCTCAACAACCGCCCGCGCACCCAAGGCCTCCAAAACCTCAAACGCCCTCACCTTCCTCGCCGTATCCTCCCTCGGCATCGGCGCATACCTCTACCAATGGAACCAACACAGTTCCTCGTCCGGTGTTTTGTCCTCCAACCCCTTCTTCAACTTCTTCTCAACCTCTCCAGCCGATACCCTAACCACCGAAAAATGGACCCCCATCCAACTGACAAAAATCACAAAGGTCTCCGACCACACCTCGCTCTTCGAATTCCAACTCCCTTCTCCCTGTGCGATCCCTATCAGTTCTGCGATCTATGTCAAGGATGATCAGATTCAGGCCATGAGGGCTTATACGCCTGTGCATTCGACGGAGCAGGAGCAAGGGACGGTTCAGTTGTTGATTAAGCGGTATAGTGAGGGCCAGGTGTCGAGGTTTATGCATGATGCCAAGGAGGGGCAGAGGATTGAGATGCGTGGGCCGGTGTTGATTTGGCCTGGTGGAAGGGAGGATTTGAAGCAATGGGATGAGATTGGCATGGTATGTTCTATCTACCTCACGCGTTAATGCCTTTGTAACTGTTTTCGCGTTTGGTGTTATATCATGTAACTTTCTCATTGACCATTGCAACTTTGGACCAATAGATCGCAGGAGGGACAGGAATCACGGCGTTTATGCCAATCATCCACTCGGCTTTGACAAATCCAGACAAGAAGGTCAAGATTTCGCTCCTCTTTGCCTCTCAATCGCCTGAAGAACTCTACTTCAAGGACGAACTCGACTACCTCGTCAAGACCTTCCCCAACCAACTCCACGTCTCCTATACCGTCGACAAAGCCCCCGCTGCTACTTCAGAGACTGAGACTGTTTCCAAGTGGGAGGGCCATGTCGGATTCGTAAACCAGGGAATGCTCCAGGGACTGTTGCCACCGCCCAAGAAAGTGATCACTCAAGGGGATGCCACCCAAGAGCAGGAGAAGAAGTCGATTGTGTTGGTGTGCGGACCAGAGAGTATGGTAAACCATGTTGCGGGCACTCGTGGGATGAATGGACAAGAACCTATTCGTGGGGTGTTGGGCGCAATGGGATACCAGAGGGAGCAGGTCTTCCGTTTCCCCAACTAGGATTTTGGTTCGAAACTGAATGACTAAATATCTTGTGTGGTATGACACATTCACCATGCATGTTTTAAGCTATGTTGGCGGTTGATGTGCTTTATGTGTTCTTTTGCTCAGTCTGTGTCAATTGCGAGTCTTTTGTGCGCAAGTATGTGAAAGAAAGTGAGACGAAGGGAGCGTTGACTATCTGTTGAGCAATGCTCATGAACGCATGTCAGGCCCGTGTGGCGCCGAAAGCGGTCACATGAGCGGCCAACTCCAAACAACGATGTCAATTTCGAAGGTTTAAAAAGAGAGAGTCGCCAGCAAGCTTTGCTTCTTTTTTTCACACAAACCTCAAGAACACAAGAACATACAACAATGCCATACAGGAAGCGCGTGCCAGAGTTCCAGGCCGTCATCATGGCCGGCTACGGAAACGGGTAATGGGACCCTCCTCATGAACAGGAACACAGCGCCATGCCCAATAACTACACCGAGCACCACATGTATTGACCGTGAGGGCTACCTTCCTTTTTCACACCACGTTGGAACATGTAGACTGATCCCATTGAGCGACGAGAAGAACAACATGCCAAAGGCACTTTTGCCCATCGTCAACCAACCCATGATCTCATACCCTCTCGCCTGGTTGGAGTCCTCCGGCGTCTCTGGTGCGTTACCACCCGTCGTCTTCTCCTCTGCTACTTCTGTTCGCGCTCTTTGTTCCCCGTCCGTGAGAAATTAACGCCTACGTCCTCGCGTCTCTTACGAACGTTTAGATGTTATTGTTGTCAGCTTGGCGTCGGGATCAAAAAAGTTGGGACATTATCTGGATAGAGTCTACGAAGGACAGCTTCACATCAGCATGGAGATCGTAGATGATAACTGTGGAACTGCCCAGGCTTTGGCCCGGATCAAGGACAAGATCAAGGTACACAAAACCCTTCCTTGTTCTGATGGAAGATGATACCATTGGCATTCTGCACTCAAGTCTTACGAGGATGAGGAGAACCTATGACGAAGTGACTCATCGGTCGCTTTTTTACCTTGCGTATGCGCCACATTAGACCGACTTTATTGTGATCAGCTGTGACCTGTTGACGAGTCTGCCACCTCACCAGTTCTTGGATATGCACCGTTCAGAAGACCCCACAGTGACCGCCCTGTTCTTTGAGCCCAGCAAGAGCGAAGGTGGACCCACAGGATCTAGCAAGGAGACTGGTATGCACACTCTACTCTTTACAGAATAAGGCGAATATGTGTATGTTTATGGTTGTTATGACTCATTCCATACTCACCAACTCACCATAATCCATTTTATACATTTTTTTTCTCTTTGTGCAACCTTTTAACCTATCTCACTTTTCATTGACACGGACATGGATAACTAACGGGATTAAACAGAGGTGACGCAGTTTGTGGGAATTGACGCGTCAAACTCGCAATTGGTCTACTTGAACAACTCGGAAGAGATGGACACGGAAGAGTTCTCAGTAAGGGTGTCATTGTTGAGCAAGCACCCTGTCATGAACATCACCCGACTCTTGCAGGACGGACATTTGTACATTTTCAAGCGCTGGGTGATTGACTTGATCAACGAGGTCTCGATCAAGCGTTCGCGCGCCAGTTTGAAGGAGCATGTCTTGCCTCTTCTTGTTAAGAGTCAGCACCAGCGTGTCCTTGCTGACCGTGAGGGTGTCACCAAAGGTAACTACTTTTCCTTCGTTTTCTAGGACTTGTGGATAAGGCGTTTGCTGGACATTGTATTACATGTGATTGAGGATTGGCGTTGCGCAATGCGAAGCAAAAGGCGCTCCCTGAAATTGTTTATTGACAACGCCCGACCTTTCTCCTTTTTATAAATATAGCTGCGGAATCGTTGACGGCAAATCCTAGCACTCAGGCATTGGCGTTGAGTTTGTCGACGACACAGGCACCCGAGATTGAGGACCAGTCTGAGAATGCACAATGGAAGAGCCCTGTCAAGTGCAAGGCCTTTGTCGTCGCCAAGGATGTCTACTGCGGACGCGCCAACAGCATCTCCAACTACTTTGAGCTCAACCGCTACGTACGTTATTTTCGTGTCCTTGTTTCTTGTTGCAAACCCAATTGACCACAAATGGCTAATCATTCTATGCATGAAACGACGAAAAAAAAATAGTACACAAAGATTACGGATAAGGACAGGAACCCAGGAGGACAGGGCCAAGTCGGTGCCGACTCACTCGTAGGAGATGACACCAAACTGGGTGACCGCACATCCGTCAAGAAGTCGACCCTGGGTTCACATGTGACGATTGGCAAGAACGTCAAGATTGTCAACTCGATTGTGATGGACCATGTGGTCCTGGAGGACAACGTGAAGCTGGATGGGTGTATCGTTTGCTCGGGGGCCAAGATCTGTGAAAAGTCGTCGTTGAAGGATTGTGAAGTTGGAGGTGGGTTCCGGGTTGAGAAGGAGACGCAGGCTAGAAATGAGAGGCTTGTTGATTTCCAGGAGCAGTAAGAACTGTGCTTTCTCCGACCTTTTCTCCTCTACATACATGTACAGCGTCTACCGGGTTGCTGGATGAAGGGTGAGGAGGGTGGTAGGAGTGGAGGAGTATGGTTCGTAGATAACGATAATAAAAAGTTGTGTCCTTGTTGGCTCCTCTCTCTCTGTCTCTCTCTGTCTCTCTCTGTCTCTCTCTGTCTCTCTCTGTCTCTCTCTCTCTCTCTCTCTCTGTCTCTCTCTCTCTCTCTCTCTCTCTCTCTCTCTCTCTCTCTCTCTCTCTCTCTCTCTCGCTCATTCTCTCCCACAAGTGCACGATCATGACCTTCATCGCCCATCGTCATTTAACTGTCTGTATGAATTCTATTTTTTCTAAATGACTAAAAAATTTGTTTGGTGGGAGCTGGACGCGAAATTTGTTGAGGGAGAGAGAAGGGCCGCTTCGGTCAATTAGAGACGTGCATCTGTCCGTCTGTCTATCTGCCAGGCGAGGGAAAGAGAGAGTGTAGAAGAGTAGGCAAATTGACCAATCGCTGCACTAACGTCCGTCATGTTGTCTTTCTATCATACCTTTTTTTTTTTTTTTTTTTTTTTTTGGTCATCGTCGTCATTTGCATATATGCAAATAGAAAGATGGGCGCAACGATATTATCAGCGCCAATGGATGCTTAGACGATAATCAGCAAACATTCACCACAGGATGACAGTGCAGGGAGAACTGACAGTGTGAGTTGGCGCGGGAACTCGGTTGGTGGATAATCTGTTTTGCTTACCATACATAATTGAACGAGTAGAAGGAAGACTGAGTCCCTCTCTCTTTCTTTTACTCTCTCAGCTCCTATGAAAATCAGAAAGCTCAGAGTTGTCACTTTTTTGTGTTCGCTCAAGTGTGCTCTTCTTTGTTTGTTGTACGACAGAGCGTTGGAGAGTTGGAGAGTTGGAGAGAGAAATATGTCTCATATACAAACTGCTGTGCGCTTCACTACCGTTGACCGTTAACAAAACCAAACCAGAAACCCTGCCAAGTGAGCAAACAGTTTATCACCTCCTATCCCCTGACCTTTCCCTTTATCGTCACCACCGTCATCAACATCATCATCTGGTCCCCGCAATGCAATAAAAAAATGAAGTTTGAATAGCCGCCGCAAAACGATCGAAGCAAACAGACGATCTTTTTAGTGCGGGGTTCATGTACCCTGCCTCGTCTTCCTCTCCCTTCACCCTCCCTGTTTTCTTTCTCTTCATTATTTATTTTCGGAGATGAAGAAGGAGAATAAAAAAAATGTAAACTCCACCCACGCCATGTGGGTATCGGAATGATAATAAAACCAAAAGACTTTTCTGCCCCTTCCTTTCTGTGCGTCATCGCCAAAACTCTCCACTCTCTCTCTCTCTCTCCCTTCTCATCGATGGCGGTAGTTTACAGCAAAAAAGAAATCTGAAAAGAAAAAAAAATCATGCGAAGGATCTCCGCCGTTTTTTTCCTGTTTGTTTTTTTTTTTTTTTTTTTTTTTTTTTTTTTTGGCTTGTTATGTTTTTTGTTTTTGCAGACTGTGTGGTGATGATGCCGTTTGTTGTTTGTGGAGTTGAGTTGGCGAGGAGGGGGGGAGGAAGGGGGATGTGTGATGTTTGCTACTGCTGTTATCAAACATTTTTTTTTCGATATGATGCTTGATTGATCTTCAAAAATAGATCTCGTCCGCAGCCCCCCATCCTCCCCATTGAACTCACGCTTTCTCCCCACCTTACTCCCTGTTTTTCTCTTGTGATTGTTGTTGCTTTGTTTTTGGACTTGAGCCCAGTCCAGCCCAGCCCAACCTCTCTCATTTTTGTCCTCTTTTATTTCACAAAGTGCCAAGGCGCATGCATACTTCAAGTAATGAAAAACGCCTTCAGACTAGACAATAAATAACCCAAGAAAAAAAAAGGTACTGTACATTGGAGACATTGTATGTAGTTTTTGTGAAAGATTTTGCGAATTCGCTTTTATTGTTTTTTGAGAGGCGCACGGCGCCCCTTTGTTGGGTTTTTGGGGTTTTGCCACATTGGGCTGAAGTTTTGAGTAATGTAGCAAGATGTTTTTGAACTGAAAAAGAATGTACAAGAAAAAGAAAAAGGTAACTAAACTACAAGTGGAAACGAAATGCAAAATGAACTGAAAAGCAAAAACGAGCAAAAAGAAAAGGAACAGATAGAGGAAGAGTTGCCCCTTATTCATCTAATCATGCGATGAGGCTGGACTCGATGATGGTCTGCTGTTGGGGGGTCAAGGGCAAGGTAGAGCCATGAGGGAAGTTTGCGTTGTGGAAGGCATCGGCCTGGATGGAGGCTGTGGAGGAGTACGAGGCAGTGTACTTTGAGATGATCTTCTTGAGAGCATAAGGAAGAACCTTCCAGGGGAAGACCTTGACGTCCTTCTCGATGTTGCGGGGCTTGGGGTTAGGGAAGGACATGATGAGCTTGAAGAACTCTGCAGACTCGGGCTTGCACTTTGAGACGGTAATAGGGCGGAATCCCTCGAGGTTGCGGCGGATACGGTTCTTTTCCTCGACGGTGAAGCGGACGGCGATCAGGGACTCGAGGAGGTATATGCAGTCGACGGAGGTGAGGAAGCAATCGTTTCTCTCGGCCCAGTAGATGCACGACACAACAATCGAATTGGGCTGGCGGTCAGCGGGGGCGACGGGAGCAAAGTTACAGTGGATATCGTTTCCGTCCTGGCGTCTCCAGAACTGGACGAGACGACGATGGGACTCCCACTCTTCACCGGACCAGTTGATGGCCATATCATCCATGTTGCCGGTGAACTTGAGGTTGGCCTTGTTCAACAACGAGGCATAGGGGTTGTAGTTTCCGACGGAGGCAATGTTGCTTGTGTTGGGGTGGGGCTGGGAGGACATGTAGGCGGCGGAGGTGGGGGTGGTGGGTTGGGAGGACTGGTTGGAGTGAATGTAGTTTGCATTGTTGGCGGAGGGCGACATGGCGTACGTCGAGGTGACGAGATCAGCCTGCGAATAAGAGGACATATGGGGGGCGATCATCTGGCCTATTGGCAGAGACGAGATGGAAATTTATAATCGTTTAGTGACTGGTTCGTTGGGATGGAGGGAAGTGGCTTAGATCATGACAAAGAGAACGAGGAGAAAGGACTTACTGGCGGCGTTGTAGTAGCCAGGGCGGGCGTAGGGGGAAATGGGGGTGCGGGGTCCGTAGGGAGAGGTGGGGGAGTACAAAGAGCTGTTGTCGTATGCAGACGAAACACTCAAGTTGTTGCCGTTGTACTCGTCGTCTATTTATCATTTTATCGAAGAGAGAATAGAGTTCATTAGTGCCAGACATTCAGAATCGACTGTCGAGAGAAAAGAGAGCTGGGGCGGGGAACTTGGGCTGACGTAACAGTGCGAGACAAAGAAGGATACAGTCCACATGGTAAGGAAAAAAGAAAGGAGCCAGGGAAATTATATGTTCCTTGTAAACTTACGATGAGTAAGGCCGTTGCTGCCGAGGGGGTTGGGGGTAGCAAGAGGAGAAGCCTGCTGGTGCTGCTGCTGGCTCAACTGTGCGTGGGAGAGATCAAGATCGGTGACGAGGTGATGCTTCTTTTGGCTGAGGCCCTGCTCGTAGATCATCTTCTCGTTGCGCTTGGCACCATTATTGGCCTGAGCGGCGGTGTTGTTCTGGATATCTGTTGTGCACAAGAAAAAAGGAGGTGATGTTGGTCAGGAACCCGAAACAGAGACAATGCTTGCATCAAAAAAGAAAGACCGAAAGGCTATCGGTTTCGGCTCATTATTTTTTGGTTGCTTCTGTGCATAACAAACAAATGATCAGAATGGCTAAGAAAAACTTACCATCGTAGTAGTTGAAGTCACCGAAAGGCCAGCTTTCCATGACCATATCATTCTCCATCTGGAGGACGTAGAGGGGCACCTTGTTGACAAACCACTTTGTGATGGAGAAGTTGGGGACGATGCAGCTGAGGGTGACGTATCCGTTGGCAGCGTACTGCTTGGTATCGACAACAAGGGTACCGAAACCGATGCGGAGGGCCTTGTCAGAGTTGGACTGGAGAGTGACGGTGAAGGTCTGACCCTCGGGGCCAAAGTGGGGGCTGTATTCGAGGACGCGGGGGGGTTGCATCTGCATGGGCTGCTTGAATGTGGTCATTTGTTGTTGTTGTTGCATAGGTTGTTGCATTTGGTGATCGGCCATAGCGTACTTTCTTGGCGCAAAGTCTTTTTTTAAGAGAAGAGGAGATAAGGAAAGAAAGAGAAAAAGTCAGCCTTGTGATGACTAAATAGTTTTTTCTTTTTTTTTTCTTTTTGTGGTGGCGGTGGCGGAGTAGGGCGAGGAGACGTTATGACAAGGTTTCTGAAGTGTTGAGGGAAGGAGGGAATGATTCCTTGCTCTTGTTCTTGGTTGTCGGTTGGAAAAGAGAGGAAGTAGTAGATCAAAGGGATACTCGGACATTTCAAAAGGTGAATGCTCACAAAAAGTGAACGAGGAATATTTTTTTGGCTTGAAAGACAAAAGACGAGACTGATAAAGACCAAAGTGCAACACTTATAGAACTGATGGGTCGGTGGAAACTGATAGTGTCGGTGGTGATGAAACACAACCCGTTGACATGAAGTGATAGCGCTTCTAGCTTCTTCTTCTTCTTTTTCCTGTTACTTACTTTGAATGGCAGACATGTCCATTGTGAATGAGTTGTTGAATGAAAGAAGAAGAGTTGAAGCTGTTGGTTCGAATGTGTTGCACAAGGAGGGAGAAGATATACATTTTGGTTAGCGAAGAGAAACACGGTCACAGGTCAACAGATTTCTACTCTTTTCTTTTCTTTGTTCTCTTCGTTGTAGTTGCTGCCTGTTCAAGTCGAGCAGAAGGGGAAGGGATGTGGGGTGGATGCAGGAAGTAATAGTCGTAGAAACAAAAGGACTTACGAAGGGGTAGAGTTGAAGTTGCGTTAAATTGGATCAAAGAGCGATCGGTCTGGGAGGTGTGTGTGTGTGTTGTAACGGTAGGGTATGTGTGAGGACAGGGGAGAAATGTCTTTTTTGTAGAAAAGTGAAAGGGCTGGAGAAATGTTCAAATGTTGAAGTAATGAATGTGAAGAGGCGGGTGCGTTAGTGGTAGGGCTGTAAAGAGGGATGAAAGAGGAAGACGATGGTGGTGAAGAAAGTGGTTGAAGGAATAAGGGAATGGTTGTTAAAGAAAGAAAGATTGAGAGTAGTTTTTTGGGATGTGTCAAGATGATTGATGAATGGTGAAGTTGAAAGTGAAGAAAAAAGAAGAGAAGTGGGAAGTGCGGTTCAGTCTAGTTTTATATGATCTTTGGGTTCGAGGGAGAGGACTTGGTTGGTTTGGATGTGTGTCCTGTAGCATGGTATCTCTCTCCTTTCCTGTCGGTCCATACAATTTTTTCAAAGCAAGCCAAGCAGCCAAGCAGAGAAGGCATAATAACAACTACAAAAATGGTTTATTGAATACAAAAGAATGAGTTTGCTCTCAGTTACATATATTACAGCAAACATTGAATGGGAGTATATAGCTTTACTCGGGAGTACTGAATACAGTAAACTATTCAAATGAATGGTTAATTAAAAGAGTAAAATAATTGTCCCTAAGTGCAAGGCCAATATCACCCCCCCCCCTCTAATTGAACGTTCATTTAGGTGTTCAGTCCTAATCTTACACATCCGACTGATTCTTTTCTTTTCATATTGACAAAGCATTATTATTGACTCGTCCCCCCAGCCAAAAAGGCAACCCAGTTCAGGGACTACACTTTCATCATGGACAGCATCATCGTCTCTTCACCAGTCAGGTAGATGAGTGATTTCTCCTCTCTCAATCTTACCTTCCCTCCATAATCCAATATACCCTTCATACCTTGGCCGCCTCCTTCCTCATTCTGTCAATTCTCTCTCAGTTTCGTAACCACTCCCAATTCTTCACACACATCATTCTACCGTCGTAGTTCCCTTCAGCAACCACAGATATACTCAGCAAGCAAAGATCATCTCCTCGATAAATTTTAAATTGCGATCCTCTTGATATCTTGTCCAGCTCATGTAACCGGCGATCGTCGGACATTCTTTGTGGCAACAAAATGGGTACACTGTCTGATAGTCAAATCCATGGATAACTTTATTGTTGTCCTAGCTGGCCCCGGATCGCCATTTCTTGGATTTTCCTGTCAAGTACCATATTGCTAGTCTGTAGATCTTTCAATTCTCCTCTTCCTTTACCTCTCTTGTCCGTGAAATTACATTTGGTTTACTTCACAACCCACAGCTCTGAGGGATCAAGAGAGGACACAGAGGCAATTGCATAAACAAAACTGCATACACTCAGTTCCCAAGCCCATCAAAACAGTCATCTTACTCTGTCTTCCAATACTCGTTTACTAGGGCGCACCTTGCAGGCAAATACACCTCCCCTGGTTTAAACTAATGTCTGTGATATGTCTGTGAGATCAACGAAACCGATCTCTCGGTCTAAGTAGGGCATTCGAATCTCTCTCTCTCTCTCTCTCAACAGGCCAGCAGTACGAAAAATGGAGAAAAAATTTAGCACCAGCAATAAAAAACAGCGATGCATTTCCGAGGGAATGGAAGTGAGCCATCCAGTCATCCAGCCCCATCCCAACGAGCTATCGCAGCCCAGCCCTGCCTAGCCCAGTCCAGCATCCTCTTTGTTCTCCTCTATCACACATTCACTCCTAATAGGTAGTGCTCCTTTGCTCCCTCTGCCTCCTGTTTTCCTTCCCTCCTTCCCCTCTCTCCCTTTGCATATCTCTCACCCACCTGCACTCTTGCATTCAATTATGCCATTAGAGACGGGGTGAAATGGGCCATGCTACTTTGCATGCCGCAAGTACTCAACCTACCGTGTCGGTGATCCGTGATCCGTGAAGCGTGAGTCAAATAGCGAAAGTTTGCCTTTACTGCTTGTTGGCTTGCGGGCGGCAAAAGGCGAACCAAAATGCCACTGTTCGACTGCTCGTTCATGCCTTACAATCACCACATCGTTGAGTACTTGAGAGCCTCATATCCCACATCCCATACCTAAATCCTCAAACTACTACACTAACCACTATCAACGTTCAACTTACCCCTTGTCCTACCCTTTCCCTCCTTCCATCCATCCCCTTTTTTTTCTGCTTTTCTTTGTTGAAGGTTTGAACTGAAAACTGAACAGGATATATGCATAACCAGCCAATTGGTTCAAAATGTATGGTGTGGATGGAGAATGAAGAATGATAAACAAAAAAGGAATGCAAAGTTTGCTGCTCTTGTCAAGAAAGAAGGGTAAGGGGGTAAGGTTGATTGCGATGAGAATAAAAAACAAATAATGTCTGCGTAGATTACTCGTTCGTCCTTCTTGATCATCCGTTACTGGTCAAGGTTAAAGAAAAGGACAATGGGCGGGAAGAGCCAGACAGCAGTAGACAAGATCACAAAGAGAATTACGGCGAGACAACAACAAAAGAAAAGGCACCGAAGGAGCATTGTTGTTTTATTGTTTGTAATATTGTCGCCTACTCACATACCTGAATCTAACCAGACGAATATGTTATCCCTCTCTTTTTCCTGTTGTTGTTTCCAGATATGGTCAATCCTGCATCGGGTTTGTCGTTTGCTCAGGAGCAATGCAAAAAAACGCCTTCGTCAACACCTAGCTTGACCACCTCCCTAACCCAAAACACAAGCCATGGCCATTGCGTCCGTGCGCCTACCTCTGCCACTCCTACCCTCTCATCTCCTCCATGCTCCCTACTTTCTTGACTCCCATGCAACCAGTAGATTGTTGCTTTAATTCAAATGCAAATAAAAAATGCAAACAATGCATTTGGTCGACATTCCGTTCGTTCATCTTTTTTTCTCGTTGTTTATTTTCGCATAGCACATGAATTGTATGCATTGTTCTCTGTTCGCCCAGTTCACATGTACACATACCCTTTCCATGCCTTATTTTTCGACGCCGTCTCCTATCCGTCCTCCTTTGAGCAGAAATGCAAAAGTGCAAACAGCAGATGTACCATTTGATCGTCATTCTCCCCATCTGGGTCGGGTTAGAACGGACCGGTCCTCCTCCTCCCCTCCTCATTATTTCCTCTTTCGTTTCTAGAGAGCGAGCATGTCGACACATGCGACCCTGGGGAGAGAGCCAGGCTAGTTCAGTCCAGCCCAGTCCAGCAATTGGGCCGGATAGAGAGTAAGGGAAGAAAATAGTTAGAAGGGAGGCGGAGTTTTGTAAAGAAAGGAGAGAGAGAGAAAAGGAGGAAGAAGTGGGGGAGGATAACTGCACTATTTCAGCACTGAAAAGGAGTGGGCGTCTTCTTCTCCACAAGAACATAAGGAGGAAGAAGAGTCCACAGTCGTATTGTGAGGATGGAGTAATTGTGGTGTAGTATTAAGGCTGCCCCAAACTCCTCGTTTCTGTTGCACTGTACCAGTCCTCGTTAGATCACATTGATAGGTCCTATTGGGGAACAAGGATAAAACGATAGGAGGAGGAGGGAGACGTATACTGCCGTATCGATACGACAATGGAGCCCTGGCTGTTGAACCTTCAGGTCAAGGTTAGGGTCAGACAGCGGGAGAGAGCTGACAGGCAATAATAATCAATGAAACGTGAGAATTCAAATGACAAAGTAGAACAGATGCAGGGTAGATAGGTTGGCATTGTAGTAGGAGTGTGAAAAATGGGAGAACGACGAATAGGTTAGGTGAAAGTTGGATTGCATCAATGAGAGTGTGGGGTTGTTTGCCATTTTGGAGCGCACTTGGTCGTTGCTAGATTGTAGTTGGTCCATGGCATGTGTCCATGCTCTCTCTCACACGACAAGGGGGGTTACGGTAGATGAAAGGCATGGGAAGGGTAAGGACTGTCCACAAGCGAAGAAAAAAAGAAGTAGCGACGTCGAGTATCCGGTATTTGCAGTTATGGCTATGGTTTTTATTCTCTACCCCCTGCTTGCTTGTTGCCTTGACAATGGTCATGTATGGAGATATTAGAATTCGGGAGAGCTCGGCGATTTAAGGTGTGGACATTAATAAGTCGACTGTGTGCTTGACAGGGAAAAGGGAGACTGAGAGGGAAAAAGCACGTTTGAGCAACGCACTGTCAACGAAATGCAAAAGTACAACAGTAGTCGACTCTTACGCACGTCTATCTTTTTCTAGCTAAGAGAGATATGTGTAGAGTAGAGAAACACGAAGATGTCACAAGCTATGCTAGCGCATGCACGCGTTAAACGCTAACGCGTCAAGAACAAGTGATGTACTGCACGACGGTTTTACCACTCAGTCTAGGAACAAACAATCGACATACATAGCTCCCGAGAATGGAAAGAGAACTTACAGAGAGAACAATAACAAGTATAATATTAGATCGGCGGTGGCCGATCCGCCATTTGCCCATATTTCCTGGCCACATGCCACCATGTCTCTCTTCCTCAATGTTAAAAAAGAAGAGTGAGAAGGAAGAAAAAGAAAAAGAAAAAAACGTTGGGATAGAGAGCGACGTGATCAATATGCGGTCTCAGTTCGGCAAACGATTTCCTTTTTGGTTGCATCCACCATCAGTAATGAAGGATCAGATATCACACTATTATTTACAATCGAATGTCTCAAAATTCCCTGTCATCTCTCACTATCTCATGTAAGCCTTGCCTGAGCAGCAAGAGGGGAAGGGTCTTCTTTTTCGGCTTCCGATTGCACACCTTCCCGACGCCACTTTTTTTGGTGGCAAACAATAGGTTAAACAAGTGCGCCCATCCATCCCATCAGCATCAAGACGAACAGGCAGCAGCAGCAGCAGCAGCGGCAGCATGTGCTGCTGTATTGTCTCGTAATTCTGCCTCTCTTCCCTTCCTTTCTTTCCTTTCCTTCTCTCTTGCCCACATGGTCCGAGTTATCCTTGTCATTCTTCTCTCTCCTTCTCCCACCTTCTCGTCGATTCCATTCAACTTTCCCGTTTTGTCTTCCCTTTTGTCTACTCTTCTTGGGAAATCGGAAATGCAGCTGAGAGAGAGAGCATAAACAACTCATTATCAAATGCAACTTAGCAATCCACATTCCCCTAAAAGAACCACCATTACGCCCAACGTTGGCTCTCTCTTTCACTTTGACCCCACCTTTCATGTTATTATCGGTTCGAACAAAAGGCTTTTGCATCTCATGAGATGCTTGGCTCTTTGTCTGCAAGTAATATAACTCCATGGGTTCAAAGTGCTCATCGTTATTGTTTGTGGCCATGGGATCGGCACGGGTTTGATCGGTTTTTACTGTTCTTCAGAACCGGGGGAATCTGTTTAGTGTATCCGGCCCTAGCCTGGCGTTTGGCGTTTGGCGTTTGGTATTGATTATGAGCAGCTATTTTTCTTTGTACATCGTTGTGTTCCTTCATCTTGTTAATTTGTTCTTTCATCTTGTTAGTTTCGCTCGTTCTCTTTACTTTGCTACTTTGCTTCGCTCTGGTTATCTTTGGCCTTGGCCATTTCATTTTTTGTTTCTATTAGGTTAATATTCGCTGCATGTAACCCAATGTGCAATTAAAGAGAGCACTCTTTCCATCATATTGTCCCCCTCACCTCACCCCTCACATTTCTTTTGTTGACAACTCAAAATAATTGACCATTTTTTTTCCACAATTGACCATCCGAAAGGGAAGGAAGCGCACCGAACAGGAGGGGCGAGCAGCCAAACGGACAAGTCAACTATGCATAGGTCCGAGAGCAAACATACCCCTAATTGGTTGCTCTCTTTATCATCCCTCCTCGCATTTTTTTTTCTTACTCCTCTTATCCACTCTCAACACGACACGCCCATCTCATAATGAAGAGAACAGCCAAGGAGCAAACACGCCACTTCCATGCAGATTTGTTCACCTTGTTATCATCTTCGGATTTGTTGCTCTTTCCTCTTCTTCTCTCCTTCGTCTCCTTTCTGCACCTCTCGTTTTGTCCTTCCTTTGGAGCAAGCGAGAGTGTAGGTGGATAGCAAGGCATCCGTAACCGTGTGTGCGCTGAGAAGCTATCGAGAAAGCCCCCCTACTCTTTTCTACAGGTGCATTCTCTTGGTGTTTTCGCATTTGCGCCTCCTTCGCTTTTTCATTCTCCAAAAATACAACCATACAGGAGAGATCGGCGAGCAAACGAATCGTTCACCAGGTTCTCTCTGTTGAGCTCAGTCGTTACCGTTCGGGTTGGATTCCAAACAACCATGGCTTTCATGGAGATGGTGAAAGGAATCTGAGTGATTTTCAAAGGAACAACGAGACTAAGGATGAAGAAATAAGGTCTCGATCTGTCTTTCTCATTCCAGTTTTGTTACCGTTCTCTCTCCTGTTCTACACTGTTCTTTCTATCTCTTACTGTTCAATTGCTATCCTATCCTTTCTTGAGCCCCTTCTTTTTTGACAACTTTAGAAATCGAGAGGACGAAAAAGAGATCGATCTGGATCGGGTTTGTTAGAGCTTCCAACACGATATAGTTTTTTTTTCTCTCTGGTGTGTCCTATTATTTTTTTCTCCGCCGTTTCTCCATACTTGAACAGAGCGCCTCTTTCACAGTGTACAAGTGAGGGAAAATTCTCATTGGTTCCTTCTCCCTCACCCATCCAATCCCTATCCGCCATCCTACCTCTCCATCCTCTTTCCTATACCTGCCCCTTGTCCAAAATCCAAGGTCCATGGGTTATGCACGCACTGTCAATTCTGCCATAGCCCAAATACTAGAAGCAACGGGAAGGAAATAGAAGAAAAGAAATGACGGACGCATGGCCGCCTTGACCCCTTGCTGCTCCTCGTTACCCCAACCCGATTCTTATTCTTGCAGCAAACAGGAAAATACGCCAACGAACAAACAAATAAACAAAACATACAAAAATAAACGGACAAAAAGGGTGTATTGTTGAAAAAGAAGGATCCCGAGTCAGGGCCCGGGGTAGAAGGAAAAAGGGGGGTCCCTTCGTTGAAGTCCATAGATTTCTCGCTATTTTGTCATTTTCATAAGCTAAACTAAAGGGGAGTGTTTAGAAGTAATAACCAGAATGAAAAATGGTGGTGTCTCCCCACCATGTTCGCGTGTTCGAATCTCGCATCCTTCCTACAAACATTGTGCCACGTTCATTTCCGCGTAAAACTTCATAGACATACACACACTTGTTCTTTGTGTCCAAGACGGACAAAGAGGAAACGCGAGGCAGGGTCCTACCAGAGACACTCAGGAATGCATTCTGAACACCCCTTACACACTTTCGCCTCACACTCACTTAGTTTCTCTCTGTCCTCCTCGACTTGCGACAAGTACTACCACACTTCCCAAAAAAAAACACGGCCCTGCATTTTGACCAAGAATAGTAGATTGTGGGGTAAACATAACACATAGCGTCGTTTTTTACGACGGATAAAAACGGATGCTCTTGGAAGAAAAAAAAGTGAGAATTGTGCAAAAAGTCTCGGTGGCGGTTTCCCGTACCTGAAGGCGTCAAACAAGAAACAGGTTGGGGAGGAGGAGAAGGAGGAAGGGGGGGGGTCACCAGAGACGAGACATGTTCATTTTGTTTTCCATGAGGAAGGAATTTGGTGGTGCGTGTTCGGGATGCTGTCTCGTTCCAGCGTTTTGCCTCAGACATCCGTCCATCCATTTGTGTGCCCTTGCCTCAGACATGTTCATGTGCGTGGGGAATGAAAGTGGTGGGGTGGAGGTGGGGAAGGAAGGAAGACATAACCATTGCACTAACAAACAAAAAATACATGAGATGCAGTAGAGGTTGTTACCAGCAATTCGGGATCATATTCAAGACATAGTGGAAATGAGAAAGCGAGACATCAATCATCAGCGCCCTTCAGGAACAATCAATCCCCTCAGGAACAATCAAATATGCATGGCTAGGTTCGAATGGACGAGAGAGACGGAGAGGAGAGGGAGGAGAGATGTTCTTTACGTGCACGAACGCACGAGTGCGTGTGTGTTCATAGAAAGGAGAATCAAGGTGGTCGTGGTAGTGGGAGATGAGAAACCTTTTTCTTTATTCGCACGGCATGCACAAAGATGATAATAGAAAAGGAAGCGTGGGAGATGAGAAACCTCATTGACGGTATGCAGCCAAAAATGACTTTTCAATGTGGTATGTGCCCCATCAACCCCAATACTCGACAGGTGAAAGACAATAAAAATGAGACGAAGGGAGAGTAGGAAAGGGTCCTACGGGAAGAAATGGGTCAGACACGGCACACGACAGAATGGAGATCGAAAGAAAGTCGCGTCACTCCCTACCCCACCTCTTTTTCTTTCCTTGCTGCCTGGTCCCTGCTGTTGACCCCGCATTGCTCGGACTCGACCGCGACTCCACTACCTAGGAATGAAAAAAGGAACAGGTAGGAACGTAGACGAAAACGAGGAGCGGAATCATCCCACTTTTCCCGGAACTTGCTTCCTCCGAACAAAGAAAGGTCACAATGCCCAGCTTCCCCACACTCTTCGCAGTCAGCAGTCGAACCCACCTTCTTTCTTATGAAGGCATTCCGACCGGGCATCGGATAAGGACTGATGTCAAGGTGGGCGTAAAGCAAGAAATAAAAAGAAGGTCGGAAATGGGCGTCAAAAAATAAATCGGAGAGAGAGGAGAGCCCCATGCATGTTGCTCCGATCCAATCCCGGCCATTCCGTCGTAAGGCGAAAATAGGGGATGGCATGTGCAATTATATGTTTACTTTTCACAATTGCAAATAGAGAAAGAAAGAATGAGAAGGCAAAAGGGCGCCTACTGTCTGTTGGTTTTGTCGGTTATTTTTTTTTTTCACTTTGTTTGTTTGCTTTGCTTGCTTGTTGTTGTTGTTGCATGGCTCTCTTTTTTTTTTTTTTTTTTTTTTTTTTTGATCATGCAGGCATCCGGGGTACTGTGGACAAGCATACATGCTCCTCCCTCGTCTCGTCTCTCTATTTACAAGAAGGATTTTGTTGTTTTGGATTGTCATTGCTCGCAAAGTGTACATACACTCGAAAGAAATTGTCACACGCACATCCTCTCAGGCAAGTCAGACCCACTCCATCATCATCGTTTCTTCACTTTCTTTTTCCTTTTTCTCTTTATTTTTCTCGTTGTTATCGTTCTCCTTCTCTTGAAGCAATGTTTACTTTGTGGTTCTCTACGTTTGTTGTTGTGCTTGGTGACCCTTCATCTTTTTAGTTCTTGCCGAAACCCGTTATGCATTTTTATTTGTGCTCGTGCAATCACACAAGAGGCAAAAAACGTGTACACCCTACCCTGTTTTTGCTTTCTATTCTTTCCGTCTTGCTTTTCTTCTTCACAAGTGCTACATCAGAGTGACGTGCAAGGGGGAAAAAAAGAGAGAAGGGACCACCAACACCAACAACAAACAACAAAGAAAACCTGTAGCAATGCATGAAGCAGGGAGGGAAGAAGGGAGATGCTGATTTATTTGAGGAAGTAAACCCTTTAAGCAATCTAAACGCCCCAATTAGGAACAAACTCCCTCACCCCACCTACCTTGCTGACCTTCCTTCCCTTCCCTCGCCCCTACCAAGTCCCTGTCCATTGTCCGATATGCAGTGCTGTACACAATTACAAATTTTATTTCTGTTTCCCTACCCCGGACTTTTTTGGAGGGCAGGGTAGGGACTCGCGTCGAGCAGAATGGGCTATCAGTCCTCCGTCATATATGTGGCACACTTCACACCATACTCCTCTAGCTCCTTCATCCTCCCATGACCATGTAATCGATTACGGAGATTACCTCTCTCCCCTTCATAAACCACAGATGTCGTTTGAAACTTTGAGAAAAGAAAGAGATGGAAGTGAAGCGATGAAAAAACAAGGCATGCCAGGGGGGTCAAATTCGGAATATTCAACATCATCCTACTTCATCATAATAGGCCACAACATACTCCTACTTCGCCCACAGCGATATTAGGTCGTATCATGTTTATTGCCAATATCTCTTCTCCTTCATAACCTCGGACTTCTTGTTAGAGGGTAGATAGAGAGAGAAAGAGAGAGAGATGGAAATAAAGCAATAAAAGAAATGGCACAGCAGGAGGATCGTATCGAGTAGAAATGGACAAAATTAATCCTCCATCGTATGCATCAACCGTCACTCTCCTCTTCGTCGTATCATCAACTACTGATATTTGCTTCGCCCTGATAACCTGTTTGAAGCTATTGAGAGAAAGAGATAGGAGGCGATGGGAAGAAACAAGGCAGGACAGGCAGGGGGTTATGTCGAGTGGAAATGGGCAATCAATCCTCCGACACCTTCCTACTAGTACGCCCCACTCCTCTTCTTCCAACGTCTATGTTATCTTTTACACATATTGCTTCCCCTTCATAACCTATAGTCTGTTTGAGGTGAGAACGAGAGAGAGAGAGAGAGAGAGAGAGAGAGAGAGAGAGAGAGAGAGAGAGAGAAGAGGGAGAGAGAGAGGAGAGAAGGCATCGAAGAAGAAACAAGGCATAGAAAGAGGGGTCGTGTCGAAGTATCAACAAGAGCAACCGTTATCCTTTCAAGACCTCAGCGTGCGACCACTTCCAGATATGCAAGAACCCCAGATTGATGAACAAGATACAACTAAGGGCGAGACTCAAGAACAGGGAGCTGGTACGGATGGGGGTACAGTTCCAATTGAAGTTGTTGCAAGGCAGCAGCGATCAAACATATGCAGGCCCTGTTTCTTTCTACTTTCAAAAAGTGTCTCTCATTGTTGTTTTTTGTTGCTACGTGGGTTTTGGATGTTTGAGACTCATTAACTATACGGTTGAGTGACCACCTTGCAGCAAAAGAAAGATAGAAGGTAGAAGGCGGAAAGTGGCAGGGCAGGTTGGAAAGGTGGATGACAGAAAGGCAGTGAGGATATGTAAACACAACACAGCTAAAGTGGCTCCTTTTTCCTCTGTAAGTTCGGACGAGGCGTGTGCACTGGTTCAGAGACAAGGCATGCGTGACTTTAAGAGCCGAAGGCTAGAAGAGAGAGAAGAAAGAGAATCAAGCAAAGAAAAATGGCGGGACCAAGCAGGGGGTTTGGTTATCAAACGCGATGAAGGTTTTTTTTTGCAGGAATCGCCAGGGTGATAAAGTTTTTAGGGACCAACGTGGTGAGTAATTGGATCAAGTATCAAGCAAGCAAAGGGGCATGGATCGTGTAAATGTATGAAAAATCGCCCGATGGTGCAGATTATTGTGGTCTGTTGTTTGTTTGTTTGGTCGTTCGTCTGTCCATTCGGACATTAGCAGGAAAAAAAAGTTGGAGGGAAAATGCACAGAAGGGAGGAAAAGGTAGAAAAAAAAGGGAGGGAAAGAAGGGGGTTGCCGCTGCATCGTAGGCGATTATTTTTTTGCATGAGCAAAACAAAGCAGGGAGGAATGAGTATCAAACAAACAAACAAAAAGGCACAGAGTGAGCAGCGAAAAGGCAAACTAAGGCAAAGAAAAAAAAAAAAAAGCAAAGGGTTGAGGTATGTGCAATTGGGTACAGTGCTCCCGACTGAGCTCCATCTCTCCAAGGAGGAATGTTGTTTCTCTAATTGACCGGGGTTACCCATCGGATGGTGCTTCCATGACAAGTGCATGAATAGAGAGGGTTGGATGCAATCACCTTGTGGCGTGCTTCTTCTCTTCTCTTAGATCTCCTTCCTTTGCTGTCTGTGTCGTTTGTGCTTGCATGTCCGCCGTTTTTTTGTGTGCTGTTGGCTGGTTCGTTGCCCTTTGCTTGCTTGTTTGTTGGGTTTTGTTGTTGGCCCCTTCCCTCCCCTTCCCTCCCCTCCCATCCCCTCCTCTCGTTATGCTACTCTACGCCCATGCGCCATGCATTAGTCCGCCAATCCTATCCATCCATCTTGGTTTTGAGCATTTGCATTACGGACGGTGCCTTTGAGGCAATAAAATCATCAAGGACAAAACAGATAGACAGGTGTTTGTGCTTTCTTGCATCAACTGATGCATATCCAACCACCCAAACCATGCAACCCATTCCAACGAGTCTAATCCAACTTAACAAGTACCGCCATCAAAAACGCAAACAACAGGCAACAAGAACAATAGCGACAGCATACCTGAATTCCACAAATGACGATGGAGCCTTCACATTCTACCCGTTCGTTCTCTCAGTCCATCCTTCCTTCCCACCCAACCCCCTTCTTTTTCGCGTTTTAGGTCTCCTTTTCTTTATCGAAATATCTTCTCCTCCTTCTCTTTCGTACCTCGTTCCTTCGCACCCTCGACTTCCAATCAACTCTCCGCCCAAAAAAAACACAAAGGCGCAAACAAGCATAATTGACAACGACAAAGGGAACAAGTTATTTGCCCTTTTCAAGCAAACCTAACGGCCCTGTTGAGCACAACGGATGACCGTTAGGATTTGCGTTTGCCTTTAGAGAAATGGAGGGAACATGTCGCTGAAGAACAAGAATATATCCGTCCATTTTCCGCTGCTTGTTTGTTGTGTTTGTTTTGCTGCCTTTTTGTTTTCTAAACTGCGTCATAGATCAGAAGAAGTACACCGCTTTTCGTAAATGCACACACAAACAGAGTGGGCCTTTTGTTGTTCACTACCCAATTGAGTGGTCACCATACCCAAATAAATAAACCGAGGTTTGCAACGTGTGAGCTCTCAATTTTTTCTGTGACCCAGGAGTTGGCGGCATTTTTTTTCTAGCCCGTAGGCATTCATCAAAACGCGCTCTTCAGTGCTCTCCCCATCCATTCATCCCCTACCCTCTTCACTCCATTTTGGGCAAAGAACAAGGAATAGCAGATCCACCGTTTAGTCCGAACAAAGAGAGAGAAAGAAATGAGAACGAGAGGAAGAGGAAGAGAGAAGGTTAGGGTTTCAAACATCCATTGTCTCGTCGCTATATTTCTCTACGTCGTTTCTTCCTCTCCCTCTCTCTCTCTCTTTCATAGCATAGTTCGTGGGTTGAAGGTCTTACCTCTTCATTTATTTTATCTGGCCATTTTCATTTACCATTACTCAAAGTTTTTCCTGAACTCCTCCCTCCAGTTCGTTCGTCAAAAAAAAATGAATGAAAAAAATAATATTGAAAGTGGGTCAATTGTTTTTTTATTTCATTTGTTGCAAAAGTGGATCCAAGATACATCCCTTTGGAACAAAAGATAGAAGAGACCTTAAAGGTACACCCAAAAGCGGATCAGAAGGAGAGTAGGGATGCACGAAGAGGATCAAAGAAACCAAACCAACCATTTCGTGGTTCGAAGGAGAGATAATTACAGGCGAGGGTACGTACGAGTGTACGAGGAGGTCTAGAAGCTTGTTTTTGGGTTGTTCTACAGCCCGTTGTTGAACTTTGTTAAGCGATGATGACTAAAGGATGAAACATCGGCAACGTCCACAGAGTGGCGCCTCCGGTGCCGGAGGCAAATAGGTAGTGAGATGGAAAAAAGATGAAGTCGTCGCTAAACTGGCGTAAGTCGGTGAGTTGGGCTGAGGGTCTGATGTTGTGTGTGCGTGTGAACAAAGATATCAAAAGGTTGTCCTTCAGCTCGGGTGAAGAAGAAGGACAACAGCGAAGGAGTTTAAGCAAAGAAAGCGTGGTGGTGCGCCATGGAACTGATTTCTTTTTATGCTCCGGCCAGGCGACAACTTTACAGTGAAGGAAGAAAAAAAAAAAGGACGGAACATTTGGTGCACAGATGCATCCCTCTCCTACCTCTCTACCAGAAGTATGATTATTCTTGGACGAATTAGAGTGAGCAATGGAGGACGGAGAAACTACAGAGGGGGAATGTAAAGAAGGTAAGTAGCTCTTCATTCTGGTGGCTCTTCCGTAATGCGAGCTCTTCTTTATTTTCTTTTGTTCTCCTTTTATCGATCTGAGTCTCTGAAAGACCAGTCAGGTCAGGCACCCATGGGTTGGTAACGCTAATCAAGACGCTGATGATGTATGCTTAGTGCTGGTGGTAAGCTAGTAACCATTAGAGTGACCTTGAGTTTCTCTTGTGTCTCGACTTACCGATAAGTCTGAAGAACTCGAAACCGACATGTTTGGCACCGAATTGTAAGGCAATGTGAGATCGCAACTCTAACTCCATGTTGCACAAAAAAAAAAGCTAGAAAAAACAATCATGATGGTTAGATACCATCACCGACCCCTCTTTTTGTTGTTGGTTCAACGTTTGTTAGTTTACGGATCAATGGTCGTCCTGGTGGTCGAGTGACTTGAGGTAATGAGTAAGTGTGAGTATAGGAATACTCTTGGCCAATTAGGGAGGAACCTAGTAGTTCTGTTCGATTGTTCGTTCGTCGAGTTCGAGTCAGAGATGGAAACAGATAACTCAAAATGTTGAGGGATACAAGGTGTCTTCTCCTTTGCGCTGGAATTACAAGGACGCTCTTTCGGAAAAAAGAAGTGCTGGCTTCCTCTTATTCGAAACACACCCAGTCTCTTGTTGCACATTCAATTAACGGTCTCCTCCTCGCTGTCAATTACATGTCTCTCAGGTATTCAAGAACAAAGGGTCTGGACCGGGTCTATTTTTTCTTATTGAACAAGAGTACCTGATGCAGTTAGGGAATTGATGCCAGAGAAGTCCTGGGTGGCCGTAACGGTTCTCAACTGACTGCTCGACTGAGACACCCACTCTCTTTTTGTTTTCTTGCAGTACCTCCATCCACCAACAAGAAGAAAAGAACCCCTATCCAAGACAAACAGATAACAAATTCGAGACACAACCCCTTCTTCATCCCTTTGTTTACACTTCCTAGACAGCATCAAAGAAAGTGTCCACTCACCACGGGCCATCCGAGCAAAGAAGGTTGGAAACGATGTTGATGATGAAGTTGATGATGACGGTGAAGGGTGACATTATTTTTATTATCTCTCCCTTCTCCCCTGTAACATACCTTGTAAGGTACACCCCCTTTAATCCAGGGCTCACTTCCTCTCAGTCTCCCTCTTTTTCCCTCCGACGATCCATGAATGAAAATCATATAATTCAGGTGCATACATACTACAGACATTGTAACCCCTCAACCCAATGGACTTTTTGTTGTCGCCTGTTTATTTTTAATTCTGCGTGTTTGCCCAACTGAACGGATGCTCTCATATCTCTACACACACGACAAATCAGCAACTATGAGGATAACCCTTCGTCTTCACGGGTCCCCTTCTTTCCCCCCTATGCGCGCAACGTGCATGAGACTTTTGGTTTGTTTTATTTATTGTTTTTATTTCGCAGAATGCGAAAAAAAAGGGTGACGAAAAACAAGAAGTGCAGAAAACAGACAAGCACGCAACTACAAAACCTCTTTCTCTGTTCTCTCTTGCTTGCTCACTCGTCTTCGTTGCTCGTGCATGTCTCCCATCGTTTTGGCGCAAAAGTAAGGTTTGCTCATTTTTGAAATAAACCTTGGATGAAACTTCCACCAAGAAAACTCGTTCTACTCTGGAAATGGACCTGATAAGAAGAGCAAACACGTCAACCTGGTTCTCTCTTTCTGTCTCTCATTCATAACATTGAGCTCTTACTTCTGGACCTGGTCTGCTGTTCTTTGTCTCCTGTCGACCCCGAGGAAAGATGAATAAAGTTTAGCACGTTTTTTCGTCGAGTCGTCTTTTTGGAGCTTTATAATAGCCTCAAAACACTAAGTAAACGAAGGCTGTTTGTTGTGCTGTCGCAAGTCTTAAGACCTGGGGAAGTAGTACGGAGTGGAGAGGGAGGGCTGAATGGACAGTGTGAAGGATGTGGAGTAGTGTGAATGGGATAAATATGAAGGCAGGGATAGCATCTAGGTCATTGGGGTTATTTTTGGACGGGGGTTTTTTTTGTTGACGAGCATGGTTGCCTTCCTTGTTTGGAGACGTTTACTTTGAAAGAGTAAAGAGAAGAAAGTTAAAGGCGGCAAAAAAAGAAAGTGTGTGGGGCGAGGAGAAGTACATACTTGTCCTGTTCGTAACTAGCCCATTCATCCACGGCGCTCGTTAGATTAAGAGATTAAAAATGGGGTCAAAGGTACGTACTGCACCTCTACATACCCATTTAGCCCAGTAGGACCCCGAGAATTCTCCTTCACGGGAGCAAAAGCTATTCATATCGTTTTTAGCGCCCTTTTCTCTCTCTCTCTCAGCGGCATGCATTCTTCTGCTTACGGTAACCATGAATGAACCCCGGTTTTTGCGTTCTGGGCCTCTTGGGCTGTCAACCATTAAAGGGTTCGTCAAAGGTACAAGTTAGTACCATGCAATAAAAGTGAGATGCATACCTTTTACTATTCCTTTCGCTCACTTCAGTATATCCCTGCATTTGTGTTCAGTTGGCCCAGACACGTACATGCCTGTTGTTTGACAGATGAGAAAATGCAAGGAAAGATTATGGTCCTCTTTATTGTTCCCTAGTCGCGGTCAATCATCATCAAGGAGACCGGCATCGTTTTCTTTCTTTCTCGCTTTGTTATTATTTTCCCCGAAGTGTATGCTTCCAGTAGTATGTGCTTGGCCATTATGTTTCGTATATTATCTTCTCCTGATAGTTCTCCGCTTTATCCTAGTCGCTCTCAAGAGTAACCCTTGTGTATCCCTTTGGCTCATCCTATGCGCTGGTCGTAATCCAGGGTTCGAACGCAACCATATCCTAGCAAGGTTACATCAAAGACCTAGTCATGCTTCTCTATATTGTTCTTTTTGTCTGATAGCAAGGCGGATAACACAACAGCTGCAAAGCTCACAAGGTGTATTCACACGTCCACTGGAGGTCATTGACGTGCTCAATCAAATGGCATTGTGAGCCAAAAGAGTTGTAACACGGTTAGGAAAAACACGAGTAGGTGCTCCACTACTTGAAGCAAGCAAAAAATAATAATGAACAAATTTCGGGAACGAAATCTACCACCACACTCACTGATTCCTTTAGAACTCAAATATTCGAAACGGGATGCCTTGATGACGGGATCACAGAGTGTAGAGAAGGTAGCCCACAAATCGCATTTCATTCGAGAGGACTCACTTTTTGTTCTTTGCTCTCCTTGTGTTCAAACGCTAAAAGAAATGGGGGTAAAGGAATTGATGTACACCGAGAAACCCGTTCAGAAGATCCATGATCGTCCTCATTGGAGGAGCCAAGTTGCCAAGCAGTCAGGCAGTGTAGGAGTAATGAACTACTTTACTAAAGTTGTCCAAGTACTGTACACCTGCTTGTCGAATAGATGAACATAGCCTCTTCCTTTTTCAATAAGGGTTCTAGACCTCCCCACCGAGAAAGGAGTCCACCAATACACATGTTTTGTTTTCTCTCTGTAGGTTACGCCTTCTTCGTACTCTTCTAGGGATAGAGTCGTCATATACCCCTATTCCGCCTCTGTTCGCTTACCCATTCCCCTCTCAATACCCCTGACCCTGACTTGCAAAAGTTTTGGAGCTGTTGCATCAGTCGTGCGGGTAGTTAAAGTAATTGTTGTCACCCATTGAATTTGCAATTGAGGAAGGGTGTGAGGACAGGACCCCACCACCCTTTCGCTCTATTATTTTTGGCCTCTCCTTACAATTTGGTGAACGCAACTCCTTTCGAAAAGTGCATGAAAAAACAGAGGCGGTTGAGGGAAAAGGTTAGAGTGGGCGATGTTTATCATAACCTTCTTCTTCTTTGGCTTCCCTAGAGGATTCGTAGGTTGGTAAAGGTACCCTTTTGGGCCTTGATTTTTGGTACAAAGATACTTAATCTACATCTCCGCCGAGGAAGGGGATGATGGTCAATGCTTCGGTAGTACTGTGGTAGAAAAGGAGGACACCTTGCACCATCATCTTCCTATCACACCCTCTTTCACATCTTCATCCATCTCTTTCATCCCCATGCACGCTCTCTTCATCATTTTGTTGGGGACAGGATGGCAATGAGGATGACAGTGGGTAACAGCCACTCTGTGGCGGTGTATTAGGGGGAGTGGTTGACAATAAAAAAAAAGAAGTGTAGAAAAGAAAAAAGGCGGGATAAAAAAATTATCGCCGAGTGCGGGCTTTGGTTTTCTATTTTATCGTTTTAGCCCTTCTGTTTCAGAGATGTTAGTAGATGTGGGTGCCGAACAAAAAGTCGAACTTAGCGAGCCTCCCTTCCTCTCGCCTATATTGTTTCAGCAAAACGAAAAGGAACCCAAACTTTTGCGAGAAGAGAGAAAAAGCGAGGAGAAAAGAGAGTTTGAATGGGAATGATGATCTTTTGAACAGCCTCAGGCAACTGGGGACTATAGGGATTTGGTATTGTAGCTCACATTCATAATGCATGTTGCTGATCTAACAAGACGTGCAGGTATTGGAGCAGCTACAGCCTGGTTCAACTGGGTATTCATAGTTGCAGAAGAGTAGATAGGAAAGGATGGGAGTACCATTCAAGTAGACACGACTGTTTCCTACCTCCTCCCTCTTTCTCACTTTCTTATGCAAGAGCTACATCTCACGCTCCTTATGCCTGCAATGCCATAAGCCCAGACAAGCGGTCAGCAACGTGTCTGTCTATCATATGCATGTGTGTGTATCCAATCCTGACATTCCCATCAAAGTGACAGAGTTTAAAAAAGGCGAATCCCTTATTCCTAATTGTTGACATCGATCATCACCACCAGCATCATCAGATCCATCGTCACCCCAGGATCGTCCTCTCTTCACTCCTTTTCATTGTTGATATTTTTTTTGTTGACGAATCAGATGTCTCTGCCCCTTCCCTCCCTTTTCTCAATGCGATCACGGCCCTCTCTTCTGCATTCATTTCTGATCGGATTCCGTCATCGACATCATCACCACCTGGTACTCCATCCTTCGTACACAACCAAGCACCCTTGATTTTTCTTTGTTTGTCTTTTCTAATGCGCACACTCTCCAACTCCAAGTTTAATGGAAGGCTTCTCAAAAGAAACAAAAATAGGAAGGAGTGACAAGCTGGCATCCTGATTGGATGCCCATTCTTTTTCTTTCTTTTTACTTTCTTTAAATGACTGAACAGAAAGTAAACTTGCACAAAGAGAAAGTGTAGACACTCATCCGCGGACAAAAGAGTCCATTCTTTGGTTACCTTGTCAACTACCATTGGCCATGTTTGCTACTTCCTTCCTTTTTTCCATCCTTCTTATGTTAGCCTGGTTTCCTGCAGAAAACTCCTTCGAGCAAACATGCTGTCATTAAAAGATATTCTTTTCGTATTTGAACATGCGCTACACCAATGAAAGATTCTTTAGAGACGACCTACACAGGGTGCTCATCGCAGACCTTTTTCACCCAATTTTCCACGAATCTTTTGGTCAAGGCAGATATTATTTTTGTAATTGAACATGCGTGCCAATCTACACAGCGACCCGCCATTGTCATTCTGCGAAGGAAAAAAATAAACCAACACTCAAGGGCTGAACGATTGAAAACCTTTTCATAATTGAACAAACGACCTATACCCTCTCTATCTCATTCTATCCCTGTCTTGCCAGCCAAATACGTAACGGCACATTTCTTTGTCACTTTTTTCTAAATGACCGTTGTATCTCAGACCTGTTTACTCAGCGCTGTTCAAAAACATTTGAGCGAGGCGCATGACTCTATGCTCCTGCCTATGCTAAAGTATCGTATATATAGGATGGAAGGAGTGAGTAATCCGGGATATGAAAAACGTGAACATTGGCGTGGGAGAGTGTAAGTTCCAGAATAAAGGGGTCTAGACCAAAGAACCTAAACAAAAGAGTGCTGTTCCATATCTATTTCTGCATGCTGCTTTTCTCTTCATCTTATGTTCCCTTTACCATTTACTCTCCCAAGACAGTGTATTAACAAGCAAACCTCGGAGATGAAGAGGCGTCCAACAGAGCATAGGCGAGAAGAAGGTTTTGTCGAGAGTAGTCAGCAAAATAAAAGTGAGCGGGAAACATAACTCTGCAGGCTGCTTCTACAACGTCTGCACCACGGCCACGACCACCGACCCCAAAGGAGAAAGTAAGCACCTGGACGGGGTGAAATAGAACATTGAGAGCTTCTCCTCCTTCCCTTCCCAGCCGTGGGAAAGTTGTTGGAGGTGAGAGATGTTTCTCGATGTGTCTTCTCAGCAGGTCTTACCTTCCTTCACCAATGTCTCGTCTTTTTTTTGAATGCTTTAGCTGGCAAACTGAATATACAAGGCGAAGAAACACTCTATCCGAAGAAAAGAAGGAGGTACTCTGCAAGGCACAAAGGGCAAGTAAAGCAGACCGTCAATGTTGAGTGTAACGAACGGACAAACGTTTTCCTAGGATCATTTTTGATTAAAATTTACTGATGGGTAGATGAACGGAAAGGAGATATGAAGATGGTGCTTCTAGACATTCAACTTTCTACAACCTACGATTGAGAGGGAAGAGGATTTGCCTGTAATGGGCATGGAAGGCATTGTTTGGAGCGGAGAAGTACAAAGAAAAAAAAAGTGGGAGGAGTGTTCATTCATAGAAAGGAGGCATGCATGGCCAAAGATAATTGGTTGCTTTGTTTCTTAGTGTATGTGTGTGTGGACGAGAAAAGAGTGAGACGCCAAGGGGAGGATAGCATAAACAACGCCAATGATAACGACGCCAGGTTTCTCTGATGTTGACTACAGAATAGCCTAAAAGAAGGTATAGACGCTATCCCCTGGGTTGTTGTGGGTGGTTCACTGTATGCGTTTCTGTTGGTTCGTTCGTTTGTTTACCTTTCTTTCTTCAGGAACCAGAGACATGATATGACGCAGCACCGGGTTGTCTCAGAGCACAAAAACAAAACTTGCAGCAAAGGAGAGGAGAGGTGCAATTCGTTTTTTTTTCAGCTCCACACACTGCAAGTGCAAGAGTCAGTCTTCTGTCCGCGGTCCCCAACCGTCGGTTGTCTGTCTTGTCTACTTGTCGGACCAGCAAAAAAAAATAAGGAGATGACTGACCACAACCTAAAACTAAAGCCGAGAAACACCTTTTCATCTCCTCTCCCTTCTACTCCTAAATCTGGTAGCTGCGAGACTTGGGGTGCAGAACACCATCCTCCTTCTTTCACACAACCCCTTTCCCTTTTGTAATTGACAGAACTCCGGTAATGATCCCTCTGTGCAACCTATTCCATAAACAGAAGGGAAAAGGAACCAAGACAAAGACATGAACCCGCTTGCCTCAGTCTCGTCTCATATCTTTGTTTGTTTTTGTTTGTTTTTGTTTGTTTCCCTTTTATCTCTCGCTCAATCTTGCGTCTCTTCATCTCCCCCATTGGTTCACCGCTTGTGTTTGCTCCCGTCCTGGTTGTTGTGTCATTGTAGTTGTTGTTACACCTTGCAAACAAGAAACATTGGTTGTCGTAGTGTGTCTGGAGAAAAAGAAAGCCTGTCAGACATTTCCGAGGCTCTTCGCCCAGGTCTTTGTTTTTGTATGAATAGTAGTGTACATTACGCATCATTCTGCGTCACCAATACGACCAAAGAACCAACCAGGATGCATGCTGGAATTACCATAGGATTGGCAACAAAAAAACCTTACAGAAGTGGAAGGGGTACGCTACACAAGAAGGACGGGGAGTGGAAGGGTCTAGGTCTCTTGGCCCAAGGTGTTCGGACAAAATATGTAATAATTTCTCCTGGACAACCAAGCTCCATTCTTTCTTTTTTTTCTCCGATGATTCTCCAACATCCTGGGTTCCTTTTCTTCATGATGATGGTGGCTATCTACGAGTTTTTTTTGGCTAGAGGGATAGATCGTCAGTCCAGCTGTATTATAGTTGACGCGTTCTGTCTGGTGGCTCCTGGGAGTAACCCACTACAGTCAACCAAAAAAAAAACCACTTCTACGAAATATGATCAAATGGTGCATGTCAAAATGGAATCAACATTTTTCCTCTCACACTTCCCTTCACCCTCATTTTCTACTTCTGACCAACGATCATGGTACCCTTTGATTTTCAATCCTGATAGCCCCCTTCCACTATTTCGCAATGTATCTTTTTTTATCTACGAAGGGGTGATCGAGTTCGTAATTTACAAGGATTGGGCAAGTAAGCGAGCATTTCAGGAAAAAAATAAAAAAATAGCTCGATATACGATATATGAGCGATGATCTCTTTACTGTTCCTACATCTCTAAACGCTGTGCAAAGATCATGGGCAGGGAGGGGAGCAGGAAATACAGGTTTTTAAGTCGAAATGAGTGAGCGTGGCTACTTCATAATCGAGATGCATACTATGAATTTGCTAAGGATCGCATGCCTGTGTGTGGTTAGAAAGAGGAAGGGCATGCAGAGCTCGCTCTTGAGAAATAGAAAGAGAGTTGACACACTTTCGTGGATGATCTCCCTGTGATTGTCTGTTGAAAGGCTTACGATCGATCTGCATACCCGTCACGTGGAATTTAACCACTAATGGAAGTGAAAGTGAAACGATCAGAAATAAAAAAACGCCCATCAGGTCGTGCCCCTGAAAAAGTAAGCAAAGGGAGGGACAATGCAATCAGGACAAAGGGCAAGCCAAGCAATCGCTGTGTACTCATGACTCCGTATCGCTTGGTTCAATTAATGAACATGGGACAGGGACAGGGGAATGAGGGATGTAGGGACAGGGGAAGGAAGGGGGGTCAAGGAGCAACAAGGGACGCCGTTAGGTTCATCAATAATAACCAAAGTGGGATGAATGCTCTTTCTCGCTGTTCTTTCAATCTATGATGATCGCTAAGCTTACAGTTATTTGGCTTAATTACATTTTCCCTTCAAGAACAAAAACTGTATCAATAACAAACCAAAAAAAAAAAAGCCAACAACAATAGCAAGAAACGCTTAGCAGCAACAACAGCAGCAGCAGCGCATAACAACAGACAAGGAAAAAAACACAATAGTTAGTAAGAACTGAACCCGTGCCGCCTTATTTTTCTGAGCACTTTCGAAATTAGGTTAATTGCCTCTGTCGTCCAATCTGTTGAGCGCCACAACAATCCACCCACCCGCCCGTCCGCCATCGTCGTTTTTTACTCGTTCGAGGATATGGAATTAGAATTATTGCTTTCAAACCGAGAGGAATTTGAGAGCCAGGGTTAGTGAGGGCACTGAGGTAACGCTACGGGACTAATGTTGCAGGTTGGGCGTTGTTAATAGCAGGGTACGAAGCCCTGAATAATTGGCGGCGCTAAGGAAGACAAGGGGAAGGCGGGGTTGTCTAAATTGGTGCTAAGAGATAGATAGGGGTCTGTTGGAATGGAAGATTGTCGTGGCATTCTCCTATCCATCCTCAACGATTTTCTAAATCACAATGGCGTGAAGGCATAGATGAAACCATGTGGACAAAGAGCAAAGGGACGAAATGTATGTCTACTTGCCACAGCAACGTTTTCCAGCTCCAAAGACAAAGAAAAAGGGCAAGCACAGTCGAGGTAGCGAGGAAGATGAAAGGTAAAATGGTTCAGCTGCAGCAGCAGCAGTAGTAAACAGAGAAAGGAGGTTGAGGTTGTCTAAGAGCCCAGAATAAAAGGGATATGAGTATGTGTGTGTGCTTTGATCGTTTTTTTTTGTGTTCCATCGTAATTTAATTGAGGCGAGCACAAGGCAACAAGACGTTGTTGTTCGGGTAAGAAACGAACCAAAGGAAGGAAGGAAAGAAGGAAGGAGTTGCCGTTGGGGTATCAAAAGGGTTCAAAGAGACGGCGTTGTTTCTTTGACAGTAGGCTAGCACCTTCAATGAAACGTTGTGAGAAGGAGAGAAAGGAGCCAGGATTATTGTTGTTGACAAACTAAAGTTCTCTTTTGATAAAAACCATCGAGTGAGCCCTTTGCTTTTTTTTTCCCCAGTTATATTTTTTAATAGGGTAATTGGGTAAAAAGGAGGGAGGAAGGCAAGTTCTACGCCAGAGGTGTGTTGAGCATCGACTTGGAGAGGATTGAGTGGGTGAGTTAAAGAGAGGAGGGTGGCGCCATTTGGAAATTGTTGGTCTTTGTCCATGTTCATAGCTCATGTTTGCTCGTTGCTTGTTACAGATGCCGCCTGCATGGGTGCCCTGACAATTTTTTTTTATTGTTGAGCACTACTCAGCAGGAGTCAGAGGAAGACAAAGAGGCGAACATGAGGTGTTCAAAAATAGAGCGAAACGAGAAAAGTGAGGCGAAATGGAATTGGGATGTCTGTCTGTCTGTCTGTCTGTCTGTCTGTCTGTCTGAAGTGCATGGTCGCGGATTGAACAATGGGGGAGAACAACAACAGGGGCTTTCAGGGTACCATGGGATGGGTATTATTGAGTCTTATTATGCCGTTGGACACTTAAACCTACAGCCACGATGATGGTGATGCTAGTTGTTATTACTAATAAAAGCAAGGGTTGCCGTATCCACAGCCTTATGGAGTATTGGGCGCAACAGCAGTAAGAGGAACTGTTAGAGGAGAGGACGGAAAACATGTGGCCGACAAGTCATTGTGACCAGGAAGTTGTTGTTCTGTCCCCTAGGTACCTCCACGATCATTGTGGGTTACGGTGTTGTATGCTTATTAACAGCAGCATCAATAGGCGTAGAGACAGCTTTGCCTCCTTCTACCCCCTTTGTTCTTCCTTGTTCTTGTTTTTCTTTCTTCCTTGTTCCTTGATGTCCTTTTGTTATCGTGCCCCCTGTTTGTGAAACGAGACACGACTCCTTGGAAAATACAAAAAAAAAGTGACGCCTCTCGATCCACATGCAATCATTTTTGCAACGTTGAAGGAGAAAGAGAGACAGAGAGAGAGAGAGAGAGTGAGGTAAAAAGGGGTTAGTTAGTATGTAAAGGGTATTTGGGACAATGTGGATGGACAAAGAGGCAAGTCGAGCAGAGTCGGAGGAAGAGGAGTAGGAAGAGTACGAGTAGGAGAGCGGAAGGAGGCAGGAGTGAGGAGTAAGAAGAGAGTGTGGTGTTGTGTGTGTATGTATGGAGGAATGAATGAGTGAGCGAGTGAGTGAGTATGTGGTGCATGGATACCTCAACCCTTTTGTTGAGGTATTCTTATCCCTTTTCTAGCCTCTTTCCTTTGTCCCAGGGACTCTTTTTTTTTTCTTTCTCTTTATTTGTTTCGTCCAGTCTCTCCTTCGTTTCTTTATCCCCTTCTTCTCCTCTTCTCCTCTTTCCTCTCTTTTCTTTCTTTTCTTCCTCTTCCTCTTCTTCTTCTTCTTCTTCTTCTTCTTCACACTCACTTGCCCTTTCATCTTTCCTTCTACTCCTCCTTCTCTCATTCATCCCTGCCATCTTTAGCGCTCATTCCTTCTTCCAACTAACGCCTTTACTCTCCTAACGTCCATTCTTTTTATCGTTGTCACACCAACAAGCAAACAAGCACCAACCTCAACTCAAATACCCTACTTGCCAACCACACTACCGCCACTCTTTTCTACAACAATGGAACTCGACGAAGCCCCCGCTCCTACCTCGCGCCTTGATCATCTCGCCGAACTCGCTACCTCCCCTACTCATGCAAACGTCCACCCCCCTGCCTCATCCTCTTCTTCATCTTCTTCGTCAACGTCGTCCTCTTCCCGCCCTGGTCAACAATACACTCACCACCCTCACTCACAACAACACGACGAGTCTTCAACACACAACCGCACTGGTAGCCAGAGCAAGAGCCACAGCCATAGCAGCAGCCACAGCCAGAGTCGCCCACACATGATCCAGCAGCAGCTCGAGGCCGAGTCTGGCCCTAGCGGCTGGAGCCGATCGCCCATCACCCCTACGACGACACGCAAGTTCAATCGGATGGCGATTCACGAGGTCCTTGATGGCCAAAACTCACCCTCGTTCAAGCGCAAGGGATCCCCCGAGGAGGGCTCCTTCTCTGACCCCCCTACCGCTTCCACTCGGTATGCAACTGTTTTGTTGTTATTATTATTATATTGCATTGTGGGTTTGTGTGTTTCTGTGTTTAGAAGAGAGGTTGGCGGAGGGGGCATGCCAGGGAGTGTCAAACTAATTTTTGTTATGTGTGCTGAGTGTGTGTGTCCTAATGTCCCCTTTTCCACCTTCTTACCCTCATGTCATGCTCTGATGTGATTGGGTCGAAGGGGGAAATGAAATTGGCGTTCAAATTATTATTATTGTATTGATATTATTGATATTTTATTTTAATATATTTACTTTACCTTTTGACACTTATTTGGTTCTTTTGCTTGCTTGTTGACATCCAATCCATCCTACTCCATGTATACATTCATTCATACGATACCCCTTGACACACATTAACAACCATCTATTACATCTCAATAACAACAACGATATAGCCTCAACTCCCGCGTTTCATCCTCACGAGCCTACGGACACCCATCAGACTCAAACCACTCCCATCCCCCTCACCACCCGCACCACGCCCACTTTGCTCCCTCTTCTTCTTCTTCCCACCAGCCCAACTCACCCCGCTTCCGTCAAGAATCCCCCATGCCCGCCTCAAACTCGGACGACGACGAAGACAGTGACATCAGAAACTACAAGAAACGTCGCATGCTCTCCTCCACTAGCCATCATCATCAACAGAACAACCAGCACTCCAACAGCAACAGCAACAACAGCAACAGCCACCCTCACCCTCACCATCACCACAAGAGCTCGCCCTCTTCCTCTTCCCCCAGCGGAGGCGGACTCGCAACCGCGCCAGGACAATCATCAACAGGAGGAGCAGGTGCACAGGCAGAGGTCATGGACCAAGTCCGTAACACCCTCAAGCTGAAACAGCAACAAAAGGCAATCATCGAGGCAAGGCAAGGAGGTGCCCTCTCAGCGTCCACGCCAACAACTGCCTCATCCCCTCCCAGCAATGGAAACAGCGGCAACAGCAAACCCAAGGAAGGAACCACCAGCCAGCCTGTCACGGAAAAGAATCCCAGCGGTATCTCTGTCTTCCATGGAAGCGCTTCCTTTGCTGCGTTGAACCGCCGCCCATTGACCTCGCCCAAGAACCCCAAGAACGCAAAGTCGTTGACTATCTTTGCACCTTCCTATTCCGAATCGTCGCTCTCGATCCGGTCGGCACCCCTCCAACCCTCGCACGGACACAACATCATGAGCATTAACCCCCGGACGTCTCAGCCCCTCCGTCACCAGACGCCTCACCACCACCAGCCCCATCCTTTCTCACAACACCAACATCAGGCAACTCCGACGCAGTCAACACATGGATCGATCCCTCAACCTCTTCGATCGCCCAAGACTGCAGGACATGTTCGCAAGTCGTCTCGGGCCACCCTTCGTGCCGGTCTTCACACTGCCGGACTTGACAGCAGGTAAATTGACAATAATTATGACTTGGACCCACAATTCTAAGTGAACACATGCACAGTTAGTCTAAATGCATTGACGCAAGATGGAAGGAAGGAAAGGAAAGAGGGGTTCGAGCGCCTATGCAATTGCACGATTACCACTGACAAAGCGGCGATACACGTTGTTGTTGCCCCTTTCCCTCTTCCTTTATCCCTAAATTAATTTAAATTGTTGTCTCTGTTTGCTAACACATTATCCTGCCCTTTATGTAATCGATCTAAAAAAAATCGCCTAATAGCTCTGGAACATTGCCCGCACCAATCTTGTCATCCCACACTGGACCACTCCCCTCGCCCATGTACCCTCACCCCAACACTCCCTTCCACCCCAGCAGCCACGCCAGCCTCGCCGCCGCCGCCGCCGCTGCCTCTACCAATGCTGCTGCTGCTTCAGGCACAATGTCAAAACACCACTTCATCGAGACCGTCTCGAACCTGTTTGATTCCGTCGACTCGAGCCGGTCGTTGAAGCACACCCTCGAGGAGCAGATCCGCAAATCTGCACAGCTCCTTCAGACCCTGCAATCGAGCGGGACCATGATCGAGAGCCTTGTCCGCGGCCAGTTCAAGGAGCTGGAGAAGGGTGTTCTTGAGAAATTTGAGAGCGAACTCGACCATCTTTCGGCTCGTGTCCGTCAATTGGAGGAACACCAAGGCTTGACTCCTCCCCCCAAGAAGGCTCGCATTTCTCCTCCCACCCCAACCGCTACTGTCACTGTCAGCTCGCAGAACGCCATGACAGGTGTTGTCTCGACCTCCAACTCTACTTCGACCTTGTCGTCTTCTTCTTCGTCCCCCAAGGCTGGATCGACCTCCTCAATGTCATCATCACCCTTGCACAACCACCACAACGGATCGGGATCTTCGATGAAGGACGGTATGCTCCCCACACCACCCCTGAACAAGACCCAGGATTCTGCCATGGAGGTCGAGGATGAGGAGGAGCTGCCCACTGCACCACCATCGTCCGAGTCGGCCACTACTTCGACCACCCCTCCACCTCAACAGCAGGACCAGCCTGGCTCCTCGTCCGAGTACAGGTCTTCGGTCAAGAAGCTGCAGGAGCGCGTTGCTAGCCTCGAGAAGCGTCAGGAGCCCGCCCCCGCCTCTGCCACCGCCACTGTCCAGGCTTAAACGCGGACGGTGTTCTGGTGCAGATGGGAAGAGGAAGGATGAAGGGGTCTCTTCCTTGTCGAACCCACCACTTAATATGACAGTCGGTTCCTTCACTTTTTTTTGTTTCCCTTCTCAACAACTTTTTTTTATTAACTTTGTACATGTCGCTTGATCCTCTTTAGTCCTTTCTTCCTTTTTCTGATTTTTTGCATGTAGTCCTTTGTTGTCTTTTTATTTCAGCTTGCTTTCTGTCAGTTTTTATATCCCCCACCCACACCCCGTTCCCTTCCCTTTTACCTCCAACAACATACGATATCCTTCAAAAAATTACCTTCTCGATGATTGTTCTCCTTGATATGCCTCCCTTTTCCACTTTGCCTTTCAAATAAATAAAAAAAAACGGCTCAGTTTTTGAAAATGACACATTTGTCTATGCGTTTGTTTATTCTGCGGATAATGTACAAAAGAGGTAGAGAGAAAAGGGTGGGGGAAAGAAACGCAAGAGGTAACGAGTGGCACGTTTTTCATACGGCGGAGGAGACCTTCTGGTTGTGTTTTCTGACTTCGTCGTCCTCAGTAGAGGCGGCCAAGAGGGCTTCTGTAGCCTCAGAGTCCAATTCGCCCGTGGCAACGGCCTTTTGCAGCGCATCGTTCATCGGGCTATTGTCCTGGTACAGGTAAAACTGCGTAAAGATCTATAGTAGCAAACAAGCCAAAAAAAAAAAAAAAAAAAAAGACGTGTTAGATATAACTCAATTATTCATTCTCTTACAACATATCGTTAGCAAAAAAACAAACAAACAAACAACAACACAAAAGAAAACAAAGTATACTTACAGAGAAGTCAAAGACAAGAGTACCAGTAGACCCCAACCACCAGGGCATATTCCTGATCAAATACCCCCTCTCTGTCGAGTTCAAAAAGATACTAGCCACAAAGAATGCGTTTCCGAATACTGAGAACAGGAACATCATAATCGAGAGACCCTCACAGGACTTGAGACGCCAGTTCTTGTAGAGTTGTGGGATGCGGGAGCCGAGGTAGAGGGCTGCACTGCCCCAGCCGAAGAAGAGGGCTAGCCAGCCGCCGTCGTCGGAGGTGTTGGAGTTTTGATTGGAGGAGTCCTTGTCGGAGTTACGGTGGCGGTGGCGACGGCGGTGGGTGGGAGGGATTGGGGCCTCAGTGAGGTGGACGATGGTCTGGGTACCGGTCTTCTCCCACGACAGCAGGTCGGCATCAGGTGTTACTGAGGGGGTGCTGGGAGAAGGAGGCAACTTGCCATGTCCATGACCACGTCCACACTGTGTCCAACCCCACCACTCATCCGCATTCCCGTTGTCAGGTCCAGGAGTTCCATCACCATCGCCAATCTCGCCAAGGACACAATTGCGCCACTCGACATAGGACCAGATAAAGAACGCGGTCGCGAGGATGGGTAAAGTGATTAGAATCCATTGCCTGACGGAACGACGCTTCTGCAGAAACCTAAATCGCTCCGAGGCGGTGGTGCGGGCTGAGCATGCCTCTGAAGCGCGACGGGGATGGTTGTGTGATGTGGTTGGTGGTGGAGAGTCAGTTCCCTGGTCCTGGTAGGTCTTGTGTGAGGTATTTGATGCAGCGGTGGCGTTGGCAGCTTGAGCAGCATGGTACCGGATCCGGTCCCGAGACAGTTGATGTCTCAAATCCTGATCCTGTTCCTGAGAGAACGAGATCCCACCTCCTGAAGAGAAAGAAGATGCCGAGGCCGATGAAGAAGCGAAAGATCCAGCTACTGCAGGGGCGGCGACGGTCAGATAGTTGATGCCAATCGCATTCGAAGAAGCACCCAACAACGATTTGCGCTCATTATCATCATCCTCCGAAGATGCTGATGAAGAAGACGATTTGGTGGATGCAGGTCGCTGTTGGTGTTCAGGGTGGGCATTGGCGGCGATGACCGACTCGAATTTGGACCGGACTGACGTCCTCCGATAGTAATAAACTTGTGCGATCAAGAGGATCTAATTAAAATTTTTGTCACATTGAGAAAGGAGTGGTTAGGAGGAGTCAAGGGTGTGTGTCTCACGTTCTCAACTGGAAAATGCAATGTTTCATTTGGTGTTGCATGGTGAACCACACTTCAAAAAACAAACAGCATAAAGAGAGAGAGAGAGAGCTGTAGGCGAAAGGGTGAGAGTGGTGCTCTAAGGATTCATGTAGGCAATAATTGCTACGGAGAAACAAAAAGGAGGGAAAGGGCAAAGCTGTCGTTGATCCTTACATCTGCGATAGTATAGTACCAGGCGAGAATCCTCTACAAATACAGAAAAGAAAAAAGGAGTACCGAGATTCGATATGTTAGCACTTCATAAAACCCTTCATTGTTCTTCCCTCCATGTTTCTCCCCCTTATTTTGCTGTTCCTTCAATTGGGGCGGCAACATTCGTCATACTTCGCAATCTCCCTCGTAAAGGAGAATTGGTTGGGGTGGCGAAAGGGGAGGGTTTCACGACGAATGAACGATGTAGGGGAGTTTACACCCAAAACTTTTGGGGGAAAGTCATCCGTCATCAAAAAAAAAACAAAAAGTGGGCAAGTTACCATGGTGAGGAGGAGGTTATCCATGGTAGCGCCGGCAACGTTGAGAAAGTCTCCGGCCAGCCAAATGAAGAGAAATGGTAATGAGAGGGACTCGCCGGACTTGCGCTTGTAGTTCATCCAGATTTGTCTAGCGAGAGAATAAAAGGAAAAAGGTAAACAAATGGAAGCAATAACAATGACAAAAAAACTTTGCTGTTCTGTCTTCGCTGCAGGATTTTTTTTGTTGGTCCTGGATGGTGTTGGGGCGAACAGGTGGGCATGTTTGTTGTTATTGTGGTTGCAGATTACTCTCCCACAGTCCAATGGCGAGACGTCTGCACTAGTCATCCGCCTGCATGTCGTGTGACAAAATATCAACCATAAACAACCATAACCACACACACCTCTTCCCGCCTTCCCGCGCACACAAAATAAAAGAACAGAAGACTGACTTACGGAGTAAAGACAATAAACCAGCAGAGAATGGAGAGGGATCCAGCAATGCTCGACAGCATCACATTCGTTGGCATCTCTGTCGGTGATCCTCCTATTACATTGTCTGCATTGGTGTGATTGTGGTGGCTCATGAGTCCGAGTCCGTATGAAGAGCCAGTGTCCTGCTGTTGTTGTCTAGCGAGCCAGAGGAAGAGGGTATGCAGAGCCATTTTTTTATGCTGGAGGGGCTCTGAGTGTGTATATGAGTATGGTTGTTGGTCAATGCACCTCTGGGAGAGCTGCAGGTTCGAAAAATGGTTTTGCTAGGTTGGGATGTGCTTGTTGGTATTATGTTCCTTGTCGAGGTATAGTTGTATGTGGGTCGAGGGAAGGAACAGGAAGTCGAAGGAAGGGTTGATCGAGTTGGTTGAAGAAGAAAAAGAGAAAGAAAAGAAAAAGATAAAGAAATAGAAGAAGGACGACAAAAAGGGCAGACAAACAACAAGGACGGCCACTCGGCAGTTTCTCTCTTTTCCTTCAATGGACAACAACTGTCCAACTTTAACGAAACTCAAACTCAGAAATCAGATACTGATCCCATCTGAAAAGATTATCAGGTGTCCAACCTTGATCCAAGTCATTTGTCCAAAGACGGTTAAGGGGTGTTGGGTCACCTGCCAGGGATGGGATACCATGACGGGGCCCAACATAGAATGATAATCAGTTACCATGCACTATCAAAAGAGGTATGACAAAAGCGGAGTAAAAGAAGCTCTCAATGACTACGAGACACAGGTTGCAAGGGAACACGAACAAACGAACTACACTTATCCATCCACTTCACTTCATCCATCCCAATCGTCGCCTTGTCTCCTTAGTCGTCGCCGAGATCGACCCGAACAGCGTCTTCACCATTGTCAGATCTCTCCGCAGATTCAGGTACCCTAGGCGCCCCGTCTCTTCGTTCCTGAAGTCCAGCATCCCCGGAAACGAGTTCAGCCTGAACCCGGCGGACGTCGAGCGGGCTCCAGCTAAGTCATAGAAAACGGCCCTCAGTTCTACGCACTCCAATTCTGTGAGTGCACCTAGCTTTCGGCAAAAGGCCTCTTTTGACCGAAACTGTGCGGTCTCCGCTGCTGAGAGAATCATTGGGGATGGGCGGTTGTAGTAGAGTACAATGCCCATTTCTTCAGAGCGATGGAGAGGGCTCGTCCGGAATCGCAATCGTCAAGTTCAGATCCTGGATCCTCGTGCAGCTCCAGGGGGGATTCGATCGCGTCATCCAAGTTAATACATAGTGCCGGTTGTTGTTGATGGTTGAACCATTTCACGAGCATAAATTGAACTTCTAATCGTTCCAGAGCCCAACACGACTAGAATCGTCAGGATCGCTCTGCTGTCAAAGTTCAGACAGCCTGCCAGGCATAGTCTCGCGCAAGGTGCCCGACTGTCTCCGGAACAACGATCTTACATCATCGCTGGTCAGTCCCAGGATCAGAAACGACTGCTCCAAGGTAATGGAATATCTGAATTTGTTGCTCCGGCAGTGTCTCCAGGACTCTGAACACCAGTTCCCAGCTTGCATTGTTACCGGCAAAAATCTCCTTCCACGTTTGTCAACGCTGGACAGAGCCGCTGGACGGGTTTCTTGTATGAGTTGTTGAGGGTTGTGCTGGATCGAATGGAGGGGGGCGGGACGACAATGGTGATCAGGTTTGGGCCGGTACTCGGCCTCTGACAGATCTTCTTCTCCCGGGTACCAAAGTTGTAGACTTGATCAGATGCGCCATCGGTTCCTTCCGTAGCCAAGGTACTGTCAGTTCGCCCTTTTTCTCGTCGCCGTCGCCGTTATCGCCATCATCATCATCGTCGTCGTCGTTGTCGTCGTCGCTCATCTCCTAGGATAACAGTTCTGGCTCACTGATAACTTAATTTGTGCCAGTGATTCGGTCACTGATTTTCACATTTAAAGAACTGTGGACAAAATAACAGCATAGGAAGAAAACAAAAGAACAATAGTTTATTTAATGAAATGCACAAAGATCCAATTCCTGTCCCCTCTTTCGTCGCTGCTCCAGGAACCAGACGAAAGGGATTCGGGATGTAGGCGGGTTCATAAAGAACCCAGCCCTCTCCAGTGCCGGCCAATACTTGTCCATCCATACCACTTCATCCATCCCAATCGTCAGCATTGTCTCCCTGGTATTAGCTGCCACCGACCCAACCAGCGTCTTCAACTTTGTCAGTCCTCCCAGCAGCTGCAAGTACCCTGGCTGTCCCGTCTTCTCGCTCCCGAGATTCAGCATTCCCGGGAAAGGGGCTCCCGATGGGTTACGCTTGCCTGTCGAGTCATAATAGTAGGCTCGGAGATCTAACCGCCGCAGTTGTGTGAGTTTGCCAAGTTGTCGGTAAAAGAACTCCAGATCCTTGAACTGCTGTGTCTCCTCTACCGAGAGTGTGGTTGGTGGTGGTCGAATGTAATAGGGCCATGTGCCGGCCACAGGGACAATGAGTGGTCGCTCCGGAATGGCAATCGCCAGTTGAAGCTCTTGTATCCTGGTACAGGCCCACGGGATCCCGATAGCGTCCTCCAGGTGGAGACAGAGCGGGAGAGGATCGCCGTAATTCGGGAGATGAATTTTAAAAGATTCCAGAGCCTCACACTCGACCAAAATTGTTTGAACCATCATGCTGTCGATTCTCTTGTAACCGTTCAGCGAGATCTCCCGCAAGGTACTCGAGTGTCGCTGGAACATGGATCCTCCATCGTCCAAGCCTTGAATAGCAGGTACCGGTGCCCCGTTCGAAATGAACCTTGTGACCTGCTGCGGGGGTAGCGCTCTGAGGACCCAATCCACTAGCCCCCGAACTTTATCATCTCCACATTCAGATTCGTTGGACAGGTCACTCAATCTCGGGCACCACTGAACAATCTCTCCCGCAAGCTGCTGCACGTCGCTGATCTGGGATAGTCTAGGCATCTCGAGGGTAATGAGATTCGGGCACTGTTGGAGTATCAATTGAAGGTCGTCTCTCGAAAAGCTCCGTCCCACCTCGCCAAGATGCAAGTCTCTCAATCCCAGAAATGGGCCTTGTCGCCGAGGCATCGTCGACGTCGTCAACCCGCACTCTTCGTCAAGTTTCTCCCATGGAGGCAGCGTCCCCGACTCGGCCTCGGCATTATCCTTCGAGAAGTCCTCTATCATGTAGTCGTCTTCCCCGCCTTCCACGTATGACTTGAGAGTCAACTTCCGAAGAGCCGGCGGACATGCGGAAAGGAGGTATATCTCGACTTTGTGGATCAGCCCTGGCGTTGTAAAACTCGGCAGAAAAAACCCGAGGTAGAGCGCCCGCAATCTCTGCAGTCGGAACAACGTTGTCATCAGGAGCTGAGCGTCCCTGCGATCCTTGAGAAAAACCGATGTCAGCTTGAGATCCAAAAGGTTAGGGCTGGAACTAATAATCCAGCAAGCTTGGGCGAGGGTCGTTCTGCGGTCCTGGCAGATCTCCTGGTACTCATCGTACTGCGACAAGATGAAGAGCCTAAGGTCCAGTTTCGTCAACATTGTCATCGGCGGTATAGGGAATACTATGTATATTTTGGGATCAAGTGGTGCGAACCAAGTAGGTCGAGAAAGTGCCGGTGAATGTTCAATTGTGGCGGTGGTCGTGGTGTTCTGTAGTGTGTCGAGTTGGTCCAGGAACGCAATCACGCAATCGGCGTAGTAGATGATATCGTTGCGACCTAGAAGAGCCAATTGTCGAACGTGGTGAACATTCCTGGATAAGGCCATTATCGATTCGGTAGAGCCAAAGATGTTCTTATTATTGTCGTCAAAGCAGGCGGTGACGTGGAAGTAGAGTATTGGTGTGCAGATTGCGTTCATTTGTCGACTTGTTTGCATGAGTCTCGAAACTCCGGCGCGGTCGAGGTAGTATAGTGTTAGGTGATCGACCAGTTCTTGCACATTAAAGAAGCGAATGAAAGCAGACTCCATGGTTTGGTGAGAGGATGTTTGATGCTTGTAGTGGTGTTGCTGTTGGTGTTTGTTGAAGGAAAGAACAGACGAGTGAGAGAGTAAAAACGCCAGCCAAGAAAAAATGAGGTGGCTTGTCCTCATGGTAGACTACTGATAGCTTAAAATCTAGATCAGTGGTCGAATACGCTGATGACTTTATTTTCTTAATTTCCTAACAGTTGATCAAGAAATGTCAAGACGCATTTGTTGCGGACGAAACATATCAACGAGAGAAAAGAAGCCGCAATATATGAATAAGACAAGAAAAGGGCAATCGCATACTTTAATAGTCCATGGTTCAAGTTTGAAAGCTAAAGTTCTCTTTGACTCCGTTGGACCTCATCCCACCAGTCGAGCACATCCAAGCACTCCTGTCCCTCCTGTTTCCCTTTACCAAAATGTGCCGTCTCCAACGCAACCCAATGTCGATCCACCCATTTGATCTCATCCATCCCAACCGTTGCCTCGGTTTCTTCTGTCACCAGACAGTTCGATCCATAGAGTCCCTTCAACTTTGTCAGACCACCCAACAGCTGCAGATACCCTGATCGCCCCGTTTCTTTCTTTCCGAGACTAAACAGGCCTGGAAAAGTATTCAGCTTATAGTTGTCAGACACCCCACAGACGCCGGATGGATCGAAATAGAGGGCTCGCAGGTTCAATTGCTCCAGTTCCGTCAGTGCGCCGAGTTGTTGGTAAAGGGTTTCCAGGTCTCGGAACTGCTGTGTCTCCTCTGCAGAAAATGTTGTTGGAAGTGGTCGATGGTAGTAAGGCACTACACTGTCGGCAGGGTGATGCAATGGCGTGTCCGGGATGGCGATTGCCAGTCGCAGGTCCTGTATCTTGGTACAAGCCCAAGGGAACTCAATAGCGTCTTGCAGCTCGAGACAGCGCAGTCGTCGGTCTCTATTCGACCGCCCAATCATCAACCGTCCCAGAGCCCCCCCACTCGATCACAATTGCCTGGATCGCCTTGCTGTCGATACTCTGGCAGTCAATAAGCAAGATCTTCCGCAGCGTACTTGAGTGTCGCCGAAAAAGATATCCTGCGTCGTCCAGGCTGTGAACAGGGAATAGCGGGACCCCGCCGCAGCGGAATCTGATAACCTGTTGCGGGGGTAGCGCCCCCAACATCCATAGTTGTAGCCCCCGAGTCGCATCGTCTCCTATGTAGCTGGAAAGGCCGCTCAATCTTGGGCAGTACTCCGCAACATCTTTTGCCAATTGTCGAATATTGTGTATCTCGGTTAGGGCGGGCATAATGGTGGTGGTGAGATTGGGACAGTGCTGGAGTATCGTTCGAAAACCGCCCTCCGTGGTCTCCTCAAAGGAACGGCCGAGCAGCAACGATTTCAAATCCCTCAAGGGTCCCTGTCGCGTCGGCGTCGTCATTGTCAATCCGCACTTCTCGTCGCTTTTCTCCCACGACTGGGGCGTCCCGGGCGGATTAAAGATATACTCGCTCGTGAACACAAGGCTCTTACCCGGATCCTCCCATTTCGAGAAAATACTCATCTCCCGAAGCGTTGGCGAGCACGCAAAATATCAGTCCCAACTCTCGGCATCATACCTTCCGGTATTTCCTCCCATTGCACTATCTCGAGAGTAAGGTACTGCAGTCTCCGCAGCCCTGAAATCGACCGCGTCAAGAGGTGGGCATCCCGGTGGTCCTTGAGAAGAATACCATCTAGCTTGAGATCCAGAAGGTGAGGGTTGGATTCGATGATCCAGCAGGCATGAGTGATAGTCGCCTTGGGATCCCGATAGCTGGGCAGAAAGTACGAACCCTGCTCATCGTCGTGCTCACCCCATTCACAAAAGTCCAGTTCCAGTTTCCTCAACATCGTCATTGGCGGTATCGGCAGCACTGCACAGATATGAGGATCCGGCGGCGCGAGCCAAGCAGGTCGAGAAAGTGCCGGTTGGTTCTCGTTTATGATGATAGTGGTGGTGGTGTTCCGTTGTAGTGTGGCAAGGAGGTCGAGGAAAGCAGTGACGCAGTTGGAGTAGTAGACGATATCAGGGCGACCGAGTTCCAATTGTCGAACATGGTGAACGTTCTTGGCAAAGGCTAGGGTCGATTCTGTAAGGTCAAAAGGGCTCGTCCTCGCTCGAACCAGGCGTCGACGTGGTAATAGAGTGTTGGGGTGCATAGTTGATGTAAGCGTCGACTCGTTTGCATCAGTTGTGAAATTCCTGCACGGTCGAGATGGTGGGTCAGAAGAACGACCAGTTCTGGCAGCTCGAAGAAGCAAGTCGATGCAAGGCCCATGGGTCGGTGTCGTCGTGTTGAATGTGATGGTGTTGGTGTAGTTGTCAAAAGGTATACTCGTACATGAGGGTGTGGATCCTTTGCTCCAGGCGCGAGTTATGTTCAGGGCGGAGTCTTTCACTCGCTGGCGCGCGCATTTGACATTTGTGACGGTTGATTCAGACAAACCACTAGCATTGACCGAGAACGAAGAAGCCAGGATATGAAGAGGAGTGGGCATGGCGAGTGAAAAGAGACGGCGCATCGTCACAAGCATCGCCTTCTTTCTTTCTTCAAAACAACGTTACTCATCCCATCGCCAGGACAGGGACACACACGCACTGAGAAGGAAGCATTGAACAGCAACACCCCTCTTCCCTCTTTTGCGACACACACACACACACACACACACATACCCATCATCCTCACAACCAGACGTTCATCACATCACTTGGACCCTTTCTTTTTTTCTTTTTATTTCTGTCCGACAAAGAGGAGTGTGTGACGTTCACGGCAGAAGAGCGACGTCTCCCAGCTGGCAGAGAACAACCTTCCAAAGAACTCCCTTTTAAACTATTTGACGAAAGTGTGAAAGGGGACATCCAACAAATATGGACGCTTATCCTTTCCCAAGGACTCCCAAGACCCCTGGCTTTGATCCGGACCTGTCGCCAATTGACTCTGGAAGTCAACCTCAGGATGGATCACAGTACAAGCAGGCCTCGTTGTCTGATCTGTATGCTGAGGCATACCCCTTGGCGGTCCAGGCGGTCCAGGAGGATGCTAATGGTGACCATCATACGGCGAGACTCCTTTACTGCGAAGTGTGCGAGGTAACTATCATCACATTGGACTCAGGGACAGTGTAACTACAACTTTTTCGACAAAGAAACAGCGACTCACTAGCAACCTTTTCTTCGTCTTCTTACTGTTCATAGATATTCATCAAGATTATGAAGCGTAAGGGCACACGCTTTATTATTCAGGACACTCAGAACTATTAATCACAAGATACCAGAGGACGAGTATTAACGACAAATTGATATATACTCTAAACCTCAGTGCTACCACCAGGAGAGGAAAATGACCAAGTGCAAAGGAAGTCGAACCAATACACCAGCAGAGCCGAAGCGATCTGGGAGTCAAGGAGTGCTAGCACTGGACCCGTTAAGGATATCAAAGAGCTGCCCGCCTACGAGAAGCTTGCTCAAGAGGCACAGGTAACTGACATTTCTGAAAGCGTTTCTGTTAATGTCCTCTGCAAGCCATAAATTACGTCAGGGACTTAACAGACACGTTGTTTCGGCTTTGATTTTTAGTTTGCGTTTGAACAGGCGGTCGCAGAACAGGAGAAGCAACATGAGCTGGGCGCACTGGACTTCTACACGGACTGCGCAGATCTCTTTTGGCAGGCCTGGAAAGGTAAACACAACAGGCTGACAGCAGAGACGCATTGTCTGAGCTGCAAGATTTCTTGATGACTGAGGACAAGACTAACTCTGGTTGTCGAACTACTTCTCCGTTGGACACGTAGGTGCGCCGGAGGGTCCGATCAAGGATGGGCTCAAACAGCAACTGAGCGATGTCATGTCCAGGGCAGAGGATCTAAAAGGCGTCTCTGTCAACCTAGTCCCAGAACTGAGTATGTATCCCGGCAGGACACTCTACGTACTATGCACTATGTTCAACAAGCATTGACGGGAATAGCTAACAGTGTATCATTTTTGTCCGCATGACGATAGAGGTCAAGTCTAGTTCGACACCAGTGATCTCGGGACCATCTAATTTGACGCGCCAGGAACTGGAGGTCCTCAAAACAACTATGTTGATCAACAACAAAAAATACCATCCCTGGAGCGACTCGGATGTCAAGGACTTGCTGCGAGAGAAGGGCCCTTTCACGGATCCGGACGGTATGCTGCCTCTGTCCGACAAACAAACATCTAAATTTGGATCGTGGAAGCGAGTCTCGCAGATCATGGAGAACCCCAAGATGATTTGTCTGATTTCCAGTACCAGTATCGTCCAGGATATCGTGACAGATTGCTCCTTTGTCGCAAGTCTGTGTGTTAGTGCCAGCTACGAGCGACGATGGAAGAAGCAGGTAAACCTGACAGTTCTATGCGTTTTAGGATGTCAACAAACGAAGAAGAAATGTCGAGCACTAACGGCACGCGTGACCAATTTTCTAATAATAGCTCATTAGAGCGTGTATATACCCCAAGAACAAGTTTGGCGAGCCATGCTATAACCCTCACGGAAAATACCTCGTGAAACTCACCTTCAATGGAATCGCCCGGCGCGTCGGTAAGCTACATCCTCCGTTCAATTTTTGCTCTCTCTGAACGCATTACATCCCATCAGATTACTTATTAATTTTACGCGCTCCTTTTCAAACATATCAGTGGTGGACGACTACTTGCCAGTGTCAAAGTCAGGAACGCTCATGTGCACATTCTCCACAAACAAGAACGAGTTGTGGCCCAGTATCATCGAAAAGGCTTACATGAAACTCATGGGAGGCTACGACTTTCCTGGTTCAAACTCTGGCATCGACCTATAGTAAGTCTACTTTGTCACCGTTTGCCTCTAGAACTTAGAGATGGCCAATTGATATAGACAACTAATAATTGTCATCTCAATTTTTAATAGCGCATTGACAGGGTGGATTCCGGAGCATTTGTTTATCAAGGAATCCAATTTTGATATGGAGAAGCAATGGAAGCGCATGGTGAACGGACAACGAAATGGCGTGGCGCTGGTCACTATCGCAACAGGACATATGACGGACGAGGAAGCAGACCGCCTGGGACTCGTGCCAACCCACGCGTATGCAGTCTTAGACCTGAAGGAGGTCCAGGGACTGCGGTTACTTCAGGTTAAGAACCCCTGGAGTCACAAGCGTTGGAAGGGACCCTTCAGTCATCTGGATGCAGACCATTGGACGGACGAGTTGAAGGCAGAGCTGAACTTTGACCAGTTTGCGGCCTTGAAAAACGATGATGGCATCTTCTGGATCGATTATGAGTCTGTCTGTTCGACTTTTGATACCATCCACATCAACTGGAACCTCGAGACCCTCAACCACCGCGCCGTCATCCATGCGTAAGTGGATATTCTGGAGCGATGAACTTAAAACTCCAATGGAATTTACCAACAAGCTAACCTAAATTTGTCATTGATGTGAATAGGCCATGGCCGTGCAATTATGGGCCAAAGCGGGATAACTACAACCTTGGATATAACCCACAGTTCACCCTGGCGACCAACGTCAAAGGGTCTCGCCCTTGCGGCATCTGGCTGCTGCTCTCAAAACACATCACAGTGACTGAGGAGAACAGGGACTTTATCACACTGCATGTCTTTGATGTGCAAAAGCAGCAACAGAATCAGGCATCACTACTGTCCCCAACGACTCCTCTCAGCGCCGTTTCTTCTACGACTCCTACCTCAGCAACACCAGGATCATTTGTTTCCACCCGGAGTCGTGGCACGAGGATCTACTATGAGGGCAACTCGATGATCAAGGGCATGTACGTGAACAGCCCTCATATCTTGGTCCGCTTTGAGGTCCCTCCAGGACAGAACGAGTACACGATTGTGCTGTCGCAGCATGTCAAGACAAGGGATCTGCACTTTACACTGAGGGCTTATGCTGTCTGTGAGTTTGAGCTCCGAGAAATTCCAAACAAATATGCGTTTGAGAAGAAGGTACGATTTCAGGAATGTGTTTTCTGTTTTTTTGCAGGAAATAGTATGGTCCGATCAATTGGATGCATGGCGCTGACCTTTTATTGCTTGTTAACCGTGCTTCTCAATAGTACGAAGATGGATGGACGGAAGAAACAGCAGGAGGAAGCAGTTACAATGCAGGCTTCCTGAACAACCCTCAGTACCGTCTGGTGGTTCCTGTTCTGCCAGCACCCCAGATAACTACCTCGGTGCTGTTCATGTTGGAGTCGCCCAAGGATTTCGCAGCCCACGTTCAGCTCGTCAACTCTCAGGGCAAGCGCGTCTCATGGTAACTTTTTATTGTGAAAAGACTGTATTGTGTGTTTATATACCAGCGACTAACTGAATGGTCTTGTTTTTTTTTTTGTTTACCATCTCCATTAGCGTGTGGACGAAAGATATTATCGCCCAGTCAGGAGAATACCGCCATGGTTTCTGCTACTGTGAAGCCAACGACCTGCGACGTAGGTTTCCTGCTGGCGATACTATGTTGAATGTTCTCACCCTGTGCACACACGAACTGATATCCAATCTCCTTACCTGTTCATAATTGATTAGCGGGGCAATACACGGTGGTGGTGTCGACATTTGATCCAGACCAGATCGGAAAGTACAAGCTGACGCTCCAATCACACATCGACCTCTCCCTCACACCCATCCCGATCGAGGGAGCTGTAAGTGTTTTTTTGACTCTATTTCACATTAATAGCCCTCCCACTCTCGGCTTATGCAGCGATGTACTTTTGAAAAATGAATGTACTAATCTTCTTGTACGTCCATTTTTTTGTGTCAATGTGATACATGTAGGGCATGTTCAAGAAGATTTTGAAGGGCGAGTGGGTGTTGGGAGTGAGTGCGATGGGATGGCACCACCACCAGAGTTTTAGTTATGCCAAGAACCCGCATTTCCTAGTCCCTATCACCGAAATGACTACTTTCATGGTGCGGTTGCAGACACCAGAGATGACGAATCCGTCGATGCCAAAGACAAACATTACGATATTTGAACGACTGGATGAGGGTGTCCTTGGACGGGAAGTATGTTCTTCGGGACCCTATGCCTCTGTCCCTCAAGGTGTTGCCACAGAAGCCATCACTCTGTTGCCAAACCAATATGGCTACCTTGTTGTTGTGTCGACTCTGGAACCGGGCATTGCAGGAAGGTTTGTCCTGTACGCTTTCAGTGATCGGTCTTTGGATATTGAGGCTGGTGGAGGGGTGTCGTCGCCGAATGTGAGCATGAATGGGACGTCGTCTTCGTTGAGGTCGTTGTCGCTTTCGTCGAGTGGTGGTGGGCGGTCCGGGTCGGTGTCGGGTGGTAGCAGCGGTGGAGGAGGAGGAAGGTATGAGAGTCAGCGGCCGTCGGCGAGGTTTAGACGACAATTTGGGTCTGGCTCGTCTGGGCAGGGAGCTAGTTAGTCCTCTTTGCTGGTGTTTGTAGTTTGAACAATAGACTTCTTTGAGCACACTCATGCTGTTGGCTTTGCCAATCGATGCAAGGAGGACATGAGGATTTCCTGTACCCGTCCTTCACCTTGATAAAAAAAGAGTACATAGTGATCCTGGGACAATAGGCAGTGATAAGATCGTATCCGTTCTGCCGTTCTGGACAAAAAATCATCAATGATCAGACCCCGTTCTGCATACATGTGATCTTCACCTTAACCTTCGCTCTCTGTACCCTCCTCCTTCTTCCTTTTCCTTTTTACTCTCCCTTTGTTCTTCCTCCGTGGAATTACTGTTGTTTATCTCTCTCATCCCTGTCTGTCTGTCCCTTGCCGCTCTGAACTCAATAAGCGGGGATGGGAAAAGGAAAGAGAACTGAGGGGAGGAGACGAAGCAGAGTGGATGGGCTCACGAAGGGGGGGTTTCTTTGCTGACTTTTGTTTTGGTTACTGTTTTTGTTTTGGATTGGTTGTTATCGATGGGTCTGGCTACCTTTCTTTTCTCATGAAGCGATCCTCGGTTTATACAATGACAGAGAACCTAATTACGATCTAGCTCGCCTCCCTCTGTCAACAACACAAATACTGAAAAGGAGCGTTGTTGCTGTTGTCGTTAGGTTTTGGGGGGGTTGGATTGTTGGTTTATTTGGTGAGAGGATAGATACAGTGTCGAAAAGAAAGGGAGGGAGGGTTATGGTCAACAGTCAACAGGACCAAAAGAGAAAAAAAAAAAAAAAAGACTCCTGCTTGGGGGTGCTCCTCATGAAGAACCAGGGAAATAATCATCGAGTTCCACAGCCTCATCCACCGCCAACCTTCTCTGTGCCCTCCTCCTACTCCTACGTGCGAACCCCCGTAGTGAAGATGTACAATTGCTATCGATTCCGGGATAATCGTCCGAGTCAGAGTCGTTTTGTTTGAGGTCGTTGATGAGGGAGGAAGGGCCTGAGGAGGCGATGAGGGAGATCATCAGGGCGGCAGAGGAGAATGTTGATAGGACCATTGCTGTTACAATCATTGCGAGTATGTGTGTGTAGGAAGAAGTGCCCGATGCTGCTTGGGTATGAGTCCCGTTATTGTTTGTTTTGGTCAATCGGAGAGAGGGAGTGAAGATATGTTTTGATGTCAGATCGAGAGGAAAAACAGAGGATGAAAGATGGGAGACGAAGAAATGGAAGGAAATAAAAAAAGTAGAAAAAGTAGAAAGAAGAGGAAGAAAACAAATGGGTGGGCAAATTGCTGCTCCTTTTTAAAATGGTCAACCGGAGATGCAAACAAACGAAAAAACAGACGTCAGAAAGTACGGTGCTTGAAGGGAGGAAAGGAGGAAGGAGGAGGATGGTGTGATGTGCAAGGGCAAGGGGGCCCTTCTAAAGGGCAGTGTCCTCTTTTTCCCTTCCCTGGGTACGGTACACTTGCATTGATGTATACTCCTTGGATCATGCATGGCCGTTTAATATGTGAGCAAACATAAAAAGATAACTTTGGCAAACACCATGCGACCCATTTTTTTATTTTTCTGTGCGGACTTTGGATACGTTGTCACACATAGACATCCCAGGTACCGCCGCAAAAAGGATAACCCAGATCTACTCGCCGTTGGCATCAGTCGCCGAGGAAGATCCACTATGGCCACTGTGCGGGTTCACACGCCCATCTTGGATCGCACCCTGGTCCACCTCCAGTGTCGTGTCGTATATGTTGGTGTCCCTCGTGCTCGGACCCTCTCCTCCTTTTCCTTCTCCTTTTGACGGAGTAGGTGCGGCCATTGTTGTCGTCATGGTGAGGATGAGGATGACGATGAGGGAGAGAGTGACAACGGACCGTTGTGGAGATCTGAGGCGCATGCTTTTTTTGTGGTTTGGGTGGATACAGTTGTGTCTACTTGAAGGTACTTGCGGTTGTTGACGGTGGTGTTAATGAATGTCGTCTGCTGATGATCTGTGGTCGAAGGAAGTGTGGAGAAGAAAAAATCAAAACGAATATTGGCGAAGGATGAATCTTTTTTATACATCCGTGTGCGTTCGGTAGAAGGCCACACCGATCTTGTCATTTCTCATTCGAATCTTCTTTCTTCCTCTGTCATGGTCCACCATGGCGTATATGGATGAATGACAAGTGTGTCATTTAAAGCAGTAAGTGGATCGAACAACTGTATCCCCTTAGTCTTGGCCATCCTTCCCCTCTCTCACTCTTCGTTCCTATTATCAACCATTCACCTCGGTGATGACTTTTTTTTTCTAAAGAGAACGACATGTATGGTAGTAGAGAGCGAGAAAAGAGGCTACTTTGTTCTGCCTCCAACATACTCTTCCCAAAAAAAAAGCCTGTTTTTTGGCATCCATCTTTGCATTTGAATGCAACGTGGGTATATCTTGCAATGGGCTCATTCATTCTTCTCCTCTTCCCACAAGGGTCTTCTCCTTCCTTCTCTTCCTGAAACGGGTCAATTGTCTGTTTTCCCGCTGTGCGCTAATTAAACATTTGATGGTTCGGCCTAACGGACATGCATGCACCATTCCTCCCCCCTCTCTCATGCAATCTAATACAAAACACGACGCGGTATATCAGCCATGCCATCTGTTAAAAACATGCCGTACCTGACTAGTTCGTTCCTGTGTTTTTCTCTAATCTTTTCTCATACAGGCATGTCCTTCCTTTGGAGTCGTAGACACTGATTATCTCACTCGTTCTTCTCTCTTATCTTGCTATTGTTCTTTCATCTTTGATACATTCAAGGACTGTCTTTCGCATTCAACCATGGGTATTTTTTTTTCATGGCCCCCTCCCTCGTTCTCAGAGATAAAGAGCAGGTCCTCTGGATCATAGATTAAATACATATACATGTTTCTATATATATGACACAGGCCACAACTATCAAAACATCATAACTCGTCTGCTTCAATGCCCGTTAAGAGCATCACTAGTTGATGCTCCTAGGCATACAACGACTGTTATTTCAAGAGGTTGGAGGAAGAAAACCAAGGGTATAAAGCGCGTCTGAAGAGAGTTTTCCTTGTCTTGTTTTGTTTCGTTTTCTTTCTCCTCCTCTTCCTCATCCTCTTCCCTTTCTTCACCTGCCACTCGTTCGCTCTGCCGATCTTGCCCCTTTGCTTCAACGTTCCTTTACCCCCCTCGCTTGCTTCCTGCAAAGGATCCAACAGCGCTTCTCTCTCGCTCGGACAATTTCTTGCGTTGTTTACATGCCCTGCGGCAGGTTTTTTCTGATCCGATCGCCTAATAGTAGCTGGATCTACTACCGCAGCGAACTCCATCATTCATCAAACCGACAAACAACACTGGTAAGCGCAAATGATAAATAGATATCGAACAAACAGCAATTGTTATTGACAGAAGAAATACCAACGGTCGGAGTACTTGGGACAAAAGAACAACGACAACCCGTTCTTCACGGCAATAAGAAAAAGAACGATTGGAGATCTTAAGTGTGAAAATGAGGACACAACTATCAAAGAAAAAATTCAGGCAAAAGGGTTCATTCTCTCTTATGCTAAGGGCCATGGTTTTAGCGTGGGTTTGTACGATGATGGGTATGTGTGTTTGTGAAGAAAGAGAAAGGAAGGACAACCAACACAACCCACGCATCGACAAATTTGTTCTTTGTTTGATTTTCGTATTTCCACCACCCTCTTTGTGGACATTTCTAAGAGTGTTCTTTGATGAACCCTCTATGAGTGTAATGGACGTCCAGACTGAATGTGTGTATGCCTTGTTCATTGTGGAGTTGGTGATGACAGAGAAGAGAGAGAGATATATGTCTCCATGGTTTTCTCTTTGCGGTACATATCGGTGCCACTACCACCAGGGCAGCTTTCTAGAAGGGGGGTTTTTTCGGTATAAAGACAAGCAACGATCCACCTACCGCAGCCTCACAGACTCACAAACACAAACACGATAACGCGCTAAAAAAAATCTCTCTTCCTCTCGCTCTCTTTCGTCCTCTCTCACCCATCGCTTGCTTCTCTCTCTTCTATCCCTTCCCTCTCTCGCGTCACAATCACCTCTAAAAATGGACAACAACAACAACACGCCTTCATCGTCCTCAAAATCAACTAGCCAGGGCTACTACAACTCTCTCTCCCCCAACCCAAGTACCATGATCATGCCCAACCTTAGTGCCATGAACTTCCCCAAGTAAGACCCCCTGTCTCCTGCCTGAACCCATGTGCAGACATTTAAATGCTTGCATGCTCTTTGTATCCAGTCAGTCACCTACACGAAAATATGTATTGCCATCAGTTGAGCGGAGTTACGCTTTGCACGCCAACCCTACATGGTTCAATTTGCGCGCCCCTCTCTTATTTCTTTTCTTATCCTCACCACTCCTCTTCTCACCGCTCATTGGCTCCCTTCGTGTTCCCACCTTCGCCCAAACAGATCAGCCAACATTAACTTTCTTTTTCTTCCCCTCTTCCTTGATCTATCTATCAATAGCCAAACAGTTTATACCGCCAGTACTTCTCAAACAACGGCCGTGCCCAACGCCACCAACACCAACACCAACACCAACTACATCCCTGACTTCTCGCCAGCCGTCCTCTCGGCCTTCACCTTCAATCCAAACTTGGCTTCCATCCCTCCGACCTTGCAAGACATGCCCATGCCCATGGCCATGTCCAACCACAGCAACATGACCCCATTCCCTTACACGACCTCCAACTATCCTCCAACCAACAACGGCCAACTCCTGGCTAACGAATTTATTGCCCAATGGCAAGGGAACCACATCAACAGACCCGGCCACAACAACAACTTGACCACATATGACGGTTCCAATGCTCCTTCTCCTTTGGATTTGAGCCTCATAGCCAACAGTGGTATTACCTGGCCCAATATGCCCCAGCTCACTCAAGGTAAGATCCAATCGACACTAAGCCACGCTTACTCTTTTGATTTGTTACGGGATGGTAAGTAAAGCGCGTCGATCAACATCCACCTAACCATCCATCCATCGTTCCTTTCTTCCATATTGTGCTTTCAAACTTAAAATTTTAGCCTACACAGGTCAGTTCCCAACGACAGCCAACGGCAACGGATATCAAGCCTTCGACATCAACTGCCTCCCTCTCTCCAGCCTTCCTGTCGACCACCACCAACACCAACAGCAAGACATGTCGTGTCTTAACCCCTCAGGCTTCGGAACCCACAGTGCCAATGGTGGGCAGAGCAATGAAACTCTTGTTGCTCCTTATGCGAGCAGCGACCTCGGACCCAGCAGCCTTTTTCATCAGCAGCAACAGCAGCAGCAGCAGCACCAACAGCAAAAGACGCCTATTCTGGCTTCGCAACGGACGTCTAATTTGACCTCGCAGCAGCTCATGCTGCCACCACATCTACAGCAGCAGTTGTACTATCCCCCGACGATGACTGTTGACAATAACAGCAACAGCAACAATAACAACTCGATCCACCTTTTTGATTCGACTTCCTCTTCCTCTCCCGCTATTGCTCAACACAACCTCCATCACCAACGACACCCCCACCAGCAACAACAGCCCCACAAACCGCCAGAGATGCACCACTACTACGAAGCTGTGCATACGCGTCTACAGGAGCAAGAATGGCAGCGCCAGCAACATGAACAGGAACAGTTGCACCTTAAGCTGCAGCAACTTGAGTCCCAAATGGTCCACAGTCAAGGCAATATTGCTACCTCCACCTTCACCTCCACGGTTCCCGTTCTTTCCAGTCAGGATGCCTCTTCTTCCTCGGCTTACGCCCCTCCTCCTCTTCCTCCTCCCAACCAAGTTTCTGCCTACGACCCCCATTCCTGGCAACTCAACCCCAACGGCGCCCTCACCGTCCCTGTCTCGTCCGGCAGCCCTTCTTCGCCCGTGGCAGATCTGTCTTCACACCCTTCGAGCGCCGGTGTGAGTACTCCTCAAGCAAACATGGTTCTCGGATCCAACCACCCTCAAAAGACCTCTGCCGGTGGCGGTGACATTTCAGATGGGAGTATCCCGCTGGTTGAACAGCAGCTCTTGACTACCGCGATGGATGTGAGGGACTTTCAGTTCCATTTTCAAGAATTGAAGCAGACCCTGAATCAACAGCTGTTCCAAGAGCAATTGGATGATCTTTTGATGGAACAAGCCCAGGCTCTGGCCCGGTCCCATCCTCAGGCTCCATCTCAGACTCTGGTTCCAGCTCAGACTCAAGCTCAAGCTCAGGTTCAGGCTCAAGTCGCGTCCTCTCAAGAATGCCCCAAGAACGGCAACTCTCCCATTGGCGAGTCCGACGTCGGTACCAGGCCGACTCTGTACCCCGGTGCCATCCACCAAGAGCAGCTGCGAAACTATCGTGGCTACCGGCATTACAGTTACGACAAGAACGGTGCCCCTCAACCCGTCCTGAACAACCAGGGAGGGAATGGCTTTTCGGCATCGTCGTCTTCTTCGTTGGGTTCTTCGTCGTCTACTCAGCAGCAGCAAACTGCAGTCGGTCATCAGCAGCAGCCTGCGATTAGACAGCAGCAGCAATCTGCGGTTGGTCAAAAGCAGCTTGCAGTTGGTTTTCCTTTTCCTCAGGTGGATTCGAGTCATAGTAGCCTTAGCATTGGCCCTGGAACTCTGCAGTCTTTGACTCAGGCACAGATGCACATCCCTGTTCTTCAGGTGAATGCAAGTCATGGCAGTCCAAGTGATGGCTCAGGCATTGGCAATTCCTCGGCGATACAGATACAAGCCCCTCCTCTCCAAGTGGACACAAGTCAAGGCAGCCTTGAAACTGGTACTGCCACTGGCACTATCACTCCTCAATCCTCGTTGGCGGCTCAGGCGTACATCCAACTTCCCCTTACTACTGCCTCTTCTGCTTCTGCTTCTGCCTCTGCAACCTCGTCTATCGTCGGTACCCCTACCGAATTCAACAACCTCCAATCGTCATCTAACCTCCCCACCGGCAACAACAGCAGCAGCGAGCAACAGCAACTGTTGAATAACGACAACAGCGACAATACTGCCCTCAACATTGTTGGAACCAACAACCACCGACCCACTCACTTCCCCCCACCCTTCCTCCAAAATCAAAACATCTACTACGGCTTTTCTTTCGAACCTGTGGAGTGCTTCGCCAGGCAAGCGTCTTGGCCTTCTATCGTCTCTGGTGACCCCTTGAATGCCACTGGTACCGCTAACAGGGCAGCAGACCAGGAAGTGAAGGAGTTTTTGGACAGTGTGGCTGGGGATATCAAGTATGAGACGGCACAGTTGGAGCTTTATGGGGGTATGTCAATCCCAGACGCGTTATTGTCCTCGAAGGTCTACCCACGATTGGATTTGACGACCGGCATTAGTGGTACTGGCCCTGGCGGTGATGGTAGTGGTGTGATTGATTCCAAGGTCCAGCAGAGGGATGATGTCGTGGTAGTTGTTAAGCGCGAGAAGAAGCCGATGTTGGATGTGGACTTTGAAGCCTCTGCTACCACAACCACCGCCGCCAACGGCGATGAGGAGAATGGAGGTGATAGGGAGAGTACAGTGATTCCTATCACTGTCCGGCGGGCCGCTGCCGTAGCCGCCCGTGCTGCTGCCATTGCTGCCCGAGAGAGTACCATCAACGACTACATCAATCTAAATGCCGACGCCCAGGGTGGCAACAAGAACGGCCATGGACACAACCGCAGATCTCGCGACCATGTCGTTGCCGGTCAAGGCGGCAATGCCGCTGTCGATCAAGGTAACAACAGCAACAGAAGCAACAGGTCCGAACACCCCCACGGCCACCACTACCACCACGACCACCACCACGGATCCGCCGCCGACGTCAACGATGCTGTCGATGAGGAATCTATCCCCCTTCCTCCTCCCTCTCCCACTCTTCCACTTCCTGCCAGACCCGTTCCAATTATTCCCGCACCGCGCCAAAACACCCGCAGCCGCATCCCCAAAACGGGCGGCGCCCTCCAAAACACCTCCTCCTTTACTCCAGAACCAACCGTCTTCAAATGTGAAATCCCGCACTGCGAAAAAGAATTCTCGACCTACGGCCTCCTCAAATCCCACAAAGTCTCGCACGATCCTGAAAAACCACATTGGTGCGATATCTGCTCCGAGGACGGAATCACACCCCGACTCGCTGATCCAACCCCACTCTTCCCAGGGATGCCGATCCCTATCCCGGAGGTCAAGAAGTATAAGAGGCACCATGATCTGTTGAGACATAAGAGGGAGCAGCATCCGCCGTTGGCGGTCAAGATCCAGAGGTTTCAGGAAAAATTGGAGGCAAAAGAGGCGAGGAGAGTCAAGGCGGAGGAGGTGAAGAAGGTCAAGGCGGCATTGAGGAGGGCAGAGAAGGCGGTGGCGGCGGCTCAGGCTGTTAATCCTACTGCCGCCTCGCGTCGTCGTACTTCTTTTGTGGCCACTGCTACGACTGCTGCCTCGCGTCGGCGTACTTTGTCGGGGACTATTACAACTGGCGCACCTCGAGGTCGTCGTGCATCTTCTACAATTGCCGCTTTTGCAACAGCCGAAACTGCACCTGCTGTTACTGCACACGCCGTTCCAGAACCTCCCAAGACCCCCCGAAAGCGCAAGCTGACAGAAACCAAGCGCTCAGCCACCGACGACGGCGATGATGAGGACGAAGCCGTCAATGACAACGACACTGATTCGGACTACCAGGAGAACACAAAGAAGCGTCGTCGCTCCAAGACCTCATCCACCTCTCGCACCACCCCTGCCACACCCAGACGCAGACGGTCAAGTGCCAGACAGACTCAACCCCAGCCCCAGCTGCCGCATCAGGAGAATGACCTAGCTAACAGTGCCAGTAGCAGCAGTACCGTCGTTAACCTTGTAGATGCTATCCAAATCCAAGGTCCAGGAAAGAACCAGCGCCACCAATAGCTGTAAGCTCAGGTTACAGAAAGTCCAACAGGCTCAACAAAGCTCGCCGCCGCCCTTCTGTCACGTTTTGCACTGCTCAAGTGTGAGTCTTAGGATAGTCAAGACAACAATAGCACTCGTGCTTGTCGTCGTCTCTTTCAATGTCCCTTCTTCCAAGCCTTCCTTCCTACCCACAAGAACGCATAGCACAAGGAAGAAGAAAAAAAAACCAAAACTCAACCAAGTGCACACCTTTTCAGTACCACACCTTCCCCTTCATATCAGATAGCTTCAAAACTTCAATGCCCGTCAATACCCGTTCCCATGAATGTCTAAAAAATGCTTATCAATTTCAAATAAAAAGAAGGTTAAAAAAAAAAGAGATTATTTACAGCTTCGCCCATCTTATCTACTTCAAATCAAACGACCACCTCCGCCAGCTCCTCGTGCAAGTTCCGGCCCGCCAATCTCAATATCAACATCCACATCGACCTCTTCATCATCATCGACCTCTAACTGCGGATCCTCCGTGATCGGAACAAGGTCCTCACTCGGCCGACGGCTATGGCTCAGGAACACGTTTCCATGACTATAGGACGACGAAGTACTGCTGGTGTCAAACACAGTCTCGTCCTCGCCAAGATCCTTGGGCATGTGTTCCGTAAATAGTGTCCGGACCCTCTCCGTACTGGCACCTGGTCCTGCTGCAGACGTTGGCGGTGCAGACGCAATCGCTGCTGCAGCCTCTGCAGCCGCAGACAGGATATCTTGATGAATCTCCGTGATGCTTCCAGACCGAGGCTCCGTAGTCCCAGACGCAAATCCGACAGAAGGCTGTAACCGTGGGCTCAAAAACCCCTCATTGAGTGTCGGTACGGCTCCTGCTCCTAGTGTCGTTGCTGTGGATGTTGTTGCAGGGTTGACTCCAAAGGTATGGACTACTGCTGCTCGGATAGTATCCTCACTCTCGCCACTGGCATTGTCTGAGTCATCGCCGTCCTCATCCATCATAACTACACTCGTCGCCCGACCTTCACGACTCTGCGGCCGCCGCTCAGATGAGACCGTCAACAGACCCTCCATATCCTCGCTCACAGGCCCTGTCTCATCATCATCATCATCACCATCACCATCACCGTCATCCTCATCCTCCTCATCGTCCTCTTCATCCTCATCCTCCTCATCCTCCTCATCATCCTCCTCCTGATCATTATCACCCAGTCCCCCAAGAGCTCCTTTATAAACTCCAGACATTTCCATCAACCGCTTCCGGTTCTTCTCCTTTATCGCTTCAAAATCCAACTCCTCCAGATCAGCACCCTCAAAGAGGTACAGATTAGGTTCCTTGAAAGTCCAAGCGGCGCGACCACCGGTCCCAGACCCATCCATGTTGGTATTGTTGTCCATGTCGGGCACGTTCGATGTTCCTCCGGGCAGCTTGTCGTGCTTAAGCTCCCACCCGACCATCCGGCAGAGCTCTGCCACGATCGCGTCACAGTTTCCCAGCAGCTGCACGTCAAAGTCCATCTGGTGGTTCGGCGTGCGGTTGATCAAAATTTGCGGTACTTTGTTCGGCAATTGATCTGCAAATGTGAAAAGTTTTGTTGCAAGGAGCGAAGATCGCGATGAGTAACTGTATCACATAACATTTTGTCCGCAAGTGTCAAAGCAAACGAAAAGCAATATATTCCAACTTACGCATGATATCGCTGACGGGGGCAACTTTGAGACTGGATCCAATGACAATCAAGAGATCGACCAATTCCCGGTCGTCCGCCAACGATCGATCAAAGATCTGGGGCAGCTTTTCGCCAAAGAACACAATGTCCGGTTTCATCAGCGCCCGGTTATCGTCATCCTCCTCCTCTGAGTCATCATCGTCGTCGTCAAAGTCGAACTTGGCCTTGGATCTTTTGCGGGCCTTGGGTGGTGGGGTTGGCTTCTTGCAGACTTTACAGTAGGCCACCTCCTGTTTGAAAATCGAGTCCTTTATCTCATCTCCTTGCACTTGGTTTCTGCACCGCACACAGCTTGCCGTGGCGAAGGAACCTATATGGATCACACAACAGCCATTGGACGTTAGAGGGCTGTCATTTAAAGAATCAATTTCGTCTAGCAACCATATTGCCCCAAAGAAACAAACAATACCATGGCACTGCAGCACGCTGCGGATTCCGGCCTTCTGCTCTAAGGTATCAATGTTTTGTGTATAGTTCCTGAGCAGCTTTCCGTGATCCTCCAGCAGCTTGATAAAGTAATGGCTGGGACTTGGTGTAAAGTTACTTGGAAAGATCTCTCGCGCAAACGAATAAAATATCTCGGGTCGTTCCCGAAAGAAATCCAGGTCAAACATCTGCTGAGGGTCGTCTAGTTCGAATTCCGAGAGACGAGAGTAGATACCGTCCTTGGAACGAAAGTCTGGAATACCGCACGAGACAGACACCCCTGCTCCTGTCAGAACCATGATCCGCTTGGAATTCTTTAGCAGCTCCACGACGTGTTGCAGTGAGTGAACGTAGTCCAATCTCTTGCGCTTTCGCAAAACCCTCCGGATGCGATCTGATGCTGCAACGAGGAGGTCCTGTTCTGTAAAGTGGTCTGGAATCTCAAGCTAGATAAAGCACAGCAAATATGTTAAATTTACGCACCGTTTTCAGCAGAAATGAAATGTGGCGGGTCAATTGTTGGAAATAATGTGTCTTGCTTTTTAGACAAGAAATGAAAACTTACTGCGTCAGGGATCGTCAGCAGAAGCAGCTTCTTGGCCGTGTACATCCCTGACACGACGTACTTGCGGATCACAAACTCCATGCCTATGGAGAACATAAAGCGCGCGAACTGTTGGAATGTTGACCCTATATTTCACACTACGCCCAAATGGCAATACCTTACATTACCGTTGTTCTTAATCATGCGCGGCCAATGGCATGATCTAGTTCATTCTGTACTTACCTCGCATCCTGGCGTCGTGTAGAAGCTCTTCTGCTTCCTCTGCTGTCATGCGATCCTCACACAACGGGTCTACATCGATGTAGGGACTTCCTTCATGCTCCAGTTCAAAATCGCTGTCTCCCATAGCAATATTCTCAACGTCGATCTCGCCCATCGATTCTGATCCATATTCATCCTCACTTCCTGAACTGTAGACGAATGGCTCCTGTGAGGCCAAATCTCCTGACAAGATCCCCTCTTCGTCGTCAAAGTCATCACCTACGCCGCTCAATTGAGCCTCTATCCCCAGTGAGCTTGAGAGATGGTGATGCTCGTCATCGTCTGAACTCGTCACCATGGCTTCCAAAGGACTCGTATTGCTTCCTGTGCATGTGTCCGCGGGGGCGGTAGCTCCAGAGTGAGTGATGCCAGGCTCAAGTTCGGTTGCAACTGCTGCTGCTTTGACAGCAAGTGGGTCTGGGCTGGTCTGACGCGATCCTGGTCGACTGGTGATCACGCCCATGGCGCGTTCTGCGACTGAGGCTTTGTTCAATGTCGGTGTGCCCAAGTTCAAGTTGCCAAGCGAGTTCTCTCCAGGCTTAGAGAGACTGTCAAGGATCGCTGTCGCGCTCTTGGTAAAAGAAGGAGAAGTGGCTCTGAAAGGAGGCGAGCTGGCTCCAAAGGACGGGGATGTAGGCCTGAACGCTGGAGAGAGAGGTCTATCGTCATCCAACTTGCGAGCCTTGATCTGCGTAGGTGCGTTGGTGGCGGGCGAGTATCTCTTTTCTGATGTTGAAGGGGTGGCAAAGGGCAACGAGGGTTCGAGGAGGGGCGAGGTCTGGGGCGAGATGACGTCCTCGATCGTGTCCCTGGAGGTCCTGTAGTTATTGTCTAGCCTTGGGGCGAGAGGAGGGGATGTCTTTGATTTTTTAGTCGGTGGCAACGAGTGGCTATTGGGCGACCCGTCGTCGAGGTGGTGCGAATCCTGACCAGTGGCCGAGTGGTCGTCAGTCCTTTTCCTGTTGACGGGCGACTCTGGCCTGTTAGTCAGCAGGTCGTGTGGCACCTTGAGGTTTATGCTGTTGATGTTGGCTGTGTCTTCGGCGGTGGCGGTGACCTGGGGGTGTTGTGGCCGAGAGGGACCCTGAGCGGGGTCAGGCTGCTGGCTGGACATTGTTCGTAGGTCCTTCTTTGTTGCAGGAGAGGCTGTGAGTTAATTAGAGTTGTGTGGATAATAATGGAGAGGTTATAGCGAGGTTTGATGGGTCTTGGAGGTGTTGATGTGATTTGAAGCGAAAGGGAAAGGAAAGACACAAAAGTGATCTAGTGACGAACAAAAGGGGGGTGATGATGGGAGAGAAGGAGGGAGTGAGCTCTTTTTGTTTCTTGCCCATCCAATAGTGCTGTGGTATGAACGACTCTGGGTTCGAAACGCGTCCAGCATTGTCCAGACGGGCTGCAACTCCCACTTGTCCCCGTGACTGTGTCTACGATATCCCCTGCGATATATGTTGCTTCTTCTGCGTCATCGGAGCCGTCCTCTTTTGGACAAAACAATACTCAGAAAAAAAAAAAAAAAGAAAGACTCCTTGTCAACACCCCACAACAACAGTTACACCCCCTCGACTCGGACAGACAGGAACAATCAAGCAACAATGGTGTCCAACAACAAGCGCCACACGATGAAGGCCATCAAGAACAAGGACATGATTCACCCCTCTTCCAGAAAGGCCCAGCAGGTTATGCGTGTCGTCCTCCGTAAGGACCGTCTCGAGCACCGTCAAAAGGTCCGCACCAACAACTCCTTCTCGACCTCCGAGCGTATTCTTTGGTTCCGCCACGCTGTCCCCGAGGATGTCAAGACGCTGACCCGTGAGGAGCAACATGCCCTGATCGAGGAGTACCTTGCCCGCTACAACGAGGAGTACAATTCCCTCGTTGCTCTCCACCGCCCAGGAAAGGTCCGCCCAAAGGCAGCCCGCGAGGATATGTTGGCCGCTTTTATTGCCAATGAGCGTCGGGAGTATGCCTCTGGATTCGGTACGTTTGCAACTTTGTGTTTCTTGCAATAGAGGGTTGGTTGGTTGGTTATATGCCCGTGTTCCATTCCATTGGGCGGAATGTTGCTCTCTCACACAATGGGTCCTTTCTTCTTTTTCAAATGATGATATTCGCTTTAATGCTACTTTAACCCAGCTCAATTCGATCTGTAATGAGATTAAGCGTCAATCACTGATCAAAAAGACAAAAATTCACCAAGTGAGAGAGAGAGTCCATGGAGCCATGGAAGGATCTGCAGCAACACTATTTGGACTTGAATAGCCATACTAACGATATGAATACTTGTCTCGTCTTTGTAGAAATCCCTGACTTTTCGAGCCCTAAGAACGTTGTTATACTCCGCGAGTGGGATGGCGATTTGAACTCTCTCGACCGTATCAAGATGATCCGCCTGAACGACCCCAGCTATGTCGCCAAGATGACTCCCTCTGCCCCTGCCCCCAAGGTTGAGGAGAGCTCTGCCATGCAGGAGTAAAACTCAACCCTGGATCGATATCTGTCTGTCGTCCGATCGAATTTCTTCATACCCTACTCTCTTCTCTCCTTCGCAACTCTTTAGTTTTCACTCCCTCATATTCACTTTTGTACCATATCTACTTCGGCATATCACCTCCCATCGCTCTTTTTTGCATCACTTGTCATTCCTTTCATTGCAGCAGCATTTTTAATCCATTGTACTTTAGTAAAAAGCTCCTTCACACTTTCGAAACCACGAAACCCCCTTTCTTGATAATGATCGATACGGATGCGCTAGTACCCCTACTGTTCACCTCATCCGATTACGAATCTTTTGAGAGGACGTAAACCCTTCTTTTCAATTGCGATTACTCTCTCTGGTGAGCAGCTTCCTTAATCCATGATCGATTGGTTGGCTACTTTTTTGCGAGCCGTTGAACGTTCTGAGCACGCTTATGAGGAAGCTACGCCTTCCTTTGTCAGCGTTTCATTTGAGCAGCAAGATCAATCATGAAAGTCAAATGCGCAAAGGGAAGGCCAATTGACAAGACGATTATTATTTTGCGCGGAAAGGAAAAATAATTAGGTGGACGGGCATAGGTAAAGACGGCATGGTTTTGCATTGCGACTTGTCTAAACCACCGTTGAGATATAGATCTTGTGTAGGGCGTACAAAAATAGCAGGATCTCTTCTAGAGGGACGGCAATAAGAAAGATATTTGATGAGCACCATTGGGTCCGCCCTAGGAAAGAAAGGAATGGGGGCGGAACAATTAGGTGAGCAATTGAATTCTTGTGCTTCCTTCACAACCTGTTATTGTTGCCGCAGACTGAGCCCTTTTTCACCTTTTTCGTTTTTTTTTTTTAATATTGACAACAGGGAAGGGAAGGGAAGAGAGAGAGAGAGCGTTTTCTTCCTTCGCCTTGAGTGTATTCAACGAGCGATTCGTTCTTTTGTTCTTTTACAAACTGTCTTGAATTATTTCCTTCTTTTCCTCCCCTTCTCTCGCACGGGCTCAGAACAAGGAAAAAGATTCCAAGGAAGAGAGAGACTCTAAGAAAAAGAATACTCTCTCATTCACTTGCTCATTCGACACTCACTACTTGACCCATCCCGACAGCCTAATTACATAAACATCATCTCTTCCCCAACTCCCCTCCATCAGACTCATCCTACCTACTTCCTTCCTTCCTTCCTTCCTTCCTTCCTTCTTTCCTTCCTTCTTACCCTTCCCTCCTTCACCCTTCCTTAACTCTTAAACCCCCTCCCCTCTTCTACTCTTTCGTCTGTCCCCTCGTTTCTTTGCTCATTCGAGCAAACACACATCTTCATTCCACCATGCTGATGGACGACCAAGAGTTCGCCTTCCACCTTGAGGACGCAGAACACCCTATAAGTGGCCGCAGAGATGTGCCCCATGTTCTCATTTCAGGTGGTGGCCTGGGGGGTCTGATGCTCGCTCTTCTCCTGGAGAAGGCAGACATCTCATATCTGATCCTCGAGCGAGCCAAGGAGGTCAAGCCGCTAGGTAGGTGATCCAGTCGTTCATGCATGATCATTAGTTTGTCGTTATCGTTCGCAGACACAGGCAAACACCTTCACACAGCCTCATTGTACTCTCGCAACGGTATAATCACAACTGGCTCATCATTCACATCCCGTTCTCACTTCTCCTTTGCTTCAAATGGTCATTCTAGGTTCTGTGATGGCACTATCCCCCGGGGTGCTCGGCATCTTTGAGCAGCTGCACTTGCTCGAGGGCCTCATGGGGGTATCCAAACCGATCAATGACTTCAAGTTCTTCTCCGATGACCTCAAGAGTATCGGCCACCTCAAAGGCAGAGAAGAGAAAGACGAGTACGTTCCACTCTCCCATTTTCTCCCTCGGTTTCAAATCCATGATTCGTTTTACCCCACCTCTCACAGTTGTTTCCGCCGTCGGTCGTCTAATTGTCTTCAACCACCTTCTAGCGCCTCCTCTCTTCGTCTCTCACGCTTACCGAAAAAAACCCAATGTATCTTTTTTCTATGTTTTTGTCTTGCCTTATAGAACTGGATACGAAAGGCTAGTGTTTTCTCGCCCTGAACTCTACGATCTTCTCTTGGCAAAGATCCCAGCCGAAAAGATTCATCTCTCAAAAAAGGTGGTCGCCATGATTCAGGACGAAGATGCTGTCGCCGTGCGGTGTCAGGACAAGTCCGTCTATGTTGCTGATATCTTGGTCGGAGCCGATGGTGCATACAGTGGAGTACGGCAGAGTCTATACAGCAGACTTGAGAAAGAAAAGCTCCTACCTGAATGTGACAAACGATCGCTGAACAAGGGCTACTTTTGTCTGGTGGGAACAACGGACAGACTCGATCCTGTGAGGTTCCCGCAGCTCAGGGAGGCTTACTCGGATGCCTCGTGCGTTATATCTGACAACTCTCCTCATTCGGTAAGAAACAGCGTTTTCAACAGAAGCAGCAGCAAATTTATTGGAAGCAACATGAAAGTATATTTAGTAGAGTACGCGCCCCGAAAGCTAACCTTAGTTCAACATTCCTCCGATTATACACGCATACTTACCATATCCCTTTTTTGTCCTCAGTGGAGTACAATCTCGGTGCCCTGCGATAGAGTTTGCTGGAGCCTGGTCATTCAGTTGACCGCCAAGGAATCCGAGGAAGAGCAGTTTAGGAATTCGGAATGGGGTCCCGAAGCTAATGAGCCGATGATCAAGAGCGTGGCTCACTTCAAGACGCCCTATGGCACGTTGGGAGAGCTCATCAACGCCACACCCAAGGAGACTGTTTCTCGTGTTTTTCTGGAGGATATGCTGTATCAGACATGGCATCATGACCGAACGGTGCTCATCGGCGATGGTAAGAAATTCGAAGGGCTGGATCGACAACATTTGGGGAACTCATCTGGTGTGTAGCGTAACATGGGTTGAAACTAACAGTAATCCCTTCTTCCTCGGTTTGTTTTGTGTTCTTGTGCCCTATTTTTGATTATTCCCGCTCACTTGGTTCAATCTCGTGGACATTTACTTTCTTTACATCTAAAGCATGCCACAAGGTAAGAGAGCAATTCCGAGCTTGCCGATTGAATTTTGGAGATGCAGTATTTGCTCATCGCGCTCACTTTTTTATCGTAACTCACATTCCTTTGTGTCTCTGATTATTTTTCTGAATTGAACGTAACCTACTATAGTTACTCCCAAGCACAGGACAAGGGTGTGTGAATGCACTACAAGATGCGGCAATCCTAGCCAACTGTCTATATGACATGAAGACAACCTCGATCGAAGACGTCAAGGCGACTTTCGAGGACTACCAGGAACAACGCTTCGACCATGTCAAGACTCAGTACGAGGCCAGTCAATGGAACGCCAAAGTCATCTATGGCCATGTACGTTTGAGCCCTGTTTATTGCGGTCTGCCTGTCGACTGAAGAGTGCAGCGTCATAGCCACAACTCTATCGTGCCGTTCACAGGGACAATCAGCTAAACATATCCATTTCTTTTCTCTTGTGTCATACCTATAGTCATTCTTGGAGCGCATACTTCGACAGGGCACGCTCAATCTGTTGCCGAAGAGTGTACAAAAGAGCCTATCTGTCAAGGACTCAAAATACAGGTACAATTAGTGGCGACCCTATCTGTTAACAATGGCAGCCGCTCTTAGGACCTTCACATAATCTGACCCGTCTCTTTTTTTTATTTTCGTTTTGGCCTGTAGACCTCAAGTGGCGTTCCTTCCTCGTGTTCCAGATCGTGGATCCCTCCCACCGTTTCCTCAAAAACCTTCCAGCAGATACACTGAGGAGCAACAAGCGGTGCCTGTTTGACGTTCACCCTGTTCTCCGTTTCTTCTTCATAACCCATAACTGTAATAAACCCCATACCCATTGAGCATCCACCTTGACAATTTCCAAAAATTAAGTGACAAGCCACTCCCTATTTTTTTTTGTTCTACTCCCATGGTCTGTAACTTTATACTTCACACCTCCCAACGGCATTCACAACGACAACACCAGCCGTCATGGAGCCCGCAACAACGCGTTTCTTCGACATGCCCGAGCTGGTCGATCATCTGACCAAATACCTCGACTACCCAGGAATCTACAAGCTGATGCTCACAAGTCGACGAATGCACGACCTATGCATGCCCGCTCAATACCGCCGAGTACAGCCCGGGAGGTTCTTCTATGACCGCACCACGGACTCGATGCAATCATTTGCCAAGAACGTCCATCGTGTCCGAGAACTGACTATCTGGCGCCACGGCATCGTCTACTACACCAGCTGCGTCACCGCTTTCCTCGACCTCCTTGCCACGCAACAATCCATCGCCTCCACAGTTAGTCGCCAGCCTTCGCTTTCACGACCTGTTTGGCTTTCTCCGCGGGATCCTCATCTCTGTAAAGTGGTGCCTATCCCGCCGATGACGCTATTGACCAAGCTGAGTTTTTTCTTTGGCGAGCAGGGCGAGTTTGAGGGGTGCCCGTACTACCTGCCCAGCTATCGGGATCCCAAGGCGACTATCACCCAACTCTGCTGGCTCATTGAATCGAACCCTCACTTGCTGGATGTTAAGCTGCACGGATTCATTATTAAGGACGATCGGGACGCTGGTCTGTTGACACGGACGATTTCGGGACTACAGAAACTGCAGAACCTCTCTGTGTTCTTTTTTCAATGGGACGAGTGGGCTGGACCGTGGACGTCTCGCATTGGGGTCGACTTGTTTTTCGCCTGTCCGCCAACTCTTCGAAATTGGACCGTGAGGACTGACGATCTATACGAAGAGGACATTGACGTGTTTACGGACGAGTTTGTGCAACTCCCACCAGGAGACTTGCAGTCATGGGAAAAGAGCGATGAGGAGTGCGGACTGAAGATGACGACACCACGGCGTCAGGAACCCATGCTGGATTTGAAGACATTGTCGCTCGGAGCCTTGGCTGGGGAGACCATGGAGGAGGATATCCGATCGGTATTCCGACGTTGTCCGAATCTTATGACCCTCGAAATATCCCCCATTCCTTCCGCAATCATTGATATTCAACGCCTGGCGCAGGATATTGCTCGTTACTGCCCAAAATTGTGCGATCTGTCCTTCCACGCATTCGGAGAGGGGGCTGAAGTGACCGGAGAGCTGTTGTTATTGATCCTGAAAGCCTTGCCCCCTCAACAAGTCACCCGATTCAACTGCAACCACCTTCCGTTGTTTACTTCCGAGGGCCTTGGCAGCGGTGCTGAGGTAGGATACATCTTCCGACAACACTCGAGTACCTTACGGACACTCTCGCTGAGTGGCTGTCGAAACATCGATAGCAAGGCGATCCAGACGATCTTGATTGACTGTGAGGCACTAGAGGATTTACTGATTGCGTGGAAGACTGGAAGCGACCAACGACAACTCTGCCTTCATCTGGAAGACGCCATCGAGTTCTCGTGGGGATGTACCAGGTTGCAGAGGTTAGACCTATGGATTGCCATTCCTGACGAACCACTACACCATCTTGCCGACGGCGTAGTGCCCTATTACAATCGGCCAGCACCAACGAGACTCTCGCGGGCAGAGACAGCACAGTTTCGGTCATTAGGATCCTTCTACCGACAAATAGGCGCGTTGACGGAGCTACGATCGCTCGATCTAAAAGCGCTCTTTTACGATCCAGCCGAGAAAGGTCGTGGAATCTCTGTCCAGGACACTACCTTTCCGGGACTTTTCGGACTCTGGAACAACGAGGCAGGACGACCGGGGTACCTACAGCTGTTGGGCGGCCTCACCAAGCTAGAATCATTGAGCGGATCGATCTCTGCGACGACTGAGGAGGCCAGGGCGACGATTGGGATGAATGAGGTGATCTGGATGGAACAGCATTGGCCATCGTTGGAGAGAGGGCAGTTCTTTCGTGATGATGATGATGAGAGGCTCCCAGTACCATTCCCATGGTGGAAAAGAAAGAGAGCTGAAGGGCGATTACAACTTTTTCCTTATGAATAAAACGATATTATGTGCCATTTTTTTTTTGTTTTTTGTTTTCATATCATAAACTGTTTCTTCAACTTCATTAACGGATGAACAAAAAAAAATCACATGCCAAGGACAGGGCCGTCAATTGGATGATCACCTTTCACCTACACATCTAAAGTTATCAGCGTACTGATCTCTAAGCGACCCTCCTTTTTCCCCCTCTTGACAACTCACTTCTGTGCGAATAACAACAAGCATCCGCCTATATTCAAACCTCAATAACAACAACCATGAAGTCCCCCCGATGGCTCGCTTCTTCGTGATCCCAGAACTGGTCACTCAGGTCACCCAGTACCTCGACTACAAGGGACGCAGCCAAAACTTCCAAGAGATCACGAGGTTTGAAAAAGGAGTACAAGCAACACCCCGACATGGGACGGATGGTAAACAATAAAACTGACACCGTGTTGGTTGTAGTCTTTCTTCCCTTTTTTCAAACTTGTCCTCCCCCCCCCCCCCCCCCCCCCCCCCCTTTGCTTCGCCCAATTGTGCTTGAGAGCTCCTTGTCTCCCCCCCTACCCCATTTCCCTTTCTTTCTTCGCAGGTCGTTCGAATCTACCTCTCATTCCTCTCGCGATTTTTTTTGGATCAACTTTATGAGCAAATAAATCGTGATGTAGTAGTACTAGCTAATAGATCGTGTGCGACAAAGGGGAAAGAAAAAAAAAAGTCAATTTCTTCTCACCCAATGAAGAAAAGTGTAATGATAAAGAAAGATCGAAACATAAAGTACTTGACAAGAGTTCATAGTTGAAAGCGCCCAGTTGACCAATATCATGAAAAAAGATGACCACAGAGTTTTCGAACCAACAAAGCAAAGCGACGGCCTGAACGCGGTCTAAACGAAAAAGAACTGGGGGTGAATATCCAGAGGATCAGGTTGGATGTAAAGAGAGTCCTTGATATCTTCATAGTGGCGATGACGTATCTCCTCTGTTACAAAGTCCCCGTAGGATCTTTCCTTGTCCTCGGCTCGACAGGTACCCGCGGCCAGGTTTCCTTCATCCGAGTCCATGTCAACCCCGAAACTGTACAACGCGTCCAGATTGGGAATGGAGATCGACTCCAACTTCTTGGGACAGTCTGCCCCGAGGGTGCGGTGTACCTTGCGGATGCAGGACATGAGGTATGAACCCCCCTCCGCTCCATCACCCTCGCCGTGGTTGGTGTTCTGAGACGCGTCCACCGTCGTGACAAGCCAGAGCAAAGTCATGGGCCGGACGCGTACCTCAACCTTGGTGAGACTCGAGACACAGAGGTCGCTCAGTATGCGGTCCAGGTTGTCCAGACTCTGCGGATCAAAGGAGCAGCTGACATGCTGAAGCTGTCCGAACCGGACCTGGCTGTCGCCATCGGAATGGTTTGGAAACATCAAGTTCATCTTCTCAGCAAAGGCAGTCATGGACAGCGAGGACCGTTGGCGAAGTCCACATCCTCGACCAGTAGCAGCAGGGGCAGAAGACCACACTCGGGGAGCAGAAAGATGACGAGGAGTAGCAGTTGCTGTTTGATACTCGTTTGTTCTGACTCGCTTCTGAAATTGACCAACCTCCCCCTTCTTCCGTTTGTCTCCCAGAGACTCCTTTGACGAGCTACACGCGCCCATGGTCAACCCACCTTCGGGGAGAACTAGACTCTTAAGCAAAGGAAAACACAGTGCAAGATCCTCCAGTCGGGGACGGTAAAAGTCATTTGTATGGTCACTGCCCAGCCGGATCCGACTTGAGGGTTTCAGTCCTGCCATGAACAGATCAGCCAACGAATCTCCGTCCCAAGACTGGTTCTGAGCTTGCGAGTTCATGGCACCAAAGATCACCTCCATGCGGTCGTTTTGAACAATTTCGTCCGGGTCGACAGAATCCTCAAGAAGTTCCAGGACAGTGATATTGGGGAAAGCTTTGCCCAACGCCTCAAAGGCACTGCGGTCAAGGAGTGACCAGACTGATCGCGACATCTGGAGTACATTCACATGCCCTCCTGCCCCCATCCACTGCATAGAGCTTCCTCTCCCTCCTCCTGCGGCCGTCCGGAACTCAGTCACGGACGAGTTGACGCCACCATTTTTGATATCAGCATGCGTCGTGAGATACCACTCTAACCAGGACACAAGCCGTCTGTCGACTCTCTCCCCATGCGTAGTAGTCCAGTCCAAGTGCGACCACAGGATAGGTGTCACAGCGACGTAGAAGGCCCTGGAAACACTCGCAAGCTGGGCCAGGTACCTCAGATCTCGTCCAGGGTGGGTGGTCACAGCATTTTGGTCAGGGATCTTAGAAAGTTCGGACGGCCAAGCCCCGACTTGTCCGGTGAGGTGGTGGTCATGGTGTCGAAGGCAGGCAGGGCAGGTTGACGAGCACGGGAGCGGGACTTGGCGTGTCTTGGAGGACGGGCAACAGATAGCGGATCTGTTGCACGCAGTTCCAGGCTGGGTAACAACAGCGTTGTTGATGTTCTGGTTGCTGTGTTGGACGTTGGGACGAGGTTCTTGCTGGAGGAGGACGAGGAACTGGACGACTGCGTATAATGAAGTCGGGGTGGCGAAGAAGACTTGCCTGTGCCAAGCAGCAAAGGTCGACATCACGAAGACTGTAGAGAAGAGCGTGTACGTGTGTGTGTGTGTATGCGAGAGGATGTGTAGCTGTATGCTTTTGCGAGTGAAAAGGGACGAAAGAAAGGAAGAAGTGTGTGTGACTTAGAAAATTGATTTTGGTGGCGTGTGTATGTGGGAAAAGAGAAGAAAAAGGAACAGGGGCGAGTCAAATTTGATTTAAATGCTTATATGTTTATTGCTTGCTTGCTTGTAGTGCTTGCACTGGCTAGATGACCATCGAGCCTACGAGACCCAGGCTTCCTTGGGGGGCATGATCACACAACTTTCCTCATCCAAAAGACCCTGCCCAATCAAATACTGCCTCAAATGGTCAAACAGTTCCATTTGCTCTGCTCCCTTCAACTTGGCCGCAGACTGCAGCACAAACCCAATAGTCATGGCCGACGACTTGATGAAGCTCTGGTAGTACATGTAAGAGAACAGGCCCATCAAGAACTGGCAGTCCATCCTGTCAGTGATGCCTCCATGTCCAGGGATCGATTGGCCGAAATCCTTGATCTTGAAAGCGCGTTTGAATCCTGAAGCAAAGAAGCCTCCAAAGGGTGCAATGCCTGACGCGAAGCAGGCCATGATGATAACGTGCCACTGCAAAGGAGCGATCATGACATGGGTGGAGCGGACGCCAACATGACGGATGAGCGAGACCATCCAAGGCTTGAGGTTGTGCTTCACAGGGATGAAGACTGGGTTGGGGTCGCATGTCAGTCCACTGAATGCCGTCGCACGCAAATCCTTGACTGGACAGATCATGTATGAATATTTCAGGAACAACGTCGCAAACTAGAGTATTGAAAAAGAAAAAAGGAGTCTTAGCAATGTCTGCAGCGGTAAATATACATATACAAAAGAGACTAACGTAAAGTACCAGAAAGGACTTACGAGCATGCCAAAGATGATGGTCATGATCCAGCCACCAACGAATCCCTCGACAGTTTTCTTGGGCGACAACTTGATAAGGGGAGTCTTGCCCCAGAAGAATCCGAAAATGTACGCCCAGATGTCGTTGGCAACGACGAGCGAGACGGGCAGGAAGAACCAGATCAGACCCTCAAAGATGTTGTTGATGATGAAATGACTCTGGCAGACAACCAACAAGAGCGTCATATGGGTCCATGCAAACTGCGAGAACTGGAAGCGGTAGTGGCCCTTCTTCAAGTTGGTAACAAAGAACACGAAACCTATATCACATGTGAGGCAAAATCAGGGCGATGTTGTTAGAACTCGGTTTGAAACTGTCCAAGGGCTGTCCATAACAACGGCAAACGATCCTGCAGATGTTCCTGGTGGACGTACCAATGACGTAGAGGGTGAAGGAGATGAAACGATGGTGTGTGGCGAGCGGCAGCAAGAAAGCGTCGACAAAGACGACGTGCTGGAAGTAATGGATCAAACTCTCGCCGTAGAAAAAGTAGTTCGTGCTGAACAAAAACCACCTATTAAAACAAGATACCAAATAAGATGAAATGGAATGAGTAATCTTGCCAATGTCCAGTGCTCCGTCATCCAAAATGTAACAAACTACGAGCTCACACATACCAGTTCATGGCGCGGAACCAGGGCAACTTCTTCTCTTTGCTGGGGACAGCGGCGAGGTAGATGACTTCCTTGTAGACGAGGCCCTGGACCACGACAACCAACACAATCACAGCAGCGGGTCCAGCAGCAACACAGGCAAAGAAGCCTCCGATCATGATGAGTGTCCAGAGTGTACGAGTCGACCAGTTGGCCCACTTTGCCTTGGCAGTCTCGTCCGCCAATAACACCACAGCCTATTTGGTTCAATGGTAGATTGAGGATCGATTAGTTGCATTGGTCATTCACGTATATCACTTTGGTTGTTGATGTGTCCAGTAAGTAACCTTCGTTTCCACAGTGACATTCCTCTCTGGTTTCCAACGACCTCATACACATGTCATCCAGTTCCTTGCTTCCTTGTTCTCCATGTCCTGCCTTGTCTCGATTTTTTTACCCCAATAATTAAAATATGTGGATGAGAGCGTCATGATTTGGTTTGATCCCTCCATCGCTCTCTTTCGTAACTTGTCCTGAGCGGATGTTTGATTTTTGAGGAGACTTGTTTTAGTGCGAGCAGCAATGTTGAAAGATAGCTGCCATACCCTGGTATCGATATGCCAATCGTCATCCCCTTCGTCATAGTTGTTTGGTTGTGCATTGCAATCTTGTAGTGGACACACACGCAGACACACTGACACACACATGGACGCAAAGAAAACAACAAAAAACTTGGACCAACGGTACGAAAGTACGATGGGTATAATGACCAACCGTTATCCTCCCAACAATACCCTCCCCCCCCCCCCATCTCTTCTCCTACAGACCATTGAAATGATAACTCAACACTTCCTGTCGGTCCTCCTGAAATATAAAACCTGATCCTGAGTATGTCCGTTTTTGCATATGTACGCGCACTGTTGACTGTTGAGTTCCCCCCTCGCCTCTCGGTCAAACTCATTGTCCGGCTCTCCTCCTAACCCCAAATGTGCTCATTCCTCACAAAAACAACAACTCGGAGTTGTTTGCTGTTTTGCATGTCCTTTCTTTTCCTGGTTCCATTGTTCGCGTCTTGTTCATTCCATTCACACTCCTGAACTCGCCCAGGTAATCTCCAACCTCGAGACAAACACCGACCACCTCTTGTCATCGCTCCAATCCGTCGTGGGTACGTGAAACGAATAAACCTGGGTTGACCCAACTCTCAACCCACCCAAAAGAAAAAGTCAACCCTGCCCCACCCCCCCTCTTTCAGGTGTTGGTCTTTACCTCTTTAGAAGCAGCTGTGGGTCCATGATGATGATGATGATGATTATGGTGCTTCCCGTTGCTTGAAGGAGGAGTCTCGGGCCGCTCTATTTGTGCTCCTTCTGCATCCGTCGACGTCGACAGTGGTGAACTTAAGTTGGTCCCTGTGCTGTATCCGTGTCCGTTGTTGTGACTTGTTACCGGTGTGGATCGCTTTGGCGACTTTGACTTTGTCATATTGTGCTTTGTTGTTTTGTGTCGTTTTTTTTTTTTTTTTTGGTTGTTGCGCTGTGTTGTTGTTTTGCTTCGTGCGTGAAGGAGTGTGTGTGTGCGGTAGAGGAAGGTCGTGTTCTTGCGCTGTGTTCGCAGGGTTCCTCTGTTATTGGTGCTAGCTGTAGTGTTTTGTGTTATCCAAGAAAGCAGAGAGAAAAAAGAAAAAAAAAGAGCGGAAAAAAAAAGTGAGTTTATGACAAGCAAAACAAACAAGAACCCCCGGTGTGCGTGAGATGGAAACAGTGATGGTATCCTATCTTGAAAGCTGCAGCACTGATGGCTCCTTACTTACCTAAGCGAAAAAAAGACCAAAGGAGGAGGAGGAGGACTGATAATGTGTGAGTGAAGGATTGAGGTAAGAAGGAAGGAAAAGATAAAGAAGGGGGTTTTTGAAATAAATGTAGTATGCACCTTTTCCCACCAGTTTTTTTTCACCTGCAGAATGCAGCACATGAAAAATGGCATTACACGTGACATACTCGCATGTGGTCATTGAGTTCACCCTTTGTTTTCATGTTGTCCGTGCATTCGATACCGCAAAATGTGAAAAGCAAAAGCATCGAAGCACATGGTTCTATGCTCGACCTACATGTACATGCCAAAAGCCAACGGACGATTGTGCATCAAGGTGATACTAAGGTATATTGATATGCAAGTGATAGAGTATATATATACAAAATCCGACATCTCTGCTTTGCAGACGTGCACGAAAGGAGCGGCTGCGAAAAAAAAAATGTCGAATCAAAAGGCGAGGGAGGGTCATCATGGGCCGAAAGGGACACCTCCAATCTGTTCATAAAAGTTGATGACCTTTTGGTGAACAAGAACTTTCCGCGCGTCAAAGTGGGTGACCTGCAATCCTTCCAAAGAAGTGGCTCTCGACAATGCTACGTATGCTTGACCTACAGATATGTTCCAGAATCAAAGACAAACAGACGCGCACGCAAATACCCGTCCCCCCAAAAAAACGATTAATTATTAACGACATATGTTACTCCGATCGAATGCCAAGGAAAGTACGCGTTGCCTGAAGGAAACAAAGAGCAAAAGAAACGATCGAATGTCAAAAGCCCAATGCCATACCTTTCTCAAAGACTCTACCAAGATCGACCTTGACTTTTGACAACGTCTGGCCCTGACTCTTGTGGATGCTCATGGCCCAGGCGAGACACAAGGGGATCTGGATACGACGACCTAGAATTTCTGTGGTAAACTCCTCCGCGTTGTTTTGAACCCTCCTAGTCGTGGGCGCCTCGACTGTCCACTCTTCCCTCCCCAGAACCATATCCGTGTGCCCTCCAGAGTCATGCATAAACCGGACTTTTGGCAAGAGCTCCCCAGGTGTGTTGAGTGAGGGCAACGCTTCCCCATCCTTACTCGTCCGGACATTTGTGGCAGCTTGTGTAGTCATCTCGATGACGACTCCAACACTCCCATTGACCAGCCCCGACGATCCGCCGCTCTGGTTCTTGAGCAACATGACTTGGGCATTGACTTTGAGTTCCAGTTTTGTTGGCGCCATACAATTGTGTTCCATCTTAGCGGCCATCATTCCACTGTCCTGAGCAACATAGAAATGGGATTCTCCTGGCAGCTTCACAAGCATCGATGCGTTCGACTCTTCAACCTGTTTCCTGAGCGGAAACCTATCATATACAAAAGGCAGTCAAGGTATTGGTTAACCTGGATAATTTGCACTTGACATTACAAAACTAAGCATCAGCGACGTGATCGTTGTAGTCTCGCTTACAGTTCTGTGGGCTTGATACCGTCACCTTCCGGAACAGGCCTGAATAAATTATGGAATACCTTGAGGGTTGAAGGTGCTAATATCCCGACTCGAAGCTGATTCAGCGCGTCCACGAACACTAAGGTCAAACAGAAATGAAGAGAAGAAAAAATAGTCAGTTCATGAGAAGACGTACTTCAAGGTCGCCTAGAGTAAGCGTAAAACAATAAAGCAAGTACATACCATGATCACGCTGTCGAAAGACTTTCTGCAACTGAATACACTGATCAATCGTACTCCAAGCATCCGCCTCGAAGCAAAACCGCGGTTCCTTGCCTCTCTCGACCGGCGGCAGCTGGAAGAAATCGCCAACCAGCACAACCTGGATCCCGCCCCATGGTCTCTTGTCGTTCCTAATGAAGCGAGCCAATTGCTCGATCAAGTCCAACAACTCTGCACTGATCATCGAGACCTCATCGATCACCAAGACGGCCGTCGACTTCCACCGGTTGTTTGCACCTTTGTTGTTCTGAACCTTATAGCACAGCTTCTCAATGGGTTCCGCGCCGAGTCCGATACCAGCAAAAGAGTGGAGTGTACACCCACGAATATTGCAGGCCGCAATACCTGTCGATGCCGTGACTGCAACATGCCCGGCTGCAAGGACGTCCCAATCTTCGTTGGTCTGTCTCCAGCGACTGTGTTTGGCCCGTAGCCGCAGTATGAGCTCTCGCAATAGCACCGATTTTCCTGTTCCTGCAGATCCTGTAAAGAACACGTTCTGCCGCTTGTTGATGACTTGGTCCAGCACGTATTGTTGTGTTTCTGTCAGCTCGAATCCGTCCTTTGTCATATGGGCTGGGTAGTCCGTCTCGAGAGGTCTTGGTCCACGAACAGCATACGCCGGTGGAAGTCCTTCCTCCATGTTGTCGTCAGAGTTGTGTTGATAATGTGGCGGGGACTCAATATTTGCGCCATGTGGCTCAGGCGCCTGGGAGACCCTTGAAGTTGCTGGTTGATGAGTGGGTACCCGCGGGGCTGCTGCTGAATTCTTCTGGCATGGTGCTGGTGGAACTGAAACTGAGGCCTTATGGCGTGAAGCTGATGGAGCTACAATCGGAGTATGCTGACGCGATGCCGGTGGAGCTGTAGTTGGAACCTTCTGGTGTGATGGCGGCGAAACTGCAGCCGAGGTTTGCTGTCGTGGTGCCGATGAAGCCGCAACAAGAGTTTGCTGGCGTGGTGCCGGTGGAGCTGCAGTAGGAGTCTGCTGGCGCTTTGCTGCTATCTGGCTCGTTACGAATCGTTCGCGCTGCAGTAGCTGATACGACCTGATCTGTTGTGAAAGCGACGGTGCCTCCTGTCTCGGATCTGACTCAGTCAATTCCCTCCTCAGGATAGCTTGAGGCCCTCGCAGCGATACTCCCGATCCTGACCCTAGTCCTGAACTCGATCCTGACCTTGCAGGTGCTGCTGCCGCCGATGACCACCCACGATTTGAACCAACAAACGTCAAGTCCTGACGACTCCACTCATCCTCTGAATCACTATCCAACAACTCCACCGGACAGGTCAGAGATGATCCTGAAGTTGTTTGTCGCTTCGGCAGTCTCTCATCGGCTAGGCTCAAGTCGTCAACGTGTTGTGAATCTGCAACGCGTTTACCGAGCACTGTTGCTGAAGGTGTAGCCCGGTGCGATGGCATAGATGGTTCCGTCGTGTTCATGTCCTCATCCTCAACTAGCTCCATCGCTGCACGGACGTCTCCTGCTTCCTGTTCTCCTGTCTGTGTTTGTGCGGCACCATCATCGCTGCCGCAACCGCCGTCGTCATCACTGTCGTCCAAATCGATAACGACAATCTTCTTGGTGATTGTGATAGTCTTAGTCTTGTACTTTGCTGCTGCTGTTTGTGTAGACATTATCCCCGCCGCTGTCGATGATGAGGGCGACATGAGTGGTGAAGCCGGGGATCGTAACCGCATATCCTGATCGCTCCGTGTCCGTGAAAATTCCTTCTTTATCTTTACAGGCGTTGAACCACCATCGAGCGAAAGACCGCTCCCAAAGAGTTCTGCCGACAGGTACTCACCCAGTTCTGAACGCTGCGAGGCCAATGGCTGGTCCTCACTCATAAACGACTCGTCTGCTGCCCCTCCTCCTTCCTCTTCATCTAAAATTACAGACAACGTAACGCGAAAAAAAAACCATTAGCAGGAGCGTCATTGAAACTCAATTCGTCTGTTGTAAATAATTAATAACGAAAGGAATAATACGAGTCTTGTACCAGTGGATTGGGAGGACAAGCGAGGGTCCTGTCTCGGCTCTGTTTTGATAGGAGCATGATTTCCAGAAGACCCGTCCTGCGCTTCCAGTTCGACTCTCACTCCTCCACTTCCACTTCCTACTATTGATGCTGCTTCCGTTACCGTCGTCGTCGTCGGCGGTGTTGGTAGCTCTATAGTCACACTCCACTCTCGCTCTTTCTTGACCAACTGCGACATCGCTTCCTCCTTGATCTTGGGTGATGACTGAACCGTTGAGCTGGACGAATCCGACATCTCATGCGCGGTGTCCTGTTCCTCTTCTTCTTGTTCTTCTTGTTCTTCTTTCACCTTCTCCTCTACTACTTCCTCTTCTTTCTCCTCCACTACTTCCTCTTCCTCCTCCTGTAATGCTACCAATGCTTCTAACTCTGGTACCGCCACCACGTCGTTGTGGTCGTCTGGTATAGGAGTCCTTGCAGTGATGTGCACAATCGTCGGTGGTGAGGGGTCCATTGTAAGGATCGCAATGTGTTGTCGTAATGGTTCTGAGGCGAGGACCGAAAACAATGTCGGTAGCGAATTGCTATTGTTCTTGCAGGCTAGAGAGGATCGTGAGGGAGTTGTCGTTGTTCTGGTATTGTGGTGGTCGGGTGAGAAGGATTGCTTGTTCTCTGGAGGCATTGAATGTTGGGAGAACGCGTGTATGTGTGGGGTGTTGAATTCAATAAGTCATGGATCGTCGACTGTGAAGTACAGTATGGTAAGAGGAAATAGAAAAAAGGTGCAACGGAGAATACAACAAAAGGGGGGAAAAAATGAGCCATGGCTCAATTGAGAACCACTAGAAAATCCCCGCCACCAAAAACAAGATTATTATTTTCTTAATAGCACGGGTTAACAGAACATCCACAAGACGCCCATGTCGACGCCCTCGCAACAAGCACTTGCAGTAGTGTGCACCACCTTACATGTTATCAATGATACCATGTCACCAACCTCTCATTGTACTAATGTGAACGACCTCCCTTCGCTACAACATCATCTTGTTGAGCAATCTGTTGAACTGCCTGCGGCTATTTTCACTACCTGGAACTCATCGTATTACGAATTTATTCACTTTCCGCCAATGCCACATACTTCTAACGAGCCTGCTCTTGCTCAACAAAGTCCAGCGCATCCTCCTTAGTAATCGCATTGACGAGTGACACCTTATTCTGGAAGGTCACTCCATAGAACTTATCCGCGTTAGCCAACATCTCTGGTCGGAATGTTGTCGTAATAAACTGTGCATGCTCCGACAGAGAATGGATCATCGCCGCAACTGCTGTCCGGTGGGCCGCATCCAGATTGGCATCAATCTCGTCAAACAGGTAAAACGGTGCGGGGTCGCATTGTTGGATAGCAAAGATCAGTGTCAATGCGACCAGTGACTTTTGACCTCCCGAGAGTTGCTGCATTCTCAGACCCTCGTTCATCTTGCTGTTGAAAGAGACCTGGATCGCGATTCCCGTGTAGTTGTCTATCGCCGAAGTCTCATGATCATCCTCTTCCTCATCTCCATCTGGCGTCTATCAAGGTCAATACATAGAATGTGAGACATTCGTCAATGAGTACACCCATTCAGGCGTCGTTCCAATAGTGCACGCGTACAAAAATGAGAGGGACATACCTGGTCTATTTTGCGCTGCATGATCAACTTTCCGCGTCCAGCTGGAACCAGCTTGAGGAATACTTCAGAAAAGTTCTTGGCGACTTGCTTGAACGTCCGCTCAATAGCCTCATCCTTGCGCTGATCAAGAGTCTGGATCAGCTCCTGAATCGCAGCCTCGGACACGTCCAGTTCATCCCTGCGCTGAAGCAACGCGTCCCGCTGCTTGGTAAAGTTGCTGTACTGCTCAAACGCCTTCTTGTTGACATGGCTGTACTTTTTCAGCTCCTCGTTGACCCTGTGGATGTATTTCAACAGCTACGCGACACGAGGAATGGAGGGGTATATATTGTCAGTTTGGGCACAAGCAACTTAATGACAAGATTTTCACGGGGATGTGTTACTTATGAATGAGTGCTATACCTTCTGCGATTGGGTGTTCTTGTACTTTTCAAAGGCCTCCTCGGGAAGGACTCCGAGCTCACGAATGTTCTTGATGCAGTCTTCCTTCTTGCGGAGCAAAAGGTTCCTTCTCGAGACATACTTCTCGGCACCTTTGAAAGACCTGCGCATCTGGCGAGACTCATCCTGTTGTTCCGTCTAGTGCACAAGATGCAACAAAAAAAAAGTCCACCAATATCAGTCTGTCTGCTCGCTTGGACATTTTGGCACGCTGTCCAGCTCTGACAAAAAGCAACTTACCCGCGCCTTCTCCAGTGATGACTCCCTATCTGTAACATCCTTCTCGACCCTTTCCAGCTCATCATCGATTTCTACACAGGAAACAAAACACGATGCAAGTCGACGTTAGTTCTACCTCTCGGAGCGCGACTTTGATCTCACAACAAAATAATAAATGAAAACTGCTGTAACTTGACATACCTTGAGTGCGACCCTTGATTTCATCCAGAGTTTTCCGGATAATAGCTAAATCCTGACGGCGCTTCTCGAGTCCCTCATCATTCAAGATGTTGCCGTGCTCAATCTTGTCACGAAGCTCCTCCAGACGCGGCCGGAGGTTGGAGCCGAGTGTGATCTCCAAAATGTTCTTGCGAGTTCCAAGCTAATGCAAATTGAATGGTTGACGTTATTTAATAAGCTGGCAATCCCACCTGAACCGCTGTGCCAACAAACATAAATCACCACTTTCAAGTAAAGTACCTTTGATCGCTCGCTGGTCAACACCGATAGACGCTCCTTGAGGTTATCGGCCTTGGCAATGAGCTCGCCTAAGAGTCGGTGCTCAGCAGTCGACAGAGCTTGAACCATCTCCGATTTCGATTCGTCATCAAGCACCTGAAGCTGCGTCTGCAAAGTCTTGAGATCAGCTTGAATATCGCGAAGGGTTTTCTCCTTGGCCTCCACAGACTCCTTCAGTGCAGTCTCATCCTTCACAAGTGCCCTGTACTCTGCCGCGTTCTCATCCCGCTTGTCGGCCAATTGCTTCCTGCGCACCTCAATGAGCTGAATCCTGTTCAAGAGCGTTGTAATTCTTTGGTCGAGGCTGGCTATCTCCGCCTTGACTACCTGGCCTCGCTCCGTAGCCGCGTTATACTTGAGGTTGTAAGACTTGATGGTTTTGATCGAGCTCAATCTAGAGTTACGGGTGTCCTGGTATCCTCCTGTGAGAGCTCCCTTGCGATCGACACGGTCGCCGTCAAGTGTGATTCCGTTGAGATTGTAGCTCCTTGAGTAGGTGGCAGCAATCTCCAATGTGCGACAGATCAATGCGCGTCCAAAGACTTGCTCAAAAGCCTTGCTGTACTTGGGGTCAAAGTTCAGCTTCTTAATCATGGGGATGGCATCGTTTGCCTCCGGGTAGGTCGAGGCTTGAGGGTTCAGGCGATTGAGAGGCATAAACGTAACGCGTCCAGCCCTCTCCTTGTTCAAGGCCTCGAGAGCACGCGAGGCAGTCTCATCAGTATCTACAACGACATGGAACAAACTGGCTCCTGCAATCATGTTGACGGCGGTATCGTACTCGTCCTCGACATCAAAGAGCTCATAGAGAGGACCATAAACACCAGTCAGGTTCAAGGTCTTAGTAATATGGTTGACGGCTGCCAATCCTGCGCTGGTGTTTTTGTCCATCGAAGCGCCCAGCATTCTCTCGGACTTGCGGTGCTCTTCCCGAAGGTTGTTCAGGATCGAGTCCATCTTTGCATCCTCGCGCCACAGGTCCCTAAAAGTTGTCGTTGAAGTACTCGTAAGCACATAATTGCGTTTCACCACCTCGGCGATGTTATAAAAAGGTTTGCGCATAAGGAAAACCGTTACACGTGAACTTACTTTCTTTGATCCGTGAGCTTGTCTCGCTCGGCCTTTAATGTCATCAACTCTGCAGAAAGTGCCTCACTCTCGCTCCTCCTGGCCATCTCCTGTTCCCTCACATTCTTGATCTTTTCTGTTGCCTGTACCAACTGGGTCCTCGATGTCTGGAGATCAGATTCTGCCTGGGTGCTCTGTGCTGTCTGAACTTTTAAAGCTTGTTGAATATCGCTCATCTCCTTGCGGATCCACTCGTCACGCTGTGCTTTGGACTGGAACTGTCCAGATCGTCCCTGCTTGGAATAAAGGGCCTGTCTCTGCAAGTCTGTCTGCTCAAGTCTAGCGTATAGTATAAAACATACCACGTTAGCACAAAGATCAGAAACTAAAAACGCCATAGTCTTGGAATACAGCTGTGAGGTGCCATGCGGACTTACTCTTCGCGAAGCTGACGTTCCTCGGCTTCACGGTTCTGGAATTCAGGGACCACCTGCAAGAGTTCCTGCTCTTTGGCCTCAATCTCCCGCTCAATGACAGTCAGCTCTTCCTGGTTACGTCGCTTGGTCTCTGTACTCATCTCGACGTTCTCCTCGTGATCCTTGATGCGGAGCTCGATCTGTGCCTTGACCTTGATCGCCGATTCCAATTCATGACCCAACTGTCTCTTTTCGGTCTGCAACAATTCGATGTTCTGCCTCTGCTCCACGATCTCGGCTTCCAACCGGCTGATACGTGCCTCTTTGTCCTCAAGATCCTTTAGCTGCTGATTAGATCCGTCGAGTTCCTGTCTATGACCCGCCTCCATCTATATCCGCAGTGACAAAAGTATATTAGGTTGTGGCTAAATAAGCCTCGTCACTCTAAACTCATATAGTATTAATATAATGAACGGTAGTCTTACCTCTTCCAAAGCCTCAGTGACATCCTTTTGCTCGCGGCTATAGATTGTGTATTCAAGACACCGGCGGCGTCTGTCATGCTCCTGGTATAACTTGAGCTCTTCCTTTTCCTCCTCCAGCTCCTCGAGGCGCTGCTCAATATATGTCAAGAGCTCTTCAATGTTCTTCCTTTTGGAATCTAATTGATATTTGACAGTGCGCCAACGAAGTGTTAGTCTTTGCTCCTCAAAGTCCTAATGCACATATCCAGACACGAATATCAAAGAATAATGAGCAATCCTTACCAGTCTCGGTAATGATCTTCAAACTCTCCTGTCTGCGTGTCTCATACACACGGGTACCGGCGACCTCCTTGAGCAGTTGTAATCTTTCGTTGTCCTTGGCGTTTGTGAGTGATGTGATCTAATACGGCGGAGTAAATTATTTCTCTATCAGTTCAACCAGTTTTGCTATCCTCAGCTTCCAATGTCTGGTCAAAGTCGACGGTGGTCATAGGACATACTCTTCCTTGAGGGACGATGTAGTATGGGTTGGAGCGAGAGAATCCTGCACTTTCCAGCATGTTCATCACATCTGCCTTGCTAAAAGTGGACAAAGTAAAAGGGCATATCTCGTGAGTGTTCCATGCTCCAATAATCGATCGCCAAAAGGCTATAAAACAAATAGATTCAGCTGCACTTACGTTGCACTTTTCTTATCCATGGAGTATTCATCCTTCTTGAGTCCAATCGTGCGACGCATCACAAGCTCATCCCGTCCAGTCTATCACAATCGAGAGAGAATACCATTAGCCCCTGTATTCATTCCCTTTTACAAGCCATCCTTGTCGACAATACTCAAAAGTACAACGAAGAGTCCAACATACAGGAAAACGGTTGTCGCTGTTATCAAAGATGATTTCAACATATGCTGACATGGTCGCCTCTCCCGATCCTTCCTATGATTTGGAATAAAAACGAAAATGAAAAGGCGTTTAGTCAATAAAATCAAATCCCAAAAATTGGTGGCGTAAAGTGGCAATGTAAAAGTATTGCTGCTAGACAAGAATCTGCTTACATGAAGAAGGGACTGGCGCTCCTCGCGGCCCATGCTGGTGTAAGCATCACTCAAAACAAATCGAATCGCTATCAGAAAGTGAACAACAGTTACAGGGTTAGCTCAAGATAGTTCAAAGGGTCATACTTTCAGCAAAAGAAAAAAAAAATTGGCAAAATGTTTTGGTCATACCTGCAAAGAAGTTACTCTTGCCAGAACCATTCCGTCCGACTGGAATGAGGAAAAGAAAGGAGAGTCAGTAAAGGATGCGCCACACGGTAACCACAAGTTATTCAGAAGTTTGTCTCCTTAGCGTACCAATGACATTATGCTCTCCACTGAAGGGCTCGATGACCGTCTGATTCTTGTAGGACTTGAAGCCCTGAATGATGATCTACATTCACAAAAAAGTGCAAAAGCAAAACCGAAACCTAATGAGTTACACTCTATTCTCCTGCTCTGCGTCCTTCGCTCCTGTGTCTTGATATAGTTCCCTGACCCTCATACCTGCTTGATATACATGAGGGAGGGAGGAGGGTCGATGGTTTTGGTAGAGTGTGGGGAATGAAAGAAACAAAACGATGGCCAGTCGAGGTTCTGCAACAGTCTCGTCCCCTTTTGCCACCATGTTAATTTAAGCGCGTTCTATCAACAAACAACCGTGACTGTTCACACCAGTCGCGACTTGCACCATTCTTTATTCTAATTTGCCCAAATGGCTTTCTACGAGCTGCAGCGTCGCCCGTGTCGGCATAGGCAGCGTCCATTCTCCGTGTGTCAATACCTCATATTGTGGTGGCATGTCCTACGGAAGAAGAAGTTGAACAAATATGTTACAATCAAACTTCAATTAGCTCATTGACAATTTGACATATACACAAAAAAAAAAAGGTTGCTGTAGTCGGTCACTTACAGCAAAAGTCGGGCACAAATCCACAGGCAAGAACTTTCCGTGTCGCTCAGAAAAGACAGCTCTTTGACTCATCTCATCGTTGTAGCTCGCCTGCATCTTTTGCATAAAGTCTGCGACGATTCTCTCCTGATTCTGGTGCGCCTGATGTCGCCTCACAATCTCCACCATCAATGCCCCATAAGAGTTGTGGAACTCTTCGTACCTATTTCAATAAGCCAGTCGTTTTTCATATGAGTGCTTTGACGCCATTCTTTGAACAATCAACATCCTGAAAGCACACATTAAACAACCGGGAACATACCAGATAGCAAGGCTATTGATCTCTCCGATGAGCTTCTCGGTGGCGTTAAAGTCATCTTCCAGTCCCTCGGCCAACCGAAATGTATCGACCAGCTCAACAAGGTCTGGTTCCAGTGCTTCAATCTTCTTGAAGAACCCCAGCGCTTCTTCGTATGCCGTCGTGTATAAGTGTTCCCGCACCCCAACTTCCTCGCTATAACGCACAATGCAAAGAAAAGGGATCAGTGTGTTGGTCATGAGAAGGCATGCTAATGTGTCGCAACAAGCTGTCTGTTAAACAGGTGGCGTCTTACGTGGTGGCCTGCACAAGCGCCAAGGACTCTTCCAGTTCTTCCATCACAATCGGCACCTCATCCGTGTCGTTCCTCAGCACTATATGAAACAAGGTAAGAATGAAATGTGAGGTTTGACTCAAGGACCTAAAATTGCCTGCCATTAGTCCAGAAATACAATCAACGGCGCGCGAAGTGGTCCTTACGTTCCAGCTCCTCGTCCGTTGGATGGATGTCCGCTCTAAGAATATCACAACAAATACATCGATATGTTAGCCAACAATCCTGACCACCCACATCAACCCAATCAAACTCGAAAGATACTCACGTCAAAACTTGGACGACTTGGTCATAATGCTTCGCCAACGAAACCAACAGCTCTGCCATAGTAGTTGTCTGCTGCTCCTGCAAATGCATCTTCTCCCTCGCAAACGACAACGCCGACTCATCCAACGTGATGGCGTTCGTCATATACCCCTTGAACTCTGTCCGCTGGTTACCGAAATGAATCACCAGCTCCTGAAGCCGCTGCGTCGTCGATTGGATCCGTTGGATTCGTTCTGTAGATTCCTGCTGTAACCGCTGTAGACTGACTTCGTCCAGAAAGTCAAACAGAACCGTTGCCTTTGGTGGCGCAGTGGTCGTGACATCATCGCTCGCAGTTCCTGGTGTTGTTCCTTCTAGGTCGTTATTCCTCTTGTTGCTGTTGTTGTTGTTGTTGTTGTTGTTGTTGTTGTTGTTGTCTGGGTGTGGTATTTGAATTTCGGGATCGACCTGTCTGCCTTTGAGTGCTCGAAGGGCAAGCTCCATCCGGACTGAGACGCTCTTCAGGTCCCTTTGCAGATCCTAACATACGTGTGCAATTGCTTGTCTTATTCTTTCTGTCTTCAAGCGTGGTCAATTGCAGAGATATGACTCAATTGTTACATGAACATAGATAGCGTCGTTCTCTTTTTACCTTGGAAGCAGTCCACAGCTCGCTGAGGCGTGAACGTCCTATCCTCAGCAACGACTCGACTGTCTATCATACGCAACCCAACCCAAGCGGAGCCCCAAAAGTGGAGAAATGTCCATATGGTATTAGTCCACAGTCCTTTCAACTCTCACATGAGTATCCCAAGGTTGCCTCAGCTACCGAACACATTCCCGAAAGCAAGTGAATGAATGGAGTGACAGAGTACCGTAATCTGGACTTTTATTTGCCGAGAGACGAAGCAGAGTTTGGAAAAGATCTTTTCGATTTCGGTAGAGTGTCCCTGACATGCATCCAGTTCGTCGTGAGCCTGACTGCACAGTTGTTCTGCGAACGAGAGGCCCTTCTTGGACTTTGCCATGAGGTCTAAGAGTAGCGAGCGAGCAGAGGCATCCATTGAAGTTGTTGTAGTTGGTGGTGGTAGTTGGTGGTGGTAGTTGGTGGTGGTAATGGTGGTAATGGTGCCGGTGATGTGAATGAGATAGAGGGGTTGAAAGAAGGAGAAAGGTGGAAGACTGAAAGACGAAGAAGAAAAAGTGGTCCCTGCAATTCAAGCACAAAGCGACAGCCAATGAAATTTAATCAAAATGCGGATGGCATGATCACACTGTAGTGCCGTCAAGAAAAGACTCCCTTGCAGCAAGGATGTCTTCAACCCAATAGTGATCCGTGTTGCGCGACCGAACAGCCTTGAACACATCCTTGTCGGCTTCCGCATACGACATACCCTTCCGCCGCATCGTCAGACGCGTCACAGTCTCGGGAAGAAGCACTTCCGTCACAAATTGCACCCGCTTGATCCCTGAATATGCAAACGTAACATCTCCGTCGCGTTTCATAGGAGAAAATCCTCCTTCTCCTCCTGTCTCTGTCCCTGCTGCAGACGGACTATACTCCATTAACCTGGATATCCGCTTGGTGGTGTTTAAATCTGGCAGGAACTCTGATTGAAGAATCCGGCTGAGCAACATGTACTGATTCTGAGTAAAGTCGCCAGGGCCGACTCTCCGCGCCAATTGGTTCCTGGCGTTTCCTCCTTGGAGAAAGGCCTTCAACCGCCCTGCTTCGTCGTAAGTTCCTGCAACAATCGCATAGAGTGTAGGGTATAGATCAACGACTTCTGACTCGAGCTCTGTATCCTCATAGTTTTCATCCACCTCGGCCATTGTCATTTCACCTAGCTAAGATTACACGGGCACAAAGTTGATATTAGCGCATGATATTCACAACACAGCTTGTTTGACAATGTTTTTAAACGCAACTGCAATAGGGTGTACCTGACACGTCAGAAACTCCTTTTGGTATCTCGTGTAGAACCGTTTTCTCTCGAGAGAAGGGTAGTGTCCAGTTGCCAGTTCGATCTATTGGGAGCCGAAATACAATCGCCATTGTTAGCACCGCAAGTCGTCTCCTGCAGATCTACTCACGGAAAACGACCGCTCGGCAAAGTACCTTGTATTTGTTTGTCTTGCTGTTGAAAGACTCAATGCGTCCTGGATAATAATGTCCCCGCTCAGCCTGTGCAAGAAGTAACTCTCCGGGTATCGTCAAGCTGTGAGGCAAAAATGATGAAGTACCATTAGCATCTTATCCAATCTTTCCACTTGGTGGTTAGCAATAACTGCCTATTGATGTCCTCACCTTGGGTCCGGGACATATTCAATAACTGGGTTTGTCCTATTTAATCCCGAGGAGTCAAAAGAATGATATATGTAAATAATTGTTGGTGGCGTAAAGGGTTCCTTTGTTCTATGAGATTCAAGTGCCGTGCGTACGTTTTTTGACAGACTGTGTCCTTCAGGCTGGGTGAATTGGACGTTGGCGGAAGTGCTGACAGTTGACTGAACACATCGTCCATGCTCGGCAGACCATCATCGTCCTGGAGTTGCTCAGCGCTTGCCTCCTTGTATGCATCCTGGAACGCACGGACATGCGACGACATCGAGCCAGACTGTCGGAACCGCTCCTTTGAAACGTGTTCAAACGGCAAGATACTTGTCTCTACACACTCCACTGTGATTGTCCTATGTTTGGAGATTATGTGATTTGAACCAAAGAGTTAGGGCCATTTGGTGAGATTTCCATTTCGATGCGGCCAAAACTGGAAAAATGTTAATTGGATCGAACGTACTTTGGCTTGACGCTACCAAACCTCGTTACTTTAGCTTGATTGTTCTGAGGAGGATATGGCTTAATCTATGAAGCAAAGAACAAGAATTAGAAGGTTGAAAATACTTTGTCTAACGGAAGAATGACAAATAAGTTCTTTTCCTCAGAACGATGTGCCCTTACCTTCCCTGGCCACCACTGGTACTTGTCATCAAAGACCCAGACGACTTGTGTCAATATAGCCGAGTGTGGGATTTCCATCGGCCGAGAATACCTCGGCAGCATCGAAGAAGGTGACGACCCAGCCGCAGTTGCTTTTACTTTCGCTCTCTTCGGGCTTGCTGCCGCACGTTTGGTTTCCGAAAGCCTCCTCCGAGTCTTCACCGGGGTCACCGGGAGTTTAGGTACCGACGCCACGGCCTCTTCCATGGGTTCATCTTCTTTTGTTGATTCCGCGATGGTGTCGTCACGCATGACTTGGTCTACCGAAGATGCGGTGTGAGATTCGGGGTCGGCTTTGGCGACTTGCGTTTGTCGTCGCCTTGTCTGCATGCCGGAGCGTGGGAATGTAGTGTTCATGAACAAGGGGGTGCTGGACACAAAGAGGAGAAGGGAACCCAAACAACAAATAGATGTCGACTAACATAAGCACCTACAAATGAGTGACTGTCTCGTGCTCCGACACGCGATTTTTATTTTTTTTCTTGCTTTTGTTTGTTCATCTCCCGGTGGGCTCTTACTCGATTTCGACGCGACTTGTAGGCCGAGTATTCCTGGTCCTCGGGCGTCCAAGACGATAGTAGGTCCAAACTATCATTGTTACTCTCTTCTTCTTCTACCTCCTCCCTCTCCTCGCCCTCCGCGTGAAGCAATAGTGGTCGGCGGACATAGACGACGGATATGTTGCAAGATTTCAACTTCTCCTTGAGCTTGGCCTCTTCGTCTTCCTCCTCCTGCTTCTTCGCAGCCGCCCGAACCAACTTGTCAATCACGTAGAGTGGACTAAGGTAGAGGGTCATCCAACTCAGTCTCTCGATTGTCAAGTACCCATTGGTACATTCCTCGGCAAACTCCAGAGGTATCACGAGCCATCCGTTTCTCCACTTCAGTTGTATGCTCCTCAGGTTAGGCTGCGCCTGGAGTGTCTCACAGAACTGCTTCACCAAAAGCACTTGGCTGTAGAAGCTCGCAATGGCGCTCTCAGGCTCGATGTTGCCATGACCAAGATACGTGCATCGATCTCGTCTCCACTCTTCCAAGAAGCGACCCTTATCAAGGACTGGTGCGCGCATGGGCAGGTAGAGACTCTCAAGACTGGTGGTCGCCCATTTGACGGCGAGAAGATCTTTAAGGTCTACTCCTGGACTACTTGATAGATCTTGGTCGAGGGAAAGTGTCTTGAGGGCAGAACAGTGACTCAGGATCATGGAAATGAATCCATGGTTATTCGGAGGAAGATTGTTGGTGTTGATGCGGAGCACCTGCAGGGTGGAATTGTATCGTCGGGAAAGACTGCGGATGACGCCCCTCAGACGATCAGGCTGGATGCACATTTGGAGGCTACGTATTTTTGAATACCGTCCGATAAAGGCGAGCATGTCGATCCCCGAGATTTCCGTGCGACCCATATCGAGCGAGGTGAGAGCAGGGCAGCTGTCGATAATGGCACCAAAGATGTTGGATGTCGTCATCTGGGTCTGCAGGCGTAGTTGGTTCAGATTCAGTTTTTGTAGGCTTGGACAAGACTGGATCAAGTAGCACACAACAATCTCCAGCTGGGTGTCGAGTCTTGGACAACTCACGGAGAGGAGGCGGAGGCTGGGCAGTGTCCGTGGGGTAGCACCCGCTCGTGCATCGAGTCGCAGTGGGCCGTCGAGGCCATTGTAGCCACCCGTCAGGTCAAGCCGAAGCTCCTCCAGTGTGTCCGGACAGTTACCTAAGATATCCTGTGTCATGGCGACTTTGGAGTGCTCCAGATGTCCAATGTCCAGAAATCGAAGCCTTGAGGTGCGAAGAAACTGGAGAGCTCGATGATCGAAATGTCGCACCAGCTTCCAGGCATTCTTGATGGTGAGCTCTTGTAGTCGAGGGTTCCGGCAAAGAAGTTCCACGACCTTGAGCTCTTCCTCAGCAGGGTATTCGGACTCGTAGAGTGCCTCACAGTTTATTTGAAAACAGACGAGGTTAGAGAAGGGCATGTCCAGTAAGGGAGTGCAGGACAAGTCAAGAGTGAGGGACCGAACCCAGGAGACGTTCTCCTGCAGCTGGTTTAGCATTAGCATGGTTGCCGCGATGGGAGACTGTCGCTTGTCGTGAGGGCGGGATAGGACGTTGGTGTAGGTGTAGTGGATGGAACGCCAATGATGGGGTCTTGAGAGAAAATTCCACTCCTTGCAGACCATCATGCATGACCAAATGTCGTAGCTGGAGAGACTAGCGCATATCAGATCAAAGATTAAAGGGATGTCAAAGATCGATACTGGGTTCTGAGTTGCCGGCGTGTATGTAGGTGTGTGTGGTTGTGGTAGTGGGATAGAGGGCGAGGGCGGGTGTGGGTGCGAGTGCTGGTTGTGTGTGAAAGGAACTAATGGTGCTGCGAGTGTCAATTGGATCTCTTTGGGGGAGAGGTATGGATTGCGCTTGGTCTTTGGCATTGTGGTTGCTGTTGGTGAGTGGGGAAGGAGGAGGAGGAGGAGGAGGAGGAGGAGGAGGAGGAGGAGGAGGACAGGATTGAGAGAAAAGGGTGTGAGAGAAAGAAAAGAGTGTCTGGGATTACAAAGTAGGGAAGGGAAGAGGAATGTGATGGAATGCGGGAGAATACAGAGAAAGGGAAGAAGAATGAATATACATATTCGATCGGTTGGAAGAGACATGTGGTGGCGCAGCCTTGCGCAATATGCCCATAAGATATAGGGCTGTACACAAGGACTTCTGGCTGGATTGACCAATGGACAATGTTTGTATGGATGAATGAGATTAAGGTCTGAAGGCCAGGTGGTACAAAACGACAAAGACAAGTCCCAGTTGGGCTCCAGCGGGGGCAAGGGAAGCGGTGGTGCCTGAGCTTTGTTGGTGAACATCATCAAGTCATATTAAGGTTTCCATCGTCAGCAGCCAATCGGCGTTCCTCTCCTCCTGTGTTTTCTTTTTTTCTATTTTTCATTTTTGCCATTGTTGTTGCCTGTATGTGCTCCCCTCTACTTCTCCTCTCTCCCTCCTTCCTTAATTGCCCCTCTTTGCCCATACCCCTATCTCACTTATCATACCTCATACTTCACCCTTCCTCCTTTTCTTACCTCTCTTTCCTTTCTTTTACTCCCTCACCGCACTTTTTCTACAGGATCAACTTACCCGCATGGTGCTCATGGACCAAAGTCTAGACGACATCATCAAGCTGAACAAGCTCGAGGCAAAAAAGGTCACCCAGAAGCCAACCCTCAAGGCTCCCCTCAAGTCACCCAAACGGACCACCCTCTCAAAGTCAAAGTCGCCCTACGGAGTAAGTTAAACAGCAAGGACGCTCACGGCGCTAGGAAAGACATTCACTCCTGAGCAGCCGCATGCGCAGGAAAGATTTCACTCTGAACAACGAATCATTCATTTTTTCGACATTCCTGCGGGGTTATCCTCAGAGTCTTGGCAGCGGTAACAGCCCAATCTTTTCTCTGCTGACATTCGTCCTCTACTCTTTCAATGGGATAAAAAACTCCATAGCGGCCGGTGCACAAGGAGGCCCCACTGTTCTCAGAGACGTACAAGGCCTGGAACGCCCCCGTCGCTGCCATTTTCACCTCAGGATATGTGCCCAAGACAGAGCCCATCAAATTAGTTGTCTACAATGATCGCACCTCAAAGTCAACAAGGAACGACATCGGCGCATCGACCTCCTTGAATTATGAACCAGGAACAAAAAGCGGGATTCGACTTTCAACCTCACATCGAACCTGGACGGACACGTATAGACCCGCGGCTTCAAAGGCAGGAGGAAAGTCATCGCAGGGCGACTTCTATCGACCAGAGCCCTCCGGATCTCGGCGTCATGAGAGCAGGCAACGCTGGAATAGCAGAGATGCAGCTCGATTGCCGTCGTCTTCTGCGAGTCTTGGAAACTGGGACGACAGGAGGAAAAGCAGCAGCACTAGGGAGTCGGCACCTGTCTCTGGGACGGGCATTGATGATGTTCGGAAGTACATCAACAAAAAGTCTCAAAGCAACGGTGGCAGCAGCAACAAAAACCACAACAATAACCATAATGGCAAGGGCAAGGATATCCATGGCAACAATCGTAGAGGATCGCGCTCGGTGGACAACAGCGCCCCATTGTCATCAAAGTCTGAGGATGGAGATATGGACATTGTGGAAATTAAACAGGAAGAGGAAGAACAGTTTATTTCGATCAAGGGAGCTGCCCCGGTTGAGGTGGATGCTGTGAACGGGCCTGTTACCATTGAGATTGAAAACCTGGATCGTGGAACCACTGCAGAAGATGTGAAGGTAAGTGATTTGTTCTTTACCGTCTTGTTTCATGTAGTGGTGTCTATTCTTGGTTATAGACTATGGCAAAGGCAATGACAGCTCACTCCTTTTCTTTCTTTTAGGTGGTTTGTTCAAGATTTGGTGAGATCAAGTCATGCGTGTGCTCGAATGGATTCTCTCAGGTGACGTATGCCCGAAAGGCAGCAGGCGTTGCCGCGGTGGAAACCCTGAACGGCAAGAAGGCCGACAACAGTAAGTGTCTTGGGAACAACATTTGAGCGAGCTGTGGTTTTCTTCACTGTATCTTGGCTGTTGTGGTTTTTATTTGTTAGCAATTTGTTTACTAACCTTGCTTGTTCCTTTCTAATAGACCAAATTCTTCGGGTGACAATGCTGAAGGCGCCTATTTTCCATAGCGTGGCCATCGTTCCGTCTCCACATGTACCGAGCTCTATTGCAGGACCAATGAAGCTTTTGACAAGGGCCGTACAGGGAACGTATGTATCTCTCTTTTACTCCTACAATTGAGTCGGTTTTGCGTAGTATGATTTTTTTTGTTGCAGCCTGTCTGTTAACATCTCTTCACCTTCCTTCTTCACTCCATGTAGTATCACGAATGCGGGCTCAATCTACTCGAACCAATTGATGATGGCCCAGCAGGTGCTGAAGATGCAGCAGCACCGGGTGGCACAGCTTCATCTAGAAGAACAGGAGATGACTCTTCGTCGGATTCAGGGAGTAACAGGACCTATTCCAGGCCTGTCTTTGTCTGCTCTCCCTGTGTCTGTCCCTTCGCCTACGCTCCAAGATCTGACGCAGAGCCTTGCTCGGGAGGATCACAACAACAGCGGGTTGCTTTGACCCCGAACATCATGCGATGTCTAATTAATAATAAAATAACATCCAAAAAACACAACCGAGAGCGAAAGAGATGGAAACATACGCACTGGGATGAAGGGGAAACTGGAGGGAGGAAAAGGTACGACTACACGAACAATGAAAAGAACGCGAGAGAAGGAAAAAGAAACCCCCTTTCCGCCCCACTCTTGTGCTTTGACTGACTTGTGACACCCATCACTCGTTTCCAACGCCTCGCCATTTGTCTCAACCTTCTTTTATTTCGCCTCGATACTTTATTCTGTCTCGTTTTTCCCTCTCTTTTTTGATTTATTTTTTCCTTCACACTCCATCCACTTCACTCCATCAACAACCAACACCAAACCCTCCCTGTTCTCATGGCATACCATTCCATCCACGACCGAGCGGCAGGGAAAAACGTCGTCTCTATGCTCCATAGCATCGCCACCGGTACTTTTTCTTCTCTTCGCACTTCCATCTACCTTCTCTGTCCCGCACATTCACCATGGTCAACATCTTCCCTCACTCCGCCCACCTACCAACAGTTGCTCTGCACCGCACTACTTCGTTACAGCTCCTTGTACTAAAACACAACTATTGCTCCACCTTTGTTGCGACCTCTAATAGGCAGCATTGTAGTCGATTATGATGACCGCAAACCTACTGTGGACGCCCTTATTCACGACCTCAAGGAAGGAGGAGTCGCCAGGAACTGGAACGAGCGAGGTGAGAACCAACCCTGATGTCTTCCCGTCCCTTATCCATTAAACAGCGACTGGCGGTTGAGAGTCGAAGCCTTGGACTAAAACACTCTTCTTACTACTTGCCGTATCATCAATTGCTTGATAGAGCGCACATTGGCCATCCAAGCTCTCAAAACCCTTGGTCGCTCGACAGAAGGCTGTGATAGCATCTTCACTGAAGAGGTACGCCACTCACTACCAAACGATCTTTTTTTTGTCAGGAGGGATGCCAATAAACAGGAAGAGGGACTACACCCAATATGGTGACCTCCCCCCTTTCGGCGCATGGTTCATCCAGTCAGGATACAGAAAGCACTTTGCGCGGTGGTGTTCTCGGAAGCTTTGCCCCTTCACTTTCCACCTCGGCTCAATATCCAGTTGTTTTGTCAAACCCCTGAGTGCGAGGACTACCCTTCCCCCTCACATTGCTCACTATATTTTGAGCTAACGCCCTGGTTTTTTTTAGTAGTCATGGCTGGAGCTACTCCCCTCTCCTCTGCCACCCCTTGATTTTTATTCTTGACCCTCTTGTTATGATATTATGGCAAGGTGGAAATGGCCCCCAATGATGGAATGAAGCTGCCTTTTACAAAGACTAAACTATAGAACGCGACCGTGTCCTTTCTTTTTATTGGAACACTAGGGAATCCGCACGTTGATGTATCATTCGGGACTGCACAAGGCCACGGAAGCCAACATTGACAAGACTTGTTCGAGAGAGGCACTGAAATGTTTGGCCAACGCACTCCTTCTCAAGCCCTCAACAAAACCAACCTTTGAACGACTGGAAGGACACAGTCAGTGTAGTGTATTGCTCAAGGTACTATATCATGAATTATTTATTTTTGGGCGATCGCTTTTCTTCAATTTGCTCCGCTTGTGCTCCGAAACCATATTTACCGTGAATCTTTTTTCTTTTTTCCTACTAGCGATCGCAATTTTCAAATGAATCCCAGTTTTTGTTCAGTCGCATCCTCTTTTTGATGACGATTGACGCGTCTACAGTTGTCAGGAGCTTGTTAGATCATCATCAGGCAGTCAACAACGTTGGCGTCGTAAGTGCATCTCAATATGCGCGTTGTTATACCATCTACGCGACACTGCACACTTGTATCAATGTTTATCTAACCCTTAGCGTCCAACACACTTGGTCCTTTTGTAGGTACTGAAAACACAACTGGCTAGGTCTCCGGATGGCACCATGTTTACTCAATCGATGGTGTTGAGCGAGGCTTTGAAGTATCTCTTCAACTTGATGATGTGGGACCCCAAGATCGATAGACCCGAGGAGGCCGACTTTACTGCAGAGCAAAAGGCTGAAGCTTCAGGAAAGCGATTTCAAAGGTACCGTCTCCTCTCTACTCAGTTTCCTTTCTTTTATTAACTATGACTTGTAGTTGCCTTGTTGGGCATGTCGCCAAAGATTGACAATCGCATAACCTTTCTTCCGTTACGTATATTTTGAGTAGTCTGCTGCCGACGATTATTTCGATCATCATTACGATCCCCACATCTCATCCCAACCCACTGGAACCCCCACACTCGCATGCTATCCATGTGCTGCTGAACTTTCCCATCTCAGCATCTGCTTTGTTGGTGACACGCTCTCAGCAGGCGACGTTGTTGAGTGTCTTGCTCCAGATCCTGGATGATACCCTCAAGCACTCTTTGAACACGGACGACGAGGCCTCGACTGATGGCATGAGCAACGGAACTGAACTGGACGAGATTGTGCCCCCTTTGGTTATTGTTCTGACCAACATCGCTTCGGCTGGAGGAGAAGGCAGGAAAGCCATGAAGGCCAGGCTCTTGCCCGACGACGTGTAAATGAACCAGACACGGACATATTGATCTTTACATATGTACGCTCGTGCACTGCGAACACTAACACCTGGTTATACTGTATCTTTTCATGATAGTGATCGATCGCGTCCATTGGAAAAGGGTGACAGTTTTTCAGCAAGACTTATTCGACGAATGACGTCGGCGCGTTTCCCTCAGATCAAGGAGACTGTCAGCCAACTGTTGTTTGTGGTCTGCAACGAGGATCGTAAGTCAACCACAGTGGGGGTCTTGGAGTGGTGTTCCCTTCCTGAGACAGAAACAAAAAATCTTCCTATGCAGGGGCGGACGGCCTGCAGGAATAGAAGGGAGAGGGAAAAAATGGCTCATGTACGTACCCAATGGTCAACACGCCGGTTGCGCATGCTAATGCACACGCCCTCTTTTTTTGTTTTGTGTGAATTTTTAGCCTCGCTGTTGACGCGTCATGTTGGATACGGTAACGCTGCAGGATTCTTGATGAATAGAAACTTGGGCGTACCAGCTTCTGTGAGCGGGATTGATTCTGATGACGAGGAAGAGGGCGAAGGTGAGGAGGTGGATATGCCCAAGAAGAACGCAGCTGCTGCAGAAGCGGTCTCAGCATCGCCTACCAGCCCTTTGTCACCTGCAACTCCCACTTCTGCGATTTCATCGTCCTTCCCACCTTCCTATGCAGCGACCTCCGCCGCAGCAACGTCACCCACACATACGACGGCGTCGTCAGCAACAAGGACAGCAGCAGTGTCGACGACAATCGAGTCGGCGCCCTTGAACCGTCGCATGTCGTCGACGTCCTCTGCATCCTCGGCAGCTGTGAACCCGATCACGGGAGCTTACTACCCAGACCCTTCCGCGATCCGGACGGCGATGGCGGATATGACAGAGGAAGAAAAGGAAGAAGAGGCAGGACGATTGTTGGATCTGTTTGACAAGTTGCGTCGGACGGGGGTTATGGACGTGCGTAACCCGGCTTTGGAGGCTGGATTGAAGCAGCGGGAGAGGGATCGATACCATGATGACCAGGAGCGTAAAGAGCAGGAGGAGGATGAAGAACTTGAACGTATCTATGGCAAAGTGTAAAAGCTAGACTGGCGCCTTTTATTGTTATTATTGTTTTGAAAATAAAACATATGAGCTTAGAATGCGAAAAAGGAAGGTTGGAAACCGTGGTTGAAGGAAGGGGGATATTGCGAGTGGATTAGTAAGGGGAAAGAAAAGGGAAAGAATTGTTGGAGAAGACACATGTATTCAGCAAGAGACAGGAGTTCAGCAAGCAAGCGGTAGATGGACCAGGGGCGCAATATTTCTTTTTGTTTGCGGGAGAATCCTGGCAGGGCTGCAGGGCGGGGGGGAAGGAGACGAAACAGAAGAGGACAAACAAAAGGAAGGGACGAGCCCCTTGATGAATTTTCTGGTTGTTTACATTTTTGGGTTTGAAAGACTTTTTTTTTTTTTTTTTTTTGACAGAGAGGGGGGTGGCATGGCGCACAGTTGTGTTGGCAACAAGGCGAAGAAAAGGGGTCTGAACAATAGTCTCAGCTGGTGTCTGATGGCATGCAGTGATAGCAACAATAGCATGGTTTGACTTTGCCATGTCTTTGGGGTAGCGATAGGGACAGGGATAAAGAGGGAAAGAGAGAAGGGAAGCGAAACTCGCATCAATGTGGTGTCATCAACAAGCATCATCATTAACATCAGTGCGGATATGTTGTATGTTACATGTTGCATAGGCTCGTCCGCTGTATGTGCTAGCACCGTGTCTTTGTGTCTTTCAGAAGAGCGTGTGGGTGGCCAAGGAGCAATGAAAGAGGCGCTCTCTCTCTCTCTCTCTCAAGTCTTTGATCAACAACAGTGCGAGGCGTAGATCTCATTCCTCTACTTATTAGGAATCTCCCTGTCTCTCTCTCCCTCTCTTTCTCTTTTCTTTCCTCCACCCCCCACTCTCTACTTGAATTCGTTCAACCCTACCCCTCTTACGGCTACACACACCAACATAGCCTTTTTTTTTCTTATTTTGCTTTCGTCATTCGAAATCTCTTTTTTTTTCACAGTCTCTTTCTTAAGACGTCCTCTCTTTCTTACTCTTCTTCTTTCTTCACCCATCCCCCCCTCCTCCCCTCTTTTCATCACCCGTTTCCCCTCTTCACCCCTCCCCTCTTCCCACTGTAACTCCATCCCCCGTGGGTTATGTATTAAAACAAATCACCTATTATGAAAAGGAATTCGACCCAACACTCTACATCCGGTACCCCTCCCATCAGCTTTGCCGCGGCTGCCCAGAAAAACACCAACAAAGCCAACCCCCCGACTCAACCAGCCACGACGACTACACCTGCTACCCCCGCCGCAAACCCTTCTTCCGCCGCTGCTGCTGCCCCCGCCGCTGCCTCTCAGACTCCCACGTCGACTGCCACGACGCCGTCTTCAGGAAGCCAGGCTGCTGCTGTCAACAACTCTTCCTCTTCTTCAACCACACCTTCTTCAAAGCCTACCTCGGCCAAGCCCGCCACCTCAACACCCACTCCTTCAACTGCCAATGGCAACTATTCTGCTGTAGCCGCCAAGGCTAACCATGCGTACGTTCACACACACCTGCAAAAAAACAAGCTCATTCCTCTGCTCTTGTTGTTCTTTGTGCATATCTGTTGGGTTTTTTTTTATTCTATACCCTTTTTCTTGGCCCCTGGCGTGGATTCATGGATCTAGACTCGGAAAGTTTTTTTCTTCTTTTTGTTCTTTGTTCGGCGCAGACGTCAGTCAGCGTGAGTGGGTGTGGTGTCTGCGCCAAGTTGTGATCTCTGTGGTCATTACAATCTACTTTTTATTATGTCAACTCGACTGTGCTGTATTCCACTCGATCCCAATCTACACACCACACCCACGCCTCATATGGTCATCCCAGCCGCCAACAATAACAACACAGGAAGAAACAACCCTTCAGCCGATACACAGGAGACACAACAGGGCAACCAACAACAATAGCAGCTGCAAGAGCTCCTATTTGGATTTTCATGCGTTTGTTTACTGCGGGATTCACAAGAGGAACAACAACTGTCAGCAGAGATCAACTGTTTTATGATCAGGCTTTTATGAGCGAGATCCACTCGGACCCTCATCTGGGCACCACCTCTGATCTTGCTATATGACAAGAAGTTCGTCTTGTCATATTTTTGGTGGCCCGTTCGCACTATTTTCTTTTCTTCCTTTGGGGTTGTTATGATTATTGGGAGACTCCAAAAAGACTGGGTATCCAAGAAAGGGCATCTGCAGAGACCGACGGAAGGACTGACCGATGATAACATATGATCCCGGACACAAGCTAATCGCTGACTTTAATTTTCTTTGTTATAATCTCTTTCCTGTTTTTCCCTTACAACCCATTTGCACGCCCTCTCTCTGAATGCGATCAACAAACAGTGCCAACAGAAGATCACAGGCACCCACTGCTGCGGCAGCCGTGAAAGGCCAGCCCGCCGCCGCCAAGCCCGCTACTACTGGTAAGTTGATCGTTTTTTTGTCGAGCAGTACTTTATCACTCTTCGCTCTTTCCGAGTTGTTATCCGTCATCTGACTGATAAGCTTTTTTCTTTTGATATGTTTATCCTCTCTTTGTAGCCACATCAGTTCAGTTCGGATCGATCAACGACTCGACTTCAGGATCAGCACCCGCAGCCTCGAGCGACGAGACCCCTGTTGCCACCGCAACCGAGGACGCCATGACTTTTGGAAGCATCACCGCCACAAAGAAGATCTCCAGCAACAAGCCAGAAGAGGTGAGTCGCACTTTTATAAAAATCAACTGTTGTGTTTTGTGCAAGCCCGCAGGAAGGGGCATGACCCTCATTCAAAGAAACAAAAACATCCTCGGTCTTCATGTTGTCTTTGCCTAACCCATCCAATTCTTTGTAATTTCTCTCTCATCAGACCGCTGTCGCACCTGCTTCGGAGCCTACTCAGCCCGTGCCTGCTGAGTCTCACCACAGCACCTTCAAGCCCGCCTCTGCACATGGCTCCCAGAACCAGCACAGACGCACGGATTCGACCAACTCTGCACATGCCAACGAGCACCACTACCGTGCTCAGGTGCCTCCTACTATCTCTCAGGCTCCTATGATGCCCTCGATGGGTGTTCCCCAGGCTGGAGCTGCTGGCTTTACTTCTCAGCAGCCTCCCATCAAGAACATGAGGCCCATGAACCCCCAGGCTGGTCACCACATGCACCCTCAGCACTCTCAACCTCAGTGGCATAACCAATACGTAAGTCTCAACTCTTTTTTTTTTTTTTTTTTTTTTTTTTTGAACTGCACAATGGGTCGTAATGTAAATTGTCATTTGATACATTGGGAAAAACTCCACACAAAAGAATCCGCAGCTGATCAGAAACCAATTTTCCTTCCGGCTCATTTAATAGTACATGCCCGCTTATGATCAATCCGGATACTACCAGCCTCAAATGTACACTCAGGCCATGCCTACTTACAGCGCTCCCCCTCGTCAGCCTATCGCCAACAGACAGCCTTTCAACACCAACGCTCCTGCCTTCACCCCCCAGGCTCAGGGTTCCAAGCGCATTGCTATCATCAACCCCGAAACCAAGGCCGAGGTCAAGCCCGAGGCCACCTCTTCTCCCTCTCTCGACAGCAAGGCTGCCAAGGCCAACGTTGCTGACGTGAAGACCGCCACCGAAGAGGAGAAGAAGAGCATCATCACTCCTCCTCCCGTCAAGAACGTCATCAAGATCGTCAACCCTGCCGAGAAGGAGCGTGAGGAGCGGGAACGCAAGGAGAAGGAAGAGAAGGAGCTCAAGGAGAAGGAGGAGAAGGACCGCCTGGAGCGTGAGGAGAAGGAGCGCATCGAGCGCGAGGCCAAGGAGGCCGAAGAACACCGTATCCGCGAGGCCAAGGAGGCCGAGGAGCGCCGCATCCGTGAAGAACAGGAGGAGAAGGAGCGCAAGGTAAAGGAAGAACGCGAGCGCAAGGAGAAGGAAGAGCGCGAGGAGCAGGAGCGCATCGAGGCCGAGCGCAAGCTCAAGGAGGAAGAAGAGCGCATTGCCCGCGAGAAGGCTGAAGCTGCCGAGAAGGCTCGCTTGGAGAAGGAGAAGGCCGAGGCTGAGGCTGAGGCTGCCAAGGAGAAGGAGCGTGCCGAGAAGCTCGAGGCTGAGCGTCGCATTGCTTTGGAGACCGCCAAGTTGGCCGATAAGCTCAAGCTGGAGCAGGAGCAGGCTGCCGCCTCCGAGAAGAAGGCTGCTGTCGAGGCTGCCGAGGCTGCCGAGGCCAAGGCTACCCCCGACTCTGTCAAGTCTGGTCTCTCTGTCGACCTTGCTCGCACCGTCTCTGCCCCTACCCCCAGCCCCTCGACCCGCATTGAGAACTTTGGAGCAGTCAGCTACCCCTCGCACATCCAGTCTCCTGGCAACACTGACGCTCAAGGAAAGTTCAGATACGACCGAGACTTCTTGATGCAGTTCATGAACGTCTGCACAGACAAGCCCGACTCCCTCCCCTCCCTCGATGTCTTGGGTGGTGATGGTCACGAGCGCGGCATGCCCTCGCCCGGTGGCTCCCAGCGTGGTCCCCGTGGTGCCATGCCCAATGGCCGTGGCAAGCCCGCCCAGCCTATGGGCTCCTTCAGCTTCGGCAACAAGATGGGTGGTTTGGGTGGCCCCAACGGCGTCCCCATGGGTATGCGCACTCACAGCGGCGACACCCGCATCAACCGCTCCTCCAGCGACAACAACTTCCTTCCCCGTAACAACAACCTCTCCCGCCCTCCTTCCCAGCGTGGATCTCGTGGTGGCAAGCGTGGTGGCGGAGGAGGACGTGGTGGCGACCGTGGACACCAGGAGCCCGCTCTCACCATTCCCTTGGCCGATATCGTCCCTCTGGAGAAGACTGAGAACGCCTGGACCCCTACTGTCAACGCTATCCAGACCCCTGCTGCCCTCAGCGGCGAGGAGCCTATTTCCCAGGATGTTGTTGCTCGCAAGGTCAAGGGTCTCTTGAACAAGTTGACTTTGGAGAAGTTCGATTCCATCTCGGACAAGGTCATCGAAATTGCCAACCTCAGCTCCAAGGAGGACGATGGTACTACTTTGAAGCACTGCATTCAGATCATTTTTGAGAAGGCCACCGACGAGCCCAACTTTGGAGGCGTCTATGCACAGTTGTGCTTCAAGCTCATGGAGAAGATCTCTCCCGAGGTCAAGGATGTGAGTGTTGAGGGATCGACCGGAGGAAGGCTCTTCCGCAAGTACCTTCTTCACAGATGTCAGGAGGATTTCATGAAGGGATGGAAGGACAAGGCTGCCGCTGGCGGTGTCTCGTTGAACGACAAAGACGGTCCTGATCTGATGACCGACGAGTACTACGTCCTCATGAAGGCCAAGCGTCAGGGTCTCGGTCTCATTCACTTTATCGGAGAGCTGTTCAAGTTGAACATGTTGACCGAGAAGATCATGCACGAGTGTGTCAAGAAGCTCTTGGCCAACGTCAAGGATCCCGAGGAGGAGGAGACTGAGGGTCTCTGCAAGCTGATGACCACTGTTGGTCTCCAGCTCGACAGACCCGCGGCGAAGAGCTTCATGGATATCTACTTTGTCCGCATGACCGAGTTGACCAAGAACCTCAAGCTTCCCAGCCGTATCCGCTTCATGGTTCAGGATGTCATCGATCTCCGCGCCAACAACTGGGTCAACCGCCGTGCCGCCACTGGTCCCAAGACCATTGCCGCGATTCACGAGGAGGCTGCCCGTCAGGCCGAGGAGAAGGAAAAGGAGATAATGCGCCGCAGCGCCTCCTCTGGTGGTGCCCGTGGTCTCCCCAACCGCCGCGAGCAATTGAGCCGTGGTCCTTCGTTCCGTGGTGGCTCTGGAGATGCTCGTCACGACATGAACGCTCCTCAGGTGGGTGCGGATGGCTGGTCCACTGTTTCCAACTTGCCCAAGAAGGCCGGTGATCTGTCGTCGTTCGGTAACACTGCTCGCTCCAAGGTCAGCGGTACCCCCAGTCTCGGACCCTCCCAGTCTGTCTTCGGCTCCCTCCGCAAGACCAAGGGTGGTGAGGCCAAGGCTGCTCCTCAGCCTGAGGCTCCCCGCCAGCTCAGCTCCACCAACATCTTCGCGTAAGTCTCTTTTCTTTTTGAGTTGTATGATTGTTGCACTAGTTTGATTTATCTTGTATGTTTAATTAACACTCGAATTGTACTTTACGATTGATAATAGTGCTTTGGAGGGTGATACCAGTGATCGCCGCGGCAGCGTAGATGCTGAGAAGCCCACTGAGCGTCGCCGTCTCAACTTGCTTCCTCGCACTACCCCTGTCGAGGCTGCTGTCGAGGCTGCTTCCGAGAAGTCCGAGGCTGAGGCCGCCCCTGAGGCGCCTAAGAAGTCCAAGGATGAGGCTCAGCGCAGCATTGCCAATACACTCAAGGAGTACCTCTCGTTGAAGGATATGAACGAGATGTTGACCAGCGTCAAGGAGTTGGATGCTGTCTACCGCCCCTTGCTTGTGACGGAGTTTATCAACCAGTCGATGGAGATGAAGGCGGCTGATGTTGACAGCATTGCCGAGGTGTTCACGAAGCTTGCCGCGGAGAAGATTGTCTCTGCTGAGGACTTTGAGACTGGATTTGCTGATCCCCTCGAGTTCTTGCCCGATACCGCCATTGATGTCCCCAACGCCTACAAATACACCGCCCAGTTGCTCGAAGCCGCCGGCATGGACCCCGCCAAGGCTGCCAAACCTTAGACGTCAGAAATCAATCACACACTCATTCACCACACACACACACATTTGCACAATACACACACATTTATATCACACACGCTCGCAATCAACAACAACCACTTCCCCCCCAAAAAAAGCAAATATCATACAACATCAAACGCCAACCGCAACAGCAACAGCAAGAAACACCCACCAAGCTTTTACGCCAGCGCCAGCGCACAACAAGCACCTCTAACTCTCCTGTATCTCTTTTCGCATTTCTAACCCCCCATTCGCTCTGCTTCCAAGGCTGACGCGTGATAATACTCTCATTTTTCTTTCTTCTCTCCCCCTTTCCATTTTTTCTTTACTTTTTTTGTTCAAAAAGCATCTTGTATTATTCTTTTCTTCTTCGAAATAGTTTGTAACAAAACACAGAAATATGTCCAATAAATACGACCATGGACCAAAAACATGCATGTGCATTGCGTCAATGGTTTTGAGGATGTAAGGAGGATTAGGAGGATGCAGAGAAGAGGAGATGTATGAGGAGGAAGGTGGTGGTTTTTGATGATGCGGGTCCCTAATTAGCGGACATCAACGCAAGGCATGATTGACATGATTGACATGATTTGACATGAAGGATGTATAGGATGGTACACGGGCCAAAGAACGATGGCCTGTTTCGAAATGCACAGGAGTCAGGGGACGTGAACATGGAGATGGACAAGGATCTTTTTTGTATGAAGAAAAAAGTGTGCTCACAATTGAGAATAAACAAAAAAGCAGGGCGCTTTGATAAGCAAAAAACAGAAGGAAAAAGAAAAAAAGGCAATTGCAAACAAAGAACAAGGCATGAAAAAAAAAACAAGCATGGCCATGACATCAAATTGAGGAAATCAAATCAAATGAGATGCAATTGGGTGAAAGGGGGTGGTGGGAGGAGGAAGGAGGAGGGCTTTGCGAGACATGGATATTACATGAGAGGCAGGAGAAGGAGGAAGAGGAGTGTGCGCTTCTGCATTATTATTTTTTGGTTGTGCTCTGCTGGAGGAAAGCGGAGGAAGAGGAGCTATGGGTGGGGGGGAGAGTGCTAGTTGGGGGGGTAAGGGGACTAGTCCAGCTGCTGGAGAATTTTAGGTGGGTAGGTTGAATAAGCATCATTTGTAAGAGAGTGTGATCGAGGTGAGAGCCGCGTCGGACACCTGTCCCGTCGTTTTCTTTTTTCGTTTTTCTTTCTGCGACGAGGGTGTGAGCAACGAGAACGAGAGCACTAGGGAAAATTATGAAGTGGACTAGACCTTTACCCTCATTCCTGCGCTTCAAAATTTACAGTCATTGCTCGCAAAACGAACTCGGTCGGTCAATGAGGCGTAAGATAGGGAGCTGTATTATGTAAAGCTGAGACCGATGTGAGCTCTGTATAATAGTAGTACATGGGATAAAAATAACGGTGGTGGTGGGGATGGTGGTGGTGGTGGTGGTGTTCTGGGAGGTCTGTGGTTATAATGATGGGTTGACATCCTATGCAATGTTTTTTTTTTTTTTTTTGGAAGGCAGGCAAAAGAAGGCAGCAGCAGTAAGCCATTTTTGATTGAGATGTAGCCTTCAAAGAAGCAAAGAAAGACGTCCTTAGTTGATCTGCGTTCTTTGCCGAAAAAGGGTGTAGGAAGCAACGCGTTTTCATCTGTGACGGAGGATACTTGGTCCAACAAACGTGTTCCTTTTCCACACAGACACTCTCTCTCTCTTTCTCCATCTCTGTCTCTTCTGGATAAATCTAAAAACAGGAACATAAACAAGGGAGGTAGGAACGTCGAGGAGGCTGTTTTTGTTCTCTGCAGGAAGGCAAGTAGTTTTTTTGTCGTGCTGTCATGAACCTTCTTTTCCCCAATCCTTTCGTTCCTCCCTTCTTCCTGAAGTTAGTTTCTGAATCATCAGAAGAAATGTACGAGTACGGGTAGCGAATTCTAGGAGAATCAAAATTCTCCGTGAATGACAATGCCTAGGTTGCCCAATGGCTTTTCTGTTCTTTTTTTTTTGTCACGCTCAGCTTTTCTTTTTACTTTTTTTTTTGGGCGCCCTAGGGTTCTGGCGTCCATGCAAGTGCCATGTCAATTGATTTGCGATTTTATTTTTAACATTCCTGTTGAGTATGAGAAACTACTTGTGCAACACTTGGGCGCGAAAAAAAAAAAAAAAAAAAAAAAAACCTGCGTGAGACGAGGTGGTCACACTGAAGGAGGATGAGATGATAAAAATAAGACATTGGACATGGTCAAAACTCTAGACGTCTAGAATAGCGAGACAGAGTATATGCAAGGAAACAAAAATGAAAGGAGGGGCAAAAAAGGACAGGTGGAGAAAGGCGATGAAGGATGAGGAGAACCATTATCCAAGAATAGGTTCTCGTTGCTTGAGTTATGGGATACACCATACATCGAGACATGGGTACTGTTACAAGGAAGAAAGGAAAGAGTCGGGACGAGGAGAAGAAGCGCGATCTAGGAGTGATGTGCAGAACAAATTAAATGAAAAAGGGTGACAATCAAAACTGCAACAAAAAAAGTGACAAAGCAATCATGGCAATGTCAATCTAAGTGGAACAACTACAGGGGTGAAGGGGAGCAAACTTGCTCGCGCTCATTCAGCTCTTGAGGTTGGTGATGGGAGAATGAAAGAGGAGGAGTGAGGAGGGATCGGAAATTACTATCGTTGCTGGGCTAGGCTATGGAAAAGACAAGACTAGGCTTTGCCCTTGGACTGCGAGGAGAAGTGGCGTGGCGCATTGTTTGATGTTTTCTTGAGCGCGCGGCGGCGCACACAGACACAGAATTGATGACCGTTACAAATGGAGGAGGATGAGTAAGGAAGTCAGGCAAACAGGCAAGAGGCACCATTAATATTATTGAGAGCGCGCAGAAAAAATATTAGCGACGAACTCAACTCACACAACCCAGCGAGGGTGGATGTTTTATCATGTAGAGCAGCTAACAAAAAGCAACTTAACTTTCCTTCTTTTTTCCCTCTCTTCCTCTCTTATACTTCTCTTGTCTTTTTTGCTGCTTTGTTTGTTATTTGTTTTTGTTTTCCTCTTCTTTTTTTTTCCGCCTTTGCACTCTTCCTTTTCTTCCCCCCTTTTTTCTTCACCACTTTCCGAATCACCTTTTTGCATATTTTTCGATACCTTAAACTCTCTTTTCATTATTCGACTGGACCTGAACCAACAAATACCCAAACAGAGTGAGTGTCTTCTTTCTTTTCCTTGTGTCTCCTTTATTTTATTCTTTTTGTGATCATCGCATAAGCAGCAGCCATCACCCTCAAACCCCCCTTTGGAATGAAAAGATTCGAATGCGCGAATGAGAAAGATTAATTGTGTGTGTGAATGAGAAAGTCATTGTCAAACAAGAGCCAGCAGAAAGTGAAGAAACAGAAAGAGTAGGAGGTATGACGGGTAATGGCGATATATGAATCGACGACGGTCATTAAATGGACCTGATGGTGCCTGAATATCAGCGGCGCGTTTGTCTCTTGGAAGGGAGAATACTTCAATAATGCATGGCCAGTGGCTAAACTGGGCGGCTGCGAGCACTTGCGCCATTGGAATGGAACTCTCATAGAGGGGCGAGTGGGTCTGTGGTCTGGTATGGTATCTCTCGGGGAATCAGGCGCGCAGACGGTGGGCATTCCTCCTTCATGCTTCTTCGTACCTTCGTACATTCACTCATGGATAGGCTATTAGGAATGATCCTATTTCGGGAACAATGAACGCCTCTCCCCCGTCCCCGGTGGTTCCTGTTCTCATCGTTTTTTGTTCCATGTCTTTTTCTTCACCTTGCTACCTGTTGTGTTGTGTTGTGTTGTGTTGTATCCACAGATCATTTCTCCACCTATTCATTTCTAATGACTTGGTCGTGTGTTCGGTTTGCCAAGGTGTGTGTGTATGTGTGTGTGGTACTGTTTACTGTCCTCCGTCCAATCTATTTATTTTTCTTTCTCTTTCTTCTTTCCTTCTTTTCCTCCCTTCTTCTCATCCATTCCATCATCTCTCTTCTCTTCTTTCATCCTCACTCCATCCCTTCCCCTCCCTTCTCCCCCCTTCCTCTCCCTCCTCGCCACCCTCCCTTCACTCCGCCTTAACGACCCCCTTCCACATTGATATGAAACGTCCATATCTCGCTTGAACCTAACGACATCATCACACCATCTACAACCTTTTTTTTCTTAACAACCACTTCCACATCAGCTCCCACTTGACTTCGTTGCATTAACGATCTCACCCAAACCCTCCGACCTTTTTCCATCCGCCAACTCTTTTTTTTAATTGGTACTTGTCGTCTCTCTTTAATGACTTGGGGCTGTAGATCTCCCTCACTTGCTTGTTTTTATTGAGCAAAGCACAACAACAAAAATATTTTCTTTTGCCTTGCTTGCTGTTGGGCTCCATAGTAGGTACCAGAAATGAAAGCAGTTCAATTTATGCTAACTTTACTTATCATCACGCCCGCTTTCGTCTTCCTCCTCCTGCGCACCTTGTTGGCAATAGATCGCCTGTTCATTCAACAACATCCAAGCACTTTGAATCATCGAAACGAACTACAACAAAAAAGAAACGACCACTCCTCTCAATAGTCGACTATCCTGTCCCCTTCCCTAGTCCTCCTCACGAAACGCCCTTATTCCATTTCCCGTTCGCCCAATATCCTCTCCGTCCCGTTTCAACTTTTCCTTGCTTGCTTCTGTTACTGCAACTTCGCCCTACCTTCCACCACCACTGTCCGACCGACCGATCTCTTCTTCTTCCCGATACCATATCCCGGACGACAACGACGACGACGACGACAGTGACATAACGCAGCCTCGCATCATATCATCGTTATCCTTGTACATCCTCCTCTGCATTCGTCTTCTCTCTCTCTCTCTCTCTCTCTCTCTCTCTCTCTCTCTCTCTCTCTCTCTCTCTCTCTCCCTCTCTCTCTCTTTCTCTCTCTTTCTCTCTCTCTCCCCTTCCTTCCACCCCCTTCAACTGCCGGTCAACCTTTTTTTTTTCGTCCCCTTTCTCTGAACCACTCAGCATATCAACAGCACTACAACTACCACCTCAACAACAACAGAAGCAACCATGGGAAACTTTCTTTCACAGTTTAACGACCTTGTTAACAGAGACGCCGATTCCAAAGTGCCCGATGTCCAGCTCGACTTTGAAGGTAAAACATATGAACGTCCATAACTAATCATCCGAGGATTGTATGAAAGCGAGATCTCGGCCTTGTTTTGTTGTATGTGTGTATGCACCATTGTTGTGTGAGCGATGTCCAACTAAACCCGAGGAATTACATTTTAACAAATGAAAGGATAAACTGAAACCAACAACATGCCTTGCTGCTTTTTTTTTTTTTTTTTTTTTTTTTTTTTGGGCTTCTGTGTTCACTTTCATTCCTTTGTATTCACTTGTCCAACGTCCTCTTTTCTCGCCTCTATTGACTCTTTGTGTATTGAATCGACTTGATATTACAATTTAGATTCATCAATGACCGAGGAGGAGCTCGAGTCATACTCAAACGTTTTGCACCTGCTGGAACCAACACCGGATCTGCTCCAGATGCTCAGGACTTATGACGGTTGTGGAGAATATATCCGTCAGGTAAATCATCATGCTACATCACACAGGAACACTACGAGCATGTCGCCGAGTACGGGAACAACAAGAAAAAGAAGGCGTTGCGACTTGTACAGGATCACTCTCCACTGCTATCTGGATAACATTCAACCGGAATAGCCCTTCAGGAAAGAAAAAAAAGACAAGAGAATGGGCAGGATAGCAAGTAACATTTTGTCATCAGGAGGGCACTTTCTCATTGTTTGTTTTCCTTTTTGAAAGGACCCTTTTGGAAAAGAGAGAGAGAAAGGGGGGGTTGAAGAAGGGGTTGTGTCCAAGAGCGGACAAGTGCGAAGAACAAGACAGAGAGTTGGAATCATACCATTTCCCTTTCCTTTCTGTCGCGACATCGGGGCAGCTTGATATTTTTGCTAGTTTAGGTCGTGAAGGGGTGGTGGCTGTTCAATCATCATTGGTTCCTTTTCTTTTCGTCTCTTCCTACCGAACCACTCTACCACCTCCTATTCATCCATTTTCCCAGCTCTTCCCCTTATTATCCCCTCTCACCTTCTCTTCCCATCCACCCGAACGACCGTTGGTAGTCTTTTATTTATTCATGCAATCTCTTTATCCACAACCAGGGGAGAGGGCTTGTTACCGAAGGGCAAAGCAATAAGGACAAAAACCAAAAAAAGAAGGGAACCAACAAAATGCCTTGGATGGGATGTCGGGTTAGACGTCCATATCTGATGGACGAATCAGAATGAAGCGTCCAGTCGGTGCTGAAAAACAGAAGTACGTACTCGTACGTCTCACAGACAACAATGGCAAGGAACACGCGACACAGGATGATACTCTTGTGAGACTTTTGCTGGGTGTGGTACTCGGGTCAGTGGGCGAATGAGAGAGAGAGAGAGAGAGGCTACGAGTGGTTCCATTGTGAAGGGGAGGAAGGGACGGTGGTTACGAGGAGAGAGCGATGGAGATGGCTTTGTCATGCACGGGAAAGGTGGATAGATTGAATGCGCCCTTTGTTAGATTGTGTTTTTGTAACACCCTGCTTTTCTCTCGCTCTTGTTGCGATTGACAGGCAAGGTTTAGAGAACTCGAGGACAGAGTAAGAAGGAGTCGGCTTGTTACTGTACTATTCATTCAACAACAACAACAACAACAACAACAACAACAACAACAACAACAACAAGGTGTGATGTTGGGATCTTTATTATTTACCTGACACAAAAGGGAATTCGGATCTTATATTGGAGAGCGAGGCAGCGGTCTATCCCACCGACAACAGCGACATCTCTCTTCAGAAGGATCCTTCTTTTTGAGATGGACAAGTGAGAGGGTGTCGCCTGAAAAGAGAGTGCTGATCAAAGGCGTTGTTGTTGTCCAGAGTAGTTCACTAGTCCAGAGACGATTCATTTGTTTTTCTTCCACGGACATGACCGAGCAATGTTTGTTTTGTGGTTATTTTTACAAGCTCCTTTTTGTGTTGTGCTCAATATTGTTTGTTCATCCCAGGACAATGGCCTATTACATGGTGCTCTCTTGCAGATTGTCTGTGCAGACGTCCAAACAAGCTACTTGGTCGGGGGTTTGATGGGATGGGTCTTTTTGTCCTTTCGCTTCTATCTTCACAAACACACACACACACACACACACACATCTTCATGCCCCTACACACACTATATTTTTACGCGTTTCTATGGGTTTCGGTCGTTCGCGTTTATTTTCACCATGCATCCATCGGGGGTAGGGGAACAATTTCTGTTAATTTTGGGTTCAATTAAACTTGCCTGCAGGAAGGAGAGGAGGAAGATGGGGGATTGCATTTTCACGAGGAAAAACTATGGCATGCCGCCATGGGTGGAAACAACAACCTCAGCTGAGACACACACTACATGCCAGTGTCATTCTTAGTTTTGCTAACATTCCTCTTCCGTTTTGTACTTTTGTCTGGAAAGGAAGAGTGTTCATCTGGTTGTTCCTTCATATACATTATCTGGTTGTTCCTGTTTCATGTTCATTCCTTCGTGGGCTGGGTTCTTTTCTCTGGCTTATTGAGATTCGATCCTTTGGGGCCTCACGGTGTAGTGGTGCTTTCGTTTGTTCTATTTCCCTGGACATTGAGGATACGCGCGTATGTTTAATTGTCAACGAGGAAAGAAAAGTTAGGAGACGGAAGGGTACTTTCGTTTTGACTATTTTCGTTCCTCGCGGGGGTGGAGTGCATCCTTTTTGTTCGAATGGCAATTGCAAGTGAGAAATGAATAGGAGGAGGGAGTTATTTTTACTTGTAGTAGTTCATTCCCAAGAGCCCGTTTCTATTTCAGCGTTTCTTTGTCTTTCACCTTTTTCTTTGACTTTCATTGCAGAATGCAAGTGGAGAAACCTCACTCAAGCAAGCAAGAAAAAGTGTGGAATCCCTTCCAGGACAGAAGGCAGGACAGAAGGCAGGACAGCCATGGAAGCAACAAACGAAAACCGCGAAACATTCTCCGACCGACATTCTACCCTCTAGTCTCATAGCATTTTCATTCCACGTGGCTAACATGACAACTTTATATGTTATGAACATTCCATTCTATAGGCAATTGGATCGCCTGGCCCAGAATCAGAGCAAGAGGCATGGGACCATGTCCGTCCTGCAGTCGAAAAGCTCAAGACCTTCTACAAGTACTCCACCTCCATCGGTAAGCTATCATCTCTTCATTTTAAAACGAGAAGGTGCTCAATAGCATATTGAAATAATTACTAACGCGATATTCAACTCTTCGCCTAATTAGAATCATGCTTGCCACAAATTTTGCAGACGCTGTGCATTGGTGATGTGAACAAAAACTTGGAGAGGCATCCGGGATTGGCAAGGATCTTGTGCCAATTGCTCGACTTTGTGTTTGAGTTTGACTCGCTCAAGATGAAGACCCCTCAGATTCAGAACGACTTTTCGTATTACCGTCGCTGTTTGTCCCGAGGCAAGCTGTCGAACGAGGTGGATCTCAAGTCGGCGATGAACGAGGACGAACTCGCCAACCACGTCTCGATGTTCTACGCCTACCCTACACCGATGCTCAAGACGGTCACGGAAGTGACAACCCAGTTTGTGGGACAGCACCGTGTCCGCCGGAGTGTCTCTGAGTGTCTGGCGACATTGGCGGGAGTATGTTATCACACTGTGAACAACAGCAAGAAGAAGCCCAACCAGCGGGCCGAGACGACGGCGTTTTGTCTGAGGGTGATGGTGATCTCGATCATTATCTATGACCACATTGAGCCCCAGGGCGCGTTCAACAAGTCGTCGCCGATCAACATCAAGAACTCTGTCAAGGCCATTCATACCTTTGGAAACGCGACGGATACCCCCAACCTGATCTCTGCCTTACGGTTCAATACCAAGCACTTGAACGATGCCACGACACCCAAGACCATCAAGACTCTGATCGCCACTACTGCTTAGCAGCAGGATGAACTTGCTCTGTGTTTCTGATATATTTTTTTGTTTCTGCGTGCCTGAAAAGCCATTTTACCTGTCCCTCTTACCCATCTTATATTATATCGTTTTCCTATGACCATAATTACTTTTTTTTTTCCCTTTCTCACCTTTTTTTTCTTTTTTGTGCAATGTCTTAAAAAAACCACACCACACCCTCACTTCCCGATGCCGAATAAAAAAAATCTGTCGCTCTTTTTTTTATCGCTGTCAACCCGATTCGCTTTCTACATGTGCGCCTGTGTGTGCAAGAGAGAGAGACAAGGAGAAAAGAAAGGGAGAATCTCATCTTCCAGAAATAAGAGTGCCACGAGACTTGCTAAATGCAGCCTGGGCCGTCTGTTGTTGCCACTGCCACACAGGCACAAAAATGAATATTTTTCGACCCTTGTCATTGCTCTCTTTTCGAGGGGTGGTTTACTTTGCCTCCATTTTATTTCTCCTCCTTTCCTTCCTTCCTTCCTTCCTTCCTTCCTTTCTTCCTTCCCTTCCTTTCCACATCTCTCCTCCCCTTCACATCTTTTTACTTTCATCACTCCTCTGAATCCATCTGTCTTTCTCACTTCAAGCATCTACATACCCTCTGCCCCATCAAGGTACAACAAACGACAATGTTCATGCCAGAGAGATGTCCAGCTGGCCATCCTGCAGGAAGTGTTCCTGGCCATTGATAAAACTTTATTTTATTTTCAAAACACTTCCTCGCCCCTTGTTCTGAGTCAGCTTTTTTTTTTATTTTTATTATTTTTACAGTCAAACCAACCGCTTCCTTCTGTCAGCCGCCGCCAACAATAATGTCGTATATGTCCCAAAACTCCCAGCACCAGGGACAACAGCAGCGGCAGGAAGAGGCTCCACCTCCACCCTACACTTACACACCTGCAACTTACACACCAGCAGGAGCAGGAGAAGCGACACAGTTCCGACAACTCCAATTCCCTCCAACGATGCCGGGAGGGCCTGGATCAGCGAATCCAGTACCGCATAGTGGTGATGTTGCTCCTCCTGCATTGCCTTCCCGTACTCCAAGGACACCAAGGGCACCACAGTTTCGCGGGACGGTTGGAGCGCCACAGGCGTATGGGGAGGGTGTAGTTGATATGTCCGGAACGGAGTATGATGCGGCACCTGATTCTTATTTTGCGAGACCTACTGGGCCCAGGGCGCCACAGCTGGATACTCGGGAAGAGGACGAGCCTGGTCAGGGAAAGCAGCAGGAGCAGCAGTCGATTGCGGCTAGTGGAGGAGTGGCTGCAGGGATACTGGAGAAGGACGATATTCAGTCGTACTATCAGCCTCCAGTGTTCCCTAACAAGCAAGGAGAGAAACCTTTGCAGGACGTGAAGCAGCCCGTTCAGGAACAATATCAACAACAACAGCCTGATCCATATTACCAATCGCAGCAACATTCAGCGCCAGTGGTCTACCGGCCGCCTGCAGCACCCCAGTTCTCGCCGCAAGTTGACCAACACCAGCAGCTTCATTCAATATCATCCGTCGTTAATCCGGTCTCATCTCCAGCTATGGGGTACGCAGAAACGCCTGCGATGTACCACCCCCTTCCTACTTCGTCCTACCCACCGCCTGCCGCTGCACCCTCGCCGGCGTTGAGTCATTACCCTCCACCTAGCACCGCACCCATGTTCTCCCCTGCAGCTGTAGTCCGACCCTTACCAACTGCACCACTTCATCATAGCGGTAGTGTGTCTATGCCGGTACCCATGCCGATGCCAGAACCCAGCAAGCTTCCCATGTCACCATCCGCACCCGAACATACCACAATGGCGCCAACACCTATTATTCCACAAGCAACAATACCAGGAGGACCAGGACTGGTGACAAACTTCAAGTGTAAGGAATGTGGAGGACTTTTAGATTCCGAGTTCGCGGTCTGTACACGATTACATACCCCGTTGACGGCATACGCAGCTCCACAGATTGGGTACTCGACTCGACCGGATTCTCATCTCGATGGACAGCACCCTGTTCCTCCTGTTCCGCAGCACCATCAACCCCCACATGGTTATTACCCGCAGCCTCAGCAACCGCAACAGCACCATGGATACTACCCTCAGCCTCAACAACACCATCACCATCCTCATAACCCTTATCCTCAACAGCAACCAGTTTACAGCGGGTACGCGCACCATTACCCCCAACCAACAGTCGTAGCAGCAGTAGCTGCCCACCCGAGCAACAACCATGGAACAGACGATGCATACTACAGACGGCCACTCACCAATGGATTCAAGAAACTATTCGGAGTCTCCACTCAGTCTTATGGATACAACCATCAGATCGTTTCCCCCATGCCTGTGGCCCCGGCGGTACAGCCTGTACATCATATTATGCCGAGCCCTCAGGGACAAACGGGAACTTTTGTCCCCTTGGCCGGCCCTCCTCCCCCCCAACCTCAGCATCATCATCAGCCATACTATCAGCAGCAGCAACAGTATCCATCGGCGCCCTATCCTCCAGATCACCATCAGGGGATGATGTCGCCTGTTGCTGGGTTCCAACAACCGCCTTACGCGATGCCCGGAGTTGTAAAGGATGGATATGGATATGGAGGTGCTGGGGCTGGGCTTATGAGGTCTGCTAATTCTACTCAACCTCCTTCTACTTGATACCCATTAATAAATCTTTATTTTTTCCGTGCTTTTCGGTAGTGGCCGTCGATCTTTAATTACACCATTGCTTTTTTCGTGCTTGCTTTATGACAAGAAGATAATAATATGAATGGAAATAATTGAGTCCCTCCTGTATGGCTCAATTAAAGCATGGAGAAAAACGGACCAGGAGTGCCTGAATAAGCGGGATCGGAGTGGGACGTGGATGCTGGCTAGGAAAGGAAAACTTGTTTTTCGTATGCCAGAGATGACGAGTCCCCCTCCTCCTCCTCCCCCGATCTACCTCGTCGACTACAAAAGGCAAAAACAAGAGACCTATAGATCCATTGATGCAGAAGAGTAAGTGCTTCTATGACGGGCGTTGTGCGACGTGTCGACAAGACAGAGAAAAAAAAAAGGCGGGCCAAGAAGCACAAAATTTCCTAATTGGTCAGAGTCGATTCTTCATTAAAGGCCATGCCCCTGCTGTCCTTTATTTCTTTTTTGTTCTCACACACTTTCACACTTACTCTTGTCTTTGTTTTCTTTTGCACACTCGCGCTCTCCTACTCACTCATACTCCACCCCATAGACACCCATACACTCATACACTCATCCTCACTCTATCTCTTCCTTCTATCCAAACACTTCGCACACACACACAAAAAGATGACCTCAGTCCTCTTCTACAACCCCGACAACACACCCGAAGAACTCGCCCACAGTTCTCCACCCTCTCACAACGACGCCAACTGGCCCTGGTTCAAAACCAACCACCCACACGACAATCAACCATGGAAGAAGGATGATACAAAGCCGCCTAATATCCCAGGTCTTGCAAGACTTAATATTCTCCAGGGGTTCTCCCTTCTCGGTGGGGCGGGGTCGGTGGTCCACGAGATTCATGCCGTGGAGTATCAGAAGGCTTTGGCACTTGCTTCTTCAGAGGGGCGGTACCGACCATGGTCCACCAACTCGACTGACAAGGCTGAGGTCCCGACAATGATGACGACCGACCTGACGATGATAGAGAAGGAGACGACGGAGGGAGCGAACGCGATAGCAAGAGGAGGTGGTGGAGGAGGAGGAGACCAATTATGGCCATGGTCGTGGGCTCAGAAACTCCAAGCGGCCACGACGGGGTCGAGGGGCACGATGAAGCGGTACAGGATCACGATCGAGGAACTCCCGGGGGAGGTTTCTGCCGACGGTTCAGCCCTCGCCTCCACTTCCGCCTCCGCGACCTCTACCGCTGATGTTGCTGCTTCTGAAGCAGTGGTGGGGGCTGGTTTGGAGGATGTGAAGAAGGTGGCGACGACGACGGCGATGATGCCGACGGGTGTCATTGAGTGGCTGTTGAATGTCAGCTATGATAAGCCTTATGGCTTCCGCACACCTCCTGTTGAAGAGAAGAAGGGTAGCGATGAGAGTCCAGAGTCCGCAGCTGCGGTTGTTGCTCCTGTCATTACTGTTGTTGATGAGGTGGTTCCGCAGGTACCTCTTCCAGACCAAGACCCGTCGTCCTTGTCGTCTGTTCCTGTCGTCGTGGTTGCTGCTAGTACAGCCCCGCCACCAACTGCCGAGTCTTCTGGTGGAGCGGGGCCTGAACCTGTTGCCACCAAAATCGAGTCTCCTGTCATCGCAACAAGTGCTGCTTCTACTGTTGTGGACCAGCTTGCAGTTGCTTCTGCCGCCCCTGTCCCTGCCAAGCCATCAGAGGCAGCTCCTTCTTCGGTGTTGGTCAACAAGGTGATGGAGGTCCGACCGTCCTGGGATAACAACAACAATACCAGCCAAGATTCTCCTTCTCGAACGAGAGAGTGGCCACCCCACCGCCGCCAGGACCAACGTCGTCCATCCGAGGTACACCCCCTCTTCCTTTCCCTTTCTTTCCCCTCTTCTACCCCCTCCATTCTTTTTCATATATCAAACGAACAAAAAACACTAACATCCAAATTATCCTATCCTCTTCTCACTCCTCGCACACAATAGTCGTTCACACAGACGACGATCACCCGCCCAGATGGAACCGTCGAATCCAAGACCGTGACATTTAACCGGCAGTCCGGAGTTACCGAGACACATACCCGCATCCAACGACCTGACGGGTCCTTCCTTGAATCCTCTACCCACCGCATCAACCCTTCATTGCGCGATGCGCAGGAGAAGGAGCAGCAGCAGCAGCCGGTGCCTCAGACGCGTCATGAGGGAGAGAACCCTTATCGGAACCATTTGAACCGTGTTGCTATTCAACAACAACAACAACAACAACAACAACAGCAGAATGACGCCAAAGTTGTCGCAGCCACCACCACCACCACTTCAGCTTCAGCCGCCGCTTCTACATCCACTCCTCCTACTCCACCTTCATCGTCGTCGTCGTCGTCATCTCCATCCCAGCATCGTCCAAGCTTCCGAGAGCGCTGGGCCCAACGCCGCCAAGAACACCGCGAGTTCCTTGAAGAGCTCCGCGCCGAACGCGAACGCGAACGCCCCCACACCTCTCAAGACTGCGACCAAGGACGAGGACGCCAAGACGATCGGAGGAGAGAGCGCCGACAGGAGTTGAGGGATGCTGAGGCGAAACAGCGGGAGACTACTGCCGCCGCATACGGATTCGTCCCCTCTTCTTCTTCTTCTTCTTCTTCGGCTTCAGAGTCGTCGTCGTCGTTGAATGGACCCCGCGTCGACCGTGAGCGTGAAGACCATCGTCATCATCACCGGGATCGCTTGCGTCTTGGGCGCAGAAAGGAGGACGAGGAGAAGGAGGACGACGGGGAAGGTAGACAACAGTACAGGTCGCGGTCTTGGCCTCCAAAGGGGTACCTCAAGCGCCAGGAGCGTGAACAGCAAGATCAACAGCAATCTCGTCATAACGTTTAGAACATGTGTTGAAACCCTTTTTTTGTCCATTCACAGAAATAAATAAATAAATATCAAGCATTTAATTGAGTCTGCAACGTGGGGACGCACATGATATGACTTTCGCTCACCATGTGTATGTGTATGAGTAGGTCCGCAACCAGTGTGGGCAGAGACAAAAGTCTAAGAGAGTAAAGGCCAAGCCTGACTAAAGTCTAACAGGATAATGTCCAGCCAGCCAAGGTCCAAGAAGGTCCAAGACTGCAAGTCCAGCCAGCCTAAAATCCAACTTGGAGCTATGGAATTCTCGCCCTTTTTTTTTTTTTTTTTTTTTTTTTTTTGGGCACAAAGTCCAGCCAGCCAAAAAATGCAACTTGGCGCTGTGGAATTATCGCCCACCATATGTGTGAGAGGGTCGGTATCAAGTACGGACAGGAAAAAAAGCACGGAGTTTTTCGCGCACTATGGATGAGCAGGCGCATGTAAAAAAAGATGAGCAAGAGCGTGCGCGAGCCGTGTAAAAGAAAAAGATGACTTGATTCCTTCCTACGCGACTAACCTAATGCCCTTAAGCTAGGCGTCTGAAAGAGGGAAAAAAAACAGATCGTAGCAACAAGGCTGCAAACTCTTTTCCACAATGCCAACCCAACAGCAACATCAACACCAACACGGAGATGGTGACCCACCCTCTCAACCCCTGCCCTCAATCGGGTCCCCACCATCCCCTTCCTATGCCTCCATGGCAGCTGGAACCCGTAGTAACAATAAACTTCTCATTCACTCAGTGTTTACCGACCCCGAAGAGGGTCACCTTGCTGCTGCCGCTCTTGCACCAAAGGGAGCTCGACTGGGCGACCTGGTGAACCCAAGAGCTGTTGCATACATCGTCCCCAAAACTATTTCTTCTGGCGCGTTTTCGGATGCAGTCAGATCCACCCACTCAACTCTGTTCAAAGCCCATGATGACATAGCACCTCTCCATATTCTTAGCAACATGGCCTTCCCCTGCGCTGACAATGTCCACCATCGCATTGAAATTGTGTACCATGAATCTCTGGACACTACACCACTCCCATTACCGTCGACGACAAGCAGTTTGCCCCCCTTTCATCGACTGTTCCTCACATTATCACCCGTTTCGTCTTCACGGATTACCAGTTCCAGACTTCCCTTGATTTTGGCACCCACCTGGAGCAGTTCTGCTCTTGGTACTTTGAGGACGCCAAGAGAATGGGCAAAGTCATCAAGATCGAGATCCCTCTGTTCCCTACCCCCAACGGCAACCACGAGGCTCGCAGCCAGTTCGCTGTTTATGTCAAGAGTGACAAGACTGCGGACGAATTCAAGATTGACCGCTTGCTCTCCTTGGGCAACCGTCAAAAATCTCCTTGCCGTATCAGTTGGATGGGAGCCTCTCCCTTTTGTAACTATTGCAAGGGACACGGGCACCTCCTTCTCCATTGTCCCAAGCGCTTGGCCATCGTATGCAGTGCGTGCAATGCGAATGGCCACGTCAGCTTCACCTGCTCAAGGTTCTCGGCTAGAGATGCTAAGAGGGCGAAAGGTAAGATGCCTGTGAGAGGGCAACCCACTTCCACCTCTTCCGCTGAATCCTCCTCAGCTTTTACTTCCTCTACTTCCTCCTTTTCTTCTTCCTCTTCTGCTTCCTCTTCTTCTTCTTCTCATGATTCCTCTTCTTCTGATTCTTCAACCTCCTTCTCTTCTCCTTCCTCCACTACTTCCTCTGCTTCTGCTTCTGTACCGCCTGATACAATTTCAAACACCCATCTCGCTTTGACCACTACCAATGTGACCCATCAGTCCCAGTTAGTGGTTTCTCCTTCCAACACACCAAAAGATGACATCACTATGACCGAATGTCATGATCAGGCTCAGGATAAAGGAGAAGAGGTCTTTGATGAGGATTTCAATTTGGAGGGAGCTAACCTGGGAGACCTTGACAGAGCTACCTACAATACTGAACACTCCATTTCCTCCGACAACAACGACCTCCCCATGGAGGATGCTATGGCTGCTTCTATAGCAGCGCGGATCAAGGCAAGACGCTCCGTAGCCAAGACCGCGGTCGCCACAGCAGTTAAGACCATCACCAAGACATCCAACAACATCTACACCAAAGAAGGTAGACCTGCCACTAGATCTACTTCTACAATTAAAAACAATCGGTCACAGTAATGCGGATCGCAAGCTTGAACGTGCGAGGTCTACGTAAGCAGCACCTTCAAAACAACAATGCTACCGGTCCACCTCATTTCTTCACCTGGCTTCGACAAACGGATTTTGACATAATGGCCCTTCAGGAAATCAACCTACCAACATCGCCAACCACTGCTGATCAGATCAATTACAACCAATATCTCAACACTCACAGCTCTGTTTGGTCCCCCCACTGTGCACTCCTTCGCAATCCTGACCTCTCCTTCTCTAACACCTCTTACGCAGAACAAGGAAGGATTATTATTACCACCGTCACCTCTTCATCTTCTTCTTTTATGGCCACATTCTGTGTTATGTATGCCCCAGCCAACAGGACAGCACGAAGGCTATTCATGCTGAACTGTCTCTCCCTCCCTTTCTTTCTCTCCCCTCCCCCAAAGGCCTTTCTTTTAGGCGATCTTAACTACATACATTACACTCACCCTCGTCCTCATCCCCTGTTTCAGGACTGGGTTGATACTCATCTTGTAGACTGCATCACCCCACTTCATACCAACCCCAAGCCCACCTGCACCCCTGCAGGAAACAAAGTCCGTCATACCATTGATTACATTTTCTCCTCTATCCAATTCCTCTCACAGGTATCTAAATCTGAGCAACTCTGCGCATCTCCTTTCTCGGATCACGACATGCTACTACTGACACTCTCCCCCGCCTCCGCCCCCATGACAGGTCGAGGGATATGGCGAATGAATACCCAGCTCCTCAACAACTGCGACTTTATCAAGAATCTCACCGACCACCTGGCGACCTTCTCCTTACCCCGTCCTCACCAAAGCAAGATCCAACACTGGGACAGGGTCAAGATGGAAATCAAACGTTTCTGCATCTCAGCCTCCATCAAAAGGAAACAGGATCGACAATCCGCCCTAAGAGACCTCAACATACAACGCCAAAACAAACTAGCCCAGCTCCCTCTTGCAACCTGTGTAACTAAGGACGCAATCATTCAGGATCTGGAAGCTTTGGAAACATCTCTTCAACAACATACATCGGAAGAACTGGATGCCTATGCCCTCCGGTCGGGAACCTTATGGCGTGAAAAAGGAGAAGGCAACACCGCCTACTTCTTCCGAGCCATCTCTCAACGCAACAAAAAACGACTCGTCCCACACCTACACAATCCTGCCACCGATGCCTTGACAACCTCAACCAATGAACGTCTGGAAGTAGCAACAGACTTTTACTCGCGCCTATACTCCTGCGACCCCTCCGACCAGAATGCAACTAACCGACTACTGGATGCCATCCCCCCACATGCAACCCTATCTGACCAGGATCGCGCCAGACTCGAAGGGACTATCACATCTGATGAGTTAGACCACGTTGTGAGCAGGACGCCCCTTAATAAGGCCCCAGGCAAGGACGGCTTACCCTTTGAGCTCTATCGATACATCCTCCTCATACCCTGGATCAAGGAACTATTCACCGCAATTATCAACGATGCGCTGACACTTGCCTCTTTCCCCACATCCTGGCAAGAGACAGTGATGATCCTCCTCTTCAAGAAGGGCGATGCGACAAAACTGGCAAACTGGAGACCTCTTTCACTCATTAACTCGGATGCCAAACTCTTCACCAAAATCCTTACCCTACGGATTCAACCGTACATGACCAAGCTGACAGAATCGCACCAAACAGGATTCACGGCAGGACGACATATAGCAGACAATGGCTTAGTGCTCTCAACACTCCGAGATTACTGCAAGGCAAGAAGGACAAGACATATTGGCGTACTACTGGATCAGGAAAAAGCATACGACCGTGTGCATCCTACCTATCTTCAACAGGTCTTGAAACGACTTGGATTTCCATCATGCCTTACGGAGTCGATTATTCAACTTTTCTTCTCTACCAGGATTGCACTCAATATCAACGGCTTTGTGTCAGACACCTTCCCACAATCAAGAGGACTTCGCCAGGGTGACCCACTATCTCCCCTCCTCTTCAACATAGCCTTTGAACCGTTGCTTGCCTCTATCGAACGATCCCCGGCTATTCACGGTATTGAAATCCCTGGTCGCACGGATCCCATCAAGCTCAGCGCCTATGCAGACGACCTCATGACTCTCATCTCCTCCACAACCGAATGGTCAGCATTGGAGGATACCCTACGGACCTATGGCCGCGCATCCAATGCCAAAGTCAACCTGTCCAAAACTGTGGCCTTTCCTATGGCCCCCTCCTACTCCAAAGAATTGCAGACCCACCTGGAACATTTGGACGTGCGATGGCATGACTACAACTCCGCCGATGCTTTGATCTACCTTGGATTCCCTATCTTTTTCAACCGCGATCAGGAAAAAGACTTCTGGGACAAGACTCTGAAGAAGATACAATCAGCCATAACCATACACTCTTCCCGATCCCTCTCCGTCCTGGGCCGAGCCACCATCATCAACTCTCTTATCCTCTCCAAACTTTGGCACCTATCCTGGATTGTCAACCCCCCGCTCGACTTTTTGCGAAAGGTGAAGGCTGCAGTCACCAAATTCGTATGCTCCTTTAAACCAAGGCCATCATGGGAGGTGATCACTACTCCAAGGGACAAGGGTGGCCTAGGCGTTATTGACCCAGCTACTCAATGCCATGTTTTCCAACTCAAGCATATCCGCAATGCTCTCTCCACTAATGTCTCTTGGGGTAAGGACATCATTCTTGATATCATCCGATGGAGGACCAAAACGTCTCACCGCCTTGCCTTCCTCCTAGCACCCCTGGACGGACAGTACAGATCCTTATTGGCAGGGTTTCCCGGTCTGCAACGATTGGTATCTGCGGCGTCCCTCCTCCCTTCCCTCAAAGCACTGGCCCTTGCTGATCCCTTGCCGGACTCTGTAACACTTGCCTCCTCACCAATCGAATGGTGGTTTGAAACGACAGATACCACCATCAAGACCCTCAGACTCCGAGTGGAAGAGCTCTTTCAGTTTTCTCCTGACAACAATGGGCTCCTCCAACTGGTCAGAAAAACACACCTTTCCCCCAAGCTCCGCCTTGCTCAAGTGGAACTAGGGATCCAGGCCTACCAAGAACGTCGTCGAATGCGCCACAGTATGCAGCAAGCACTCTCGAACCCACCCAAGATCACGCAGGATGATACATTGGCACAGCATATCCTCTCATCTGTCTTGATCCCAAACGACAGTAATCCCATCACTCTGGAATCGGCCACGAACAAACACCTTCGAGCCTTTTTGAGGCAAGACACACCACTAAACCCAAACTCCTCAACCCAACCAGAGACGGGAACCTCGAAACAGTGGCGCCAATTCTGGAGCGCTAAAATACCACACCGGGCCAGGACCACGTGGTGGAGATTTAAAAGGGATTGGCTTCCTTGCGGAACTCTACGTCAAAAAAACTGGAAGCAGGATCCTCATTGTAACATGGCCGGATGTCGTGAGCGACGTGAGGACAAGGCGCATCACATCTTTCAGTGCGCTCCTAAATACATCGCTTGGCAAACAATCCTCAAGGAACACACATCCAAACCACTTTGGTCAGATGATGACCTTGATAAGGTCTTGTCTTTCCATCCTCCAACCTTTGATATCAAACCCCAATTTAACATCACTATCCCACAATTGCTGGCTTGTTGCCTCATTGGTATTTCATCAGCCAACACCGTTCTTTTTCTTCATCAACACACTCAATCTAGTAGCGATATCATCCACACCATACTTCGCGAAATCACCAAAACCATAGCATAAAATAACTCTATCAAGGCTGTTTAAGCCACAATAAATCCTCTCTTTTCCCTCAAAAAAAAAAAAAAAAAGCAACAAGGCTGCTCTACTGCCTACAATACCCCATTCAATTAAAGTCGCCCGCAATGGATTTATCTCTTCCAATATTTGAAATTAACATTAGCAGGAACATTACAAAGCCTTTCCGCTCTGCAACGTAATCCCACCGTGCCCACGTATTATTATCTTGGACCCGAGGATCTATTCGTATTCAATTAGAAATCAGAAAAAGGCGGTAATCGTCGCGTTCTAGCACGGGTTCTGACTTAGAGGCGTTCAGCCATAAACCCAACGGATGATAGCTTCGGGCCATTGCCTGCTTAAGCAGGCCCAAATGCCAATTATCCGAATGAACGGTCGTACTAGGTTCAGTTACTATTGCAACAACATTTCATCAGTAGGGTAAAACTAACCTGTCTCGCGACCGTCTAAACCCAGCTCACGTTCCCTATTAGTGGGTGAACAATCCAACGCTTACTGAATTCTGCTTCAGTATGAAAGGAAGAGCCGACATCGAAGGATCAAAAAGCAACGCTTGGCTGCTATAAGCCAGTTGATAAAGCAGAAATTGGAGAGATAGTTGGCAATGCAAAACGAGTAAAACTTCGGTTGGCGAAGCAGCAAACAGTAGTGACAGATGGCAACATAAAGGAGCAGATATTGAGAAATGTTATTGCCCCAACCTGAACAAGTGTAAAAGGCATGTCTGCATATTATCACATTGTGTAAGTGATCAGTCAATGTGCCCTCGAATTTTCCCTCAGATCCCTTGAAATTTTCTTCATGCAACCATGATCGATATTGACTGACGAATACCAAAGCATATCGTGCATAAAAGGTCATTGGTTTGTTAGTAGAGCCAACAAGGGAAATGCAGAAACGATAAAGAAATGGCGAAGCAGGACGACAGCACACTCTTCGAGTCAAAAGGGTCCACGTTGAAATTTCGTCTCTTTCAAACTCTTCTTCATTCTTCCTGGCTTTCCTTTTCTCACACATAGTCGCCATTTTCTTCATTCCCATATTCCCTACACGCAGTACATCTAACGAGAGCAATGGAGGATACTCAATCGTTTCGCTTGATTGAAACCATGGATACCATGGAGGCCTTTCAAGTCCAAATTGTAATATAGTATATGTTACATCTCTGCAGACCTTGACAATATCTACAGCGACCATTAGAGGATAGTGTATATATAATATCCACCATGTAAAACAACCACTGTAACATCCCTTGCATAACTATCCTACTAAACACCAACCTATTCTCCAAACAACAAAGTCTTCTTATTTTTCGCACACCAATCTCTTGAATGTGTCCATCTACTATTAAACTGTAACCCTCACTGCAAGATTAAGGGGAGTACTTCTTGTATGTGATCATCTCAAGCACTTGTATCCTCAGCTGTATTTTGTCGTGAAATACAGGGGAGAGATTACATTTTAAAAAAACATGTGCTATCTATTGCTATTTTATTTCATGTTCTATTGCCGACTTTAAAGAGATACATCAGCTATGGAAGTCAACACTGTATTCATTGGGCTTTGGATATTTTGTATATGCCTTGTTATCTCCTTTGCACATGGAGAGGCCGCCATGGAAATCACTCTCAACCATGTTGACGGACAGAACATCGTTTATTGGGAGGACATCGAGCAAGTCTTTCCTGGAGTTAAGCGCGTTCGCAATGGCAATTCGGTAATCAAGCTTCTTCGAGGTTCCGATCAACAAAGGTAATAAGGAAACGTAAAAATGAATTGAGACGAAATGTCTTGGCGAGCAAACATCCCATCATTCTGTTCTCTTCCTTTCTGAATCATGCCCCATAGCATCTGCCACTGTTCTCGATTGGACCTGGACGTTGTCTTGTCTACCTCTGTCCAACCTGTTCTTGCCAACTCTGCGAAGTTTGATCCAGTTGGTCGTCAAACCAATGCTCCAGCCGGTGCTCCAGTTGATAACAGAGTGACTGTTGCTCTCGGGGCTACCCCACCCGTCAGCGACACTGGCATTCTCGACATATCATCAAGTCCATCTGCCACCAGTGCTGCTTCCAAGGCCACATTGTTCCAGGACATTGCAACACGTGCGACTAGGAAGGCACGTGAATCTGAGGTCGAGCAGCGATTTATCTCCCTTCTGGCCCCTGAAGTACAAGAAACAGTTCGAGCCTCGTCGGACATCTACCAGGCGTTTGCCATGGCTATCAAGGGCGGTCAGGGGGATCTTAGTCGAGCGGAGCTTAGGCAACTGAGTGGGCACGTTCAGAAGCTGGAGGTTATGATGGTCAAGAACTCAGAGTTGCAGGAAGCAATGCTTGCCAAGCAGGAAGAAGTGAGGCAGCTGCAGGAGCAAGCCCTTAGCAACCAAGAAGAGATGAAGCAGCTGCAGCAGCGAGCTCTTGATCAGTTGGCCGCGCTCCAATCTCGTGTGCAAGCCGTTCTGACTCAGACGTACGAACTCCACGAGTACCCGATCCCTCGTCTTTTTGTTGTCCTTCCTCAAGACCCTTCCGGTTGGGATTCCATAAATCCCTTCTCGAACAAGTTCCGTCTTTACTTTTTATGCGAGTGCGGAGAACACACCAAGTCAATCAACAGCAAGACCAAGATCCCTCATCACATCCATCTCGCTAAGCATGAAGGTTACGAGATTGCTCGGCCTTCAGAATTCTTTCAGCAATACGGTCCCTATGTCCTCACGATCCTCAAGATGCTCAAGTTCGGAGTCACGGTCGCCGGCGTTGCTATGCCTGCATTTTCACAATTGATCAGCCCAGACGTCCTTGGCCAGACTATCGATGGTTTGAAGCAGCTGCAAGATACCATCGTACCTGGGGTGGATCAAGTCATAAACTGGATGGACAAGGTCTCTGTGGACGATGGCGAAGGTATCGAGGGGGTTACCGGGCAGGTGGAAAACAAGGAGGCTTTGGAGGGTGCAGATCTGCGCAAGTTGGAGACGTTCCTGAAGGACAGGGATGGAAATAAGGTGCTGGGAAATCTGTACAGGACTGTAACGGATGAGGGACACGTCAAATGGGTGTGCATGGACCATTACCGCGAGAACTACAACAAGACGGCAGCCGAAGCATTCCGACGTGCAGTTGATGCAGTAGGAGGGTCATTTGACGAGAACAATGGTCTAGTGAAAGTGAAACTTCAGTCAAGAGTGTCGGCCAACCAATTGCATTTAGCGTTGGGAAAGGCGAGCTCCGTCCATGAGCTCGATATCATCCTGGACTGGGCCTGCACCGGGAGCGACCTTGAAGCTTTAGAGGATGCACTCCAGAAATCAGTAGTATCGATTCTTCATGTTGATCTCCAACAATTTCGACCAAGCCTCAGCAACAAACTACTATCGATGCCCAAACGATATGAAGTCCTCGGTCGTATTATGAAACCTGGTAATATGAAATCGGTTCATATTGTTCTTCCAAAGGATCTCATCAAGCTTTCCAACTTCACTCCAAAAAGACCACCCCACCTTCGCAAGTTATCCTTTGAGATGATAGTTGTATCAACCGTTCGCATACATGCAGAGACACTCGAGAGCGGCTCGACTATGACCACGTTTTACCTGCGGAACAACTCGATCGGATCCAATGGAGCTCAGGCGCTGTCTGAGGCACTCAAGACCAACTCGACTCTGACCACTTTGAACTTGGAGTTCAACTCGATCGGATCCAATGGAGCTCAGGCGCTGTCTGAGGCACTCAAGACCAACTCGGCTCTGACCACTTTGAACTTGTCCAGCAACTCGATCGGAGACAACTGAGCTCAGGCGCTGTCTGAGGCAACTCGACTTATACATTTTTCCGGCCTCTCAACCATGTCCATAAGTTACCAGAATGATACTACACAGTCAGAGTATCCACTCTGATATTACTGACCACGTGACCCTAGGTCATGGCATCGAACTTCGCCACAACCTACCTAGATCCTTCCCTTGATGATTGATCAAGGGCTGACTGATCAAAAGGACCCTAGAAAGCCTTAGAAGTCGTTCCGGCTTCTTCACGTATATATAAATAGTCATAGTCTGCAGCCAGTTTAGTTCTTCAGTTATTAGCTCACATTCTTTATTAAACAAGACATCACCATGTAACGTTTTCCTCGTTCCCTCGTTTCCCTCGTTTTCCTTGTCCACTCGCCTCGTTCTCCCTTCCGTTCGCCCTCGTCTTGTTACATGCAGCTTTTTCGCAAACCAAATTACGCCCAAAAAAAGTATTTACTAATTTTCATTATAGTAGTCCAGCAAAAAACTCTGAAGTATTTTTTGATTGCAAGAAACCAAAAAATTACTGCACTCGACGACGCAACATCGAATGAGGAGAGAAAGAGCCGACATCGAAGGATCAAAAAGCAACGTCGCCATGAACGCTTGGCTGCCACAAGCCAGTTATTATACCCTCAGGGGAATATTTTAGGTTCATCATTTCCTTTTTTATTTTGCAAGAAGCTTTGAACCCAGCTGGTCCTCGTCCGCTAAAATTCTAACGAGAGGCTGGGACACAATCTCCCTTTTTACTAAGGAAGCTCCTTTGCCACCAATCTGTCTATCACCACGTTTGAGTTTTGCCTCCTATGTCTGGTGCTTTTGCACATGGAGAATTAAAGCCGCGAAAATCAAACTTCTTCAGTCACTTTATTTTCTCCTTTGCTTGCGCTTTATGAGTTTGTTTATATTTTCATCTGCTTTCGAGTTGAATGTTTGGTAACAAATTATGTTCTTGTCCCAGCTTCCTCTGATCTTGTACCCTTGTCCTAAAATTACCGTCATGATAATCCATTATCCTGGCAAGGCTTTCAACGCTTTATTGATTACACATCCTTGGTCGTCTTGGAAGGGGTCACGTGCAACGCCAGGTTGAAACTAGCCTGCTCATCCTTGGGCAGCAACGAATCAATCGTTTCATCAAATCTCTTCGCAACATCTTGGTTCCTCTCCATGACACTCTAAAAGTATGAGAATAATGTCAATAGTTAAGCAAAGAAATGGAAAGAGTACAATACGAATATACGATCTGTAATATAGCTTACCTTGATCACCAGGCACAACTTGAGATGAAGCATGATCTTTACGAGGTAGGCGTCCTTGTTCGTATGATATTGCCCATGGAAGATTTTCTTCACTTGGTACAAGTTCGTGCCTAAAATCGATGTGGTATACAAAGACACTCCCATGCCTGCAGAAAGGACCGATTGCTCTCGGATTTAATAAAGCAATCATTAAAAATGAACCATTGTAATACCTTGCATTGTGAGTCTGCAACTTACCATAAATGACCATCGAAATCACATTGTACTCCTTCGCTACCTCGAAAGAACCTGTAGAGAGGTAGTACCGTTCAAGCAATGCATCTGCAGTGTTCCTCCAACACTTGCGCTCGTCCTCCAGCTTCTTGGTATAGTTGGAACAGGATGGTGAACCAACATTCTCAACAACAATGTCGATCATCCCATCTTTTCCAGCATAGAAACCATCTACATTCGTGCCCTTTGAATTTGGATGATCTCGAACCAGGGATCGGCGCCATGCGGAGGGGGAAAAGTGGTTCTCGTTCGCGAAGACAAGTGTCATCAAGTCGTCAACTCCAGTATACAAAGCCATAAGATCCAAATTCACCCATAACGACGTGTAAGTGTTCTCGTCCCAGGTGGCCTGCACACCTTTTCGAATGAGCTTAAGACTAAAATAAGATGAAAGAAAAAAAAAGAAAAATCATTAAGGAATGAAGGGCAAAGTCCACGAAAAGCAGAGGATAGTGTTAACTTACCGATCATAGAGCAGGTCATGAATCCAAGCAATTGGGAAACGCTCCTCTCGCATCAAGATGATGGCCTGATCAATGCCGCTGGCTGTTAATTTCTTGAACCAGGTGGTCGCGGAGTTCAGCAATATCAGGTCAGCTTCGCTTAGCTGGTCAAACACGCTATCGCTCCCTGCATCGTGATGAAAAATCGCAGTCGTGCTACAAAATCGAGATTAGTGAGTACATCATGTGAGTTGTCTGCAGCAAGCGATGACACCTTTTGTCAGTCCAAAGGCAAAAATAATAAGTCGCATACTCGGAGACCAGGGGAATATCCCCATAAACAATTGGCTTTCGAGGCGGAGTGCACACGCCCTCGTTGGCCTTGAGATCCTCATCCTCAGCTTGGTCTTGCAGAGCATGGCTAGGAGCGAGCCTCTGCCTCTTTGAGCTCTATTTATAAAAATAGTTCAACGACCAAGTTCGTTGGTTTCTCATACTATCCAAAGTTCAGTCAGCAAAAGTCTTTGCGACATCGCAGTCGTACCTCGGCTGCTGAGAGCGCAGGAAACATGAGAAGAGGGAAGTGCAAGGAAAAATGAGTTAATTCTCTTTCATGATTTTCAAAATAACATTGACAAATATACTTGAGACAAATAATTACTCGGAAAGATGTCGGAGCCATCACGACTCTTCAACATCAAAGCGTCTCTCTTGGCATCAGTAGTCATTCTCAAATTGACAAGGCGATCCTCCTCGACCGCCTGATGGACCTCGACTTCTTTCCAAAACGTATCAAGCTTTCCTGTCAAACTGTCCTGCCCCTGCTGGGTTCGAAGCATTGCCCCGACCCGCCTAATGGTCTCATCACGGCTTGTTTCCATTTTCTTATAAACGTCCACCCACCAGCGGTCAAGAGCGGAGCGCACATTCAAGGTCGGCTTCACAGCTGAGTACAGCTCGAATTGGTTCAGCTTGAAAGGGCTGGACACCATGGAGAAGTATTTTTGAGTGTCGATAGGAGCCTCAGAATCCAGTGCATCGAGGTACGATCGCCAGTATGGCGTCGAGGTCTTCGAGCTCATAGCAGAAATCTGTAGCAAAAAGAAAGTTGACAGATGGAGTGTGAACGTGGTGAGGAGTATATGGATAAGAGTGATATTTTTTATTGGCAAAGGGAAGAGAATGAATTGGCGTCCTGCACCCCCCTTGTGCTATCTACGTCACCGAATTTCATCGACGCCTTTATATGGTGACGTAATTGAAATTAGCTATAAACAGAGTGGTTACTTTCGCAGAGAGACTGTCCAGCAATAAAAAAAAATGCGAGCAACCCACTTTACAGTAGGGCAGACAAGCGGTACTGTGCTCAAGTACGGCTAGCTGTTGGTAATCTTACCTCTGCCGCAAGTACACGACCAACACCATGGATGGCTCTAGCATGACGAGCCAACCAGGTTAATGTTGAAGTGAGCTACAACACCGATGCGTTAGGAAAATCGCAACGCATCAGCTGGCAGAGGCCTCAATGCTCGATACTGCGCATGATAAAAAAAATTCGAGCAACCCACTTTACAGTAGGGCAGACAAGCGGTACTGTGCTCAAGTACGGCTAGCTGTTGGTAATCTTACCTCTGCCGCAAGTACACGACCAACACCATGGATGGCTCTAGCATGACGAGCCAACCAGGTTAATGTTGAAGTGAGCTACAACACCGATGCGTTAGGAAAATCGCAACGCATCAGCTGGCAGAGGCCTCAATGCTCGATACTGCGCATGATAAAAAAAATTCGAGCAACCCACTTTACAGTAGGGCAGACAAGCGGTACTGTGCTCAAGTACGGCTAGCTGTTGGTAATCTTACCTCTGCCGCAAGTACACGACCAACACCATGGATGGCTCTAGCATGACGAGCCAACCAGGTTAATGTTGAAGTGAGCTACAACACCGATGCGTTAGGAAAATCGCAACGCATCAGCTGGCAGAGGCCTCAATGCTCGATACTGCGCATGATAAAAAAAATTCGAGCAACCCACTTTACAGTAGGGCAGACAAGCGGTACTGTGCTCAAGTACGGCTAGCTGTTGGTAATCTTACCTCTGCCGCAAGTACACGACCAACACCATGGATGGCTCTAGCATGACGAGCCAACCAGGTTAATGTTGAAGTGAGCTACAACACCGATGCGTTAGGAAAATCGCAACGCATCAGCTGGCAGAGGCCTCAATACTCTAGTCGTGATTAATGAAATAGCAAAAGACCTACTTACCCATGTGCCTTTGATCATGAGGGAGGTCCGGTTCACAAACACCGAAAAGAGGTGAGGAATTGGTGATGCTTTTCTCTGTAAGTGGTTGCTGATTTGGGGGCACTGGCAAGATACCAAATGTGGTTCAAGCTTGATGAGGGTTGTAGCCGAGTTGAAAAAGGAGCCTAGAAGATCAATGTAGCAAAGAGTGTTTGGTAAGGGGTTTGTGGTGAGGATTTTTTTGCGGCATCATATCCTTGCTCTTCAAGTAACTTCCAAAAGAGCAAGGACCCCCATGGTGAGGGGAAATGAATGACGAGGAAAGAGTAGTGTGGCAAAGATCGAGGCAAATGAATGCAAAAGAGAAAAGCTTGATGAATCACCTCACATAAAGGTAGAGGGAAATGTTGGATGGTGGGTGGAAGGACGATGAGAAAGGTGTAGTGGAGATGAGGTGATTACCTTCCGACAGTTAGATGAAAAGTCTTCCGCGATCGAAATGAAAGCAAGTTGGTGATGATGTTGAAGGTGGCGAAAAAAGATATCAAAGACCGAAAACAAGGTGGAGTATGTAACGCGTTCTCTTGTGGCTTAGAAGTATATTACACCACCGGATATTTCCACCATGACTATGCTTCTGTCACATGCGAGTTTCTCTAGCCACTGCTACCGCCCCCATGCTCCCACACCCTTGCTTCTTCACTCGGCTTGATTCTTCATCCCTCACCTACGTCCTTAATCCCTCACCACCTTTTCTATGCTTCATAACACCATGAACAACAGTCTCCTGACTCTGTTCTGCCTCGTCGATGGCGAAGCGACCCCGTTTCCTGTCAAGATCGAGTCTACAGAGACAATCGGTGATCTCAAGAAAGCCATCAAGGCCGAGAAAACCATCGCTTTCACCGATGTTAATGCAGACATGCTCACTCTCTGACGCGCCACAATCCCAGTCCTACAAGAAGGACCGCAAGGAAATCTCGTTTGCTGATATCCCATCGAATTCGAAGGAGGAACTTGATGGGACAGACGATGTCTCTGATGTCTTTAAAGAAACACCGCCCAAAAAAACAATTCACATCACTGTCCAGCGACCACAACCAGGTAATGCCGACGCGCTCTGTCTCAATTATGCTTTGCTCATTAGCCGGGGTTCTAACCTTTGCCACTCCACGTTTAATTGATGCAACATAGTCCATGCACCTGTTCCTGCCCGAGTTCTTACCCCTGTTCTATCAACTCCCTCTGATGTCTCTCGTCCTGGTACGCCGCTGTCTGGTAAATGCGAATGACGCCACTTCATGTTTCTCTCAATCTAATTGACATGCTTGTAATTAACACGCGTTTCTCATTGCCTTCTTTCTCCAACAGGCGACCTCCGCGCTGACATCAAAAAGGTCGCGGACCGATTCTTTGCAACTGGATCTCCAGCCTCTGACTTTCTGGACACGTATGTGCGGGGTGAAAACGCGCTGCCTGTAACTACCAGTGGGATCAAGGGCTGCCTAGAGTTCTACGACGAGGCGTTGTTGACAGCCAGGATTCAGGAACAAGTCTTCTTTTTTTGGATTTACCAACCCTCCGTTGCACGCTGGCGATCCGATTCCAGAGCGGTTTCAGTCAAATGTTCTTTTGAGCAAGCTGGAAGGCATGCAAGCACAGGACCTCCCCGTGTTCGGCCTATTTCTCTCCCTTTCCCTCATCCTTTCCCCTTTCCCTTCCTGGTGATGTCATTGGCAGAGGAAGGGAAAAGAGGACAAACAGGATAACCCTCTCGGTACGTACCTTGCTATTTTAGATCAACTGTACATCTATTGTGCTTGCCGCAATATTGTTTTTCGACAGACTAACAATCTCTTTTTGATATCTTGCCATCTTTTGGGGGTGCGGGAAAACTCGCTCGATGATCGAGATGCTTTGTTTGCAATGGGGATTCTACTTCAACGCGGCGAAGAGTGATCGTGGGTCAAGCGACCTCAGCCAGCTTGCTGATTTCATAGACAAAAAAAACAGTGGAGTAACAAGGTCCAGAACGAGACATCGCTTTTGCGAGGAACATGACCCTGGTGCGTTTCCTGTCCCGACTGTTGGTCCTCAAATACTGCTTGCAGGTCCCCAATTGCCGTCTGACCTTTTCAAGTGCAAGCTGGGCCATTCTCCAAGTCTGTCCTTGTATGTTCGAGGATGTTTTCTTGGAAAGTGGAGCTGATACTGTGATAAATAAAATATATTACATAGTGAAAGCAAGTTTGGAGCTACGTAAGACTGAAGCTGGTAGACGTGGTCAACTTGGATGCTTGTGTGGTACATTTCTCTGCTACGGGAAGAATAAGAAGTGAGCAAGACAAGCACTCGTACATGTGAAGTATCCTAGAGACTAAGAGATACTTGGCCCAATGGGACCTCAGAGTCGGCTCTCGGTGGCACCGGGAATCTTGCTCTTGATATGTGTTGGATTGTTGGATTGTCGAGGGTTTGAGACTGTGTAGTGGGGAAGTGATGTAGGAATCGGAGAAAGCAGGATCAGAGGTTGAGACGAGCTCGATAAGGAAAAGGATAAAAAGTAGGGATAAATAAATGGAGGTCCGATAGATGAAAGACATGGAGTAAGATAATAATATGGGTATGAAGGGAAAATAGGAACCGAGGGTCAATACTATGGCATGGCGACTATTTATACTAGCTAGGGGCGGGGCCTGAACAATGGAGGAGCTGGAGGCTCAGAGTATCTGGAGTCCTGGAGTAGCCAGAGACTTTGGAGCTCCCGGGCTACTCGGAGTTTATGGGTAGTGCAATAGGATAAAGATGTAGGTGTTCAGGGACTAACTGAGGAATAGGAAGTGAAAAGTCGTTATATTGAAGATTGCTAAGACTGACTATTTAACTGTGGAGGGGATGTGGCTGAGCTATACTATTGCAATATCTGTGTGTGGTCAAGGGAATATGAACAATGACGGATCAATATATTGCTATACACCTATTGTGCTGAGCGATCAGGGGTCAATATCTGTGTGTGATCAAGGGAATATGAACAAAGACGGATAAAGAACTACACAGGTCGCGGTCGGCGTCAAGACGAAATAGTGTTGACGGTCGCTGCCGTGAAAGGTGCAATCTATCTGTGTGACGGTGTCCCCGCCAATAGCATTTATGGGTCGGCCACGGTCCATCCTCTCCTGGCTCTCGATTTTGACTTTCTACCTCTTTCACCACGACCTTTGCTTCCGCCTCAACTCAAACATGAGCAGTAACAACCGCATTCCATGTGCAGACCCAGACTGCACGAACACATACACGACAAAGAAGGGCATGCAGCACCATTTTACAGCAATACACACTGTCATAACGTTCACTTGTCGCTCTGATGACTGCGAAAATATCTACAGCGACGAAGGCAATCGTCAGACTCACGAGCGAAAGATCCACGAGCTCTACCACTGCCGCGGCACGAAGAGCGACCCTTGCAGCCAGTCTATCAAAGGAACACAGAACTGGGAGCTGCACCAGAAGCGGCATCGACCATATCCTTGTCCCGAGCCAGACTGTGATAAAGGATTCACCCAGCTCAGGACCCTTCGTGCACACCAGAAGATCCATACACGCAACAACGAGCCCCGTTCCAACTCTCAGTCCTCAGCAAATCAGATTCCTGTTGCTCCACCTCCAGAGCCCCTCCTCGATAAGGAGACTACGATCCCGATCCCGAATGGTACAAAAAATGGTGGCGTTTTTTTTTTAAAAAAAAAAAGAGCAAAGTTTATATACACTAACAGAAACTGACCTTGTTCTTTCAACAGAGTTCAGGGTCGCGGTCGTGTACAAGGGATCTCCAACCCAAGGGATCGAACTGACAACAAAGTGGTACGAGTTCATCTATGAGCCAGGCACGACGCCTTTGGAGACAGATGTAAGAACGACACAAAACCACCCGCAATTTTCTTTGAAACTTTGATTTATATTATGTATGAGACATCATTCTGACAGTGTCCGAGGACTGTCTAAAAGGACAAGGGACATTTCCCCTATCCTGCATACTGGGTAGATGGCCGAAAGTTTTCCCTAGGCGAAAAACGATGGTTCGATCTGCTCTTCAAGTTTGACTTTTTCGTGTCAACCCCTTTCAGTGGTAAAAAATGCGATGCCTGTCAGTGTGACATGGGACATTGGCATGAAGGACTACGAGAGAGGAGATCCAGCTTGATCGTCCAATCCTCTGGTGGTACTTGTATTCGATGCCAAGGCAAGCGACGATATCATGAGGTAGGTTATAAGAATCTTCATTCTTACTTGCTTGAGGTAAAGGTTCATCCACTCATCCATTTACTTCTGTTTGTTAGAGGAATGAGGAATGGGCTATAAAGCTAATGCTGGTGCACAACCTGAGGGGCCCAAGTCACGGACTTGTCTGGGTTGTGGCAAGACCTGCAGTTTGGAAAACTGCAAGGTTGGAGTCTTCCGCGACAAGAGCTGGTATCATCCGCTTTGCAAGGAGTGCGAGCAAAGGCAGACGTCTTCCTCGATCCTTGATCAAAGAGCAGAAAAATACTTCGCGCAATGGTCAAATAGGAGGAAGCTCGTTTTCAAGAGCAACGTTCAAGCTGACGGTTTTGTCTTGACAGTTTTTCTCCACGGTGTATGCGTGGGTGTGCCACAGCTCTCTGGCCATGAGCTGGCGCACTTTCGACTCCTGGCACGAGATAGTGCCTCCGTTGACTGGTATGACCATGAGCATTTGCTAGCAGGTGATGGTGATCCGTTGAAGCAGTTTTCCACAGATCGTATTACGTCCGGTAGCAACAAGAAGATGCTTCCCTATTCCCATCCTCGTCAATGCACAGTGGCAGCATCCACATGGAAGAATGTGTAAGTTGATATCATTTATTGGTTAATACATGTATGTCTTCGACACGTTTCCATCCCTGAGCAAGCACTCCATCTTTTCTTGTAGGCTTTTCTTGGATTTGGCCCTTGACAAACGGATCGAGTACATGCTCTATTGGTCCGACCCAGACAGGCGTGAGGAAGGATTCCGAAAGGCGGATGCCATTCTCCTGGAGCTCTTTGAAGGGATTAGTCTGGAAGAGGAGATGAGGGTTGCCTTTACGGATCACGACGAGTATCGCTGGCGGACCTTTAATGGTAACAAGCGCAACAAGAAAGAACGTATTGCCTGGAATAAGTACGAGTGGCGATACTTCCTGCGAGTGTGCAAGGGGATCGACCTTTGCTCTGGTCTCTCTATGGCGAAGATTGGTCAGCCAGGAAATATCGATCGACTCTCCAGCGACGGACAGTACCGACTCGGAGCCTGCATCTATATTCCTCAAGGTCTGAACTTTGCAAAGGAATTGCTGGACGACTTCAAGACCTCAAAGCTGTTTCAGGGGACCGATCTGGAGAACTGTCGAAAAGGCATTAAGATGCTCCGCGACTTGATGATCGAGACTGCGGAGAAAATGAAGCATCGTCTTCCCAAGTAAGTGTCTTTCCCTTATATTTCTATTTTTTTTTTTTTGAGAGAGAGAGAGATGAATAGAGCAAATTACAACGTCAAAGCCATAAACACTGACTTTTTCTGCCGTTGCTTTATAGGCTACTGGAAGAACATGCGGCACTTATTGCAGGTGTCGAGGATAGCGACCACAAAGATGTTCAAGCAGTAGAAGAAGTTGTCAAGAACATTTACGATCAATACGAAACCGGTCGCGACAACGCCTTGGAATGCTACAACAGCCAGGGAATGGTCAACAACATTGACAACACGGTCGAATATGGGGAGGATGCTCCCGAATCTGGTTACTTTACTTCTCCAGAGATCGACCTATGGGAGTCCGAGGAGGAGGCTGCGTCTTCTTTCTGGATGTTCGATAGCATTGACGACGATGACTCTTTCTTTGAACTGGACCATGACTTGGCCACTCCGATGCAGTCCTTTGGCGCTCTGAAAGATGCTCGCCGGAGTGACGACAAAACGTTCCAGAAATTCATTGACGGCAGGTCGGCCGAGTTCCATTCAAGTTCATCTTTTCACGACCATGATATATCTGTCTCTTTGGAAAAGAGGGATGACGGCATCCTCCGTCCCAAAAATTTCCATGCACGTTCTCTAGGATCTACCGTCCAGAGCCACGTTCGAACTCCTACATTCGAGTACAGCAAGTCATCTAGGAGCAACACAACTTTGGTCGAACATGTGCAGAAAAAGGCAAAATCCCAATTGGATACGACCAAGGCTCCGCAGAAAAAAATGGCTACAAAGTTGAAAACGGTCAAGAAAGTACAGTGGACAACCCACAAATATTCTGTCCTATCGAATATCCCATCTGTTTCCACGCCCTTGCAGCAACCTCTCATTAGCGACTTCATGTTCAAGGGAGGCAAGGAGAATCGCCCTCCTAGACTGCTTTGATGTCTCGACGTCCCACTCCTTGGTATCTCTATAGCTCCATCTTGCAAAGCAATATCACAAGAACCACTGATAAAAAGTGTGTACATCAACCATATATGGCTTTTCTTAAATATCAGGGTTCGGCGTGTCCCGTTGGTGAGTGATTGAAAAAAGAGAAAAAAGAAATGACGAAAGTCGGTCCAAAGGGTCGAAACTGACAATAACTCATGCCACAAAAAACGATAGCGTATTCAGTGTCTCTGGGTGCGGCAATAATCATGCTGTGGTCGAGCTACTATCTTTATTTATCCAGCAGCTCGAGAGAGTTGCTTATGTGTATCTTTCTTTTTTATTTCTAAAAGAAAAAAAGAAATGGAAACGGTATATGTAGGTGAATCTACCCTACTAAAAGAACGATGGAGGTGAAATGTGGAACTTACGTGTAGAGTGAAAGGGTGGCGAGGTTGCGACAGAAGTAGCTCTCTCCTACCATGAATAATAGAATTAGGTCTTCGTCCAAGGACTCGCCCTAAGAAGGCACAACACCGGGGATTCTATTTCAATGCATTGTGATGACTGGGGCTCTGGGCCACTGTACTCCCACTCCCCCCTCCCACTGCATCCACCGCAGCTCCTCTCAACAATAGCACTTTTTTTCTTGTCAAAGATCGCTCGTGTGGTTGAATGAAGGAGGAGGGGGGAGGGGGGGAGTCAAGAGGTGATGAGGGAAGAGCGAGAGGAGTGAATGTGAAAGATGAAAGGATTGTAGAAGAAATAAAAAAAGAGGATGTTTTCTTGGACCTGTTCAAGATGCTGTTTAAAAAACTGAACGAACGTTCACTTTTCGAGTTGGTCCTGACAACTGTCATTCAGTACGAATTTTTGCTGGTGCGCGATCTACTGACTGGTCACCGATACCCGAACTTACATTCTCTGAAAGAATATGGTCATCAGTCATCAAGCCGATTACAACGTCTTGCTTGCGGATCTTGAGAATGTGCTTTCCATTTAACCACTGGTGAAGAAAAAAATGTCAAGATCACATGCAAGCAAACAACAGGACAGGACAGGTCGGGACAAGTTGTTTTTCTTTGTAGAGAAGAGGCGAGTTTGTATTGAGAGAGAATGCTATTAAGGAAAGGTAATTTACAGAATGAGGGAACGCGACTAGAGGGGCATTACAACAAAGAAAAAGGGAGAAGTACAAGGAAAAAAAGAAAAAAAAGAGTAAAGGAAGGGCATCGAAAGCCGTACTAAAAACACAAGTATGCAAACAATCAAAAGTAGCTATTAAAGTCGTCCTATCGGAAAAGTGGTAAAGTAAAAGTAAAGAAAAAAAACAACCATAGTGTGTGAAAAACTTGGACAAGGATGGGGCAACCTACAAAACGACTTGGAATTCACTTCTTGCGAAGCAAAGACAGACGCTTGCAGATCTCGTCGGAATCAAGTGTTAATCGACTCGAGACCAACGCCCTCACCAAAAGACCGCGGGCTGCTTCTTTGCGGCCCTGACGGAATTCTGTCACAATATCCTCAATCACCGACGGGTGTAGACTGGTAATGTCGTCCTTAATGGTTCTCGGCTGGGACTGGAGTAATCTTGGAGCGACGGTAGGCGTGTTAGACAACAGAGGACTCGAGAAGAGTCGCTGGCGCTGTTGAATAAAAGTGAGGACCGCCTGCCGAAGTTGCTGTTCCTGCTGGGGCAGCGGAGGAAGCAGCTGCGGATTGCTCGATTGCGCTCCAGTCGAGATCAAGAAAAGAGTCGAAAAGTTCAGCATCAGCTGTGGCAGCACCATGTTGGCCAAGAAGACCATCATATACGCTGCTGCCGGGACCGCTGAAGTGAGCGTTGTTGTTGGAAAAGAGGCCGCTGCAGAGGAGGAGAGCGTCAAGGCTTTCTTGCGACGACAATTGTGGTTGTTGTTGCAAGAAGGCCGACAGCTGATCTCCATCCATTTCTGCGGAGCTGCACTCGGATCCGACAACGAACGGGCTTCCCTGTTCAGACTCTGCTTGCTCGTCATCAAGGTCTTCATCGTCATCGAATAGACTCTTCGGGGTTTGTTGTTGGTGGAAATCGTGGTGTGAGGGTTCCTCTGGGTTGGAGCCAGCTTCTGCTGCGGAGAGTTGGTCAAGGTGTCCGTTTCACGGGACCTCCTGTCCTTCTTTGCCAGTACTGCAGACTATTAGTTGAAGGTCATAAGCAAGAAGTATCCGTTAGTGATGCTTGAACTGGTTGGAGTATGATGGATGGATACAAGGTCGCAATGGATGGGTATGAATGTAGGCATGGAACAAAGAGGACAGTGGATGGATATGTAGGCTATGGACATCGAGGACAATGAATGGATGATGGATAAGTGGACACGATGGTTACCTGGCAAAAGCCGACTCCGGGTTGGTTGTTGGTGTTGTACTTTACGGATGGGGACGACGAAGCCAATTGTTGCTGCATCTGTGCGAACTGTGCGGTGAGGGCCTCGAGACGTTGGTGGAGAGAAAGGTTGTCAGACTCGACGGTCTTGAGACGCTTGAGCAGTTGACAATTCTCCTCCTGAAGGTTCTCGTTCGAGGCCTCGATCTCGGCGACGTACTTGCGCTTCTTGTCTCTTGACTCCTGGGCCGCCGCGCGGTTGCGCAACACTCGCTCGCGAGCCTTGGCCTCCTTGTCGGCGGGTTCTACTGCCGACCTCTTGCGACTGCTGCTGTTGTTGGCGGTGGTAGCGGTGGCAGTCGAAGAGGTAGAGGCCCTGCGGGAGGACTTCTTGGAGGAGGAAGGGACCTCGAGGTGGGAGAGGAGGGGCGACTCGAGCTTGAGGACCATTGGGCTGATCGAGGGCGAAGCAGTCCAGGATGTCGAAGAGGAAGTAGCGAGGATGCTGTGGTCGGAGAGGAGAAGGTCGGTTGCACTGTTGTTCTGGCTGTTCGAAGTAGAAGTTGAAGGTGTTGTATTCATGAGTTGTGCAAGGATATCGATATCGAGATGCAATGAAGTGGTAGGGGTGGTTGCAGAGGGGGTTGTCACGGATGCCAGGCTGTCCAGGTCTGCGTTGGACAGCACTTCGCTGTCAAAGGGAGCATCAGCAGAAGAGGCATGGGCCATCATGTGAGGCAAGGTGGGAAGCTTTGTTGTCGAGAACATGATGGCCCGGACAGAGGTACGAAGTTATGAAAGGTTTATATACAGAAAGGTGGGGTGGGTTGAGAAAAGGTGCTTGATACGTGTCAAGAAGAGAGCGGGTTGAGAGAAGAAGAAGAGAGAGTGTCGTGGCAGAAGGAGAAAGGTTCAAAGAGTGAAGTGAAGTGGAGAGAAGAGAGAAAGGTGGGGGAGTGGGCTTTCTTATGGGGAGGTGCACCATTACGGGGCGTAAGCAGGACTGGTAGTGGTGGCTAACAAAATGTTTTGCAACGTGTTCGATTGTCAGCCTCTTGCTATTCTTGCCAGTGCCAAGACAAATTCTTTCCCTTCCAGACAGTGAGCACACTCTGTATGCCTGTGCCCTGTCTATCAGACACAAACCGGAATCATACTCCTCCCATTGCGCCATATGCAATCAACCTTGACTTTGCCATACTTGTTTATCACTCCCCCTTTCACACACACTCACACTTCCTGCCATTCACACGACCTCGTATACGATTGCAAGCTATTTGCCTTATTTGCCTCTAGGCCTTCCCACCCAACCCCCTCACTCTCCTCTCAATTGCTCCTTACTTCCACAACACCAAAACAAAAAGCCCACTTTGAATTTGCCACTATTTGTGTGCACTGTGCTTGAGAACGGATAATTTTGAGCAGAGAGTCGACAAAGCCGGAATCAAGGTTGCTCCGCCTCCAATCTTCCAATTACCCTTTCATCTCTCTGTTCCTTCATTATGACACCGTTTGTTTGTGCGTCCAGAAACACTCCCAGCAACAAAACCTTGTCAACGTGGCCCCAATCGACCATTTGCGATAACAATTGTGGACACTCTTGCAATTCATGTACTTTTATGCACACAGACACCGCCATCCTACTTTGCCATCCCCACGTACACTCCACACACGCCGTCTCAAATTGCAGCATCAGAAACAAAAAAGAGCACGAGTGAAAAAAAGAATTTTGGGATGACATGAATGCTCTGGAGTTTGCATGCTATGATTATTGTGTCTACGACGTGTAAGCTAGATAAGTAAAAATATGGTAAGAATATTGTGCTCTGCCTAGGGGTAAAAGACACAATACCGAAAGAGACTAACTGCCTTGACAGAAAAAGAGACGACGGGAGAACATCTCGAGGACAGGAAGAAAAAAAGAGTACTTTTTAAAGAAGCATAGCAAGAGCGGCACCAGCTGCAACAACAGCTCCAACACTGCTAACCACCAAACTAGCGGCGCCACTGCCAGCAGTACGCGTAGGCGCATTAGCACCATCACCAGTGGCAGTCGAAGGAGCCGTACCATCACCACTGCCACTTTCGCCAGGAGTAGTAACATTAAACCGGCCGGAATACGCATTATTGGGGGTCAGCAGGAACTGCAGCGCATAAACACCTGCCTTGGTGTCGGCAGGGACGGTCCAGACGAGATTTCCGACGGATTTGGTGCAATCGATGGTACCGACCTTCTTGACAAAGAAGGCGTTGCTGATGTTGTTCGAGTCCATGAAATCGACTTCGGTTGCGTTGGGGGTTGCAGAGACGAGGGTTGAGGGGGCGGTACAGGCCATGGTCCAGGAGAAGGTCTGGTTGGTGCCGGCCACGTATGTGATGCCGTCGCCCACGGGTTGTGTGAACGAGATGTGGGTCAGAGCTTGGGCGGATACCATGGTGGCGATGGTTGCCAGTGCGAGAATTGACTTGATCATTGTTGTGTTATGTGAGTGGGAGGGTGGAAAGGGCGAGTGGAGTGACGAGAAGGTTAAGGATGTGTGTGGTAGGGAAAAGGCTCCTGTAATCTCTGGTGTTTGAAGGGTGAAGACTTGAACGAAAGCAAAGATGAAGAGGAGAAGAAAAGAAAAAAGAAGAAAAAACGGAGCTGGCATGGGTGAAGCTATTGAAATACCCATCACAGGACATGTCCTGGCTGAACATCACGGAAAAGGATAACGCACATCCGGAGTATACTGTCTTTGTGCGCGCGCGCGTATGTGTGTGTGTATGGCATTTATTTCTTTCGTTTCATAGTAAACCCGTTGGCTTAGGTACTTTGTCATGTTCTGCACAAGGAGATCAACCGTTGTATAACATGGCACAATAACTGTGTATTCATAGCCCGGCTGAATGTGTGCCTCTAATATCTCAAGGTCATCAAATAAAGGGTTTATTTTTGGTTGCTAGATCCAAGGGGGTGAATAGTTCAAGGAGAGGCGACACTCGTCCAATGAAATAAGTAATGAGGGGAGAGAAGATTGAAAGATTGAAAAAAGAAGAGGGGCACCAAGAGTGAGGACGGTGATGGGTCTGGGTCTGTCGTGAAGAAAAGACCTTATTCAATTCAAGGTACCACCTTTTTTCCGCCTCATATTGTAGGCATGGGAGCCTAAGCAGGAGAGAGAGAGAAAAAGCGAGAGAAAAGAGGAATCAGGAGAAGAGGAGAAAATGAGGGAGGCGATTGTGCAGCGCAATAGCAAAAGTGTGAAAGGAGTGAGAGTGTGTGTGAGTGAAGGAAAACGCGGGTGTTGTGATAAGTCCTTCACTTTGTCATTGTGTCCAACTAGGAATGGTCGCAACAAAAAAACTTATCGCCAATGCCTTGAACAAAAAATGGTTAGTGTCCCCACTCGGGCTTCTGTCTCATGTAACCTTACGCACGATAGAGCGAGATTGACAAAGAGAGAGGAGGTCAAAGGGTAAATAAAAGGGCGAGAGAGCAACTTGAATGGCGAGTGAAGTAAAGGTTATCTTCGGCATGGCCCGCGCGTGCTAGGAGGAGAAGGAGAAAAAGAAATGGACCAGAGTTGATCCGACAGGAGTGTCCATTAGCCTTGATAACTTGCTCTTCGCACACGAAATAATAGACAAGCCAAATGGACAGTCACGATAGCTAGTGTTGAAGGGAGAGGGTATTGTTTTTATTACAGTCGTGTCTAAGAGGATGGCTTGGGAGCGACGGGCTGATGGCAATCTTCAGGGATGGGCGAGGCGGGATCGATAGGGTCGAGGATGACGGTGCCAACCTTGAAGTACTTTTGATGATTCCTGTAAAAATTGGCCCACCCGTCAATATCCTATTGTTTGTATGCATGGCACGGTTCAAAGCACATAGCGCGTGTGTGTATTTGGTCGTGATAGAAGAAATAGATCCGTTAGGAACCTTACAAGCCCACATCCATACTCTACTGAGCGCCATCCCACATCTATCACACTCTCACACTCTCACTCTCAGAGCACACTAGATCCACAGCCTCACAATGAATGAAGAAGAAGGCGAAGACTTACCGCGAGTTGTTGTTTAGTAAGGCCACGGAGATCATGCGTCAGATGGGTCTGGAAACAGCCTGTGGTATAAGCACGCGATGCATCTTTACCCGAGAAGAAGCCATACCCACCGCCCTTGGAGTAATAGGGTCGTCCGGCGGTCACGTCAAAGACCTCGCCCTTGATGGCCAGATAAATCTTCTTTGAGGGATCCGATCCATCGTATTTCAGCAACTCCGTTTGTGTGAAGACCACTTCCTTTGGCTACAATGGTTGTACAACGACAAAGGTAAACGAGGTGTTAGAAGACGGTGCTGCTCAGTCGCGAGAAAGGAGCAAGGTTCATGGTCCATGCTTCCATGACATGTTGCTTGAGTTGAGTTTTTTTTCGTACAGGGAACCAATGGCGCAGGTTGGTGTATTTTCCTTTGTAGCCCCAGAGCCAGGTGTCGGTGACGAGGTAGGAGGCCAGGAAGAAGAAGAGGACCGAGAGGCATAACCCCTGAAGAACAGACTGCTTCCAGGACGAGGTGTTTGCTGCTGTCCTTGACTGCTTGGATGAATGTCGACTGGCTCCATCAGCCCGGGGGTCGTTATGTTGGTCGTTGTCAATGCGGTTCTTTGTGTGCCGCTGCTTGGCCGCCTTTTGTTGGTCCATTACTGTTGGTTTGGGTGATGGTTGGGGTGGATAAAAAGGGTTGCAGAAATGAATCGCATTTTCGGACTTTTTTTCTCAAGGAAAAGGATGCCAGGGTCATGGGCCAACACGTGACATGATCAAGGTGCTTCATTTTGATGCATGTTCCTTAAACCCCAAGGACTTACATGTATTTGTTGCCAACCCATCCTCCTTCTCCCTCGCCTGTTAATTGCCTTTCTCTTCTTTATTCCTTTCGATCTTTATTTGCATCTCGGGAAGGCCGTTTCCCTGCTTGTTCGTCCTTCTCTGTTGTTTGCCAGGACTGCCTTCACCAGAGGGTATCCATTTGAGATGCAAAAGGAGCAAATGAGTGGTAGTGGCCTGAGATTTTTTTTACCTACGAGTGACACAGATACAGTGATCAATGATGGTGCTTGAAGTGAATGGTCATTATTTGTGTAAGAGAGTACGACCACTGCGTATGGTGTGCCCAGAGTACCAAAAACCGCTCACTATAATGATATAAAGCGAGACACAAAACAGAGCACCCACCTAAATAGAATCCTCTCTTTACCTCATTGATAACAATATCCTCTTGCAGCAAGCGCCAATGGATGGCTCTAAACTTGTTTTCACTACCATAAGAAGCTTGCCGAGGGTCGTCCAGTTGCCGTACATGCAGCCCACTTGTTAATGCGCATGTTTTTTGGGCAAAAGACGCCACCAAATTGCCATCAACGAAGCTGTTGGGGTGACTGCGAAACGCGAGAGTGTGTTCACAAATAATAGGCAGACCCAAGAGGACAGAGAGACTCTTCACTCTTCAACGCACTCTTTTCTCAAGAACACATCACAGACAAGCAATCGCGTGACAATCTTCTGCAAAGGAACAACAGCGAAAACAACAATCATTATCTCAGGAACCGTTCCTCCAACCAAGCAAACTTACGCGCATATACCCCCACACCCTCAACGGAATGAACAACTTTCGCAAATCAATATCTGGCAGACCAGGATCTAACATCCCTCGACCCTCAGGCGCCATCTCCAGCAGCAGTAACCTCAACCCTGGGAGCGGCGGAGGTGGTAGTGGAGGTGGAGGCGGTGGCATGCTTCACTCAACCCGCAATGCCCAAGAGACGTACCATTTCCCGATCCTGAAACCCCAAGCCATTGTCTCGTGCATGTCAGATGTCCAAGTCCCTTGTACGGAGGATGACCTTGCAAGGCCGACGCCTCAGAAGGTGTTGGTTGTCTATGAGGCCTTTATGGATGTTGCCACGGGATGTATCAAGGATGATTGTTACATGGAGGATATTCAGGAAATGAAGATTGTTCAGCACCCTGTAGGTCTTTTTGAGCTATTTTGCTTTCTCGGGTTGTGCTTTTGGAAGGTGGTTGTGGTGAAGCGTCGATGACAGGAAAGCTAACCGCGCGTCGCATTTTCTGCTTCTTGTAGGACTTTGTGGTGGATGGCGTCAGGTTCTACATCTTTCTCCAACAACTGTACGTTCAAAAAAGACACCCACAGGACCAGCTGCTATCGTTATCACTGAGAATCCATTAACAATCACGCCGTAATTAATCCTTTTTTTTCATTATCTTCACTTTCAACAGGGCGAGCATGATGTATGAGGTGGGAGTGAACGACTTTACATCAAGGGACTTGACAAAACCCGAGGCAGAACGAGTCCGACGGGTGCTGAGTGCCGTCATCAATTTCGCAAAGTTCCGAGAAGACAGACAGCCGGCGTTCTTTCAGGAGATGCAAAATACGGACGAGGTCATAGACATGATTGTCGACCGGGAGAAGGAACATGAGCAAATGACCCAAGAGCTCGAGAACCTCAAGTAAGTTCCTTCTTTTGCTTTTTTTGGATGTTTGCCTTTCAAACTTGAGAGACCATTCTCGTGTCGGTCTGTGAGACAGTTGCACCTCATTAGTCTCTGTGTTTACTAACGATAGTTATCTTATTTTATAGACAGAGGAGAATTGCTCAGGAGCCGCGGGTAGAGGAACTAAAGGTTATCAACCAGAACCTAGCCTTGGAGATGGAAGTGTACAAGAAGAAGGAAGTTGACACCACACTTTTGAAGGACGAAGTCACCAAGGAGAGATCATTACTTGTCGAACGCAATGTAAGAACCCTTTTTTTTTTTTGCTTTTGTTTACGTTCGCTTTGCTTTTTTGCTGTCAAGATTTTTTTCAATTTTCGGGACTCTCACACGTTTTTTTTACGACATTCAAATATCGGATACAATAGAGAGAGTTGAATGCGGCGATTGAAAAGGCGACCAAGGAACTGGACGTCCTGCAGGCACAGCGGGTCCACGTCCCAGAGACCCTAGAACAAGACCTCGCCCAAATCCCTGAATCCCTCATCTCGCTCAATGCCCAAATTGAACAACATCGCAGACAAGTCCAGACTAAATATTCTTCCGTCGAACGCATCGAATCCGTCCCCCGAGAACTCTACGCGATCCGGGAAATGATGGCCGTCACTCTCTCACTCCTCGAAAAGTACCACCAAGGAGCGGACGAACTCGAGGCGTTAAAATCGACGATTGAGAACCGGAAACTGACGGATATGACGCTGTCGTCGAAACTGGAACAGACGGAGCGGTTGACCAGGAATATGGAGGAGAAGAATCGAGTGTTGAGGGAGACTATGCAGCAGAAGCGGGATCAGCATGAGGCCGAGGTGTTGAGTCAGGATAAGGCCTTAGCAGAGGCCGAGACGAGGTTGTTGGAGAGTCGGAGGTTGGTTGAGGAGAGACGGAAGAGGCAGGCAGAGATCTGGCAGAAGGAGGAGAAGTATGCGCAGGAGGTTACGGCCCAGATGGAGAATTTGAAGCATCAGTTTGAAATCTATTCTACCGAGATTGTCCAGGCTCTGCGGATTAACTAGTCGAAAGAGGATGTCATGGTTATTACAATCGACAAACAGTAAGCAACTAACCGGAGCGGCATAATAAACCAGACATGCTCGTGTTTTAAATTATCAATTCTTATTATTTATTCACAGAAGATACATATTTTAATAGGTAAAAAAATGAAGAGTAACAAAAACTACATGCGCTGCTTGCCCTTGTCGACATTATCGTGATGGCGATGGATCAACCTATCAAAGAACCCGCTAAGTCTCTTATGAGTCTTACCATGGACCTTGTTATCGTGCACTGTGTTCGCCGGCACGCCAACAGGTGCGACACCGCTGTTGTGGTCGTTGCCGTTGTTGTGGTTGCTACCGTTGTTTTTGGTGTTGTTGACGACAGTGCCAGGGGGGGCAGGGAGATTTTTATCATCATAGAAATCTGTAGTCGTGACAGTCTTGACCCAAACAATCTCCTCACCGGGGTGGACCTCTGGGATCGGGCCAGAGTAGGATTCTGGGACCGCGGATGCGGTCTTGGCGGCGGGGACTTCTGTGGTTGGTGGTATGCGTTGTGTGGAGACTGGTGCTACAGGAGCTGGGGTGTTGTAGGAATTGGTGTTATAGGAGTTGGTGTTGTAGGGGGTTGTGGCTGTGGTTGTGGGCATCTGGTGCTGCTGCTGGACGACAGGGGCGGGGGTCGTGTGCTGCTGGACGACGGGGGCGGGGGTCGTGTGCTGCTGCTGCTGTTGGTGATGTTGGATAATGGGAGCAGCGGCAGCGGCGGCGATGATGGGGGGGGCGACCTTTTCAAGACCCGGGTGGTGAGAAGTCGTCGTTGCTGTCGTCTGCTTGTCGGCCATAGGGATGACGGGATGAGAAGGAGACGCGGTGCGACCAGTAGTAGGGTGGTTCTCGATCGCTGAGGCAGGGATCATAGGACGAGGTGCAATCTGGACGGGTGTTGGATCGACTTGGGTCGGGGAGATCTTCTTCTCGGGGATGATTGGGTGTGGGGCCGACAGCACCGGGTTAGGCTCTGTGGTTGCTGTGGTGACGGGGATGACGGGACGAGGAGCTGAGAGGACGGGGTTATGCTTCTCCTCCTTTACAACGACTGGCTTGATCTCTGTCGTGGTAGTGGTCGCCTTGTGGATGATAGGTGCTGCCACAGCAGCCACGCCTGCAGCAGTGCCGGCAGCAGCTACAGGGTGACGGTCCATTAAGTGCGAACTCTTGGGATCTGAGGGGGGTAAGTCATTGGGATCCGCGGGGCCGTACTCGGAGGAGTCATGGAACCCCATGGCATTCTTGACCTTGGTTCCTATGGAACGGTTATCTGAGGGAGTTGGGATGTCCCAGGTGCGTTGCTCTGTCATGGGACGAAGGGCCTTGGGGTCTGTGGACTGCATTTCGCTGGCGCTTGGTCCAGTAGCGGTGGATGGGGCGATGGCAGGGGCAGCAACTGAAGCATCCCCGGTGGGGGCCGTTGTGGGGGTCATCATCGACTTGGCGACTAGAGGTGCAGCGACAGCAGCAGCGCCGGCAGCAGTAGCGGCAGCAGCGTCGGGAGCACGATCCATTAAGTGTAAGGTCTTGGGATCTGAGAGGGGTAAGTCCTTGGGATCTGCAGGGCCGTACTCGGAAGAGCCATGGAACCCCATGGCATTCTTGATCTTGGTTCCCATGGACCGGTTATCTGAGGGAGTTGGGATGTCCCAGGTGCGTTGCTCTGTCACGGGACGAAGGGTCTTGGGGTCTGTGAACTGCATCTCGTTGGTGCCTGGCCCAGTAGCGGTGGTTGGGGCGATGAGAGGGGCAACAACTGGTGCAGCGACTGGCGCAGCAACTGAAGCGTCCCCAGCGGGTGTCGTTGTGGGGGTCGTCGTCGACTTGGCGACTAGAGGTGCAGCCACAGCAGCCACGCCTGCAGCAGTGCCGGCAGCAGCTACAGGGTGACGGTCCATCAAGTGCGAACTCTTGGGATCTGAGAGGGGTAAGTTATTGGGATCCGCAGGGCCGTACTCGGAGGAGTCATGGAACCCCATGGCATTCTTGACCTTGGTTCCCATGGAACGGTTGTCTGCGGAAGTTGAGGTATCCCAGGTGCGTTGCTCTGTCACGGGACGAAGGGCCTTGGGGTCTGTGGACTGCATGTCGCTGGCGCTTGGCCCAGTAGCGGTGGATGGGGCGATGGCAGGGGCAACAGTAGGGGCATCAACTGGTGCAGCAACTGAAGCGTCCCCAGCGGGGGTCGTTGTGGGGGTCGTCGTCGATTTGGCGACTAGAGGTGCAGCCACAGCAGCAGCGCCTGCAGCAGTGCCGGCAGCAGCTACAGGGTGACGGTCCATTAAGTGCGAACTCTTGGGATCTGAGGGGGGTAAGTCATTGGGATCCGCGGGGCCGTACTCGGAGGAGTCATGGAACCCCATGGCATTCTTGACCTTGGTTCCCATGGAACGGTTGTCTGCGGGAGTTGAGGTGTCCCAGGTGCGTTGTTCTGTCACGGGACGAAGGGTCTTGGGGTCTGTGGACTGCATGTCGCTGGTGCTTGGCCCAGTAGCAGTGGATGGGGCGATGGCAGGGGCAACAGCAGGGGCATCAACTGGTGCAGCAACTGAAGCGTCCCCAGCGGGGGTCGTTGTGGGGGTCGTCGTCGACTTGGCGACTAGAGGTGCAGCCACAGCAGCAGCGCCGGCAGCAGTGGCGGCAGCAGCTACAGGGAGACGGTCCATTAAGTGTAAGGTCTTGGGATCTGAGAGGGGTAAGTCCTTGGGATCTGCAGGGCCGTACTCGGAGGAGTCATGGAACCCCATGGCATTCTTGATCTTGGTTCCCATGGACCGGTTATCTGCGGTAGTTGGGACGTCCCAGGTGCGTTGTTCTGTCACGGGGCGAAGGGTCTTGGGGTCTGTGAACTGTATCTCGTTTGTGCCTGGCCCAGTAGCGGTGGATGGGGTAATGGCAGAGGCAGCAACTGGTGCAGCAACTGGCGCAGCAACTGAAGCATCCCCAGCGGGGGCCGTTGTGGGGGTCGTCATCGATTTGGCGACTAGAGGTGCAGCAACAGCAGCGACGGGGGCGCAATCCATTAAGTGTACGGTCTTGGGATCTGAGAGGGGCAAGTCCTTGGGGTCTGCAGGGCCATACTCAGAGGAGTCATGGAACCCCAAGGCATTCTTGACCTTAGTTCCCATGGAGCGGTTGTCCCCGGCAGCAGGAGTTGACGAATGAGTAGTCGAGGATGCCGCAGGAGCTTGAGCAGGAGTGTTCATGTAAGTCATGTCAAAGACGGGTGCAGGTACTGTAGTACGCTTCTTCAAGGGCGAAGCATCCACAGGCATGAACACAAGTGACTTGATCTCCTCATGAGCAGGGGTAGGCTCAGTGGTAGTCGTAGGGATGGCGGACTTGGTACCAGGGGGCAAGTAGGCACGATGGTCGTGGGCGTCGGCTGGAGTGGTCATGTTGTCGGACTCCTTATCGTGGGCGTCGGCTGGAGTGGTCGTGTTATCGGAGTCCTTGTTCTTCAAGTAAGCTGCGACGCTAGCGACGGTACCTGCAGTAGCTGCAGTGGCGGCGACGGGTACTGCTGACATGTGTGATGAAGAAGTGGTGGTGGTGGTGTGGGGGGCGGTCTCGGAGGAGTGGCCATCATGGCGGAAGACATCCTTGATGTGGCCGACCAAAGACTCCTTCTCGACAGGGGGGGTTGTGGTAGTGGCAGCGGCGGCCTTGATGGGCTCGTCATGATGAACCGTCGCTGGGGTCGAGTTGTCATGATGGAATATCTCCTTGACGCGATCAGAAAATGACTCTCTACGCTTGATATTCACGGGCTTGCTTGCCGCCGGCGTTGTAGAGGTAGCGGTGGCAGTAGTCTTCTCGGGGGCAGTCGTCTGGACAGGCTGCATGTGAGAGGCAGCCTGAGCGACCTTGGTAAGATCGATAGCCTTCAAATTCTCGACAGGGGCGTACACAGTCCTGTTGATGAAGACCTCAGGCGCAGCCGACGTCGTAGCAATCGTGGCTGTGTTGACTTTAATAGGAACTTCGACGGTAGGATGAGGCTCATGATGGAAGATTTCCTTGATACGCTCACTCAACGGCTCGATTTTGACGACCGCAGGCTTGGTGGTGGTCGTCGTCTGCGGGGTCTCGGAAACAGTGGGCTGGTGCGACGCCGGAACAGCAGCAGCAGCAGCAGCAGTGGTAGTGGCGATTGCTGGTGTGTGCGAATGATCGTGGTGAGAGAAGACCTCCTTCATACGCGCGGTCAAGTGTTCCTTGTTTTCGTGAGGAGGGGCGGCGGCGGCCATGGCTGAGGAGTGGAGAGGAGTGGTAGCTGCGTCCGTGGTTGAGCTGTTCTGGGCATGAGGAAAATAGCCTTTTGGTTGTGCGATGGGAACTGCATCAGCCTTCTTGACTAGCGGGATGTCCTCCTAAATGAATATCAGGCGGTAAGCAAACTGATGGTGAGAAAATTTTCATGTGGTCTGAGAGTGCAAACCAGATGGATCTGTGCGCCGGTGCTGAGAAGAAATAATTCAAGTACTTACTCTCAAAGGCGAAGGCGCATGCATGCGCTGAGGAGCAGCAGCAGCAGCCGACTGTCCCGAGGGGCCCGTAGACGACCGTATAGGCGTCCCTAAATTAGGGCTATCAAAATCCTCTGATGTCGGGGTCGACACATCCGCCTGTCGCTTATGATCATTCCAATTCGCAACCATCACAGGCCCAAACGGATCCGCAATCGTCCTCTTGGGCGTTGACGAGGGAGGAGGCGTATCGGCCAGAGCTCGATCCGAGAGCGGGCCCGGATGGTTCTGGGCACCAGGGGAACCGAGGTTTCCGTAAGTGGCCTTGTCACTGGGCTTGTGAGCAAGGACCCCAACCTTGATGGGTGGGCGGTCATTAGGGCCGAGGGGTTTGGGCGATGGGGTTGAGGTGGCGCTGGAGGTTATTCGGGATGAGGCAATTGGAGAAACTGGGCTGATGGTGTTATTGATGTTGGAGATCGGCTGGAAGTTGCTATCGTGCTGAGTATAATCGCCCAATTCGTTTTCATGACCACCACGTCCACTAATCAACTTCTTGGCCGCAGTAAGCACAGAAACCCCAGCAGCAGCAGCGCCCGTCGCAGCAGCAGTCGCATTATCCTTCACAGTCTCGGCGAACCCATGCGCGGGGGTGCCGCTAGGCGCACCAGCGGGGTCGCTGAAAGATTGACCTTTGATGGTGTCCATGGCTTGGTTATGGATAGGACTTGTACCACCGGTGGTGGGGCCGGCAATTTCGTAAGCAGATCCGCGCGGGTTGGCGACGTTTGCGGATCGCATGGCGGTTGCGGATCGCATGGCGGTTGCGATGGGGGTTGAGTCCGGATTGTCAGTGGCCGAGGTGCCTCGGGCATAGGAGGAGGAGGAGGAGGAGTAGGAAGTGTCGTCGGCGATGTTGTCCTTGAATCCTCCAGGCATGTCGAGTCTGTCGCTTTTGTTCTGCATGATGGTCGTTTTTTTTTTTTTTTAGTATGAGGGACAGAAGTGAGGTGAGAATATGGTTGCGGCTGTGGTTGTTCTTATTAGTATTAGAGAGTTGTCAAGAGGTCAAGAGGTACGGGGAGAAGTAGGTGGTGAAGCGGTGATGGAGATATAGTGAGAAGAACGGTAGAAGGTTTTTGAAGTAGGGATGATGAGTGAGTGAAGAAGTATGTGATGGATATGTACAACAGGTCGAGGTAGTGGTGAGTAACAGGGAGGAAATAGAAGAGGGAGAAAAGGAATTCACAGCAAAGAAGGAAGAAGGGGAAAACAGAGAGGGAAAGTGCGCGTCTGAGGGTGAGCCACCGCTTATATAACCACTGTGCATCCTGCATCTAGCAAGATTATCTCAGGCTAAGTGAACACAGACAAACAAAAACAGATGACATCCCATCCTGAAAAGTAAACGAATAGAGATAAGCAGCGAAAAAAGTTGTCTCTGCTGGATGTGAAACCGGCGACGCGACAGGAATAAATTTTTCATGTTGCGCGCTTGGCGTTCTGTCCATGAGTGGCCAGCGCCAGGACCTTCCTGATTTTCATTGGCTCATGGCTTGGTCTGCATGATTGTTCTTACACCTGTCCTTTTGCGTGAAGGGGAATGACAGATATATTCTGTCATTCAGGCTCCCAGCCCCCACCCCTGACTACGGTTTCTTGTCCATTCATCACCTACCGAGGTACTGGTCGCCTTCGTCAATACCCTATTCTTCCAAAAGGACATGTTTCTTAACAAAAACAATGCAGCACTACTGTAAAACTTTATTTTCATTTTCGCCATGCCGACTAAAGTTCATAGTCGAGGGTCAGGCCGTCCATATCCAGCAAAGTCTTATCCTTGAGAAGTGTCGTGAGGGTGTTGTACAAGGGGTATGTCCTATCCGCGTCATCGGCATCACGCTCCTGCTGGCCGTACCTATCATCGTACTCGTCTACAAAAAGTGCTGGGGGTGCCCAGCCCCTTGACGGTCCAACAATCGTGACCTCAAGCTTCTCCAGATGCTCTCCTGGTCGGGTAGGGGTGGCGTGCATTTGACCTTGACCTTGGAGGTCCTCACTGTTGGCCTGATTGGATGCCGCTGGTGGGTGTTGTTGCTGTTGCTGTAGTGGTTGCTGCTCCTGCTGTTGCTCGTCATCGGCACCATTAAGGCGCTGAATGAGAAAGACTTGAATTAGTGGTCCCACCATTATGGTCCCGCTTGTCACGCGTAGCCTACGCAACCTATGGAACCTCCGCAACACCTCAAGAGTCTCTACACCCGAAGGTCTCGATGAATCCTGGGTCAGATCAATTTCCTCTAGTATCTCAGAGTATCCCGAGCGATTCAACAGGATTCGAAGGATATCGCAGTCGGCCATGGGTGTGTTGGCGATCGCAATACGTTTGAGTCGGGGAAACGCAGATAGAAGATATTCCAGACCGTCGCTGTTGATCTCCACAGACCTGAGGCTGAGCTGGTCCAGTCTTGGGCAGAGGATCCCGAGTTGTTCACAGAAGGGGATGTAGCTGGGTGATTCTCCTGGCCGGAAATGAGCGGATTCTTCTGATACCTCCAGAGTGATCGACTCCAGGAGTGGGTAGTCCTGTACTAGCTTGAGGAAGTATTCGAAGGAGAACTCGATGTCGATCAAGGAAAGTCTTCGTAGTTGGCGTGGTGGTTCAGTTGTTGACGTTGTCACTGCTGATGATGATGCTCCCGCTGGCAATAATATTGCTGATGGTGTTGCTGACGTGGTTGCTGACGTGGCAGGTGCTGTCGGGGTCAATCCTACCCTATCCCGATTGCCAGCATCTTCCGATGCCATCCTCTGCATCCGCCACGTAACAAAATCCGGATCCAGCACCGCATCCGGGTTAGCCTGCCACATCTCAATCGATAACTCCTCCAAGCCAGGCAACATCTCCAACAAATACTCCAAAACCCCCTCGGGCGCCATAAACCCATCAATACACAACTTCCTCAACTTCTTCATCCTCACCACAATCCCCACAACCCGCATCAACTGCCTCGTCGCCTCAACTGGATTCGGGAACCAAACTGACACCTCCTCCAGATCCGGGTTCCGTTCCAAAATCTCAATCGCATATCCGTACTTTCGTCCGGCTGTGGGGCCCAAGACGGGGGCTTCCATGATGATGAGCCGTGTACATTCTGGGCCGAGACGCTCTAGTTTTGCGAAGCGGGAACAGTGCAATTCGCGGACGAAGAGGGAGTAACGGGGGAGTGCTCCGAGGAGGGCTTCTTGAGAGAATTGGTCCTTGTGGAGGGAGCGCCAGAGTTTGCTGGCGAATGGGATGAACCATGCGTGATTAACGCAGCAGGCTGAGGCTAAATTGGCGGGATTGAGGTATGAGGAGACTTGGATGAGGACTTCTGTTGGCAGGGTTGTGACCATGATGCTGATTGCGTCGTTGCTGTTGTTGAATCAAGGAGCTGATGTGTGTGAAAAAGGAATGGAGGTGAAGAAAGAAGAATGTGACACGAAATTCACCATGCTATTTAAAGGGTTGAAGTCATGAATCGATACGACAGGGAAAACATCAGTCTTTGAAGTTAAAATGATTCACCAAAACCTATCTTGCGGGGGGATCATATGGGGAAGAAACACCTCCGTCAGCACTTACTATTACCCCAAGGCAACGTCCACACACACCAGTCACAGTTTCACCTTCGACGCGTGGACGCCCAAGGACGGCGCAGCTTACTGCGGAAGCGCGTTCACCCAAAGGGACCTTTGGACTCTTATTATTTTTGTTTATCTCCAGGTAATTCATGATCCAGAGACACAAGAATTCATTTTCTTTTTTAATAATGCTATCATATGCAAGGGCGACATGCAAACAGAGATGTTCAATGAGAAAAAATGAACTATGGTATATTTATTAAATACTATTAGGTAATTTAAGCATCAGGGATAACCTCGGCAGGGATGTAGGGGCTGCCCTCAAGAGGGCAGAGATCCTCACGAGTACCCCACCACTCGACCATACCAACACCGCGGATAGTGAAGATGAAGAAAGAGAGGAGACCAGTGAAGGCAACACCAGAGTCGAAGGCAGCGGACATGACATAGGTGAAGCGCAAGTGCCACTCGGGGTGGTAGCGACGAGCAAAGAACTGGAAGGCGAAACCGATAGCCAACCAGTTGGTGTAATGGTAAGCCTGGGCGGGAGGCATCATACCGGTGGCAGCCAACAAGACTGGGATGTGAACATAGTCCAACCAGGAGTTGGGGAAGGCCTTCTTGAGGTAGTAGAATGGGATGGGGAGGACGAAACCGATCAAGAAGAAGTAGTTGATAGAGTTGTACATCGAACCGGGACCGAACATGAGGTTGGGCGAGACAACTCCCCAAATGACCGAGGCAGAGAAGAAGGTTTTGGCCGAAAGGCATTGGAACTCCTTATTAAGGGGGGTGCAAACATCCTTCTGGGACTTCAAGAGCCAGTTGGCAGTCAACAAGTTGACGAGACCAGCGATCAAGGTACCGACGAGCTGGGCCCAGAACATGGCACGAGGAGGGACCTTCATGTAATGACCGAGCTTGAGATCCGAGGTGAAAGTCATAGCCTGGGCCATGGAGATGTAACCGAGGGTCTTGAAGGTAACGTTGGCAATGGGTTTACCGGGGAGAATGTAACCAATGACGTACTCAGTGATAATGTTAAGACCGGGCTGCTGGTTAGTGATAGCCTGGATGAGACCGACGGGGAGGGAGAAGACGGCGGCAAGGGCGACAGCCAAGATAACACCCCACCAGGGGAGCTTGTAGTCCCAGACCTCGCAGGTGACGATGGCAACGGCAGTCATGAGAACGAACAAGGCAGCGTACCACCAGTCGGGAACCTCGGGGTAGGCCTGCATGAGCTTGTGATGGATATCCTCAGAGTGCTCGCGAGACTGCTTCCACTGGGCAACCAACTTGTGGCGATGGTACAACCAGGTGTGGGTCATCATGGAAGAGAGACCAGCGAAACCAATACCGTAGGTAAGAGCGAAGAAGGTGGTGATGCGAAGGGGTCCGTGAAGGTTGTACTTCTCCAGGTCCAAGACGTTGTCATCGGTCAAGATGGTCTTGACAGCATAGCGGTTGCCGTTTTCCATGAAGAGACCAGAGTCGAGGATGGGGAACTTCTTAGCCTCCCAGAGGTTGGTGTAGTAGGCAATGGGGACCATGATCCAGGCGATCAAGAAGAAACCCATGGCAATGTTGACCTGAGCCCACCAGGGGACAATCAAAGGAGAACCCAAGAAGGAAACAATGTTGTTCCAGTCGAGGGAGATGGCACCGACACCGAGACCGCCGGCACCACCAATCTGGGAGAGAACCAAGTTGTTGGGGTTGATCCAGCAGACCCAGGCAATGGAGGAGAGGACGGGGAAAATGAAACCAGGGATCCACTGGTACAAGAACATGCCAACGGTGGCAACGCAGAAGAACTTGAAGCGAGTCCACTGACCAGCCTCGAGTTCTTCATCCTTGTGGAGGGTGTTGAACAAGGCGACCTGGACCAAGTTCGAGGGCCAGATCATGGCAGCGGGGTAGACAAGGTAGCGACGGAGAACACCAGCCATACCGTAACCCAACATCTGGGTGCAGAGAATGAGAAGGAAGTTGGCACCGAAACCAAAGTCCTGGAGGTAGTAGACCTTCTGGATGACGGTGATATCGACAGCGTAGGCGGTACCACCAGCGCAGTTGGCAGTCAAAGCGACCAAGACGTGCTCCTTGATGTTGAAGGGGCCGGGGTTGAGGGGACCGGCGGGGAGGACACGGGCCAAGAACTTTCCGAAGGGGTAGGACAACAACTGGATAACCAGGGTGGAGATGGTCATAGGATGGGTACGGAACCAGCTAAAATGAGCAAAAGTAGAAGAGAAGGCAAATGCATGGTGAGAAATTGTATCTTAGAGCATGTGTTTGTGTTGTATGATAAGGATAGAAGGATATATCTGTAAGGGAAAGTGGAAGGGGGGATGGCTTACAAGAACTGGTTGAAGAAGGAGAGGAGGCAGGAGAAGAGGACGGCCATGAGCCAGAAGCGGAAGGTGAGGACGGGGATGTTGGGGTCATCCTTGTTGGAAACGATAGCGGCGACCTCGGGAATGGGAGAGTTCTCCTCTTCCTCGAGGACGACCGACGAGCGCTCGATGTCGAACTTCTCGTCGATGAATTCTTTTTCAGCAGTGTATTCCTGCTTTTGTTCAGCCATTTTGTGGGTGAAGGGAGGAGGGAAGGAGATGAAGGAAGGAGGGTAAGAGGGGTAGGGGAGGGAAGTGGATGCTTGAAGAGAAAGGATGGTACTGGGACAAGGAACAAAAAGCAAGCCGGGGGATTGCCACTTTTATAGCAAAAACGAAAAGGCGATTAGCCTCGGAGAACAAAGGATTGGGTATGGGAAGTGTAAGTGTGTTTGTGAGAAAAAAGAAGAAAACGGCCAAGGGTATGAATCGGTTAAAATGAAATGAATGAATGAATAAACGAATGAATAAACGAATGAATGGTGATAGTGAGAAGAGAAGAGAGCAATGAGTGAGAGTGACCAATATGGACATTTGGGCATGATTGGACAACAGGGGTAGAGCCAATAAGATTCCATGCTCTCTCGAGAGGTGGACTATTGCGTCCCTTTTAGTTCAAGACAAAGCTACTTTTGTACATGGGAGACCATGTCGACAGATGTTGAGAGCTTTCTCTCGACCAATGCGGACACGCCTTCAACCTTGGTTGTTCTTCTCGGATCAGAAGCCGAGAAGAATTGCGAGGAGTGTGAGGTGCAACGGAGTGAGTGGAAGAGACACCGAAGGGAAAATTGGAAACGACACCGAGGGCGGCCATGTTTTTTTGGCTTTCACAGTTGGCACATGATTTGGTTCATTGTTGTTGTTTGTTTTTTCTCTCTGAGCACACGCAGAGAGGAAGAACGAGAAAGAAGAGGGCAGGAAAACAAGCAACTGTGACAACGAACGAGAAGAGCTGTTTTTACCCTTGTTATTTTTGTGCCCGTCTTCCTCGATCAACAATGAACAAGTAATCAAGCACGCAACCATGCAAGTAGAGACTTTTTTCCCTCCTCCCCCCCTCCTCCTCTCACACAGTCTCTTTCATCTCTCCCAACCTCCTTGAAATCATAAAATTGCCGTTTTATCATCGCCTCAGTATCGATCATCATCCCCTGTCAGTCCCTCGGTATAAAAACAAGAGAAAAATAGCCGACAAAAGAAAAAAAAATGAAATCGTGAAAGAAAGGAGTGGTGAGGATAGAGACGAGGAGGGAAGGAGGGGGGTATTGTATTCGACATTGGATTTCTTCCGCCAACAGCTCTGTTCAAAGCCTGGATGGAACTAGACCTCATGCACAGCCTTGCTGCAACAGCCTACACTATTTAGGAGTCCCTAATAATTGTTTTTTCTTCGACTAAGTCATACCTCTTGCTTCTTGCGCAATATCCCAAGGACCCAAAGTTTTTCCCATCAGGCAAGTAAATGGTAATATCCAATAAAAGGTGAATCATAGCTCTCTGTTTAAGAAAGACAGAGTGAAAAGAAAAAAAGCAGCTCCTTGATTCTAGGCCACTCTCAGACAACAAAATATTCACACCAAACCCAAAAACTGTATTGAGGTGCTCTCAACCCTCCCTTCCCTTCATCGATCGATGCCATCCTCCTGTACTCTGTTGTTCTCATTGAATGGGAACACAAATTCTGTCCAACAGTACCCAGAGGATCCTATTCCGCTTGGTCAGAATTCAAAAAAGGACATCTTCCAAGGTCAGTTGGGCACCCCCCGACCCAAACTGAACTTCCTTTGTTTACTCATCTGCACAGTTTGTGTAATCATTCAATCGATCGTAATTCAGTACGACGTATATGGAATATGGGAAAGTAATATGACAGTGTACACCTGTACGCCTCTCTTTCTCTTTGTGTGTGTTATTAATAATTGTGATAGAGAAGCGGAGAGAAAAAAGTATCACTTTTCCCCCTCGGATGCAGATCCGGTGAGAACAGACGACACATGGAGCCTTTCTTGCCTTCTCTCTTTATTTTTTGTCTGTGCTTCGGTTATCATTCCCAGGCTAAACGGTCGATCCCCCCTCTCGTGTCATTGCGTAGTTCTAGGTCGCGCGCTTGAGAGCCATCGATCTTCATAGTGTTTTCTGTAGACCATCACTATCCTCTTTGTTGACGCTACTTCAGGCGCAGGAACTGCGTATCATCAATCTGGGAAGTCTTGTTCTTCCCCGATTGGAGGGTGTTTGCATCAATGTCATTGGCATTCACCTAGATGTTGATGATAAGGTGTGGAAACATATCGTCATGACTGGGATCGATTTTCTGCCGAGGGGGGGGGGGGGCGTACGATATATTAACATGTCGACTTTTTTGTCCTGTGCATCCAGGTAGAATGTGGGTGGACGATAGTTTTTGCGACATGAAATGGATACCGTCATTGAAGTGATTCTTTACCATGCAATTTTCGTCTTCTTGATAATATATTTTCCCCAGAAGAGGTTAGGGATGAGACAAAAGAAGTCAGCAGCAGAGGAGGTAATGGTAGGGCAGCAGGAGCAATGAAAAAAAGAAGAAAAAGGAAGGGGATCGTATATGTTAACTGGATGTCTTGGTGTATGAAGACACACAAGGGCAGTTAATGCTTGGAGGATGAAGCATGCAATCCAAAAAAAATGAGCAGGGTGTCAGCACAGAAAAATGGAATGAAGTGGGGGATGTGAATGAGGTGGGAGATGAAGTGAAAAGAGTAAGAGGAATGGAAGTGAACGAAGAAAGGGAATGGGGAGGCAGGTGGGGTACTGTTGGTGGACCAAGTCCCTGAGATGATCAAAAAAAAGAAGGAAGGGCGGTTGATCAGTGATCAAATCGACCCATAAGCCAGGGTTCAATGGTCGCATCAGAAAGTGAGACTAAGAAAAGTTGTTGATGAGACGGAAAACCAATTGGTTTGACATCACTCACATCACACAGTGATCAAAGCTAGAAGAAACGAGTTCATTATTGTTCTCAGGGTAGACGAGGTCAGACATTCAAAAAGCAAGAAAAGGAACAAGAGGGTTGTATTACTGCTCATAAGAGCGCACAGATTTATTAGGGGTATTGTCAATGACTAAGAGATGGTAAGAAAATCACCCTTAGGCCAAGGCGGGCAAGTCGGTGCGGAAAGGGGTGTAAGCCATGGGGAAGACGTACTTGGGAGCATCCTCAGCGGAGGGGTCAAGGGCCCAAGGATCGACCTTGCCGCCTCTGGGTGCCATCAAGGGGTAACTGTCAAGACGGCAGATCTCGGTCTCGGGGTTGCCCCACCATTCAACCATACTAGCACCGCGGAGGGTGAAGATGAAGAAAGAGAGGAGAACCATGAAGGCGACACCAGAGTCGAAGGCAGCGGACATGACATAGGTGAAGCGCAAGTGCCACTCGGGGTGGTAGCGACGAGCAAAGAACTGGAAGGCGAAACCAACAGCCAACCAGTTGGTGTAATGGTAAGCCTGGGCGGGAGGCATCATACCGGTGGCAGCCAACAAGACGGGGATGTGAATGAAGTCCATCCAGGTGTTGGGGAAGGCCTTCTTGAGGAAGTAGAAGGGGATGGGGAGGATGAAACCGATCAAGAAGAAGTAGTTGATGGCGTTGTAGATCGAAGTGGGACCGAACATGAGGTTGGGAGCAATAACACCCCAAATGACCGAGGCAGAGAAGAAGGTGTTGGCCGAGGGGCAGGAGAACTCCTTGTTGTCAGCGGTGCAAACATCCTTCTGGGACTTCAAGAGCCAGTTGGCAGTCAACAAGTTGACGAGACCAGCGATGAAGGTACCGAGGAGCTGGGCCCAGAACATAGCCTTGGGGGGAACCTTCATGTAATGACCGAGCTTGAGATCCGAGGTGAAAGTCATAGCCTGGGCCATGGAGATGTAACCGAGGGTCTTGAAGGTAACGTTGGGGATGGGCTCACCGGGGAGGATGTAACCAATGACGTACTCGGTGATAATGTTAAGTCCGGGCTGCTGGTTAGTCAAGGCCTGGATGAGACCGACGGGAAGAGCGAAGGTGACCGAGATGAGGATGGCCAAGAGGACAGCCCACCAGGGCATGTAGCCGTAGTACTCGCAGGTGAAGATGCCGAGAGCGGTCATGAAGACGAACAAGCCAGCGTACCACCAGTCGGGAACCTCGGGGTAGGCCTGCATGAGCTTGTGATGGATATCCTCGGACTGGGTGCGAGACTGCTTCCACTGGGCAACCAACTTGTGGCGATGGTACAACCAGGTGTGGGTGATCATGGAGGAGAGACCAGCGAAACCAATACCGTAGGTAAGAGCGAAGAAGGTCGAGATACGGAGGGGACCCTGGACGAGGTACTTGTCCATGTCGATGGTGCCACCGGTCATGACGTCCTTGACCTTGTACGCATCACCCTCAGTGGTGAAGAGTTTGGAGGTAAGAATAGGGAAACGCTTGGCCTCCCAGAGGTTGGTGTAGTAGGCAATGGGGACCATGATCCAGGCGATCAAGAAGAAACCCATGGCAATGTTGACCTGAGCCCACCAGGGGACAATCAAAGGAGAACCCAAGAAGGCAACAATGTTGTTCCAATCGAGGGAGATGGCACCGACACCGAGACCGTTGGCACCACCAATCTGGGAGAGAACGTGGTTCTTAGGGTTGATCCAGCAGACCCAGGCAATCGAAGAGATGACGGGGAAGAGGAAACCAGGGATCCACTGGTACAAGAACATGCCAACGGTGGCAATGCAGAAGAACTTGAAGCGAGACCACTGGCCAGGCTGGAGATCCTCATCCTTGTGGAGGGTGTTGAACAAGGCGACCTGGACCAAGTTGGCGGGCCAGATCATGGCAGCGGGGTAGACAAGGTACTTGCGGAGAACACCAGCCATACCGTAACCCAACATCTGAGTCATGAGAATGAGGAGGAAGTTGGCAAGGAAACCGTAGTCCTGGAGGTACCAGACCTTCTGGATGACGGTGATATCGACAGCGTAGGCGGTACCACCAGCGCAGTTAGCACACAAAGCGACCAAGACGTGCTCCTTGATGTTGAAGGGGCCGGGGTTGAGGGGACCGGAGGGGAGGACACGGGCCAAGAACTTTCCGAAGGGGTAGGACAACAACTGGATAACCAGGGTGGAGATGGTCATAGGATGGGTACGGAACCAGCTAAAATGAGCAGAAGTAGAAGAGAAGGCAAATGCATGGTGAGAAATTGTATCTTAGAGCATGTGTTTGTGTTGTATGATAAGGATAGAAGGATATATCTGTAAGGGAAAGTGGAAGGGGGGATGGCTTACAAGAACTGGTTGAAGAAGGAGAGGAGGCAGGAGAAGAGGACGGCCATGAGCCAGAAGCGGAAGGTCATGACGGGGAGAGTGGGATCATCCTTGTTAGAGACAATGGCGGCGACCTCGGGAATGGGAGAGTTCTCCTCTTCCTCGAGGATGACGGACGAGCGCTCGACATCGAACTTCTCGTCGACGAATTCTTTTTCAGCAGCGTATTCCTGCTTGTCGGTCATGGTAGTGAAGGTAAGGGAGGGGCGAATGAAGAGAGAGAGTGTCTTTCTTTGTTGAAAGCGAGGGAAGGGGTGCTTGTGAGAAGGATGGTACTGGGACAAGGAGAAAAAAGAAACCTGGGAAGTCGTTCCTTTTATACACCTTTTTTTCCTCCTTAGTTCGCTGATGAGAAAAAAGAAGGACGGCAAGCCCGGGAAAGACAGAGCATGCGACCACGCCTTTGAGTGGACAATGGCCGTTTGAAAGGAAAAGAAACGAGAGAAAGGTCCATGGTTGGGGAGTTAGTCCAATCAAGAGCGGGTTGCAACTTCGCTTGTTTTGCACTTTTTACCAGGAAAACTGTGTGTTTTTTTTGCTCTCAAGCCGCCTCGTTCGTCCTTGTCTGTGTCTACTTGTTCTTATTTTTTTCCGTTGTCCTCGGCTTCCTTCGAGCGAAGTAGACTTCAACCTTCCTTTCTTACCTCTCTTTCTCTTTTTTTGAACTTCAATAATGAAGAGGTGAAGGAGTCAACTTCACTCTTGGTTCTCTAGCAGCGTACATTCATTCGCCTTTTGGGCATCGAAGGATGAGTTTGAGATTAAGCATTCTGGTCGGGTTAATTTTTTTTAATTTTCGCCAATACCCGGTAACATCAGAACGAGTCAGAGGTTAACGGACATATCAACAGGTCGGTACAGTGCATTGCTGCAGTCTGTCAGTCTGCCTTGCCTTTCCATTCTTTTTTCATGTTCCATTGACCCTATTTCAGCTCAACCAACCAAATCGCACAAAAAATAAAATAACGATGTGCTCTCATTCTGCAAGGCTAAAAGAGTCAACTGCAAGATAGAAGGGGTTTGTTGTGCCCAATCTAGGCCCTGAACCCAATTTCTTGTGCTCCCCTTTCTCTTGCTTTCATCCCATTTCCATCGATCGCCTCTACGTCCTCTGTGTCCAACAAGCACCTGTTCATCCCATTCTGTTTGTTTGTGTTTGTGTTGCGAATCAAAATCGGACTTGGTATGATACCTTCTGGACAAAGAGGGCAGGGTTTGTGTGCACAATGGGAAAGGCAAATGGACGTTTAATGGGAAATTGTATTCATTCGGTGTGGTAGGTCCGGATATTTCATGATTCCAATGAAGGAGGGGCGACCTTTTTCCTCAATGGCGTATTGCACAGTACAGGTACTGGCACTGGTGTTATCTTGGAAGTGTGTGTAATCTTAGCTTATGGAGTTTTCCCTATCGGCAAAAAAGACCTCCAAGCCCTACGCCCTGTCTATGGTGCATTGTGTCATTGCCCCGAACCTTTGTCCGCTCTGAAGGGGTGCAGTAAGCCCACACTTTAATTCTCTGCGAAATGACAAAGATGGGGAATAACCAGGAATCGGAGGGAGGACATGTTTGCTCTCGTTGTGTTTTTCTTGAGAGAGATACAAAGCATATGATTGGTTTCGGATGTGTCCCGAGAAGGCGCTAAAAAGTGGGCGTGAGGACAAAGAGAAGGAAGGAGAGTCCATTCGACATCACACGCATGTCTTTTTTGCTTTTGTTTATCGGAGTCGAGAACGGTCTGTTGACTCAAAGGACTTACTTTAATTGTGCTGGGAAATGAGAGGATGAGTGCAACCACCCAGCCCACCTTCCATTTTGTCATTTGCGATTATTGAATGCTCACTTTTTCACTTCCTTCCTTTGGTAGGCTGTCTGTCCAATTGTCGTCCTTTGAGAGCAAACCACAAAACAAACACACAATAACAAAGAAGAGAGAGAGACAAATAGAGAGAGGAGAGAAGAAAACACTAATTTGGTCGAATGAAATCTCGTTTAGGGGATATCGGCTCTCACCATCCTCTTTGTGCACAACACATTGGGCGAATCGGAGCGCTTCCAGTTGGACAGGCACACCCTCTGCCTTTGTCCTCGTCTGTTCAGCCTGGGAAACAGCGTTCCCTCTTCTCTCGGACATTGAAAGCTCTGTCTCTTTGCTCTCTTTATCTCTCGGAACTCTCTCTCGCACGCCCTGCTGGAAAGAGGGAAGGGAAAACAGAGGCGATCGATAATTGCGTGTGATTTGTTATTCTTTCTCGCTTCAAGCTTCCGTTCGTTGCGTGTGATTTGTCTTGAGCTTCTTCCCTTCTCTCTTCCGTTGCGTGCGTGTGATCATACTTTCTTCTCACAAGGGCGTCGCTGTTTCTCTTTGCTCATTACCAAGGTTTATCGTCCCTTTCTGGCCCATACACCCACCACCAACCTCTTTTTTGTGTTTGTGGTCACCCTGACTCGCATTCGCACCCACACTCGGACTCGGACTCACACTTGCCTCCGCGCACATTGTTCTTCCTGAGAAAAGTCTTATTTGATTTTCCCCCCTGAGCATCCAGGAACCATTCCGATTGACAGAAATGCAATTCGGCTCCTCCGCTACTGGCTCGCCCTCCTTGCCTCGTTATTTGTTTTTGCCGTTTGTTTTCTCACTGCGCTTACGCTTAACCCTTTTTTTTCTTTTCATCTCTTTCATGCTTTTCGCCATGTACCGGTACAGTACCCAGGGAGAAGGGCAAAAAGGTTCTTTGGGGGGTTTCTAGTGGTAGCGAAATAGTCTCATACCGAGCAAATTGTCAAAGATACTTACCAACTCCACACCACACCCTCGTTAGCCTTCCATACCATGGTCCACAAACACGCCTGCAGTGCCGGTGCTTTCCCCGTTTTCCTGCACCTAGGTTCGACTGTGTAACGAGCAACAAAACAAACAAGCGAAAAGACTTGTAGTTTTTCCAGGTCATTCGCCATTCGCGCTAGAAGTGAGGAAGAAGAGGAAGAGGATAGTTCTTCCACACAACATTGTGGCGCATTGCATGCGGCCTAGAAAGAAAGAAGCTCTTCAAGCTCAAAGTCAAGGTCTAGGCACCTTCACGCCTTCCACGAGAGTGCTTTTCCCTTGAGTTACTGGACTTCTCCTTTCTCAACTTTCTTTCCTTTGCTTACGCCTTCTCCTTATCCGTACCTGTGTTCTATCTCATCTCCTTTGACGACCATTTTGTTTCTCAGCAACCACGGCTCTCTCTTTATTTTACACTTGTACTCTTTCTACTCTCTTCTCTGTCATAATAATATCTCTCGTTCTTGTTCTCTCTGTGTGTGTAATACTTGACGAGATGGTACAACGAATTTCATTGGCTAACGGATACCGAAGGAATGAAGTAGGGAAACACAATCGTAATCTGGTTTTTACTATTCCTCTCATCAAACACAAGGCTCTCCTACTCTCCCTTCTTCCGTCTATCTGTCTCGCCGAGCGAGGAGGATGAGGCGATGTCCCCAGCAGCGGCTTGCATTAGGCTTTTCTAATCAGAGGTCTTGACAAGGAGGATACCCTCTTTATCCGAGGGAAGAGCGCCCACCAATTCTGGACCTTCTTTTGTGAGCTTGATCACGCATGAACTTCCCACGAAAAGTACTCCTAAATAAAAAAAAATGGAATGAAATGAAGTGGAGTGAGTGCATGGGTGAATGGAAATTGGGTAAATTACGATTCACGTTGTTGATTTGCTTTTTTGCTTTGTTGTTGTTGTTGTTGTTGGTGTGAAGTATTCGCGGCATGACACGGTGGACACAACAACAACACTCCAACAGCAGCCAATCGCACTGACGACAACGTTCACACCCTACCGGATTCAGTTCCGAGTCTGTTGGCTATGGCGAGATAAGTCTCCAGGAATGGTTCCTTGCCACCTGCCTTCTCCTGCTGCTTGTAGAATGGGCTCATCCGAACCGCCCAGTAATGGATCGTCTCATACTGAAGTTCTTGCGCTTCCCTCTCGATCTCTGCCTCGTCTTGCTCATCTTCCCACTCTCCCTCATCCTCATCCCCTTCCGTCTCTGCTGCATCGTTCTCACCACCTTCGGTCTCCGCCACTCGCGGATCATCAACCGACTCGCCAGGATCCTTCCGCTGCTCTTTTTGACTTTCCAATCGCGCTTTGGACTTTTCCGATTTAGGCTTGGGCACGACCTTCTCCTTCCTGGGTGCTTCCTCACCCTTGTTCCATGCCATGGAACACAAGAGCAAATTGGACCTTTGTCCGACATGGAAAGTAGAGAATTCGAAATCGGAGAAGGAGGTCTTGAATTGGTAGGGGTTCACGTCCATGCAGATCCCGAATCCCACCTATGGCCCGTTTCGATAGGAAAGGCATGAAGAGGGGTTCGAGAGATGTTCGAGAACATAAGAAGGAGCAGGAGAGAAAAAGTCCGAGGGCAACGGTGAGAGGATAAATGATGAAGGGGTTAGAGATATAAAAATGCGGGAAATTAGAAGCGTTTGTTTAGTCTTTGATCCAATAATTGCTTTACATCACCCCGATCATGGTTACAAGCACCTCATCAAATAAAAAAAACAACACCCTCAAGTTCGTTCAGAATGCTTAATGTACCTGGCCCAGCCCTTCAACGGGCATAGACTCAAAAGAAGGCCCCTCCTCGGCCCAGTTCTCGTCCGTGTAATACAAAAAGTGCTTCGCATAGGTATTCAGAAGAACACCCTGGGGAGAGACAAAGGCGACAGAGTTATAATACTCTTCCTCGAACGGCTTTGTCTTGTTGACAACCCTCTTCTCTGGGTATCCCACCTGAACGTGAGCGTTCAGACGAATAGCTAATCAAAGGAGTCAGTTATATTAAGGGAAATGAGATACCTCGGGTAATATTATTATTAGATCTCGTGAAGATGAATAATGTTTTTATGTAAATATGGCGAAGGGGGGGTATTATTACCTTGTGCTTTAGCCCATTGGATGCTAGGACCAGTCTCTGCATCCTCTAGGTACGGGCGGACGTGGACCTTGGAGGTGAACATGTATCCTACGAATACGTTCAGTCAATGGAAGGGCAGGGTTGATCAACGACCGTTTGTTCTTTATCAGTCTCAGCTTTCCCGTCTTTGAAAACCTTTCCATTGACGGAACCATGTAGGTGTTAATCAATAGGGTGTAAACATCACTGTTACTAACCTGAGAACGCCATCTCTGGAAGGACAAGGACATCGACATCTTCTGGCTTGAGTCTACTCGAGAACAACAAATAATAAGAGAATGAGGGCGATAGTGTCATTACTCAGTGCCAACCCTACTTTCGCGACTGTGGCATATGTCTCTTTGTTCTGATAGTGCCTGTGCGATATTGAGAAGAATAGTAGCATACTTGGCGACCATTGAGTTAACATGGTCAATGTTCCGTTGGACCTCTCCTAGGATCGGCGCGAACTGCAAGCAAGCTAAGATGAAAAAGAATCAAGTAGCATACAATTTCAGTAGCCAGGTCATACAGAGGAAGTGCTCTCACAGATGGTCGGTTCCTGGTTCGCTTGCTGACTGTTCCGCTCTCCCCTCGTGTTTAGTGTTCCTGTTGCTCCTGTTGATTCCTGCAATGAGGATCCTTACCAATCTTCATTCTACTAGTCTCCTAATTCCTGAATGTGTCCGGGGGTTATTTGAACTGTGTGTATGGGAGGGTGCTCGCAGAGATGCAACGGCAAGGGAGTGGGCGAGATGTAAGAGTCAAGGAAAAGAAGCAGTAGGCATCCATGGGCTGAATCTCTCCCAGCTCTTTAGTCTCTCCTTCCTCCCTCTCTCTCCTTCCCTGAAGCAACCGAGCTTGAAAACGGTCTCTATCATTAAGGGGCTTTCCGCGTACAAAACGCTTTTTTCCTACCCCTTTGCACCTCCCCACTGCTGCAACAGGTAAAAACAAGCTCTATTACTATCAAAACTGTTATCCGAAGCCCCGCGTAACTATTTCTATCGAGTAACTAACTGAGTATCCATCGCGGTTTCTTGCTTGTAGCCCTTATGGACAATAAACAAGACAATCCTTTGTCTACCACAATATTCCAGCCTTGTGGAGTCGATGAACCTTCGTGAGCGGGGCGTAGCTAAGTTCCTTGAACTTCTTCCAGGACTTGCTCTTGCTTTGAAGGAAGAAGAAAAAAAGTACGACGACGACGACGTCAAGGAGGAGCACGAGACAATTACACTCCTATACCAAGACGAACCCGCCGCCTTCAACACCCCCAAGGCGCGTCTCGCTGTCGAAGCTCCATGGCTTGAAGGTTCTATTACGTATCCTCTTATCACTTTACAGACGCCCTATTCCCCGAGGAACGTCTATTTTGACTATTAACCCAAGATCTTTTACTATCCCGAACGAACGCACTAGGAATGGTTTGAGATGGATAGACACATAGCACTTGTTTCACTGGCTGTAGGTGACAAACGAGGTTCGCTCGGTCGCCAGCCCATTCTCATACAGACAGACCTAGTACTGTCATTGCGCTGGCAAGCCCGGGATCAAGACGAAGGCGAGGGTAAAAATTGTCACCAGGGTTTCCAGTCCTCCAAGCACTTGGGATGCCTCACTAAGGCGAGGCTCTCGACATTCTACGCCGACGAGATGTCCAGGCTATGACAGAGAAGACTATCCAGATGCATGTCCTTTTTTTTGATGGTTGTTACGTTATCGAGTCGATCACCTTTTCAGCCATTTATTACTGCTTGTCGCTGACTTATGGTTTGATCAATAGTTGCTCGTGCGAGTATTCTCTCCGGTACCGTCGTCTCTGCAAACACATCCTTATGACCATCCCCATATTCCCTGGTAATCTTCGCCTTCCGCTTAACAACAATTTCTATGTTTCAAGAACTCTTACCATCCCCACGACAGCCTTGGACTTCAACAAGCAAGAGGATATCATGAAAGACGAGACGCCAGAAGAAGAGCGCGAACAAAATCGTATGCACGATCGCGTTCGTGGTCTAGTGGAGTTCTTCTTTCGTTATTCTCGAGACGCCATTATGGGCGAGGAGACTATCTCTTTACCCTTTCACTCTTCTCTTCTTTCATTATAGACAGGGACATGGCTGGTCCCCGGTTTTAACTCACACTCACTCGACGTTTTCATTCTCTCATTCTAAAACGCACACACTCTTCTTTCTGGAGATCCCACTGTAACCCATAGATATCGTAGGTGGAGAAAACAAGTAACCCAATTTTTTTTTAGGGGATAGCTTGTTAAGCTAAACGAAATTGAACTGAATGAATTGAGTTGTTATTCTATCGAGCATATTATACAATCACGTGATGTATCCTTACAACGAAAGCTGAACAAAGTTATGCAAGTGCAAACACCTTCTCCTCCTGTTCAAACAAGGAAAAGGCCAGCTCCGCAAAACTAACTGAACAAGAGCCAGCAATGGCATCCAACTGAGGTTTTTTGCACGCGTGCACTATATGCATGACGTTTTACCTACAACACCTTTGCTTGGACCAAGGTCCAATGAGGTTTGATTTTTTGCTCAAGGAGCGTGGTTAAGCCACTTCGTGCAAAAGAAAAGGAAGTGTTCTCTGATGAGAATCACACCTCAAACATACGCCACTATTAATTATTTCACACACGTCCCCCGAGATCCCGAGCTCGTTTCTCACTCACACTACAAACACAATCATACAACACACATTCGCAGGATGTCAAATCTGGGCTTGATGCGAAGACTCGCCATGTCATGGAAGGCTGTGGCTCCAGGAAAAGGACGTCAATTGGCGGGGAAGGACTTTGAAGGGAACTTGTACTTTGAGAAGCCGGATCCCAATGGTAGCGACCTGCCTGTGACCCCACAGCGGCTAATGCAAAAACTCTCGCCAATTGCATGGACATGTTTTTTTGCACGACCGGAGACGACTGAGGAGGCGTTACTATGTTCTGTACAAAGATTGGGAGTCGCATGCTGATCTTTAAGGAGACTGACATCTTTTTTGCTCGGGGTATTCTTATCTATTTATTTTTTCGCTATGTAGGCGGACGGTACCCTCGGAGGACGGTCGAGCTTTCGAACCCAGAACTCTCAGAGGCCAACTACGACGATGCCAACATTTCCGGTATGAAGAAAGAAGGGAACTTCAACACACTCTTTTAACTACACACCGGACACCCCTCCCCCCTGTTGGCATTGACGATGGAAGAACCCGAGATCACTTAACACTAACTAAACATTCAAAATCACCCGGAAATACAATAGTGCAATGGCAGGCATGGCTCAGGAATACACGCAAGGAACCCCCAACACTGGCAGAGATCCAACGTGACGAGGCCCGTAAGCTGTTGACGGTTGCGCGTGCCAAGGTGCTCGATCAGGCATGGCAGGATAGGAAGGCGGAATTGGCGTTGGAGCAGGCTCAAGGACGGCAGGCTATCTTAGGTTTGGCTTCTTCTGCATCAAAGGCGGGTAATCCAGAGGAGACAACAACATCAGCAGCGAGTAGTACGGATGAGGCAGATCCAGCCAAGAGTGCGGCGAAAAAGCAGATCGAGGAGAGAGAGGCGGCACGTAAAGGTTAGTTATCGAGAAGATTGGCGGTCGGTCATGGATATGTTCGATGGTGGTTTTCTGTGCTGCATGCTGACTTTTTCTTCATTGTCATTTTACCCTATTCTAGCTGGATTCAAGTCTCAGGTGCAACAGGGCGACTCGTTCGAACCACAAGCATGGTCTCCAGTGGCAACCCGTCGTCGCTGAAGCCAAAAAAAAAAAAGTCGAGATCATGTAATAAATGTCACGTGCAACATCAACCATGCCCTGGCACTTTTTTGCCCTAATCGTTCCTTGATCAGCTTTCAGTCCCCTCTCAAAACCATTTAACGACAATGAGCTCGCAGGAACAAGGACCAGCAGGAGTTTCAGGAATGGGATTAGATCACCCAAAACCAGTAGCATCCAATCCACCAAGTACGCAATTCACCAATAGACTGCTCGTGGCATCAGGGACCGCCTTCCTGACGGGTATCTTTGGTTCGCTCTGGTACCAGGGCCGACAGGAGAAGCGTAAAGGCATCAGTATGTGACAAAGCAAAAGCAATTGAGGCTTCTCAGGTCATGCGGCGCTATTTTATTTGTCTGGACGTTATACTCTCTATTTTCTGGACTTCATGCAAGGAATGGGCTGAACGTTGCTCAATGGCTGATACGCGGTTGAATTTGTACTTTCTCATCCTTGGAAATAGATCGGGGGGCGGCAGGAACACCAGTAGGACCTAGTTTGCAATCATTGAACGACCTCAAGATGGCAGAGTCACTATTGAAGGAAGGCAGATTGCTGGGCGTCAAGGCCTTTGCGATTGCGACGACCATGTGTATCTCGGGCGCGTTCCTTGTTGTTGGCGGCACTCGCTGGGCACTTGATGTGGAAACGGTAAGGAAGTTTATCAGCAGTTTGTCAGGCGGCCGTGTGATATTGCCTTTTGTCACTCGTAAGCAAAAGACTAGACCACTAAACACTCTGAGGTGGTGCGTGATTATGATGTGATAGATACCCGAGTTCTCGGCAAAGATGCGCGAGCTATTCCCTAAACAAAAGTCCAAGTTTGTGGATACGGTGGTTGGAGCGGACCGATCTATCTTTGGCGAGCCAACAACAACAGAAACATCATCCTCGTCAGGGGCAGGAGAGTCAGATGAGAAGGACTTGGATCATGAGGAGGATGTGAATATCTTGGGAAGGATTGAGAAGGAATTGCGGCGGTTAGAGACTGAAGAGTTGTCGCTTTTATCCACATCAACAGCTGCCCCGCCAATAGATGACCAGACTAAATAAAGTGTGAATGGTTTGATTCATTTCCGAGATCTCCCATCAGTGATTTAGCCCAGCAGCGTGCGGTGCGGACCAAGCCACAGAGCGAGAAAAAAAAATGATCCGTTGCGGGCGAGATTGTGTTGTCTATCCATTTTAATCAGTTCTTGTCCGAGGCATCTTACTGCTCACTGCCGCCTCTTTCCCTCTCTCCTCACAACTCAACTCTCTCTCAAAGCTGACACCCAGTCAACAAACCACTGACTCATCACTCGACAGGAAGCTCATCAAGTTAACCCTCTCAGCACTCAGCCATCAGCGCCAACTTTCTCCCTTCTCCCCATTCCACATCAACAACAGACACAATAGCATGGCATTCTCAGGAGCATTGACCTTGTCCGACTTGAACGACTTTATTTCGCCATCCCAGGCATGCATCAAACCCATCGAGGTCTCAAAGACCTCAGAGACCCAGGTTCGTTTTTTTTTCTTCTATTCAGCATCTTTACCACCTACAGTTGTTCATTCCTAAGCACAACCTGCGCAGTTTGCATTGTCCTTTTCTTTCTTCTTTTTCTTTTCCTGTTAAAGACAACTATGTGACTAATCCAAAAAAAAAAAATGGTGTCATATTCCTTTGATACGAACGTACCAACACTAGGGTGCGATCAAGGTCGATAACAGTGGATCGTACTATGAAGTGTCACAGGACGGATCGGAAACAAAGCTGGAGACGGCCACAATCAGTTTGAATGACTGCCTCGCTTGCAGGTAAAGGCCAGCACATTACAGAGATAAGCATTTGCTCGGAAAAAGAGGGATGTGTCAGGAAATCTCGGACAATCGAGAGAAGGCAAAAAAAAGAAGGTTTGACTAATCCCTCTACCTTTTTTTTTTCTTGAATGGTTTTTTAGTGGATGCATCACCTCAGCCGAGAGTGTCTTGGTCACACTACAATCTCAAGAAGAGCTGTATAGTATCCTCAAGCAGAACAAGATTGCCATTGAGGTAGACTAATACATCTACATCTCTTTGTAATATGATAGATGTTACTCAAAGATTGTCATGAAATACAGATCAGCCGTTTACTAATATTGTTACACGTTTATTTTTCTGTGCTACTAGACAAACGACCTAAGCACACATCGCACAGTGGTTGTCTCGATCTCCCCGCAGACTCGTGCGTCATTTGCAGCAAAATACCAACAGACACCATTGCAGGTCGCCCGCAAGTTGACCTGGTTCTTCAAGTCACTCGGAGTGCATTCGGTATTTGATACATCCTTTTCTAGAGATTTGGCACTCTTGGAGACTGGACGTGAGTTTGTGGAGCGGTACAGAAAAGCGATTGCCAAAGGCGTTCTTAAACCACCCAACATGAATGGAACTGCGGCATCCTCTTCGGAGGCGGCAGCGGCAGCAACATCAGGCGGTATGGAGGTCGATACACCAAAGCCTAGGAAGAGGATTATTCGGAGAGGAGCTGCTGCTACCAATGACGAGCCCGCAGTCACAGTCGAAACCGAGAGCGCCATGCCCATGCTCGCTTCCGCATGTCCAGGTAACGTCATGTTGCGACCTGAATGTGTGTTACAGCTCTGACATAATATCAACTAAAGGATATAGAACTAATGTTTGCATCTTTTCTTCGATGAACTTCCTAGGCTGGATTTGCTATGCGGAAAAGACACACGGATACATGCTGCCATACATCAGTGAGACCAAGTCTCCTCAGCAGATCATGGGCTCTATGGTCAAGAACCACTTTGGATCTCAGCTTGGCCTTAAGTAAGTTCCTTTGCTGCCATGAACTCGCTTGGTACATCAGAAATTGTATACAAAGACCACCTTTCTAATATTTGCGTTACATTTATTGCGTATAGCCCGGATCAGATTTACCATGTGTGTGTGATGCCATGTTACGACAAGAAGCTGGAGGCGTCGCGGTCAGACTTTTACTCGGACCTGTACCAGACTCGGGATGTCGACTGCGTCATCACATCAACAGAGGTCGAAAAGATGTTTGGGGAGCAAGGACAGACGGACATGTCTGTCTTTGGAGAAGTGGATCTTGACCTGGGCTACAACTCTGTGATCAAGGACCCCAACACGGGAGCAGACCAGGTTCTTATCGGAGCTAGTGGAAATGCCTCGGGTGGATTCCTGGAGTATGTAATGCAGTATGCCGCACGGGAGATCTTTGGAATTGATGGGGTGGATGTTGACAAGGCTGTAGGGGTTGAGGTCAAGACGGTCCGGAATTCGGATTTCAGGGAGGTGACGTTGGAGGTTCCTGGAAGCGGTGAGGTGCTACTCAAGTTTGCTGCCGCCTACGGGTTCAGGAACATCCAGAACTTGGTCCGTAAGGTCAAGACAGGCAAATCGCCCTACCACTTTGTAGAGGTCATGGCCTGCCCTTCTGGATGTATCAACGGAGGAGGCCAGCTTAAACCCCTTGGCGACAATTTTGTGGCGGTTCCGTTGAAAGGTTGGATTGCTCAGGTGGATGGGCAGTACCGCAACGGTGTCTTGGCACGGAAACCAGAAGAGAATCCTGTCCTTGAGCAATTATATCGCGAGTGGCTTGGTGGTGTTGATACACTAAAGGCGAGAGAGCAGTTGCGGACGGGCTATCATGCTGTTGAACAGAACTTGGTCAACCCTCTGGCTGTCAAGTGGTAGACTTTATTGACGTTGCCTAGACTTGTGATGCGATGGTGACTTGAAATATAAAAAAAAAAAAATCTAGAATACGTGATTTTGGCAATGGGCGCGGTGAGGGCAATGTTCGCGGGAAGGGCAATGTTCGTGGTGAAGGGCGATGTTCGTGGTGAGGGCAATGTTCGCGGTAATGGCAATGTTCGCGGTAAGGGTAATGATGAGTAAGAAGGTGGAACAAGTCGTTGATAATGACGGCAGATGGCACAAACCCTTTTTCTGTTTTGTGCCCCTGGAAAAGTGTCATCATTTGTTGACATCTTGCCTTTTTTTTCCTTCCTGGTCTCTCTTTGGACATGAGGCATTGATCGCTGGCTGGAAATAGAAGTGTGTGGGTCATGCGCCTAACGTCGGACCTTTGTTGGGTATGGAACAAAATGAAACGATTGACAGGGCGTAGAAGATGAGAGGAGGAAGAAATGGAGTGGGAGGGAGATAGGGGGGGGGGGGGAGCACAGAAACGCATAAAAGTCAAAGTCAACGCCATTGGGGCGAGGTGCATCGGGACAAACCACTTGACGCCCTCATCACAGCCGCTCCCTTATCACAAGTGGCAGGGTTAAAAATAACGCATGAAATTTTGTTATGTTTGTCAGAAGCTGATCTGGGCGCGAAAACATGTTTACGTGTTTACGTATTTCTTCGTTCATGATGCTGTGTTTTTTTCGCTCTTTTGGGGTTCATGAGAAGGGGGAAAGGGGTGGATGTTCCCATTTTAGGTGTTTGGAAGGCAGGCGGACAAAACAACGATGAGGTCCGAGCAGACAAATACATGAGAGATGGATTCTTTGCTCATGTGTCAGTTTGCTTGACCCCCTCAAGGCTTTTTCATGATTGATGATTCATGATTAATGATTGATGAAGGAGGGGGGCCAAGGCAGGTGCGGGTACACGAGGCCTTTTGGCTTTGCAAGGACATCAATCACGTTGCGTGTTTGAGAATCCTCAAAGGAGTCGTAACAAAGGGAGCATAAAAGATATCTCCTTGATTGGCTCTCTCCTCTCTATTGATATTGTGAATGGGACTCCTTAGGGAGTTCATTCTTGTCTGGCTCGAGGGATATCAGAAAAGGTACGTTGTCGCTGTTGTTGTTGATGTTCACTCCTGGCTCTCAGTATTTTTATGCGTGGTTGGAATAGGAAGGAGAGTGGTTGCCAAAAAAAAAAAAAAAAGAGCGCATTCTATTTGTGAGTATTCGCGCTCGATGAGAGAGCAATGAAAGCTCTTTTGTCTACGATAGACACCATTCCACACCTCACACAACAGGATTAAAACAGCTTCCTGGAAGAATTTTTTGCTACTAGGATATGTGGTGACCGAGTAAAGAGCCTTGTAAAAATAAGCATTTGCGCCACACCAAAAGAGCCATAGTACTGTACACACCTTCATACACATTGAGCCAACGGCCTTATTGCGCGCTTCGGGAGTACTCGAGATGAAGGATACGGGTAAATCATCTTGATGTTTCTGATAAAGGCGAGTGTGAATATATGTATGGTGCCTGAGTAAGGGCGCATCACATTCTTGACACCTCAACTGACAGGCATGTCACACCTAATTACTCTACCTCCTTGCTCTCCTTCTTCCTCGTCTCCAGTTCTTGTATTTCCATTTTTTCAAATGTGCTGCACGTTCCTGAAAGTTGTTGCGACTCCTGATGAACGGGGGTGTGGGGCCAATTTATCCTGAGATTGAGACCTCTGTGATTCAAGTAGCCCTCGTTTCGTTGTGCTTGACTCTCTTTCTTTGTCCATCTCCATGTGGGGGTGCTTTGTCTTACTCCGGCAGATGGAGCTGGAGTAATCCCCTCCGTTCAAGTTGATTAACTTGGGTAAAAAATATACATCCGGAAGGGAACATACGAGGGACTGTAGAGCTAGGCCGATTACAAGAGCAAAAGAGTGACAATGCTAGCGAAGAAAAGACTATTGCTTACCTCTGTTGCCAGCACTGATTCGGGAATAGCATGTTTTTCTAATGGGCTATTACAATCTGCTAGTGATCTACCCGTACACAAGTCGGCTGTTGTTAGTTCTCTTGGTCGTGTATGACCACGATGTGATGATAACGAAGGTAAACACAACAACAATCTAATAATAAACGACCATGCCTTTTCTTATGTTATTCTGTTACTCTAAGAAACCGCCTTTTTTGTATGCTTATGTCGTCCTCGATGTCTGTGTCCCTTTTTTCATGTATTGAATTCCTGTTTGTCTATTGTTACTCCTGAAGGGAGAGAGCGGAGAAAGAGAGTGAGGCAAAAAGGTCAGCTAAAATAAACGCCCAAAAAAAAAAGAGAGAGTAAGGGGGTTCTTGTGTCGAACTGACGAAGCTGACCTTTTACTCTCGCTTCCACTCCTGAAAACTGCCCGGCCTGTTTGTTTGTCCGATCCTGCGATCTCTATAAAAACGGGGCGGATCCTTCTCCTTGCGCCTCTTCTCTTTTCAATCTTTCTCCACTCTTACCCTCTGTACTTTTCTCCCTCTTCATCTCACTCCCTTCATCCTTTACCGATCTATTCCTCCAAAAACCTCCTGTTCCTCGAACCAACAACTCCATTCTCTACATCACTTCACCTCCTCACAACAACAACACACACACATCAAAAGCAACCATGTTCATGAAGAAGGCCCTCCTCATCGCTGCCCTCGCCGCCGCCCCCGCCACCGTCCTGGCCTACGAACCAGTGACCTGCACAACAAAGAACGCGACCCAGCCCATCATCACTTCCATCGACTCTGCCAGCCAATTCTGCACCTTCATGACCGGATACGGAGTCGCCCCCGTCGCCCCCAACGAAGGCTGTGGAGCTGTCTACTGTTACGGCAAACAAACGAACGGTGGTCTCAAAATGCCCGATGGTTACATTCTTTCTACCAATTACCTCAAGAACGATACCGCCCAGTATGTCCAGGTGACTGGATGTATCGACTCTGCGGTGTGGGCCCAGGATCCCTTGGACGATGGTGGACAGATGGATTCGCACGGATGGCCTTATTCTTGTGCCGGGTACAACAAGTTTGTGTCGCTGCTTGAGCCTGCGACGAATACCTTCTGTATTCGCTGCTGTATGACGACCGATAACTCTGACTGCAACACCAGTAAGTTTCTCATTCATTCATTCTCCTGCTTTTGCTTGTGCGTTTCGATCCCTATCCTCGCTTTAATCTTTCCAAAAGGAGATGCAATGCACCCTGTCCAACTGAACAATTTGTGACAAAATAAATCCACTCCTCCCTGTCCAACCGCACACCAATCACCATCCATTCAGCATCCGCCCAAACAAACAATCGAAATTAATGCAATGTACCTCTCCCCGTTATTTGTTACAAAACGAATAGGCATCTCGACAAAGGGCTGCTGGAACGTCGTTCCCGGCACCTACACCATGGCCGACGGATCCGCCTGCAAGCCCCCCGCAGGCTCTAACACCACCGCCACCCCTACCGCCCCCATCATCACCACCGGAACCGCCACCGCCTCCATCCCCGGTGCCTCTGTCTCTTCCAGTGCTGGTGCCGGTGCTAGTGCTGGTGCCGGTGCAGGTGCCAGTGCAGGTGCAGGTGCCTCCCCCACCGGATCCAACCCTACCAACAAGAACGCTGCTGGTTCTATTGAGGCTTCTTCGGCGACTACCTTGTTTGCTGGTGTTGCTGCTGCCCTTGTTGCCGTTGCCGCCGCTGCCATCTAAAAAAATATCCTTGAGGGACCATCCTTTATCTAGGCATTGGCTTTTTTGTTATTTATCTCACTGTTTTAGCTACCTTACGACTACCTTCCTCTTCCCTCTACTCCTACAAGAAAAAAAACTACATGCATTTGCATATCTCTACTCCATTCTCATACGTCACCCATCTATCATCCTTTGTGCAAAAACACTCAATAATAAACGAATCAACCACAATAAACAACCACTGTCCGATTGCTTTTGTTACGATATGCAAATGTCCAGCTGACAGGTGGTTCAGTTACCAGGGATACATGTTGGACATACAGAAACCCAGGGATGGGATATTGTACTAGTCCAACTGGTCTTTTGATTGCCTTAATGTAATAAATGCTCACCAGCCTAGGAGTTACCTAGTGCCATGAGCTTCTTTTCTCATTCCATTTTTGTTTCTTTTTGGCACTAAGCAAAACAACATCATTTCTGTGAGTTGCAGACTTGGATAGCCAGATTCTATCAACAAGGGCGTTGAATTTAGACCCAGAACTGAATATGATTGAGGGTGGGTTCTGTCTAATATTAGGGTGGGAAGAACCTGGTTCCATTTTTTTTTTCTCTTTAACTTGCAACTTAACATCTCTTTCAACTCCATTCTCCAGGGATTGACCATACTTGACGGAAAAAAAAAAGGGTTTTTTGAGAGCAAATACCTCTTCACGACTGTGCACAGTCATGTATTTTCCCCGGGTAAATTCATACCTGCCAGGGGACAAATGAGAGAGAGTCTAGCAAAATGATTGTTCTTTACGTCTTTTCACTCAAACGTATCTGTTATGGCTCCAGTGGGCGTTATGTTTTTGCTTTCATTTTTTTTCCTTTCTCCGGTCATTCATTGGTGACGATTCTAACCTTCTATTTTCCTTTGTGCAGGCTAGGCGAAGCGCGAGACGGCTAGTGAGGTCGAATAGAATACCCCCTTGGTTTGACTCAAAACTCTGTACCTGAATTTAGGGCGTTGACCATCGATGTGCAAGGGTGTAGGGGAGCGACGGAAGGGGGTACAACACAAAGACATTCCACCCGCTGCAAAATGACTCCCAAGGAAGGTGTTACCTTGTGAACGAAACTGTTGTCTCTGGCTGGTGTAATAAAAACACACAGCCAGGGTCTCAAAACAGCAGGATAAAGCTTTTTTTTTTTTTTTTTTTGCAAGATAACAGGTTAAGGGTTTTGTGACTTCGTTTCAATTTTCTTTATTTGGTGGTCTAGACCCCTGGAACTGCTCGAATTGTCTCACATTTGGGATTGGCTGGTTTGATTGTTCGTCTGATTGACTTGTTGTTCGGCTGCATCTCCTTTCCTCATCGCTCATCATCCCACTTCCGACAAACACCAACCCTATGGTACTAAACAACAACCACAAGCTATACCTATCCCATGCACTAACATCATGGGTCGACCGCTCCTTCGAATTCGCGTCCTACCTCCTCATCTCAAAAATCTACACCTCCTCCCTCCTCCAAGCCTCCGTCTACGGTCTCACCACCACCCTTACGGCCCTCATCCTCAGTAACCAGATTGGCAACTGGATCAATATTCTCTCGAGGTTGAATACTTATCGAGTCACGCTCCTGATCCAGAAGATTAGTATTGTTGTTAGTACTGTACTCTTCTACTACCTCCTCGTCCTCAATAACAACAACAACATCGACGACAGCGGTGGAACACTACATAGATCGAGCAATCGACTGTACGCGGTGATAACCGTCCTAGGATGCACGCTCAAGCTGTCTTTCATCGGGAATTGTATTGCGATCGAGAAGGACTGGGCGTTTGTTATCTCGGAGGGTCATCTCGAGGTCCTTCTGCCGACCATGAGAAGGATCGATCTGGTCTGCAAGACCGTCTCGCCTGTCTTTGTAGGGTTCCTACTCGCAGCTCCCTCGCCCCTCGTCGCCACAATCGTCATCTGTGCCTGGACTGCTGTCTCGGCTGTGGTGGAGTATATCCTTGTCAGTCAGATCTATAATGACGTTCCTGCACTCCACTCCCGAGCGCCATATACACCACCAACACTAACAACATCAGCAACTCAAGCAGAGTCGAACCAACAGGAACAGGAGGAAGAAGCATCAGTCCCTGTCAGCTTCCGAGAATATATCCACCACAAGACATTCCTGATAACCCTCTCCGTCGGGATGCTCTACATCAACGTCCTCTCCTTTGGCGGCCCCATGACCTCCTACCTGGCCATGATCGGCTACAGCAACAGCCTCCTTGGTATCATGAAAGCTGTCTCAGGAATAATGGGCGTCGCAGGTACCTATGCCCAACCCTTGCTCTCCAAGCGAATCGGCAACGTCCGCACGGGTCTCTGGTCCATTTGGCAACTCTCCCTCTCTCTCTCCCTCGTACTCATCGCCATCGTCAACAAAGCCCACGACACCCCTACAACCACATCTGTGTTGATATTCGGCGGTATGGCGGTCAGTCGCTTGGGGCTATGGATGTTTGACATTGCAGAGTCGCTGATCCTTCAAGAATACACTTCGTCAAGTCACATCACGAGTATCACTGGGTGGCAGTACAGTACGTGTAATCTGTTTGACCTGTTGCAGTATGTGTTGACGATTGTATGGTCGGATCCGGCGGTGTTTGTGGTACCGACTGGTATTTCTGTAGGGGTTGTTGTGGCTGCTGCGGGGGTGTACACAGGCTTTGTGTGGAAGGATAGAGGCCATTTGTTGCATCACATCAAGTTGAAGTAGACTCTGTGTCCTCTCTCCCCTCCCCCTCTTTTTTTTTTCTTGGTCGCTGTCACGAAAAAACACGCTAGTCAAGAATAAAACGCGAAAACTAAAACTTATATACTTTTTCTACCAGGGGCTTGTTCCCCTGTCCTTATCTTCTTTTCCTTTTGATCGACTTTTGCATCTGATGGGAAAAGACGAAAAACGTGCGCGGATGAGTGATGATTGGTAAAGGGAAGGAAGACCATTGTGGGGGCGGTGCTCACAATCCCCCTTGTTTTAAAACCAAGTGGGTGTTGTGGTCGCTGTTGTTTCCACAAAGTTGATTTTTGATGCAACGCAACAGCGCACTTTGTTCTGAGTTGAAATCATAATTATCATCTTCCTTATTTTGTTTGTAGATGTTTATGTTTGTGAATGGATGGATGTTTTTTCATGAGCAAAAAACGGGGACATGATGGAAGGGCGGCGTTCTTCCCTGGTTCCCATCAAACAAAGTTGACCAAAGGCCCTGGGGCGGCTAGCAACTCATAAACCTTTTCTTTCTTTTCGTTTGGACTGCAAACATCACACATCATAACAATTAGGAGACATTTCCATCCACCTACAGTACCTTTTTTTTTCTGGTATTGTGCTGAGTCATGGTGAGGAGGACATAAATGGCGTACAGTACAGGTAACAGGATGATCGGGGAGATATACGGTTCTGTGTAAGGATTGACGGGAGGGTTGAAGGGAACCGGGTGGCGTTGAAGGTCAGGTGTGGACCGGTGGGGGTGCCGTAAAAGTGTTATTTCCATAAGCAGGAGAGTGTGAAGAGGGGCAGGCCGGAGGGGGCGGTTAGGGATAAGTTGGAGTACTGGGATTGTGTTGCTTGGTAGTTGGTTGTAGTAGTAAATGACGTTAGCTTCTAGAGCTAGCATAGGAGTGAAGGAGGAAGACGCGTAACCTTTTTTATCTCTAATGTAAGGTTTTTTGCTAGTTACATCTGTACATCACAACAGTCGATCCCTGCACTTTGTTTACCAAAGATAAAGGATCACAAGACGAGGATGGAGATAAGACGAACAGGAACCTGATTAAGACGAAGTGTAACCGAACCCAAGTACAAAGTACAAGCACAAACACCAACGCAAACACACAAAAAAAAAGACCAAGGTTTGAGAGCCACAATTCATACTCAGATGTAAAAGAGGCCCGCTCATCAGGCAACATTCACCATCACCCATCATACTTTCCCATCACAACATCCCCCTTCCTTTCCTTCTTCTATCTGAGATGAAGTCTTCGACTTTTTTTTGTTGCTGCCTTGGCCGCGAGCGTTGCCTCTGAACTGCCGACTGGAAATACAGTGGCTACCACCCTCTAGGTAATACCTAGGCTTTCGTTTGTAAACAAAAAAAAAAGCTCAGCCCTGAAATAAGCTTAATGACCAACGATTCTTTCTTCCTTCACTCCTTTTTTTTTTTCTTCGCCTCGAGAACAAACACAATCAGAAAAGAGAAACAAATGCATGCAGAACACAACCAAACACTCCATGCTGGAGCATGAGAGCCGCAAATGTACTGTACTCAGGGGTATAAAAAGTGCTTCCTCATCAGACGTTTGCATCTATAGCTCTCCCTTACCATATACCACTCCTCCCTTGCCTTTTTCTCTCCGCCCAACAAACACACACGTATATTCGCTTTCACTCCTGCCATGAGATGAAGCTCTCCGTCTTGGTTGCCGCTTTTGCCGCGTCTGTTGTCTCCGCTTTGCCTGCTAGCAGCACCACCCTGTAAATCTCACGCGCTCCCCCTTCCATGGCATTATACAGTACAATAGATTGCTACGGTTGCGATCGCAACCGGCACTTTTGTGTGACCTTTGATGGAATAAAAGAGAACAGAGAGCGGTCACAGCTTTCATTGGAGTTCAGGTAGCAGTTTTATACCCATGTCTCGGAGAATGCTAGGTTCCTAGAATCGCACCCTGGTGCTCTGAAGGACAACTTTGAGCGCTAGGATTATCTTAATTCCAAATGAGTTAAAGGTCGTACAGAGAAAGTACAGTGCTGTAGTAGGAAGTAGGAAAACCCAGTATCTCATTTCAATATATTGTTTTCTTTATTTCATGTCTATGATTCACAACGGGGCTTTTCTCGTCTTCATCTTTTTGCTGAAGAAGAAGAAGAGGTCAATGATGATGTATTAGAATAATGACACATCGAAAGCGAAGAAGAAAAAGAGAATCGAGATATATGCACATGCACGAACACAAACACAAAGACAAAAGACCCAGAATTCAAGGCGAGCAATTGAGAGCAAACATATCCGGGGTAAGGTATAAAAGAGGCCTGATCCTTTCGCTCTCAACATCCGCCAACCCGACCAACCCGACCAACGTCCAACCTTTTTCTCATCACATACCTCTCTTCTCAACCGCATCATTCTCTCCCCTCCAAACAAACACACAAACACACACAAATACCTCTGCTCCAAGATGAAAATTGCCGTTCTGGTTGCCGCTTTTGTCGCATCTGTTGTTTATGCCTTGCCTACGGGCAACACCACCCTGTAAGTAACATTTCACTCCTTCTTCAAGCGCGTTACGAAGTACAGCTGACAGAAAGCTAAAATGACCGACCATTCTTCCCCCCCCCCCCTCTTCCTCCTTTGTCGTTGAAAAAAACTGATAATATAGCTCAACATCTTTGACACCACGCCGTGGAGCAGCACCAACAGCAGCTGGATGTCATAGCACAACCCTCCTCTGGGGCGTCCAACGAATGACGCCATACGCCGATGGCGCAGCTCGAGTCAAAAATATGTTCGTGCTTTTCATAGATTACAGCACGAGTTCTATCGCTACGTTGGGACACATCACCCGGGAGTATGGCCGCGATTACCAACAGTGCGATCTAAAGGGGTTGATTTGTGTGAAGTTTGATGGATGGAGGGAAAAGAACCCACGGGTGGCCTTAAACTATAATTTAAAGTGGTATCTTCATGCTATCGAGAATGGAAAGAATGCTGATGTGCCAATTGGACCCGTGAGGGAGACTTTTGAATACTGGGACTGTGTTGATTAGAGGTAGTAGGAGGAGAGAGCCTGAGGAGGAGGACGAGGAGGAAGGAGTCGTAGAGAGCGTGTGTGTAGCGCAAGAGGAATTGCGAGAACGCACGCTTTTTCTGAATAATACATGCACAGTGCAAATGCAATCAAAAGCACGAACACAAACACAAGCACAAACACAAACTCTATCGACCGTGTCAGTCTTGAGTGTGAGGTCCGGAAACATGCCCGGGTATAAAAACGGGCCCCTCTTCATCTGCCCCCCCTCCCAACATCAACCGAACCGACCAACCATCCAAACTTTCCCATTACACACTCTCCTTTTTTCTTCTCTTGGCAACAAACCTGCACATCTACACACACACATTCAACAACCCTATTCGAGATGAGACTCACCGTTCTAGCTACCGTCTTCATTGCAAGCGTCGGGTCTGCCTTGCCTGCTAACAACACCACCCTCTACCTTCCGTATTCAAGCTCTGGCTTCGCAATGTAAAAAACAACAACAACAACAACAATAACAAATAGCACAGCATGAAACAGGGCAGAATCGATTGACAATCCTTCACCCTTATTCATATCTCAACTTCTTTAACCAAACGGTGGAGCATCAACAGCAGCCGAATGCCACAGCTCAACACTCGAATGGTCGATCGACCGACCGATAGATCCACAACAACCTGATGGCAAAGTGCACGTCTCAAACATGTTCGATCTTGTCGTATCCCCAAGTACCGGTGCGGTCTTTTGGGTGGAGTATACCACCCCCGGAGTATGGCCGCGATTTACTACTACCGATGCGGTTTTCAAAAGATCCTGTGTGTCGAGTTTGATGGATGGAAGGGAAGGCAAAGCCAAAGGTCTCGTTCAAGTTTAACGGCAGGTGGTATCGCCATTTGGTCGAGAATAAGCGAATTCCGGCAATTTCAAAGTTGAACGTGCGGCCTTTTTATTCACCGCGTCTGACCGCTTTCTCTGACGTCCTCTTCGATAAGGTCGGTATGAACCGGTCACGGAAAGCTAAATGGTCGTAAGTAGTACAGTTGAACGAAGGTCCACAAGAGCCCATTGAATCAGTAGTCATGCCATGTTAAGACCATTAAAGGTGTTTATGGAGAGAAATTGTAGGACAAGATTTATTCAAAGGTATATTGATGTTGATCGCGATTCGACAAAAAGTTGCTAATCCTGGCTGCCAGATACTTAGAAGCACTTGCGGTGAACGATGGAGGCACCAGACTCTTCGTACTCCTGCTTGGAGATCCACAAATTCTGGAAGGTAGAGAGGGAAGCCAGGATGGATCCTCCGATCCAGACAGAGTACTTGCGCTCTGGGGGATCAATAACCTTGACCTTCATCGACCTGGGGACCATACTGGCGATCTCCTCCCGCATGCGGTCGGCAATACCGGGGAACATGGTGGTACCGCCAGACATGACAATGTTTCCGAACAAATCGCGACGGATACCTTCATCTGTCATCATGATTGAGTTGAAGGTAGTCTCGTGGATGCCGAGATCTTCATAACCCGAGAACGAGGGCTGGAAGAGGGCCTCGGGGGCACAGAAACGCTCGTTACCGATGGTGATGACCTGACCGTCGGGAAGCTCGTATGACTTCTCGAGGGCAGAGGACCTGGCAGCGGTCTGCATCTCCTGCTCGAAGTCGAGGGCGACGTAGCAGAGCTTCTCCTTGATGTCATTAACGATTTTGAGCTCGGCAGAGGTGAAGGGGTAACCACTCTCTATGAGGATTTTCATGAGGTTGTCGGTCAAGTCACGACCAGCGGAATTGAGGTGGAGAATGGCGTGGGGGAGAGCGAAACCCTCGTAGATGGGCATGGCGTGACCGACACCATAACCACAGTCGACGGTCATACCGGTGGTACGGCCGGAAGCGTAGAGGGAGAGGACGCCATGGATGGAGAGGTAGAAGGCGGGGGAGTTGAAGGTCTCGAACATGATCTGGGTCGTCTTTTCGCGTTTCTCCTTGATGTTGAGGGGACACTCGGTCATGAGGATGGGGTGCTCCTCGGGGGCAACGCGGAGCTCGTTGTATAAGGTGTGATGCCAGATCTTCTCCATGGCGTCCCAATTGGTGACAATACCGTTCTCGATGGGGTAGGTCAAGGAGAGGATACCACGCTTGGACTGAGCCTCATCACCGACAAAGGAGTCATTCTTACCCTGGCGATGGGGGCGACCTACGATCTAATGAATCCATACGAAGAAATGTCAAGAACAACGTGTGAGTTGGGTCTGTTTTGTTTTCATCAAACGGTGATTTCCTTTGTGAGAACCCTCGCAAGTCGACGAGTCGAATGGAAACCGAAGGGAATGCAACTTTCTTTTCCATTTTTGCTTTGGGGTCCAGGGATCGACTTGTAATTTGATGCATGAATATTTCTCACAACGTCACAACTTCCCCCCACTCTCTTCTGTTTTACTACTTGTTACATGTGCCACCGTCGTTGGACTTACCGAGGGGAAAACGGCGCGGGGAGCATCATCACCGGCGAAACCGGCTTTGATCATACCGGAACCGTTATCAACAACAAGGGCAGCAACTTCTTCTTCCTATAAAGTGCAAGTATGAGTGAAAGTGTGTGCGAGAGAGAGAGAGAGAGCACAAACGACAAAAAACAGAGAGAGATTTTGTTAGAAAAGCTATTTCTAGTTCCTGCAGTGCAGTGCGGATTGGAGCAGAATAAAAAAAATGGTGCCCATATTGTAATGTATCATCGTCTGAGGTTGAAGAAAAGGGCAGGCTTCTCGACACCGAAACCTACCATTCTGATAACGAAGCGACACAAAGGAATGCGAAAAGAAAAGGAGAGAGTAAAGAGATGGTTAGTTGGTTGTACTATGATCACAAACGCGTCCTTATCGACCGTGAGAAATGCAGCTGTTGCAGAGGGGGGAAGTCAAAAAAAAGGAGAAGTGGAAAAGAGAGGACTGAAAGGTATAGCCCTGGGAGGGGGAGCGACAGAACGATAAAACGTTGTTAACAACAGAACGGAGATGATGGAAGGCGAGAGGAGAGAGAACAGACAAAGCTAAACCCTGCAAGGAAGGCGCACAATAGTTCAACCAAGGTCGATACAGTCCAAAAAGATAGCAGGCAGTCCAGTAACCGTGACACGGTGATAGCGAGGGTGTGAAGAGAATACAAGATGACTGCAAGGCGTGTGCAGGTGCGTGTGGAGAATTGAAGGTAGAGACCAGGAGAAAAGACGAAGAGGTGCCACGGCACAAAGATAACAATAAGCATGAGAACGAACGACGACGATGATGATAAGGGCAGAACGTACTTTGTGTGTGTGTGTGTGGGTGAGTAGGGGAGAGAAGAGAAAAGAGAATGAAATTCGTACCCATGGGCCACGTCGCAACTGTTTTTTAAAATTGCAAGTACATACACAACGAAACGTCATTCGTCGTTTGACTGTGTGAATCAGGGCCTTGACCTGGCCAAGGCGACGGAGCGAATAGATACACATACGCACAGATCTTCTACCTGACAAGTGCGCATGTTCATGGCGAAATTGTGATATGTGATGCTTTGGAATGATTCGATGGTAATGGTCGTTTCTGGAGGCAAAGACAAAGTTGAAGTGCCACCATGATCGAAATACCTACAAGGTGGCGGCGCAGACATCCAATCGGCAACCTCATTGGACTTGAATTTACGCACAGGCACCGTGACAGTTCTATCGGAAATATGAGAGCGCAGTCGTTGAAGACGACGCGCCTTATGGTTATGTAAAGACAGGGGACCAATGCAATAGCCTATGCGAAGTGTGTTGTGTGTGAGACATCAAAGAGAAAGTACCTTGATCAAGTACCCTTCCTCCCCCCCTCCTTCTCGCTGTTCATGTCCCATGGACTGTGACACTGCTGTACTGTGGACAGAGAGAATGGCGCACTTCAGGGGAAGGATTTGCCCATAAAGTGCGGTCCTCCATTCCAGCCAATCAGACGTGTTCAATTTGTCCATCTGATAACAATGAACATACGCCGCACAAATAAGGTATCGTCTCTTCCTTCTTCGTCAACTCTTTCCTTCAACTCTTTCTTCTTTCTTCTTTCTTCTTTCTTCTTTCCCCCCCACCTCATTCTTTTCGTCTTTCTCTCTGCTTCCTTCCTTCCTTCCTCTCTTACTCATCAAACACTTTCTCCATCTCTCCATCTCCAAAAAACATGCAGATCAGCGCAGACTCAGACCACCGCCCCGCTGCATCCGGCCCAGTTCCATACACCAACACCTCGACTTCGTCCAATGCCGACCTGCAATCCGACTACGACAACGAGATCAAGGAATTCCACTTTCACCTCTACTGGTTCCAGAACAACAAGGCCTCACACGAGTCCGCCGTCAAACTGCGCGACCGGATCCTCGAACTCGTCCGTCAGGGGTTCTTCCAAGTGGTCCCCCTCAAAAACGGTGTCAATACCTCCCCTAGAGGTCCTCACCCTATTGGAAGTTATGAGGTTTGGTGTGCGAGGGAGGATTTCGCACGTTGCTATTCCTGGTTTGTGTTGAACAGGGGCCCACATTCGATTCTGATCCATCCCTTGACGAGGGAGGAGTTGGCCGATCATTCTTCGAGGGCTACTTGGTTGGGGACTCCTGTGCCTTTGGATTTCACGGGATTGAGTCCTCATCTTGACCATACTCCTTCGCAGTATCCCGAGCTCGGTCTTGGTTACAATGCCAAGAAGTAATCTTGGTTGATTGACTGGAAGGAAGGGAGAGAGAGGACGACACAAGGACGAGGACGAGGACGAGTTCAGAAGGAAGGGAGCAAGCAGCAGGACGAGTAACAGCAGTAGAGCACACACCGTGGGAACCTCACACCAGAGCCGCCCTTCCTTTTTATTGGCACTCTCCCACATACCCCTTCTCTCTCAAACACACACTACCACAAAAAACACACACACACGCCATTTTTTTCTTCTGTACATACATGAAATAAAACAAAAAAAAGAGCAATGGGTCCAAATAAGGTAGCGAACGGTAGACACAGGTGGAAACGCACTTCAGAGCGTCGTGCAGCTGGCCCCTAGTAAATGCACAGAAAAGGTCCTCAAGTATGTGCGCAGAAAAGGTCCTCATCCCTTTTTATATTTGGAAGGAGTATTGGGTAAGGTCACAAACGATTGGGACGATGACCTCAAGGAAGAAGGCGACTGGATGACAAGGAAAGATACCCTTGTTTCCATGGTTCAGAGTTGCCGTCACCTGCCACCTATCAGCCACTAACCTGGGTACAGGGTACTGGGCACTGGGTCCTAGGTGCTGAGTTGCCTGGGGTCCCCAGGTCGCCACTGGGTTAGGCAATTGATGCTAGCGGAGTTAATTCATGGTGGCTGACTGTTGACATAGGTTTATAACGACAGAAGAAGAAGACGAAGGCGCTGGTTGCCTGCACCTGAACCTTGACTGTGTGCCAGGAGCTATGTACCGTGAGCTGTGTGCCGGGCTGGTGGGCTGTTGGTTTGGGGTCTCACAACTCCGCATAGGGCTGACTTTTTTATTGTTTGCTGGTCATCAAAAAACAAACAAACGAGGAGCGAGATCGAGATAGGGATAAAAGCGTAAGAGCGCGAGATGGAGGAGGAGCGACAACGGCTTTTTCTTCATCTTCGACTCGTGCTCTGGGCTGGCTACGTCCATTGATGTGGCTTGCATTGGAGAATTGAGCGACTGTGCGCACGAGGGTTTGTTTTGGTCTAGTGGTTGAAAGAGGAGGGAAGGGGCTAACACCCACATTTGACAGTAAAGTGAGTGAAGAGAGTAAAAGAGAGTCGAGGAAAGCACGACAAAGCCAGGGTGAGAATGGTCGTTCTGCATTCTTTCTTGTCATGTGGAGCTACTTCTTGTTGGTGTGTGTGATCCTTTGTACTCACAAGTGGGAATGAAGCGTGTGTTCAAGCAGGAGCGTGGAGAGGGGTGTGGGTGTGAAGAGGTGGGTACAAGAGAGCGTTAACCTTGAAGTGCCTTTCCCTCGGGTCTCAACCTTTCCCGCTCTTTCCTTTTCCTTTCCCTTTTTCTTTTCTTCTCTTTCTTATTTCCCTTTCTTGATCCCTTTGCTTTCTTCCTTCCCCTCATCACTTTTCCACTCCATCAACCCAACGACATAAAGGATCAGTCTCGGAATGTACCCGAACCCATACCAGAACAACCAGCAAGGAGGCCAATACCCTCCTCCAGGCTCAGGAGCCCCCCAGCAGGCCTATGCTCCCCCCACGAATGCTCCACCTTCAATGTACCCTGCCCCCGGAGGTCCGCCTTACCAACCGCAGACCGCATACCAACCGCCCACCGCATACCAGCCCCTTGCAGGCTACCCACCCCAGCAGCAGGCAACGCCAGGTTACCCCGGCGGCACGATGTACCCACCACTCCCTCAACCCGGCGCACCCCCTGCAGGAGGAGCTTACGCAGGAGGAGCCTACCCACCCCCCGCCCAGCTTCCTTTTAGCGGAATGCCCGCTGCTGTTCCTACGCCCAACCCTTCGGGAGGAGGAGGAATGCCCATGAGCATGCCCATGAGCATGCCCATGAGCATGCCCAGCCCACACCAGTATGGTCAACAACCTGCATACCCTCAGCACCAGCCCGTCCAGAACCAATACTCCCAGGGAAACATGGTCCCGCCTTTCTCCCCTGTCCAGCCCAACAGCAGCCCTTACGGACAACCCGCCTACCCTCCTCAACCTTCTCAACATCAACCACCTACGATGAACCCTTCGACGACATATGGATTCTTGTGCGGACCTTTGCTCCGATACCAAAACATGGATTTGCACCAGGGCAACTGGTTGGGTTCTGTCTTGATGGTCTCGAAGCCCGATCCTCATGGACAACAGGGTCCTCCTCCCGTCTTGACCTGGTCCGATGGTCGTAGCCATCCTCAGCAGGTTACAGGACTGGCTATTGACGGATACAACCAGTCGATCTTTTGGCGATTCGCTCTGGTTATCCCTCAGGACCCTCAAGTCACCAAGAAGATCACCTACTCTATTAACGGAGGCTCCAGCTACTGGTTTTTCGTTGCCGGACGGAGCGAGTCCTTCCGCTGGATGTTTTATTCTTGCAATGGTTTCTCGTCCGCTACGGATTCAGGTAACGTCTCGTTGTTATTGTTTTTTTTAGGTGTCTTTTGGATTTTAGTTGCCTTTTGGATTTTAGTTGCGAGTCGTGTTGTTTTTTTGAGAGCATTTTTGTTGCTTTGGAGTGGTTTGTGGATAGGACCGACTGAGACGATGCAAACATTGCGTGTTAGTCGGCATGTGGGCCTGCAGGAACAGTTGCCATGGATTACAGTGGACACAACACGAACAAAGGCGAACGAACAGACAGGACAATGGCCTGCCCATTCGAGTTGTTTTTACTTTCTTATCAGTCCAGCGGGGGAACAACTTTTCCCTTCCTTTCGGTGACATTTTAGTCACCGAGATCTCGCTGTCTGTTTGTCTGACTGTCAGCTGCATACTATGTATCTGCCAACGCACTCCAAAACAGACAAACAAACCGAGGAATTACGTTTTTTATTTCTCTAACCGACCCTCTTCCCGCATTTTCTTTTTTCCGCATTTTTCTTTGGACCTCACTCCTTAGTCGCGATTGGAGGAGCGAACCCGTTGTGGAACGATGCACTGGCCAAGCACACCGAACACCCCTACCATGTCATGGTCGGAGGCGGCGACCAACTTTATTGTGATTCCCTTCTGGATGAGCCCGAGATGAAGGAGTGGTTGTCCGGAACCATCTCAGAGCGTGAGAAGGCTACCTGTAAGCCTCATTGGGTTCATGCGATTGAAAAGTATTACTTTAACCGGTATTGTACTTGGTTCTCCCAGGGCACTTTTGGCCAGGCGCTTGCTGCTATCCCTACTGTCAACATGTGGGATGATCACGAGTAAGTTTTTTTTTGGGTTTTCGTTCGGAGTTTTGAAGGGCGATGAGGTGTAATGGAGTAGCCTTGGTGCCACAGCCGTCTGCTGTTCTCTTTTTTTTTTTTTTTTTTTTTTTTCTTTCCTAACGTTTATTGTTCTTCATGACAAATTAGCACGATCGACGGATACGGATCGTATCCCGAGGCGACGATGAAATCCTCCGTCATCACAACCATCGGCGCTGTCTCTCGTAAATTCTACCTCCTCTTCCAACAGCACACAACACCCGCCCTCGTCCCCCACCACGGATTCTTCTCTGCGGGCGTCGGAGAAAACATCCTCGCGTCCTTTGGACCCTCTACATCCATTCTCGCCCTTGACGCCCGTTCTGAACGTACCAAGAATGTCGTCTGTTCGGATCAGACGTATGATTTGGCGTTTGCAAAGATGTACAATGAGATTCCCCAGGGGACTAGGCATTTGTTGGTCCAGATTGGCGTCCCGATTGCGTACCCGAGATTGGTTTTCGCAGAGAATTTGATGGGGAGTGTGGGGAGTGTGCTGGGTGGGTTGGCGAGTGCGAAGAGTGTGGTGAATAAGATTAATGGCGAGCCCGAGTTGCTTGATGATCTTAACGACCACTGGACCGGTATGTATTTTTTTTTCGTGTTGTTGTTTTTTTGGGTAATTGTGTTCTGTAATGAAAGAGAGTGGCATCAGAATATTAACAATCCATTTATTTTTCTTCCCCCCCCTCCCCTACCTCCCTCACCTCCTACGACTCTTCAACAATAGCCAAGGCACACAAGCAGGAGAGAAACAAGTTCATCGTCCGACTCCAAAACTTTGCCAACGACCGCAAGATCCGCATCACCTTCATCTCGGGCGACGTCCATTGCGCCGGCATTGGTCGCTTCACCGCCAAAATCTCGCCACCCGAAAAGGATCCCCAACTGATGTACCAAGTTATCTCGTCGGCGATCGTCAACGAACCCCCACCAGAGGGCGTCATCCGTCTCTTGCACTTCCAGGATAAGGTCCATATCTTGGATGGACGCGTCAAGACTTACGAGGATATGTACCCGATGTTTACAACGGATGTGAATGGACAGTCGTTGCAGTTGGATAAGCTCTTGCCGAGGCGGAATTATTCTCATGGTTATTTTAACCATCATACTGGTGGATTGGAGGTGACGATCTTTGCGGAGAATGTGAGAGGTGGGCCTGAACATACCCCGGGCGGGGATAAGGGGACGAAGGGTTATGTTATCCATGTTCCTCGTCTTGAGGCTTAATGATGTCGGGACGGCGTGCCGCGCGCGCGCGGCTAATAAGTCAGGAGGAGAGGAATGTTGTCATGGAATTGAATTGAAGCAGCAGGATTAGGAACAGGAAACAAATCCTCCCTATCCTTTATTTTCATTTTGTCAAATAAAAAAAAAAAAGAATATGCATTTTTGTTATCAACCCAGTTCCCAGTTCTTTATGACGACAGATCGCCAGGTTCATTTTAAAATGTGGGAGTTTTATTGGTACAAGTTGGGTTTGGTGCGAACGAAAAAAAAAATAATGTTTGGTGACAATAGAGCGAACGAACGGTCAACGACGAACGACATTTGGGGGGGGGGGAGGCGAACATAAAAAAAGGGAAGAAAAAAAAAAAGAAGATAGTACAAGAATGTCGATCATTTGAAAACAAAAACAGCATCCACTCGCATGATGAAAGCTGCCTTTTTCTTTTTTGTTGTAGTTGTTGTAGTGGGCTTGATGCCTTGATCTCTTAGTTGCGCTGGCTTTCCTTGGCGGCCTTGATGAGGGGCGCGAGGGTGCGGACAGAGTGCGCCTTGGTGATGAAGGGGTGTCTCAACAGCTCCGTGGCCGTGGGACGCTTCTCTGGGTCGACCTCCAGACACTGGTGCAAAAAGTCCGTGAAATCCGCAGACACCTTGTCGGGGTGCTGCAATGTTGGCGTTCCATTCGTCGCAATCAAATACAGCGCCTATTTTTTTTTTTAATATCCATGTTAGAAAAATGAGATGTTAATTCAATCCTTTCACTCATACACACAAGAAGTGACAAGAAAAACCAGAGATCAGATAAAAAGACTTACGCGGAGAGGGTTCTCGTTGAGGTATGGGGGCTCGCCTTCAAGCATCTCGATGGCCATAATACCCAAGGACCAGATATCGACCTTGGGACCATACTCCTTCCTGGTCACAACCTCAGGTGCCATCCAGTATGGGGTTCCCACCATCGTCGTCCTCTTGCCTTGACTCTCCTTCAACTGAGCACAGAATCCAAAATCGGCTATTATGGTTGAGATTGAGCGCGAAAACGCAAGAACAAGAAGTGTAAGTATGTACACTTGGTCGCTAGCACAAAAGTGCTCATGGACACACTTTCTTTTGATAGCAATGGCAAATCATTGGAGTAAGTAACTCGAAAAAAAGGAAAAGAGAGGAAAAAACATACTCAGCTTGATGTCTCCGTTGAGAGCAAGCAAGACATTGTCCGACTTGATATCTCTGTGAATAACGCCCTTGGAATGAAGGTGCTCAAGTCCCAGCAAAGTCTAGAAGTCATTGAAATCCAAACAAAAGAGAGCAAAAAGGCTGAGCATGTTTTGGAAAGTTCGCAGTTCTCCTTGATTTTTCTTCTGAGCATTGAGAGACATTTTCGTGACAGGACAGCGCGAGAGTCTTACCTCGCGACAGACGGCTCCAATTTGAGGATCGGCCATCTCGTTTGTGGTGACAACCTCCGTCAAACTGCCTCCCTCCATATACTCCATGACAACCCATAGGTCTCCGATGTGCAGGAACGAGTCGATATAGTTGACAATGTTCTTGTGGCTCGACTCCTTCATGACCAGGATCTCATTGATGATCAGATCCTTCTTGGGTTGCTGCTCCAAGTTCATTTGCTTGATCGCCACAGACAGGTTGGTGCCGACCTGGTACGCTGTGTAAACACCTCCTGAAGCGCCCTGGCCAATCTTGACCAAGTTGCGATACAGCTTGGTAGGATCGGCGTCCGTGCAGATAGCCTTCAACCGACGGATCACCTCCTGCGAGCTGACGGCATCCTTGTCGACCTTCTTCTCACGCAGCTTGGCTGTAGGAGCTGCATGATTGGGCTTGGAGGCAGGCGAGCCGACAGTGTTGCCCTGGTGATTAGGAATCTTTTTAGGTTTTGGTGGCGGAACCTTGGGCGAGGGCGCTGGCTGAGGTGCAACAGACAGTACTGGTACTGGTGCTGGTGATGGAATCGTCACCGCTGCTGTTCCAGGTGACGATATTGGCGTTGATGTTGGCGTTGGAGTCGGGGGTGACACTGGGCTGGGTTCAGTGTCGATCGTCTCCTGGTTCTCCTGTCGGACACTTGGAGTCTATGTGATTATAAAATACAAAGTGACGACAGGTCAGTTACATGGCTGTTGGTTCAATCATCTCGCAAGCTCCTGTCTGCATAAAGCATCACTTTTCTTACCGATGGCTTCTTGAGTGGGGGAGGGTTTGGAGGAGCGCGCTACAAGGAAGGAAAAGCATGATGTGAGTAATGGTGGTCATCCTCAACGTATACAGTAAAAGCGAAATGAAAGATCGAACGAATCGATACATACAGGTTGTTCAAACACAGGGCGAGGTGCGGGTATAGGAGGCACTGGCCGATCAGCAACGGCGCGAGCAGGGCCTGGTGGGGGCGGTGTTGGTCGTGGTGGCGCAATGGGCTTTGCGGGCTTTTGTGCCTCGGGAGGATGGGCAAACTTTTTCCAAACGGCATCGTTCTGCTTGCCTTCCTGACTGTCGGTGTAGAATCCAATAATGTCAATGACCGCTTGAGGATGTGCTGCCTGATCCTGCTTTGAAATTCCAGATTCCTGCAAGAGTTGCTGCCATTCCTTGGGAAGACCCTATAACGTCAACAGGATAGAGTTCTTTGGGTGAGTTTCGTTTGTAAACATTACATATCACAACGTACGTTGGATTTTCATTTCTCCCAGTTCATTCTCAGGTGCAATACTTACTGTGAACTCGCCCGTATCGAGGTTGTAGCCCACATGGGTCAAATGGACAGGGTTGTAGGGTGATGAGATCTCAATTTTTTTGTCCGAAGATAGCAGGTCTAAAACGTCGAAAGAGCGATGAGGAATGGTAAGTACTCTAGAGGATGGAGAGATACATTGCAAGACAGCCATGGCTCATTGCAAGACAAGACAATAGCAATTGGCAACAACAAAAAAAAATGTTCCAATTGGGGTATTGGGAACAGGAAGGTTAACTCACTCTTCTTCGTACCTGACATCGAGCTGACAATGTTGCTGAAGACACCTTTGAACGTATTGCGGTTCGAGGGATACTCCGTATTGTCATATTGCTGATGTGCGCGGCTGTAGGTAGACTTTGGGGAGGACGATAGCAAGGTCAGGTTGTTGTCCGAGTGATTGGATCGTAAAGAGTCATGGGGCGAGTTCAGACGGTGTTGAGGGGCTGCCAAGGACGTCGACGACGCATAGATGTTGCTGTTGATCCTGCTGTTACTGTTGTTGCTATTGTTGATGAGGGTCGTGCTGCTGCTGTGGGAGTAGGCCGACTCGCTTTGACGGCCTGGCTTCAGGGGTGGTGGAGGAGGCCCTTTCTTTGGAGGAGGGACCCTGGGAGGCACAGGGGCGGACTCTCTATCTGTTTCGAAGAAGGAAAATAGAGAAACAGCAATTGAGACAAAAGAACGTTTTCAAGGGGGAAGGAAGGGAGCAGAGAAAGGGTCTCTTTGTTTTGAGCTTGCATCAAAGAGGAGGAGGAGGAGCATTGGAGAAGGCACTTACTGGAGGAAGTGGATGGTCTCGGTGGAGGAGGTGCCTGACGCTGGGGGACGAGGCCGTCTGGAAGAGGAGCAAGCGTTGAAGCAACCATTGTCGAAGGATAGTGAGGATCGTGGTCAGCAGGGATAAAGTGAAGTGAGGTGAGGATTGAACAGGAATAACGGAGGAGAGAAAGAAAGAAGAAAGAAGCGAGGTAGACGAGGGACAAACAACGAGAACAAAAAAAATAGGGGACAATGGACAGCGAGACAACAGGACAAGGAGCGAGCGAGGAAGATTGAGGTTAGTGTTTGCTTGGTTTTTGTTCTGTTGCCTTATTTGTCACAGAGGAGGAAGAACAATATCCGAAGGAACAGAAAGAAAGAAGAAGCCGTCTACTTGTTCTTCTTGTTGACACCAACGACGTGTGTCTTGGCGCAAGCCAAGCCAAACCAGTTTTTTTCTTCATTTGCCTCCGGAGCCTGCATAAACGAACAAAGACGACAGACTCACCTGGTGTCTGGGGTGTGGGTCGGTTGCCGCTAAACGACGGCCTGGACAAAGGCACGAGGTTACGAGGCAGAGGCGCGCTACTTGACAGCCCGTTACTGTAGTTCAGATGTGGCTGCTGCAGTTGTTGTTGGTACGTGAGCTGGTTATTATGGTGGTGGTGCTGGTGTTGGTTGTTGTGGTGATGTTGACTGTAGTTGTTGTTGTAGTTGTGGTTGTGGCCATGACCTCCTCCAGGACTGGTGCTGGCGCTCCTAGTCAGGCCATTACCGTTGTTGATGCTCCGGAGACTGGCGCTGTACTGAAGCTGGCCTGGGGCGGCAGAAGAGTGCTTTGGGGCGGGTGTTATGAGACTGGAGTGCTTGTATGAAGGGTGAGGGTGGGAGTGGTGCGAGGTCTCGCGGACACTTGAGGTGTTGATTTGGCTTGTGCCCGAGTTTCCGTTCATTTCAAAGAGGGGTGAGAATGAGAGGCGAAGGGATGGTAGAGAGGGTGGAGGAGGAGAAGGAGGGGTTGAAGGCGGATCTGATTCGGATGAGTGGCGGCTGTCGGAGGTAGTAGCGGTGTTGGAGTTGCTGGAATGGACAATGTTATAGTAACTGTTGTTGGGCGCAGGGGATTCCGGGCGTGGAAGGGATCCTATGGACGACATTGCGTTTGTGTGAATCGTTTAATTAGTAGTGTTAAGAGGAAGAGTGATCAGGTGTAGCTGAAAAGAGGTAAGGGTAGAAGTAGTTGTGGAGAGGTAAAGAAAGACAGAAAGGAATAAGGAAAAGTACAAATAGAGAAAGAGAAAGGGTGCAAAGGGAAGAAAAGGGAAGAAGAGGGAAGGAAGGACGTTTTTTTCCAACAACAAAAAAGGGAGGCAATTGAACGGCGAAGGAAGGCAAGGCGGGAAGTGTAGTAAGGCGAGAACAAACACGACGAGGTTGACAAGGTCAAAGAAAAGGTCAAAGAAAAGGTCAAAGAAAGGAAAAAAAAGGAGACCGCGGCTCAAAAAGACACGGCAAGTTGGCAGACCAGACAAAGGGTACATCCGTCAGCAGTGTGAAGGATAAGTTACAACGATAAAAAAAGGTGGCAATGAGAGATATATATGGATATTTGTGGAGTAGCAAATGGCTATTGACAGCGCCAATGCTATGGGATTGGCATTGGATTGAGCAAAGACTTATGCGAGTACTTACTTTTGCTTGCAAACAAGGGAACAGGTACAGTTTAGGTACACAGATGCAGTATGTACACTGTACGGTCAGAAAGAACCAAGCGCACGAAAAGGAAAAGAGCGCTTCTTAACGAGGAGGGAAACGAGAAAAAAGAGAGCCACAAACAAAGAATAGAAAAAAAGGGAACCGTTGGTGGAGAACGAACGCAATGTTATTCTTGTTGTCTGTCGTGAATAAATGTGTGTGTATCCGTGTGTGTTCGCTTTGTGCAGTAATAATAATGGTAATTGTAGTACTGGTAGGCTGAGCAGCGAAAGAGCTTGTTGTCCCAGGCTGAGGCAGGCACAACAAGCAGGCAGACAGGTACGAGCCAAAGGGAGAAAAGAAAAAAAAAAGTCAAAGGTTGCGAGTGAGCGTAAGCTGAGAGAAGAAGGAGAAAAAGTGTAGTAGACCGACAGCGGCGAACAAAGAAAAAAAAAAAGGAGGCAAAAGAAGATAAAAAGAAAAGGGTGGGAAGACGGGAGTGACGAAGGGAGAGTGAAAAGAGAGGAGGGAGGAGCAAGGCTCGCCCAGTTTTTTGTTGCAGTAGTTGAAGTTGGAGATGTTAGTGTGAGCAATGGAGAAAAAGGCAAGAGAGAAGAAAAGAAGGATGAGAAGAAGGATGAGAAAGAGAGATAGAGAGAGAGAACTTTGTAAAGAAAGAAGAAAGGGAGATGAGATGGGAAAGAGGGAGAGAGGGAGAAGGGGATGATGAGAAAAGAAAAAGAAGGATGAAGAAAGAGAAGTGATCATAGTGTGGCAAAGGAGGGGGTCCAGTTGGAGGGAAAGCAAGGGACGGGGCATGAGTAGACAAATGCAACAACAGAGTTAACGGAGTGAGCACTGAGGACAGTAGTACGGTGCATCGACAGCCACAGGGACCACATCGTTCTGTTCCATCTCACCACATCCGCCTTGTCCTCCTGCTGTTCCTGCCCCTCCTCCTCCTCCTCTGCGCCACCACTACCACCACTCCACTCCAAGGAGAAGAGGAAGAAAACGTGGTTCTCTGGGCAGAGACAAAGGGAGAGAAAGGGATCGGAATTACACCCATCCATATCATATACATCACATATCAGTCCATCAGTCTATCAGTATCAGCAACCAACCACTGTTATTATTGTACGACAAAAGCAACTGATCGAACGAGTGCATATGCCATTACCCATTCCATTTCCCTGCTCAGATTGTCCAATGGGTAAGCCTTTCTCTCTCTCTTCTCCTGCCTTGCGCCTTGAAATTGAACTTTGTCTCTCTGTGGAGGACATGCAACCCTACCTGCTCTCAATTCTCAAAACCAAGGGTCCCTGACGCAACTAGAACATCTACTCCCTCTCTCTTACCCCAAGCCCGTTCACTATGTACACTGACCCACTGTGTACCTACTCATTTCTTTTTCACTCTCATTGCCTTCTTTCATTCACCTCTCTTTCCTTTTCTTTCTTTTCCTTTCCTTTCCTTTCCTTTCCTTTCTTCTCCTTCCATCCATCTCAAACACAACATGAAAGACCCGCAGGACACACCAATCCTTTCCTTTTCGTCATGGTCGTCGACGCGTCTTCTCAGCCTGGGCCGCACTGCGCTCTTGGTCCTTACCTCGGCGTACCTGGTCCAATTGGCTCTCTCTCCCAAGGCTGCCTATCTCGTCTCTAACGTCAGGAACCTGCACAACCCCATTCAATACCACGGCACCGACATCTCGACAGCCTTTTTCGAGGGCTGGTACTTCAAGATGGTCAAGCAAGGCAAGACAAAGGACGACCCCATCCAATCCATGGCCATCATCCCGGGAATTCATCGCCCCAGTCCTGATAATACCGACGAGGAACACGCCTTTGTCATAGTCGTCGGTATCCCTGGACCCGAACCTGCTGCCTACTTTCGTTTCCCTGTCAGTGAATTCACGGACCTGCGTGGGAATACTCAAGGCGGTGACAACAACAACAATAACAAGGGGGCATTCAAGGTTCAAATCGGGAACAGCTTCTTTTCACACGATGAACTCATCCTCAACCTCCCCGCCAATCGGTTCGATCGCGTCCCCGCCCGCGAACTTGAGGAATTCTACACCGAGGCTAGCCGCCAGTACGAAGTGCAACTCAGGAAGACCAACAGCACCGCTTCTTCAATTGACAACCACGACTACTTTCGACGACTCTTTCCAAGCGCAGACACATTGACCGAGGCAGAGACCCAGAACCCCATTGCTGTCCACGGACACTTTCAATTCCCCTCCTCGACACAGATACCTTTGCCCACATCACGATGGAGGCCCTCTATCATGGGCATTACTGCCTATCTACCTTTCTTGGAATGCAACCACGGCGTTGCGTCTTTGCACCATACTATCAGCAAAGGTCATCTTGTCGCTCACCGCGGTGACAATGAGGTCCTGGGTGAGGCCAAGTTTGATGGCGGTGTGGGCTACATTGAGAAGGACTGGGGCGTTAACTTTCCTTCGACATGGGTCTGGGCCCAAGCCAACATGTTTGACACTACTCCAGGCTCCTCCTTGATGGTACTCATATCTTTGCTTTCTGCTCAAGGCGACTGATATTTGGTGACGCTGGTTGAAGCATGTTTATCATGCATACAAGGATATGTTGTTCCTGTACCATTGCTGCTTTTCTTGTTCTTGTTATTTATCACCATTGTAAACGAACTCACGGAATATCTTGCGTTGTCCTAATTAACTAGATTTCGGTGGCATCTATCCCCGTTTTGGGACCAGATTTTAGCGACTGGATCACAAGCAATATACCCATTCTATCACCATTCACCAATGTCCCGGGACGTCTCGTTATTTTCTACCACGCTGCGACAAAAACTCTGTACAACTTTTCCAGCTACGTCTTTTTAGCACGCGCCAAGTCACTCAGGACCTCGATAGACATCGAGCGAGGCACCCAGACATTCTCGTTTATGGCGACCACCAAGGACCCCAACAACCCAAAGGAAACAATTGCTCTCCAGGTGAATGTCACTCGCGAGATCGGAACAGGTGTGCCGTTGCGAGCACCGAGTCGTGTCAAGGGCAGGATGTTTAGTGGGGTCGAGGAGGCGGTTGTGGCCACGACGGATGTTAGGTTGTGGCGTGTCGAGTCGGGAGAGGTGCTTGTTGAGGACCAGTCTCTAGGAAGTGGACTTGAGGTTGTAGGCGACATTGCCTGGCTCGAGGCGCACATCAATCATTAGAGAATGATTGATGGCCACTGTAGATAAGATACCCTAGAGATCATACCACTCTTATTTAAAAACCTATGCTTTCTCCGTGATGTGATGGCGTTCGATGGCACTACCACGTAAATATATAGTCAGCTGGGGTTGCAGTGAGTGGTTCCCCTGGGAACATGAAAGAGGAACCTGAAGTGTAAGGGAGCTGTTATCTTGCAAGACATTCGCGGAGAAAGCTGACTTTGGTTGCTTTTCAAGGAGCGCCAGGTCCTGATTGGACTGACAGACAAAAAAAGACACAGTCACTCGCGTTGGAAAAAAGACAAACAAAACGCCACTTTGTATTTTTTTGCAGCTGCGATTCACCTAGTGGACTATAAAAGCGACCGGTTTGTGCGTTTGTTTGCTCTTTTTCTTCTTTTCTTTCTTCTTTTTTCATGTAACCTTTCACACGCGACCACCCTGCCCCACCCCTCCCCTTCCAACCTAGTACCCTTCAAGCATCGGGGACTTGTCTCTCTTCATTAGCATTTGCATTTCATTCCATTCATTGTTTATTTATTTCACTTCTTGCATTTTTCACTTGTATTACTCTGTATTTCTACCACTACTTTTATCAACCTTCATATCCACACACGCCCTTACTCTAAACCATAATGCCTTCTCAAGTCCGCTCCGCCGCTCCCGCCCAGGTTGCCGCTGTCTACCCCATGCCTCCCGTCTCGGCCCCTCCCTGCGATCAGGTCGAGCCCTCCACAATCGCGACCTTGGTCCTCCAGGATGGTTCCTCCTACCAGGGTATCTCTTTCGGTGCTGAGACCAAGTCAATCTCCGGAGAGTGTGTCTTCCAGACTGGTAAGTGATACTTTTTTCATTTCCCGGTTGTGGTTGTGAGCCTGTTTTACATTTTTTTTTCTTTTTCTTTTTGTTTTCGTTTATATTTTCGTTTTTGCTTCCGCATGATGCAAGGTCAATGCATGTTGCATGCGTGTTGTGCATTTACATAAAGGGTTGTGGGAATCAGAGATGATGGATATGTTGTGTGATTTGAAAACAATTTCTCACGAACATGAAATTTCTCTCTTCTATTTCCACCATCGATGGCAACCTTCCGTACGCTCATTAGGTATGGTCGGATACCCCGAGTCCTTGACGGATCCCTCGTACAGGGGCCAGATCCTCGTCTTGACCTTCCCTTTGGTCGGAAACTATGGTGTCCCCTCGCGCGAGACCATGGATCCCATCCTTAAGGACTTGCCCAAGCACTTTGAGTCGAACGAGATCCACATTGCCGGTCTGATTGTCGGTCAATACTCTCAGGACTACTCGCACTACCTCGCCACATCGTCTCTTGGCGCATGGCTCAAGGAGTACAACATCCCTGCCATCTATGGCATCGATACCCGTGCCATGACCAAGAAGATCCGTTCCCAGGGAGTCATGCTCGGCAAGATCCTCTTCCCCGTCGCCCTTGTTGGCCCCACCGTTGTCCCTGCCGATGAGGCTTGGATGAACGAGTACCAGAACGTTGACTGGGTTGACCCCAACGAGCGCAACCTCGTCGCTGAAGGTATTTTTTTTTCTTTCAGTGTTTGTTTGTTTGTTTATGCGACGTGACTGAATGATCCATAATTGATTGTCTCATTCGTAATTGAATGATCAAATAACCTTAAATTGTCTCTTTACTTGCATATGCATTTGAATAGTCTCCTTGAAGCAGCCCAAGATCTACTCCCCCGAGCCATCGACTGCCATCATGGGACCCAACGGCAAGCCCCTTCGCATCGTCGCTGTCGATGTTGGCATGGTACGTTGATAGCAAGGAGACATTGAGCAAAAAGGAAGCAATTGGATGCATTTGGAAGTAATTGAATGAAAAACAACAAACGCTAACCATGGTTCCAATTCTCCCTTGCCCTCAAACAAAACAGAAATACAACCAGATCCGCTGCTTTGTTGCTCGCGGTGTCGAGGTCAAGGTCGTCCCCTGGGACTACGACTTCAACGCCGACACCGACTACGACGGTCTCTTCATCTCCAACGGTCCCGGTGACCCAACCATGACCAAGATCACCATCGCCCACTTGACCAAGGCCCTCCAGATCGCCCGCACCCCCATCTTTGGTATTTGCTTGGGACACCAACTCCTCGCTCTTGCCTCGGGCGCCACCACCAAGAAGATGAAGTTCGGTAACCGTGGCCACAACATTCCCTGCACAGACATGATCTCTGGCCGCTGCTATATCTCGTCGCAGAACCACGGTTACGCCGTCGATGTCGCCTCTCTCCCCGATAGCTTCATGGAGTTGTTCGTCAACGCCAACGATGGATCGAACGAGGGTATCATGCACAAGACTCTCCCCATCTTTTCTGTCCAGTTCCACCCCGAATCCACCCCTGGTCCCCGCGACACCGAGTACTTGTTCGATGTCTTCATCAACGCCGTCGATGATTTCAGAAAGACTGGCACCTTGAAGGCCATCACCATGCCCGGTGGCACCAAGGAGGCCGCTGCTGCCCTCAACCCCCGCGTCAGCGTCCGCAAGGTCCTCGTTCTCGGATCCGGTGGTCTCTCTATCGGTCAGGCCGGAGAGTTCGATTACTCTGGTTCGCAGGCCATCAAGGCCTTGAAGGAGGAGGGCATCTACACCGTCTTGATCAACCCCAATATTGCCACTATTCAGACCTCCAAGGGTCTTGCTGACAAGGTCTACTTCTTGCCCGTCACCCCCGAGTTTGTCCGCAAGGTCATTCTCCGCGAGAAGCCCGATGGTATCTACGTCACCTTCGGTGGTCAGACTGCCTTGTCTGTCGGTATCAAGATGAAGGACGAGTTTGCCGGTTTGGGTGTCCGTGTCCTCGGTACCCCCATCGAGACTATCATCGCCACCGAGGATCGTGAGGTCTTTGCCCAGCGCATGGTCTCGATCGGCGAGAAGATTGCCCAGGCCCAGACTGCTGTCACTGTCCAGGAGGCCATTGCTGCTGCCAACGAGATCGGATACCCCGTCATTTGCCGTGCTGCTTTCGCTCTCGGAGGATTGGGATCTGGTTTCGCCAACAACGACGAGGAGCTCGTCGAGTTGACCTCGAGGGCCTTTGCCACCTCGCCTCAGGTCTTGATCGAGCGCTCGATGAAGGGCTGGAAGGAGATCGAGTACGAGGTCGTCCGTGATTGCCGCGACAACTGTATCACCGTCTGTAACATGGAGAACTTTGATCCCCTCGGAATCCACACTGGAGACTCGATCGTCGTCGCTCCCTCGCAGACCCTCTCGGACGATGACTACAACATGTTGCGTACCACTGCCGTCAACGTCATTCGCCACTTGGGAGTCGTCGGAGAGTGCAACATCCAGTATGCCCTCAACCCCTTCTCCAAGGAGTACTGCATTATCGAGGTCAACGCTCGTCTCTCGCGTTCGTCTGCCCTCGCCAGTAAGGCTACCGGCTACCCCTTGGCTTTCGTTGCTGCCAAGCTTGGTCTCAACATTCCTTTGAACGAGATCTCCAACTCGGTCACCAAGGTCACCTGCGCTTGCTTCGAGCCCTCGCTCGACTATGTCGTTGTCAAGATGCCCCGCTGGGATCTCGCCAAGTTCGACCGTGTCTCCAAGGAGCTCTCCTCGTCGATGAAGTCTGTCGGAGAGGTCATGTCCATCGGTCGTACCTTCGAGGAGACCATCCAGAAGGCCATCCGTGCCATTGACCCCTCGTTGGTCGGTTTCGCCCCCAAGGAGACCTATGCCGTTATCGAGGAGGAGTTGACTCACCCCAGCGACCAGCGCGTCTTTGCCATTGCCAACGCCATGCAGCAGGGATACACCGTCGACCGTATCTGGGAGTTGACCAACATTGACAAGTGGTTCTTGAACAAGCTGATGAACATCATCAACCTTGAGAAGGCTCTCGGTCGCTTCACCGCCAACGATGTTTCCGCCAACATGCTCCGCTCTGCCAAGCAGATGGGTTTCTCGGATCGCCAGATCGCTACTGCTATCTCGAGCAACGAGCTCTCTGTCCGTCGTCTCCGTACCGATGCTGGTATCACCCCCTTCGTTAAGCAGATCGATACCGTCGCTGCCGAGTTCCCCGCCTTCACCAACTACTTGTACATGACCTACAACGCCGTTGAGCACGACATTACCTTCGAGGACAAGGGAGTCATGGTTCTTGGATCGGGAGTCTACCGCATTGGATCCTCGGTCGAGTTCGACTGGTGCGCTGTCCGCGCCATCCGCACCCTCCGCAGCCGCGGTGTCAAGACTGTCATGGTCAACTACAACCCCGAGACTGTCTCGACCGATTATGACGAGGCTGATCGTTTGTACTTTGAGAACATCAACTTGGAGCGTATCCTCGATATCTACGAGATCGAATCTTCTTCGGGAGTCGTCATTGCCATGGGTGGTCAGACTCCCAACAACATTGCCCTCCCCTTGCACCGTCAGAACGTCAAGATCCTCGGAACCTCGCCCGAGATGATTGACACTGCCGAGAACCGTTACAAGTTCTCGCGTATGTTGGACCAGATCGATGTTGACCAGCCCCTGTGGAAGGAGTTGACCTCATTCGACGAGGCCGGCGATTTCTGTAACAAGGTCGGCTACCCCGTCTTGGTCCGTCCCTCGTACGTTCTCTCTGGAGCTGCTATGAACGTCGTCTACTCTGCCGACGATCTTGCCAACTATCTCGGACAGGCCACTGCCGTCTCGCGCGACCACCCCGTCGTCATCTCCAAGTACATTGAGGATGCCAAGGAGATCGAAATGGATGCCATTGCCGTTAACGGAAAGATGGTGATGCACGTTGTCTCTGAGCACGTCGAGAACGCTGGTGTCCACTCTGGAGATGCCACCTTGATCTTGCCTCCCCAGGACTTGGACCCCGAGACCATCCGCAAGATTGTCGTTGCCACCGCCAAGATCGGAGAGGCTTTGGACGTCACTGGATGCTACAACATTCAGTTCATTGCCAAGGACAACGAGATCAAGGTCATTGAGTGCAACTTGCGTGCCTCGCGCTCGATGCCCTTCGTCTCCAAGGTCATGGAGGTCGATCTCATTGAGATGGCCACCAACGCTATGTTGGGCTTCCCCGTCGAGTCCTACCCCGAGTCGCCCATCCCCAAGACTGGCTATGTCGGTATCAAGGTCCCTCAGTTCTCGTTCTCGCGTCTCTCTGGAGCTGATCCCATTCTCGGAGTCGAGATGGCCTCGACCGGAGAGGTCGCTTGTTTCGGAAAGGACAAGTACGAAGCTTACATCAAAGCCCTCGTCTCGACTGGCTTCACCCTCCCCAAGAAGAACATCCTTCTTTCGATCGGTTCGTTCAAGGAGAAGTTGGAGATGCTCCCTGCTGTCAAGCGCCTCCGCTCCCTCGGCTACAACCTTTTTGCCACCTCTGGTACCGCCGATTTCATGAGTGAGCACGGTGTCCCTGTCAAGTACCTCGAGGCCCTTGAGGATGACAACGACAGCCAAAAGTCGGAGTACTCGCTCAACCAGCACTTGGCCAACAACTTGATCGATCTCTACATCAACTTGCCCTCCAAGAACCGTTACCGCCGCCCTGCCAGCTACGTCTCGAAGGGTTACCGTACCCGTCGTATGGCTGTTGACTTCTCGGTTCCTTTGATCACCAACGTCAAGTGCGCCAAGTTGTTCGTCGAGGCCCTCGCTCGCCACAAGGATTTTGAGATTGAGTCTGTCGACTACAAAACCAGCAACCGCACCGTCACCCTCCCCGGTCTCATCAACATCCAGGCCTTGATCCCCGGTATTTCCATCGCCGGCAGCAAGGACTTTGAGGAGATCTCCAAGACTTCGATCTCGTCTGGATTCACCATGATCGGAGCCATGGGCACCGGTATCCCCAAGGGTGTCGAGGATGGCGCCAGCTTGGCCATTGCTTTGAACAACGGCAACAACCACGCCCACTGCGACTACTTCTTGTCGATGAACGCCAACGTTGACAACGCCAACAACAGCTTGAAGGAGACCAACGCTCTCTTCATCCCCTTCTCCCCTGTTGCTGGCCGCGCCATGGCTAATGTCTCTGAGGCTGCCAAGTACTTCAACTCGTGGCCCATCAACAGTCACATCATCACCGATGCCAAGGGCACCGATCTTGCCTCGATCCTCCTCCTCGCCTCACTCCACAACCGCTCCGTCCACATCACCGGTGTCTCGAGCCGCGACGACATGGCCTTGATCCAGATGTCCAAGGACAAGGAGTTGCAGGTCACCTGCGACATTGAGGTTTACTCGCTCTTCTTGACCCGCGAGGAGACCGGATCTGCCTTGTTGCCCTCCAAGGCTGACCAGGATGCCTTCTGGAACAGCCTCCAGGTCTTTGACTGCTTCACCATCGGTGCTCTCCCCTACCGCCTTGCTGCCGAGAAGGGCATCCCCGTTGCCCATGCCGGCATTGAGGAGACCCTTCCCCTCTTGGTCGATGCTGTCAACAAGGGCCGCTTGACCATGGACGATGTTGTTGCCAAGTTGTACACCAACCCCCGCAAGATCTTCTCGCTTCCCGAGCAGAAGGACTCGTACGTCGAGATCGAGACTGACCGTGCCTGCATCTTGTCCAAGACCACTGGACCCTTTGCCGGTAAGGCACTCTCCGGTACCGTCCACCGCGTTGTCCTCCACGGCGCCACCGCCTACTTGGACGGTGCCTGGTACACCACTGGTGTCGAGGGCCAGGATGTCACTGCTGTCGCCCAGGCCATCACCAAGGCCATCGAGAAGCCCCACATCACTGTTCCTGCCCACGGTGCTTCCAACGCCGCGGTTATCCACTCGCCCCGCCTTGGACCTTCGGAGTTTGTTACTCCTTCGACTCCTTTGATCCGCCCCTCGGACGGTCGCCGCGGCAGTGTCCAGATGGAGCATTCTGCTTCCTCGACTGCAATTGTCCCTGCCCACGTTTCTGCTGCTGCCGCCGCCCGTGAGGTTCCCTCAGTGATCTCTCGCATCCTCAACAACTCACCCTTCTCGCACCGCCACATCCTGTCGTCAAAGCAGTTTGACCGCAACGAGCTTCACACTTTGTTCAGCTTGGCCCACGAGATGCGCACCCAGGTCGAGCGCAATGGCTCGATCGACTTGCTCCACGGCAAGGTCATGTGCTCGATGTTCTACGAGGCTTCGACCCGCACTTCGTGCTCTTTCCAGACAGCCATGTTGCGTCTCGGAGGTACCGTTGTTGCTGCCGATGGCTCGTCGTCATCGGTCGTCAAGGGCGAGACCTTGGCCGACACTGTCCGCACCTTGGGCTGCTATGGTGATTTGATTGTCCTCCGTCACCCCGCTCCCGGCAGCGCCGCCACTGCCGCCAAGTTCTCCAAGGTTCCCATCATCAACGCCGGCGACGGTGTCGGTGAGCACCCTACTCAGGCCTTCTTGGATGTGTACACCATCCGTGAGGAGCTCGGAACTGTTAACGGCTTGACCATCACCTTGGTCGGAGACCTCAAGAACGGCCGCACTGTCCACTCGCTCGTCAAGTTGCTTGCCTACTACCAGGTCACCCTCAACCTTGTCTCCCCTCCTTCGCTCCGCATGCCCGAGGATGTCAAGGCCGAGTTGGTCAAGGCCGGCGTTACCATTAACGAGTTGACCGACTTGAACGAGGTCATTGCCGAGTCGGATGTCGTCTATGTCACCCGTGTCCAGAAGGAGCGTTTCGAGAACCTTGAGGAGTATGAGCGCGTCAAGTCTGCCTACGTTATCAACAACAAGATGATGAGCAAGGCCAAGACCCAGATGATTGTCATGCACCCCTTGCCTCGTGTCTCTGAGATCGAGCCCGAGGTTGATTTCGACCAGCGCGCTGCTTATTTCCGCCAGATGCGCTATGGTCTCTATGTCCGCATGGCTCTCCTTGCCCTTGTAAGTTTTACTTGTATTTCTCTTTGGTGATTGACGATATTCAACCACTTTTCCACACACAGAAACTAACCAATCTTTCTTTCCTCATTATCTTTTTTGCAGGTCCTTGGCAAGTCGATCTAAATGCTTCGCATACCTTTATATCCCCAACACTAGAAAAACCAGAAAAAACATTCCTTTGCTCTTTTCGCTTTTGTAAAAATACTCGCATTCAATAAATATATTTGTTCCAAGAATTCGCGCGTCTGGTATTGCTTGTACGAATCTTTCTAAAGAACGTGGCTATCGGAAGGAATTGTCGCGTTTTTTTTTTTCTGTGTGTGATTCGTTTCTGGATTCGTTTGTCCCTTGCCGTGGTCGCACCCCTTGTCGAATGGTGGCAGAGAAAGAAAGAAAAAAAAATCAGGGGTTTGTGGTCCCAAGGCCAAAAAAATGAAACCATGCATTTCTACGTCGTAAACGGCGACCACTAACATGGCCCTTGTTCTCATGAGTGTGATAGGTGTTGCACGATAATAGAGTTCAATTCCGTTCCATTATGGGGAGCGGGGATTAGTTGCGACATGCGCTTTGGACAGGACAGCATCCTGAGCATAGCTTGGCGCGTTTTTTTTTATTCTACCTCTTCGTTGGGCGAAGTATGTATGCTACACCGAATACCACTGGGTTGTTTGTTTGCGTTACCAACTCGCAATCAAAGTGTGCTTATTTTGCTCACGGTCTCCCATCGCTTCAATTGCGTTCACTGTTGGCCCACCGTGTTGACCCAGTTGGGGGTCGTGTGGGGTGGGCGTTTGAATTGCAATATAATTTCCCCCAACAAGGCTCACTTTTTGAATCCACATCCCCCTTCCTTTATCCTCTTTCTTCAGCCAACTTTCATTCTCTTCCGATCCCAACCTGCTTTCTTGTTTCCCGCCAGTAACAAGATCAACTCATCATTACCACCACCACCACCACAAACCAAGGGAGAATGTCTGACCCGGTACTGCTGGCATCAACAAAGACACTCGCAATCCCCGAGATCCTGTGCCTGATCTTTGACTGCATGACTCTCTCCGCCCTCCGCCAGGCCTCCCTCGTCTGCAAGGAATGGGAACGACTCGCTAACATCATCCTCGCCAACCAACTCGTCATCCCCAACGACTGGTACATCCACGATCTGTCTCATCTCTGGCCATTCCTCGACCGTCGTGGAGAACATGTCAAGGCCCTCTCGCTCGAACTCTCGCAGTCGACTCGACTTGTGCAGGAGGTCGACCTGGAACGGATGGCTCGGCAGCTAGAGAGTATCTTGTCCAGGACACCTAATCTTGAACGACTCGATGTCCAGGTGCCCAGGGAGGTCAAGAGCTCGATTCTGACGACCGTGATCGGGAGGTATGGAAAGAGGTTGCAGCAGTTCGAGACGAACCTGTTGAATTGGGAGCCTTCGGATATGGCGCAACTGTTGGAGGGCTGTTCACAGATCCGACATATTTCAGGACACAACTTTACGGGCGATCTCCTCCAGGCGATCGCACGGACTCAACCGCTTCTCTCCAAGATTGACTGTACCCACCCGCGCTTCGACGATGATGAGCTCATTGCCTTCGCAAAGCAGTTCCCCAATCTCCTCCGACTCTCGGTCTCATTACACCAGTTCATGACCTCCAAGGCCCTGATCGGAGTCGCCGATTATTGTTTCCAGCTGGAGTACTTGAACTTTCATTTCTGTCTATCTCTGCAGTCGAATGGGTTCCAGGCACTCCTAGCGGTCTTGCCCAATTTGAGGTTCCTGGATCTGGGATTGACGGAGGTTCACGATGCCGATATTATTCTGGTCGCCAATCGGTGCCCGCAGCTCGAGTCGCTCAAGTTGCCGTTTTGTGGGAATTTGACGCAGAAGAGTATCCGGGCGATTGTGCAGAATTGTACAAAACTTGTGCATCTGGACTTGTCGTTCTGTGACAAGATCATGTTGACCATCTTTGGCGATCCATCCACCTCGTCTGCTTTTTCCGCCTCTTCGTCGTCAACTTCAGCGTCAACACCTTTTTCGTCCTGGGGCTGCTTGGGCTTAGAATACCTCGACATTTCAGGAATCCACGCCTCCTACTCTGCAGATACCTCAGTCGCATCAGCGCTCCTCCCCGCAATGTATCACCAATTGGGTCTTCTGACCGATCTCCGGACCCTCAAGTTATCAGGACATGGATTCTCGCTACAGATACTGGAACAAGGACGGACGGAACTCTCGAAATTGACAAAGCTGGAACGGTTGGATATTGCTAAACTCAGGAATCCTTTGCCGTGGGCGACGATCATCGAGATTGGCAACTTGTTCCCCAGACTGACAGAGTTACAGTTCCGGTCGAATGATGTGATCCCCCCGCAGGCGACCCTTGCGCAGGAGCAGGCGATTGAGGAAGTCGAGGCCAAGGTTGGGCATCGGATCAAGCGTGGGAGGTTCGTGGATCAGCAGCCGGAGCCTTTGTACCAGGACGACAATGACGATGGTGGTCAGGCAGGATCGACGTATTTGCCAGCAGTGATAATGGCAGATTCATGTGCGTCGTCGTCAAGATCAGCGACCTCGTCTACCACAGGAACTTTATCAATACCTTCAGAACCATCTCTGTCTAAGCGGAAGCGATCCCGGTCACCCAGTCCGACTCCTACTACCCCTTCCGCCGCTGACGAAGATACAATTACTGCCGAGGGATCAAGTGAACAGGACACGAAGAAGAAGAAGTGGACGTCGTTGGGGAAGGCAGTAGAGAAACAAAAGCAGCCGGAGGTCATGTCGGCGACACTACGATCAGGTCTCAAGATCTCGTTCAAGCTCAATGGGGAGGACGACGAAGATTCGCAGGGTGGGCCGGGTGACTTTGAATCTGGTGGTGGTGTTGTTGGGTGGGGGTTCCCTTGAAGCCGTGCCCTATTGATTCTCCTCTTTCCCTTTCGTTCGTCAAGCTGGTCTTGTAAAAATAAAGAAAGAGGAAATATTTTTTTTTAATATGGAGTGCGTGCATTACACGAAGGGTAAGATGGGTGATCTAGTAACATCGTTATAATTTTTTCCTTGACTCAATTAGCCTCATTCAAAACTCCACGCCATTTCTCAGAGACTGACTAACACTGAACCACGTTTTTTGTGTGGATCTTGGGCCATTGTAGTCAGGGCAACAAAACGTTGGTTCTTTGATCTGAAAAAAAAAACGAGAAGAGAAGAGCATGCCCGCTTTCATTCATTTCCGAATATCGATGGAACGAAGAAAAAAAACCCCCCTCCTACCAAACTGTCCTTGTGTATTTTTTTTTTCCACCTGTCCAGTCGAGCGCAGGGTACTCATCCCGTGGCAGTGATCATCCCAAAAAAACCCCGATTTACCTTGCTCTCACACTAAGAAGGCGACTTGTCCTCGTTTCCATCCTACACCTTTGCTTTTCTTCATGTGGCGGTTCCTTGGGGGGTTCTATACATATGTCGGTAGTAATAGATGACGATATGAGTGGGGCGAGGATGGGCATACAACTGACTTTATTCACCGGGCTCAGTTTGATATCACGCAAGGACCACACCCACAAGCCAGACTAGAGTCAAGGATCCAGACAAGAAAAGACAATGTTTTTTATTTGCGACAGGAAGAGTGAAAAAGAAAAGGTAACTTTTTTTTTTCTTTCTTTCTACAAGTGATTGCAAACAAAAAAAAAAAAAACTTAGTCGGTATGGGACCCAACAGGATAGAAGGGTTCACCTTCAAGCGGACACATATCCGACTGCGTTCCCCACCAAGGCGTCATCTCCTTCCCCCGCAACGTGAAAATAAAGAAGGACAACAGAACCATAAATGCCGTGCCTGAATCAAACGCCGCCGACAAGATGTAAGTAAACCTTAAATGCCAATCTGGGTAGTATCGTCTCGCGACATACTGGAACAAGAACCCGAGGGCCAACCAGTTGGTGTAATGGTATGCTTGGGCGGGTGGCATCATACCCGTAGCGGCGAGGAGGACGGGGATGTGAACGAATTCGAGCCATGAGCAGTTGGGGAAACGTTTCTTGAGGAAATAGAAAGGAATAGGTAGGAGGAAGCCGATGAGGAAGAAGTAGTTGATGGCGTTGTAGATGGATGTGGGACCAAACATTCGGTTGGGAGCAATGACACCCCAGATGACGGAGGCCGAGAAGAAGGTGCGGGCCGAGGGGCAGGAGAAATCTTTGGAGGCAGTTGTGCAGACCCCGGGTTGAGAGCGGAGGAGCCAGTTGGCGGTGAGGAGGTTGGTGAGGCCGGCGATGACGGTTCCGAGGAGTTGGGCCCAGAACATGGCGCGAGGGGGGATCTTCATGTAGTGGCCGAGTTTGAGGTCGGAAGTGAAGGTCATGGCCTGGGCCATGGAGATGTAGCCAAGGGTCTTGAAGGTGACGTTGGCAATGGGACGACCAGGGAGGATGTAACCGATGACATACTCGGTGATGATGTTGAGTCCTAGTTGTTGGTTGGTGATGGCTTGGATGAGACCGACAGGAAGGGAGAAGAATGCTGAGATGGCGACGGCAAGGAGGACAGCCCACCATGGCAACTTGTAGTCCCAGATCTCGCAGGTCGCAACTGCAATACTGGTCATGATGACAAAGAGAGCCAGATACCACCAGTCGGGAACCTCGGGGTAGGCCTGCATGAGCTTGTGATGGATGTCCTCAGAGTGTTCGCGGGATTGTTTCCATTGGGCGACCAGTTTCTTGCGGTGGTAGAGCCAAGTGTGGGTGACCATTGAAGCCAAGCCAGCGAAACCAATGCCGTAGGTGAGGGCAAAGAAGGTCGAGATCCGGAGAGGGCCGTAGGCTTCGTATTTCTCTACGTCAAGAACATTGTCGGTCATGATCATGGTGGTGTTGTAAGGGGACCCGTCGACTCTGAATAGGGCTGGAGTGAGGATCGGGAACCGCTTGGCGTCCCAGAGGTTGGTGTAGTATGCGATGGGGACAAGGACCCAGGCGATGAGGAAGAAGCCGATACCAATGTTGACTTGCGCCCACCAAGGGACGATCAAGGGAGAACCCAAGAAGGAGACAATGTTGTTCCAGTCCAGTGAAATGGCACCAATGCCGAGTCCACCTGCCCCTGTGAGTTGCGAGAGAACCAGGTTCGAAGGTTTGATCCAGCAGATCCAAGCAATGGATGAGAGGACCGGAAACAGGAAACCAGGGATCCAAGCATAGCAAAACATTCCAAAAGTCGCGACAAGGAAGAACTTAAAGCGAGACCACTGACCCGGTTGAAGATCCTCCTCTTTGTGCAAGGTATTAAACAGTGCGACTTGGACCAAGTTGGCAGGCCAGATCATGGCGGCTGGATAGACAAGGTACCGTCTCAAAACTCCAGCCATACCATATCCCAACATCTGTGTACACAGGATGAGAAGGAAATTGGCAAGGAAGCCGAAATCCTCATGGTAAAAAACCTTTTGGATGACGGTGATGTCGACGGCGTAAGCGGTACCACCGGCACAGTTTGCGGTCAGTGCGACGAGGACGTGTTCCTTGATGGAGAAGGGGCCTGGGTTAAGACGGCCATGGGGGAGGACTGCGGCGAGAAAGCGGCCGAACGGGTAGGAGAGCAGTTGGATGACGAGGGTCGAGATTGTCATTGGATGTGAGCGGAACCAGCTATTTTTATGGAGATGTGATGGATGAGCATGTGTAAGTAAAAAAAAAGGTCAGTTTGGATTGAAATTTTGTTTGCTTACGCTCGGACACACAAAATAACGTCCTCACCTCTCTACAAAGACAAACAAACAAAAGAAACTCACAAGAACTGGTTAAAGAAGGACAGGATAAGCGAAAAGACAATCGCCATGACATAGAATCGAAAGGTCATAACCGGCAGAGAGGGATCATCCTTGTTCGAGACAATAGCAGCAACCTCGGGGATAGGCGAGTTCTCGTCGTTGTCGCCGTCGGGCTTGAGGTAGGATTGTTCGGCGTCGGCCTTCTTCTCATTGGCGCAGATGTGGGTATCATCGCCGTTGTCGTTACTGAGGATGTTGTCAGTGGATTCGCGCTTATTGGAGGAATTGGGCAAGCCCTGGTGTGCAGAATGCTCCTGCATGTGGTCCATAGGGCCCATTTGCTCTTTGTTGTGTGTTGTCCGTTGTCTGTTGTCTGGCGCTGTGCTCTGCTGTTGTGGTTGTTTATGTTAATATGTTTATGATTGTTTGGGGTGGATGAAAAAAGGAGAGAAAAGAAGGGAGAGGGAACAATGTTTTGATTACAAGCGGGGGAGGAGGGAGGAGAGCGATCTGGACCATTCTGAAGGACAAAAATAATAAATCGCCGTTGATTCTGATTGGACACCACGCGGTTGTTACCTTTTGAGTCTCATTACTTTGTCCGTGCACAAGCGTGGTGATTCATCGCATCGATATCTCGGGCATATCTCCCGACCCGCATTGGCCAGCGCACATCGTTGCCCTTACTTAATTTTAGAGAACTAGAGTGAAACTGCGTGCACCTCGAACAATGATGTCTCACACATGAAAAAAATCCATCGTGATCGCCTTTCGAACAACAACAAAAAAAGGCGCTTCTAGATGGGAAGCGATAATAACAGAACGAGAAGAACGGTCTGGATGCGAATATAGAAAACAATATGAGAAGATGAGAGGGCGAATGAGACATATAGCAATTCGTAGAAAGGCTTTGGGCATTGGGTCGTGGACGGAGAGAAAAAAAAGATGGTGGCAAAAAGGGAGGGAGGAAGAAGTCAGACCATGAGAACTATACAGTCGGTGAGATAACCCTAAGCAAAAGTAAAGGTGAGGTGGAGATGGCCACAATGTTGGCGGCGATTGGACAAGGTCCAACCCGTACCCCGGCAGCGATCAAAGTCCACGGACCACGACCACTAGCGGCATCAGAAATTTAAAGCAACAAAGTCGACTGCCTGAAATAAGGGAAGATCAGTGACATTTGACACAATTTACCAACATAGGAACCGTCAGCGATGACGAAGATGGTGAGGAGAGAGGCAGTGTTGATGGCAGTGCCGCTGAAGTCCTTGTGGTGGCGAGAGAACCTCTTCTGTGCTTGTTTTTCGTTTATTTTCTCTGATTTTGTATAAAACTGCCTCCGCTCTCGTCAAAAAATACCAGAAAAACATCGAAATAGACGCGAAGCATTAAAAAATAGGTATTTTTCGACGTTTTCCCTTTCTTTCTGCTGCGAATGGTGAGGAAACAAGGGCGCAAGGAGGGTGGGGGAAGAAGGGAGAGCCTGTGTGAATGAGAGAGGCAGGTGGGAAGGAAAGATGAAAGAGAAATATGGAAGGATGATGGATCCATGATACGTGGGAGTTTTTAGACACAAAATTAATCTTACTCCCACCTCGCAGCTATCACACAAACTACAAATAGCAAACCACATCACCTTATAGTCCGTTTTTATAAAATAATACATGTTCTTTAGTATTCGTTCCTGGTGCCCTCGTTGGTACTCGTTTACTCACCTCTTTCTCTGTTTCTGAAAAACTCGAGCGTTGGATGTATGGTTGCGTGGGAATGCAAGATAGGGGGGCCGGGAGAGTAAGATGGAGAGAAAGTATGCGTCTGGCATGTAAGGAGGGAAAAAAATGAAAGGAAGGAAGGAGGTAAGAGGGAAGGAAGTAAAGGAGGGAAAGGAAGAAAAAAGGAAAGAAGGAGGAACGAAGAAACAAACGAAAAAATAAAATGTAAAAAGGAAAAAGAGGAGAGACGGGTATTGTCCTTCCTGGAGAGTGACAATGCTTTGCCGTCATATCATTGATCATTGATAAAAACGCGTTCGTCTCAAATGTTAATCAACGCGTCTTGTTAATTAGCACCATCTCTCAACACTGCGATATTCTGGAGGAAAATGATCTATCGACCATTGCGCAAACTTTTCTACCTCTTATTTTTCTTATCCTTGGACCTTGATGCCTTACACTCCATTTTGCGAAAAGAACCAGTATCTGTGCCTGGATTTACGGATCCAGGAAAATGGGTGCGAAAATTACGTCACCGGAGTTAGAAATCGACCGCCCTCCGTGCGAATCCCCATTTAGAAAAGATGGACAGGGTCTGGACGGCCAGTTTCCTAAAATGTTAACTCGGTGTCCACTCACCTGCTATAAAAGGCAGAAATAGGTGTCCAGGCGCATAATTGGGGTGTTTGTCAATTGCTCGGTGTATAGGCATGCTAGCAGCGTGCGGTTGGTCTCTTTGGGTAGCGGTGAAGCATAGCTTCCTTCCATAGAAGTTGGTGACTCTTAGAATATGTATCTCCCACCTAGCAGTCGAAAAACAAAAAAGAAACGCCACGGGTGTGTCGCGTAGATCTTCGCGCGACATGCAGGCAAATTGCACGCCAATCATGCATGCATCCACTACTAAAAACGAAAAGAGGAAAAATATGTAAATAATCCAGGGAATCCATCTTTTTCTTCCTTTCTTTTCTCCGTCCTCGGCGCCCTCCATCCTCTTCTTTCTTCCTTCTGTCTTTCTTTCTGTTCCCATTCCTCATCCCTCTCTTCTTCCTTACTCCCTACGACCCTGTTCAGTCTCTCACAATCTCGCATTTGTCTTCTTCTTTGACTTTTATTGTAAGCTCCATTCCTTCCTTCACATTCACACCTGCACTTCCGTCATCGTCGCCTCCCGTGCCATCATGACCAAAGCCAAAAAAAAAAAAAAAAAGCCTCTCAGCCACCCCTAGTACGTTCTGTTGTCCCGTCAACCTGCAGATATGAACAGCAGAACGTACTAGGGGTGGCTGAGAGGCTTTTTTTTTTTTTTTTTGGCTTTGGTCATGATGGCACGGGAGGCGACGATGACGGAAGTGCAGGTGTGAATGTGAAGGAAGGAATGGAGCTTACAATAAAAGTCAAAGAAGAAGACAAATGCGAGATTGTGAGAGACTGAACAGGGTCGTAGGGAGTAAGGAAGAAGAGAGGGATGAGGAATGGGAACAGAAAGAAAGACAGAAGGAAGAAAGAAGAGGATGGAGGGCGCCGAGGACGGAGAAAAGAAAGGAAGAAAAAGATGGATTCCCTGGATTATTTACATATTTTTCCTCTTTTCGTTTTTAGTAGTGGATGCATGCATGATTGGCGTGCAATTTGCCTGCATGTCGCGCGAAGATCTACGCGACACACCCGTGGCGTTTCTTTTTTGTTTTTCGACTGCTAGGTGGGAGATACATATTCTAAGAGTCACCAACTTCTATGGAAGGAAGCTATGCTTCACCGCTACCCAAAGAGACCAACCGCACGCTGCTAGCATGCCTATACACCGAGCAATTGACAAACACCCCAATTATGCGCCTGGACACCTATTTCTGCCTTTTATAGCAGGTGAGTGGACACCGAGTTAACATTTTAGGAAACTGGCCGTCCAGACCCTGTCCATCTTTTCTAAATGGGGATTCGCACGGAGGGCGGTCGATTTCTAACTCCGGTGACGTAATTTTCGCACCCATTTTCCTGGATCCGTAAATCCAAGCATAGTTAAGGTGAATCCTTTGCTTCTCCATGAGAAGTGTATTTCACCAGACGAAGTAAAGAGACGAAATTAAGGTGAATGTGTGTTGGATTGAATAATGCCGTGGTGAAAGAGAAATAAGAAAGAGTGAGTCGCGTGTCTGTTGTGGTTTGGCGAGCGAGCGGAGAGGCTACAAAACACGGCGCCCTCTGTGCCCTTTAGCTCGCGTATGAGGGTGTTTGCTGAGCGTGCTTGATTTCAAGTTGAACTGTCACTCTTTTACACCTGCGCCCATGAACACAGATGCTTCTTGTCTTTTTCTTCGCACGAAAAATACATGTGTGTCGACCTTGGGACGTGTGTATTCTCTTTTTGTTCCTGTGCGACCGTTATTTTTGTTTTCTCGTCCAAGATAAAGTTTTTACGTGGGAGATGCATGCCAAAAAAAGAAAAAAAAAGCCCACAGCAGCATAGAAGGAATGGTGGTGTCACAAGAAAAGCCTGTACATTCGTCTGTCGCAACTCGCTCAGTCACTTCGGATTCTGCATCCGTTCATTTCGGATTCTACATCCGTTCACTTCGGATTCTGCATCCGTCCACTTCGGATTGTCCATCCGTCCCCTTCATGAATGTAACATCATGTCTGTATATATTATATTTCTTCGGAACCAACTCCCTTTTCTCTTTCTCCCTCCAGCCTATGGGAATTGCCCTTTCTATTGGGTCTGTTGCTTGTCTCCTGGCAAGTATAAATACCTCGTTGTTTTGCCTCACCTTCCTTCTTTCCTTTCTCTTCCTAAGCTTCCATCAACTCCTTCTACCGACTTTCAACCATCCACCAGTCATCCTTCACTTCCCTCACTTCCTTCACATCCTTCACTTCCTTCACTTCCTTCACTTCCTTCACTTCCTTCACTTCCTTCACTTCCTTCACTTCCTTCACTTCCTTCACTTCCTTCACTTCCTTCACTTCCTTCACTTCCTTCACTTCCTTCACTTCCTTCACTTCCTTCACTTCCCTCACTTCCCTCAACCATCTCTCAGCCATCCCTCGACTATCCTTCAACTATCCTCCAACCATCCCTCAACCATCCCTCAATTATTCCTCAACCATCCCCTTACCAATCGATCTTCAGCCATCCTCCTGCCAATTAATCTTCTACCATTCCTCAATTATCCCTCATGAAAAAATCCTTTTTTTTCTCACTTCGCCCTCACAATCATTTTTCCATCGCGCCCTCTCTCTCCTACACATTCTCTGTCTCTCCTTCCCACTCAGCTACCTTATTCACAGGCCCACATCGCAGGCCATCAAGCAAAGGAGTCGACGGTTGCACGACAATGAAATCAATCGATTCAAAACACGCTATAGAAAGAAAAATAAATACCAGGCACACTTTTTCATAGAACGAGTGAAATACCAAAAAAAAAAAAAAAATTCAAAACAAACAAGAAAAAAAAAAAAGACACGATTGAGAAAAAGGTGGGGGTGAATAAAAAGCTCAGTAGAGCATTAAAGTAGTTTATTTACTAGTAGAAAAAAGGTTTATCGATACTGAGTATTTATGCGGTATCTCAAGGAGCACACCCGATTTAAGGGCGGGCATCGGGGGAGGCGTAGTAGGCCTTGGGGAAGACGTACATGGGAGCATCCTCAGCGGAGGGGTCAGGGGCCCAAGGATCGACCTTGCCGCTCTTGGGGGAGATCAAGGGGTAAGAATCAAGACGGCAGATGGGGGCCGCAGGGTTACCCCACCATTTGACCATATCCTTCTCGCGGATGGTGAAGATGAAGAAGGAGGCGAGAACCATGAAGGCGACACCAGAGTCAAAGGCAGCCGACAAGACATAGGTGAAGCGCAAGTGCCATTCGGGGTGGTAGCGGCGGGCAAAGAACTGGAAGGCGAAACCGACAGCCAACCAATTGGTGTAATGGTAAGCCTGAGCGGGAGGCATCATTCCGGTGGCTGCCAACAGGACGGGGATGTGAATGAAGTCCATCCAGGTGTTGGGGAAGGCCTTCTTGAGGTAGTAGAATGGAATGGGGAGGACGAAACCGATCAAGAAGAAGTAGTTGATGGCGTTGTAGATCGAGGAGGGACCGAACATCAGGTTGGGAGCAATGACACCCCAGATGACCGAGGCAGAGAAGAAGGTGTTGGCCGAGGGGCACTGGAAGTGCTTGTTTTTATCAGTGCAGATACCCTCCTGAGAGCCCAAGAGCCAGTTGGCTGTCAACAAGTTGACGAGACCGGCAATGAAGGTACCGAGGAGCTGGGCCCAGAACATAGCCTTGGGAGGAACCTTCATGTAGTGACCGAGCTTGAGATCCGAGGTGAACAGCATAGCCTGAGCCATGGAGATGTAACCAAGGGTCTTGAAGGTAACGTTGGGGATGGGCTCACCGGGGAGGATGTAACCAATAACGTACTCTGTGATAATGTTAAGACCGGGCTGCTGGTTGGTCAAGGCCTGGATGAGACCGACGGGGAGGGCAAAGACAACGGCGATGAGGATGGCCAAAAGGACAGCCCACCAGGGCATGTATTTGTAGTACTCGCAGGTGAAGAGGGCAATGGCGGTCATGATAACGAACAGGGCGCCGTACCACCAGTCGGGAACCTCGGGGTAGGCCTGCATGAGCTTGTGGTGAATATCCTCGGACTGAGTGCGAGACTGCTTCCACTGGGCAACCAACTTGTGGCGATGGTACAACCAAGTGTGGGTGATCATGGACGAGAGACCAGCGAAACCGATACCGTAGGTTAGAGCGAAGAAGGTAGCAATGCGAAGGGGACCCTGCTCCTCGTACTTGACCATGTTGATGGTGCCTTTCTCGAGGACATACTTGGTATCGAATGTGTCACCCTCGGTGGTAAAAAGTTTGGCAGTAAGGATGGGGAAACGCTGGGCCTCCCAGAGGTTGGTGAAGTAGGCAATGGGGACCATGACCCAGGCGATCAAGAAGAAACCCATGGCAATGTTGACCTGAGCCCACCAGGGAACGATCAAGGGAGAACCCAAGAAAGAAACAATGTTGTTCCAGTCGAGAGAGATGGCACCGACACCGAGACCGCGGTCACCACCGATGGTCGAGAGAATGTGGTTCTTGGGATTGATCCAGCAGACCCAGGCGATGGAGGAGAGGACGGGGAAAAGGAAACCAGGGATCCACTGGTACAAGAACATGGCAACGGTGGCAATGCAGAAGAACTTGAAGCGAGACCACTGGCCGGGCAGGAGGTCTTCATCCTTGTGGAGGGTGTTGAACAAGGCGACTTGGACCAAGTTGGCGGGCCAGATCATGGCAGCGGGGTAGACGAGGTAGCGACGGAGAACACCGGCCATTCCGTAACCCAACATCTGGGTGGTAAGGATGAGGAACAAGTTGGCAAGGAAACCATAGTCTTGATCATACCAGACCCTCTGGATGACGGTGATATCGACAGCGTATGCAACACCACCAGCGCAGTTGGCAGTCAAGGCGACCAAGACGTGCTCCTTGATGTTGAAGGGACCGGGGTTGAGGCGACCAGCGGGGAGGACGCGAGCCAAGAACTTTCCGAAGGGGTAAGAGAGCAACTGGATGACCAAGGTGGAGATGGTCATGGGGTGGGTACGGAACCAGCTAAGGAGGAGAAGTAATAACGAGAATATATTTTGTAAGGAGGATGTTGCTGTAGCTGTGACTGGTTCAGCAATAAGTATGATGTAAAGGAAATGAAGAGGAGACTTACAAGAACTGGTTGAAGAAGGAGAGGATGCAGGCAAAGACGACAGCCATGAGGTAGTAACGGAAGGTCATGACGGGGATGGTGGGGTCATCCTTGTTGGAGACAATGGCGGCGACCTCGGGAATGGGAGAGTTCTCCTCTTCCTCGAGGACGACGGACTGACGCTCGATGTCGAACTTCTCGTCGATGAATTCTTTGTCAGCAGAGAATTCCTGCTTGTCGGCCATGGTAGAGAAAGTAAGGGAAGGGGGCGGATAGGAGGGAGGAGGAAGGGGGGAGAGGGTCTTGTTGGGTGAGGAGTGGAAAGGGCAGCCGTAGACAAAGATATAAAGGAAGTGGGGAGATGAGTCTCTTTTATAGAGAAAAAATAAAGAGGGCTCAATATTGTTCAGAAAACAGTCAGCCGGGTGTTTTTGCAAACGAGAGGTGGCGCTGGGAGTTTCTGAAGGGATTGTTTTTTCTCAGCAACGGGCCTGAGGGAAAAAAAAACAACACAAGAAAAACAAATGAATGGGCAAAGGGACAAGGGGCAATATTGAGGGTCATCAATCATCACACGGCGCATTGTGGACACAGAGACAGAGAGACAGAAGAGTAAGAGGAATACTCAAACACAGTGTTGTTGTTTTTTGCCTGCAGGGCGAACTGGTGAATCATAGGACAAGGGAAAACAAGGTTGTGTACCCTCACATCAACAAAGAAATAAAAGGTGAAATCGACGCTAACAACAACACAAAAAATGGCGGAATCCTCGGTAACTTCCAGCGAGGCGGGCTCAGTCTGTAATATCAATACTGCCACGCCCAAGGGGACGTCTAAAATGTCTCACCTTCGATCCATAGTCCTCCAGGACAGGTCTGGACTTGAGGAAAAAAGGTAGATGTACAATTCTGTAAGAGACAAAACGCGAACGACGACGACGACGACTGATGATCACACCTGAAAGGACACCGTCCTCGGCGATCCCTCATTCAACCATAGCGCAACCATCAATCACTCGCAGACCTAATCGGTCTCTGATTTAGACCCAACTTTTGATCTTCCTGTTTTAAAGGTTCTCGCTTTTTTGTCTCTTCAGAAAGTGGATCCATAACCCGCTTTCCGCGTGTTTTCTTTCTTCTTTGTTTCTTCGTATCCAAAAGAACTCTGTGAGAAGCCCATTCTTCCTACTGCACCATACAGCTGTCTTTTTTCTCGGCGGGGATGGGGATGGGTTGTACAGAACCCCTACAAAAAAGACAGAACCAACCATCCACATACCTCTCTTCCCACCACTGATCGAATAAAGTTTTAGCATCCTTTTTTTTCGTCTCTTCGTTGAACAGTCGAGATAATCCAAAATTGAAGTTTGTGGTTTGGCTTGCATTGGCTTTGATTGTGTCTGTTTGTTTTGGTATATTTGTTTGTTCGTTTGTGTATTGCTTGTGTCTCTGCGTGTTATGTGCTGCCCGTTTGGTCATTTCATTTCGCACATTTGGGATGTGTGAGCGGGTCATAGTCGGGAGGCGACCATTGTGTGAGCCTAGACAGGTTACTGGTACATGTACATTTCATTGTTCGCGCGATGCAGCCATGCTTCTCATTTGGCTCATTCACACCAAAGTTTTCATGGCCTCTATGTGAAGGGTGGTACATCCAACCAGGAGCGGATACCATTGGAAAGTAGTTCAATCGGCGGTCATTCCATGAAAGCGCGGACGAGAAACGAGAATAATAGACTACTCCGAAGGAATGGAAGAGCCGATGGGTGGAGGATGCAAAAAGGGTGCACATGACTCAGGAAAGTACTTGTTGCCCTATCGAGTTCTCTCAAGAGGGATGAACCACGGGGATATGAGGGGAAGTGCGGGATAGCGTACATTTCCAAAGATTCGTAGCTCACTAAATTGTTGTGTTTTGGGCATCCCTCCGCCCATGAGGCGAGAACACTCGATCACGATGAGCAAGAGAGGAATAGAGGAATCCTATGGGTACTGCATACTGTCTCCCTCCCCAAGGAAGCGGACCAAACTTGCACCGAAGGTAAAGGCGTTTAGACTGCCCAGCACAGAGATACAGGGATAGCGAGAGAATAAGAAGGGGAATGAACGGACCCACAATGAAAAATGAGAGCTCAAATGAGAGGGAGTAAATCGACGGAACATTTCTTGAGATTCCATCGTTACCGAGGATGCACCTGTAACCTTAATTCCAATTTTGCTTTACCTTGTTACGCACCCTCTCTCTTTTTCCCTACTTATCCTTCAGCCCAGTATCGATTGGTACAGCGAACAGGGTACAAAAGGGCATACTAGAACGGAAGACAAAGTCCTGGTCCTTTTTTTGTCACGCGCGAGCGAGCACCGTTGTCCAATCAGGCAAGGCCGGTCAGACGAAGGAGCTCGGCATGGGATCCGAGGATGTATGTGACAGTGCATGTCTCGAATGACCATCCATTTTTTATCTCCTCATGGTCTATCGTCCATTTCCATATCCCCAATGCTGCTGTTCCTAGAACCATTTGCCACTGGTGTAAGTGTGTGTACCGTACACGACGCCCCCCTCTCTCGGTATATCCTCCTTCCTTTTTCGCCTCTCCTGCTTCCTTTTTCGCCCATTGCCACTCTAAATGTGTTCATCTTGGTAATACTGACTTGATCGATGGCATCGTTTGTTTATTGCTATTGTTTTTTTTGCTTATACTATTACTATTACTATTACAATTACTATTGAGTTTTGTTGTTGATGTCCATGGATCTTCTTAGAAATCCATTGTTCCCTGGTTGCCAACGAATAGGAATCAGATCCATTGTCCCAGAGTTCACCTCCCTTGTGTTTGTTATTCATCTTGTTCTTTTGCTCTTGAACCACTCAATGCCCATAGAGCTATCCCATCGAAGTTTTTTAGTCTTTGACTTTGAACAGTTTCTCTTGGTATTCATTTTTGTTGATCCAGCCGCTCGTCGATTCTCTATCCTTTTTTCCCAAGACTCTGGCGTTCTCCCATAATCACATCTCTTGTCTGCATGCCCTTTTCCACAGCAGCCAGATATTTGAATATCAGATAGCATATGAATCTTCCGCAACAGAGGAGTTGTCAATCCCTGAGTGTTAACGAATAGGAAGCAAATCCATTATCCCAGAGCTCTCTTCTTGTTTTCTTTGTTGTATTCAACTGCCTGTTATTCTCTTGAGCCATTCAATTCTCATTAAGCGACTCTGCCCTGTTTCTTCCTGTGTACTTTCTCGGTCCAATCGCCTCATCGATTCTCTGTCCTTTCCACCCAAGACTCAGGCATTCCTCATTATTCAATGTCCACGGTGACAGACCAGATCGATACAACACATCAGATGAATATTCTTTTTGACAAGCAGAGAATATACCCATCCTTTCTTTCATTCATTGCATTCATGAACGCTGGCGAATAGGAAACAGATCCATTAGCTTCAAAGGTTTTTTTCTTGGGCTTTGTTGTTTTCCGTTACTTTTTTCTACTGATCACTCAATGCTCATTAAGCCATCTCCAATCGCCTCTATACCTGTCCTCTCTCAAGAGCAACCAACCGTTTGTTGTTATTATTTTCTAAGGACTACATCTCTCCTCGATGACCAGATAAATGGATGTGAGATAATGTGGGTGTTCTTCTCTCGCAGGCAGTTCATACACTCATCCCTTTATTCTACATTTCTATCCATCCACCCTCATTTCTTCTTGCATGTTCCTCCTTTTCTTCCAACAGTTACAGTATTCACCACGTCGAGTTCAAAACAAATCTACCTGTAATACTAGTCCATGACACACTCACAGGTTGTTGTTCTACGGCGACAGGTATAGGAGAAGCGCATCGAAAGAACAAATCAACAAACGCCTTGTCCGCCGAGCTTATTACCGAGGATTGACCCTTCCTCTTTTCCTTTCTTTCTTCCTTTTTTTTTGTACGCACTATCGTCAGTTACCGAAAAGCAACAAAAATGGCTCACAAAAAAAAAAAAAAAAAACGATAACGCCTCATTCTGACCGACCGTCGGACCAAAAGAAGAGAAAGGAGACCGAGCCCCATCGATGCAGTTTTGGATTAAAGGAAAGAAGGGCGTGTGTGTGTGTCGTTCTTGTGTCGTTCTTGTGTCCAATCGGAGTCGATCCAGAGGGACAGGGCTGACCATTTGCAAAGCTTGTTCGCCATTGACGTTTTTTTCGTGCTTCTGCAGAAGGTAGATGTGCATTGTGAAGTAAACCTTGCCGGAGAGAAGGAATTCCAAGAAGGTGGAGAGAGACAAATTTTTGTGCTTCATTCTGTACCTTCCCTTTCCTTTTCCCCATTCCCTTCCATACCCACGTACATGGTATGACTACAGCGTTGCAGGCTGACCAATGTCCCTCCCAAGAACGCCAGAAATTAAAGGAAAACAAACAAACACAGAACGTGCTTCTATAGATCCGTGAGAATGCGCGAGGGCGCGTGAGCTTCTTATTTCTCAGGAACGCCCTTCTCCAGTGCCTACGGATTTCGCTTCCGTAGGTTGTCGGCAGCACATCTACGGATCTCGTTTCTGTGAATGGCCCTCGTTCAGCAGCAGGTAACCCAAGCAAGCGATGACTATGTATGTACTTTGAAAATGGTAGTGTGGTTATTTGTTCAAAGAACTAGAATGTGTATCGAACAAGCTTGGGTAAAGTGCAGGAGTAGAGTCCAAGACCACGTTGGAGAGGATAATCTTGAATGACGATTGAGGAGGGAGGCTGACTAGAGGGGTGCCCGGTGCACATAACATTGCGATGAGATGAGACAAAGGGATAGCCCTGATGGTGGTATTTCTTGGTCCCATACCATATGACTTGAATCCTAATCCTGCCTTCCTGTCTGCGTGTCTCTCTGTCCTGGCCCTGGAGCAAGAAGGGCACTAATACAAAATGTGATAGACACCTTTACGCGTCCCTAATAATAAAAAAAAGCTGAAAGAGATGTCTCCGCAATGAATGGATAGTAGAAGAAAGAGGTGAGTGTTCGTGTATGTTGTGCGAAAGAATAAAAAAAATATCCATCACCAAAGGAAGAGAACAGGAAGAAAAGAAACGTGGTAGTAGATTGAACAAACGTGGTGATAGAGTGAAGAAACATGGTAGTAGTAGAGTGAAGAAACATGGTGGCAGAGTGAAGAAACGCGGTGGTAAGGTGAGAAAACACGACTGATTGAAAAACAAAATACAATTTATTCGCGCACCATGTCTTTTCATTGAACTCGGATCATCTTTGCTTCGGGTGGGAAGGGCCATGCGAGACTTGTAGTCATGTTCAAAGCCCTCCCTCTACCTCTGCCCACCGTGCTTACTGTTTCAACCGTTCATAGGCAATATAAAGTTTATTTCCCATTGTACAGTACGGCCAACCTTCCTTCTACTTACGTTTTTTGTCATCCTGAAAGAGCCATGGGGGTGTGATGGCCAAGGAGGAATGTTCGACATCCAAGTAGCCGAGAAAGCGGAAAAACACAGTCAAGATGTCTAAAGAGGATAGCTTAAGAAGAGAGATGGGGAGCCATGTGGCAATGAATCAATCGAGGCCTATGGGTGCTAGTTAACTTTTTGATATCCTCATTCATTAGTGTTTACCTTTGTTCCTTCATTTCTCCACCTTTGCAGAATGAATGATGTGTGTGTGGTGTGTGTGTGTCTCCGTGCTCATTGCCTTCGTGCAGCGAATTGACTTGCTCCAGTCGATTGTTTGTTGGTACAGAGATACACGGAGAACGGAAGTTGTACATCCCTTTCTAGGTTAATTGTACGAGGTAGCATTCAAAACAGACAAGGTAGAGTGGAGAGAAAAAAAGAATGGCGGAGCTTCAAATGCAACGAAGGGATCCAGGGGTCAAGGAGTGCGACGAGAACCCTTAATTGATAGAAAGAAGGGATAAAGAGACTGCTTCTTGTACGCGATTTGTGAGTGGTGCGGCCAAGGGCAACAACCTGTTTGTTGCTCTCTGCTCACCTCACCCCTCCATTGGTTTACTCACCCCCCCCGCTTTCCCTTTTATCTCTCTCTCCCTCTCTTTTTTCATTCCTTTCCGCCCACTCACCCACCCACTTCACCGATCAACTGAATCAACCGACAGACAGACTAACAGCCATGAACCAAATCGACCAGAGCCTCGACGACCTCATCAAAAGGCAGCGCGATCAGAAGAAGAAAATGAAGGGCAAGTCCACTCCAGCCAAGGACACAAAGATCCCAAAGAAGCAGGCAGGAGGCGTCAAGTCCAGGGCTGCCATCAGGACCGATAGAGCCATCAGAACCGCCAAACCCAACTCACCCTACGCGGTAAGTTGAATGGCCTAGACAGCAACACTCTGCACACAACTACAACATCAACGAGCAACTCGATGTACAAGACAGCTGATGGCGTTATACTTGCACCTGGAATAGGCTCCAAAGGTCAAGAAGGAGACTGCGTTGTTCACGGCGTCGTTCAAGGCTGCCAAGGCGCCCATCAAGGAAATCTTCACCGCAGGATACATCCCCAAACCAGCAACCAACCTCAAACTCGTCACTGTCAACCGCAAAGTCGGAATCACCACTGGCAAGAAACAGCAACAGCAACAGCAACCCACAGGGCCTTTGACGACAAATTCCATGCGCATGGTCACCACTCAGCAGATCAAACGTGAAGGTCTTACCTCCGCCACTGCCGCTGCCAAAGCCAAAGCCGCCGCCGCTTCTAATAACAGACGAGATGAGCGCATCCCAACCGGTCCCAGGATTCCAGAAACTTCGGCACACACGAGTGGAAACCGCGGCGTGGACAACCGTAGAGGACCCGGTAATCCCTCTGGTGGCCGTCAAGTTGACAGGCACCCTACTCATCAACACTCAGGCGATCATCGTGATCGTGGAGGAAACAACCCACACCAGGAAACTCGCTCCGGAAATCTCAATAGTCGTATCAGCATCCCCACCAACAACAACAAAAACAATATCAACAACCCCATCAACCTCACTAGTCACAACAACAACCACAACAACCACAACAGCCCCGCCCACAACAACAACACTAACAACAACAACGCAAATAACGTCAGGAGACAAGAAGCCTACCCCAGGGTGCCAGAGTCAGTTGCGCGTCAGGATAACAGACCAGCTGGACGGGCTCCTCCTGCGGCCACCTCTTCCTCGATGTCTATGGATCTGGACATGGAGGTAGACAACAATCCAATCGCCATTAAGGGATCTGCACCAGGACAACAGTCTGTCGCCTTCCGTGGCGAGAGCGGACCTGTGACGATTGAGATCGAGAACCTTGACCCTGGCACCACCACCGATGACGTGAAGGTATGTCTCTTCTGTATATTGACAAGTTCCTCTTTTTTACTTTGGAAGCATCCCTAACTGATGTTATATATTATATTGTTTTGGTTGATTAGTATGTGTGCTCCAGATTCGGAGAGATTAGATCGTGCGGCTGCGCTAATGGATTTGCACAGGTGACCTATGCAAGGAAGGCAGCAGGCATGGCTGCAATTGAAAATCTGAACGGCAAGAAGGCAGACAACAGTAAGACATCCTTCTGTTTAGCGAAATGTAGTAGGCTAAGGACAGCTGGCTTTAGGTTTGTTCAGGAGAGAAACTAATATTGTCCCTTCTCTTTTCGTGATCCAACAGACCAGGTTCTTCGAGTTACGATGCGGGCTGAGGCGATCATCCATGATGAGACACCAAACAATGTCAGCCGTGTGCCAAGTTCAATTGCAGGACCTATGAAGCTCTTGACGAGCGCTGTCCACGGAACGTAAGTTCAGCAATTGCCTTGTGTTTGCTACTGGTTTTGTAAGAAGGCTTAAAACTCATCTTATGTTCTCTTTTACCGTATCCTATCCCTTTCCGTTTTCCAGGCTGCGTAACCGTGGTAACCTTTATTCGGACAACATTTTGGCGGCAGAGCGTGTGCTGAGGGAACAGCAGCAGCGGATGGCACAACTTCACGATGAGGAGCAGCGGATGGCGATGCTTCGTATGCAAAATGCCCAGCACGGCGGTTTGTCGTCTCTCTCCTCGGGAGGTGTCAACAGAGGATTCTTTTGAGCACCCTTTTTTTGTCAGTTCGTGTTGGACTTCAAGAAGGAAATAAAACATTTGAAAATAATGAAAGAAAGGAACGGCTGGGTGGATAGGTTAAGTTGGCATGCAACAGCCCCGATATTCCGATGTCAAAGCCTAGTGCAAGTGCGGTGACTGCTGGTGTGTGATAAGTGTGTGATAAAAGAAATGAATGCAGGCGGACACATCTTTTATTCATTTCACTGAAGTACCAATCTATCTTTGTGTGTGCTCCCACCTTACCAGCTCTCTCTGTCTCTCACTCTCTCTCTCTCTCTAAATCTGTTCATCACCGCTCCACTCCTCACTCCACTCTGCCTCACTACCTGTTTGCTCCCTCCTCCTCCTCACCGACATTCACCTTCACGACGCCCCCATTCCCAACACTTACGCACTCTCACACCAAAAGACACTTTCTCTGACTTGTTCTTAACAAAGGAGAAACAATGAACCACACACACGACTCAGGACCCTCATCAACAACAACACCACACTCTCAACGACCCATCCACCACCATCACCAACAGCAGCATTCTTCCAACAAGCTCTATAATGCCTCCTCTCCCTCTCATCCAGACGACTCGCCCACAGCAACAACTGGTCGCCAAAGAGTCCGCACCGAACCCTCTCCTCGCCATCAACAAGCCCCTTCTGGTTGGCTAGGCCCTTATAACGAACAACCCTCCCCACTTCCAAGTTCAAAGTCCCCGCGCGGAGTGCGGCTCGCGCCACCAGGCGGACACCACTCTCCGGCAACACCAGAACGAAGCGGAGGAGGCTTTGGAGGAGGAGGAGTCTTAGGATCAGATCGGATTGTTGATACGCATAACAGGACCCTGGGAGGATGGCAATTGGATGGGGCTGTTAGCAGAAGCAACAGCCACAACTACAGCGACAGCGGTCTGTTTGCTGCTGCAGGGGGAGGAGGATCATCGGATGGACCAACAGGGTTCAAACGGAGGGAGTTTGAACCAAAGAATAGTAACAACAACAGCTACACAGCCGACCAAGGATTCCCTCCCACGTCGCAAATGGAGCCGTCCAACAGTATCCAGAGCCTTGTCGAATCGATTGATGACGACCATGTCTTCAAGCTCACAGAAATGACCAAAAAGCGAGTGGAGCACAACAACCCGGCACAGAAACGACCGCGCGTGGCCTCTCTATCAACAAACGACCCCTCTACAGGTAAATTATGGTTGTACAGTCGAGACGAACATGGATGTGCAAGAGAAAAAATAGGAGTGGTGATCATGCGTGCAAATGGTGAGTAAATACAACAAGAAGACGAGTTGGAATAGATCACTTACTGTATCGCTCTCGTGGATTCCACATTAGCACTTCAATTCATACCGTCGGAAAAGTCGCTTCAGCTGTCAAACCAATGCAAGAGTTCCCTCGAAGCGCGGTATTCGGAGCTATTTCGGTCGATCAAGGCTGGTCACCCAGTGAACCGGTTGCAAAAGTTGAGGGAGGTGCTTCCACGAGTCAAAGCAACATCCACGCCCAGGTCAGGCAACGACGGGAAGGTCTCCATGGATGCAGGACACTCACGCCCACGGCGATCAAAGCACGACAAGTATCGGTTCGTGGACAAGGTCGAGGAGCTGAGCTGTATTTGGGATGTGGATCGCATGGTCAAGGAAGCGGAGGCAGCGGAGGCGGCAGCATTATCTCGACTGCCAACATTGAGTAGCGATGGCTCTCAATCTCAACAGCATCTCCACAGGGCCACGAACGGACGTTCTCAGGACTCTCTCCAGCAGCATCTGTCATCTACGTCAATGGAAAGCTTTGGTGTCGAGCACTCTACCTCTGGAGACTCTAATGGACCACCAATAATGAGCGACATCCATCAACAACAGCACCAGCTGCAACAGCGACAGCAGCAGGAGAGTTCCAATGAGGTTGCAAGGGAGCATAGCAACGACCAGGCAGGATTATCACCCCTCAGCACAATATCATCTTCTACGAATCCAGGCTATGCTCCCGGATCATCATACTCGTCCCTTGAGCCAATCTCTATCACCCAAGCAAAGGACGTCCCTGAGGACTCTAGACCTCAATTTTCGGATAGTGTGGCCACAGGTCCTCCTATCCAGTCGAACATGCCTAATCAAGGTCCTTCCTTATCGGATGTATACAATGGCTATGGATCGGGTCTGGAGCAACCGGCTGCGGGGACCCCGTCCTCAAAACGAAACTCTTTTCTTGCAATGTTCAGTGGGCGGGGGAAAAAAAGCGGACAGGATACGGATCTCTATCATCATCAGGAATCACAACCGACGTTTTCTTATGGCAGTCCATCACTTTCGGCAGCTGGCCCGGTCTATGAGCGACGTTCTTTCGACAGCCAGCACAGTTCATTTCTTCAACCAGCTCTTCCTCCACCTCAGGGACAGCGGTATGCTCTTACAGTTGAAGTGATCCCACCATCACTCTTAAACTCACCGTCAGGGAACCTTGGCCAAGTCCAAACCGATGCCATACACAGAGCCTCTCTTGACCAGTCAATGCCAAGAGTGGTAGATCCGAACGACCCCAACATCATGCTGACGGACGACGAGACAGGAGGTCACTGGGCCCCGCCTGCTCAGTGGGCAGAAGGCGAGCGCTTGGATGAGAGTCAGGATGAAAGCGACAGTGTAGGCAACGCAGCTGCAGCTAAGGTATGATTAGTTTACCGCTTCGCAGTTACGTGAACTGACATGTGAACATGTGTATGTTGCCGTTATTTACCCGTTATTTACACGACCATATCCACATAGCGCTCTTCACTGCGCCGTTTCACCGACAAGATGATGTGGAAACGAGGCCACAAGCCACTCTCCGTTATTCAGCAAGGAGAGTTCCCCACCTACAGTCCTACTAGCCCAGCGAACGGGAAGCTGCTGTTTTCTGACGGCAACAAGTCGCTGGGCAAGAAATTGGATCCTGCGCTTGCTCATCTCCAGGGTCAGCCTAGTGGGCGCATGTCGTCCAGTCAACCCTCTTCTAGCAGGAACTCACTGGATGGAGCCCAGCGTCCCAAGGTACAATACGGGACGGAGCACATAGAACTCGTTTCAAGCGAGGATGTTACATTGTACTACAGTGTACTAACCGTTCTCATTTGGAACCACCGTTATAATAGAATATCCTTAGGGTCATGAGCAGCAGTTCTTCGCCAGTTTTGGAGGGCATCAAGACTCCAGATGGTGCGAATGCAGGATCACCCAGAGTCGGCCCTCTCCCAAACGCACACGAATCTACAAGCAGGCTCGACAAGCCAACTATGCTCAACCCAATCAGGAGTGAAAAGGCACCAGTGCCCAATCCAGCCGCCAGGGCAGACAGGTCCCCTCTGCTGAACGCAACACCCGTCGACAAGTCGCCACTTATAGCACCAGTTCCCGGACTCTCGGGAGACGAGCTTGTTGGCAACGCTTTCAACCCCGATGGCTCTCAGGCTGTTCCAGTGGCGCCACAGCTGTTGATTGAGAGCGACCGGATACCAAAGCGGATGCTCCAGCGTTTGAAACAACGACCCGACCTTGCCTTAGTTGACTGGGCATCTGAAACAGGTAAACTTGCTTGTATACTGTTGGCAACTTAAGGATCAATTGTCTGACAAAATTCCTAACGTTTCACGATTCGTTACTTTCAATAGTTGACTTGAGTCCATTGTTGACGTCGCAGGAGCCACTGCCAACATACAACGAGTACTTGGGTATCTCGTCGGCGATCAAAAAGTCCAACATCTACCCCAGCCATCTCAGCAACATCGATGTCCTGGATATTCATTTGATACTGGGTCTAGAAGAGCGTAGGGATGTGGATTCCAAGAACCATGCACGGAAATGGGACATGCTGGAGCTCCGCCTGGACCAGGAGCAAGACCATAGTGAGAAGTGGATCAAGGAGATTGTGGCGTGGTCGAATAAGAAGTACGATTCGATTGAGCGCCATCAGCGAGCTGAGCATCCAGAAGCTTACTGGCCCATCTCTGACGATGGTCCTGTGGTCGAGGAACTCGAACAAGAAGCTGTGGGAGAGGATGATGAGTCGCAAGTATTCTTGAGAGTGAGCGACGCGGCCAAGCATCACAGGCTCAGACCTACACTTACGCCACATATCGTACCTCTGGAGACTTTGAAGGCACGGAATCAACAGCAGGACTTGTCCCTTACGTCGACACGGGAGATGGGAGGATCGATGTCGTCGATCCATACGTCGGTCACCCTGACCTTCAAGACCAGTCTGGAGTCGACTCGGGAGTCAGTCAAGGAGATGCGGGTGATGCTGGCGGACTGTCGACAGCGTCTCCAGCAGCTTCGTGAGGCCACGGGAACACAGTTGAGGGAGAAAGAGCCAATTTTCAAGGAGGTTGTGGACAAGTTCACGGCCGAGTGGAACGAATCGTATTTCGTCAAGCTGAAGGAGGTCGAGGATCAGATCCAGGTGATGAACCTGAAGAGGATTGAGAACCCCTGGATGGATATTCTGTTGATCATGCTGTCGTGGGTGATCCGAGGGCTATTCTACATTGTTGAGGGTGTCACGATTATGATTATTATTGTGAGGCATACGTGGAGCAAGGCCAAGCAAGGATACGGGATGGTACGCGATGCGAAGCGAGGATATGAGCTGACGAATACCTCGAGGCTCTTGGGCGCTGCTGGGTCGTCTGCAGAGTCTGCGGTTGCTGCGGAGAAGAAGGGGGACGCGTCGGCGGAAGATACTAGTAGTCATAGCCAGGACAATCAGCCACCAGCCAAGGTTGTAGGAGCATGGTAGAACCTAATGAATTGTACTCTGATGATAACAACAAATTTCATCCAATCTCTTGATCTTGAAACCCAAAACCTTCCTGTCCTAAAAAGGCAGCTGATGTCCGACGACAGCCACCGTTTTTTTTTTTTTTCTCCATCTTGCCTTCCTCGCATTCTTCATTCACCTTCCTCCTCATTCACTTTTCCTCCTCCCGACTTCATACTACTACACTCCACCCTTCTTCCTCCAGCACTCTATCTTTTACCCCCTCAACACTTATTTACCCTTCGACAATACCCTTCAATGGATCTCTATCTACCTTTCATCGGCGGTGACAAGGACGGCGACTGCGGTCCACAGAAGCCTATGGTCGAGCTGCAGTGGTACCACGTCGCCATCGCCTCTGTCCTCATTCTCGTCAACGGTAAAAGCAACTTCACTTTATCGCCGGAGGATTGCAATAGCACACGTGTACGATTTGTTGACATTCTTGGCGCGTTTTTTTTTTTTTGTTTTTGGTTGAATAGGTGCGCTTTCGTTTGCTTTGGGACTTGGACTTGAGAAGCGGTTGTTCATCAGCGCTACTCGTTGTGTTGTCCAATTGACTATCATGGTAGGTGTCGTTGTCGTATACAACCTTTGTTTTCTGGTTTTCTATACGGGTTCTCTCGCTTGCCCAATCCGAACATGTTATTTTTTCTGAAGATGGTGAGATGAAGAGAGGAGATGTAGATGCAGGCTTCAGATACCCTGGAGAGGCGATATCTCCTCCATCTACATTTTTTAACAGCCATTCAATGGCTAACATGTCTGATATCGTTTTCTCTGTGTACATATGAGTAGGGTACGGTGCTGCAAACCATCTTTGATGCCAAGAACCCAGTCTTTGTGCTTCTCATGGCCTGTAAGTCCGTTTCTTTTCCTCTGTGGCAAATTTTTTCTGGACTGCGCTGTTTTGTATGTATTATGCACATTCATCTATCTTCTTTGAGGAAGATATACTAAAACGCCCTTCATCTATTTTGACGATGGATGGCAGTGTTGTTGATTACATTGGGAACCAACGAGGCGGTGTTCAATGTTAGCAAGCGTCGGCACATCTACATGGTAAGAACGTCTTTTTTCTTTGCGTTGATGAGTCGTCATGGTCAAAGGGGAATGTCATTTTCGCTAATAGGAATAACCTCTTCCTTGGCGTGTAATTAGTTCCCGTCGGTGTTGGTGTCGATGGGATGCAGTTGTTTGATTATCGGAACCTTTGGTATGTCTCCCTCTCCTCCTTGCTGGCTACCGTGTTTTTATGTGTCTGGATAATGAAAGGACGAGGGTCATCGTGCCGTCACCCTTTTTAATTTGTTAATATTTTTTGATATTGCGGTATCGTTGTCGATTCCCTTCCCAATTAGGAACGAGACTGGCGATGGGGGTCGATCCGTTGCACTCGCCCAAGGAGTTCATCCCTGGTAAGTACCCCCTTGTTCATTGTATGCAAATGGCGATTTACCTGTTAAATAGCAATTGAGAAGCATGGAACTAAACGTTTGACATGTCGTCGCTTTCTTGCTCTTAGCGCTTGGAATGCTGCTCGGCAACACGATGACCGCGATTTCGTTGGGCCTGGACCAGTGCCTTAGTCAATTGAGGTAATTCATCGTAGTTGTAGCAGTAGCACGTTTGGTTCTCGTCAAGTGGATGATAGTTGTCAGCATATCTAACAGTCTCTTCCATTTCTCAAAATGGCTGCAAATAGCGAGAACAAAGAAAGAATCGAGTTGTACCTGTCAATGGGTGCTACTCGCTGGGAGGCCTGTCGTCCCGTTGCGATTGAGGCCATGCGACGCGCCATGCTCCCCACCATCAACCAAATGAGGTATGACTTTTTCTTTTTTGTTCTTCGTTAATTTTGCATATGCGCCCCTAGTGAACGTTGACAAGAAAACAACGCACTGCTTTGATCCTCAGCTAACCCTTTTTTCGACAAAATTAGCATTATTGGATTGATTTCGATTCCGGGAATGATGACGGGTCAGCTTATCGCAGGAGCATCGGTCATGAATGCGGCCAAGTCCCAGATCATTATCATGTTCCTCATCTCAGGCGCTGCTGCCTTTGGCACACTTTCGTCCGTCTTGGTAAGCGATTCCCGTCTGATAGTTATTTCTTTCTTTTATTCTGTATGAGTCTTGTCAAGGTGACACTTTGAGACAACTGCCCATTCCTAACACCATCTTCCCCCCATTAGATCTGCTTGAGGGTATGCTTCGACTCATCAGACAGACTGCGCCCAGAGAGAATCATCAAGACCCAATCCATCATTCCCAAATCCGTACGCGATTTTGGACAGCGAGCATCAACGACTCTGAGTAACGTGCTCTGTTGCTGCTGCCCTGGTTCTCGAAGCAACAAGGGCACCCCTTCGCAGTCTCCTTCACAGACCCCTCCCGCTTCGCCTCCTCGATCGCAGACGCAGTCGCCGTCGCATGAAGCTCGTCGTGCTAATGGCAGTGGAGCCCAGAAGCAAAATAAGCAGGGTGAGAATGGAGGAGAGGCTGAGCCTACCGAGACGACTCCTCTTGTACGCTCTCGCTAGGGTCAAGGGGTACTCCCTTCTCAAGTTATGATATTATTGATATCTATTACCGCCCATGTACAACTCATACTAGAGTATATAAAAAACCTGTTTGCTCATAACCGCTCTGTTGGTCCATGGTGCGAGCCGGGTTTTGATATTTTTTATTTTCGCTTTCGCTTCACATGCCTGTATGCTCTTTGAGCGTTTTGTGTGACACTAAAGGGAAATTGGGTATGCTTTTGCTCTGGTTTGGTCGTCATGTATTCATAAAAACCATTCACTTCATGGTATCGGTCGTCTTTGACTCATTTGTCAGTTGGCCCGTTTGTTCGTTCAAGAGGCTAGGCAAGAAGTGACAGGGTTAATGCAATAAAGCGAGTAATAAAGTCTGGTAGCGAAGACCGGTACCATCCAAGCCAAGGGCTTTTGGAAAAGATTGGCACCCTTTTTTTTTTTTTCTTTCCATGGTCTAACGGTCAAAGCTCGTCAACCTTTTCGTTGATACTTTTTTTTTTTTTTTAAAAAAAAAATGAAGGATGGCGCAGGGATACTCTAGGTACCCTTGCGTGCGCCCTTGTGTAGTGTCAATGACCAATCATGTATTGGTGCGGCGCTAAGAAGACCACGCAGGTTTGCTTACACACATGCTTCGCCGAAGAGAATGGCGGCAGATGCACAAGCACTATGCAATCATTAGCGCACAAACAAACAAGCCTGTGTATGGTCTACTGTATGTATCTCTGAGTCTGCTCGTAGTGACCTACTTATTCATTTCCTTGTGGTTTATTTGCCAAGTCTGTGTCGAGGCGAAAGGTACGCAAAGGCCACTCCCAGAAAGCTGTTTGGAGAAAAAAAAAAAAAAAAAAAAAAAGGTCGATCGGTTACACTTTCCTCCCCCACTGTTTTCGAAAGCATTGGCTCCTCTTCGGTTGGTCAGTGGGCTATTATTGCCCAGTCCACTCTCCTCCACAATGTATATCACGGCGGAAGGACAGGTAATGACCCCCATGTACACATGTACGGTGCTAATAAAATGGCATATGATACCTCTCTTCCGTTTCGTGCTCTCAAAGAAAAAAAAAGGAAGAAAGAAACACTTTTAAGTTATGTTTGGTCCCCAATTTGCTTCGCTTCGATAAAGTGGAGGTGCATTTAGCAGCTTGGGTGGGCGGGTGTTTTGTTTGTATGCGTATATGCATGTTTATGTGGGTGTATTGAGAGCACTTGGGAAAGTCTTCTTCTCCACTTGCTTTGCTTACTGCTTCTTGAACTTCAACGGTTTCTCCACGCCTGCTCTGCCCTTGTGGACTGAGCTCTTTTTTTTTCCATCGCAACATAAATACCCTTCTCTGTCGCCCACACTCTTTTGTTCTTTGCTTTGCCCCTCCCTTCCTCCATTTCCTCCCAAGAAAAAAAAAACTAGAACCCCACTCCCCTTTCCTCTCCTCTCCCCATTACAACAATAATGCCACCAAGTGCTAAAGAAACAGAATTCGCTCAGGACCAAGGATTCCCTTCTGTCAACGGATCCCGTCGTCGCCAACCCCCACCAAAGCTTAAGAAGCCCGTCCCTCACTACCGTCATCTGGTCCGATGGAGCAAGGACAAGACCCCCGAGTCGGTTGAGGAGCAGCAGATGAACCAAGACCTCGTCATACTTCGTCATATCATGGACCTCTTCCTCAACTCACGCATGGCTGAGGCGGAGGCTATCCTTGCCAAGGGTGTTGTTCCTGTGGGCGAGGAACTTCCTATTCCAGGAGCAGCAGGAGCAGGAGCAGGAGCAGCGACGACGACAACGGCTTCGGAGAAGGCTAATGAGGCCACTGCTAACAGTAACAACAACAACAAGGGTGATGATGCTTCGAGTGTCACCTCTTCCTCCGCTCCTTCGACTGCACCATCTTCCGCCAACAAGGATGAGAAAAGTGAGAAAAAGTCCGCCTCGCAGTCTTCCTCTACAGGCTCGTCCAAGAAAGGAGGATCCAAGGAGGTTCGGTCGATGTACTTTGAGCTGGCTAAGGGTATCATCCAAGGCCTTAGAGCCCTGGTCACATTTGACCCGTTCGAGATTGAGGCGGGTATGAAGGCGTTTGAGATGGCGATCAAGACGGCGGACAAGCAACGGAAGGGATCAATGCTCGGCTTGGGCTCTGTCAAGGCTGTAGGATCGTTTGTTGTTGGTACTATTGGTGCCGGTTCCTTCAAGGGCATGACCCGAGTCCAGAAGCACGCCGTAAGGTTGCATAAGGTTATTTATTTTATGACAATAGATTCATTACTCCGGATAAATGCTAACCAACTGCTATTTGGTAATATGATGGTCATATAGGAACTTATCTATGCAGAGTCGACGATTCTGCGTTCGTTGCTGAGTGTCCTCTACCATCTCGATGTCTGGATGGTTGTTGAGGAGTGCATCAACCTCCGTCATGCCTTCACCATCATCCAGGGCTTGAAGTCGTTCATGGATTCTGCAGAGTCGGACCTCAAGAATGGCAAGAGCATTGACCACTACCAGATCGACGAGCACCTCGTCTCTGGAGTCACTCTCTCCTACTCGCTCTACAACATCATCATCTCTTTCTTGCCTGACATTCTCGTCAAGATGCTTCAGTTCATTGGTTTCCCCTCGGATCGTGATTGGGGTATGGCTTTGCTCTCTGCCTGTGGAGACTGGGATCCTATGGCCCCTCCAGAGACGGCCAAGGAGCATGCCGAGCGTCTGGCCTCGTCTGCTAACGACGGTATCCGTCGTCAGTTCTGTGACATGGTCCCAATTATCTTCCAGGTCATTGTGTCGTCCTTCATCCCCATGAACCATATCGACCTCAACTATGCCCAGATGATCAACGACTACAACCTCGAGCGCTACCCGGACTCGCCATTCTTCCTCTTCTTCAAGGGCCGTCATCTCCAGGTGACCTCGCGTCTGGACGAGGCCGTGGCGACCTACAAATCTGTTCAGGTCGAGGAGCCCCGCTGGCATCAACTGGGTCACATCTTTGTCTTTGAAGAGCTAATGATTGCGATGATGCAGAACGATCACAACAAGGCCTGCGAGAACAGTCGTCAGCTCTTGAAGGAGTCCCGCTGGTCCAAGTGCTGCTTCCGTTACCTGACCGCCGTTACTGGGTATGAGCGTGGAGACCAGGGCGAAAAGAAGAAGATTGACAGTTTGATGGAGAAGGTCGAGGGCGGGATGCAGAAGGTCGCCGGCATGAACCTGTTCTTTGAGAACTTTTGTGCACGCAAGTCCAAGAGGTACATGAAGGAGGGTCACCTGCTTCTTCCCAGCTACGATTTCATGCTGTTGTGGAACACCTACGACATGATGCCGCCCAAGGTCCTCCAGAAGGCACTCGAGAACATCTCGACAGAAGTCCGTCGACTCCAGGCCCTGCTCCCCGCCAAGATGAAGGACCGTGAGAGTCAACCCCTAGCTGCCAAGGACCAAACCATTGAGGCCTTTGCGGGCGGTATGCTTGGTGGCATGTTCTCGAACAAGAATGCGATCATCAAGGACAGCAAGGTGGCCGACTACGAAAACTTTTACGACGACTACTGTCTGGCCTTCTTCCTCCAGGGTCTGGTTGCCTATCACATTGCATTCTTCCCCGAGGAGACGTTCAACAGAGAGATGTGCAACCTGGCGAACGAGTCGTTCGAGACGGTGTTCCGGTATGCGCCCTTGATGAAGGACGACACTTACACGTACTATTTTGCGCATTACTACAAGGCCAAGATCTGGATCCACCAGGGTCGTCTGGACGATGCCCAGACTCGGTTCAAGTACCTGTTGGGATTGTCGAACACAACGTTGATTGGGTTGCCAGGTTTGGTGGGAGGCAAGGGCAAGAACAGTTTGGAGCTGTTTGTGTTGTTGAAGGTCCACAGTGGATTGTTGGATATCGAGACTGCCCGTGCTGCTGCTGCTAGTGGAGGCGCGAGCTTACATGGATCGAGCATCCGCTCTGACAGTATTCGTTCCTCCAAGTAGTCTTTTTATTTGTTTTTACTTTCTTCATAATACACGTTAGCCTCTTTTTTTTTTGTGACCATGTTACGCGGTCCCTGAAGCGATAAATGAAACGCGTCTTCTGCGCTGTTTGTTTGTTTTGATTTTTTGGTCTCCCAAAAGAAGACTCTTTTTTTTCTTTCTTTACGCACCCTCTCCTTCCTTCCTCTTAACGACAAACGACATCCCTCACAACCAATCATGCCGCCAAAGAAGAACAAGGCCCCAGCAACCATCCAGACGAAGCTGTCCTTCAAGCCCGTCTCGGCCACAAAGGCGCCTGCACTCTTCACCATGGAGACCTCTGAGCCACCGCGTCAACACATGTCCATCCTCAACAGAGACACGAAGAGCAACAACAGCAGCAGTAGGGCCAATGGCAGCAGTATTGTCTCCAAGTCAACGGCAACATTCACAACCAAAACCTCTGTGGTGTCTTCAGCTTTATATTCAAAAGAAAACTCTTTCAGCAGACGAGCAGATTCGAATGACAGCAGCAGCAGCAGCAAAGTGAATCCAACAAAGGCAACAACAGTAATGCACGAAATTGGTGGCAACGGCGTCTCAAAGGGCAATGGACCAAGTATGAGCGGTGGTCGGACAAGCCCGGACACCTTTTCGACAAAAGACTTGGCATCTTCTATACCCACCTCTGCAGACCTCACCGCCAAGCCTCCTTCCCGGCCCCTGTCAGGTAAGACTATTTTTCCAATTGCGCACTTTTTTTTCTTTTGGCAAACAAAATAATAGCGTGGCTAACATGTATTTCGTCATGGCTTGCTTTCCCCTTTACTAGTGAATGGAGATGCTAATACACCAGATCGGGACATACACGGGAGTAGCGGATATCATAGCACTCATCACAGCGGCACAGAACGTCCGTTGAAGCGTCAAGCGGACTCGGAGTTGCATGGATCCAAGACGAGCCCTGTTGCACTCGACAGCGATGAGGACGACGACAGCAGCAAGTTTAGCACACAAAAGTCATCTCAGTCGACAAACAGGAGTACAGGAGCTTCGCTCTTGGATCAGATGGCTACCCCCAGGGGCACACAACCCCTCCCCAGATCGACTGCCCCGTTGCCCGGATACGAGACCGCAATCAAGAAGGCCAAGCTCAGCGAGGGCTTGAGTGTACATCGACCCATCTTGGTCTCTAGCCACTCTACAGTCTCGGATGATGGGTTCGCTTCGGCGTCGTCAAGTCTTGACAACAGGCTGCGAGGACTGGAAGGGAATCGAGGTCCAGATATGTCTCCTCCACGCTTTCGATCGTCAAGTCAAAGTCGGACAGCTTTGCCTTCCAACGTCCCATCATTCAGTCAGAAGCGATCAGGGGATTTCGCGAGCTTGAGCAAAGGTAGCACGGGACTCACAAGTAGCGGAACGGGAGGTACCGTCAAGTCGCGGACACTACCATCGACTGTCTCTGGATACAAGCCTGTGGCCGCCGTCGCACCAGCTTACTCACGGAGCTCGTCGTTTGCCAAGAGTCAGGAGTGGGGGGTTACTCGACCGAGGTCGTCATCCCCTGCTGCCCAGACACCAACAGTTGCTATTCAAGCTTCTACACCCACGGCCCATCAAAACATGTCGGGAGACAAGACCAAGGATGGAATGCGACTCTCGGAGGAACAACAGCATGTTCTGGAGCAGGTCATTCTGTATGGTCGGAACGTATTCTTTACGGGATCGGCTGGTACAGGCAAGTCGGTGTTGCTGCGCGAGCTGATTCATCGGTTACGGACCAAGTACAGGAATGCCAAGGGATCGCACTATTGGGAGAATATGAGCACTAACGATGCAGTGGCCGTGACGGCGTCGACGGGTATCGCGGCCTGTAATATCGGAGGCTGCACACTGCATTCGTTTGTTGGCGTTGGATTGGGCACGGAGGCTCTGCCGACCCTGATCGGGAAGGTGCGCAAAAACTCGAACACCATCCGGAGATGGCAAGATACCAAGGTGTTGATTATTGATGAGGTGTCGATGATTGATTCTGATTTTATGGATAAAGTCGAGGCGCTGGCGAGAGCGGTCAGGAGGAACGAGCAGCCTTGGGGTGGGATCCAAGTGGTTCTAACTGGAGATTTCTTTCAGCTCCCGCCGGTCTCTAAGAATGGCGCTGTCAAGTTCTGCTTTGAGGGTCAGTCCTGGGCTTCTACGATTACCTCGACCATTCAGCTCCAGCAAGTCTTTCGTCAGAAAGATCAGTGTAAGCTTACTGTTTTGTTTATACTGCTATTGTTGTTTGCATTTGAATTAATTGTTGACTGACATTTCGTTCTCTCCGTGTGTGTGTTACGTAGCTTTTGCTGATATGCTGAATGAGATGCGCTTGGGACAGATGTCGGCGACTACAATCCGGAAGTTCAGTCAATTGACACGACCACTCCCTACAGACGATGGTCTCCGGCCGACCGAACTGTAAGTCTTTTTTGGCAGGCTTTTGATATTGCTTCTTGTAATGCATATGACTGACACGGTTACATGTGCGTTGTTTTAGATTCCCACTGAGAAATCAAGTCGAGGAGGCGAACAACAGGATGTTACAGAGTCTTCCAGGGAACATTATGGTGTACAAGGCTCGGGATTCGGGACCGATGAGGGACAAGATGGAACAGAACACCTTGGCTCCCACGACGCTCCAACTCAAAGTCAATGCGCAGGTGATGATGTTGAAGAACCAGTCTGGAGGAGGCGTGGCAGGATTGGTGAATGGGTCCTTGGGTGTAGTGGTCGGGTTTGTGAATCGACCCGCAGAGAACGATAACATGGTTGGATCCGATGGACGAAGCAAAGGATCATTCAATACTCCAGGAGAAGAGTTACCGTTGGTCAAGTTCACGATGGATAATGGAACGACGCGGGAGATGGTTGTTGGACGGGAGGAGTGGAAGATTGAGCTGCCGAATGGTGATGTCCAGGGGTCGAGGATTCAGATTCCGTTAGGCTTGGCTTGGTCGTTGAGTATCCATAAGAGCCAGGGCCAGACGCTTCCTAAAGTCAAAGTCGACCTCGGCAAAGTCTTTGAGAAAGGTAGGTTACCCTTGGAGAAGCACTGTGGTACAGGATAGAATGCTACTGTGAGTTGATGCTGATTATTTTTATTTTCTTTTCTTGGTGGGCTGAATAGGTCAGGCATATGTGGCGATGTCGCGTGCGACGTCTTTGGAGGGACTGCAGGTGCTGAACTTTGTCGAGAAGAGGGTGATGGTGCACCCCAAAGTGACTGAGTTCTATAGTCGCCTCAACGTATATAAAAAGAAGTAAGGCGCGCCGTTACTCCTTGTATATTAAACCATTGACACGCAAGAGGTGGTTTATGTGCTTTGCTAGAATCAACATTAATCATTGTTGTTTTGAAGATTGTCACGCTGGTTTTGTTTTCCTTTCCTTTCCTTTCCTTTCCTTCGTTATTGCTATTATCGCATGCTGGAAAAACCATAAACTATTACTCCCTGGAACAGTGCGCACACACAAGCAGTTGGGTCTGATTTCAGAAGGGAAAAGGTCAAAGAGGGCACTTAGGTGTCATTCGCCCTAAGTGAGGTGAGTGAGAGTGGAGAAGGAAGCATGTGCCCATGGCGCATTGCACGTTTGCATAAGCGAACGCACCGCACCTCGCACACGCATACGCCCAAAAGTCAACAAGGGTGATGGAAATGAAAACGCGTGAAAAATGGGCTTTCTTCATATTTTTTTAATTTTTTGGTGGCACTTTAAGATGTACCCTCTCTGTCTCTTTGGCTTTAGTCAGGTTCATGTTTTTGAGCGAGCGCACAATATTTTAAGTGTTGTGTGTGTGCCAGCAAACAGGTTCCTGTCCAAGTTCTTCCAAGGCTAGTGGCGGAGAAAAGCAAGTTGTGGAGAGAAACGAAAAGGGGCGTGGAGAAGAGAAGGATGGTGGTGGTACTTTTGAAAGAGGTAAAAGAATCCGAGTATCTTTTTTTCCACAATTCCACATGAAAGTCAAGCCAATCGAAGACGAAAGGGTACAACTGTTTGTTGGCTAATGTAGAAGGGAGGGAGTGGGGGCTGTCCGTGCGATACACACATGTCTTGCTCAATGCGCAGAACCAAAGGGTAAGGAAACCCCGTTTGATCGAGAGAACGAAAGAAAGGAAGACAAAGGCTCTCATTTTTTTTTTTTTTTTCTTTTTTGGTTCTTTTTTCGGGTTTCTTTGGGTTTCGTAGTGGTTGCGCACTCTATGTTCATCCGAACCGAGGCCCCCGTCCCGTGGAAGCCGTCTCTGTGGGGGAGGGGGAGGTTTTTGTGGGAGGGAAGAAGGGAGAAGGAATGCAGGTTGGAACACAGAGATGACTGGCAGGCTGCGAGTGTGTGTTTTTGTGAGCACAGTTGTTTGAGAGTTGGGGGTGTGCGTGTACAAAGTGGTTGAGGGTTGAGAGGTGCATGCAGATTGCATGAGGGTTGAGTATGTGGAGAGTAAAGATAGGCAGGTGGTGGGGTAAGGGGGTAAGAGACCGTTTGATGATGATGGGATGGGGTCGAGAGCATACACAAACAAACAAAAAGCGCGCTAAGGAAGAGAGATTGTAGGATGAAGAGAGAGAGAGCATGATTGCGAAGTGCAGAGTAGCGAATACCATGAGGACAACGACAAGAAAGAGCCTTGTAGAAGTGAGAACAACAAAGAACAAAAGAGATGAAGATGACGGATGTTCGATCCGCTGTCCCCTTTTTTTTTATCGGACATTCGTTCAAGCGCCATGTATCCTCCCATCACGTGTAACAGGTACCGATACTTTTCGCTCTTTCTGCTACTTCTTCTTCCTTTCTTCCTCCTTATATCTTTCTCATTCCTCTCCTTCCCCTCTTCAATCACTTCGATTGTCCTTCCCGCGCGGTCATATTCTTTTCTATCCGTGTCCTCTCCTCCTTTCCCCCCTTCTGCTCTCAACAACAAAACCCGTTGTGTCTGCAAACCTGTAACGAGTTTTTTTTCTTCTTTACTTTTGCCTTTTTCGGAATCTGATCCCCTTTTTTTTCTTCTTCTTCTTTACTCTCCTTCATTCCTTCACCCTTCCCCTTCCCCTTCCCTCATATAACTTCGACATAATGACAAAGTCGAAATCACCAAGACGCGGCGCGTCCCCTCCAGCCCCCTCAACCCGCTCAACAACAACCTCAACCATCAACACAAGCATCGGAGCCGCCGCCGCCGCTCTTCACGCCGCAACTAATGGAAGCAACCCCAGTTCGCCAAGTAGTCCGCCTCCATCTCCCAAACACCTCAAGCATCACCATCACAACGGCAATGGCGCCGGACCTACCGCCGCTTCCAAGGAGGTAAACAACCACAACCACAACCACAACCACAACCACAGCAATACCCGGCTAGGACAGCAGCAGCAAAAACACAAGCTCACTGCGATTATAACAGACAAGACTACAACCGACGACGGTGGAGCTGCTTTGGCTGGTCAGGATCGGAATCCATCCTCGTCCACTTCTCCATTATCTTCCTTTTTCTCAACTTTTTCCACGGGGTTTTCTTCTACTACTACTTTGTGTGCTACAACTGGGTCTTTGGGTTTCACTGCTGCCACTGCTGCCACTGCTGCGTCAGGAGGCGACGAAAGTCAATCGTCTACGTCGCTGCCGAGTCCGTCTGCTCTCGGATTCGGATACTTGAGCGCCAATCTGTTCGACAATCTGCATCATGACCTTGTACCGACAACAGCTGGAGGACGCGACCAAAAATTATCCGGACAAGAGAACGACAGATTTGATAGCAGCAGCAGCAGCAGCAGCGAGGACGACAGCGACACGGACGAAGACAGCGAAAGTGATAGCAGTGTCAGCAACTACCCCAGCGAGGACGAGGACTCGGAGGAAGAGACAGACCTGGATTATGACGAGACCTCGGAAGAAGACGAGGAGGACAGTAACAAGAGCAATCGCGCAACCGCTACTGCCACCGGCAACTCAATCAATAACAACATAAAGGCGGTCCGGAAAAGGCAACAACCTTCGACCCTGTTAAAGCGAACGCTAAATAAGCGACACGTTCAACGGATCCAGGAGGAGCAGAAACGGACCTCTCCACCATCGTCACCTGTCGCTGTCGCCAGTCCTCTCTTGAACAGCAACAACAATATCGACTCTTCACACCCACTTGTTCATCACCATCACCACCATCACACTTCATCTGAGACGGCTACTTCTGGAAAGGGATCAGAAAAAGAGGTACAACCATCAATCCGTGAGACAGTGAGAGAAACACAGAGGGGAGGAAACTGATGACAGGGGGGTTTGGTTGGTGGACACAATGGCTGACACAAAGATAAACAACAAGAAAGCAACAAACAAAAAACAGGGGAGGTCAAGTGAGGGCAGTAATGGAGGAGAGAAGTCAAAGACAAAGAAAGGACAGGAGGGGTGAATTTGCTTGCCTCTTTGTTGTTTGTCTCGATAGGATGGGCAGCCTTTCTTTCCAGGAAAACACAAACAAACAAGGATAAAAGAAACGAGACCATACTTTACCGCTTCACCGGAAATATTAATATCCAGTTCTTAATGCTCTGCGATTCTTCTTTTGCCGCTGCTCCCGCCATTGTTAACGAAAAACTCGTTTAGTTACCCTCTCCCATCTATCCCTCAAAAAGAAGGCAACGAACCTTCTTTTCTTTTTTTGCACTAACACTTTTATTTTGCATCGCTCTCTACTGCTTGATAGGCTGTCGTGTTGTTGGCCGACCAGTCTGCCAAGGCAAAGTGGGCCAACTGGTCGACTCGTACACTGTGGACGCTGATCATGATTGGAGGCTTCTTTGCCTGTTTTGCCGCAGGACCATTGTTTGTCATTCTGTTGGTCGTCATGGTTCAGGGTCTCGTCTACAAGGAGGTCATCTTCTTGGCTACCGTCCCCAGTAAGGAGAAGAAGCTGCCCTGGTTCCGATCCATGCACTGGTAAGCGTCACCTTTTACCTTGTTGCATCGTCAACGATGTCTTTTGAAGAAACGGACTGACGTTTTCTCTCGGTTCTTTTATGTGTAACAGGTATTTTTTGTTCAGCACAAACTACTTTTTCTATGGCGAGAGTTTGATCCACTACTTCCAGCACATCGTCTTTGTTGACGCATTCTTGCTGCCATTCGCCACGCACCACCGCTTCATCTCCTTCACTCTCTATGTCATCGGTATGTTCATCTGGAATATCTACCGGATCATCTGCCATTGCTCGCCGTTGTGGATAACGTTGAACTAACGTCCATCCCATGTAACCTCACGTGTCCCATAGGTTTCGTGTTCTTTGTGGCGAACTTGAAGAAGGGCCATTACCGCTTCCAGTTCTCGCAGTTTGCATGGACACATATGACGCTCTTGTTGGTTGTCTGCCAATCTCACTTCATTATCAACAACATCTTTGAGGGTCTTATCTGGTTCTTCCTCCCCGCGTCGCTGGTCATTGCTAACGATATCTGGGCTTACATTTTCGGATTCTTTATGGGCCGGACTCCCCTGATCAAGTTGTCGCCCAAGAAGACTGTCGAGGGATTCGTTGGTGGCTGGGTCATGACCATCGTCTTTGGCATGCTCGTAAGTCTTTGTTTCTTTCTTTTCTCATCCGCCTTATTCGTTCAGCTGTTGAAAGTACTATTCTAACATATATTCATATTTGCCACTCTTTCCTTTAGTTTGCGACGTTTTTGTTGAAGTACCCATATATGATCTGCCCAGTGAAGGACTTGCGGGCGAGCGCTTTCAGTGGACTGACCTGCGACCCCAACCCAGTTTTCATCCCGGTCAGATACAACCTCAAGCCTTGGATGGTCTCTCTCATCGGCCATATCGGCTTCCGCTCCACATATGTCATGATCGCCCCCCTCCAATGGCACGTCATCATCATGGCCTGCTTCGCATCCCTCATCGCCCCCTTTGGAGGCTTTTTCGCGTCAGGATTCAAGCGCGCCTTTAAGATTAAGGATTTCGGACAGTCGATCCCGGGTCATGGAGGTATCACTGACAGGATGGACTGCCAATTCTTGATGGGCCTGTTCTCGTACATGTACTACCAGAGTTTTATCAAGACCTCGGCGGTGACGACGGGGTTGGTTCTGTCACATGCGATCAAGTTGAAGGGGACCGACCAGATGGAGTTGTTTGATCATTTGAAGCAGTATTTGATTGGGCAGGGGCTTTTGGATGAGGAGAGTTGTGTGATCATGCCTCCCAAGGAAGCCTGGGTCTCGTAAGAGACGATAACATGATGGAGTAAAATGTACCTTGCATTCTTTTTTATCCAAAAATTTAATATAACGACTTTCAAACTACATGTGGGGGGGTTCGCGTGTTTTTGAAATGCAATGGTGTTGGTGTTACAGGTTTTAATTAATGAAAAAAGGGGGATGTTGAGAATTACTTGAAGGATCGTCTGGAGCCAGCACGGCGGCTCGAAGTAACAAGAACATCCTTCAATCCAGCCAAAGCCTTGGTATACCCTGGGACCAGATCCTTGACTTCCTGACTCTTGACATTAACCCTTCCAATCTTGTCCCAATGCCCGGCTTTCGAAATCATCTCCTTGAAATGTCTAGCCTCCTGCATCTCGACCAGCGAGTAGGCAGTTCCTGTCTTGCCTGCACGGGCAGTACGACCAACACGATGGATATATTTCTTCATGTAGACGGGCGAGTCGTAGTTGATGACTGACGAGACTGGGGATAGGTCCATTCCGCGCGAGATGAGGTCGGAGCAGATCAGGAGGTGGATCTCGCCGTTGTTGAAGGCTCGGAGGATGGATTGGCGTTTGGATTTGGGGAGGTCGGATGAGAATTCTGCGACAACAATCGCATCCGTTGCTGTTGGGGTTGCGACAGTGGTGGTAGTGGTGTCGATGTCCATAGCGTTCGTGGAGGTTTCTGCTTGCTCCATCTCCACATCACTCGTCTTTTCCTCGTCCTCGCCTTCGTCCTCTTCATCCTCGCTGCTACTATCGCTGCTACTGCTATCGTTCTCATCCTCACTGTCGCTGTCGCTGTCGCTGTCACTGCTGTCGTCCTCGCTTCCAGACTCACCATCCTGATCCTTACCACCCTTCTTCTTAAGCTCCTCCTTGACCTTCTTTTCCTTTCCAGCCTCCTTCCTAACAACAGGTACCTCCACAGGAGCAGTCGTCCGGATCTTCTCATAAAGCTGAATAAGCTTGTAAAGACGATGCGCAGATTCGACAGACTTGGTGAAACACAACGCAGACCGCACTTGAAGGTGGTGCAACAGGTGCAGCACCATCAATGGCTTCTCTGACGTCTCGCATACAATCATATGTTCCTATGAGTTGTAAAGGATTTTCGCAATAGTAGGAAAGAAAAAAAAAAAGACGTTAGCAAACAAATCCCCTCCCCCTTGTTCTGTTTTTTCCTTTTTTCCTTTTTTTTTTTTTTTTTTTTTTTTTTTTGATCGTAAAGGATCAAAATTAATTAACAAAAAAAAAACAACAACAAATACTTACGGTAAGACCAGCAGGAGTGGTATACTTTTGCTTCTCATCACCATCCTGTCCGCCCTCCTGGACAGCAACATACTGAGGGTCCGAAAGCTGGAGACTGGCAATCTTGGCAGGGTTCCTTGTCAATGTTGCCGAGAACAAGAGTTTCTGGACAGAGAGGGCCTTGGGGTCTTCGACGTCAGATTCTGGGAGCTGGAAGAATGACGAGAGGAATCCTGGTGCGATCGCGTCGTGTATCGGGAACCTATTTTTATCCAATGGAAGGGAGGGGGTTAGTAATCGATTCGTTTACATCGTCCACTGACGAATATTGAGGAAAGATGGGGTAAAAAAAAAAAAAAAAGTAGATAAAACTTACCCGAGGTGATCGCGCTTGACCTGAATGGCCTCAGACCCATCCGCCCCCAACAACTTCCTCTCGGGACTTGGATGAATGGCATTCAAGATATGGAACAACCAATCCTGGAAACTCTGGTTTAACAGCCTGTCCGCCTCATCGATCACCAAGAACCTCAAATGCTGCAATGTAAAGTTCGGAGTCGACTTGATATGATCGATCAGACGACCGGGTGTGGTGATGAGGACATCGACTCGGGAATGGCCTCCAAGGATCCGTGGGGAATTAGGGTTGGAGTGAGATTCACCGACGAGGATGGCTTGTTCGTGGGCGAAGGAGTTTTGGCCGGTCGAGGTTGCGATTTTGAGGTCGGTGCCCTTGACGAAGGTTTCGAAGGTTTCTTTAACTTGGATGCAGAGGTCGCGAGTGGGGAGGACGACGAGGGCCCGCAGACGCGTTACCACTCTCTGTGACAGAATCTACATTCAACGATACCAGTTTAAAACAGCTCTCAGTTAGACAAGGCAGCCATAAAAACAACAATGAGTAAATGACCCCAACAAAGAACAAAAAAGTTACCTCGATGATGGGAAGGACATATGCCAAGGTCTTTCCACTACCCGTCGGAGCGCTCACACAAAGATCCCCTGGGGCCCTGCGAATATCCCCCAAATGCCTAGCCCGCATCAACACTGGAATCACAGCTGTCTGAACCGCAAAGCATTCCTCAATACCCGCTTTCCTGCACTGCTTGATCAACCTCTCTGAGAACCCAAACTGTTGATCTTCAATCGGCCGGTTATTAGACTCGTCCGGTTCGATGAGGGTCGGGTGGGCGAGCCAGTCGGGGATACCCATGGATTTGGCACGTTCCTTTTCGAGGGCCGTGATTTCTTTGGTTTCGAAGGTCGGGAGGGGGACGAGGGCCGCGAGTTCTGCGAGCGCTGCGTCTGCGGCGGCTTCGGAGGCGAACCGTTCGACGCCTTCGAGTTCTAATGCTGGGCGATCCTCTTCTTCTTCTTCTTCTTCTTCCTGGCCCTTGTTATCCTGATTTTCATTGTCTTCCTCATTGGCCTCTACATCCGACATATCCTCATCCCCCTTCTCCTTCTCCTTTTCCTTCTCAGCAGCAGCCGCCACCGCAATCGCATTAGGATTCTTCTTTGCCTCCCTCTTTGCCCTATCTCTCGCCTCAACCTCAGCCTTCATCGCCAACCGGATATCATTCGGGATAAGATCACTATCCTTCAACTCCTTGGCCCTCTTCTCCCACCTCTGCTTTCCAGCCTGCTGATCCTTCTGCCTCCGGGCTTCCTCTCGTGCGACACGGGCATCTTCCTCCTCGCGACTCCGCTTGTACGAGATCTCATTTGTCTTGGTGGTGGTAGTAGTAGAGTCGCGGTCCCTTTTGTGGTGTTTGGCGTCTTTGATGTCCTTGCTGCGGGGTATTGAGTCCTGGATGGTAGTGCTGTCTGTGGTGGAGGTGGTGGTGGTGGGAGGGGGCTTGTTCTTGTTAAGACGGGCGTTCAGTTTGGCGAGTCGGTCATTAATTGGTATAGCTGTTGTTGTAGTGGTAGTAGTAGTAGTAGTAGAAGAAGAAGAAGACTCTTGAGTAGTCTCAGCTTCGAGGTCGAAGCGCCTGATGTTGAACATGTCGTCGCAATGAGTTCCTTTGGTCCTTGAAGCGTTTGGTGCGAGTAATGGCAAAGCTTAGCTCCTTGAGGGTAAAGTAAAAAAAAAAAAAAAAAGTGCCACAAATTGTTTGTTGAGTGGCTTGTCGCACCACACGCACAGGCAGTCCCACACACGCGAAGGAATTAGTGGCGTCAAATAATTTATTTTGTCGTGAAGGAAAAGACTGATGAAAAATGAATAAAAACAATGAAGAGAAAAGGGAATAACTATGAAAGAAAGAAATGGCACTTAAGCTCCGCCACCACTGCGGTCGGTGGTCTTGGCCTTGATACCATAGTCAACATTCCGCTTACTCTCAACCTCAACAACAATCTTTGAGAACGCCGTGCGGCTGGCATGCTCCTTCAGTCCACCCATCACCTCCAAGAACTCGTTGAATTCAATTGATCCCGAGTTATCCAAATCAACCTACATTGTAATAGCATGACAATAACAATATTGTTAGAATTGCGAATGGTTAATTGAACACGACCAATGAAACAATGGCAAAGAAAAAGCAATTACCTCTTCGATGATGTTCTTGAGAACACCGGCCTCAACCTGAACATCAAGTTGACCAAGAACCTTCTCGAGATCACGTCCGTCAATGTGACCATCTCCGTCATGGTCAAGAGCGCCAAAGACCTTATGGAATTCAGCCAATTCCTCAGGGTTGAACTGGGCACGCGAGTAGAAAGAGTCGTCAACATCTGCTCCAGATGCAGATTTGCCGCTCATACGACCCCAGAAGCCCGTCTGCTGAACATTCTCACCCTCACCAACGGGATGTCCGACAACAGCCTCGGGCACATTAATAGGGTAGGCAATAGGGCTGACGGGCAATCCCATGGTGGTCAAGAATGCCTTGGCATCCTCAGTTTCCTTGGCCTGACGAGCAGCATCCCACTTCAACTCCTCAGCCATGATCTCAACAACCCTGGGGAGAGCATCCAAAGCAGCATGGACGTTCAAGAAGGCAAGACGGAGTCGGCGGGCCAACACATCGACAGCAGTGCAGGCATACTCACGTCGGACAGCATAGCGGATCTCAGCCTCAATGTAAGGGTACTGGTTCGACACTCTCCGTCCAAAGACAGGCCAGCGCTTGCCAGTCGACTGGGCGAGCGAGGCAACGGCCCAGGCACGGTCTCCGTAGCTGTTGGCCAAATGCTGAGCAATCTCAGTCTCGAGACCAAACTGCTGAATGAGACGGATGAACATGGTGTTGCTGTATCCGTGGGATCCAATCAACTTGACGCGCTCAGTCGAGCAGCCACGGGCGGGTGAGAGACCAAACTCCTTGATGGCCTCATCGATCGTCTCGGCAGCCATGGCACGGTAGGTGGTCCACTTGCCTCCAGCAATCGTCAACAATCCACTGGCACTGACATTGATCATGTGGTTGCGAACCAACCCCTCGGTGTTCTTGGCAGCAGGGTCACGGACCAAGGGGCGGATACCCGACCAGGCAGCCAAGACATCTCCGCGACGGACCTTGACATCGGGGTTGAGGTAGTTCTTGACCTCTCCCAAAATCCAGTTGATCTCCTCCTCGGTCGCCATGGGGTTGGGAGTGACTTCGGTGGGGGAGTCGGTGGTTCCTGCAATGGTGTTTCCTTGCCAGGGCAAGAAGAAAATGACACGGCCATCACTGGTCGCGGGATCCAAGAGACCCATGTTGCCGGGACTGTAGTAGTTGGGGAGAATGATATGGACTCCAGCGGAGGGTGCGACAATCGCCTCGATCGAGGGGTCATCCAGTTGACGAATTCCATCAGTAAAAGGTCCAGTTGCGTTGATGACACCCTTGGCCTTAACGTTGAACTCCTTGCCAGTCATCACATCACGGACACGGGCACCGCAGAGACGCTTGTTTTCGTCCTTCTGCAACTCGATAACCTCGACGTGGTTGGCAATGACAGCGCCGTACTGGACAGCAGTCAATCCGAGGGCAACGTTCATGCGGGAGTCGTTGTGCTGTCCGTCATAGTAGACCATGGCTCCGACCAACTTGTCGTTCTTGAGCATAGGGAATGCCTCCAAAGCCTTGCCTCTGCTCAAAATGTAACTGCTCTCCATGCCCTGATGACCCGCCAGCAAGTCGTAGGCTTTTGATCCAACCCAGTAGTAAGGCATCTGCCACCACCTAGATGTATTCGAGGGAATAAGATACACTTTTGTTAGTCATCTCTTCTTGACCATGTTTATCACCTTTTTCACATAACAAGGGTGGATACATACTTGTAGATGGGCAGCATGATGGGGAGCTGGTAGCTGAGGTAAGGAGCGACCTTCAAGAAGTTGGCGCGCTCGTTTAGTGCCTCCTTGACGAGCTTGTACTGCTCAATGTCGAGTTCGAGAAAAGCCTTCTCCAGATACCGGACTCCTCCATGGACGAGTTTGGTTGATCTGGACGATGTTCCTAATAAGAGCAATTGTATTCAAGAGATAAACATGTGAGTTATTTCGTGCTTTTTGGTATTCCTCAATCTCATCTTTCATTTTGTTATTGCCGTAAAAAAGGCATTTTGTTGCATTAGCCAAGGCAGCGAGGGAAACATAAGATATACAAATGCAATCATTCTCGGATGATCCACGTGGAGTCCACTCTCTGTGATGAATGGAAAATCGGACTCCTCTTTCCCTTCTCAGAGAAACAACCAGTGGTGCCCTTAGTCTTCTTTTTTCCCTTTGACTTTTCTCTTCCTCTCATACACTGCCTCCACACATGTTGAGCAGGATGCATGTATACCCCGCATAATGCTTCATCCAACCCCTTTGATATGATCTGCAATTCAGCATCTATGTTTGACCGTCACCTAGAATAGACGCGCGCTCAACAACACACCACATCTCTCACATCTCTCTGTGACTCAGCCCATTGGAACCAGGAATGAAAGGGGGGAGGGGAGAGAAGGGGGTAGAGAGACAACAAGGCAATCATGCCAGTGTGCAATTGAGAGCGATCTCCTCCTTTACTTCGTGTCTCAACATCATATCCATCCCCAAACACCTGGTGGTTATTCTTGATGACCCCCTTCATCATGACAGACAGACCTTCCGCATTTAGAACAAATGGCTCTCATCCGCCCGTGCGGCCGGTTCTCTTTTACTTCCCTTTGAGTCTCCTGTACTGTCATTGTTAGTCGCTCGCTGACGAAAGTGTTCTTCCTTCAGGGTTGCAATAGTCGTTTCTAGTTGAGAGCGAACCTCTATTACCACACACACACACAACGGGCCCCCAGATCAGATTCTTTTTTACTGTCCGCGTATGAGTGAGTGTCTGTCCCTTGTCTTATCGTCCTTGTTTGTTTACTTCCCTTGTTTACTGCTCCGCTAGTGCCAATTTTCAGCAATACCCTACACCTCCGCCCCCCTCTGTCAAGTACTTTTGTATTTATCGTTCTCTCTCGCTCACACCCAAAAGGGATGTCCATTCAAATGGGAGCGCGTCCAAACGTTGCCAAGATCAGAATAACATGAAAACAACAAAAAAAAACGACGGACAAAAGTAACTTACCAGATGAGAAATCATCACGTTCCACCATGGCGACCTTCAATCCACGAGTCGCGGCATCGACGGCGCATCCAGCTCCGGTGGCACCGCCTCCAATAATCAACAGATCGAACACGTCCGAGTCCTCGTCGTCTTCCACAGGTGTTGCTGGTGCATCAGCAACAGGTTTTGACTCAGGAGTAGCTCCAGCAGCGGCAGCGGCGGCAGCCTTTTCCTTGATAATGGCACCGGGACCTTCCTGAAGCATCCTGATCATATCCTCACGCGAGGGTGGGGCCCAGAAGGCGTGTGGGCGAGTAGGATCTCTGGAGGCCTGCTGAGGCTCGAGATAGATCATGGAGGACTGGGGAGGATATTCGAACGCGTCATCGAAGGCGCGTTGTTGCTGCTTGAGGTTGTAGTAGTATCCTGAGAGAGCGAGGGTGGTTGCTCCTGCGGTGGCGTAGGCGGCCTTTGTCCTGAAGGAGGTTGCGTGCCGGGCACCTGTTGCTGGAATGCGGCGCCACATTGGTATTGTTGGTGTTGTTGAGAGAAGTGAATGTAATCAGGAGAGGTAGGACTGAGGTATGGAATGAAAGAAAGTAATGAAGGGAAAACGTTAAAAGGGCGCGAGTCAGAGGAAGAAGAGAAGGATTAGTGAAGAAAAGAAGTAAGGAAAACGAAGAAGAAGTTGAAAAGAGGAGAAGAGAGGGTTTCTTTTGGTTTGGAGATCAGAATGAAGTGTGACGGTGGTGAAGAGTGAAGGAGGCTTTCATAACAAAGTATTTTTTTTTCATGTGTCAGATTGTCAAATTCAGATTGGAGGAAGAGGAAGAGGAAGAGGAAGAAGAGGAAGAGGGGGTGGAAAAAGGGAGGGAAAGAGGACAGAGCGAGAAAAGGGGACCGCTGATCACCGCCCCATCAACAATGCAATCTAGTACGGCACCCACTCCCTTCTGACCACACCCACACTAACGACCATCACTATTGTCTCACCCCTCACCTTCGCTCTCTCCTCTTTTCGCTCCACTAGTTCGAATCACGATCGAAAAGGCAATGCCCTTATTCAAGAAATAAAACAAAGAGTACAAATAATTGAATTCAACAATGCTCACTCTTCAACCGTGCCAGTTTCCGTGGTACAAAGAACAAAGTACCTTGAAACCACCCCACGGACAAAACATACAAACACTGGGCCACATAATCAAACACCCAAAGATAACGAACAGGAACATTCGTTCCCCCACTCGACCATGGATCCCCATCTCAATTGATTGAATACAACACTCAAAAAGACATACCGGTACTTTGGTGTTTTCTGTTGGCTCCAAGAACAAATGTAAAAGACCCGAGATCGTGGAGAGAATACGAGAGAGTGGTAAACAACGAAAGGGAGGGAGAATGTGGAGTAGGGAATGATATTCTTGAAGTATGCAAGAGGATGAGAAATGAAAAAGAAAGTGAAGGCGAGAGCGAGAAATGAAGGACAAAAAGAAGGAGAAAAAGAAGGATGGAATCGACATTTATCGAAAATCGACAGGATGTTCATTGTCGCTCATTATTCATTGTCTTCTCTTGTCGCAACTTCCTGTGCATCTTCTAACCCCACTTTCACGACTTTCAGGAACAACAAGAAAAAAAAAAGGCCTATCTGCCATTCCTTATCTCGCCTCGTCATGCAATTCGAACCATACATCCCAAACAAATCGTCATGGTTATTAGTATCCTTTGTCGACCAGATCAAAGTCAAAATAAATAAACGCGAGGTCCTCCTGGTGGATCAATTGGCTAGGCGATCCCCCTCATCTTTCCCCAGGCTCCTTCCCCAGATTCTTTCTCCTCCCCTTCTTTTTCCTCAGACAACGGGAGATTACAAGTCAAAGGCCGACCGACAAGTCAAGCCTTCCTATCTTTGGGCGACGACAGCATGTGAATACATAGTCGAATCAATACTGACTCCGCCCAAGGCAATGTCTTGTCGAAAAAATAAATAACTCTTTTATGTGCATCTATAGTTGGGCTTGAATGGATTTCCGGCTCAGCTTGCCGAAGTCGTTTGTTTTGTAGTGTCGTCGACGAGCTGGTTTGTCGCTGTGTAGTCAAATCCGCTCTGGCAATAATGGCCCTTACTTTTTTTCAAGCAAGAAGAATAGATCATAAAATAACGGTCGTGGCAAAATACACACACCACTCTCACATTCAGGCATTAAATGGCCAGGACGCTAAGGATATTTCTGATGGATCGGCCGCCTCCTCCATTGCTGTCGTTTACCCTCCCAAACACCCCTTCCCTTTACCCCTTGGCTTTGCTCCGTTGGCCATTGCGTCGACGCGGAAAGGTTCCTTCTTTCCCACTTTTTTTCCCACCACAAACAAAATAACGACTTGTTTCGTTAGGCTATTTTCAGAATTTGTCAGCCCACAACGGTTTTTACATCCCAATCAGGCAACTTGGCTACAAACTCATAACCTTTTCTTGCCGAAGAACCGAAACAAGTCAAAGCTGCACTTCGGCAACCATGGGTAAAGCCATTGCGGTTGTCATGAATGAGTCACGATATGATGATAAGAGTGTTTTTTTTTTGTTTGTTTAATGAAGAATATAAGTTATGGTGATGGTATGTTACAAAAAATGCTTCTACTTCTCGCTGGCGCGTCCTCATCAATGTCCAGCCAACAACGCGTCTACTATTACTTCCTCTCCTCCTCTCCTATCCTCTCTCTCCCTCTCTCTTCATACACTCCCCTCGTTCCACTTTATGCCTTGCATTCACTCCACATAACGGGGAGAAGAACAACACAAGCAGTCCACATGACACTGAACGCCTGGAAGAAAGTAGCCGGTACCTCGGCCCAAGTCGCCTTATGGAACATCAACCAGATCGAATGCAACGCAACCGCATAGAAATGGTACACGAGCACCATCCTGCGACGTGTAACTCCTGAAAGCAGACCCACAGGGCCATTAATGCATTCGCCGCCCATCTTGAAGTAGCTGAAGCATCCGTCGCGAAGCACAATCAAGTTCTCGTCTGTAGGTTTTTTTTTGTGAATTGAAAAAAAGAGAAAGCGAATAAACGATCGTTAGGGCCAATTGATACACCAACACTAGGAAAGCTAGCAGCAGGTACAGAGCATACATAACCAAAGAACACTAACCTCCACCAGCGAACAAGGCATAAAGTGCCTGAGCAAGGACATTAATGACACCACTGAGCTCCTTCCGCTTCCAGAAGAACAGCTCCATCTGGACCATCGTCTCCTCCTGATCTTTGGTCACATCGCCATTCAACATATCCCTCAAATACACAACATCGTTCAACGCCACCGTCATACCACCTCCAGTCAGAGGGTGACGCATATTCATCGCATCGCCCAACAAAATAACTCCCAACTCTGAGCTCGTCGAAGGAGGGAGGAAACTGTTGGGCATGGACCGGAGACGTTCAGTCTCAAGAGCTTGCATGAAGGATTTTTGGCAGGATTCAGGCAATTGAGGGCGGACGATGGTTTCGAGGTAGGAGCGTAATGCGCCTGTGCTGGCCGAGGGGAGCTTTCCCGGAATGTCGACGAGGATGCGGGTGTCGTGTTCTGAGATCTGGTACATCAAAATGGGCGAGGGGGAGGCCAACAGGACATGGCCGTGGTTAGGGTATGGCAATGGCGTATCCTTCATAATGAACCTATTGCAAACAAAATACATCCAGGTTAGCTTCCTCCCTCGTACAACTCCTATTCAAAGTATGTCAACCGTCTGAACACCCTATCTCAGAAAAAACAGTGCAGCTCAAAGTGCAGCTCTTACCCGACAAAGTGTGAGGTGACGGAGACGGGTTTTGTGATGAACTGCTTGCGGAACTTTGAAAAGACGCCGTCAGCAATGACGGTCAGGGGTGCAAAGTACTGAGTGGTGACCGTTGAAGTTCCTGTGGATTCCCCAGATCCGCTGCTCTTTTTGGGTGTACAGCTCACTCCCATCACACGAACGCCATCCTCGTCGTGAATCGTCTCATTCACTGTCGCCTCGACGATAGTGACACTAATATGTCAAAGAATGAAAGAAAAAGTCCTTGGTCAATGCCATGTTACTTCTACACAAGAATAACACCCAATGCAGCCAATATCCTCGTTCCTTACTTCGGTGCCTGGGAAGCAGCGGTTCTAAGCTTCTGAATAAACCGTCCATGGTGGAAAGAGCATCCCTGATCCTGTTTTCCGGTCTTGGGGTCGATCAAGTATGGGATGTGGACATGTTCTGATCCACGGATGATGCCGTATCCATAAGTGGGGATAGCATCGATGCCCTCCAGACAGTCCTCAAGTCCAAGTTCCTTCAAAGCCTTGTATCCACCAGGCTGAAGCAGTTCTCCGACAATGCGATCTGGCTCATTCAAGTCTCTCTCTATTAGGTTGTTGATATCGATGAGGTTTGGTTAGTTTTTTTTTCGTGAAATGCGAATGCTAAGTCCTGGTTCACAACAATTTTTTTTTTTGTTCTGTGCCACAAAAGCAGCAAGCAGCAAGCACTCACCAACCCCCACACCCCTCCTTCCAACATAATCCGGCCCAGCGCTTAATTTAGGAATGTTGTTTGTTGAAAAAAGGGAGAAAGAAACAACAAATAAAAAATCAGGTCAGGCCATCAGGCCACCCTGATTTCAAGCCTATGATCTACCATCACAGCAAATCAACTCTCACTCTCTCTCACACACATTCACACAATCAACCAATTGCCACCCCTCCTCCCCTTTTTGATATGATCTGATTTGTTTGTCGCACTGTTCCGTTCCTGAAACGGACAAACGTAGAGAGGGTAAGAAAAGAGAACTCACCGAGAAGGAGAATGCGCTTTCCCTGCTTGCCAAAGGTGGTCGCAAAGGCAGATCCAAGCACTCCAGCACCGACAACGATAATGTCGAATGTCGATCCATGTGCGGGCACTGGCTCTGTCGCCAACGAGGGGATCACGGCCTATTTTGCACGTTGTTTTGGTTTCGGAAAAGATAAGAGGGGACACGAGGTTAGGAATGGTGTGAAGAGTTAATGAGGGCTGAGATGAGGAGCCGAGATGAGCGCTTGTCAAAAAAAAGTGATCAGTGGAAGGAGATGAACTTTACGTTTCCGGGCATAGTTAGGGTATGAGAGTGGAGAGGAGGAGGTAGGTGTGAGGTGAGGGAGGGGGTATGTAGTGCAGAACAGAGAGGTGAAAGTAAGAAAAATGTTCAATTGAGGATATGAACAACGGTCGAATTAAGGAAAGGGAGAGAGTGGAGAGGACGAGGGGAAAGACAAGTGTGAAGAAGAAAGAAGAAGTGAAGAAGGAAGAGGTGAACTTGTAAAAGATGAATGACTGACCTCTTGCCGTGATGAGAGAGAAGGTACTTTCTTTACTAGGCAGCAATACAAACAATAGCCAGCCAACTTCAGTTCAGTACAACCACTCTCGGTGCCTGAGCGTGTTTGCGAATCGCCCAACCCAGTCACAATTCATGTTCAAAGACCTTCCTTAAAAAATCAGGCCACCCTCTCCTCCCGCTGTTCATTCAACTCAGCCGATTGCAAAAAAATATCCGTGTTAGATCCATGCACCTCAACCATCTGTAACACACTCCTGTCTCTCCAGTATTTTGTTGTCCCCTCTTTGTTCCCATTCCTCCTCAACCGACCCGCTCATAGGCAATTCGGACAAAAACAAACAACAACAACAACAACAACAACAACAGCAACAACAACAACATCATCATCAGCATTCACAATGGCCCATTTAGGCGACCAAGTGCTTCTGCTTGGTCTATCACCAAGAAGGGAACGCATCCCAATAGTTAGGGTGGCGTGTTCTCGATATATCGCAAAGATCAAGTCCCTCTTGCATCCCCTCCTCCTCCTCTGCGTGAAGGTGCAATGCTCCTCACTTTTTCATATGCCAATCGCCAATTACCGAGTCGGACGTTCATATCCTCCGCCCGCTGGGTCCTTCTTTCTTTCTTTGCCTCATGTTCGCATATTGCTGCAGCTGTGCTCTCACTTATTTCGTTATCACGAAGAAAAAACCATGGACCTAGTTCCCTCAAGAACCTTTTTTTTTTTTTTTTTTTTCGTTCCCTCAAGAACCTCCAAAATGTCACACCACATTAACTCGCTGGCCTTGCATGCCCACCATACGAAAACCCCCCGTATCAACAAACGCGTTGAAAGTATCTATGATATGCTATAGTTTATTCTTGACGTCCTCACCCCCACCTCTTCCCTCCGCCATTCCTACAAAACCCCTCCTACTGCTGGAGGACGGTATCAAGGATCTTCTTGGACTGGGCTTCACACATATCCATCCACTTCTCATGCTCAGCCTGACCCCTCACAAACAACCGTCCAACAAGAATACAATCATGGTTCTTCCGGCTCAACTCCTGCAGCAGCTCAATAATCGAACTACGGTCTTGGGGGCCATACAACGAGGTCGCAATCTCGTCAGCCAATGCCACAATCCCCTTGGCCCGATCATACAGTTGGTCCCACATCCTTGCCAGGACTGAAGGCTTCAGTGTGACAGAGGACGAAGAGTCGACGGGGGTGGCGGGTTGGGTATCGAGACATCTCTGCTGGAGCTTCTTGAAGAGGAGTCGGGTCAACTTCAGGAAGGCGTTCGCCCGAATGCTCAGCTGCTTCTCCTCCTCGGTCAACTTTTCTTCCTCGTCGTTCCAGCTATCATCACTCTCGTTTCCACTGTCCTCATCATCGTCACTTCCTGCACCATCGTTGTCAGTATCCTTCTTGTCGTCGTTGGAATCAATCATCTCTTGGACTTCGGCAATGGCATCCTCCATGGTCGACATCATATCCCCCCACTTCTTGGCCACGGCCTGACGGTTCGACCGACTAGCACCTTCAAAGATCTCACAGGCCTCCCACACAATTCCCGTCTTGATCAAATACCCATCTTTTGCTCCTTCACCAGACTTTCCTGTTCCTGTCTCTGATCCCGATCTTGAAGGCGAAGAAGATCCACCATTATGCAACCCCTCAACAGCTCCCCGAATAACAGACTTTTGCTGCTGGATCTGCAAAACCTTCTCCACCTTCTGATCCAAAAACTCGTTCAAAAGCCCGGCAACCGCAATAAAGATGTCGTTCGCCAGAATCTGGACTTCGCGTTTATACGTCTGACCGGCGACCTTGACAGGGATCGAATCGACAAACCCGGCGAGTCGGAAACAGGATTCGGCGAGACCGTCCATCATCCCGATGACGACTTTGGGGTCTGCGGGGGGTTTGCAGGCGAGGGAGACTTTTGTGATATCATTCGACACCAACTTTCCCAGGCCCGCTGTCAGAGGGGTGGGGGGGTGGGTTTGTGAATTTGGAAACGAAAAAAAAAGATGTTAGTTAGATGTGGACTGTAGGACAAATAAGGTCTAAATAAAGGGAGAGATGTTCTATGCCTTACCAAGGCGGACGCCAAAGGTTTCACCATCCCAAGCCTCCTCCTCAGCCGCAGGAGTAGCAGCAGTATTATCGTTAAGAGAAAGACCAGAGTTCAATTGCTCGACGAGGGCATCGAGGGTCTCGGGGACGGCAGGGACGACGAGCGGCTGCGGCTCGACAACATAGTTCATGGCCATGTCGACCATGCTACGAATTTTTTGTTGTGCCTCCTCTGTCATTGCTGGGGTTTGTCGTTATATGAGAATGTGAGGTGTTGGGTGAAAGTGGCGGGAAAGTTTGACGAAAAGGAAAGAATCCTGTAAGCGATGGGGTCCTCGTCCTTGGTCCTGGGAGCAGAAAGGTCAATGGAGTTGAATAGTAGGAGCCGTTTGTTTTTTCAAAAGTCAAGGAAAAAAGAAAAAAAAAAAAATAGTGGCGGAGTAGATCACGTGCGAAGAACAGACAGACAGAGAGTGCTAGCCCTTTTAGGTTTTATTCAGCGCGCCTTTTTCTGCCACGCTTAACGAAGAGACAATAGCATCCGGCCCTCCTCCAACTGTCCTTCTCGTCAGTCCTTGGACTACAGTTTCAGATCCGCTCCCTGGAGTACCGTCAACATCCTCAACCGTGACCTGGATGTGATCCCTCCTTGACCCAACAGCAGCACCAGGACCGACATTTAACGCCGTAGTCGTCCCAGAAACAGGCTTCTCTTTCTCACCCTCCACACCACCATCCGCATCCTTCTCCGCCGTAACATCCTTGCACGCCGTCGTAGTCGGATTAATCTTTTGATACGCCTTACTTCCACTGCCCATCTTTACATCCTCCGTCGTCAGCGGCGGTGGTGGCGCCTGCACAATCTCCCCATGCTCATTCACGACATTCTCTTCACCTCCACCCCCTCCTGTCAGTCCTCCTGCACCTCCAACAAGATCATCCCCTAGATTCGCCAACCTCCGAATCGAAGCCGGACTTGTTCCAGTAGTCGAAACCTCCAATCTCGAGCGCGCAATAAACTCAACCATGGCTTCCCGAATATCCGACGAGACCTGCATCACATCCATAGCGTTCGACACACTGACTTGACAAGTGAGCTCAATCGTCCCTAATGTACAGTCCGTAACCAGCAACGAACAGTGGCGACCGTCGTAGAGCGGGTGAGCGCGCGCGAATCGAAGAAAGTATTGTCGTATCCGTGGGATCGCTGTGGTGTAATCGACAAAAATCTTGCATATCCCGATCTGTTGTGGTGAGTTCCTGGACCAGTTTTGAAATATCTATTGGCATTCACGGAACAAATGGTCAATGAGACAGACCATTCTACTCGCTTTTAATGTAAGAGAGGTGTATCCTGGGTTTCAATCCAGACTTGACTTACGTTGGCGAGGAACCAGGTGAGGGGAATGACGAGTCGACGTTCGTCCAGGGTTCGCATGATGACATACTGCGACTGGATCTCCTCGATGTGTCCCACTTCGCCGGCTACCTCCACCTGGTCCTCCAGTAAGAACGGTTGTGTCATCGCGATCGCTAGCGATGCAAATGCATTCTATCCGTCAAGGACCAAAATAAAATAAAATTAGCGCATTGTATCAAGGAAATCGTTTTGGACCTGCGGTTGTTGACAACCCCCCCCCCCCCTCCTCTTTTTGCCTCATGCCCGTATCCAAGATCATCCGATCGATGTATCTGCATAACCATACTGCCGTACTCCTTGTTTGATTCATTATCTTTCAACCCTCCCAACCTTTCCCACACTCTACGTCCCACTCCTTCAAGCCTCTCTTCAACTTACCTCAATACCCGGTTTGGCAGCAAAGCCCAACAACAACGCCGTAACACTAGCACTCGCTAGCAACGACACTCCCACCTGCCAAGCATTAGGAAACGTCATGGCAATCCCACTCAACCCCAACAACCACACCATCCCCTGGACAATCCTCGTCATGACCACAATCTGTGTCTCGACTTCCCTCGCCCGTTTCAGATCCGTTTCCTTCATTCGAGAGTTTGACCTAGCGACGGCCATGGAACAACACTTGATGAGCATGACGACGAAGAGGGTGATGGAAAAGATGAGGATGATAAGGAAAATGTGGTTGAGAACGCCGTAGACGCCGACGGGGAGGGTGACTAGTTGGATGGTGATTAGGAGGCCTATTGTTGGAAACATTAGAAACGTTGGCTTCTTGCTGTGGATTGAACAGCCGTTGCAGGTAAAAGGAGGGTTAGTTGGCAAGGAATATAGACCATTTGATGATAGCGCATCATGCAAAAGCGAGAGGAAGCAATGGGGGGAGAGGGTAAGAGAAAGAAGCGCGGCATACCAGTATTTGACAACATCGTCATCAAACTGCCAAACAGTCCTCTCTGCGACCTTCTTGAATATATAGGAAAGGAGCAGGTGCAGCAGGATAGCGCCCACAGTGACTCCAAGGATGATAAACGCCGCCGTTACAGAGCTCTATCCAGCATGGTAATAGTCCATCGTTGGATGCAATAAAGGTCGCGTTAGGCTATTGATGGTCGATATGTCTGACATGTTCTGTGATGAGTGCTCAGGGTTTAGTGGTAGTACCATGGCTTTGGAGGTGGGCACGGTGGTGCTTGGTAGAGGTGACGCTCCAGGATCGGTTGTATTGGTGTCCATGGTTCACAAAAGAATACGACGGCGAATGAATTTTTGAGAGTTAAGGTGTGTGGGGTCGTTAAGTAAGGTGGAGCAAAGAAGGGAAATGGAAGTGTGAACGGACGAAAGGAGTGATGAAAGGGAGGGTCTAATGTGGACAAGGAGTCGACGGGGAAAGAGGAAGAACAAGAGAAAGAAGAGAAAAAAAAGTAAAGAAAGTGAACAGAAAAAAGTAAGCGTCAAGGAGAGGTCATGTCCCTGTGAGCATCACTCCCCTGAATGTAAACAGTAAAGAGGGGGGTTTGTGCGCACAGTCAGCCTTTTTGTTTGCTTGACTGAAGTGGTGGATGCTTCCCTTCACCCCTTTTCTCAAACCCATGATCGCTTACATGCTCACAACCAAACGGCCTAACAGACATCCTTCATCAAAGAAAGGGGCATGCGTTATTGTCCACCTGGCATGTATCTTTTCTCTTCCTTTTTTTTCTCCGTTTTCTTTGATCGCCTTTAAAGAGAATAAAATAGTGGGGGTTAAGATGTCGCCCTGCCATCCCGAAGGTATGGACAAGAAACGACGGATGCCTTAACACGACTCTCTACAAGTAAAGAGTTGATGTGTCTGGTAGTAAAATCCAATTCTCATAAATGAGAATTGAACCGTCCATTCCTACCCGGAGGATTGCTAACTAGCTCTCAACTCGTGTCAAACACATGAGATTTTTTAAAAATGCTCAAGGGGGTTGATTGATCTTTATGTGTTCGTGACTGCACACTCCTTTTTTCTCAGTTCCATGGGAGGTTTTTTCAGGTCTGTGCGATTCTGCAGATTTGCTTCTTTGCTCAAAGTTTTTGCTTTAATTTGGGGGAAAGGTCTAAGAGATGCCAAAAAAAAAAAAAAAAAAAAGGGAGAGAAGAAAGAGCGCTACTACTTCTGCCATGACTCGAGGTCCTCCATCATGATCTCGCTATTATGCCCGTCCATATCTGACTCGCCCATCAAAAGCCCCACAGCCGCAGGGTTCGACGCCGACTCGCTGCCATGATATCCTGCCGTCTTTTTCACCAACTCCGACTCCAAACGGAACAAGACCCAGATCCACCGTCTCAGAACCTCTAGGCACTCCATCGTGAACACGCCTCCTTCGTACTCTTCAATCTGAATGTTCGATACCAGCTTGAGCATCCAGGTCGTCCGCAGCAAGAAATCTAGAATCACCGCCACGATGTAGAACAGCTGGTCCTCATAGTGGAGCTGTGATCGCATGCCCCACCCAAACGCCCACCACCGACTCGATTTCCTGCTGTTTGCGTAGGCCGAGGATGAATTGAGGCTGCCGTTGCGGTTGGTGTCGTTAGTGTTACCGTTGTTGATGCTTCCGTTTCCAATGCCTGCATTGTTGTTGTTTCCAGAGTTGAGCGAGGGCGATCCAAGGGGCTTGCCACTGTTGTTATTATTAGCAACTCCATTGACATCGCCAAAGGTGCCCGGTGCCGATTTTGGTGTTGTTGTTGGCGAAAGAGGCCCTGAGGTCATGCGCGAGTGAGGGCCCATATTTGGACTTGCAGCGATGGTAGGTGTACCGACAGAAGGTGAGGGTCGTCCTGCAGGTTGTGCCTGGATTAAGTTCCAATCATGGTAGATGTCCCAATAAAACGAATAAAAAGAGTTGATCGCCACAAAGAACAACCTATGCGTTTCATAATTAACCAAAGAGAAAAGTATTCCCTGTTAGTCTTTCGTATGTTCGTTTCCTTTGCTCTATTGATCCAGTATGCTAGTCAACCTGAAAAAAATAATAGAAAGGTTGACTGTACCAGAGACGGAATAGAGAGTTGTCGGAAAAGTAGCCGTTGTACTCGACCCCCTTCATCGATGCTGCCTTGGACGACTTTTGCATGAAGGAGATGATGATGACGGGGAAGGCGGATGCGTACTTGAGCGCGTTCATCAGGTGCCTCTCGACGGTGTAATTGGACTCGATGTACTCTGTCAAGCACTGGCGAAGTCGGATACAGTAAGGAATGCTACCATGCGCACAGAAAATGAACGCAAAAAAAAGAGTGGATCCGATCAGTCAAAGTGTCATTCCGATCCAGACTAGACTTTTTCGATCGTTCCTGTCCATCTGCCCATCAGTCCACGACCCATGCTCCACAGTCGCCAATTAAATGCAAACAAAGATTGGCCAAAAGAGCCTTACCTTGTCATGATGGGAACCAAGATACTGCCATAGCAAGCGTCGCTGTTAGATCCACCCCGATCCGGAAACATCAGACAGAGCGCCACAGCCAGGTCACCAAAGACACGTGCAAAGGACGTGAGGATATCGGCCAGGATCACATCTGCAAAGGTCACCTCTGTCTTGAATCCTGAAAAAAGAGCCTTCTTCATCGATCTACAAAAAACACCATTGGGGACCACCTGTTTCTGATTAATCTTTTTTGCATGCAAAAATGCTCTCCAATTGGGGTTTTCATTTCAGTCATGTAAACAACAAAAACAAGACTAGGCATTGTGGAACAATGGGCACGTACCTCAGGAACCGATAGCGCTCCTTCTTGAAGAGTACATTGAAGGGAATAAAGACCATGAGAACAATAGACAGGTAGCCCAGAATCGGGACCACGATGCCAACTCTTGGGTTTCCAGTCAATCCCATGCCTCCACGACCATCTCCTGTAACCAACGAAGGTGATCCTGACTTGGCGTTGGTATTCTTTTGTTCCATGGGTTCTGATCCAGCCACGACCCATTTGTACATCCACATGTTGACCAAGACCATGAAGAGAAAGACGACTCCGAGGGTATAGATGGATCGGTACAGGACCACGATGGGCGAGGACTTGCTGGCATACTTTTCCCGTGAGTGCCGTGGATGGTTCGTATAGACTCCTGAGAGCGGTGGGCTGTTGAAGAGGAGATTGGAGACGTCGACTCGGAGTTGAGTCAGGATATGGAGATTGCTTGCCCAGGCAAAGATGCCGATGCAGCCCATCAAGAGGACTCTATATGGGAGGGGCACGCTTCCTGAAAAGTCCCATTCCTCGAAGATATTGCCGATATCCATTGCTTATCAGTGTAAAGCAGTTGATGGACGACGAGGGGGTATATATGCGATCTTATTCCTGCTGGGTAGCAATGGAAGTTGGTGAATTGATCCGAGTGTGAGGGGGGACCTTGTCCTGAGTCAGTTGAATGGGATGAAGGAAGATGACGAGGATTGTGCTGTCTGAGATGATCACAATCCTCAAAAGTAAACAAGTAAGGAGAAATGAGAAAGAAGGCTGTGCCTAAGTGGATGAAGAAGGTCCTTGAGAAAGCACCAGGCAATGAGGATGAAAGGAGAAGGAGGAGAGAAGATGTAAAGGAGGAAAGAATGAAGAGTAAAGAAGATGAAAGCTGATGAGCAAAAAGTGGTAAAGTGTGGTACGCCCAGAAAAAAAGAAGCGGGGACAGAGTGAGAAGGAAAGCCACAATGATCCAGCCAATAATCGTGCGCCCTGGAGCAAGGGTGCGCTTGCTCTCTCTATCTTCTTCCTCTCTCTCGTTCCTGCCCAAAACTCCCTTTTTCTTCTCACTTTTCAAGCACCTCGGCATTGAACATCCATTGAGCGATAATTCACTTTAAAGCTTCTTCTATTTCTCTGTAGGTGTACTCGCACATGTCGAACTATTTGCCATTGACAACTTTGCACCTGTTGAAGAAAAAAAGAGAGCTCGTTGGTAACTTGACACGTTGCGTGCTCTGCCAGCCTGCCCAAACTATTTGTTATTTTTAGAGCACCCAAATGCACACTCCAACATTGACAGACTCTCATCGCCCGAGCTTCGCGCCTGTGGCAGATTCATATAGAGGACAGACACACAGCCTCACCAAGATGAAAGTCAGAATCTTACCCTCCTTCCTAGGCTGGAGTCAACAAAACTTTCACAACGTCTAAACCCCAACACTCCTACTTGGTATTTTTACTTCCCTACGGAGGGAACCCAGCGGGCTATCCGTGGTGAGGGGGATCCAATGAAGAGTATCCTTTTTTTCGCTTCCAGGGACGGACTCTGAATGTGGCACCTTCTAGGTCAATGTTCCATGACTCCATGACTGGCGAGCTGGCAGGGTGGTGATCCTGGGATAATACGTTGGACTGATCAAGAAAAAGACATTGGAACTTTCTCAATTGGTCGATCCATCACTCCTCCCATCATTTGTCGCGATATCTGACATCTGATATTTCATATCTGATATTTTCACATTCTACCTATGTGGGATTTCTCTTGTTGCCCGATCTTATAGCTTGAAAATACTTCGTCTCTATGTGGATTTCGAAGCAGAAAATATACGTATCCGCAGCGATGGGCTATTTAAGCGCGAGAACATCATCGATGGATTGTTCCAGTGCCACTTGCAGTGATCATTCCACCAACACCATTCGCAAATGATCGTTTGTGTAAGAGGACGGCAGTTCCTGAATCGGTCTTTTTTTTTCGGTTGAAAATAACCTTTTTTTTTCATGCATCGAGTCTAGCTTGTCTTGAGGGCGGTGACTTCGCTCTAGACCTCCTCCGATGAGCACCCTCTGTTCGTGTGAGGCCCTGTGGATAGCAGAAGCAGTCACCATGGAAGAAAATAAACCTGCGTTAAGCTTAACGCAAGGAAGGGTTGGAAGGGACATGGGCCTAAAATGATTTTCTTTACTTGTCCTGTCGAGACACAGATGTGAATGTAGGTGTCAGAGAGAGACAAAGAGAAGGAGAGATCAGACAGCCTTGTATCTTGCTGCTCGCCAGAGAAAGCAAGCAAGGACGCGGTCAGTTGGAAGGATGACTCTTTTTCGCTCTTCTTTTTCATATTTCTGGCAGCAGGAAAAAAGAAGTTCAAGGCACCCTTTCTGCGAGTCAATTTTCTAATGTCCGCTCAAGAAAAAAGAAAAAATGTCGATTGTGATCCGACAATTGTGGCTTATCAACCTTTACACGCACACAAACCACCTCTTTGAAGAGCCAAGCTGGGAGGGTTCGAGCGACGATGACAATAAAAAGGCAGCACTTTCTTTCAAAGATCTTTTTCTTTTTTACTCTTTTCTATTTTTTCTGTTTGTTTTGTTTCTTCACCCCTTCACCTTCCCCCACACCCACCCCACACGACGCAGCCGAGCGGATTCCATCGAGATCACCCTTCACAAGGTCTTTACTCTTCATTCTTCATTTTCATTGTCATTGTTCATTTTCACTTTTCATTTTTCACTTTCACACTTCCCCACACTTTTGCATTAGTTTATTTTCCTTTTCTGTCTTTTGTCTTTTTTTGTATCGCATCTTTGTACTTTTCTCTCTTCTGTTTCCATAATACTTCTCCCCTCTCCACACGCCACCAAAAAAAGTATCTTTATATCATCATCACACCATGCCTTCTCAAGTCCGCTCCGTCGTTCCTACCCAGGCTGCCGCCGTCTACCCCATGCCTCCTGTCTCCGCCCCTCCCTGCGATCAGGTCGAGCCCTCCACAATCGCGACCTTGGTCCTCCAGGATGGTTCCTCTTACCAGGGTATCTCTTTCGGTGCTGAGACCAAGTCGATCTCCGGAGAGTGTGTCTTCCAGACTGGTAATTTATCTTTTTATTTTCTTTCCACCGTTATCTCCATGTCGACAATTGATGCATGTTCACTACATCAGTGGCCTATTGTAGGAGGGGTATGAGTGATGCGCTGTGAAAAATCAAATACGAATCGTCGATCGAACAAACGAGACACATTCAAAATTTCTCACGGATCCCTCCATACTGAATACCATACGTGTTGCTCATTAGGTATGGTCGGATACCCCGAGTCCTTGACGGATCCCTCGTACAGGGGCCAGATCCTCGTCTTGACCTTCCCTTTGGTCGGAAACTATGGTGTCCCCTCGCGCGAGACCATGGATCCCATCCTTAAGGACTTGCCCAAGCACTTTGAGTCGAACGAGATCCACATTGCCGGTCTGATTGTCGGTCAATACTCTCAGGACTACTCGCACTACCTCGCCACATCGTCTCTTGGCGCATGGCTCAAGGAGTACAACATCCCTGCCATCTATGGCATCGATACCCGTGCCATGACCAAGAAGATCCGTTCCCAGGGAGTCATGCTCGGCAAGATCCTCTTCCCCGTCGCCCTTGTTGGCCCCACCGTTGTCCCTGCCGATGAGGCTTGGATGAACGAGTACCAGAACGTTGACTGGGTTGACCCCAACGAGCGCAACCTCGTCGCTGAAGGTATTTTTTTTTCTTTCAGTGTTTGTTTGTTTGTTTATGCGACGTGACTGAATGATCCATAATTGATTGTCTCATTCGTAATTGAATGATCAAATAACCTTAAATTGTCTCTTTACTTGCATATGCATTTGAATAGTCTCCTTGAAGCAGCCCAAGATCTACTCCCCCGAGCCATCGACTGCCATCATGGGACCCAACGGCAAGCCCCTTCGCATCGTCGCTGTCGATGTTGGCATGGTACGTTGATAGCAAGGAGACATTGAGCAAAAAGGAAGCAATTGGATGCATTTGGAAGTAATTGAATGAAAAACAACAAACGCTAACCATGGTTCCAATTCTCCCTTGCCCTCAAACAAAACAGAAATACAACCAGATCCGCTGCTTTGTTGCTCGCGGTGTCGAGGTCAAGGTCGTCCCCTGGGACTACGACTTCAACGCCGACACCGACTACGACGGTCTCTTCATCTCCAACGGTCCCGGTGACCCAACCATGACCAAGATCACCATCGCCCACTTGACCAAGGCCCTCCAGATCGCCCGCACCCCCATCTTTGGTATTTGCTTGGGACACCAGCTCCTCGCTCTTGCCTCGGGCGCCACCACCAAGAAGATGAAGTTCGGTAACCGTGGCCACAACATTCCCTGCACAGACATGATCTCTGGCCGCTGCTATATCTCGTCGCAGAACCACGGTTACGCCGTCGATGTCGCCTCTCTCCCCGATAGCTTCATGGAGTTGTTCGTCAACGCCAACGATGGATCGAACGAGGGTATCATGCACAAGACTCTCCCCATCTTTTCTGTCCAGTTCCACCCCGAATCCACCCCTGGTCCCCGCGACACCGAGTACTTGTTCGATGTCTTCATCAACGCCGTCGATGATTTCAGAAAGACTGGCACCTTGAAGGCCATCACCATGCCCGGTGGCACCAAGGAGGCCGCTGCTGCCCTCAACCCCCGCGTCAGCGTCCGCAAGGTCCTCGTTCTCGGATCCGGTGGTCTCTCTATCGGTCAGGCCGGAGAGTTCGATTACTCTGGTTCGCAGGCCATCAAGGCCTTGAAGGAGGAGGGCATCTACACCGTCTTGATCAACCCCAATATTGCCACTATTCAGACCTCCAAGGGTCTTGCTGACAAGGTCTACTTCTTGCCCGTCACCCCCGAGTTTGTCCGCAAGGTCATTCTCCGCGAGAAGCCCGATGGTATCTACGTCACCTTCGGTGGTCAGACTGCCTTGTCTGTCGGTATCAAGATGAAGGACGAGTTTGCCGGTTTGGGTGTCCGTGTCCTCGGTACCCCCATCGAGACTATCATCGCCACCGAGGATCGTGAGGTCTTTGCCCAGCGCATGGTCTCGATCGGCGAGAAGATTGCCCAGGCCCAGACTGCTGTCACTGTCCAGGAGGCCATTGCTGCTGCCAACGAGATCGGATACCCCGTCATTTGCCGTGCTGCTTTCGCTCTCGGAGGATTGGGATCTGGTTTCGCCAACAACGACGAGGAGCTCGTCGAGTTGACCTCGAGGGCCTTTGCCACCTCGCCTCAGGTCTTGATCGAGCGCTCGATGAAGGGCTGGAAGGAGATCGAGTACGAGGTCGTCCGTGATTGCCGCGACAACTGTATCACCGTCTGTAACATGGAGAACTTTGATCCCCTCGGAATCCACACTGGAGACTCGATCGTCGTCGCTCCCTCGCAGACCCTCTCGGACGATGACTACAACATGTTGCGTACCACTGCCGTCAACGTCATTCGCCACTTGGGAGTCGTCGGAGAGTGCAACATCCAGTATGCCCTCAACCCCTTCTCCAAGGAGTACTGCATTATCGAGGTCAACGCTCGTCTCTCGCGTTCGTCTGCCCTCGCCAGTAAGGCTACCGGCTACCCCTTGGCTTTCGTTGCTGCCAAGCTTGGTCTCAACATTCCTTTGAACGAGATCTCCAACTCGGTCACCAAGGTCACCTGCGCTTGCTTCGAGCCCTCGCTCGACTATGTCGTTGTCAAGATGCCCCGCTGGGATCTCGCCAAGTTCGACCGTGTCTCCAAGGAGCTCTCCTCGTCGATGAAGTCTGTCGGAGAGGTCATGTCCATCGGTCGTACCTTCGAGGAGACCATCCAGAAGGCCATCCGTGCCATTGACCCCTCGTTGGTCGGTTTCGCCCCCAAGGAGACCTATGCCGTTATCGAGGAGGAGTTGACTCACCCCAGCGACCAGCGCGTCTTTGCCATTGCCAACGCCATGCAGCAGGGATACACCGTCGACCGTATCTGGGAGTTGACCAACATTGACAAGTGGTTCTTGAACAAGCTGATGAACATCATCAACCTTGAGAAGGCTCTCGGTCGCTTCACCGCCAACGATGTTTCCGCCAACATGCTCCGCTCTGCCAAGCAGATGGGTTTCTCGGATCGCCAGATCGCTACTGCTATCTCGAGCAACGAGCTCTCTGTCCGTCGTCTCCGTACCGATGCTGGTATCACCCCCTTCGTTAAGCAGATCGATACCGTCGCTGCCGAGTTCCCCGCCTTCACCAACTACTTGTACATGACCTACAACGCCGTTGAGCACGACATTACCTTCGAGGACAAGGGAGTCATGGTTCTTGGATCGGGAGTCTACCGCATTGGATCCTCGGTCGAGTTCGACTGGTGCGCTGTCCGCGCCATCCGCACCCTCCGCAGCCGCGGTGTCAAGACTGTCATGGTCAACTACAACCCCGAGACTGTCTCGACCGATTATGACGAGGCTGATCGTTTGTACTTTGAGAACATCAACTTGGAGCGTATCCTCGATATCTACGAGATCGAATCTTCTTCGGGAGTCGTCATTGCCATGGGTGGTCAGACTCCCAACAACATTGCCCTCCCCTTGCACCGTCAGAACGTCAAGATCCTCGGAACCTCGCCCGAGATGATTGACACTGCCGAGAACCGTTACAAGTTCTCGCGTATGTTGGACCAGATCGATGTTGACCAGCCCCTGTGGAAGGAGTTGACCTCATTCGACGAGGCCGGCGATTTCTGTAACAAGGTCGGCTACCCCGTCTTGGTCCGTCCCTCGTACGTTCTCTCTGGAGCTGCTATGAACGTCGTCTACTCTGCCGACGATCTTGCCAACTATCTCGGACAGGCCACTGCCGTCTCGCGCGACCACCCCGTCGTCATCTCCAAGTACATTGAGGATGCCAAGGAGATCGAAATGGATGCCATTGCCGTTAACGGAAAGATGGTGATGCACGTTGTCTCTGAGCACGTCGAGAACGCTGGTGTCCACTCTGGAGATGCCACCTTGATCTTGCCTCCCCAGGACTTGGACCCCGAGACCATCCGCAAGATTGTCGTTGCCACCGCCAAGATCGGAGAGGCTTTGGACGTCACTGGATGCTACAACATTCAGTTCATTGCCAAGGACAACGAGATCAAGGTCATTGAGTGCAACTTGCGTGCCTCGCGCTCGATGCCCTTCGTCTCCAAGGTCATGGAGGTCGATCTCATTGAGATGGCCACCAACGCTATGTTGGGCTTCCCCGTCGAGTCCTACCCCGAGTCGCCCATCCCCAAGACTGGCTATGTCGGTATCAAGGTCCCTCAGTTCTCGTTCTCGCGTCTCTCTGGAGCTGATCCCATTCTCGGAGTCGAGATGGCCTCGACCGGAGAGGTCGCTTGTTTCGGAAAGGACAAGTACGAAGCTTACATCAAAGCCCTCGTCTCGACTGGCTTCACCCTCCCCAAGAAGAACATCCTTCTTTCGATCGGTTCGTTCAAGGAGAAGTTGGAGATGCTCCCTGCTGTCAAGCGCCTCCGCTCCCTCGGCTACAACCTTTTTGCCACCTCTGGTACCGCCGATTTCATGAGTGAGCACGGTGTCCCTGTCAAGTACCTCGAGGCCCTTGAGGATGACAACGACAGCCAAAAGTCGGAGTACTCGCTCAACCAGCACTTGGCCAACAACTTGATCGATCTCTACATCAACTTGCCCTCCAAGAACCGTTACCGCCGCCCTGCCAGCTACGTCTCGAAGGGTTACCGTACCCGTCGTATGGCTGTTGACTTCTCGGTTCCTTTGATCACCAACGTCAAGTGCGCCAAGTTGTTCGTCGAGGCCCTCGCTCGCCACAAGGATTTTGAGATTGAGTCTGTCGACTACAAAACCAGCAACCGCACCGTCACCCTCCCCGGTCTCATCAACATCCAGGCCTTGATCCCCGGTATTTCCACCGCCGGCAGCAAGGACTTTGAGGAGATCTCCAAGACTTCGATCTCGTCTGGATTCACCATGATCGGAGCCATGGGCACCGGTATCCCCAAGGGTGTCGAGGATGGCGCCAGCTTGGCCATTGCTTTGAACAACGGCAACAACCACGCCCACTGCGACTACTTCTTGTCGATGAACGCCAACGTTGACAACGCCAACAACAGCTTGAAGGAGACCAACGCTCTCTTCATCCCCTTCTCCCCTGTTGCTGGTCGCGCCATGGCTAACGTCTCTGAGGCTGCCAAGTACTTCAACTCGTGGCCCATCAACAGCCACATCATCACCGATGCCAAGGGCACCGATCTTGCCTCGATCCTCCTCCTCGCCTCGCTCCACAACCGCTCCGTCCACATCACCGGTGTCTCGAGCCGCGACGACATGGCCTTGATCCAGATGTCCAAGGACAAGGAATTGCAGGTCACCTGCGACATTGAGGTTTACTCGCTCTTCTTGACCCGCGAGGAGACCGGATCTGCCTTGTTGCCCTCCAAGGCTGACCAGGATGCCTTCTGGAACAGCCTCCAGGTCTTTGACTGCTTCACCATCGGTGCTCTCCCCTACCGCCTTGCTGCCGAGAAGGGCATCCCCGTTGCCCATGCCGGCATTGAGGAGACCCTTCCCCTCTTGGTCGATGCTGTCAACAAGGGCCGCTTGACCATGGACGATGTTGTTGCCAAGTTGTACACCAACCCCCGCAAGATCTTCTCGCTTCCCGAGCAGAAGGACTCGTACGTCGAGATCGAGACTGACCGTGCCTGCATCTTGTCCAAGACCACTGGACCCTTTGCCGGCAAGGCACTCTCCGGTACCGTCCACCGCGTTGTCCTCCACGGCGCCACCGCCTACTTGGACGGTGCTTGGTATACCACTGGTGTCGAGGGCCAGGATGTCACTGCTGTTGCCCAGGCCATCACCAAGGCCACCGAGAAGCCCCACATCACTGTTCCTGCCCACGGTGCTTCCAACGCCGCGGTTATCCACTCGCCCCGCCTTGGACCTTCGGAGTTTGTTACTCCTTCGACTCCTTTGATCCGCCCCTCGGACGGTCGCCGCGGCAGTGTCCAGATGGAGCATTCTGCTTCCTCGACTGCAATTGTCCCTGCCCACGTTGCTGCTGCTGCCGCCGCCCGTGAGGTTCCCTCAGTGATCTCTCGCATCCTCAACAACTCACCCTTCTCGCACCGCCACATCCTGTCGTCAAAGCAGTTTGACCGCAACGAGCTTCACACTTTGTTCAGCTTGGCCCACGAGATGCGCACCCAGGTCGAGCGCAATGGCTCGATCGACTTGCTCCACGGCAAGGTCATGTGCTCGATGTTCTACGAGGCTTCGACCCGCACTTCGTGCTCTTTCCAGACAGCCATGTTGCGTCTCGGAGGTACCGTTGTTGCTGCCGATGGCTCGTCGTCATCGGTCGTCAAGGGCGAGACCTTGGCTGACACTGTCCGCACCTTGGGCTGCTATGGTGATTTGATTGTCCTCCGTCACCCCGCTCCCGGCAGCGCCGCCACTGCTGCCAAGTTCTCCAAGGTTCCCATCATCAACGCCGGCGACGGTGTCGGTGAGCACCCTACTCAGGCCTTCTTGGATGTGTACACCATCCGTGAGGAGCTCGGAACTGTTAACGGCTTGACCATCACCTTGGTCGGAGACCTCAAGAACGGCCGCACTGTCCACTCGCTCGTCAAGTTGCTTGCCTACTACCAGGTCACCCTCAACCTTGTCTCCCCTCCTTCGCTCCGCATGCCCGAGGATGTCAAGGCCGAGTTGGTCAAGGCCGGCGTTACCATTAACGAGTTGACCGACTTGAACGAGGTCATTGCCGAGTCGGATGTCGTCTATGTCACCCGTGTCCAGAAGGAGCGTTTCGAGAACCTTGAGGAGTATGAGCGCGTCAAGTCTGCCTACGTTATCAACAACAAGATGATGAGCAAGGCCAAGACCCAGATGATTGTCATGCACCCCTTGCCTCGTGTCTCTGAGATCGAGCCCGAGGTTGATTTCGACCAGCGCGCTGCTTATTTCCGCCAGATGCGCTATGGTCTCTATGTCCGCATGGCTCTCCTTGCCCTTGTAAGTTTTACTTGTATTTCTCTTTGGTGATTGACGATATTCAACCACTTTTCCACACACAGAAACTAACCAATCTTTTCTTTCCTCATCATCTTTTTTGCAGGTCCTTGGCAAGTCGATCTAAATGCTTCGCATACCTTTATATCCCCAACACTAGAAAACCCAGAAAAAACAATCCTTTGCTCTTTTCTCTTTTGTACTAATTCTCGCGTCTAATAAATACTATTGTTCCAATTATTCACGCACCTTACTTTTATCGTGGCCATTCCTCTGGCGATTGAACGAGAACGCCCATGCAGGAAGAAAAAAAAGAAAGCGAACGACACAAACAGTGCTACTCACAGTTTCTTTGCAGGATTGTTGGATTCGATCTGGTTAAACGCGGTGACTAAGGCCGCAAGGGGGATATTCGACAGAGCTGTCTCTCCTTTATTTTTTATTTATTTATATGTTTGTTTTCTGTTTCCATTCCATCCATTCTCCTCTGTCTGTCATTTCTTTTTCATTGTTTCCCGTTGTTTCCTTTTCTTCAGTTTCTTCACCTTTCCTCCATTGGATTTTAAAGACTAGCAACAAACGTGTTTTATTTTACTGCGAATGATGAATGAGAATAAAGTACATGGTTAAAAAGACAAATAAAACAAAAAAGATAAATAAAAAGAATGAAAAAATAACGACAATCGCTCTAAAAATCGCCTTTCTTTCTTTCAATCTCTACAACAACTGGGCAAGACCAGCAGCAATAGCGGCAGCAAGTCCGAGGGTGACCATAGAACCAGTCATGACCTGACCGGCAGCACTGTTACCCTTGTTTCCGTTAGGGGAGCCAGTCGAAGTGGGCAAAGGGGTGGTGGCAGTAGGGGTCTGGGTAGCAATATCGTTGAACGTGCAGTTGGAGCTGTCGCACAAGCACTTGGCACCAACGGGGTCCCACCACTCCATGGCGCAGGTCGCGGGGACAGGGGTGCGGTAACCAGTCTGGCCGGCAGCAACGGCACGAGCAGGGACGGGGACAGTAACCGAGGGGTTTTCGGTGGGGCATCCATAGCAGGTTGACCACGAGCCCGTGGCAAAGTTGCACATCTGAAGAGTATCCTTGTCGATCGATCCAGCCTTGGAGTCATCCAATCCATTGCAGATCTCCTTGCCGACGGCGGGCTGTTGGCACTTCATGTAGGGCTGGTTGGCCATCTCTGAGGCGGGGACGGGGTTCTTCATCCACTCGAGCAATTGCTGGTTGGTGACGAACCAGACATCCTTCTGGGCTCCAGCCCATGCGAAGAACTCGTTGTAGAGGCTGGTGGCGTTGCCGACGTGAACGGGGTGGAGGAAGATACCAAAGGGCTGGCGGGTGCCCTGGTAGTGGCGGTTGAAGTTGTCCTTGAGCCACTGGGAGACGACGCTGGCAGAGCCGCTCAACTGGACGTCCATCGAGTAGGCGTTACCCTGGGGGTCGATGATGGCGTGCATGGGGATCTCCCACATGCCAGGCTGGGCGACACCCTGGGTGCAGATACCGGTCCAGCAGTCGTTAGCGACACCATAGTCGAGGGTGTAGGGCCAGTAGGCGTCGGTGGTGGTGGCGGTGGTGGAAGAGTCGTACTGGATCTTTTCCTGGGCGAGGACGTCGAAGGTCGACTTTGAGTAGTTGAGGAAGGGAGCACGGAAGCCGGTCATCTTGGCGTAGGGGATGCCCGAGAAGGCGTTGATGGCCTTGCGGTTACCAGTGACCTCCTCTGTGGATGAGACAAGCAATTAAAGATAAATGTAAAAATGCTGTGTGTGAGTGGAGGGAAGAGCTCAAAAAAAAAACCAATAGCCAATTTGTGCACTGCATCATATCACGTCAGAATGATATGAGAAAAACATATGCCATTGGGTGGACTTACCAATTGGAGGGGTACCGATATGGTTCATGGTATGGTCAGCGATCTCGTTACCAGCAGCGTACCACTGCTGGATGAGGGCATAGTCAGAGTAGAGGGTCTGGGCGAACCAGGTGGCCTTGATGGGGCAGTTGTTAGGGTTTCTGTGGGGGGTCATCAACGAGGCAGCGACGGGGACGGTTGGGGCCTGGACGGCATCGTCATAGGTGAGAGTGAAGAACTGGGGGACGGTCTTGGGGTCCATGCCCTTGGGAGGGTTGACGGAGGGGCAGACACAGGCAGGGAAGATACACTTGGTGGTATCGCAGGCGGGTGCCGCCTGAGCGTCAGCGACGCCGGCGATAAAGAGAGCCGAGATGGCAGCAGCCAGGGAAATGGTTGAGAAGCGCATTATGTATGAATGTATGAATGTATGTGTTATTTCAAACTACGACATGGAACATAAGAGGTGACAAAAGAATGAAATTAGTTATTTGGTCAATTTCAATTACCCAAAACAAAATTAGTCGAGGGGAAAAGGGCAATGCAAGGGGCGGCACGAGCAGGGACGACGAGGGGGAGGAGGCATGGGGTTGTTGTGGGTCAGAGGCTAGCATTGAAGCCATCCGTCATATGGTGAAATATGGCCATAGTCCGAACCCGGGAACTGAAAAAAGGCGTTGATAGTGAAGGGTGTAAATGGAAACACTTGGGTCTGTTTGTCGATCTGTTGTGTTCCGTTGAGTAACAGTAATAACAAGAGAGTCAACCATCAACGGTTGAATCCTGAACTGAAAATGAAGGATTAGGTAGCACAGGCGACTCTTCTGTTTGATGTTGCTACTCACCTATTAGGGATATGTGAATTGGATGGCGAAGAGTGGGAGAGGTGGTGGAGAGGAGGAAGATGGAAGGATGAATGTGAAGAGTGAAGGGAAGGAAAGATATGAATGTGTGTGAGAGAGAAAGGAAAGAAAGAAGGAGAGAAGTGAAGAGACGGAAGAAAAGAAAGAAAAGAAAGTGTGAGAGCAGGTCGGATGTAGGAAATATTTCTATCCTTTTGTAGGCACTGCCAGCTACAATATGTGTGGCTGGCCGGGTTGGTTGAGGTACCCAGGGATAAGGAGAACAGAAGGAAAAGAAAACCAAAACGCGGACAACCGGCAATATTTCTCTCACTGCACTCTTACCCAGTCTATTTCACTCCCTGCCTGACCTTTCCTCTCTTCGCACTACCCTCGGCCGTGCCTGAAAAAAAAAGAAAGTGAGAAACAGGACTGAGAAGGAGCTGCATGCGTGGATATAAATAATTTTCTTTTCTCATCCCGATAAAAATACCTGGAAGTGTGCAAATACCTGGAAGGTGTGTGTGCTGCGTGTGTGGGTTGGAACTTAGAAGTGGGCGCACACCTTCTTTGTGCTACTTGCCTGAACAATTAGTATTTTTAGGGTGTCTTCTATCGGAGACTCCTTGTTAGTTGGCTATTTTGTGCCTTGAAGAACAACGACGATAAAGAACAAAAAAGGACGAACACCTTGCTGCCCAACTGACTGACGGCCTGAAAGGAGTACACACGTTCTCCCTTTTCTCACTCTATGGCGCAAAGCTATTTCTGGACCTATGATGTTGAAAAACATGCGCATTGGAAGTGCACTAGTGGGAAAAAGTTGAGAAACTGGCACCCATGACAGGATGGATAGTCGGACAAGGATTTTTGAGGAAAGGTCATGCTGGCCGCCTTTAAAGAAAACAAAAGTGGCAATCTTTAAAGTACAATGGATAAGATTCATCTGCTCAATGAATACATGGGAACAAAACAAGGGCTGTCGTCTCCATCTATCCATCTTTATCCATCCCATATGAGTCTTATCCATACCCATGCAACGCATGTCTCTTCGTCTTGCACGAAGACTAGAAGAAAAAAGGAGCCACCTTTGTTTGTTTTGATTTATTCCTTTCTCCGATCATGTCTCATATATGTACGGGTAGCGTACTTTGTGCAAGGGTGAGCGAGAGAGACATAGGCGAATGTGTCGCCTCCTTTGGCGTAGTCCTCGCCACTCCTCAGTCGAAGATGCCTACTCTCTTTCCTCCTCATTGTTCAAAATGTCCACCGCTTCCTGACGATAGGAGAATGAAGTATATTCAAGCGAACGGCTCTCTCTTGCCACATATCCAGCCTCTTCAATTCTCTCGTGAACAAAAAAGTGCCTCGTAGTGACCCTCATTGAAATAACTGAGATGATGTCGCCGACCAGTTTTTCAAGCAATGTCTTGTAATTTTTCTTTCTAAACATGATCCTACAACCACCTTGGTGAACTATTTTCCCCCATCTCTTTTTACCAGTCAAAGCGTGGATGTACCTTTTTTTTCTTTTGTTCAAGGAGAGATGTGACCTGTGCTCTAACAAAAAAAGAATGCGCTTCCTTCAAAGGGTTAAAAATAATACATGAGAAGAAGCAAAGCTGTTCTATTGAGATTAGACCACCTGGGGTCGAGCGAGAATGGAGGAGGAAGGAAAAGATAAGCGGGTACGAAAGAGCCCCCTTTTTTGCACTCAGTTGTTGTTCCTGCCCACCCCCAAGGTTGAGCATATGAAGGGTTTGTCCCCACACGCGTGTTTTTGTGTTGCTCCACTAAACTTGACAAAATAACAACCTTCACTATGTCGTTCAGTACCGCAGCACCCGTGCTTTGAACTAGAATCAATTGAGGCATTGGTGCTTGTGTACGAGTCGTGTGCATGCAGGATACCATTCCATATGCAGTTCTTGAGATGTCTTCCCACACCAAGTGGCTCCTTGCTTCTTCGTCTCTCCGACCCCTCTAAACACTCACATTAATTCCTTTTTTTCATTTCCTCCCTTCCTTGCACGGCCACATCCTATCACCATTTTCTTTTTTTTGGTGCGACCTTGTCCTCCAAAGCCAAAGGAGGCTGTGGGAATTAACAGGAATAAAAAAACAAATAGAAGCTGCAAGCAAGAAAACAGGCCGCCAATGCTAAAATTCGGAATGGAGTCATCCATGGAGCTGGGTTTTCAGCTGTTTCAAACTGCTACAACGAAGAACGCAACAGAAATCCATTGAATAATGAGACAAATGGACAGAAGGGAGAAGGAGAAATGGCAAGAGAAAAGTGAGGACGAGGGGGTGAAAGAAAATGAAAAGAAGCTTTGATGAAGAAAGAGGAGAGCAAAGAAGGAGAAGAAGGTTATTGAAAAGAAAAACCACCTTGGTCACAACTAGAACTGCCTTTCAACGACACCGTCGCTGGAGAAGGAACGAGAAAGTTGGGGAGTCTAATAACGGGCAGGTAGGTTAGGACAGACCTAGAAAGGGGTACCTTCTCTTGCTTCATTGTTTACTTATTTGTGTTCGTGTGCTCGTGTTTGTAGGCGAGGAAGGGAGGATGGTTGGTTGGTGATTTATGAATCTGAGATGGTCAATGGTCCATTCAATACGACATTCATCCATCTGTTCCCTCACTGCACAGATCAGGAACAAGTGCAAATTAGCATGACGTTCTTCCTCCTCTAACCCGTTAGACATATCAACATAAATAGTTGCAAGGCTTCGAGGAGGAGGAGGAAGGGAATGCGATCACACAAAGGTAGAAAAGGGGACCCACGAAGACAGGGACAAGTACGCAACCATCCGGATAACCAGCAAAAAACAAAAAAACCAAACCGTCATTGGATCTTTCCATCTGGGTCCGAGGAGACGTCCAACACACAATCCCATTGCACCTAATGCTCATCATGCTTCGTCAGTCTGTAAGGAAGGCAACCTTATCAAATCATGCCTCCTCTCCGTCAGGGTTACTCCATTCACCTTCAGCCCCATTCAATCACCCTTTTTCTGTGAAGGACAACAGAGTTGGCAAACACACTCGCGTTTTTCATTCATGCTCTCTACTATTCCCTCTCTCCTTGCGTGCTTCCTCGTTCTCTTTTTTTTTCTGGCAGTCAACAGAAGAGGCAAGGAGTGAAGGAGAAATAGAAATTCATCTCATACCATCTCATCCCACCGCATCGCATCCCCAGGGGTTCCCGATCCATCGCAGGTCCGGGCAAAAATCAACGGCCTAGTCCCTTGAGTCTCTTGTTCTCTCTTCATTGTTGTTATGCGATGCCTTCCATTTGCCAACAAACAAAAAGGCACGTTTTCTTTTTCCCATCCACCAGTCAAACTCGGTCTCTCTACAATTCTTTTATGCTTATGTAGTCGGACAGAAAGATGAGAGGGCTCTTCTGGGTCCGTCAACGTATGTTCCTTTTCATTTCCCGTTTTTGTTTTATACCTGTGTGTCCACATGGCATACGCAAGGAAACCTTAAGAGAGGGAGAGAAAAAAAGATGGAGATCTGCTTTTTATTGTGTGCCGTTGTCGAGGCTGGACTGGGGGGGGGAGTAGCGGAAGAGGGAAAAGGAGGAGAACTGAGCGAGAGAGATAGACATGGTAATGAGAACAGGATGGAATAATGCAAAAAAAGACGACGAGGTCGACGAGTATGGATGGTTGCATAATAACGAGAAGGGGGCGATTGACAATGGCACTGTCGTCTGTCGATAGTGATGTCCATGGCTGTGGCTATGAGAAGACTTCTTTTTCTGGCACGACTGTCTATCTATCGTGTCTCCGTCCTTCCTCCTTGTCTGACTATGTCCTTGTTTGTAATTAGTTTGGATATGTCGTTTGGCGCCTTTCGCCTTCATGCGAGTGTGTGTGTATCCCACCTCCTGGTGTGCGTGAGAGAAGTAAGGGGTCGCTCAGTCTGCCAATTGATGTTTGTTTGTGGAGAGCGGGAGAGAGAGAGACAGAGCTGAGGAGAGACAGAGAGAGAGACGAGGGCATGACCCTTCGTATCCATTTGCCATTCGCCTCACCCTCTTCACTTCTTCCTGATGAATGGCAATTATGGATGTGGATAAGTTTAGCCCAAAAAACACCGCCCCACTCTCTTTTTTTTTCTGTTTTCTGTTCAGGCACAAGGGGCAACCTTGAGCTCGGACACCTCTTTCCATCATATATATTTCTACTCGTGTGTTCATGACCTTTTTTTTCTCTTTTCTTTCCACCCATGACCATCCATCCGACCCAATTGTTATCCTTGTCCCTTCTTTGTCTTAGTTACTCTTCATCCCCATCCCCATCGTCTTCTCTCTTCGTCATACTTTAGCCACTTCCTCCCTCTCTTCCCACTCTAGACCACAACTTGCCATTCGCACCCATCCTATCTCCACTCCCTTCTCCTACCAACATATATAAACACATACATACCCCTCCTTTTCTCCTTATATTGTCTCTTTGCCCCTTCTCACCTTTCTCTCTTTCTCTCTCTCCCCTTCCCAAAAACTGATTCTAAAACCATGGGCATCGCTATCGACTTCACTACAACAACCGAATCAACCACCCGTTCAACCTCGCTCCTGATACCCGAACTAATCTACGAGATCGAACGTTATCTCGAAATCCAGGACCTCGCCGCCGCTGCCCTGGTCTGCAGAGCATGGCATGAAGCATGGTCATCCTCGCTCTACTCGACCGTCCGATGCCATATCCGTCGGACCTCTGCTCCGCTAGGTGTTCATTCCAGCTCACTCGATCCCACCAGAAAGACGGCCTTTCATAGCTTCGCTGCTGCCCCTCCCGCCCGCGACAATTATCAGGGATACGTTCAGCACAGATACTACTCTCTTCAGCAGCAACACCTGCATTTGCAGCATGGGCAGCATCAGCAGTATATTCCGCCGTTTTTGAACTTTCAAAAGTATGGACGTTGGATCAGGAACTTGGAGGTCTCGAATCTGTACTGCCTTCCGTCCGTCCCTCTTCTACGCTCGACGGGAGGAGCGGCAGTATCGTCGCACACATCTCCATCCTCGTCCTCGTCCGCCTTCAGCCCTGCCTCCCTTTCTCTTCCTCCTCCCGTGCAGGACCATCTCTCCCAGATCCAAACCTGCTGGCATTTGACCCAGCTCGACATCTCGAGAACAGTGATGAGTCTAGAGAGACTGGATGATCTCCTCAGCTCACTGCCTCGCCTCAAGGTCTTCAAGTTTGAGGTTGTCAACAAGACCGAGATCGCTACTGCCAACGGACTCCACGGTGTTAGTGGTGGTAGTAATGGAGGAGGTGGCGGTGGGTCACCAGGATCAGGCTTCCGTCGAGGATACATGCAACAGCAACCGTCGAGTTTCTTGCTTAAGAAACCCAAGCAAGTCACCTTGGAAGGTCTAGAACCTGAGGTTATCCGTGTCATTGCTAGACGTCTGGGCGGCCAGCTTGAACGGTTGGACCTTGTCTTTACGGTGACGGGACGGATTGGTCTTTCGACATTCCTGGAGCTCTTGGGCAACTGCCGAACGACCCTCAAGTCTCTTGCCCTCACCAGGGCCGAAGTCTACCAGACCGACTACTCTCGCGAACGACATGCTGCCATTGAAATCTCTGCCCTCCTTGCCAGTCTCCTTGGAACCACCTCTGCCACAACCACTTCCTCTTCCCCCTCAACCTCCTCAACCACCTCTTCTCCCTCGTCACCGTCTTCTTCATCGTCATCATCGCCGTCCCTCCCTCCAACACTGGAGTACCTCTCCTTCAACTCTTGTGTGATCCCAGATCGCGAGTTCGAGTGGTTCCTCCGACATGCCCCCCAATTGAAGGAACTCAATTTGCACGACTGTCGACTCCTAACTAAGCCGGCCGTCGCTGCCATCCTCCAGCATTCTCCCCTCCTCGAGTCGCTCTCTTTGCGGTCTGTCCCATATGTTGACGCTGATGCCTTGAAACAGCTCTTTGAAACGATTCCAAGGAGCAGCGCTACTGCTACTACTGCTTTCGCCTCGCATCAAGCCGCAGGCTCACATGCGCCAGGAACAACAGCAACAACATCTTCAGGGGTCAATGGATCAGGAGGTGCTGCATCAACATTAACGGCGAGCAAGGAGACAACGGGTCTAAGACTGAAGAGCATTCGACTGGCGTACTTGCGACAGTTGAACGACACCGTTATGGAGACGATTGCGCGCTATCAGGGGGCTTGTCTTGAGAAGCTGTCGGTTCAATGGTGCCCTCACGTCACGGATGTCGGGATCCTACCCATCTTTATGTACTGCCAGCGACTTCAGGATCTGTCGCTCTACCTCTCCAAGCCTACGCTCAACATCTTTAAGGATCTGACGGATGAGCCCTTCAACGGGGTTAATGCTACTGGTGCTGCGACTGGTACTGCTACGGTGCCGGCGACGACGACACCTGCAACAGCAACAGCAGCAGCAGTCAAAAGGAGACTGTGGGCCTGTGCCAGCACCTTGGAGCGACTCGAGGTTGGTGGACAGATGTTTGTGGATCGGATCCGGTCAAGCAGCGAGCACCTCCAACCGCAACTCTACCACCACCTATCACCTAACCCACACCACATGCGGAGCCCATCCGGGAACCAGGACTTGACTCTTGGCGGCCATGGAGGAACCGGAGGCACCAACACCACCAACAATGGAGGACCCGCTAACGCCACCAACATCACTGCAGGAATCAACAACAGCAATGTGATCCACGACCCATATTCGATCGCCCACTACCAGGGTTACCCAATGTACCACCTCTGGCGGTACCACCGCCTCAGCGACCCCTTCCGCGAACTGCAAGCACAGCTCGAGACACTCCCGCGACTCAAACATCTGGGAGTCCAGGCAAAAGGAATTGAACACTTATTGAGGAGAGGGTTTGGACCCAATGTTCATATCCAGTCGTTGGCGTTGTTGAACCAACAGGGGCGGGTGTGGAGTCCTGAAGAGATCCGGGAAATGTTTGAGCATATGCCTCATCTGCGGACGCTTGTCTGTGAGAAGAGTACTATCATGGCAGGAGGTAGTCAGGGTGGCGGTATTGGTGGCGGTGTTGTAAGTGGTGGTGGTTGTGGCGGGCAGTGGAAGGGCGTGGACTTGTTGAAGCGACAAATGCGGATGCGTAGGATTTTGGAAGACCACCACGTTGAGTTGGTGCAATCGACCTTGTCACCAATGACCATTTAAATAGCGTACATTCCCTTCAGTGGAGCATTAACAGACAAACAAACAAAAAAGAAAACGTGCAAACAATTATTCTTGCATGCAAAAAATTGTCTATGGTGTACAACTAAAAAGGTAGGCTGCTCTTTTTCTTGGGTGCCTGGCCAGTACCGACAGGCTTCTCCTCGTCTTCCTCGTCCTTCTCCTCTTCTTCTTCTTCGTCATCCTCTTCTTCTTCTTCCTTATCCTCACCTTCCTCATCCTCATCTTCCTCGTCTTCGCCTTCGACACCAGCACCAAAACGAGAAACCCTATGCGGGTACTTCTTCAAGTTCTTGGGCAACCTCAAGAACCGTCCTCCCATTAATTTCGACAAGATAATCCCTGTGGCAACACTGACGTTCAAGGAATCGACTCCCGTGGGGGCGCCGGACAAGGTAGGGATCTGAATAAACGAATCGCACTGGTTCATGACCTGTTTTCGGAGTCCGTTGCCCTCGCTGCCCATGATCAGTAATGTTGGCTGGTCGACGCCGGTTTCGGGCCAGGTGTGAAGGGGACGGTTGCGTTTGGATCCGTATGTTACATGTGCGCCCACAACGTGCCATCCGTTCTCTTGTGATTTCTATGAGAGATAATAACGCCAGTAAAAATTGATGATGGTTAGTACAGCTGCACGACTGCAGAAGACTGAGAGAACCACGTATGATCCCACTCCACAGCCAAAACTAATGGCCCCTCTTTTAACACCTTGTCGTACTTTGATAAAGTTGACGAGACTGGAGACACCGTAGGTAGGTCGTTCCTCAAGAGCTCCAGCACTAGCCTTCGCAACAACGGCCGAGAGAGGGGCACTGTTCTTGTGGCAAACTACGACACCATCAACGCCCATAAAGAGAGACGTCCGCAGGATAGCGCCCAGGTTCTGGGGGTCGACCACCTCGTCAAGGGCGATCCATACTGGAGGTTCGTTCTCCCGGGTCGACAAATATTTGTCCCGTCCAGCAGCCTTGTAGATTAGTTGGTAGTCATTCGTATGGACTGATACAGGTCCTAATCCTGCGACCATTGTCTCCTTCAACTTGGATGCTTCCAAGACTATACCCTATTGTTAGGATTCATGAGAAATAGACGGATTAGTGATCCGAGGTTGGAGTTCGAGGTTGGAGTTCGAGGAACAAGCGACAGGGCGAAATAAGAACAACAACCTAATTATTGCTACCTGGTGAGGACGCTGGCCGGACATTTCGTTCAATTGATGCTTGTCTGTTTTGACAACTGGGATGTCATGCCTTTTGGCGAGCTCAATACAGTCAGCTACTGGATCTTCCTTGCGCCTAAAAGAATAAAAAAGAGATCAAATTAAGATGCGCGTTAGTCATGTACCCAAAGGAAAAAGACATGTCAGGAAAACGTCCATACGACAAGAAAAGGTGCCTCCTGCGTACTTTTTCCGGTTCTGGATGAGGGTATTTGAATAATACAGCTTGTAGGGGGTGCGGAAGCCATTACTCAGGGCTGGGATGACCACATTGGGTGAATACAGGTAGTCGTGTTCTGAAGCCATGTTCTGACTGGGCCCTCCGCGGCGATCAGTTATGCTCGGATCGTATGACCGACCGCTTCCTCCTCGATGCACATTGTCTCTGTTCCCGCTGTCGTTGTTGTATGACCGAGGGGATCGCGACGAAGGTGAAGAAGAGGGACCGAATCGGTCACGAGAGGACGATTCTCGAGGTGGGAAAGATGAACGTCCAAACTTGACCGAGCTCCTATCCCTGTTCTTGTCCCTGCCGTGATCGCGGTCGCGGTCGTTGCGGCCGTCGCCCCTATCCAGCCTTTCAAAGGGATCGTCACCACCAGCAGCGGACATCCTGCTGTTGCTCCTAGGCGAGGATCGGCGGTCCCGTGAACCAAACGTAGGTGTAACATCTGTCCAGCTCGAGGAGTCCTTCATGATTGCTGTAGCGGCTGTGAAGTGTCGTCGTCCATCTGCGGTATTGGGACGTGCCAGTAAGAGGTGGATATGGGTGGGTTTGGTGGCAGTGGTGGTGAGAGGTGTACGGAGGAGCCATGAGGTGCCTCGAGAATGAGGGAAATTCCTGCAAACGTGTGCCATTCTTTTGTGTCTCTTGCTTTTTCTTTGTCCTTTGTCTCCTTGTTCTCTGAGTGCGTGTGTGGTTGTTGTTGTTGTTGTTAGAATGAGTTCCTTGTGCTGTGAAAGAGTTGGGCTGAGACGTAAACCCGCGTTTTTTTTAACTCGGTTCAAAAAGGAGAAAAATGAAAGCTAAAGTGGCTTTGCCACAACACGCGCTGCTGTGACTGGAATAGCAGCCAGCTGCTGCTTCAACTACTCCGCGTTTTGTCTAACTCAACATCCCTCCATTGTTTCCAAGCAAGCTTCTCACTCACTCACTCATTCAACAACCCATGTCTGATCAAGGAACGACCAAGAAGCGGCCACGCGAGGAAGAAGCACAGGAAACAGCTGCCCCATCGTCCAATGGAGCAGGCGCAACATCTACCAGCGGTCAGGAAGGACGAGACGGCTCATCCTCAAAGAGGCCTCGCCCAGAGGAATCATCGTCGTCGTCCTCTCTACTTGCAGATGGTACACCCTCAGCAGCGCCACCACACCCTGAACAACAACAGCGCCCGCGTCCTCCACGACCTGCGTTGTTCTTCGGTTCCAACATCCCAGACGATGTGGTACAAGCCGTCGCCGACTTTTTGTATGACCGCTGTCACGGCGAAAACGTTGAGGTAATAAATAGCACGCGACATATGGCGAAGGCTTCAGGGACAAACGTGCGTAGTTTGTAACACGCTCTTAAGGAACTACACTAATGTTTATTCATACTGTGTGCATCGTGTTTAGATTGAGGCAAAGGTCGGAATTTTAATAGACAAGACCACTCAACAGCGGATTCAGATGCCCGTCCAGAACGAGGTTGTCTTGGCAGAGACAAGTAGCAGATGGTACACTTTTTCATCGGACATGACCGTGGTAATTATTCGCATATGAAAGAGGTCAAGATTCTCAAACGGTATGGACGTGATATGTATCATTCTTGGGGACTGCACATTAATTAGCCATCGGATATCAATGTTCGGTGTTTTTATTTGTTCCATAGGCACAACATGCTCACTTCAATAGGTGTTTGAACAAGTCAGGTGAGATGTCTCAGCATTCAGAGTCCAAGGTACAACTCCAACACAAGTGGGTTTTTTTGGAGCTGGATATGCATCGCGATCAAGCGACGACAAGGACTCACCAGATTTTATTTATTATTTGGATCTCAACGTAACTGTATAGGTGGCATACAAACATACGTATGAGACGGATCAGTTCTTCACCGTCCAGGGCAAGAAGACTCGAGTTAGCAGAGATCAAAAGACCAATGCAGTCATCGGAAGTATTCAGAAACGAAGGATCGCGGATTTGGACATTTTCTCACCCCGGAGACCCTTTGACTATCGTATCTCTGTCAACGTAGAAGAACCAGGTATGGGAAGCTTCTGTTTTTTTTTTGTTGTGAGAGAGGCTAGTCAACCTTTTGCTTGGACTTCAGAATCGATACTTGAAGATACCTCTGCTGATCATAGTCTTTCGTGTTATGTTGCAAATGCATTAGTCGACCTGCCTAGCGGAAACCCAGAGCGTGAACGCAAAAAGGACCGTGTCTCCTATCAACTCAACAACCTCAAGATTGATCTCACTCAAGTCAAATCCAACAACATGCCCAACAACCCTGCCCAGCCACCCAGCTACAGTCAAATGCGGCCAACTGTACAACAAACCCAACTGGACCTTACGCATGAACTGGAGATTGAGTTTGTCAACGCAGCGGAATTGGCTCGAGAACGTGAAATACGGATAAACAGTCAAGGGAGACAACCGGACCGGTTCCTGGAGATCACGGCGAACTTTATCAACAATATTCGTGGTCTGATCGCCCAGGGGCAGAATATCCAACATCATCCTCCTCAACACATGCAGCAGCGCTCCCAGCAGCATCAACATCAACAAAATTACCCAAACCAGCAGAGACGATAATAAAGCACTCTACCTTTCATCATTTCCTTCTTGCCAGTTTCCTTTGAAGAAAATCTAGTAGTTTTTCCTATCCAAACAATGCATTAACGGAGAGTCAAACCATGCAGTTGAAGACTTTTTTTTACACAATTTTGTTTCTCGACAGACGACTCAAGGGAGACATTCGGAAGTAAAGGGTATAGACCAAACTTTTCAGTGTGTCCAACAACCGCTCGCCGGCAGCGCGTGGGTCCTTGGTCGCTCCAGGGCACCTTCCTTCATCATGTGTGGCTAGCGAAGCGCCACACGGACAGAAACCATCGTGCGTGATGTAACCGTATCCTTGACTCCAGTCACCTCGGGGGCCTGTGTACTTGGATGTCTTGTTCTTGGCAGAGATACCCATGGTCTGCTCCCACGCGATCGTCGCGGAGCACCGAGGTTTCCAGATCAGCTTCGAGGCCTGCGCCTCCAGGTAGCCAACAAACTTGTGAAGGACTGTCTTGGCGATGGACATTGGGGTCCGGAAGACCGCGGACCATTCAGTCAACATGCTCAAGGGGGTGATGCCGCGGAGGAGATCCGACACGTTCCACATCGGTTTCTCGTCTCGATCGAGAGCTGGACTGCCGCTGTGCACGGCTCGAGCTCCACCGATGGAGGAAAATCCTCGTACATGATCCGCATCCGAAGGGGGCCACCAGTGTATGGGTACTGGCCTTGGTACCTGACGACCGCTGTCCACCGCGCGTTTGTATTCCCGCTTCCTGGCTGCGTTGTAGCTGTTTGTCGCCTGCACACCCCACTCGTTAATCTTGCCCGTGGCCTTCTTCCAGATCTCAGTGGTGGTCTCTTTTTTTTTTTCGTTCAGTGGTGGTCTCGGCTGCCAACCAGATTCCTTCATCAGGTGTGTCTTGCACTTAAGGAACTGTGGCTTAGACGCGAAATATCGGTAACTATAAATAATTCAGTAAAAATTAATTATATATCAATTGCACAGCCAATAGCGACTCGCTTAGGTTGTGTGATTGGTATGGGATGGGTGGCTTGTAAAGCTCGCTTAGCTTAGTCGGTAGAGCGTTGTGCTAATAACGCAAAGGCCGCAGGTTCGATCCCTGCAGTGAGCATTCCATATTTTTTGCCCGCGACCGTGCATGATGCAGTTAAGGAATGCCATGGTCTTCATTTTATTCAAACGTTGTGGAAGAGAGACGTATCAATGCTGAGGGCTCCTTTTCTTCATTCTTTATTATTTTTTTGTGTGATTCTTAACGGATGGGAGTGAGTCCCTGGGTAGCATCTTGAGCATCCGACAAAGCCATTTTGATATCCTGCCGTCCAAAGAACACCACCGTCACTAGCGCACACATTAGTCGTACCAAAGCAAAGAAATTTAGTACGCATGAACTATCCTCTTAGACATAAAGCTCCACATTCAAAACATAGAGAACAAAACAACATACCACTAATATCGTCGCGGTGTTGACGGCTTTGAGGCGACGGGATCAATAGTGTCGCGGCCAATCTGTCATCATCGGCGCCACCGAGCGCGTTGCGGATAAGGTGTGTTGACGCGTTGGCTTGATCTCTGTATGTGAACTTTCTTACTTGACTTGCGGGACCTTTGGGCCGCAAGTTTGCTGGTGTGAGTTCTTCCTCTTCTTCCTCCTGCTGTTGCTGTTTCTGAGCCTGTGCGACCTGTGAGCTTGCTACCGCCACAAGAGATGCTGCCTGGCGTTTAGCCTTGACTTGCCGTCTGTACGCCAGAATGGCTTCCTGATCCAGGACCATCTCATCATGCCCAGTCTTGCCATCCAACAATTGTCCCACCAACTGGACAGCTTCGTCCGATGTCAGTTTATCCCACAGTCCATCCGTCGCCATGATCATAAATCGATCCTCGGAACGGAGCTTGTGATGCCGGACTACGGGTTTTGCAGTGACATAGGGAGGGGTTTTGTAGTTGGGCCGTGGCTCACGGTAGGCTGGGAAGAGACTGAAGACCTTATCCTGAATTTCTTTAGTCCATTTGTAACGCGCATCTCCGAATGCGCGTGTTGGTTCTATTTCGTGCAAGAATTGAGGGGAATTGAAGGTTAGAATTAAAGTGCCGTGGATCAAAGTTCAAGAAGTGGAAAAAAAATGATATAGATGAGACGAAGGAAAGCAATGATCCTAGCAATAAAACTTACCAAGACCACCAAGGACACGACCACGTCGGACGACAGTCGACTCTTCACCAGGATGCTCCTCCTGCAACCTCTTGACCTCCCATGGATTGCGTCCAGTCTGATCAAACGACAGCGGAATAGCTCTCCAGACATGTCCTCGCCCATCAGCCGTAGGCTCACGCACACCCATGACAGCTCGACTGTCACCCACACTCGCCACATAGAGATCATTGTCTCTCGAGTCGACATAGGCCATCAGCGCACAGGATCCAGAAATGGCGGGAAGGAGTGAAGAGCATGCGAGAGGTCGAGATGGGTGCTCCAGAACTCTTTTCACAGAATCCTGAACGATCCTCAGGTCCAGTTTCAGAAACCCACGTTCGATCGCTTCTGAGACGGCCTGAGGGTCCCGAGGGTTGCGGACAAGGTTGAGTTCCTTGGAGATGGAGGGAGCCAGTTCTTGGGCCACCTTTTGAGAGCAGCACCAGCCCGAGTGTCCGTCAAAAACGCCAAAGAAGTAACGCTCCGGTTCGTTTTCCTCGCCATGATAGTTGTAGTTGCGGATGAAATGTTGTGACATGTCGTCCTCGATCGGGTAGTTGGACGCGACTTGGTTGAGTGTGTATCCGAGGACGATATTCCGGGACCGTGGTACCATGTAGCCTGGAGCCTCTTTCCGCCTCCTAGTATGCTGGTGTGGCGGGACGATTTTGAACGATCGCTGGTTCTGTCCGAGTCGTTTCTCCAGAGTCTCGGGTGTCAGCATCCTGAGGTCCTTTTCCGAGGCCTGTAATCCTTGCGACACCAATCCTGTCTTCAAATCCTTTGGACCGCTACCACCAGCTCCAAAACCGCTCATCCCAAGAGTCATTGTACCCGGAGCAGTCAGGGTTCCTCTCCCACCGCCACTAGCTCCAGCCCAAGGATCCGGCCTCGTAAAAGGCTCACGCCCCATCTTCTTCACCACCCAAGGCGGGTCCTCCCCTGTGTCCAACAACTTCTCTCGAATCCTCCAAAAGTCCTCCCGCATTTTCTTCCACTCTTCCTTCTTCTTGACCTTGAAATGGTAGAACCCATAGCCTCCACAGACGACCGCAATCCCGACAACGAACGCCTTCCGTGCAGCATCCTCTAGATGCAACTGTAGCATCCATGGCGTCCAGTGGTGGTTCCATTGACTCCACCAGGGGTTGTTGAATCCATCGGGGCCATGTTGGCGGTGATCTCGTGGGTTGAATCCTCCGCCTCCTCGATGGTGGCCATAGTCCCGAGCATGATTATGCATTTGTTGTTGACGGATGTAGTGCCAGAACCGTTGGCGGTAGAGATGGTGCTGGCGGTGGTGACCTGGTTGAACAAAGTCTTCGTATCGAAGGCGACTTGATCGTCCTTGTGCCTGTTGCTGTTGTGAGTCCCGCTGGTGTTGATGGTCATCCCTGTCCTCGCGACGACGCCTATCGTGCTTATCCCGCTTGTAGTAGTAAGGGTCGTGGTGGCGACCATGGTGGTCGCAATCGCGGCCTCGCTTCAATGGCATAATACGACTCGAGGAACTAGTAGCTGTTGATGTTGTCGTGGACCGTCCCGCTCCTGCTGCTGCTGTTTTTGCTGATTTTGCGGCTGATTTTGCGGCTGATTTTGCTGCTGTTGAAGCTGTTGAAGTTGTCGAAACGTCGCTGAAGACGGCCTTAGTGGCTTTCCGTCGAATCTTCTTCGTCTGAATGTCGTCCATGGCGTGATGAGGGCGGGGGGGCTTGGAAGAACGGACTGAGGTCGAGGTGGAGAAGGCGAATGTCGAGTGTGCTGTTGGTCGTCGACAGATTGGGATTACATGAGGCCTTGTTGCGTGAGACCGGATCCTTGACCATGTGAACGACGACATCACTGTTGTCCTCCTGGGAGACGGCACAAACGCCGCTGATGCAAGTCGACTGAGTGACATAATAGCACTTTGACAGCGTGGGTGTCGTGTTTGCCGATTCCTGAAAAAATAGAGAGAGGAGCGGATGGTAAAGAGGTGATGAGTTTGTGTGAGAACAGACGAAAGAAACTGACGATGGGAAGGGAGGTGGCGTGGTTCACAACGGCCCAGGCACATTTGCTCTTCTTTGGGTCTTGGCTGCAACCAAAAAGGTAATAAAGGAGCTTGCGCAGTTTTATTATCAATTCCGCTTTGATTCGTCAAGATAGCGCCACGCCTTCTTCGCTCTTGTCTCTGTCTTTGTGCTTTGTCGCCAAGCTCATTTTCTATGACACGAGCTTCTCCTACGACGCTCTACTAGGGTTTCTATAGCCTGGTAAAGTAGACGTGTGATAGTCTATAGCTACAATGCTCAGAATTATTGAATGGCATGAAAATATGTCGCTATGTTTCCAGCATTCATTTTTGAAACTGAAAAAGAACACGTTGGTTTCTCTTTTAATAACAAAATGGCTAGGAGACGAAGAGAGGTATGCGTCAGTTTCAGGCACTGATCAGAGTGTTCATCATGGGCGTCTCAGGTACCTTTTCGCGTCAGTCTCAGAACTGATCAGTCTATGGTTTGATCAGTTAATAATCGTTGTAAACTGCGCCACTGAACATTCAAGGATGAAAAAAACCCCCCATCGATACTGAGCAGGATGACAATTAAACAAATATATTCTCGCTGCCGTACCGATAATCTCGGGGGGGAATGTTATGAAGAGGTGTAAAGGATAGATAGGAATACTCTTCCACCTTGAATTCCTCGTGTTGTGAAGGAAAGGGGCAATAAGACGACTCTCTGCTGTCGCCCCTTGCAACCCACACTCAATTTCACTTTTTCATTCTTCCTTCTTTCTTTTGTTTTACACGGACTCACCCCCTTCCCTCTTCTTCCTTCCGCCCTCTTCCAACATCGAAGTCAAACCAGCAACAAGCTTGCCAGCAACTTCAGCAGCGTCATAACAACAGCAACAGCAACATGCGGACCCAAAAAAAGAACATCTCCTCGTCTACCTCACAACTACTATTACTCCTAACGCTCGGACTCAGTATCAGCAATAGTCTCACAGGAACGACAACCATTGTCGACTCGGTTTTTGCCGGAACACTCCCAACAAAGGTCGACGCTTTCATGCGGGAAACCCTCTGTTCCAACCAAGCCGCAATGTGCGCTGCCTCGTGCCAAAACAACGTCCAGGCTAATGATTGGTATGACCCCATTCGACAACTACAAACAATAACATCGACCTAACTGTCATTTTTTGTTTGGTTTGGACGAACAGTCGCTTCCCAAAATGTATTGCACTAAGGACTTACAATGGCAAAACCAGTTTCATTCAAGAATGGAAGCCGTGCGGGCGCTAAGAGATATGATACCAGCAACTTGGACCTGTAATGTTTCAGTAGCATTTTGAGTTGCGATTCGACTATGTTCAGTATTACAATCCTTGGTACAATACTTTTTAGGAGGTAACTGAGCAAAAGAGTAACTAGCCGAAAGGAGGGTGTTGTGTGTGCATGGGCGTGGTGGTGTGTGTGAAAAAGCGAGAAAGACAAGGGGATGGACGGGGAGAATAAGAATGGAGAGAGGGATTTGCACCTGAGAGAAATAATAAGCATGCGCAGGTTTATCTCATATCGATAAAGGTGCTTTTTGTCGGCCACATTCAAAAACAATATGCAGTTCCCAAGGCAGGAAGGGCGGGAAATAAACCGACAAAGACGATGATGGGTAGAGAAAGGTCATACGCATGCTGACACAATCGTCTCTTTTTTTCCTATCGCCGATATGTTCTGTACACTTTATGTGTTTTCATCTAGCAATACCGAGACCTTGGAATGGAACTGTGTATGCACTGCAGGTACAACCAATACAATCCACAACTGGCAATATCCAATCCCATTCAGTCTCTGCAGGATACAACTCTTGGAGTGCATTAAAGGGTGTCCCAGGATCGCCTTGAGCTTAGCTGTGCATGGTAAGCAAAGGCGCTTCTCGGCCCAGACCACTCCCAGTGGCGATGTTGAGGGCGAAAACAACAGCATCGATGACATGGACCAGGACGATTACGATGCAATTCAGGAGTTCCGAGCCTTGCGCCAACACGACCGCCTAGCAGAGTCATCTTACTCTCGTTTCGAGGTGGAGGGTTTCCGACAACAGATTGCGGCCAAGAAGAAGCAGCTCCACAAACAGCTCTGGGCGGCCGAACAGCGACAACAGCTACGACAGCGAATCAAAGTAGCTGGGAACAACGGAATGCTCTCCCGTCAGAACACGATTTCGTTCACGACGGTGACGGACCCGACAGCCCGACATCTTGCCGAATGTGACGCGCATTGTCACAGTGTGTTATCTTGTGGCACCGAGACAGCGCCTGAATACCATGGCACCCAGCAGATCGTCTCTCCAGACCATGCAAGTTAATGTAGTACAAAAATAACTCTCAGTGACTACCTCTCTCTCCATCTCTTCTTATCTTTCTGCCAGCAGCGAAGAAAAGGGAGAAGGCTGTGTCGATCATCATAAAATGAAAACAAAAAAGCTCTTCATATTAAAGTGCTCTCGAACCATTCGCCGATTGAACTAAGAATGAAGAAAAAAAAACTTCACTATCTCACGGGTACGCTTGCTCCACGGGTTAGAATAAAACAAGAAAAAAGATACCACTCATTATTATCATGTGAATGGGATCCCAATGTCTCGCTTCAAAAGCTACTTTTTTTTTTATTTTTCGATCGATCGATTTTCCGAGTCGATCGAAAGTGTGAGTAGGTGCCCCCCCTCAAAAAAAAAAAAAAAAAAAAAAAGGCAAGAGAAGGCGGGAACAAAGCCTTTGAAAGGTGGGGTTTCTGAGTTGCAAGAGTCTTCAAGGGTTGCTCTCAGAGTTAAAGTTGAGTTGGGTACATGAGTAGGTACATGTATGTGCGTGAGAGAATGAATGAGAACGGGACGTGGGAGAGCAAGAAAGTCGCTCTCGGGATGGTTTATAACTTCCATCTCTTCCTCCTCGGGATAGTTTGTTGCCTGAAAAATGTGGGAGAGACCCCTTTCGTTTTTGGTTGGATCCGTTCAGGCAAAATTCAATTGCTGGTAGGCTATGATCTCTTCTGCACCGCACTCGCCTTTGAAGTAAAGGAAGGGAGGACGACGACGAAAAGGGGTCCAGTCAAAACGATGGCGACACGACCCATTGGCAAAGGGGGTAAAGTTCAATAAAAAAAAGGAGAAGGAAAGGGCATCCTTTTAGTCGGCATCCATTTTGCTTGTCATGCACAATCCTGTACGCGCTGAGCGCATGCACAGGGTACGTGCGTCTGGTCGAACGAAAAAACAAGAAAAAACGATTATGGAGATAGGAGAAAGGAAAGTTAGAGTGGAGAGATAAAGAAAGAAGAAACGAGCGAGCGAGAGGGACGGTGTTGGATGTAAGCGCGCGCACGAAAGGAGAGAGAAAGAGAAAGAACGAGAGAGACAGAGAGAGAGAGAGAGAGAGAGAGAGAACGAGAGGTGATGGTGATCCCTGTATAGAGGTGACGTTGTGTTATGTTGCGTTATGTGATGTGATGTGATGTTATGTTGGGTTGCGTGTGCATGTTTGCCCTCCTTCCTTCCAACCACACCCCACCCACTTGCTCCTTTTAGAGACCCTTGCCCTGGCCTCATCATCGAGATGAGATTCGAGAGCTTGGACCACCCGCTTCATTGTTTTTTGTTATTACTCTGCAGGCAATTATAGATCCAGCCAAGGCCAGCATTTTCCCGAGCTACCTTTTGCCATTATTTCCCCGCACATTGAGAATCCTATAGTACACGTCTTCTTCTTCACTCGCGCCTCATCATCGTCATCTTGACATCCCCATACCTGCCTTTCTTCCAGCTGGTTGCAAAAGACCAGACCAGAAGAACATCGCGGATTTGTTTATCAAAATTGGCTGAAAACTGTGGGAGAGTTGTACAGAGGCTCTCGTTGTGGCCATTGCAATCAATACTATCAAGACAATTAAGAGAGCCACAAGAGGCATACCGGCGTCTGTTGGGTGAGGATCGAGCCAAAAGAAAAGGCAACAACACACAAACAACAACAAAGTAAGTTGGTGAGGAGAGTGAGTGTGGGCCACAAAAAAAGATCAATGTGGATCTAGTACTTTCAAACAACAGACCCGAACTGTAAGAACTGTAAGCCATAAAGAGTCTCGGCTTTTTCTTGTTCAATGGCTTATTGACATGACATGCGCAATAATCCACAGCACAGTTCAACTGACTCTTCTCTGAAAGCTGTGCGTTTTTTTCAGTCAGCCGTGCTAAGAAGAAAAAAGTAAACAAAATAGTCTACCATTGGGCGAGAGTGCGAGTGACGATTGAGGAGGTTCGACACATTGAAGTGTGGATGTGGAAGGAGAGTGCGAGGGGTGCAGTGTGAGACGAAGAGTGAGAGAATAAGTTGGGCGGCAGGGGTCAGATGGGTGATTGGACATTTTTTCGACAAGGGCGCGAAATGAACGAAGGCACATACCCCTATGAAGTGAACCCAGCGCAAAGCAAGAGCAAGAGGAGCATCAGCAAAACCAACAACAAAAGGGCATCGATGGCAACCACGACTCAATCGGTAAGTGTGTGAGAGAGAGCGGCACCTTATTTTTTCTCTCTCTTTTTCCTCTTCTTTCTTCTTTCTTCTTCTTTCTTCTTCTTTCTTCTCTCTTTCCTTCTCTCCTCTTTTTTTCTCCTTCCTTCTTCCTTCCTTTCACTTGTCGACAGCACTTTCGTCAAAGTGGATAAGCGGCGGCAAACAATCTTGACTCTTGACCCTTGTTTTAATCCCCCTCCTCTCCCTGCTTCACGCCCTATTCCACCATTTATCTCTCCATCCTTTTTTTCTTCACCTCTGCTCGCTCACCTGCCCATCACTCTCATTAAACCCCCCCCCCCCTCTCTCCGTGCACCAGCTTCAATCCCCATTGGCATCATACATACCATCACCTCAACAGCATCATCTTGCCTCGTCTTTGCTTTGTCCCTTTCCACTTCCTTTGTCCCTTTCCTTTCCTTTTCTTCCTCCCTTCTCAGCCTACTACATTGACCTCATTGCGCTTTCCAATTTCTTCTTTTTCTTCTTTTTTCTTCTTCCTATTTCCCCTCTTGTCTTCCTTCCTTCCCTCCTCTCCTCCTTCCCTTCACTTTTTTTTCTACTTCTCTCCTCCCCCCCTGACATCTCTCACTTAGTCCCTTTTCTACTCGCCCCGCATATCATTGCATCCACGACACATATTGACAACCCTCGCCTCACCAAGGTAGGCCCATGACCACTACCCACCCATTCACCCACCCAACCACCGAGCCAATACCAGCAGCTACCTCCCTTTTCTCCCATTTTTTCCCCTTTAAACCGCTTGCGGTCCTTTTATTCTCGCCAAGAAAACAACGACAACAATACAAAAGGAGGGAAAAAGCATAAACACACTGGAGAGCCATTGACCACAGGGCAGTAGTCCGATGACGGCAATTGACAAAACAGGGATGCCAGGATGACCACCATCGCACAAGCCATGGTCTGTTCTGAACCTCCGACGTTTCATCATTCATTAGGAGGGACGCACCATGCTCTGGATGAGACAAACGCTCCCCATTCCCTTGGGAGGGTTCAGGCACAGGGAGGATCTGTTGGATCAGGGCGTCGATCAGAACCATCTTTTTTTGGTTTTCAGATCTGATGGCTGTTTTTTTTTGTTTTGTTTTTGTTTTGCTCTTTTTGTTATGATCAAGAGGATGAGTCTGAAGGGTTGATTCAACCTATCGCTTGGCTGAGGGAAAGAGGGAAAGTAGAGAGAGAGAGAGATAGAGAGAGATAGGAGAGAGAGAGAGAGAGGTACATAGGGACATAGGGAGAGTTAGAGAGAAGAAGGCGTACGGCAACAGCGACAACAATAGCAACAGTCGGTTCTGAAGAGGGGGCTGGACAGCGGACCGATGGTCGAGTATTGAGTTTTAATTTAGTGTCGGTGTGTGCGTTTTTTTATTTCTCCTTTGTCTGCCTCATTGTCATTGTCATTGTCATTGTTGTGTTCCTGGGGGGTGGCCAAGACACACAATGAGCAGTGTGTATCTGTTTTTGTCAACAATCAATCTCAGTTCTCCATATGTCTGTCTTCGCTCACTCTCCTCTCCCCTGTCATCGTGCTGCCGATTTCCTTTTCGTTTTTTCCTTTTCGCTTTTTTGCCGGTCATTTTTTCATTTCATTCACATCCACATTCATATTACTATTATTATTATTTTTTGGGTTCAGACAGAAACCCGCCTTCAATGCTGCTGGAGCGCTTGGTCCAACACTCTTCTGTCGTTCTCCCACATCCACATCTCGATACCGCCTAAATATACAACAATCCCAGGCGCTACACCCATGACATGACCCCACCCCCTCTTCTCTGTCCTTCTCTCTCTCTCTCCTTTCCCACGTTCTTTTTTTCTTGCTCTTTTTCACTCTCGTCTGAGCACCGTGAAAAACAAAAATATATATATATACGCACAACCCCATCACCTGTAAAAGAAGAGAACTCACACTCGCATATAGAAAGGAGACACAGAACGGAAAAAGTCAAGTAGTGGATCTGGACTATCATTCTACTCGCCCTACCGTAACATCTTGCATATCACCCGCCAACATTACCATCCTCATCATTTGTATCACCCGGTCTCTTTTCCCTTCTAAGCAACAACCACCGAGTAACAGCATTTGATGCTAGGGCAATATCATTAATAGTAAACAACAACAAAGAGAAAGAAAAATCAACAACAAAAAAGGTGGCAATGACAACCGCAACAACAACCCACAATCGGCACCACCACCAGCAGCAGCAGCACACGCTATTACCTATGCACCTTGACCTCTCCCCTGTACTCCTTCTTGTGTTCATCATGTCCATTTCTTGTCGTTTTGCTTCTATTCACCTTCGAAAGAGTCTATTACTTCGCCGCCACACTCATTTCCATTGAATGCACGACAGTGATTCTTGTTGAGGGTCGCAACTTGTGCATCCTTTATCCCCGCAGGACCTACTGATATCATTCCAAAAGGGCTGAGTAAAAACTCCAGTTTCGTTTTTTCAAATAGTCCATCTTCTATTTTTCTTTCATTTCTGGTTTCGCAAGCGGTGTTGATGTGGGGAACAAAAGTGGAGTGTGGTCCACTAGATTATCAGTCTTCCTTGAAGCTGATTGGAATGGAAAAAAAAAACGAGAGCCAAAACGCGTCAAGGTTCAGGACACTCCCTCCAAATGGTCGTTTACAATGATAAAGAGAAATGAAAACTAAAAAAAATCTCCACTTGGCTACATTCCCGAAAATACCCTCCATACCACTTTTTTCATAGAGCAAATATATTCATCTTACGGACAAGGACGGTTGCCTTCAGTTGCACAATCGTACAAATCTAGACGTTCAAGCTGCACAGGTAAGAGAACAAACGACAACTTTTTTTTACGAGAGTCAACTCCTTTCATATTTCACGGCGGCGGAGCATCATTGAATTATTGATCTTTGGATCAGTGATCAATGAAACTAAGAAGCTCAGAAGCTCATATCTGGTCGGATACGATAGACTAACACTTCCCCTTCCTTGGCCTTGTCAGCTCATTCCGTATTCCTCGCGGAATCGTTAGTAATAATATAGGCGGAAGGCTGTACGACCAACTGCTGACCGGGCACTAGAGCACTTACACACATTCATACTCACACGCGCACTCGCCTACACATCACCTCACCCCGCCGCCTCGACAAATGGCCGAGCAACCCAGCAAGAGCACAAAGAGGAGCAAACCACGGCTTCATTCATCAAGATCGACTCAAGGATCAGACTCATCCCACTCCCGGAGACAATCATCCGACACAGAATACAAAGGCCCGGGAACTCAAGGATCACTCCTGAGCCTCACCAGCGCAGATTCTGAACAAGGACCCGACGGCACTTTTTTGGACCAGTCTCATATCTACCCTGCACTGATAGGAAACGTCCCATCCGAGATCGACAATGGACCGATACTCTCATCCATCATAGAGACGACAAACGAGGCTGAGCGACTTAGGGGCGGTCTCTCACATCCACACGTGCAAGCGACAGGTTTCTTGAGTTCCAACCCGTCCGCCACCAAACTCAAGGCCAAAAAGGCAACTTCAGCTGGCAGGAAGTCTCAAAACATGGTATGTTCTCATTGATTTGTGACATATACTGATGATGCTCTTGTCAACACAGCGGATACTTACTCAGAAAACGAAACACTTTGTCATTTCTCTTTTTTTTCTTGCGCTCAGTCAGCAGAAATATACCCCTTCGAGATGGACGAGACGATTCAAAAGTCTGCGATTATGGTCAAGAGGCTCCGGTCAAAGTCAGAAAGTAGAAAGTCGGGTACGTTTTTTTTGTCTGGAGGTTATGAAACGTGTTAGCCTGTACGCATACCTAATGCTAGAACAATGGTGTTAACTGTTATATTTTTTTCTGTCTCTGGATTCAGAGAATGAGTACGGAGACGAAGTTGACCCTTCAGACGAACAACATGGACAAACACCACCATACAAACGTCAGTTGCAGAGCCATCAAGTAAGTCATTCCGGAGACTTGTTGCAAAACAGTGATTAACATAACATCCCACACTTACGTCCTTGCTAATAATATCGTTGTCGATCATTTCCTTTATGTTTACGTAGAGTGAAAAGGTGCGAGACTTTATGAAGAACCAGATCACCATCCCTTCAGATGCACATGGTACGTGTTATTCCTCAAGTACTAGCCACCTTGACTGGCGGAAATGTTTAAACCACATTATGTATTAAAACTGGTCGTACGTTGCCAATGCTACATAGATTATCTGCAGCTGCAGCCGGCAAGAGAAGACGGAGGCTGCGTCATGTGTTGTCAGAACACTGATGGCCCCGGGAACCAAATAGTGCTTTGCGACATCTGCGACCGCGGATTCCACCAGCAGTGTTATCGACCCTACATCGACAACAAATATATCGAGATCACGGAGCTAGAATGGGTTTGCTATGCTTGCAGTTTACCCCACAGCACCACCAGCTCGCAGGGATTGTCGGCGATGACAGAGGACATGACGCTCTCAGGCGAGGAGGTTTCACAGGAAATCAAGGAGAACTATCTAAAGTCCCTCTCCAAGGCAAACCTGGTCAAGCTGATTACCCGGATCGAATCTAGCTCACCCTCCATCAAGCTGTACCCGTCTCGTCTCTCTTCCCCTTCTGCCACACCATTGGACCAAGAGCGCTTCATGTCTTCTACCATTGCCGAGAACATCCTGCCCTTTGATTCACGCCCGGGCAAGGACAATACTGAATCGAGCCCAATCAATCCGCCTATGCAGGGGGCTCAAGCTGACTATTTTGGTAAGTTCACAAAAATGAGTTACCATACCAGTCAGCCTTCGCATGTTTTCCCCCTTCTGCCTCTGACCCAAGTAATCATGTGTCGTGCGACGTAGATCCGTATGTTGCCCATGTCACACCTGCCGCAGGACAATCGTCAGGAAAAGCCCAGTCGTCGATCAATACCGATAATCACGTCCAAGCAGCAGTGACATCATCCTCGAGACCTCCTATTGCCTCTGATGGTGCCGAGTTCCCCACCAACAACAGCATGCCATATCCTCTTAGTCAGCCAGCAACACCGAACGCCGCCAGCCATACTGGACGACAGACACCTATTTCTGGCTTGACAGGTTCATACCACTCTGTCAAGGCCCAGGACCTGCCTCCGTACGAGGAAATGATCTTTATGGCCATCGCAGATCTCAAGCAAGACGCTGGCAGTGCTCCAAAAGCAATTCTTGACTGGGTTCAAGAGTAAGTATCGACCTTGTCTGTCTTGTCGACGCAACTCATCACCTAGTGTATGATGATATTTATATTCTTGTTTTTGCATATGTGTAACTGCTAGGCATTATCCAGTTCCAGAGACTTTTCGCGCGTCGTGTGGGCAGGCGATATCCAAGGCTGCCAAGAAGGGCCGGCTCTTGAAAGAGGGCGCACTTTACAAGCTCAAGCCAGGCTACAACTATCCAAGAGTAAGTTATCGGAATATCTCAAGTCATTTATGTTCGACTCCGCCATGCAGAGAATGAGAAAGAGGATGAGACCGAAAATCTGATCTCCACTTCAACCCTAAATTACGTCCATTAGAGGATCTCACGGCAGAGCGGAACTACCCGAGCCCGGTCCCAGTCCTACAACTCTGCGCTGCCGCCGGGTATCCCTGTCCTTGACCCGTCCAACCGTGGCAACGCCATGACCACAAATTATGACCAAATCAACTCGCTCATCGATGCTGGCTTGTACGGACTGCTCCCTGGAACAACCTTCCCTGTGCAAAATCAAGCTCTCGGACAGCAGGTCTTTGCCAGCATGGGATCTAACGCCATATCAGGCGTCCAGCAATCCGCGACGCCCTTCAAGTTTGATGCGCAGTCATTTGGACATCCCCTGACCCTTCAGACTACAGGTCTTGCAGGCAGCAACAGCCCTGCGGATCCTAAAAGTCGCAACATGGCCGGGCTTATTGGCCTCGGAGTTACCAATTCTCCCAGCGGAAACACCAGCGACAGTGATCTCGGAATGGATTCGGACATTTTAGGGCCACGGTCCTCCAGCATTTCCTCGAATTCATCGGGACAGCAATCGTTGCCGGGGAGTCTCCAAGGGTCTGGCACGTTTGCCCCTCGGGCGCTTCAAACACAGCGTACGCAGCCATCACAGCAGACGTTTCCTTACGACAGGACATGGGCGATGAATGCCGGCACAGGTCTTCAATCACCAGGTGGCCTTGCAAGGATGCCTTCAACCCCAGGAAAGATTCAAACGCCGAGCATGTTTCCCCGACAGGTTTACCAGGGTCGCGTGGGAGGCATGGCATCTCCATTACAGTTTTCGACGGCGCCTTTCGGAGACCTCGGATCCATCACCATACCCGCCCAACCACAGTCACAGTCTCCACAACCTCATTCGACATTCATGCCTCAGACGCCTGTGTCACAGGGAGGACTCTCGACCAACCCTGTCATGCAAGGTCAAGGCGGCCAATCTGGCGCACCAATGTTCCCGTCCATCTTTATCCCCCAGAATTTGCAGCTATCCCAGACTTTCCCGCAGCCACTGCAGAATCAACAGCAGCAGTTACAGCAGCAGCAGCAGCAGCAGCAGCAGCAACAACAACAACAACAACAACAACAACAACAACAACAACAACAACAACAACAACAGCAGCAGCAGCAACAACAGCAACACCAGCAGCAGCAGCAACAACAACAACACCAGCAACAACAACAACAGCAACACCAGCAGCAACACCAGCAACAACAACCACACATGTTTCCAGCACAGACAGCGCGCCTCTACGGAACCATGTCCCTTCCTGCCTCGCCACAGGATGTTACGCCTCAGTTCCTGTCGTCGCAGCCTCTCTTTCGAGACCCAACTAGGATGCCCGCTAACGCCATTGTAGGAGGTACAGCGCAGCAGCAACAGCAGCAACAGCAACAGCAGCAGGCTCTCCAGGCTAATGCAGTGGCCAATGCAGCGAAACGATACCCTCAGCCCAATGGGCCCTTTAATGCTTCGATGCTTTATGGCACACCATATCAGCAACAAATGCAACTTGCATTCCAACATCAACAACATCAACAACAGCAACAACAACAACAACATAATCAGCATCAGCACCAACAACAGCTCCTCACTCAGCAGATTCAGCAGCAACAGCAGCAGCAAGGCGGGCAGGGACAGCTGCAGACGGTGCCGTCTACGCCCGGCCATGTGGTAGATGGCCATGCTGCTTCACTTCAAGTAGATCGTTCTGCTGGTCAAGGTCAAGGCCCTGCGTCATTTTCCGGTGGTGGAAAGAAGTCGCCAATGGAGGATACCAATGCTTAGTGTAGAACCCAACTATTTATCTTTTCTTTTACCCTTTCGTTTCTTTTTCATTGTTCCATTTCATTGTTTTGCTCTCGTGTTTATGCATTGTCTCCCGTTTTCATCGTGTTTTTTATTCGTGTCTTGTTTTCTTTCTCTTTTTTTATCTACTTCTTGCATCCCATCTCATCATTGAAAACAAAAGAAAGCCATCGTTTCGTTTCTACCTAGACAACAAAAAGTCCTTGATATTATCGCTGAATGCCCTTTCCTTTACACGTTGTTGACCAACCACACTACTGTGCCACCAATCTTGCACGTTTTTTCATATCAGTTCCCGTCCAATCTATTTTCGTCATTTCGGCGCAATTGCCTAATGGAATAATAAACTTTCGGAGAGTGACGAGTGGCTTGGACAACTAAGCCAGGTCCCGTCACCAATTCCGAGGTGAGTGCGGTCATTAGCGGGAACATATAACTTGCGATTTCGATTTTCTAATTTTTTCTCTTCTTTTCCCTTTACCCCAACCCCACTCTCAACTCACACAACACATATCACAATGGAAGCCGGAGATACCGTTAACGGTGAGTATTTTCTCTTGTCCGTCGTAGAGCGCGTAGCTTCAATACCCGCACTCCACTCTTTCGCCATCCACTTCTCTGATTCAGATCAACAGCAACGAACAGCGCGCACAACCACCACCACCTCCTTTTCTCTTTTCTTTCAGCACGGTCATCTGATCTGATCAGCACACTCCTCCGTGGTTTCCGCGATGTTCGAGATCTTCGAACTTTTTTTTTTCCGAACAACCCGATCAACCTTTTCTCTTTTCAACTTTGAACATATACTCATGCTTCTTTGCCATCTTTCTACCTAATAGGAGCCAAGCTCTTCAAGACCCGCTGCGCCCAGTGCCACACCGTCGAGGCTGTAAGTCAAGCCCATATCCAACTCTTTGCTTTTCACCTTCCGGAGATTCCCCTCCGGCACGAGATAACGGATCCCGAGATCATGAGGAAGAAGCAATTGAGGACTTATCCGAGCTTTGTTTGATTGAACTTGATAATATAGGGCGGTGCCAACAAGGTCGGACCCAACTTGCACGGCCTTTTCGGCCGCAAGTCTGGCCAGGCTGCCGGTTACTCGTACACCGAGGCCAACAAGAACAAGGGTGTTGTCTGGGAGGACCAGACCCTCTACGACTACCTCGAGAACCCTAAGGTAATGCTTTGCTTTTTACTTTTTCCGATCGATCGATTGGCAGCAATTGAGGTATTTTTATCGCTTGTTATCAAAGGGTCGTGTTTATTGACAAGGTATTCCTTTACGCTTTTGTCTCTTCCGAATAACAGAAGTACATTCCTGGAACCAAGATGGCCTTCAACGGCTTCAAGAAGCCCAAGGAGCGTAACGATGTCATTGCCTACCTCAAGTCGACCTGCTAAACAGTTTGTCTCTTACTGTTCGCATTCTACATCACCCATACAACAACACCATTCTACCTCTATCCCCGTTCGCATTATTACATATTCTTAAATCACCACCACAACCACAACAAACAATAAATATCGCACTGTCCCCCTCTCACCATTAGAAGAGAGGTGGGGTTCAGTCGTTAAGACAAAAAAAAACCAGCTCTCTTTTGGATGTTTTATGAATATCGACCTGCCCTTGCCTTGCATTTGCGTGCATGGTGAGTTGGCGAAGGGTGGATTAGGAGGAAGAGGTAGTTTTCTTTCGCTGCAGGTGTTTATAAAAATGAACATGATACTCGTGTCGGATACATAAACACAAGGCAAATATGGCGACAGGCGGGAGTAGAGGAAGGAGGGCATGCAAGTTATTTCATTCGAAGATTCCAAAGCGTTCCACCTTTCTGTGTTGTGTTCTGTCCTCCTGCTGTTTGGCTGTTTTGGCTGTCTTCTCTTTCCCGTATCTCGCTCTCGCTCTCGCCATTATTATTATTTTTTTTATTTTTTTTTCTGTTTCCGCTTTTCTTTGATGAGACCTCCGAGGTGTTTTGAGCATCGCATTTGCTACATACTGTGAGTTGTTTGGAGTTCTGAGTGTTTTGGTCGACATACAACAGATGGGTGGTGAGAGAGAAATGATCTGTTAAGGGGAAGAGCGTATTTATCGTGTCAGGATGACTTGTGAAGAGGTTGATGGCCAAGACGGGTTGTTTTTTGGTCACAGTGTAGGTGTTTGGTGGGACAACGAAGATGTGAAAAATTCATTCGAGGCAGAGAGACAGGCCTACGCACACGCACAAAAACCCACGCGAGGGCAACCAGAGCAGGAAGAATGCAAACACAGGGATATGGATAAACAACAATAGCCAGAGGGAAAAGCAAGGCAACTTTGCAGCGTTTTTTTTGAGGCTGCTTTGGAGGCATTGGAAAGGAGCCTTTAAGGGGGATAGCAGGACGCTTGTCGGAGGGTAATTATGCCTGTGGCCAAGGAAGACCCTGCCAGTGAACAAGACGACGACCCAAGCGACCAAGCGACGAACGACCAAGTGAGCGAGCCAGTGAGTGAGTGGAAGATACATCCAACATTTTTTTCGTTGTTGTTTGTTGCTGTTGATTTTGCTATTTGCTGCTCCTTTTCTTCAGAAAAAACAACAACAACAACAACAGCAACACGCTTCTGGACAAAAAAGAAGGATGCCAGTTGCAACTTCCACCTCTCGTGAACAACAACAAGCTCATCTCTCTCCCGCCACTCTGACTGCATACTCTCGCCCTCACGCCAACAATAACATTAACAACAATACTATCACACACCCTCTGTCCTCACCCCCTCGAGATTACTCTGCCCCAAACGCCGTCAACAACAACGACAACAACGACAACTCACACACAAACAGCCTCTTCTACCACCCAAACAACCCATCAGGCACGACCATGAAGACTGATCGCAAAGTCGATCCAGTCTCCTCCACTTCAACTACAAAAACAACCTCACGACGCCACTCTCACACGCACTCGCTCGAAAACAACACCCCTAAAACACCAACCAGCAACAGCAGAAAAAGAAAGGCAGACACCAACGACAAACGCACTTCCAACCACTTTTCCGATGACGCGGCCGACACAACCACTGCGGCTGACGGGCACCATGTTCGCTTCGTAAAAGGCTCAGGTGACTCGAAACAATACGGCAAAGGCGCAGATGGAGCAGGAGGGGAAGAGTATGTCATTGCTGTCTCTGGGCGCAAGAAGCGCGTCCTCGCCTCGCCACGACCGAGCCAGCAGCAACAACAGCAACCAAAACAACAACAAGGGGACGCGGATCTTGACATGAACTCGGATGTAGATGTGGTTACCGTGGATGAGGTTTTACCTCGAAAGAAAAGGTCGGGTGCCCATTCTTCCATGACTGCATCAGTCGTCCCCGATCCAACCCCAGTTCCACCTGTCGAAAGTGTCGCCACCCCTTCCCCCTCCAAAAAGTCCTCGAAAAGGAACGCACACGCTACCGCGACTATCACGTCAACAACGGCAATAGCAACAGCAATAGTGGCGACTGATTTAGTGGCAGAGCCTTGCCCTGCAAGCGGGGAAAGCGATAAAAGCAACAGAAATGGTACTAGTATAGACACCAAACACGACCACGCACCAACAACCTCCACTCAGCCCCCCACAGCAAAAAAATCTAGAAAGTCCTTAAAAGCACCAAGCAAGGCGACAACAAAGGCAAGCAGATCAAAAAACACGGCAGTCGCAGTACCACCACCAGCACCAACACCAGCGACCCCTGCCAATGCCACGGCCACACCCCCGCCCCCCTCAACAACAACAGCAGCAGCCGGGTCTGCTCCTGACGCTGCTCCACAAAAACGAGTTCTCCCTTCACGCGGAGGGTTACTTCGAGACAAGAATACGATCCCAATAGAGCCTTCACTCCTTGGTACGCCACTGTTTTCATTTTCGTGATGTAAACGCGTTGCTTTTTCTTTACGATATCAACAACGTCCCTGTGTTCGTAAAAGGCTAATAATGTATTAACAATGTTTTACCGCCATTCCTTCGATTAGAGCCTCCGCCCGTCCCTGCAGGGGAGTATATCCTCTATCTCGCCGACCAATATACTTTTCAACGCACGACTCTTGACCCCAAGCGGGTCCCGCCGGCATCATATGGAGGAACGGAGAACGTCACCCCCGCAGAGTCTTCAACATCCTCTATAGCACCAGCACAACCCACAACCCCCTCAGCGCCCCCACCACCAGCAACAACTCATATCGAGGTACCCATCTTCAAACTCTGCTCCATCACCCAGTTCTTGCAAGAGGAAAAAAAGCGCAAGATGCAGCTTCTCACCAAGGCACTTGCCAAGGCAGAGGCGGACGCAGCTGCAGAGGCAAAGGCATTGTCACAGTCGGATATCCCCTCTTCGGCCACTCCCAGAGCTGTCTCGACACGTCAGAAGCACAAAGCGATTGTCAACAACCAACACGTCAGCGTCCAGACTGCCGTCCCATCCTTTTTCTCGTCTTCATCAACACACGCCAAGAAGGCAACAACCACTAATACCACTGTCGGGAAGATTGAGGGCTCAGTTGGATCAGGTAGAATGGGAGGAGGTTCCAGTGCGGCTCAGGAGGAGAATTTATCGGACGAGGTCTATGAGAAGCGCCACCGGAAGCAGGAGATGGCCGAGAAGAAGCTGAAGAATCGGGAGAAGGAGAAACTACGCCATGCCATGTATCAACAACAACTGGTGGTCGAGAAGCTGAGACACATGGAGGTGAATCGGCTGATGCCGATCAGCGCTTTCCGGTCTCTTCAAAAGACAGTGGAGCTGGAGGAACAGTTGAAGGAGGCGAGCGCCGGTCTGGACAACACTCATCATCACCACTCCAGCAACAACATCTCTCTTGCGGCAGCAAAGATTATGCAGGATGAATACCATCGGCGACTCCTTCAGGAAGCAGAGGAGAACCTGAGGCGCTATGAGCAACTGGGTCTGGCGGACTCTGCCAATATCTCCTCTGCACCAGCATACTCGCCCTTTAGCCGCACCAAGAACAGACTGATATCAATGACGACCAGATCTGACGGACAGGAGCAGGCTCCTGTTTCTGGGTATGCTGGCGTGTCATCGGACATGGACAGGTCGTCCTACCATTCACATTCTGACGGTTTGGTGGCAAACGAGGGGCGCCGGAAGAGACGCAAGGCGACAGATGTCCATTCGGACGACGCTCAAGATTCGACCACCCCGCAGCGTCGCAGGAAGAAACTGTCTGCATCCCCAGCTGGTGCCACCCCAATTGCGCGCAAGAGTCAAACCAAGACCACTGTGCCGATCGCGAAGCCCATCGTCGTCGTGGAGCCACCCCGTCCACCCAAGCCGATCACGACGTTTATCAAGCCTGGAAGCATCCTTGCGTCTGGATCCCGCAAGAGCTACAGGGTCACATTGGCGTTTGGTGAGAAGGTGCCGTCGTTGGATCGGGTTGATTTCGACCTTCCTATGGATGTTTTTGGTGACATTATCCGTGAGCGGTTTGGAGATGCCGAGCCAGCGTTGCAGACGGTGAAGGGTTCAGGGCTCATGAACAAAAACCAGTCAACCCGTCGTGCCACTCCAGGAGAGATTGCCAAGGCTGTGTCTTCAAACGATGGCGTCAAGAATACACAGCTTGCGGCGTCCGAGTCTTCTTCTTCCACACCCCTACCCGAGTCACCACCACCCTCTGCTGCGTGAGTGAGGATGTCTTGTACTTTTAGATAATAAACTAACAAAAAGAGATCTATTTTTTCCACTTTGACCACAAAAAGGGGCGCGTTGAGGCACGACGATGGTGGAGAAAAAGGAGAGCGGGACCCGCGCGTTTTGTTGCGTGCACTGATGTCACGCTAATAATTTGTGTACGTGAATGTTTTAGGGCTGGTTCAGTCCAGATCCTCTCCAGTCCCAGAGACACGTACGCGAAAAAGAAAGAATTGGAAGGACAAAGTTGTTTGTTCTCCCGTTTCTTTTTTTTTTTTTTTTTTCTTCTTCTCATCCACACTTCCACTTCACCAAACACAACTTTCATTCACAATGGCCGCCAACCCCAGAGGTATGTTCTAAAAAGAAACGAAACGTCTCCGTCGAACAAAGAAGAGGAAGGAAGCTACCGTTCGTCGCAAGAAACAAAACAGGAAGAATAATCGCATCCCATCGCATCGCCTCGCCTCGCTGGGTCGTGCTTTGGACGCGTCATATACCGCGGAAAAGGATCGTTGTTTAGTCTCTTCGCTCGCTCCCACACCGACCTTCTCCCTTCCCTTTCCCCCAATGATTCACTGTGCCTCCACTTCATCGTGGGAATTGGTTCTCTTTCTCTCAACGGTCCTTCTCGTTATATTACTCTTGGGAAGACATGCCGAGTTTCTTTCATCGATCAGCTTCCTATTAATGCAAGATTATTGACTCGTTTTCCTTTGTTCTATCTTTACCCAGTTTTCTTCGATATCACCAAAGACGGTAACCCCATGGGTGTAAGTGCACACTTTATTTTTCAAGCTGATCGTTGCCAATCATTACGCCGACAAAGAGGCTCGTCTCCAGAATCGAAACGATTACGTTTGTCCCCATGTACCTCTCAAGCTAAACTGTTGTTTATCTCTTCGTTCTTCCCCAAAAATAGCGCATTGTCATGGAGCTCCGCGCCGATGTTACCCCCAAGTGCGCTGAGAACTTCCGCGCTCTCTGCACTGGTGAGAAGGGTTTCGGTTATGCCGGTTCCGCCTTCCACCGCATCATCCCCCAGTTCATGCTCCAGGGAGGTGACTTCACCCGCGGCAACGGTACCGGTGGCAAGTCCATCTACGGCGAGAAGTAAGTTTTTTTTTACCTGCTCTTTTTTGTTTTGAAAGGGACTGGAGAAGAAAAGAAGAACAGGATTCCCTAAACTATTGTCTGCCACAATTGTGGTATTTTGGATTGGGGTCGTTTGTTCGTCGTTCCCGTCACAACCTTCATTTTTACCTTTTCTTCAACTGAAAAATACTCACCAAAACATAATTCTTGCTCACCCCACATAACGATAGGTTCGCTGATGAGAACTTCACCTTGAAGCACACCGGCCCCGGTATCCTCTCCATGGCCAACGCTGGCCCCAACACCAACGGCTCCCAGTTCTTCATCTGCACCGTTAAGACCGCCTGGTTGGATGGCAAGCACACCGTCTTCGGCTCCGTCGTCGAGGGTTTGGATATTGTCACCGAGATCGAGAAGTACGGCTCCGCCTCCGGCACCCCCAAGGCCAAGATCGTCATTGCTGCCTCTGGCCAGCTTTAAATGCAACCTTGTGCATTTGAACAAAAACATCACTTTCCGACAAACACCTTTTGCGAATAGCCAGAGGAGGATTGATGGTTGAAAATATGTACAGTTGTCAATACTTGCAAATAAAAAAAACTCCAATTCTAAAGCAGCTCTATGGTAACGTTTGTTTGCGCTTTGCGCTTGCAGTTGTGAGGATGCATTTGAAAAGTGATGACGGTTTATTAGTTATGCATAAGCAATTGAACGAATCAACCTCACTTGTCCCTCCCGTTTTGCATACCAGAATCCTTGTTATTCTATCGCATCGTCATGGCGCATGTCTTTTCCCTTCCCCCACCTTCCTCTCTTAATTGCATACATGCTTAGACATGCCACCAATTTATTTTTTTCAAACTGTGTGATCTTCAACATAGAACTCTCCAGAAGGAGCAGATCCTCCTTCGATGGCTCCACGTTGGAGTAGCAGGTTCTTGTCGACTTGTGCAAGTCCAATCGCACCCTGGATATTGGCATCCCCTGCCACCAGACGACCAGAGCTCGAGCCCCACACCATGCGTACAGAAGAGCCGCTGCCTTCTACTTCCTTCTCGTTCTTCTCCTCGATTACCCTCCAAACTCGAACAGAGTTATCCTCGCAGCCTGTCACGAACTCGAGGTTATGATCAGGATGGCCTTGTGGATTCCAGGCGATGCTGGCGACGACTCCGTGGAAGGCTCGGATCACCAACGGGCTCGAAGACCAAGACGACGACGCAGGCGCAGTCGCTGACTCGATAGGTTGTTGCTTGTAATTGTTCCTCCATAAATAAACGACCCCGTTCATCGCACCGACCGCCAACCATCCACCACAAGAAGAATAAGAAATACAGCTCAACTGGCCGGTATGTCCACGGAGGATAGTTTGGAGTCTACCGGTTCGAGCGTCCCAGAGGCGGACGGTCTTGTCGGCACCGCAGGATGCGATCTGTTGCTGGCCAGCTGGAGAATAGGCTACAGCAGAGAGAGTACCCTCATGACCAACCAGCTCCAAAACAGCGTCTCCAGAACTAGTGGTGGAATTCCAGATCCGAATACTCCCATCCTCGCCACCTGCAGCTACCTGATCGCCGCTTGGTGAGTAGGCAACACATGTTGCGCCGCCAGTATGGCCTGTGAGGATGCTGCCAGGGGTGCCGGTTTGAGTGTCCCACAGTCTCACTGTTGTGTCGAAGCAGCTGGATGCGATCCATTGACCGCAGGGAGAAAACGCCACCCCGTTCACTATTCCAAAGTGACCCCAGAGCTCAAGACCGCCACCTCTCTGTGTAACATCGTTCAGTCGCACCGCGGTGTCGTATCCAGCTGTCGCAATCTGTTTGCCGTCGGGTGAGTACGACAAGCACCCAATAGTCGTCGAATAATCAACAAGGATGGGCCGCCGCGACTTGCCTGTGGACGCGTTCCATTCCCAGACTGCCTTGTCACTGCCTCCAGTAACAATGCTCTGTCCGTCAGGAGAGTAGGCGACACACCAGACGGATCCGCTCATTCCTGACGACAACCCATCGGCGAAAGCAGCACTCGAAGGCGACCCCGAAACGGCGATGCTCATGTCCCAAAAACGTACGGTGCGATCGTAGCTGCAGGAGGCGATCTGTTGACGGATCAGGGAAAAGGCAACAGTCTGGACCGCCGACTCATGGCCCTCAAAGACCGACAGTTGGATACCAGACTTTGCACTCCACAGCCTCACCGACGCGTCTGCGCTGGAGGTAGCGATCCATCGACCGTCTTGCGAAAAGGTCACGCTGGTGATACCGGAGGAGTGACCAGACAAGCTGCGTAAATGTTCTCCGGTAGCGGTGTCCCAAAGGTGGACGTCCCCCCTCGGATGGCCAGAGACAATGTGTCGACTGCCTGCGTCGGGAGAAAAGGCGATACAGTAGACTGGACCAGAATCGCGGCTGAAAACAAGAGCAGATTTGCCCGAGTCCTTCAGGTTCCATAATCGAATCGTCCCGTCGTTGCTCGAGGAGGCAAGTTGTAACCCGCTGGAAGAAAAGGCAACGCTGGTGACGGAAAGAGTGTGTTCGTTGAGGACGAGCAGATGAGCACCAGTTTTGGTCTCTCGAATCCAAATAGTCTTGCCGCTGGCTGAAGCGAATTGGCAACCAGAAGGTGAGAAGGCAACGGCGGCAACTGGTTCGGAGTAGTCGTCCAGAGTGAGAAGTGGCTGGTCCGAGTGAACATCCCACAGACGTACAGTGCCATCGCGACCACCAGAGACGAGGTGCAGGTTGCTCAAGGAGTAAGCAAGCTTTAGGATACAGTCGGTGTGTCCTCGGAACGTGCGAGTCTTTAACCAGGTCGAGGATTCGTACAGCTCAAGGTCGCCGTTGTTCAGACCGATAGTGAACGTCCTTCCGTCAGGTGAGTAACTGCAAGAGTGTATGAAGTGGGACGACTTGAGATACGGAAGCTCCCCGAAGCAGACACCAGCCATCTGTGCGTTGCTGAAATCGGCTTGATGGATCCAGGTCCTTGTGAGTGTCGCTCCTGTCAAGTCGGCTCCCTGTAGCTGAGCAGAATCAAACTGACCACCCGTCAGGTCTGCACCTGGGATGCGAACATCCTTTAAATCGACGCCGTTAAATCGTTGCCCGGCCTTGACCAAGATGGTGATCGCGTTAGCGGCGGCCTGGCTCCCTTTGTCATCGGTTTTCGATTTCTCAAGGATGTCGAGCAGCTGGTTCATGAAGTCACCCTCAGGATTCTGTTGAACGCGCTCGGCCAAAAACTGGAGGATTGATGGGTAACTGGCAATGGTCCCATGGGCGAAAGGATGGCTTGCAATCGAGGCATGGTCGACGGTAGACTCCTCTGGGTCAAAAACGACTCTCGCAAAGAAGTAGTCCAGCACCGACAGGTGAATAAAACTGTTTTGTTCTCCGCTGCGGACCAGCGGACTTGAGAGACGCAAGACAGTCGCCTCGGGGTCCATACCAAAGAAATCGCCCTTCCAGGTCTTTTTGTCCCTCCTTTCGGAATACTTGACACAGGGGTTGCCATTCTGCTCCTGGAAAATCGCCTTCGCCAGTCTCTTGAGATGATCCATGACGTTGGGCTTGAATCCTCCGCGACACAGAAGGTAGAATGCATCACGCTCGACGTTGCTCAGACCTCCTGCGACAAAACGATCGGCCGCCATATCGATCCATACCTCCACTACCTTGTCATAGAGGATGAGGCGATTGACCTTGATCTGCGACAGGTTCTTCTCGTTACCGACAAGTCTCGGCATCGCGTCCAGGGCCAGGGTCAACAGGAACGGGTTCCTGACGAGTTCCATCAAACTGGGCACAAGCTCCAAAGTGCTCTTGTACCTCTGAGCCTGCCACTTTGGTTGCTCCGGTCGCTCATCTAGAACGTATTGGTCGATGTACTCCCTGACCTGATCTTCCGTGAAAGGAACAATGACCGCTTCCTGAATAAGATCCGCCGCATCGCTGTTGTAACGTCCAGCAGACAAGGGCTTGAACTGGAGCAGGTAGTCGTGTCCAAGGTTACTGCTCCGACAGGTGATGATCATCTTGGCGCGCCAGTATCCCTGTCCTTGGTTCAGCTTGTTCAGGACGTAGAGGTTCTGCATGCTCCCCAACTCGTCGTATCCGTCGCAGATCAGAATAAAGTGGCGGTGCTCCTTCAACTCTTTGATCTTGTTGGGCTCGGTGATATAATATCTCTTCAGCTGCTGGTCGATCATCATTTCCTGGTCGAGCTGGGTCGTAGCTGCCAGATTGATGTACAGTGGGATGGAATCATTCTGGTTGCCAGGCTGGTACTTGTCCCAGAGTTCGCGTTCCAGGTGTCGATTGAATGTCGATTTTCCAGACCCAGAGTCTCCCAAGATCAATAGGACGAGGCGGTTGCTTGCCAGAAAGTCCTCCACAGACTCCATCAAGGGAGATGTGATATTGTCCGGGGCCTTGAGGTAGGGTTTGGCTTGAGGGGGCACATAGAGTTCCTTGCGGTTGTCGTTCATCCGTAGCCGCTTCAGCTGAGACAGGTCGTATTCGATCTTGGGTATATCTTGGACCAGTTTCAGCAACCGCGAGGATCTTGGTAGTGGCATGCGGGATCTGATAGGAAACTCAGTCTGGATAGGAGAGTCGACAGTGTCGGTGGTGAGATCCTTTAGCAAGGTACGAGCGCGGCCTTTGACAGCCTGGTCTTGGCGAGAAGTATCAGGGGCGAACGTGAAGGAGTCATCTGGTATGGCCGAGATCCGCTGAAGGAGAGTCAGTATCCAAGCTCTGACGCTCGCATCCTGGCACTCTGTCTCATCCCTGAAGAGGGCGAAAAGAAGGTCAACTGCCTGTTGGCGTGTATCGACTTCCCACTTCGAATCGGCCGCAATGTCTCCGAGCAACTGGCAAATCCCCCACTGGAAGAAAGGATCCCTACGACAAGGTGCCTCACAGACTAGTCGATAAAAGTCAGCCAATTGACCCTCCCGAACAAAAGCCTCTGCTCGGCGGACAGCCGAGTACCACGGTCGTTTGTGACCAGAGCCTAGCGCGTCTCCAAGACTCTCAACGATTCCTTGTCCACTCTCGACCAACGAACACACAGCCTCGTATCCAGTCTTGGCGCCCTCAAACATCGTCCCAGCAACCTCCGCAATGCCCTTGAGACCCTCGAAGAACTCTCCCAGATCAAGTTTGAGCACAGACGACAGCTTGACCATGCTCTCCATAACCCCAATCGTATGTCGACCTAGTGCCTGGATTGTCGACTCGTTGTCGGGAACATACTGGAGTGCTTGGAAGGCGTACGAGGCTTGGTACAGCAGGTAAGGGTCCGAGGTCCCTCTCAATCCAGACAGGACTGTTTTCAACGGCTCATGCTCCTGAATGCGGTTCAAATCGTTGACTTTGTGCTCAGCCATGACATCAAGAACAGACGAGACACCCAGAGTCAATTGGTAGAGATACGTGGTCGACTGGGAATGGGTTGCCTGCAGGCGTCTCCGGAGGATGCCGAGGATGTTGATCAAGTCGGCAGCTTCCAGGTACCTCGGTTTGGCGCATTGAACGAGCTGCACCAGTGCTTGGAGGAGTGATTCCTTTAGCATGCTGTCGGATTCCTCAAACTTGCGGACGACACTTTCGAGTAACTCGCGGTAGTACTCACGATCCAGAATAGGTCCTAGCAAGACAACTTCAGCAATGTCTTCCGAGTCGTTGGTGGCGTCTTTAACGAAAGTCCTGATAATCCCTCTCACGACCCAGAGGAGGCGGTCCTGCTCAATTGAATTCTGCAGGGCTGCAATCCACTCGCGATGATAACTATCTACGACGTCCTCCTTTGGTGGCTGGTTGGGCGTCTCCTCGGAACCCGCGGTGGGAGTTGAGACATCGGGTAGAAGGGTAGCGCAGAGGACGAGCTGAGGTGTTGTGTTGACGTGGTCGTCAAACTTTGGCCAACGGGTTCTGGTCGTGGGTTTTGACAAGTTCTTGGGGAAAATATCATCACGGCTCAAGAAACCCTTGGGAGAAGGAACAGCGGAGAGAGAGGTAGAGTCGACAACAGGAGGACTAGAAAGACTTTTGTTCATGAGACTGTCAGGATGAATGCCAGTTTTGCTGTCTTGAGGCTGTTGTCCGAGGGCGATGGGCAACTTGCTCTGCTCCACAAAGACGGCAGCGATCCCGTTCCTGACAGACCGATCGCCAATGTTGACAGGAGGACGAGTGGCCCTTCTGGCGGCGCTGGCGATGCGAGAGAAGGCCGACTCTTTGGTCTTGGAGACTTTTGGTGGTTGCTGAGGACCAGCGGCTGCAGGTTTAGTCATTGGTGTGTTGAATGTGTGTTTATCCTATTCTTGCTGGAGGGATTCATAGATATAGTGAGCAAAAAGCAACCCTTCACACACGCCTATGAATAAAGAAAACAAAGATAGATATTTTCTTCTCTTACCTGGTAGAGATGGCCTTTCAAATAAACGCCAATGGTTCTTGCGAAAGCGAGGTATGAAGTGGGTTTGGGTGCCTGAAGCATGAAGCACAGAGTGATAATGCGATTGTTAGCCAGGTTTTTATTTCCGTTACTTGCACAGCTCGGCAGAGCGCAAGGGTGAAAAATAGAATGCGAAGAGAAGCAACTGATAAACGAATGTTGGTCAGAGTGGGAGATCAGAGACCAGACCATAACGAACAGACCACGCATAGGAAATAGACCATCTTCCCTTTTGTCTTCATGTTCGGTCAACACACACACCAAGGTTACTTACTCGCTTGAGTTATTCGATACCTTTGTCTCCTTCGGTTCAGGGGACAGGTTGGCCAGATGTATTGGCGAAAAGGTTGATGGAAAAGAATGGCGAAAAGCTGGAGGATGGCGAGCGTTGAGAAGAGATGAGAGAAGGAGAAAGAATGAGGAGAATAGCCAGCGGAAGGTACAAAGTGTATTAGCTTTGCTTGTTTTTCTTATTGCACTCTCTCTGTAGTTACACAAGTGAAAGATGGACCATGGCTTGGTGCGGCTTACCATTGGGAGGTGCATGCTTTTTTCGTCACTTTGTTTTACCTCTGCTTGCAGTGCACGCCATTTTTCATGCGGCACAAGCAAGAGCACACTTGAGGCGCCAGGCTTGCGTCAAATATGATGTTTGGTGGCTATTGGAGACAAGCTTGCGCTGGATACCTAGCAAGCCCTGGAGCATACCGTCTTGTATGCGAGGCACGGTGTCTCTTGTGAGGGTCGTTGGTTGGGCGTAGAGGCGCACAGCTGGGACTTGGGAACCCGTTGAGAGCAAGTGTTCTATTGCACACAATCCTCAGCATAAAAACAAAGTCAAAGTATTCTTTATTCCAGCAGAGGCGTGTGATAATTTCTTTCTCTCCCTTCTTCCCTCGTTCAACCCAACAGACTTTTTCTCACAGCATACCATCCTTCCTTCGCCTCCAATCTCTAATCTACAACCACCTTTGTCTGAGCACCGATCCTCCTCCTCCTCGACGCACCTACACTTCTGGCGACTCTTTCTCATCGATCACTCTGACTAGATTCTACATGTACGAGATAACCCGCACTTTTGTCTTCTCAAGGGAAGAAGAATGCTCAAGGAAAATGCGCCACTGATTCCACATCACACCAAATACGCACACTGACCGCTGCATTCACCACCTCTTCTATTACGATAAAGTAATAACGCAAGTCTGTCGTCTCTTCTGCGTCCTTTGTCCTGTCCAACTCAAGTCCAACCAGCGTTGCCGTCGTCACTTGAAAAAACGAGTCTGAAAGCACAGGGTTAGGGTAAGAAAAGAGGTATGGTTCAAACCGTATCATGCGATTGTTGCGGGTGTGTTTGTAAAAGTAAACAGAAGAGAGTAGACAGGAAAAACACACAGCTGACTCACCCGTACGTCAATCCTAATGTACCCATCATACAGCCATCCTTTAAAGCGCGCACTACGCCTCATACTTCGCCATGACGAGTAAATCCAGACCGACATCGTCCAAACTTAACAACTTCTTCAAGTTTCGCATATCATCCAAGGAGACGACGCTACATGAGACCCTACGACTGGACTCTGCCAAACCGTCCGACCCCATCGATGCCAACGAGATTGTCCAACAGCTTGTTCCAGGAGCAAATTCACTGCAGTCGCGTCTCAGGACACTTGAGGAACTGAGCAAGATTATCCTCAGCTATCCTTTTCAACATATCAGCGAACTCTGGATTGCCGTGGAGGACTTGCTGGAGGCCGGTGTTCCCCACAATGCACGGAAGGCTGCCTGGAGCTTCATGATTGCTTGTATCCGTGGACAGTTCGAGGATCTTGGAATGCTCCGTGCTGTCTTTTACCATGCCATCAACGACCACGAGATTTGGGAGGATTTCGACGACAAGTTACAGGCCCTCAAGGAGCTCACCAACAACGGACGGGATGTCTATGGATTCGAAAAGAATATCGTGAGACTCTTGGCTCACTGGATCGCCTCGAGTTTCGAACAGGCCAAAGTCGCCCAGCATGTGAGTCAACAACGTCTTGGCATGCAGAAATCCACCACCTCACTGGCATCACTCAGCAGCACACCACAGCTCATCCTCCTCCAAAAGCCAATCCCTCATTTCGACACAACGATGGCCCTCCTTATCAACGTCGTCAAGTTCAACTTTGTCTTTTTCGACGAGCTCGAAATTGCCAGCCTACTCGACCTTCTCCACACCATCTGCATCAACGCACCCGAGGATACGGCCCACACCATTGGATTTCTGGACGTCATTGTGCGCTACGGATATGTCCCTCAAGAGGGACTCTCAACCTTTCTCAAGATCCTGTGTCATACAACTCTCTCGGACGTGTATCAGGAGCGAGCCTGGATGATTACCCTGAACTTGATGAAGAGTCACAGCGCCCACAGTGCGATTCGACTGCTCTGTCTCAATCTTCGTTCGAAGGGCGAAGTTGCTTCCTCGTTAACCCATACACGGGTTATTCAAGGATCCATTCGTCTATTGCAGAGGTCTGTCTGGGGCAGCACACCCATCGACACCCTGTCAGTCTCCTTTTCGACAATCCTGTGGTCACTGAAGAGCGCGGTCGACTTTAAATCCAAGGATGTCAACCAGGATATTGTCGCCAGTCTGAGCGCCTTACTGGAGACGCATACCGATAACATACGAGACCTGGAATACGAAATTATCATGGACATTTTGGACCGACTTACGGAATCTGTGAACGAGAAGCCCGTCGGAGAACATACTTCAACCAAACCTTTTGTTTTCGGACTGGGAGGTCACGCTACATCCCCCGGTCACCAACCCCACCCCAACAACGCCTTCAGGGACGCATACGGAGGACTTCTCTACCAGTTCATCGCACTCTACAACCGCAAAAAGATCCCTGGAGTCGCTGCTCGACTGATGACACTGCTCGCGTCGTTACAGGATCACCTGCCTGAAGACACCATGTTACTTTTGCTCGTCTACTACTACACGGAGCACCAATTTTACCCATATACCCTCAACTGGCTGGAGAGACTGCACCATCTCGTCCAGGTTTCGGTCATTCAGGACAAGCGGCCCAAAGTGCGTTCGAGAGCTCTGCAGATTGCGTTGGATGTCTACGATGCCTCGATGGATTTCTTTCACGATGCCATTGTCACCGCCGTGTTCCTGGATGTTTTCGCTCACATGGACACGGAGACGGATCCAGTACTTTCCTCTCAGGTATCGGATCTCCTCATTCGTGCCACACGGACGGCTTCAGACGACCTCTTCCCCAAGCTTCTAGACCGCATTGTACAAAACATTCGCTGCAGCTGCCATGCTCCCAAGCAACCCACGTCTACCAGTTCTACCCAGACCTCCCTAGCTTCCCGACTCGGCATGACATCTTCCAGCTCGACCAATACCCACCAAAACCACCAACCAACAGGACCCGCCGTCGCTTGCCAGTCTCTGTCGGCGGCCATTGGCATCATCGACTTGTTCCAGCATGCGCTCTACGACCCAAACGGTGCTTCCAGAGTGGATACGTTCTTCAGCCTTCTAGTCGGACTTGCAATCAACCAGGATGTCCACAAAGCAAGCAGGCTGGTCCTACTTGACTTTCTCCTCTGCCTTCGCGTCGACCTGGATCACAGGATCTTTTGCTCAACACCCAGTACCATCGAAAGCATGACATCAGCAACGGAGCAATTGTTGAGTGAGGACGCAAGGCAGGATCGAGGCGATCGGCCAGGACTCTCGGGCGGACATGCGCGGAATTCGGGATTGGGGGCATCTGCGCAGGCTGCCTCCGCAGCAAGACAACAGATTGGTCCGTCGACGGCCCATCCTACACACAACTGGCAGCAGCTCATGCATGGCAGGACCATGCAAGCGAGCCCATACGTCATCTCTTACCTCGAAATCGCATCGACAACCTCCGACAACCCGAATAGCGAGACCTTGCCTGCGCCTCTTGTCGGATGTGCTAAGGTTATCCTCAACATCCCGCTCTACATGACCGGCATCATGTCTATTCTGGAGCAGGAGCGGAACTTTGAAGTGTACTCGTTCGTCATCCAGCGGCTGCCCTCTCAGTTGTTCAACAAGCACCTGTTCTGCAACAGCTCTGAGCAGATCACCAAGCTGCACAGTGTGCTTGTCGACATGACCTTGCGCGACAAGTTCCCAGAGTCTCTCCGCAATTTGCCCCTCAGCGCCAAGCGACACAACATCCACATTCTTGCCTACAAGGTCCTGGTGATCCTCCTCTGCTACAACAACAAATTCAGTACGAACGAGCTGCACGATCTCGTTCACGCTTTCGTGGTGGGTCTTCAGCGCCAGGCTACATGCGCCAAGATCTGTATCCATGCCTTGGCCGTCTGCTGCTACGAGCTTCCGCAATCGATGACCAAGCACCTCCCTGGTACTGTCCTCAAGTTATCGCAGATCATGTCTACCGCTACCATCAGTGTCCACATCCTCGAGTTCCTGTCTACTGTCGCGAGGCTGCCGATGCTTTACTCCAACTTTGTCGAGAACGATTATAAGCGCGTGTTTGGTATCGCCCTCAAATACATCCAGTACACCCATAGTGTTGCCGGCAATACTGCCCAAGCACAAACGCCATCTACACCCTCCTCCGCGGTCTCGTCGCCTAATTCTCCGGTTGTCGCTACCCAAGGCCAGCCGTCGGCAGCAACACGTGCTCTCCCTCAGTATGTGTTGATAATGGCCTACCAGGTCATTGATGTCTGGTTCATGCTTCAGAGGCTATCTGAGCGCAGGAAATACGTCCCCTACATTGTCAGGAACCTCCTCATGGCCAACGAACCTGGGAAACGCGTGGACGAGCAGACCGAGACGTGTATGGACATGCTGGCCCGCTACTCATATGCCAACTGCGAGCCTAAACCTAAGCCATCGTTGATCCAGCAGATCCTCATTGGCCCTACGGGAAAGACTGGAAAGGCGGTGACCAAGACCTGGCTCCAAGGAAACGCGTTTATCACGGTTCGGACTGCTCACAGTGTTGGATGGGCAGAGATCACGGTCCGGAGAGCTTCCGGCACGGTTTCTTTCCTGCTCAAGATCGAGAACGACATGTTCATGAGCGGAGCAGATGGATTAGAACTCAGTTCGCTTCCAGGATTGTTGCGACTTCAGGAGGATGCCATGGCGATCGACGCGGCAGCTCAACAACCCAGGAATGCATCTGTCGGAGGGTACACGCCAACCGACATCGAGCATGTTTCTGTTCCCTCCGCGGATTCAGAGATCCAACGCGAGGAAGCACAACATCTGGCTGCCGTTTCGGGACTATCTCAGAGGCTGAGCGAGACCCGTCCTTCCTGGTTGTCTCCGCGGTCAACACCCCAACACACGCCGCTGCATACACCTCTCCAAACTCCTCGGCACACACCGCATCATACACCAAGAGTGTCGCCATTGCCCTCTGGTGATAACACACCTTCGAGTTCACCACCCTCCCGCTCCTTCCTCAATGCGGTGCCCTCCAAGTTGGCATTTGAAGGAGGTCATCATCGTGTTCAGACAGCACCCACTGAGCATGTTGCCGTCTTTTCGTCACCTTCGCTCCACCCACTCCAGGAGTCTGGCGCACCGGCTCACAGTCAGGACGATGGATCGGGCGACGTTGATGTCAAAGAGAGCCATATCTCCTCGTTGTCGACGGACTCTACTCACATTGGTGGCGCCTTTTCGTCGGCGGGAGCATCGTCTTCTGCCACGGCTTCTGCAGTCATGGGTAACCTTGGGCGGTCAAAGTCGGCATCTGATAACGGTGGTCCATCGCAGAAGACAGGCGTCAAGCATGCAGAGTTGAGTCGCGGTGCTCAGGGCAGCGCACTGGAGCAGACTAAGTCGTTGCTTTCGCACTCGGTTGGGAAGCGGGAGGACGTTCGACGGTCGATGTCTTTGGCCTCCTCACGCAACAACAGCATCACAACGGCTATGGGTCGCGCTCAGCGGTACGCTCTGGCCCATGACGACCACCGACCTCCAGTGCTGAACGAAGGTGCCCCGCGGTACTTTGATCGAGAGAGCAACACTGAGGGCGCTCGTTCGTTCTCGAAAGCCAAGGTCGAAACCTTTGTTGACCCTAGTTTCCTGTTCATGCAACTGACGTCGTACCCAGATGTGATGGCGCGGGATGTCCCAATCCTGCTTGCTGAGGATGACACAACGAATCGAGCCCTGGGTGTCTTGGATCGTACTCCTGTCGTTGATTTCCACAAGATTGGAGTTGTTTATGTCGGCAAGGGTCAGAGCAAGGAAGGCGAAATTCTGGGCAACACACATGGATCGTCCGAGTATACAAAGTTCCTGACTGGCCTTGGGTCCCTCGTCCGTCTCAAGAACGCCAAGATCTATGCTGGAGGACTCGACTTGGAGATGGATCTGGACGGCGAGTACGCGTATTCTCATCAGGACGAGATTACTCAGATGATCTTCCACGTGGCGACCATGATGCCGAACTACCCACACGACGTTAACTTTGATGGCAAGAAGCGACATATCGGAAACGACTGGGTGACGATTGTGTTCAACGACTCGGGAGCGGACTACGACTTTGGAACCATCTCGGGTCAGTTCAACTTTATGACGCTGGTGGTCACTCCTGTCTCTATGGCGTCTGTATCTTTTACCGAGCCAGCCAGTCAAGTTAGTCAACAACAGCAGCAGGAACAGCAACAGCGACTTGCGAGCGACATTGCAGAGGCTGTGTCGGCGGAGGGTCGGGACGGTGAAGAGGTGGTGCTGGTACCGACGACTGCATCCATGGGCGCGAACTCTGGGCAGAGCATGATCCAGCCCTTCAAGAATGTTTGGTTCCAGGTGGTGATGCTGCGACGACCCGACATGCCTGAGATTGGACCGCTGGCGACGTCCAAGATTATCAGTGCGACGGAGCTGCCTCGATTCACGCGACAGATGGCGTTGCATGCCAACATCTATGCACAGGTCTACTACCAGCACTTGCAGAATTCTGTTGAGTACGTCTCGAACTGGCAGGAGCGTCTTCGCCAGATCAAGCGCGTCAAGGACCGACTGGCGGCCAATGCTGCTTCTAATGCTGGCCAAGGATCGAGTGCTGGTGGAACAGGCCAAGGAGGTGTTGCTGGCGGAGCAAACGGACCTTCTGGAGGCGGCCCTGGTGGATCTGGGCACGGAGGATCGCGAGTTGGCGCTGGATCCAACGGACCATCGGGTGGTTCAAGCAACAACAACTCTGGAGCTGCTGGAGGTGGAATCAGTTCGAGTATTGGACTGGGTCTTGGACTCGGACTTGGATTGGGCTCCTCGTCATCATCGTCTGGAGCGAATGGAACTGGCAACCAAGGTAGCGGTTCTGGCTCACAGGGCCAGCAGGGTCAGCAGCAGCACCAAACGAGTATCATGGGATTGGAGCCTGTTGTCGATTTCACACGGTACACTTAGTTCTGTTCTGCTGCCATTGTTCATAGCTCGTATCATTTGTACACAGAAAGAAAAAAGGCGAGAAATATAATAATGCGCTCGATGTATCAACAAACAAACGTTGTTGTAGAACATGTTTTCTCTATGGTTGTGGTTGTTCCAGACTGTAGGGTTCGAGAGAGAAATTATTGATGTTTATAGTTGCATCCACATACATATGTGTGTGTGAGTGTGAATGTCTCCTCAACTCATATTGAATGAAGACTTCTCTATTTTTCATGGTACATTGAACATATATGATTACAGATATTCTCATTAGAGTAGTATGGGCTGAGGAAATTGCAACGTTCGTTATTATTTCAGAAATGGACGTTTTACAAGGCAATACATCCAACGCCAAAACAAACAATTCTCTTCATTCAACTTTTGTTCGCGCGATTTTTTTTTTGGGGGGGGGAGGAAGAAAGAGGTGTGTGAGTACCGTTGTTCTTTCCGATTTGTTCCAGCGTCTTTTTTCGCGTGGGGATGTCGCGCCGGCGCAAATTGGGACGAAAGGCGGAAGTTGGGTTCCCAACTTTGCTAAATACTCCTATTTGAAAAAGAAAGCCGGCACCCACCCAATAGGGGTTCACTTGGTTTTGTCTAGAAAGTTAGAGTTACCAACACTAAAAAAAAAAAGATGAAATAATAGCCAAGTCTTTGAACCCAACTACAAGCATGTGTTTGAGGACAAGTGAAGGAGGGATTTGAGGATTTAAGGATGAGAGAGAGAGAGAGAGAGAGAGAGAGAGAGAGAGCAAGAAAGCGTCTCCTCTCCACTTTCGTCTACTTGATAACGACAGAGTGGAAGAGGGGGTGGATGATGATTGACAGCTGAATATAAGAAGTATGTAAGAAAATAGCAGATGCAGTACCAGGGTTGAAGTTTCGTATTATTATTTTCATGCGCCGCAATGGTTTCTAAGCTCAGCATGGATATGTGAGTTAATGGTAAACAGTTGCATGCACAAGGTGGACGTAAAAAACAATAGTGAATAGGGGTGAGGTTTTGTAAATGGAAATGAGAATGGGAATAAAAACAGGGGTACAGACCAGGCCCCCATTGCACAGCAATTGGATGGCGTGGCTCCCTCTCTCCTTCTGTTCTGTTCTGGTCTTTCTTAGTTGATGTTGTTTTACAAGAGAGGAGGAGATAAAACACACAGGTAAGCGGTTTTTGGATAAGTACCTTGGTTGGGTAACTGGCTAGGTGTGAGCCGAATGAAAATGCGGAGTACTTTCAAGAGAAAGAAAAGAAGGTTATGAGCGATATGATGATGATGAGGATGATGACGATGGGTTGCGACCAAGAAGAGAGTTGGGTTGGCGAAGAAGAAGAGAAGAAAAGAAAAGAGGCCACTTTCTCTCTGTTTGAGGAGAGTAGACTGAGTTTGCCACGAGTGAAAGTGGGTGCTCTCATTGTTGACTGGGTGGGATTAGACAGCCACGAGTTGGAGGAAGAAGAGAGGAGGATGGTGGGTGAGGAGGGGAAAGAAGAGTGCGTCAATGCAAAGAAGGCAAACAGAGGCAAGTGAGACTCACACACAGTTCTCTGCTGCAAGAAAGAATAGAAAAGACTTGATTGTGATCTGATCAGGTCTCTTCTTTCTTCATCATTCCACTTCCTCATCACTTTTCTCTCTTTCTCTCTCTCCCTCCCTCGTCTCCTTTTCTCATCCCTCCTTGTTCATTCCTCTTCCTCCTTTCTCCTTGCCTTCTTCACCTACTCCCAACTGTCCTTGTCGGTTTTACCTGTATTTAATCAATACCAACAACTATCTCTCTCGCCCCCCTTTTTTCTGACTGCCCTGAAACAATCACCCATTCCAGTCATTGGTGGTGCCTGAATAAAATCGATCGATCACCTCTTTCTCTCCCACTCTGCGTCTCTTTCTCCACTTCTCTTCTTGATTTCTCCACTCTCCTCCCTTCCCTCCTTCCCTCCCTCCTTCCACACCCCCCATCCCCCGCCAACATTTCGTTCCTCATGGCACCTTCCTTCAGCTCGACTCACTCGGGCGACAGCTCGGGACAACTCCCCGACTCTCAATCCCAAACAACCTTCTCCTCCACTGGTTCAGATGTCGCATCCATCCACACCTTTGGACCCCGTGAAAAGTCTCCCTGTAAAGTCTTGATCGTCGGCGCTGGTGTCGGCGGACTCATGTTGGCACTCTGTCTTGAGCGCGCCGGGATTGACTACATCCTGCTCGAGCGAACCCAACAGCTCCCCGTCCCCAAAACCACCATCCAACTCGGGCCCAATACCCTTCGTGTAATAGAACAGCTGGGTCTCTTGGATGAAGTGATGCAGTTTGCCAAGCCAGTCTCGGGGCTGACGCTCATGAAGCACAACATGACCGTTAGTGGTCGTATCGACGCCCTATTATACAAAGAAAGGTAATGTAACATTCCCTTTCTTGGGCGTTTGTTTTTTTTGTTTTTGTTTTTGTTTTTGTGCGGTACCACCTTCCTTCCATACTCCTCAGCTCCACACTTTTCTCAGTTTTTGTGTTGGCACTGAAACATTTTTGGTCATCAGTCGACTTTTTTTTCTCTTCTTATTATTTTATCCGTCTGTGTACACTTTTTCAGGTGGGCACTAGTCATATTTTATGTTGCCATTTTACGCCTCGCTTCTTTATCACCTACCTTTCCATATCGCAAGCTCTCTCTCTCTTTCTCTTTCTCTGTTGTCTCGTTGTTCTTGTGCTCATGACCTAACATGGACTGGGCTAACCCGACAACAACCAACCCCTTTGTTTTCTGCTCCAATTCAATGTACACCATCTCTCCAAAATAGATATGGCCATTATGCATCCATTGTCCTGAGATCAGAGTTCCTTCGAATCCTGATCTCGCATCTGCCCCAGGGTAAAGTCCTGTGGGGCAAATACGTGCTCGAGATTGTCAATGGGAACGCGGGAGTTCAAGTCCGGTGCTCCAACGGCTATGTCGAAGAAGCGGACATCATCATCGGAGCCGACGGCGCTTACAGTGCGGTCCGCCAAAACATCTACCGGACCATGAAGACCAAGAACCTTCTCCCCAAATCGGACCAAGAACCTCTCAAGCATACTTTGAACGCCATCATTGGTATCAGCCAACCCTTGGATGGATCTCGCTTCCCGGTTGCGTACCAACAGTTTTGTGAAGCCAGTGTAGTTGTTGGTAAGGATCCGTCGTATTCGTTGTGGTTGAGTCCGCTTACCAACAACCGAATGTTCTGGTCGGTCTCGGGCGATCTGTTGAAACCCGAGGATGGCGATAACACCAACTTTAAGCAATCCGAGTTTGGACCGGAGGCTGTGGATGCCGTCTGTGGGTTGATCCAGGATCTTGAGCTCCCTTGGGGTGGGACCTTGGCAGATCTGATTGAGTGTACGCAGAGGGATCATATGACCAAGATTATGGTTGAAGAGAAGCAGTTCAAGACATGGCATTATGGCCGTGTCGCCCTTATCGGTGAAGGTGAGTCTTCTTTTTGTTGTTTATTCATTGATAGCCTTTTGAAGGATGATAAAAACGAAGGGAGGATGTTTAAACATTTTTAGGGTTATGTTGGAGCGGAATAACATATTGTTTTTTTCCGCCTTCCGCGCTTCTGCGATTGATCGATCATATTATTTTGCGCTGAAAAAAAAATATGCTCTCTGACAAACTGACCATTCATTCTTTTTCCCTCTTCCTCTCCTTTCTCTCTCTTTTGTCTTTTCTTATTTCTCATGTTCGCTCTCATGCATCTGTTGTCGTTTTGTCTCCTTGCGATGACGCTTCTTACCTAATGCTCCTTTCTTAGCTTGTCACAAGGTAACAAGATTGCTATTCGTGCTGGTCGATATTTATCCCCCCTCTTGGATATCATGAGTAGTTATCCCCGATAGTAATCCCCGATCATACACCTTTCTAATCGTTCTTTTCTTCTATCCCACCCATTGTTCTTTTCATACTTTATTTCTTTTTAAAAAAATACCAATAGTTCCCACCATTCTCAGGCCAGGGTGCAGAACAAGCCATCATGGACGCGATCTACCTCGCCAACCATCTCTACCGTCTCGACGACGTCCCCGTCCACGAAGATTATCTCAAGATCTTTGAATCCTACCAACGTCGTCGCTCACCCCTTGTTAAAGACGCTGCCCAAATGACCAACGCCATGACACATCTGATGAACACTCAGGGCGTCTCTGCAGATGTGAAAAGGAAGGTGCTGTTTTCGTTGCCGGATTGGTTGAAGAATGTGGGTGCGGACAAGTTGCAAGTGAGACCGTTATTGGATTTTTTGGCGCCTGTTGATGATCGTGGCAAAAAGGCTGTCAAGTCTTCTAATGTCATGTAAAAAAAAACGAGCTCCTTTCTTTCCTTCTTTCTTTTCAGCCCTCTCCTTACTTTCCACTCGTTATTATTGCTTGTCTTTCTCTTGCTCGCTCTTTTTTCTTTCATTGTTATCTCTTTGCTCGTACTTCATTCAGTGTTTTATTGTCATTTCTTGCGTTTTTAGTTGCTCCTTTTTTCCTCCCCTCACACACCCATAGACTTTTTATCATTTCCACCATTGTAAATTACAACCAGTTTGTCGCCCCTAATAACCCACTAATAAAACACGACAGCTCACCTACAAACTCCTTTTCGCGATAAACTCGCCATTGTATATGACGCGCCTATACAAATTCACAGCCCTTGTGATGCCTTCCGTGCCACCGTGCCTACGCCTCGTTCTCGCGGATTTGAGAAAAAGTCAAATGGGATGTGGTTTAATGCGATATCCTGTGAAAAAAAATCTATATGTGGAGTATCCCTCTCTGCTGTTGCGTTCAGGTTGATCCATGAAGCCATTGAGTCCCTGGTTCCTGAATACGTCAAACTTGGCGAGGGTGGTAATGAGATGGTGCGTGGGTGGTGAGTCGGAATTGAATTGTGAGATCCCTATGTGCATGCAAGAGGGGTGCTTAGAAAGGAAGAGTGCTCTTGGTCTTTGTCTTCTCAGCAGCCTTGGCCTAAAAATGACAATTGAATGATAAGATCGGGTAATAGAGAGAGACGTTAGAAATATGAATGATCTCCAGATCGATCTAACATTTGCTAAACACGTCCGAATGCTATTCACGCAGTGTTGTTGTAGAGGCTGTTTACCTTCTTCCAGGTCTCAATCGTCTTGGGCATCTCGGCGATGGCCTTGGCGACCTTAGCTTTCCTGGATGTTCAGATAATAGAACGCGAATTATGTTAGAAGTAGTTCCAATCAATCGGGTAACTCAAGGCAACAACCCGCAACCTTGAACATCACTATGGCGCAAAATGCCAACGAAGCCGGCAAAGAACATCAGGATAGTGTACCTCACGGGAGCAGTCCGATCGTGCTTGCGGCCCTTATCAGGCTTGCCCATACGAACAGTCTTGGTCGAAAGCGGCTTGGGAGCAGGAAGGTTCAAGATCTGGGCCGCAGGGATAGGCGCACCCGTCTCGGGATGAGTTGCCAGAGCAATCCCGGCCCTCTCCAGACGAGCAACCCTCTTCCTAATATCAGCCTGGACTCTAGCCGAGACCTTGGACTGTTGCCAACGCATCCTCGTACGCTCTCCTGTAGCCGTCAGTATTGATGGTGCGGCGCCCTCCTGTGATGATAATGATGGTACTGATGAAGATCCTGATGTGAATGGTGGAGTGCGCTTGGGCTTGGCGGTCGCGACGCCGGGGACGGGGACCCATTGGTGAGCATAGTCGGACGCGGGGCGGACTCGCAGACCGGCGAGGGTCTTGTTGAGTGCCTGGGGGTGTGACATGAGCTTGCGCAAGCTGGCGGCGGTAGCCTTGGACGAGGCTGAGGAGGACATTGCGACCACTGCTGCTGGGGATGCCATTGTCGAAATGTGTTGATTAGAGAAGAGAGAGAGAGTGGAGGAGCTGTCGGAGAACTACAAGTTCAAAGGTGATGCGGGTTCCAGGGGAAAGTAGTCAAATGGATGGGAGAGGATTTGTTTTGGCAAAAGGGAGGGAAAGGGTGGGTGGCTTGGTTTGATGATTCATCACGTGCCACTGGAGCTGCCTTTTTGATGTTCGGGAAAATGAAAAATGACCGACAGGAGTGGCAGAGAGGAGCTCAATTGGAGGGAAGATAGAAAACAACTTGAGAGAGGTGGCCACGCGGTTGCGGTTATGGCGAACAAGACAGCATGGCGATAATTAAGTAGTAAAGAGAGAAAAAGGAGGTAGACGCCAAGAACGAAAAGAAGAAAGAGGAGTTGAGCACGCCACCAGTGGTCCCCTCTTTTTCTCATCCCCTGCAGATTGGATACGATACGATTCTACATTCATTCACCTCTTTTCTCTCGTTCTCCCTCCACATCATTTTTTGAATGGTCCTTTGTCACGCGCACCGCACAAACGCAGTGGTTGTGGTTGGGCCTCGCCTTCTCTGTCTCCACTTCATATTAGGTTTCTTTTTCTCCTTTGCTCCTCTCCAATTCCTTCCTCTTCTCTTGTTCTCTTGTTCTCCTCTTCTCTTGTTCTCTTGTTCTCTTGTTCTCCTTTTCTCTTCTTCTCTTCACACCCCTCTTCTCTTCTTCCCCACCGTCCTTGTTAATACTTCTCACTTTCGACAACACACCTTAGTTCTCGTTCTGCCCGCTCACCTTCACCTTGCACGAGCGCGACACAGTAACGAACCTCAGTCCTCCCTTGTCAATCACTCCGCAACACTCCCCACACGCACCTTCGGACTTTTGCCCGTTGCTCTCGTGTCCTTCTCCACACAAAGAACAAATACACAATGCTACCACACGAGCTGCTGGTCAAGATCTTTTACAGCCTTGAACAACGACCCCAACACCGTCACTCGTCCACTTCGTCCATCTCCTTCTCCTCCTCGCTCTCCCTCGACCGCACCGACATCCTCGCCTGCGCCCTCGTCTGCCAGGACTGTAAGTCCTTCCTTTCTATGTTCACTTACGATAAGTGTGGAGAAAGAATGAAAAGAACCTCAGACCAAACTAACACCTTTATTTTTGAATGTCCGGTTTCACCTTTATTTCTCTCTCTCTTTCTCGGTTGTCTTCTCTCTATGAACAAACGATGAAAATGAATGCATAGGGTACTATGCAGCTGTCGACACACTATGGCGGGACGTGGACCTTCAGAGCGTCGAGTCGTTCATCCAGCTTGGCATGGCACTAGATCCAACTTTCTCGTACATGGAGTCACCCTCTAGGCTGTGCGTTTACCGGCGACAACAAGAAGTGCTGGATTGTCGCAACGGTGGTGGTGGCGGTTATGTTGACGAGGGGCTGGAGGAGGGTATGGATGAATGCATGGATCAAGTGCGACGACGACAACTGCTACTGCCCACCAACTTTGACGAAAGCAATAGCAACAGCAACAGCAGCGGTGCTATAAATATCCTCAGGAGTCGTTCAGCAACAACAGCAGTAGCAACAGCAAAAGTAGCAGAAACAGGATCAGAGACGACATTCTCAACTTCGCCGTCTCCAATGTCCAATTCGAAATTTTCAGCAGCCTCGACCTCGCCTTCTTCGTCTTCGTCTGCTTCTTCATGTTACTCCCTATCCTCACTGGGAGGCCCATCTCTTCCAGGTACTTGCTCTTATTACTGACACTTCTTGTCTCTTTCGGAAAAAAAGGAGTGGACAACAAAGAAACGCGGACAATCGAGTGAGAGTCTTCATCTAATCCGATAAAATAGGGGGAGGCGGGGGTAAAGTGAGATAGGGTGTGTGTGTGTGTTCGACAAAGGGACAGGAGTCAAGGAAGCAACAGCGACAGTGACAACAAAGACGAACACAAACAACACAATAACAAGGACAAGGACAAGGCATTGTTTATCTGCAAGTGTGGAGTTTAGGAGACGGATGCAGAGGACGGATGATCACCTCCTATCACCACCCATCGCTTACAATAGACAAGGGCGAGCATTCTCTCAACAATCGCACAGCACAAGGGGAAGATGAGACAGCGACAATAACAATCAGACTAACAAACCGCAGGAATGACTGCAAGGATACACCGATGGGCAGGACAGGGGGGAAGGGCGATAAACAAAAGTGTGTTAGAGCAACTCGCTCCACCTTCGGAAATACGGACTCAATTGGACTTGTTCCCTTCGAAACCCCACTACATGTGCGCAATGGAGAACAGAGCGCAAGTTACCTTTCCTTCCGACAAACACGGATGGAGACAACAAAGAAGAACGATACCCTCATGATCAACGGAGGAAGGAGACGTCTCCTTTTCTTTTTTCTTTTCTTTTTTTTTTGCTGGCTGTTCTTGTCCTACCCCACACTTCGCAAACTGAACGAAAAGAACCTTATTGGGGTCAAGGCGGGGAGATTTTTAGTCCCTTCCTACACACCAAGCGAATGCAAAGTGGCACCATTCATGCTTGTTAGTCAAAGTGACAATAGAGCCGGATCTCCTTTCCTTCCTCCTCGTCGGTATTCTTTGCCCCACAAGACGCTAACGGAAAAAATGAAAAACTCTTTCTTCCATCTCCGTGTTTGTTTATTTTAGACCAGATTGGATATGCAGGAAAAGGATACATCAGGACATTCTCACTTGCAGGAACGACCGATTGCCAAGCACCTCGACCATTTCCGTACCTCCCCTCATGTATTACAGACCGACATCTGAACGCCATTTCGCCCTCACTGACCCACCTCACATCGATATCTCTGTCCCATTGCACCGCGCTCACCGACATGGCCGTCATCCAGCTCATCACCTTGTCCTCGCCTTACCTCAAACGTATCGATCTGACTGAATGTAGACTGCTCACCAACTTGACGGTTCAAGTGATGGCGAGTCTCTGCAGCGAACTTGAGGAACTGTCTTTGCAGGGGTGTGGACTTGTCACGGATGATGCGATCGAGGAGGTGGCGCTGCATTGCACTCGACTCCACAGAATCAATATTGGACAGTGTCAACGGGCAGGCGACAAGTCTTTGGAGGCACTTCTTCGAGCGTCTGGTCGGATGACACACCTGAGCTCGTTCTCCAGAGTCAGAACCAGGAATGCGCGGTTGACAAAGTTGGGTGTCGCCGGCTGCAAAGGTATCACGTATTCAGGACTGTCGGCGATCACGGAGCAGCTCAATGCTGCTGGTACAGAACAGGACGGATATCTAGAGCCGCAGCGGTCTTCACTCGTCTCGCTCGATTTTACTTGTCCTGCTGTGAAGGCCCCTACAGCCGAGAATATGAATGGGCTTTCGGTGTCAACGGTAGCTACAACAGCAGCATCAACAAGGACACAGAGTCAGGCGAGCCGGTTCTTTCGCACCCTACCCGTGACTCTGGAAGAGATTTCAATCCACGATGCCTATACACTGAGCCACAGCGACATCATCGCCCTTGTTGACCAAGTCGGGCCGGGACTCAAAGTCTTGCGGCTCGATCATGCGAATGCCATCAACTCGGAGACTCTGGGTCATGTCCTTGCGGTTTGTCCTAACCTGACTGTTCTCTCGATCCCGCGAGCAAGTCGTCTGGATGATTCAGGAGTAGTCCAACTGATTGGAGCCAGGTGTGCTGGTTCGTTGGTAGAACTGGATCTGAGTGCCTGTCATTCTCTTACGGACGGTTGCTTGACAGCCTTGGCCAAGTGTACTCTAGCAGCATCTTCGAGGACTTCGACGTTTCCCGAAAACGACAAGGGAAAGGGTATCCAGGAGCAACCCAACCCCTGCCTGTTTCCCAACCTACGACGACTGGATCTCTCCTACAACGACAAGATGACGCTCGCTGGTATTATACCCTTGGTGATGTCTCTCAAGAACCTCTGCGCGCTGGACGTGTCCTTTTGCGGCGATGGCGTGACTAGGTCGTGGAGCTCGACCTTGGAATCTCTGCGACCGATTTTGAACCCGACTTCTGCCTCTTCAACCATGGACTCGACTGGTATTGATAATCTTTTGGGCGATGCTGTGATCGAGAGCGACCATTCTGAGGATGATGAATCTTCAAGCAGCTCCCAGCAGCAGTATTCACCACAGCAGGAGCAGCTGTTACAGTTCTCTCCACACATGGCGTCGTCGACTGGAGTACAACCACCGCCTCAGGAGTACGGACTGTCGTCCCAGAACTTGCAGCGGTTTATGAATGGCGTTGCGCCTCTGGTGAGCCCTAGTCGGTTGGGCCTAGGTAGATATGTAGGACCGCTTCTGAACCGCGGAACCTCCTCCAACAATATCACCAACACCGACGACGATATCGTTCCACAGCACCCACAGCAATACTCACGACAAGGAGGCACCAGTCTTGATCGAACACCTCTAGGAAACCGGCGTCGATCGTCCGCGTCGTCTTTGACGTCCTCTTCCTCGACCTCGACCATCATGTCCTCATCGTCATCCGGATCGTCATCGACATCATCGTCCATGACTTCCGACTGTTCTTCCTCTTCCTCTTCCTCCGGGTCAAAGAGAATCACCCATTCGCGTCGACGGTCGTGTTCAAGGATCCATTTGGCAGATCGACTGGATGTACTAGAAAACACACCCAGACGAGTCGGGATCGCGGCCAGCTTCCACCTCGAGTCTTGGTTCACGCCACAACACCAACTCCAGCTCCAACATCTATTCCAGATCCAATCGCAGCATCAACGTGATTTGCAGGAGATTCAGGCTGCTGCTGCTAATCAAATGCTGTTCAATCCGCAGAATGCAGGAACGGCGGCGAACTTGTTTGCAAACTCGATGCCATTTGAGGCGCTGTCGGCGGAGATGATGAGCCATCCAGTCATGACGGCTATTCGAGTCGGAGCCGCAACTGTTGGAGGGATCAATAACGGTGGCGGTCCTCCTGCTCACGGGAATGGCAATGGTGTAGGTGGTGGTGGAGGAGGAGGAGGAAGAGGTGCTCATGGTGGACTTCATGGAGCTGGCGGAAACAATGCGACCTCTCAGAATCTTTTTGATTCTCACACCAACAACAACGAGACAACATCACCACCAGCGCACCACGGAAGCCGTCGACTCAGTGTGACTGCAGGCGAAGGTGGAGGAGGTGGTGGTGGAGGAGGAGGAGTCCGTCACCACCACCGACACCATTACCAACATCCGCACTACCATCATCGTAGGAACCCACTCTCGAGCGCCGCTACGGGCCATTGTGAGATATCTGCGTGGGGGCTGATCAAACTGCGTGAGGAATGGGCTGCTGTGATCTGAAGGCACATTTCCATTTCTATCACTCTCGCGCTCCCTTTTTTTTGTTTCTTTCCTTTCATTTCCTTCCGTTGTTTGTCTCCTTCTACCATAGAGATACCAAACGAATAAAAGCAACATCAATACTAAAGCCAAAGCGCACGTTTTGTATTATTGGTGATCCATGAGAGTAGGATATGAATAGAAACCACCAGACAGTCGGGACTCTGGATAAACATACAAACAAAACAATGCAGTATCTGATATACTCGATCAGCATTGGAGACGGAGCTATACCTCTGCCTTTGTGTTTCTCCCCTCCTTCTCTCTTTCTTTCTCATGCTTGTCCATCATAGGTGGAAAGAAGGATGGAAGGATGGATGGAAGGATGGAAGGAAGTGTCGATGACACGGCTTACGCCAGATTTGGACAAAGAAGGAAGAGCATTAGAGAAATCAAAGAGACACGAAGAAAATTTCGAACACAGGCATTACACGTGGGGTTCTAACTCTTGGAAGGGCGTGTGTTGGAAGAATTGAAAAAAAAAAAAAAAAAAAAAAGTGCTCTCTCTCTCTCTTTCGTCAGTTAAGGACGGTTGTGCTGCAACACGGGTAAGATCTCACACGGCGTTCATTTTCTTTCACGCCCCCTTACCTTCCTACTCTTGTTCATAATTCCCTCAAACGGGTGTTGTTTGCTCATTTTACTTTCTTCTTATGGAGCTCAATTCGTCCTGTTGAGAGGAAGAAAGGCTGAGAGCGCGAAACAGAGAAGAATGGCAAAACACGGGAGAAGAGAGCGAAAGTAGACAATCAATTGGACAATGGACTGGCATGGCATGCAGTGGAGTGTCATTCCGATAGGCTCGCCATGAGCGAAAACGGAAGTGAAAACTTGCACAAAAGAGGTCATGGCGAAGAGCGCGTCAACAGATATACAAAGAAGATTTATTACCGTTTGGATGTTGTGTTCATGTTGCGGTTTAGTTTATTTTTGTGGCATGGTCGAAAAAAAAAATAAGATGGCTGTTTTGTCGACCAAGAAATACTCCGGAAAAGAAAAGAGTGAAAAGAAGGATGTAGAAAACACACCAGGCTCTCTTCGTCTTTCCACCTTTCGATGTTTCTTCCTCAACCCTCGTGGACATGGTGTTTGGACGATGATGAACGTGTGTTAAGAGAAAAATGTAGACTTGTTGTGAGGCCAACGTGCGTGCGTGCACACGCTGAGATAGATATATGGGGTTGTTCGCGTTGGAACGAAAGAAGATAGGAAGGATAAGCGAAGGAGGTGAGAAAAGATGTTCCCTTTTCTGTTTCTTTGCCAACCAGTCTAGTCATACAAGGGAAGAAAGGAGTAGCGAGGAGTAGCTCTGTATGCGTCTTTAGCAGAACCTGGATTGATTTTTTTTTTGTTCGTGAAAGTTCTTTTGTTCAGCATGCATACATGCAGGAGACTACACCAAAGAGAAGAGGAACAAGTCTTTTCAACTGCAGGCAGGCAAAGAAGGGGAGGCACCTTATAGTTTTAGTGCCTCCACTGAGTAAACAGAAGCGTTGAGAAATGAGAAAGGGTTGGGAGCTGCTGGCCAATCAACAGCCAAAGCCTGAACATCTGGACAAGGGCAAGGGTCCCACACGAACCATGTCCTTCTCTGTCGTTGTCTGTTCTGTTTGAGAGCCGATTTTTCTTTTCTTTGACGGGGATGGAATAGGTCGATTGACTGAGCCCTTCTTTCCTGCAGTAAATCCCTGGTGCCGTTTCTACTCTTGTGTGCAAGTCCCTCGGTATTGATTCAATCAGGCACCAATTTAAAAGTGACAACCCTTGGTAATACAGACGACTCCCCGGGTGAGCTCTGATTTGCTGGCAGGCTCACTCAAGCATCCCTGGTATGGCCCTATCAGGGCATTTGTCGAGGGAGCATGCCCCTCGACTGGGCCTAGGGTTACGGCACAAGGGAATGGCTCTGTATCTCCATTGGCTAACAACGGCATTCACTCGCTCTGGTTTTCTTTTCCTTTTCTTTTTCTTTTTCTTTTTGCTCTCTTTACTCTCTTAGTAGCATTGGTCGTCTGCGTGCCTGCCATCGTCCCCATGTGCATTCTTACTTCAATAACAAAGCAACTGCTCTCAGTATATTTACTGAAGGGAAGAAGTGGGTACTCTCACTCTCCTCCTACCGTTGCCGTAGACACGTTCCTCCCCTTCAGAGAGCGCACAACGCCCATGAGAAATAGAATCAAATTGCGCATCTTGGTCCCATTCCTACTCATTGCTTGTCCCTCTTCCTTCCTCTCCAAAGTCAGCCAGCCTATAGGCATCATCAAAGAGCTCTCTGTTTTATTTCTTTGGTAACCCTTCGCCCCTTACCTTGACAGACGTCAACGACAGCCCCTTCTTCTATTCTGACTATAAAGACAATCCCATCCCCCCGCCTTTTCTTTTTTTTTCCCTTTGATCCTCAGTCCAACAACTCCTCACACCCAAAACCAAACAACTCCACTTCTCTCTGCCCCTCCTTCCTCCTCTCCAACTCTATAACAATGGTCAAGGCTATCTCCTTCACCCTTCTCTCTCTCGCAACCGCCATCTCGGCCGTTGCTGCCCTTGATCCCATTGGTCAGTTCAAGCGCCTCGGTGCTTGCCCCACCCTCGGATGTGTCTTCCCCCCAGACAAGTAAGTAATCATTCCTCTTAATCTCGCTTCGTCTTCACCCTTCACCTTCGCACCTTTCTTTTTTTTTCTTTTCTCGAGCACTCTTGCAGATACATTTGGCCTTCTGACAGGCAATCTACTATTTGAACAACGGCCCCAATGTCCGACTTTTATCCCTCACTTGCATTCATGCAAACGACAACGTACTCTTCTCAACGTTCTCTGGTGACAATGGTTCTCGCCAATGGGCCACTGGCTCTATTCCTTCTCCGCACATGTATATACTTCACATACACTGCCTGCCTGGCCGGGTTTTCGCCCTTTTCTATCCTTTATGCACTAATTTGTACCTCAACAATTGTATCCGTGCACAAGAGCCAACGCATGCTTAAAACACAAGTAACAAAACTAACGGCTCGACTATTTATTCTCTCCTCACTTTCCCCTCCCTCTTAGCGCTGAATTCCTTGCTGGTTCCCACTTCGATGTCCGCGTCGAGGTCCACGCCGAGAATGACGCCAAGCCCAACACCGCCTACTCTTTGACCATCGAGAAGCTCAAGGGTAGCCAGAAGGAGAACAAGCACGATAGCAAGCCCAAGGCTGTCGACTTCTCCAAGTGGTCCAAGGTCAAGCCCAGCGCTCAGGAGTCCTGGGACTTCGCCTACACCAAGGATGCCGCCGCTTACTGGAAGGCCCAGGACGGTGACAAGACCGCCAGCACCAACGTCCACGTCGCCTCAACCGCCTGGCGCAAGGTTCAAATCAAGGAGCCCGGTACCTACAAGGTCGTCCTTAAGTACAACAACGGCAAGAAAACCGAGGCCATCTGGACTGTCAACCCCACCCACAAGCGCAAGGCCAAGAACGTCATCCTCTTCATTGGTGACGGTATGACCACCGCCATGATCACCGCTGCCCGTTTGATCTCCAAGCCTCACACCAGCGGAAAGTACACCAAACACATGAACATGGACCAGTTCCCCGTCCTCGGCCACGTCATGACCCAATCCTTGGATTCCTTGATTACCGACTCTGCCAACTCGGCTTCCGCCTACAACACTGGCCACAAGTCCTCTGCCGGTGCCTTGGGTGTCTACCCCGATTCATCTCTCTCTCCCTTCGATGACCCCAAGCAGGAGCTCATCGCCGAGTTGTTGCGCCGCCGCTCCAAGAAGAACGGTGGAGCCGGAGGTGTCGGTATCGTCACCACTGCCGAGGTCCAGGATGCCACTCCCGCTGCCGTCTACTCCCACACCCGCAACCGTGACGAGAAGGCCACCATTGTCGACCAGATGATTCACGGCGCCAACCCCGTTGTCGCTGATGTCATCCTCGGAGGTGGTGGAAAGTACTTCCACTCCAAGACCGGAGGCAAGTCCCTCAACGGCACCGACTACTACGCTGCCTACTCCAAAGAGCGCGGCTACAAGGTTGTCAACGACCGTGACGCCCTCTTGAAGTACAAGGGCAAGGACCCCCTCCTCGGAATCTTCCACTCTACTAACATGGATGTCTGGATGGACCGCAACGTCTACAAGGAGAACCTCAAGAGCACCCCCTCCGACCCCACCGGTACCGGTCTCCCCGCCCTCAACCAGCCCAATTTCGATGATATGGTTATCAAGGGTCTTGAGGTCTTGGACAGGCGCCACCGCAAGGAGGGTTGGTTCCTCATGGCCGAGGCCGCCTCCGTCGACAAGATGATGCACCCTCTCGACTACGACCGCGCCCTTGCTGACCTCTTGGAGTTGGACAAGACCATCGGCAAGACCAAGGAGTGGCTCAAGCGCAACAAGCTCGACAAGGACACCTTGATTCTCGTCACCGCCGATCATGCCCACTCCTTCGATGTCTACGGTTCCGTCGACACCCAGTACTTCAACTCGTTCTCCGACTCTGAGGAGCTCGAGAAGAGGAACTCAATCGGTACCTATGAGAACTCTGGCTGGCCCTCGTATGTTGATGCCAACGGTGATGGATTCCCCGACTCCTGGGATGTCCGCTACACCTTGGCTGCCGGCACTGCTGCCTTCCCCACCCACCGTGAGGACTTCCAGATCAGCATCAACGGCACTCGTGTCCCCGCCGTTATCTCCACCACCTCCCACCACCACTACCCCGTCTACGAGGCCAACCCCAAGTTTGACGTCCACGGAATCAACAAGGGCGCGACTTTGGGATCCAGCGAGGGCGTCGGTGTCCACTCCCTCCAGGATGTCCCCGTCTTTGCCTCCGGCCCCGGTTCCAACCTGTTTGCCGGAGTCCAGGACAACACCGAGATCTTCCACAAGATCGCGGAGGTCTTGGGTCTCGGAAACTAAACTGTTTCTTTTTCTATTTCTTTTAACGTTAATAAGAATCGAGCATCTCACATACCTTCCTAACATATACCACCACCCCCAACACTCACTCACTCACACACACACACTACACACAACATACAACTCGTACAACGGTTCACGTAGAATAGGATGACCCTATACAAAGCATAGAATATTGCTACATCTATTTCTAATCTATGATCCGAATAATAAAAACGAACAATATTGTAAAAAATATTCCATGGTCTCCTTTTTATGTGTGTCTGGGTACTCGCTTTTCCAAATGATATTCCATGCCGTGCTTCTCCTCAGAAACCGCGAGCGTGAACGCGTTTATAGAAAGAAATATGGTCAAAGAAGAATCAAGGTTAGGAGTTAAAGCCAAGGGACAAGTCCCAGGACCAAGTGTAGGTTCGCATCTCGAAGTGTGTTCTTTTGTTTGCAATGTTTCTGTTCCGTGATCATGACATATACATAAATTCATAGCAGTGATGCTTTCAGTTTTGTGAAGGAGAGACGATCGTTTGGAGGCTCGTCATTAAACGCACCAGGGATGTGAGATCTCCTCGCAGTGTGCCCTGAAGACTATGTTTCTGCATTGGAGGTGCACATATGAGCAGGCGAGTCACTCTCCTGTGTCGATTCGTCTCCCTACCCTCCTTTAAAATACATACAATAAAAGTCCTGCTGTGAAGCAACACGTGCTGTTTGATGGTTGTTGTTTATTATTGTGTCGACTGGATTATCCTGTCCCTGTCAATCCCTGGGTCACCCTCCAAAGACAACAATCAGACAAACTCGCCTCGACCTCCCAAGGGATGCTGGACTCGTAGCGCCTTGAGTGTCGAGATCTCATCCTCCAGATCCTTGAGCCTCCGGTTCGATGAGATCTTATATTCCTCAAGAGCCAGGTGGTGATAGGCCAAGTGCAATAGCAACGTCGCAGCGGTCGAGTAGACGATAATGTTCAAAACAGGGCCACCGTATCTGTCGAATACGGACCCACCACTTGCGTAGGATCGGAACCTCCGTGATGCTGATGATGATGCTTCTGAGACTGAGGCGGAGGATGCGGTTGAGGAAGAACCTGAGGATTGGAAAAAGTTGGCGGCGGAAGGGCTGTTTCCGATATCCATGGGAATCGGGCGTGGGACTCGGGTTGGTTCTGGGACGGGTGTGTGGTTGGCAGTGGTGGGTTTTGAGGATGAGAAGGTGCGGCGGAAGATGATTGTTCTCGTTATAGTTGAGGTAGCGGGTGTGTATGTGGGTGCTGTCCTGAGAGCTTGGGTCATGACTTGACTTGTCCGTACTGATGCCCTGATTGTGTTGATTCCTGTCCGCGCGAACATGTTGTATGTTGTTTCCTGCTGGCGTTGTGTGAGTTGGTGGTGATGGAGGAAGAGATAAATCGGCTTGATTTGGGAAGGGCGTTCGATCCACAGACAGTCACTCCCACAACATTTGGTGATTTTCTAAATTGTTGCCACCAACCTTTTGCGACATTTGCCGCCTTGCTTAGTATTTGAACGAAGACAGACGCCTCTTCTTTGTTGAATACATTCTTAACTTATGAGCATAGGATCTGCATATCCAACTGCTTGGATCCGAGTTCGTGCGTGAAGTAAGGGAAGGTTACGTACGAAAGGGAGCCATATTGAATGATCCAGCGTCGCGCAGCCCAGCTCGTCGTGCCTCAGATCAGGATCTGCGCCCCTTGTTATGCCTTCATTTTGCACCATTGAGTGGCTAAAGTTTAAAACCAACATTGAGTGTAGCTTTCGTCATTTGAGCTTGAGGAAACGGTACTTCGTCGATCTGACATGGCGTGGCTATCCGGGGTCGCCTTGTCAAGTGCGGTTACTATCGCTTCTGTCCTTGAACAAAGAACATTTTCCATTTCATCGCAAATACTTCAAGCCGGCTCCAAAAAATGTGACGTCACTGTTTTTTCCCAGAGAGGGAAAAGGCATCCTTTCCGTTACTGATCACTCCATTCCACCTTTACTCCTGCCAAACCCTCCACCACCCCAACAACCACACATCCAACCATGTTCAGAGCCATCCGCCCCGCTGCCCTCTACCGCTCTGCGGCCCTCTACAAGACTGCCCCCGCCGTCGTCGCCAGAAACGCCATGGCCCTGAACTTTGCCCGCACCTACGCTTCCGCCGGCCTTGCCCGTTCGGATGTCGAGAAGCGTGTCTTGGATATCTTGGCTGGATTCAACAAGGTCGACGCCAACAAGGTAATCATACGAACAACAAAAAATATTACGCAGAGCGAATATAAAGAACAAGCGGGACTTTTCCAGGAATCACTACAACCTCAAGCCAGTAGTTGCAAGGAAAGGAAAAAAAGAAACAAAAAACAACAAAAAGCAGAAATCCCGAAGTCCCGCCATGGGTGGAGTTGATCCGTACCTTACAGGGAAAAAATATTAAGTGTGATGGACCCAGCCCAGGAGGACGGATCTTCTCACGACATAGAGCGAAACGCGCCGACGAGTGCCGAACGACACCATCATGCGCAGCTGCAACCTGCCTCATCGACAAACACTCTACCATCGCGTGCGCAGCGCTCTGTTTTTTTTTCTTCTGATCCGGCTCCTCCGGACCTACAAGGAAAGGAACAAAAAGGTTGGGAGGAGGGAGACCCATACCGGAAAAAAATGACCAATTGGGTAGTTTTCGCAGGATTCCGGTATTACACCGATTCACATACCCTTTCTTTCAACGCTGGAGCAACAACTGTAACACATACTCTTCACCGGACTTCAGCAGCTCTTTGTTCTTCCTGAAAGAAGTACAGGCACTCATGCAGACAACTTTCGGAAAATCAGGACGTTCATACAACGACAACACACCTTTCACTCTCTCCTGTCGAGACACACCTTCCCTTCACAGACCTTTTAATACTCACTCGCCTCTTATTCTTCCTACCCTCCACCAATATAGATCGCCCTCAAGGCCAACTTCAACGCCGACCTCGGTTTGGACTCTTTGGACACTGTCGAGGTTGTCATGGCCATCGAGGAGGAGTTCTCGATCGAGATCCCCGATAAGGATGCCGATGAGATCAAGTCTGCCGAGCAGGCTGTTGAGTACATCTCCAAGCGCGAGGATGCTCACTAAATATTGCTCGTTGACACTTTTTCGTTTCGTTTTGTTTCTTTTCATCCACTCCTCCTCTCACTTCCCTTTTTTTGTTAGAAGAAAAATATACATCCTTTCCACTCATCTATCGATTCTTGATTGCTTGTTTGGTTCTGCGTTCATGCATTAATTCATGCATTAGTTACTACTCACAATTCTTCAATGCATTGAGAGAAACGTTCTCAGGATCAACAGGAAATATGATCCATCAAATGGAAGACGATCGACGGCGTTATTGCATAATAAGGAATGAAGATCTATGCTCTAAGGTCTACACAAAAATAACGGAGAATGTTCACCGGAATGCACGTTCCCAAGTCACACGTCCTCCAAACAACTGGTCAATGACCGAAAGCCCTCCAACTCCGTTTCCGGTCCCCAATCCGTGAATCGAAGACTTCTTCATGCGGCGAGCAAGCTCTTCGTCATCCTCCTCCTCATGATCGCTATCATCCATCAACTTGTTACTCCTACTCTCCTGTAACGCATGCTCCTCAAACAACGACTTCAAGAAATCCTGCATTTGTTCGATCCCCTGAGAAGCCATCTTGACCACCATAGCCTTCATCATCATCCGTTTCCTCCTGGGCACAAAAGTCGTATCCGAAGCGGCAGAGGGTCGAGGGATTTGGATGATGGTGGCGCTCCAGAGGACTGGGTAATCGGGACGGAGCTCGGATTTCTGGCCAGGGTAAACGGTGATGTGTTCGAACCGTTTGAGGATGTATTGTTGAAGACGTTCGGTTTTGGGGCCCATGATGAAGAGCGATCCGATGGTTGAATGTGGGTAGAGTGAGGGCGCGTAGGAGGTCATCTTGGGGACCAGTGTGGGCTTTGGGGTCGTGCCGGCAGTTGGAGGTGTGGATGTTGGTTTAGCTGATCCTGCAGGAGGCGACAACGATGGAGAAGACGTCTTGGATTTGGAGGATGGCATGGGTGGGTTGTGTTCGATCAGGAAGCCGTCCCGGAAGATGACTGGACCGCCTGCGGCCCTGTCCGCAACATCCCGAGGATCCTCTTCTTCCACAAACTCTTCCTCGTCTTCATCATCCTCTGCTTTTCCTTGAGTCTCGGGTTGATTCGATCCGGTAGTAGCGGTGGCGGTTGCCTCAGACTCTGGCTCGAGGTCTGCCCACCGGACGACCAATCGCCACTCGGCCCTCCGAGCCTTCCACCTCTCCTCCTCTCCACGACCTCCTGCAATCCAATCCAAAACAACACAGTTCGGTAACTCCTCCTCCAGATCCTCTTCTCCTTTCTCCTGATCCCTGACTTCCGCTCCTGCTCCAGTCCCTGCAGAATGTAGACGCGACCTCCGCTGAGCCTGCAACACAATCTCATGCCTCAAAAAGACACTCGAATCCTCACACGCCACAACCGCAGGACCCAGAAACAAGAACACTGCTCCTGGGCCCACAGTACTGTGCAATGTCTGCGAGGCGGGCGGGTAATCGACCCGGGGGCTTTTATAGATCTTGGTGTTACCCTGACCCAGGACTAGGAGCTTTGCGTGGCGTGCCAGGACAAATTGGAGGTCTGGGTGGTCGTCGGCTAGTAGGCCGCCTCCGTAGGTGATCATGTAGACGATCCTTGGTGGTGGCGGCAGTGATTGTGCCGCCGTTGTTTCTGTTGCAGTCCCTGTTGTTTCGGAGTTTACGTGTGCATTAGGGACGGTAGGAGAGGCGGCAGCGGAAGGATAAGGGGTGGTGTTGGTAGAGGCGGGGGACATGAGCTTGAGAGGATAGGAGGCACGAAGGGACTCGATCTGGGTCAGGCTCGTTTTGGATCGGGCGGTGGCCTTGAGAAAGTTCTGGGATACGACGGCGACGGTTGTTGGGCCTGTCGAGACGACCCTTGTCTGCAGGTGTGCAGACGCAGGTTGGAACGCCATTCTTCTTTTCTACTTCTTCTTGAATGAAAGAGAAGGAATGTGGAGTGTGATGAAAAAGGTGAAAGGATTAAAGGGAGCGGGAATGAGAGAAAATGGAAGAACGGGGAGTGAGAGATGGCAGGTTCCTCGAGTGAAAAAAGACTCAGGAACCTGCCATCTTGATCGGTCACGTGTAAGGGTGCATATCATCTCCCGTGGAACAGTTCTCTGGTGTTTTTATTCTTTTGCGTTTTGGTTTGGTGCAAGCCTCACGTAAAGAAGGCAGCAACCCTGTACATGAACTGTCTTTTATATGAAATGGTATAAAGATACAAACAATGATATTAATACAACAACACTCTTACTCCTCCTTCTCCTCCTCAGGCTCAGCGACCAGCTTCTTCTTGTCCGCAAGCGTGGCAGTAACACCCTCGAGATCGTCCTTGTCCTCCTGCTGCTCTGCAAGCGCAGCAGCCTTGGCCGCGGCCGTAGCACTACGCAAGGGATGTTCGCCAGGGATGCCCTCCAGCGAGGCATTCGAGTCGTGGCTGTAGACGCGAAGACCAAGCATCAGTTGCCAGTTGTGCTCGTCAAGCTCGACCTTCTCCTCCTCGTAGTCCTCATCATCAACACCCAACAGAGTGCGGCCAGTGACACGGGCCTGGGACATCTTGCGGATCAACGAGGCCTTGCGCTGCTGGAACATGTACGAGCTCTTGTCCATCTTGACCTGCTCAACCACTACCTCCACCCCATTGTCGCGCGTCGCAGGCCTGACGGCGTTCTCTTCCTCGTCATCGCCGTCGTCGCCGTGGGTGATGTCGGTGGGCTCGCGGATCACATGAGGGATGACGGTGTACTTGCCGGCCTTGAGATGTAACTCACAGTTGACGCTGCGCTTCGAGTAAGGGACAAAGATCTTGGCACGCTTGACCAGGTTGCCCTCGTCATCGTAGACATGGAATGAGAGAGTGTTGTCAAAGTCCGAGCTGAAGGAGCCATAGTAGCGAGTGTCGGGCTGGCTCAAGACAATGACTGTATTGGAGGTCTTTGTAAGCTCAAACTCATAGTGGCCACTGGAGCGGGGCGAGACGTTGTAGGGGATCCAGCTGGAAGCGACAGACCAGGTGGCATCAAAGACATGGCAGCGGTCCAGAGTAGTGAAGATGCGCAAGAAATCCTTGTAAGGCATCCAGAAGCGACCGTCGTTCTTGTCCTCGTGCTTGAGTGTCTCGAGTGCCTCAGGGGTCCACTTCTCGGACTGGTCCGACCAGTCTCCATTCCACTCGATCTTACCCCAAGGGTTGCGAACCTGAGAAAAAGGATTGAAGTGGGAAAATATTTTAGTTGTTTGTTTTCTTAGTTACTTTCCTGCCCCTTTGCAATTGAAAAGATTATTCATAACTCGTCGCATTCGCATGAGAAAAAATAAATACATACATGAACAAGACGCTCGCCCTGGTACTCGGCAACGTTGAGGACACTGTAGGCATGTCCGCTCTGGATTCCGTGCTTCTCAGGGTTCTCCTCCTCAAATCCAATGCTGCATCCCATCAACGTATGCTTGTTGACCTCCTTCATCTCTTCCTCCCAGAAGCGGTCCCGATCCAAGATATCGCTGGTAAACATCATCGAGGCAATACCGCCGGTCAAATCCTCAATACCCTCAGCAGTGAATCCTCCGTCCAATGACTCGTAATCTCCATGGATCTTGGCATAAGCTTTCTCCATAAGAGGCAACCACGACTCGCGCTCCTCGTGGCATTTGCTAAAGTACAGCACACGACGGCCCGATTGCTGGTCGATCTTGTACAGGACCTGGTCATCGACAACAGTCGAGACCCAGTCGCCATCCTTGAAGAAAATGAATCCGTAAACGCCAACCTCCTCGTTCCTCTTGACACAGAGTTGTTCCAAGAGTCCTGGGATGTTGGTGATGACAGCCAAAGAAGCGACAAACCAGCAATCACCCACAGAGCCCTATGTTGTTTTTCAGCAAGAGGTAAAAAAAACAAGAGTGGCGGGACATTAGAGTTTGTGATGGGAGTGCCCAGGAGGCAGAGAGATGGATTTTGTTACAGCCCGTCTGACCCTTCACTTTCATGACCATTTTTTTTTGTTCTCGTCCATTCTTTCCTTTCCCGCTGCTGTTCACAAGGGCGGTGTCTGCGCGGGAAGATGACAGGGCCAAGAGTACAATTTTTTTTTTTGTGTTTGTGAGCGACGAATCAGTAAATTTTCATGTCTGACTCCCCACTTGTCTTTCCTTGTTCCTTCTTCCTTCAATCATGAAGACATACCTGTTGGATATCATCAGGGCTGGCGCCGTTCAAGAAGAATACGGGTTTGCGGAATAGATCAGGGATGCGCTTGGTGCCGGCGATGTCGGGGTAGACGGTCTCGCTGATCAAGGAGTTGTAGAGGCAATTGCGACGGTCGTTGAGGAGATCGAACTTGGAATCACGGAAGCGGCAGTTGTTCTCGACGCATTCCTGGACAATGGCGTCGACCTTGGCCTCACAAGCTCTGCGGGCGGCAGTCATGGCAGAGGTGGCGACCAGGGTGACCGAGGGCATTTGGAGGGTCTTGTTGTGCTTGGCCTGGGCAGCCTTCGCGACCTCGGCCTCTCTGGCGATCCTCTTTGTTGCCTTGAACTTTCTGGCCATGTTGGGAAGGTATAATACGTGGGTGGTTAGAGAAGGATGGTGGTGGTAGTGGTGGTGGTCGGAAGACGGTTGACTGCTTGTTGGAGGGAACGGTGCGAACTGTGGCTGGGTAGAGAAGCGTCAATGTAGATTGAAGAGAAGGAAAGGAAAGAAAGAATGCCTTCCGAGGGGGAAAGACAATACTTTTATAGTGGTCTTCCCAGAATCAGAGAACAAACTTAATCCGTCAATGTTCTCACAGTGCTTTGGACCAATGATCCTTGACAGGCAGACAAAGTTGGAGTAACAACTCAGCACTGTTGCAGGAAACGCCTGTCGCCACCATCAGCTCGGTCCATCTGCAGTGCCCACATCTATTGCTCTTCATTATAGTTTTTCCTATCATGGACACACCCTCCAAAGCAGAGGCATCTAAAAGGGAGTAAGATGTAAGACTCTCTAAGCCCGTGCCGGGCTTAGAGATTTTTGGTGGCCACCTCAAGGTGTAAAAAACAATAGCATCTTGAATATCCTTGGGCACTATTTTTTCGACTCTTGCATTCGTTGACGTTTGTTTGTATTTCTTAACTGCGCTGTCACACAGCTCTATTCCTCCAGCCCACGCTATTTTCCGTTCACACCTCCAGCCCCAGTTCCTAAGTTTTTTCCTTTTTTGACCTTGCATGCTCGTAAACAAGGTATGCATAATTTTCGTGGTGGCACATTGTGAGAAGTGAGGGTACAGTTCTTTTTTGTGGACGGGCAATAGCCAAGGAAACCCAGTAAATGTTCAGACATTATCGTTTCAATTCACACAGGCTTTGCCATCAAGGGTTATAGCAAAAAAATGGACCTGGCACTGTCACATTAACAAACACATTCACGTATATTTTTTGACCTCTTGGACACGTTTCTGCCCGATGCGGCATACAACTCCTTCTTGTGGCAGTGACACCAAATGAGTGTTACAAATAAAAGTTTTGTGAATGGGGTCATTTGCTAAAATATATCCATTTGGACCTCCACTTTTTCTGCTCTTCTTCTGCATAGCTGCTTGTCTGTTGTAAGGACACGCTAAGGGGAAAACGTCCATTCCATCGGGGTAATGCGACCACAACGCCGCTGTGAACTGCAGGCTGTGGACCACGACTATTGTTGACGGTGAGAAAGTAAGACGCGTCTATGCTTTCTATCGCGATATTCTTGTCAAGTTTAATCAAGGGAATGTGAGACTGATGGAGCTGATCAATATGATATGAAGTGAAGGAATGGGTGCGCCACTAACTGATATGTAATGCGGCGAAGCAACTTTACTACGCCACTAATTTTTATACCAAATTCAGTTTCATGCACATCGATTTGTTTATGCAACAGAGTGTGGCATGACTAATGGTGCTTTGGCTAACCAGTATGCGAGCAACATTGTAATACTGGCTCAAAGAAGACCTTTGCACCTGCTCTTGGGCGTAAGAATGACTCTGCTTACCACTTGTATATCGGAGTCCTTTGTTGCTCTCACTCATAGCAGCTGCCTAGAGCTAGACTGTTTATGAGGTCGGTTCAAATCTCTGACGTCGTTCCTTGACCTAATACCAGTAGTGCGTTATCATGGCTGACTAGCGGTTGAATCTGCGAAGCAGCGATTGTGTTTAAAGTTCTAGGCAAGTGTTATTATTTTGCTCTCGCTTTTTCAGTTTGGGCAGCCCGTTTCTCCTCTTTCTTCTCCACATGATTCCAATCGGGGGTACTCGTCACCTCATAATGACGGCAAGTCTGACTGGACCGACTGGCCATAATTTCATATTTTTTTTTTATTCCTGTTCGGCTATTCGTTTCCCTGCACCCAGGCCGCTCCCCTTTCCTTCATATAACACTTTTGTCGCTTGAACTTGCAGGGCAAAATTAAGCATTTGTCGGACAAAAAATAGAAATTCTGTTTCGGGTGTGCATGAAAAAAGAATGAAAAATGTGATCGACAAAATAAGCGATCGAGGCCGTTGGGGATTTTTTTGTTTTCAGCGTTGACATCCTCCTTTTTTCGTGTTAGTTCTTAATAATCAAGAGAGGGTAGCATGGTACTTGCGCCACGTTGTGAATTAGACGAAGGGAGTGTGTACATGCCAGGACCTAGAAAGTGATCCGAACCGAAGGTGGGTCTCCAAACAAAGCGCTAGAGCGAAATAAAGAAGGAAACCTGTTTATCGCCAGTGGTGAAATGCAAAAGGTCCATGCTGGCGTAGTTTTTAGGTTGATTAGTGATAAATGCGCACATTTTTTTCTGTGCATGTGTGTCTGTCTGTCGGTTGCATAATTAATGATGGTCACCCTTGGGTAGTATGGTTGTTCCTCTCTGGTTACTTTTCTTTTGTGAGCAAGGATACAACTCCAATTCGTTCCAAGGTGTGTTTGCATGCCAATTGTGAGCCAACAGAACGATTGTCAGCTGCAAACGAAAGAAAGAAAGGAAGAGAAAAAAAAATTCAGAATAAATGAACGGAAGCTTAATACCGGCCAATTACAAATACAAGTAGCCATCTCTTTCACCCCAAGAATGATCCACGATCAACAGAAGGTTGATTATCCTTCCAGGCACCATCGCCCCCTCTGCTCGGGTCTTGGGTTTGATCCCAGGCACCGTCACTGATGACTTTGTCCGTCCTAGTAACTGAGAGAGGTTAGAAATATATTTTGATCAAACTATAGCGAAACGGTCGTCGTAGGAGAGTGACTTGAAAGACTGGAATGGACAATTCTGGCAAAGGGCAATTGCAACGAACAAAGCAATAGAGAGAGTAATACAGAGTCGAAAGGAACAGCGGAGAGATAGAGATACAAATGACAGTGGAAGGAAGGAAGGAGGGGAGGATGGATTAGATCAAGTTGTGCCTAAGGCTTTAGGGTTTAATTCATTAGATGCCGGGAGTAACCAGCCAGAACCAAGTGCTGTTGCATCGGAGGAGCCAGAAAAATGAACAAATGAACATAAAGAGCGCCCTCTCTCAAAGAGTGCACCCTTTTTTCTCTCTTTCTTATTCTTCTTCAAGACTCCTCCCCTTCCTTCCACTCCTTCACCCTTCACCTTCACCTCTTCCCTTCTCCCTCACCCCACTTCTACTTCCCCCTTCTTCATTCACCGCCTGGCTCGTTCATTACTACGGCCCATCTCTCACTCTCTCACTTCTCGCTTCATTCACTCAGTCATCTCCACTCGTCTCCGTTCTCCCTACCCAACTCGAAACAACTTTCCATTCGTCATGTCCCTCACATACACTCCAGTTAGCGACATCCCCAAGGTACACCTCCACGCCACTTTTAGCTCATCCCTTTCAGCTTTGACTCAGAAGAGAAGGAAAAAAAATACTCATTCACCCATTACTCATTCCAACAACAACAACAACTGTAACAGATCGTCCAGGGCCTTCGCTCGGCGTTCCACGCCGGTGTCACCAGGTCGCTTGACTTCCGCAAAACGCAGCTCCGAGCCATGTACAACATGATCTCCGAAAATGATGCCGCCATCCGCGAGGCTGTCTTCCTGGACCTCCACAAACCCCCAGCAGAGCTCATGATTGGTGAATCGGGCATGGTCAAGCAGGAATGTATCGATGCCATCAAGAACCTCGACAAGTGGGCCGCCAACCGCTCTGTCAAAACAGGAATCGTCAACAAGTTCGACAATGTCCACATCCGCAAGGACCCCTTGGGTATGGTCCTGATCATCGGCGCTTGGAACTACCCCCTGAATCTGCTGTTGGCCCCTGCTGTCGGCGCGATCGCCGCCGGAAACACGGTTCTGTTGAAACCTTCCGAGGTCGCCCCCCACACCGCTGCCCTCTTGACAAAGTTGTTGTCCGCCTACCTCGACCAGCGCGCCTACAGGGTCGTCAATGGCGCTGCCGCCGAGACTTCTTTGTTGCTCGAGCACAGGTTCGATCACATCTTCTACACTGGCTCTGGTCAGGTTGGAAGGATCATCATGGGCGCGGCTGCGAAGCAGCTCACCCCCGTTACCCTCGAACTCGGAGGCAAGAGGTAAGAACTTCACCCAACCCTCCTCCACCCCCCTCCTCGTCCACTTCCACTCTCGCTACCACCCGTTTCAATTTACGCCTTTATGGAGCTTGAGTCTTTTACCTTTCCTGTATCCTGAACAGTCGTGTGTTCAAATGCAGATTCCGCACAACCATTTTCTTTACATGGGACGACAAAACAATGTGGTAAAAGGAAAAAGGAGTGAAGGGAACAAGCAAGGGTAATGCATTGCTATTGTTCAGAGATGGTGGTTTTTTTGTGATAAGAGATTAGGCATTACGGTAATCCCGTCGTTGAGTTGTCCTTTGAACGTTTGCCAGCTCTCTCGAAGCATCGGGGAGGTGATACTTGTGGGTGGGCCGAGTTTATGGTTTCAAAGGGCGCTCTCTTTTTATTTTTCTCGACTGGCAAACAGCTCTCTTCACATGTTATGGTTCCCTCATTTTATTTCCCCACCAACTCATGGCTCTCCATTGGATATCCTGTCCCGCCGGCAGTGGTGCTGGAGGAATATATTTTTTGTATTATCCATTACTCTTGCGCCTTATCTCTCCACATACTCTTCTACCTCACGCACGCGCCCTCCTTTCTCAGTAGAAAAAAAAGGGTTGATGCATGTCCTGACCTGGACGTGACATTGCATTAACAGGATCTTTCTTTACGCCTTTTCAGGACTTGAATGAAAGCTGGAAAAATGGCCAGTTAACTAGTTCTATTGCCCTCCTTTGTTGGCAGTATGATGATGGTCTAGACACTAATGCAATGCTGCTTACACAAACGCATTTGCCTTTTGCGTAAATGTGTATGGGTATTGGATGACAAAAACGAAACTCTATGCCTCGTTGGGCGGGCAGGGAGAGGGGACACCTCTTCAAGTGTCGTTACCTCCGCTCGTGGGTGACACAAAACTCACCTTTAATTTGGAGCCCAATTTCTTTCTTTTCCTTGAATTGCACTCCACCCGCTTCCGTGCACAAACACGCCGGTGCTTTGTTCGGTTCATATGACTCGACCCTCGCTTGTTGTTGCATCGTAACTCATCAGTTCGTAAAACTCGTTGTTTTCTTCATTAGTCCTGCTTTCATCTCGCGCGATGTCGATATTGCGATCACGGCCCGTCGCCTGGCCTTTGGCAAGTTCTTCAACTGCGGTCAGACCTGCATTGCGCCGGATTACCTGATTGTCGAGCGCGGTATCGAGGATAAGCTGATCGAAGCCTTCAAGGCATCGATCCTCGAGTTCTACGGCACCTCTGTCCAGTCCTCCAACTCGTACGGCCGCATCGTCAACAAGTCGCACTTCCAGCGTCTCAAGGGACTCCTCGACGAGACAAAGGGCAAGATTGTCGTTGGTGGTGAGCTGGACGAGGACAACCTGTTCATCAGTCCTACTTTAGTCTTGGGAGTTGAAAAGGGCGACAAGTTGATGGAGGGTGAGATCTTTGGACCCATCCTGCCCCTCATGATTGTTGACCGTCTTGTCGAGGGTGTCAAGTATGTCAACCAGGGCGACCAACCCCTGGCACTGTATGTCTTCAGCAAGAACAAGAAGGCGATCGATTATATCTTGGACCACACTCGCTCGGGAGGTGTTGTTGTCAACGACGCGTTGGTTCACTTTATTGTGTCAAACTTGCCGTTTGGCGGAACTGGTCCTTCGGGTATCGGAAACTACCACGGCAAACGTTCCTTCGACGTCTTTTCGCACGAGCGTAGTGCCCTTATCAAGTCCATGGGCATGGAGAAGCTCAACGACTTGAGATATCCTGTACGTTACCTCGCTTCTCTACGCAACTTTTCTTATCGACGAGTTTCCCAAGATATTGGATTCTATCAGCATTGTTTCTAACACGCTCTTTTCACATAATTTCCAATAGCCTTACTCGGAGAAGAAGACTCGCTGGTTGGACTGGTTCCTGTTCGACAAGGCAAGCTTCGGTGGCAAGGCAGCCATCGATGCCCCCCCTTCCAACACTCGCAGCAGCAACTCGTCAACCGTCAACGGCGCGTCATCAATCTCATCCAACCCCAACGGCCGTACCTCGTCGCCCGCCCTCCCTGAGAACCAGCACCACAAGGCTGCTGCCAAGTCTGAGAACGGCAATATCTCCCATGCGCCAGAGGCCTCTACTGCCACCGCTACTACTGCTGTTTAAAGAGGATGACAATTGGAACGAAATGAAAGAATATACAATAATAAACGAGTGGATACCCCCTTTTACTTATCACAGTCATGTATCGTTGCAAAGGAGTATAGTACCATTGTGTTTTCACTGTAGTAAAAGAAAGAGAGATGCAAGAAGAGGACAGGTTTATGCCATATCCTCGCTATGTTTAACTGGCTCTTGAAGGTTGGGTCTATGTCTCCACTTCTTACGATGTGTTCATTACTGGAAACAACACTATGGTTTTGCGACGTTTTCCAATTGGATAGAAATTCAAAAGCACCTTTGTGAACCTTCCCACGCGTCGGGTGGTCATGAAACACAAGAACGGAGTTTGCTCTTTCTTCTTCTCTTCTCTTCTCTTTCTCACCTCTTCACCCAACGTACATCCTCTCTACTCTTTACTCTCCACTCACAACATGTCCTCCGTCGCCATCAACCGCCTTAGCGCCATCAAGAACCAGATGCGTGCAATGTCGACCGTCAACAAGATCATCCACACCGCCACCGCTCCCGCTGCCATCGGCCCCTATTGTAAATCTCTCGCGCTTTCATTCCATCTCTCCTCTACTTCTTTCTGCATGGCTTCTTCGCCCTTCGTTTTCTTGCCTCTCTCAAGGCACAGAGGACATAATGCGTTTGAACTGACGACTAACACACCCTACGTTTCTACCGTTCTTCCTTCAATGCTGACAACAACGCGTACGATACTAGCCCAGGCAATTGTCGCAAACGGACTCGTCTTCTGCTCAGGAAGCCTTCCCGTCAACCCTGCCAATGGCGAGGTCGTCTCCGGCGGCGTCAAGGAGCAAGCTGTAAGCCTTGTCCCGCTCCTCCTCTCTCGATTCGCTCCAACCTTTTTTTTTCTCACACGCCCTCTTTCTCGCAGGATCCAGGACAGATGCAGGATTTAAGCTCCACAATTTTTTTTGTGCTTTTGATCGTCGCCCAACAAAAAAAAAAAAAAGGAAGATCGCGGTCGGATGATCTCGGGGGTTACAAGGACGTTGACAACGGGCGTCTATGTGTTTCCTGGATCGCGGCAAACAGCAAGGAACAGAAAGGAACAGCAGCACTTCCGTTCGAATCTTTTTCATTGGTGACAAAGGGCATGGATGGCTTTCGCAAGCGTAAGCACTCCACCATCTCCGGGATCTGCTTACTCGGGATTCTCAGGATATACTTTCAAACAGGAAGACAAGGAATGATGGACAACTCAACAAAAAAAAAAGTCCGACTCAGATCAGAGAAAACAACAATTCAAAACAATATCCCAAAGCGCGACTAAACCTCAATGAGTACAAAACACTCAGCTCAAGTAACTCCCATCCTGCGACACTTTGATTCTTTAGGAGCAAGTTTTTACCAACATGGACGAGGTCCTCAAGGCCTCCAACTCGTCCTTCGGCCAGATCGTCAAGTCGACTGTCTTCCTCAAGAACATGAACGACTTTGGTGTCGTCAACGAGGTTTACGGCCGCGTAAGTTACACTTTTCGCCTTCATTGCTTTTGTTGCGTGTTGTGTTTTCTTACATCCCTAACGATCCATTTCTCAATTGAACAAAAAAAAAAAAATAGCGCTTGGGTGGTGCCCTCCCTGCCCGCTCGTGCGTTGAGGTCGCTCGTCTGCCTAAGGATGTCCTCGTCGAGATCGAGTGCATCGCCACCGTCTCCAAGTAGACCATCCCTGTCGTAGCCTTTTCTTCATGCTTAAAATAAACCTTCAAAATACCTTTCATAGATGCTCTGCCAGAGAGATGAAAAAGAGCGCCGATTACCCTTGTCTCTGAGCTGCATGGGCGTATTTTCCAGCTCAAAGGACTGCTTTCTGACTGCAAACACAAACGCGAATGCAAACTAAAATTTTGGTGGCAAACTAGTAACATAATGGGTTAACTTTTTTATTTTTTTTTTGTTCTCGAGCTGTGTTGAGCGATGGGATGGTTTTGGTGATATCAAACGGCAGCGAGGATGTATGAGAGTATGTAGACGTGTGTGCAAGCAAATGGTGGGGTTGGTGAAGCCCTGTGGAGAGCAGAGTGAGACGTCGAGAGAACGCTTAGCTGGCATAGCTATTGGGCGAGAAAATGTTAATACATGTAGGGTTAGAAGTGAGAGCTGGTAAGGCACAATATTTCATCACAGTCAAGGTGTATCATATTGTTCTTGAGAGGGAAAAGTCAATGACCGTACCGCTTGGCCCAGTCTTTTGCGATGCGGTCGTGCTCCTCTCTGTCGTTCAGGTACTGATGTGCGATACTTGCGACCAAAGGATCATCTAACAGTTGAAGATGAAGAAAAGGGTAACCATAAATGTCAGCCCGTGTGCTCAACTGATTGTGAATACATCCATCTGCGCTTTGCGATGACCGAAAACAACAGTTAGTATGAAGATTGATGAAGAGAACGAAGCTTACGTGGGTTGGCATCGGTAAGGAGAGAGCAGATGGAGAGGAGAACCTTGGAGATGGTGAGGATGGGCGACCAGTTGTCCTTCAGTATGTCTAGGCAGATCTGGCCCTGGCTGTTGATATTGCAGTGGTAGATGCGAGTGCGGAACACAATCTAACAAACGTACAAGCATCGGGAGATTACAGAGGAGAAATGTCAATTGAAAGAGTCCCATGCAGCGCCTCCAAAGAAAGGTCCATGTGTTCTTGAATGTGAGCAGTTTTTCCTCATTGTGAGACAGATAAGAAGGTAACGATGTATACCTTTGGGGGCTTGAAGGGGTAGTCCTGAGGAAAGTGAATGTCCAGGAAGTAGACTCCGGCAGCGTAGGGCGATCCACTGGGTCCCATAATGGTCGACACCCACTCGTACAAGTTGTCGCCCTTGGGTCCAGCACTAATGCACAACAACGTCGTGAATGAGACAGATATGATTGTTAGAAAGAGATGATGAATGGAAGAAAGAATGCGGTGGCAATGGGAGAAGCTCCTCTGGTCCATGATAAAGTTTGACCACATAACGTGTACTAAATGTATGTGAAATGATCGTACCTGCAATTGCAAGGGGGGTCAAGGTTGATCTCGGCCAATTCCTTTTGAATGCTAAAAACAACAACGACAAAAAAACAGAACCATCGGTTAGCATCCATGTTTACTCTCACAAGAAGAAGAGTCCAGCTGTTGAGTCTATCCATGCTTAATGCAGCCATTTGTTGCGCTCATCAACCTCCACTGGAAGTAGTGTGTCAAGAAGGCTCGGAGGTCATGAACACACACTTCCAGAAAAAAAGAGTCGCCTCCGTTGTTGAATGAGATGGGTGAATGAGGAACCATTCGATATTTAATGAGTAACAGCAGTATTCCGGGGCCACTTATCAGAGCGGCATTCGCAATAGACAAGAAACATTACCGCTTGGTGCTGCTGCTGAGAGAGTTGGCGGCCGTCTTCTTTTTCACAACGGCATCAGCGCGTGCTGTGGCGCTCATGGTCGAAAGTTGTTTTGTTGAAGTAGGAAAAGGGAAAGGAGGGGTGAAAATGGGATGTATCGAAAGGTCAGCGGGGGGAGGATGTGGCTAGACCAGTGAGGGTGATAAATTGCGAAGGGTGGGGGTGAATTTGGTGGATGAAGGGTGTGAAAGAAAGAAGAGGCGTAGTGATGGGTGGAAGAAGGGAGAAGGAAAAAAACACCACTGCTCGTTTGAACAAACAACAAGGAAAACACACGTGACCATTCTTTCTGTGGTCCCACATCAGGCTCGAAAAAAAGGGCCAATTCGTTCTCCTGGGCTGGATCACTTGTTTGACAAACGCTCGCGTGGGCGCAAACATGAAGCAACTGAAATGTGGAAGCAAAAGAACTGCGGGGCATACATGCAAGTGAGGTGAGGGTCATGGAAACTTCATTAGGGTTACAAAAGATGATAGCAAAAAACGAAAAAAGACGATAAGGATCCACCCATAGTCCTTGTCGTCTATCTCATTTTCTCAAGTTTTGAAGGTGTTGTCTTTTCTCTGCTTTCACAAAAGAAAGAAAAAATGTGGGATATGTATGTGATGCTGCTGTTTTTGAAAAAATGTCGTTTATGGATAAGAAAGAAGAAACAACAAACTTAAGCCTTGTGGAGGGAAGAAGCGCGACGCTTCTTGATCTCGGAGCGCTTCTCGGCGGCCTCCTTGACACGCTTGGCGAGGAGAGCCTTGTACTCGACCTCGGCCTCCTTGGCGTTCTCGGCACGGCGCTTCTTGAGGTTCAAGATGTGGCGCTTGCGCTGAAGAACAACGGGGGTGACAAGACGCTGGATCTTGGGGGCCTTGGTGTAGGGCTTCTTCTCAGCGTTCTTGGGCTGAACCTCGCGACGGATAACGAACTTGCGGACATCATCATCCTTGGTCAAGTTCTGTTGGAGGGTGTTCAAAATTGGTGGCAAAAGGAAGAGGAGTGGTTAGTTGCCTTGTTCAGGAACACGTAGTACGTTCTCTTTTGCAGTCAAGTTCTGCAGAGTGATGTTGTTGGGCCTAGTTGGTTCCAAGTGTCTGAGCGAGCTTCAAACCACCACAGTCCAGGGTCCCAATGTTGCCTGTCAAAGCATCAGAAAAGCGTCCACTGCGTTGATAAATGCCCTGATCGATCGAATCAACGATTGAAAGTTGTTGTTGTGGCTGTGAGTGATGCAGGTGTGTTGTTTGTCGATCACGAAAGAAACTCCTGTCTTTGGTGGAATAAAAAGTCGGCCCATTGCTTGCACCAAATATCCTGAAGAGAGGTCGAAAGAGAGGGCACGTACGAAGAACTTGCGGATGTTGTTGGCACGCTTGGGTCCGAGACGCTTGGGGACAGTGGTGTCAGTAAGACCGGGAAGGTCCTGCTCACCCTGCTTGACGATGGTGACGGAGAGAACCGACATGTCGGAGGCGACAATGCATCCGCGGACGGACTTGCGCTTGCGCTCACCGGTGCGGCGGGGGCGGTAGCACGAGTGGCCCTTGGACAACAAGAGGCGGACACGGGAAGGGAGGAGGACTCCCTGCTTCATGGGGAAACCCTGCTTGTCGTTACCTCCGGTGATGCGGAAGACGTAACCCTTGAACTCGTCACCGAGAGAGTCAACAGCGACCTCAGCGGAGATACGCTTGTCGTAGAAGATACGGCTAGAAAATGGGTGAAGTAGTGTAGACATTGAGTGTGAGCAACACAACCCTTCTGTTTTCTTTAACCTTCCTCGTCTCCTGACTAACTTATTATCATTGACACAGCGTGTTTGTGTTGTGAGGAGATCGGGATATGGTTGCTATGTTTTTGCCGCTCTCTGTCAGTTGGTCCCTCTAGCTTGGGTACGTGTGCCTGCTGAAAAGCAGGTGTCTCGCAAAGCCCGTAGGTCCGCTAGAAAAAAAACGTCCCGTCTGAAGTATGTGATCACAAGCGACGTCGTTGAGTAGAGTTGATCCTGTCTTTCTGCAATCCCCTGTTCCGTTCCATTGTGAAAGTACGCCAGCTCCAAAACTTACGTCTTGCGCTCATCATCGAAATCGATGGTCTTCTGGCAGCCAGTGGCTGGGTTGGCGATGTTCAACTATTATGATGCGGAAAAGGAGTACAAGCAACGATCAGTTACTCTGTCTAATAAAGTCCGATTGCTTGTTGTCTTTGCTCTTGTAACGCCTCCCTGGCACACTCCCATGGCTCGACTGCATGTCCAGTACAAGACAACTGACAGTGCCTGTTCGTCCAAGGCTCCAACAAGCCCTCGAGCTGCTGGTCCGTCGAAGGGTGGGGCTGTCCTGCAAAGTTATTCCCGTCTGCTCGGTAGACCTTCGTTTCGTTTTGGCAAAACACGAGGTGGTTTGCTGAGATGAAGGGCTGACTTCCTGCCGAAAAAGTGTCGTCTTGTAAGAGATGCCTCTCTTCCGGAGGGTTGATGTCTCCTGCACCGCTCGGACTGCCATGAGCTCGTCCCCCAGCCTTCGTCGCAATACTCCTAGAACACTGATCAGAATCAGCAACCGAGGCTTTGCATCCAGCATCAGCAGAGGTTCCCCTCCAGGTCTTTCCTCCCTCTCAAAAAAATTGGCCATGGTTCTCGCATAGGATGATGACAGTTCCTGGACCGACATGGCGACTCCACGCTCGAGTGAATGATGCGATGTGCCGATCGATGGATTAATGGGAGGTGTTGGTTGCACCCATCCGTATATCCGTATCCATGGTAGTTGAGGACGAATCGATGATCCTGCTGATGGTTTACACGGCTCTAGCACGTGTACACGTGATCACGGAGTGAGAGAAATTAAACGGTCACAGCGAAATGCGCACCTTCATATTGCACGCAGAAAAAGAGGGAGCAGAAAGATTTCGAGCCAAACGAGACTTGATATCCCTGTCTTGAGGAAAGGCAAGCCACAAATTATTATCGAATGCGGGGGCGATGTGATTTTGCAGTGCACAGGAACTATGCAAACAGAAAATCACTTTCACATTCCTCTGTCCAACTTGATCAGCGACGTGAAGTTGACTCCACTTGCCCCTGTAATTGAAAGGAAGCGACATATCAGTAGATCAGCAGCGATCAATGATCTACCTGGATCTCAGGGACAAGCGTTCGATATTGTATGCAATTAGCGTGATCCATGGCCTCGAATCAGTGTAATACTACTACATCGATCAAGCGTGCACCTTCTCTTGTGCAAACACGTTTTCATCACGCTCCAACTACTCAGGCACCACAAGTCCTTTCGCTGAGCCTCAATGTTAGCCATTTGAGTTGGTGCCAAGAAGGGCCACTCAGGAGCAATTGGGAGGAAGGTGGCAGGCAAGCAAAGCCTTGAGATGATCATCAACCAGATATATCAAATTCATTCTCCATGTGGGCGATGTCCGTGCACCAAGTTCAGTGTGACCGCCTCTTTTTTTTTCATTCTGAACCAGAATTAAAAAAAAAAGACCACTCTCACCCTTCTCACACTTCTCACCCTTTTTTCTCCTCTGGCTTTTCTCTTCATTTTCATGTTGTTGCATTCCCGTCTCTCCCTCCTCTGACACCACTTATCGACCTTCCCACAAGCTAGTCCTTCGAACAAACAACTCACCACACTATGGACCATCAACTAGACACTGCAAAACATGCGGTCATATCGTACTCGTCCTCGTCCTCGTCTTCTATAATCACAGCCTTGGACTCGACACCTGACAACAGCTGCGTACAGCATCAACATCACAATGGATCGTTCATCTCTCTTCGATGTCGTCCAACACTCACAACACTGCCCCCGGAACTCCTCTCAAAGATCAGCTACAGCCTCTCGCTCTGCGACTACTCTTTCCTCTCGCAGACGTGCTCCCGTCTCCACTCGCACCTCTTCCACCCCGCAGAACTAATCCTCTTCCTCAAGACCCGCTATCGCCTCTCAATCCAGTCCGGCTCGATCATCATCTTTGCCTATCTTGCCAACATGCAATTCAAGGCGCCCTTGTTGCTGGAACGAATCTTTGAAGACTTTTTCGCAGACTCGCCACTTCGACTACAGGAAGAGCAAAAGTGGAAGCTGCACTGTCAGCAACAGCGACAGCAGTTGAACAACAACACCTATCAGCTGAACCAGGCTATCCTGAGCAGAGTCGACAGTGGCATTAACAACAGTTCTGAAAATGGCACCAGTTTAGAGTACCAGAGGATGGATGGGATTGAGTTGCACAAAGTGGCAGAGAAGGCGAGACGACAAGCCAAGTCCGATGCTGTCCGGATGTTGGGCGTTCTCTATGCCCTTGACAAGACGCACATTGGAGTAAGTCTTCCCTTAATTTTTCTCTTTTAATGGATCTGCACCTGCTGTTTGTTATTTATGAAGACAAACATACACAGATCTGATGCGACCATCAGGAGGGCAGGAGGTGTTTGTTTAGTTCGTTCGTCTGTCTGGTTCCAATTTCTTTTCTTTTTGTGTTCGGTCTAAACCCCTTCCCTCCTTCTTTCCATCCTGTCCCTCCGTCCCTTTTTTAACACTTGTTTTTTCTCGCATCGTCGTCTGCTGCTGCTTCTTCAGCCTTCTAGCTCAACCAACGCCCTAGTCCTCAGCGGGGCCTGTGACCCTCCAGAACCCGCACCACCTGCACCTGCACCTGTACCTATACCCTCAACAGTAACGGAAACAGAGACAGCAACAGCACTGGCAACAACAACTACATCGTCTTCGCTGCCAGCCTTTGCTCCTTCTTCAGATATAGCCCCTGCCCCTATCCGACATGCCTCCTCGTTCTCTTCTTACTCCACACCGCCAGTAACAACAACAGCAACCACAGCAGACGCAGACGCAGACGCAGACGCAGACGCGGACAAGGACGAGACCGCCACTCCCTCGTTCATATATCACGCCTCGCCTTCACTATCCGCCTCTGGTAATTCTCCGTTGCGCGACCAATCATTTCATTATATGTCCTTGTCTTGCCGGGGCGCGGTGAAACAGCTCATTCTGCAGATAAACATGAATGACCGTACAAAAAGGAACCAGAAACTGACCCTCTTTCTTTTCGTTCATTCTACTTATATTGTCATCATTGCTGCTGTCCAGGGTTGCCATCGCCTTCTCCTCGTTTGCAAAGCGGACAAGGTCCACCGGGTCGTTCTCACTCTTATCAAGAAGAAGACGGACAGCAGGATCAGGATAATGTACCAAGATCAAGATCCACCTCACTTGACTACTCTGATCTGGCATCCCAACACCACCAGCTTCAGTACCGGCAGCACCACCAGGGAACGACCCACACACGAAACGTTCGTAAGCGCCCCTCACCCTCTATCCCATCCAAAGATGGAGAGATGCCTTCATCGTCTTCGTCCTCGTGGTGGGAGTCACCCTTGACACAACAACATGCTCAATCTGAAAGTTCCCGGTTTTCGTCCACTCGTGCGTTCTCGCCCACCTCAACCCGCCACCATCTTTATCATCATTATCATCACCAGCGTCAGAGATCACCACCTTCCTCTTCATCTTCATCGTCGTCTACCTCATTGACCTCTGTTTTTTCGTCAGTGGTACCTGGATCAACGGCGCAACAATCAGGAGGAGGAAGTGCAACTGAGGGGACAGTATCAAGAGGTAGTCCAACAACAGAAACAGCGGCAATATCAGGGATTGTTCTGCCAGGTCCTTCTCAAACAACCCCACCTCCTACTTCCTTCTCCACCTCATCGTCATCAATCTCGTCATCGTCCATATCCTCATTCTCATCCTCTTCTGCTACCTCTTTTGTTGTACAAGAGGAACGGCGAAGATCCGTCGACCGTCGAAACAAACGTCATATGAACCTGCGAGTGATGATGAAGGAGCGCGCTTTGCTCGGCGATCGGGAGGCGATGGAGTATGTGGAATACTCTCATGAACTGGCGCGTCGTGGATGTTGGCCAGTCGATCTGGACCAAGACTTTGGTATGGGCGCATCTTACTATCACCACCCTCAACGTACGTTTGACGAGCGCGGTAGTAGCAGAGACTACTATACCAATGCGGAGGTGGCCGCTGCCTTTGGGATGCAAGAAATGAATGATCTACCTATGGATGTCGATGGTGGTGTTGACACGGACGAGTGCATGCAGTGCGACTCGACTACTCTTATTCCAACGATGACAAAATCCTCGTCGTCATATCTGCCTGTTGCTCCCGTTATGTCACTACAACAGCAGACAAACAACAAGAACAATACGTCGTCTTCGTCTTCTTCCATGGAGCCACAGCTACCAACAGATTCATCGCCGCTGTCTATTGCCTCCCACTCGTCTTCTTTTGCCAACTGGTCCGTGCTTCATGAGAGAGAAAAGGATAAGGAGAACGAGTCTGCATTTGGAGCGACACCCTTGGGGATATCTGTTCCTCTCATCGAGACGAATACTAACGGCAGTGGCGGTACTGGGCGGTGGAACGGGAGCGGGAATGGTAGTGGCAGGAGTGACGGTGATAGTGGTAGCTTGTCGTCTTGGAGGATGGGTGTGACCTCAGAGCTGTCGTCATCGTCAATGTTCTCGCAAGATGTTTCGTTCAGACATTCCAGGGGAAGAAACAATCAGCAGCAGCAACAATCACAATCACTTCGCCTTCGCGTTGTTCTCCCTACCAACACTACTTCCAATAACACCAGTACAACAGCGCCCTCATCGACATCGACAACAACGACAGCAACGACAAGGAGTGCTACTACTACCACTGGGACACAGCAAAAGATGCAACAGATCCTGAATCGAAACGACAAGATCGCGTTCCTAACACAGTACACGGACAGGATGCATCAGAAATTGCAGGCTTTAGGGATCGAGGATTGGGGTCAGGGGGACATTCAGCGCAAGAAGACATACCAGCTGATGATCCAGCATAACGACAAGACGGGCGAGAAGGATCTAGTCAAGTTTTATTTGGGCCGGTATGGTGGGTCTACTACTACTACTAGTGATGATGCAGGTGGAAGTGTACAGGAGTCGGGGGGGCCATTGGAATTGACGTTGCCGCTTTCAGTGCAGCAACAGCAAGGACAGGAGCAACAGGGGACGCCGCTGGTCGCACAGGCGTAGGCGGTTCGTTGGACGCGTCTTCATTCATTATTTTCTTTGACATATTTTTCTTTCTTGTAGAATTGAAATTCATCATTCAAAAAGCAATAGTGTCCTCAGAACATTCGTTCAGAAGTGATGATGCTGGACCGGGAGGATTGGTTGAAGACCTTTAGCAGTAGGAGAGAGAACAATATTATTTTTTGCCGTCATCTCGGAGAAAAAATGGGAGCACAAACGCAACCATATTTATTTTTGATAGTGACATCATTTGGGTCACGGCGCACCATGTTCCTTTTGTCTTTCGACAGCTCATCCCATTACCCATCCGCCAGGAGAAGGAGAGGTGCAATTGGGGTCAATAAGAGATGCAGAGAAAAACGAACAAAATGAGTAGGAAATCGAATATCTCTGCCAGATTCTACTTGACAAAGACAGACAGGAATACCAGTGATGGATGTTGGTTTTTTTTGGAGATTTGTGGCGATGAACATAAAGGACGGGGGCAGATGGATGGGCGGAGGACAGTATCAACTGGGAACTGTGAGGCAGGGAAGGACAGCAAGGGGCAATGCAGGGCTGAGTGCATGTATTTTCAGGATCACCAAGCCAAGAAAAAAAAAGCCAAACAGAAGGAGGCTTTTTTTTGGTATATATTTTCAGGAACAACCTTTTTTCTGGTCTATTAATTCTCTTCCTTCTTTTTCTCTTTCTACTTTTCTCATTATTCATTCCTCTTCACTCCACCGCACTCTTTCCCTTCACATTCATTCCCTCTCCTCCTTTTACCCATCCTTTGCTTTGAATCTCATTCCAACCTCTCAATAATCTCATTTCAACAAAAGTCAAGCAAAGCAAAGAATTGATACCCGGGAATACAAAAATAGAACACTGCCACCTCGCCAACTTTCTTTCACTTCCCTGAATATAACAACAACAGCAACAACAACAGCAACAGCAGCAACAGCAGCAACAACAGTAACAACAGTAATGGCACCTACACCAACGAACGGAGATGGCAGCTCTACAAACTTGCTCAAACCAACTCCAGATCAAATCACCATCCTCTGGCTCATGTAAGTTCTCGACACCGTCAACACGCATCGACGACGAGACCACTTGCAAAAGCAATTTGACGAGAATAATAGAAAAGAGGGAGAGAGGGCACGCGAGACAACGATAGCAAAAGGACAAGGTGGATAGGGGGGGAGGGAGCTACACCATACCAGGGATTAGACAAACAATGCAACATGGGCGAACCACCTGCCTTCCATCATAGGGGCAAAAGGGTTAGCTGTACATGTACACTGACCCCCATCCTCGACGCCTTCGCTCACACTCACATTTTTGACTTTTGCTCTTACGACCACTTTCTCGCTGAACAATAGTGGAGGATATATGGCAGGAATCTTGATCCTGTGGCAGATGCCCTACCTGAAGCACATCTTGTACCCATTCAAGGTAAAGTCAAGTAGTCCTCTCTTCCGTACCCAGAAACAGAGGACATGGGGTGCGGACAAGGAAGAAACATTGGGAAGGGGGCGGTGTCTATCAATAGACCAAAAATGCAACAGCCACAGGAAAATACAATCAGGACAAGGACAGGGCATCAGCCCAAAATAAGGAAAACTAGAACAACTCCAGTGACCCTGAACCACCACAACCACCACTCAACCAATCCAGTCAAGTCCCAACAACGCCCTGCCCACTGTGTTTGTTGTCGGACAAATATTGCTAATTAACTAGCACTATAAATTGCAATTGCACGAATGAACTTTTCTCTAACAGTTCTTCTATTGCAACATCTTTATGCTTATTTAGTTGGTGACGATTGGACTACACGAGTTTGGACATGCGTGCATGGCATGTGTGAGTGGTGGAAAGGTCAAATCAATCACTGTAGACCCAAACTTGGGTGGACTGACGACCTACGTGGGCAACAGGAGGACACAGTGCCTGGCTCTTCCCGCTGGATACCTTGGATCGTCTTTTCTGGGAGCGATTCTGGTCTTTTGCGCATTTAACGTGGTAGCATCCAAGGGAGCAGCGATCATGTTGATCCTTTGTCTCGTGCTGACGATCTTTTGGGCTAGGAACTTGTTGGCGTTTGGTGTCTGCTTGTTCTTTGCCGGTATTACAGCCTTGCTCTGGTGGCTCGACGGTGGCAAGTACCTCAAATACTTTACTCTCTTCCTTGGGTAAGTTCTTCTTTTTTTTCTTTTTTCTATGCAAGGTTGACTGAGTAGTCCAAAACTGTATTGTCGTATTGTCGTATTGTGCTTGACTAACAAGGTTCCATTCCCCTAACCAATACCATGACGATAATTAGTGTGATGAGCTGCATTTACAGTATTCTGGAAATTCTGGATATGCTGGTGCTTCGCAAGTCGAACGGCTCGGACGCAGAACAGTTTGCTGAAAAGTACGGCATCTTCCCAGCCCAAGGGTGGGGTTTCATCTGGCTGATTATCTCCTTGATCTTCCTTGTGGGCGCAGTCCTTGCTGGTCTTGCGGCTTTCAAGGATGATGATGCTAATAATAGCTCTGGTACCGGCAAGTAAGCCTTTCACTTCTTGTTCTGTAGCACATACTATGGACATATATATATATTAGTTTCTACTCCTCCCTTCCTTCTACCTTGTTGTAAATACACTTTCTTCATTTTTGTCGTTATTTGAGTGCATTGTATGTGTATGAAAATAGGTGTGGTATGCGGTCATGATGACGCTTATCCTGCAAGAGAAAGACCTTGGTCCATGTCACTCATTAGAGTTCTGCGCCCACAACTTGTTCTGTCTATCTAATGACCTGCTTGTCCCTGATCAACAACCACTAATGAAAATCAATCTCAAGTGCAAGTCACCCCTGTTTTGTGCTTGAGCTTTTTTCCCGCTCGTTTTTTTTTTTGTCGATTCCGGTATGCTTTGTAAGAAGGGTTGAAGGATAAAAAAAAAAAAAAAAAAAGATGGAGAGAGAAAGGAAGGGAAAAGAGGGGAAAAAAAAAAGATGGATTCGTACTCAGATGGTAACAGCAACAAACATGCACCGGGATGGCCAAGGCGGGGCATGCCGAAGACAATAAAGAGCATGAGCACAGGTGGGCTAAAGCTAGGGGGGGAGTGGGATCCTGTTCGCTCTCTTTTTTTTTCAAACATGCTGTGAATATGGGTCAGCAAGTGACGTGAGTGAATGCGTGAATGGGTGAGCGTGTCTATTGTCCGATCAAAGTCTGTCTCTCTGTTGCACATGGCAAAGGGCGAGATAAAAAAAAAAAAAAAGAGGAGGGAAATAATGAAACACAGAGAGAGGAATATGAAAGCGCATGGGAATAGGGGTGGATGGACAGACACGGAAGGGGACCAGTTGAACGCCCTCGTGTTTTTTCCTCCTCCTGTCAACATTTCTGATCCTGTCGTTCTCTATCTCTTTGTCAGTTGCTATATAAACACATGATCGGTGAAGGGTATGTGTTTGAAAGTGGAGAAGGATGGACAGACAGACGAGAAAATACAATAAAAAAATGATCGCCTCGATTGCATGGCTTCTGTTTTGTTTTTTTGCCGCTCAAAAGCGTGGATCGAAAAAAAAGGGCCGGGCTAGCTGCTTTGTCTCCACTATTTTCTCCACTTTGCAAAAAAAAAAAAAAACACAACTGGAACCAACGCCAATGCAATTCCTGCTTACAACATTTTTTTCCTCTTTTACTAGTGCGGAGAGGAGGGATGGGGGGAGTCTGCAAGGGCTCATTAAGCAGCTCTTTGTTGTTTATCGGTGTTGTTGTTGACACTTGCGTCCTTGCGCCCTTGCGAGTGAGTAAGTGGATATGCCTCGATCGAGAAGGAAGAGTGAAAAGGTCGACATGTGTGTCTATCGTTGTTTATCGATTGAATAAATGTAAGAGAGCCGCAAATTTAGTACTCTCTCTTTTCTGTCAAAAGTCCCAAGGTCTAATCCACATGAGTCGTACAAAGGCAAGCCAACAATGAAAACACAACAACGATAAAGGATAAAGGGGAAACCTATTTTCACCTTTCCTTTATGTTGTTGTTGTTGTTGTTGTTGTTGTTGTTGTTGTTTGATTGAAAGGTCCATTTGTGATTATGATCTGTTAAGATACTGTATGTGTTTGGCTTTTTATTTACTTAATTTTTTTTTGCATTGCCCTGCCTCTTTGCTCATCCACACTCAAATCCACAATCCACATCCGAAGACCCACTCGCTCACATACTCACATACATCCTGCCGACAACAGCATTACACGCATGGCTCCAAAATCCTCTATCCGTCGACTCTGAGGGCTGGCTCTCTGGCCACCTCATCGTCTTGTTTTCATTGTTCTTGTTCTTTATCCATCATCAGCGATCATGAAACGATGTCTTCGACAAATTACGAACAAACAAAAAGAATATGTCCTTCCTCCTGATTGTCAATTTCGAGTAGCCCTACTTTTCTTCGTTTCTTCTCTCTCTATCTCTTATGCTCACTCACTCTCATTGTTTACCTGTCACCTCTCCTGATCGCCCAGACCTCGCTATGCAACTTGTAAATAAGACAAAACAACAAAAGAGAAAAGGCAGCATACAATCCGTTGGGATTGAGGAGACAGAGGCGTAAGAATGAGAGTGGGACGACAGATAGGGGGGAATGGGGATAGATCGAAAAAAGCTGACATAGAGTAAAGCCCGTCCCCGCATCGCCTCAGCAAAAAAAAATCAGTGGAGGACACACAAAAATAAAAAAAAAGGTTGTATGAAAAGGATAGGGGTCAGGTTACTCTACCTTTTCGTTTGTTTGCATCCTAATGAACCTTTACTTTAACGCCAACGATTGGAATTCAATTGAGTTTTATTGTTGAATATTTTTTTTTGGAAGGCAGACGGGTTTGCATAATAACGAGGCGAGGGGTCAATGCCTGACTGACAGAGACCTTGAAGGATGGGAAGGTGAAGGGGAAAGGGGAAGGTGAACTTGTTTATGAGCCCTTCTTCGGATCAAAATATGAATGACTGAAGAGCGGATGCGAGTGGGAGGACAGAGAGAGACGCCATTGCAGATGCATTGTGTTGTGTGTTCATGACAGGAGACCAAAAGGATGGGAGGGAAGGACTTGGATCCGCCGTGGTACGTTGACAGTTCATTTCAAGCAAACCCGAGAACATATTTCTTGGACTTGTACCTCTTGGATAGTCGAAATGAGGTTTCACTATCCAATCTATAGCAGTGGAAGAAAAAAGAGGCATGAGAAACGAACGGCGACGGGATAAAAGCGAGCAAATGAGGGATGGAAACTCGATCTGGGTGCTGGAATGCTTCGCATTGTTTGTTCGTCCGAGACACTCAGAGGGGAGAGAGATGTGGTGTTAGAAGAGGGAGGATGGTGGTCTAGAAGATTGAGGGCGATGATGCGATTCTAGCTATTTGTATCCTCTTTTTTTTTGTAGTTTTCGTAGATCGGCCTCTCTCTATCCTCTTCATTCACTCGAGGCTATATGGTGAGTGAGGATGTGTTGTTAGTCAGTTCGTCTGTCTCCTGTCTTCCGCTCTGTCATCCCTTTCTTCCTTTCTTTCTTTTTTTTTTTTTTTTTTGTTTCTCCTTTTGTTTCTCTCACAATCACTCTCCTTGCTGCATTGTTGACAGCCGATGACAGACACAGGCATGCGCACTCACACTTGCACGCCAAAAGAACCACGTTGGATCACTACGTCAACGTAAATGCCAACTGCCAGGCCTAGCCACACCGCCAACAACACTTACAGCAACTTTGGGAAGAGTAGATCAAGAAAAAAAAACGAAGGAAAAAGGAGGCATTGTCGAACGTAAATGCAAAAGGTACGATCCCTTCTAGCAAAAAACCCTTGTGTCCTTGATTCCTCTAACCACACGTTTAGTATCGTCATATGCTACTGCGACGGCGTTTTTTTTTACTTCATTCTCTCTGTCTCTTCGGCGAATGAATGAATAAAAAAATATGAACGGGCCTTCTTCTCTGTCTATCCACATCCAGTCCCACAATCTCAGCTCCGCTTGTCAACCTGTCGAGAATGAAGGATGGCTCGTTCTTTTTGAGTTTGCCACTGGCATTCTCTCGTCTTTCCCTCTTGTTTGTGACTTTGATACTTTGGGCGGTTCTTTTTTTTTTTACTTTTCTCATCAGCACCAATATCGCTGTTCGTGAGTGTAGCGAGAGCAAATAAAGAAAAGAGGGGGGTTCCTAATTCATTACAGCAATGACCTGTGGGATGGCTGGTTGGAGTATTGGTAGGATGTTCAACTTCACAACCAATTTGTGAAAGTGGTCATCGCTCATCGTGATCACACATACTAAGTATAACTCCTCAATCCGCGCGCTGTCTACCAGCTGCCCAGTTTTTTTTTTCTCATGCCAGACAATTAAAACAACAACCACAACCACAACAACTTGTCTTGTGTTGCTTCTTATTGTGATCACAAATTGAGAGAAGGGGAAAGAGAAGGGACAGGAAAACAAGGTTTCGTACTTCATTCGAGCTAGCGCTTATTTTTCTTTTCTGACTCTTGATAGAGAACAAGAGGCGCATGCTTTTGCTTTCTCTATGTCCTTTTCTTGTTTTTTTTTTTGTTCAAGGTGTGGGTGGATACTCTTTGATTTGACTTGACTGGTCCGGTCCGGTCTCAAACCCAGGCTCTCCACTTCTTCCCTTTTGTTCAGTTCTTCATTGTTTATCAACTTTGGGAAAGGAAGTTCTATGGGATGAAGCGCAGTGGGAGGATTGGTTGTGCTGGTTTGGTTGGTTGGTTATGATGATTTGCTTTTTGTTAATAATGATGAAAACAATGAACGTATTGTGTGTCCCCAATCATCCTGCCGTAGTAAGCAAAAGGAAAAGAGGGAGTCGATCGGGTTCTATGCCGCCGAATCACTTTGTTCTGCTTTCGATTGTGGCTACTGTCGCTGTTATTGTTAGTAGTACTGTCGGCAATACTCTTCGTCGTTGTTATTTTTTCGATCCGTCCTTGGATTTGCTCCTCGGCAATAATGTGAGGGAAGAGAGAGAGAGAGAGAGAAATGAATAGGGTCATTTTCGATTCGACGAAGAAGGGGACGAAGGGACAAGAATAGCGCAGGTAAAGGTACTACAGGCTGGCCCCTTCTTCTTGTGCTCCATTTTATGTTTTTATTTTACTAAAATAACCCGGACGGGTATGTTTGGTGGGGAGAGAAAGGGTATGATGAAAAAAAGCGTAGAAAAGAATAGCGAGAAGCGAGAGAAGGGGGCTGGTAGGAGAGGACATCTGATCTGGTTCTGATTCGACAAAGGAGAATTGAAAAGGGAGTGAAAGGAGGAGCAGGAGAGGGGGGATGGTGAACAAGAAGACTTGAAAAAGGTATTCAGCAACAAGGGGATCCTCGGCTCTGTATTGTAATTCTGTTTGTATTGAATTGGATAAGGAGTACTTTAAGTCAATTCAGTTGTACTGTAAACTAAAGAGAGGGAAATCTGATCAGCTTGCCCGGCGGTCGCCTATTTCCCTCATTGTAACGTTCGTTTTCTACCTCAGGAGAAGAAGAGGAAGATGACAAAGGGCAACCTACCTGGATGATGGATGACTGGCACCGGCAACAGTACCGGTATGACATGGATCCATGAGTAAAAGACAAAGAAGAGACCATGGATCAGTTGCTGAATGACTACGGACGATGTTGCATTGTCAGTGTGTCTCCCAAAAGCGAATAACGCTCTCTTTTTTTTTCTGATCACCTGTCGCAAGGACAATAAAAAAAGGACAGGAACACAAATGTCGAGCAGGAAAGCCCAAAAAAAGCACGAAATCCGATCCAACTCTTTGTCTTTTCTCTTCTCTCTTCTTTCTCTTGCACTTACACCTCAATTGCCATTCTTCATATCCACCTCTTGTTTTCCCTTTTCTTTTCTTTTCCCTTACTCTTGCCCTCACTGACTCTTACTCTCTTTCTCTTGCTTTCACTGACTCTTACTCTCTTCCTCGTCTCACTTTCCTTTCCCCTCCTTCATCACTTCCCTCTGACCTACTTACTCACTCTCATTGCGACCTCGCGAAGACCTGTAGGTACTATTACTCCCATCCCCATCACCTTCATTCCCCAACACACACTCTACTTTCGAGACAACCGCAAACACAAAGGGCGTACTCTGCCCTTCGTGCTTCCCTTGTCTCATTCCCTTTTTCCAACCCAACTTCGTTTTTTTCAAACCTCGCTCGCTGCGAAGGCGCCGTCCTTTCTTTCTCTTCCTCTCTTTCATTCATTTACCAGCCCTTCACAATCAACACATTCGTTCATTCGTTCATTCTCTTCGTTAACTGTCAACACTTGCCAGGCACCTTTTTCTCTGAGTGACCCTTTTGCCACCACTCTATTTTGTCCAATACTCAAAAGGGCGCTTCTTTAGTTCGATTCGATTTCGAGCCATTTGACCTTTGACTCTTGCCTGACTCCCTTGAAACGGTGGGGGAGTGAGTGAAAGCAGTCTCGGCCTTCAACTCTCTTTCTTACTCCTCCCCTTTCTGCGCCCCCTCCACTACTACCACCCAGCTATCATATATTCCTACCCCGAACGAAGAGAATCCCACACCTGTGTGCATTCATTCGACTCGAGGCAGCGAACAAAGAAAGGTAGCGGATGAGAAGTAGCAGGTTCAACGTGAATTCATCTCAAGCATCTCGAAGGAGAAAAATGAAAAAGAGGATTTGGCGGTGATAAAAAGAGAGCGAAACTAATAAGAAGACACGATCAATGGTGAATAAGAACCGTTCTTGTTCTTGAAAGGTAAGGGAGGCCATCAGCACTAAAGCAGTCAGACTCGGGTCTGGGCTGAATGGAGGGAGTGGGATGGTATGGGATATTCATGAACATTATATACCCTCCTTTTCGACTTGCTCGGCTCACTTCGTGGACAACGAATGCTTCCCTCTCTACCACGATCAAACGGGCACTGTGAAGAAGCAGATCGATCCACCTCGACTGAAAGGAGAGTGTATGAGTATGGATCGAGGAAGCAACAAACAGCAGTATGGCCATCAATCACCTCGTCTTCTTCCTTTCCTTGCTCTTTCCCCCTTTCTCTAGTGTCGATTGTGCATGTGTGTCTCTATGTTGTATGTCTTGCCTCGTTGTCTGGCCTCTCTCTCTCCGTCATGTTCATGTTCTCTTGGCGATCTGCCTCTCGACCTCCCAAAATGACGATGATATCCTACTTTCTTTTGACATCGCACATCAATGCCCCCCACCACCCTTTTTTATCCATTCTCCTCAGACCAGACCAGACCAGACCAGATCAGCCCTTCTCTTTCTCTCTTTCTCCCTTTCTCGTTTCTACTCCTCCATTCCTTCCTCAAGTATGCCTGCCTACAAACAAAACACACTCCAATCTTCCAATCTCATCACATCCACATTCACAAACACACACGATTAGCAACGCTACACAAACAGCAAAATAACCCACTTTTCCCTTTCAATTTCATTTTATCGGCTCTCTTTTCTTTCTTCCTTCGTTCTCTTCCTGTTGTTTATCTTTTATCCTTTCTCCCATTTCCCTTCTCGCCTTTGTTGTTTTTGTATCATCCTCCACTTTCAGCCAGCTGACCAGAAAAACCACTTTCCACTAAAATCATATAGAGTTCATCAATCGCACATCAGCAACCACAAAACGAACCCAGGAAGCTCTTTCTTTTTTTATTTTTTTTTCTCGGCTGCCGGTTCCCTCATCGATTTTATTCAGGTAAGAACCTATACCGACTCCTTTAGATATATGGACTATAGGGCATCCAACAGGAAGGGGATCGCAACCACAAGAAAGTGCGAGTGAGTGGATGGGGCAGAAGAGTGGGAGTAAGAATATCACTAGAACAAAAAAGATCCAGAGCTGCATGATGATTGTTGATGTATACCGTCGGCGCATGTTTGGGTCTGCCTCACATTTGTATGGTGAGGTGGATCGAAAATAGTAACAAGGACAGCGCGGGTGAGGAGAGGACGATAATAGATGGGCGACGACTTTACAGAAAGGGGACGTTAGCGATGAGGATAACAAAAACAAGAAATGAGAGAGAAAGATAGCCTGTTCTCTTTCCCCTCTCCCCTTCACAATGTGTATCCCATCTCCATCTTCTTTCAATCTTCTTTCTTCGTTGTCCTTGTTGCTTTGCGCTTTTGTACGTCTATGTGTGTGCACCATTCCACCCTCCCCTCGCACTCGCTTCCTTCCCCAGGTCCAGTTCGCTCTCAGCCAACAAACCGAGTGCGGCAGATCCAACTGGCACAGAGACACAGACAGAAGAAACGTGCTTCCTTCCTTGGCTCGTCTAAATTGTAGTATCTTCTTTGTATGCCAGTCAACTCACCCGCCCTTTTTTCTTCTCTTCATTCTCTCTTGTTTTTCCTTTACTCTCTCCACTCCTCATATCCTTCTCTACCTCTTCCCCATCTTCACACCTCACCTTATATTTACACCATTGCTCTTTATATCATCGAATCACCCATTCCTCCCACCAAATCAGCCAACAACAACACCCCCACTACAACAGCAACAATCCATTGGAGCCGACAATGTCTGCCCAGGTTTCGGTACCTAATATGGTCGCCGATTCGTCCTCAACAACGAATATCCAGACAACCAGGCGGATGCGAGTTCCCTTGAGCTCGCTCCAGAACATGGCGTCAACAGGCAAGATCCCCCTCACCCCCAAGGAGATCGAGGCTTTACAGCTGAAGGGTGTTCTCCGATCCACCTCACATCACATCCAGACCAGCAGTGCCCTCTCGACATCAATACCATCTTCCAGCTCGGCTACGCCCAGAACGGCAACGACCCTCCCTTCTTCCCCCCAGGCCGTCCCCGCCGACGCATCGACACCTCCTTCCTCCTCATCATATACCTTTGGCGCTTCATCTCCCGCGATGGGCCAGTTCTCTTCAAAACCTCCGTTGCCGATCGCTGCCCGCTTGGCTCCCCTCATCTCGTCTGGCAGGCCCAAGAACGGCACGCCCATCTCAATTGTAAAGACCCGGAAACGAGGCGCCGATGCCCACCTCGCCATCCCATACAAAGAACGTCCCCTGCCGTCGTTTCACGAAGGCGAGATCGTTGACACCTGCTCCCACTTGGATGGGCCTCAGGTCGTACTTATCGAAGATGATCGCACCGGGTTCCGTCGCCACTCTGACGCATCGACAGCCAACAGGACGCCCGTGCCGGAGGACACGCTGGCCTTTGACCCTTCCCGTCGGGCCTCGATCGCGACTGCTTCGCCCATGGTCCCTTCTCTCCTGGGTAACCGCCGTGTCCTCTACAAGGCTTCTTACGGTCTGACCCTGTTCTCCCTCCCCAGCCAGCCCCTCGCCCCCAAGACCGCCACCCCGACTCATACTGAGGCCATGAGCTCTTTCAAGTTTCCCGCAGAGTCCTCAAGCAACGCCGCTCCTCTCCCATCGCCTTCATCTCCGTCGACCTTGTCGCCCGGAATGTTTGCCACTGGTTTCCCGGTGACCCCCTTGCGGTCGAAGAGAAAGAGCTCGATTCCCATGAGATCGCCCTCATGGAACGGAGCCCAGGACGGAGTCATCTTCCAGTTGCCATTCGGCACCCCACCCATGCCAGCTATGACCCCCAGAGCAGGATCCGTCGGCTGCCCCTCACCGGTGATGCAGATGGCCACACCCCCCTCACCTGACCGTCGATCTGGTCTTGGCATTCAGGTTGAGGAGACATTCAAGGAGCTCGGCGCGACCCACCCTTTGGAGGCGTCATCTGCGATAGCCTCGGGCGCTGCCAGCCAACCCATCTCCTTCACTGACGAAGACTCAGCCATGTCCATTGGGGACATCATCATCGCGGAACAGGAAGCCTCTGCCGCCAACCGGACGGAGTCACAGGCAAGCGGATCGCGAGGACAAGGACAAGGCATGCCAACGCCACCATTGACATCCAGGGTCCCTTCTCTTGGCGTGATGGAAAGTCAACCCGATCGTGAGTTGATGATCGAGAAGCATGGATCGATTCCTCCCACCCCGGTCACCCCAAGTCGCAAATTTGGATCGAGGTATGAACCTGTAAAGAAAATGATGGTTTAAATAATGGGCTGGTGGAGTAGAGACCTTGTGATGCATGTTGGTGGAATGTTTTCAACCGATCTAATCGCGTTACTACCTTTTTTTTATGTTGTTCATCCTTATAGCAGCTCGGCCGCTACTGATCAGGATGCGCAGGAGGTGACCTCAAACCAGCAGGAGACAGATGACCGCCAAGACCGCGCTGGATCGACGACTGGCTCGGCCACCGAGGTCAACCAGGAGCAAGGTGACGACACCGACTCGGTCCTTCCCCTCTGGGCACAGAGGCAACTGAGCATCCGTCGCCAGTCGGCGATTCCTCGCCCCGAGTTGGACTTTGTCAGCGGATCAGGAATCCTTCCACCAGCGAGCAGGGGCCTGAAGACGGTCGGAGGAGCCAAGATCTTGAGCTACCCTGTCCTTATCTCGGATATGGTCCACGTTGTCCTTGACGATATCCAGGCTAAGGGCGGCGTCCTCGACGGCAGCGACGTCACTGAGGAATCCGAGGAGGAGTCGTCCGAGCAGCAGCAGCAACACCAGCATGTAGCGGCTTCCGCTGGTCGCGGTGGAAAGACTGGTGGCCGTGGTAGCAAGACGGCCAATTTGAAGCGCAAGAAGGGTGGTTCTGGCCAAAAGGGACGTGGCGCCAAAGCTCAGGCCCACAGTCATCCCTCACCCGACGATGACGGACAGTCAGGAGACGAGGCACAGGAGGATCTGGACGATAGACCCCGCTCAGGACACATGACTGGACTCTACAAGAAGCGCCGCCAATCTGTCAGCGCTGGCCACCATGGGCAGGAGCGTGAGTGGCACCAGCTGGCACCCCCAGTCGAGTTGAGAGTTATTCGTCGTGTGGCAGTTGTCGAGGATTACGCGATGGATATCGACTTTGAGGGTGGCGCAGCTTCGGATATGAACGATGAGGACTACTGCGACGACGGAACAGGGTTGGCTGCCCAGCAGCGTCACATCAGCGCCTCAAGCTCCTACAAGCCCCACAATCGCCTTCAGAACGTCCCTGAGCACCTCCGCATCCCGCCACAGGAGGTCGATCTGGCCATGCAACTCTCGCGTGAGATGATGGAGAACAAGAAGCGCAAGAAGGCTTACAAGGAGAAGGATGGCAAGAAGAAGAGGCGCGGCGCAGATGCTGACGAACAGGAGAACGACGACGGACACCGCACCAAAGGCAAGGGGAAAGGAAAGCAAGTCGTCCGCAACAACGACCCCTCAGATCACGTCGATGCTGATGCTGGCCTTCGCCGTGCTTCCCTCAAGACCCTCAAGCCTCTCTTGGACGCCACCATGGCTGTTGAGCAGCAGGAAGGTCGCAAACGTTTCAACGCCTGGGACGAGGACTACAACGGCGACGAGGACACGGCCGAGGCTGACCATGTCGCCTACTATCACGGAACTGGCCTCTTAAACCAGTACTTCCCCGGAATGATGACGTCGGACACGTTGACGACCTCGACGATGGGACCTTCTGGAGGAGCTGCTGCTGCAGGAACGGGCAAGAAGTCCTCCAAGGCCAACGGCGGCACCTCAGGTCACTCAGCTTCTTCTTCCACAGGCTCGGCTACAGGAGCAGGAACGAACGGGGGCCCGTCCCCCTCCTTGTCGAGCACCTCCCCCAAGAAACCCGCCAAAGCGCGCGAGAGCAAGGCCGCGACCAAGAAGTGCGAAGCTTGTGGAGCAAGCGAGACTCCATGCTGGAGACCCGGCTACACCGCCCACTCTGCCCTCTGCAACTCGTGTGGACTCCGTTATAAGAAGTCCAACGTCTTTTGCGCCAAGGTTGGATGCAAGTACATCCCCCTCAAGACGGAGTACGCCGCTATGGAGGCCGAAAGAGTCAAGTCTGGTCGTGCTCACCTTGTCTGCCATAAGTGCAAGGGGCCCGTTGCCCTACCTATCATCAAGGAGTAGACGACGCGGACCCGATCGACTCTCTAATTGGGATACCCAGTCAACTAGCGTTTACTTCGCCATCCATTTTGACCCGACTGACTGGATACCCTTCACCTATTTCCTAGTTCACATCGATCGACACGACACTTTTTACTTTATTTTTTCTTTATTTTCTCTTTGCCACTCCAAGTCAAACTTCAATCTTCTTTTTGTTTTGACTGACGGCGACATCTCGTACTACATCTTCACATTTTTCTTTCCCAACCCTCATTTTCCTTTCCTTACTTTCATTCAACCATCACTGGCCTTTCTCACATTTTGACTGAAGGGCGACAACAAACCACATGAACCTCACACGGAGAACACTCCTGCCAGTCCTAATCAACGCGAAACGCCATGCACCCCTCTTCCCAGGAATAACCAACTTGTTTTTTTTATCTTTCACTTTCACTTTCACTTTCACTTCTTCATCGCCGTCTCTCCCGGTGTTCTTGTATCTTAATTCATTTGTTCTTTTACTTGTATTTTTCTTTTCTTTTCTTACTTTGTGTCCTATGTGATTGATCGATTCTTTCCACTCCCTACTCATTATTTTGTTCGTGTTCTTCTTTTGTATGTATCATTCACTTTCCCCCTTTCCCCCCTATTGTTCATTAGTTTCCATTATCGTTTATTAGTCCCATCTCCAAAAGTCTTTCATGAAATAACAAGTCTGGCCATTTTTATTCCTCAAAACAATGTGTAAAAATAAGTATGTAGATGTTTGTTTGATGTTGTACAGAAGCGCTTTGTTTGAGGGGAGAAAGGGGGGGAAAAAAAAAAAAGACGGATAGGATAGCGAAAGGCAAATGACAAAAAAAAAATTGAAAGCAAAAAAAACGAGAAAAAAAACAAAAAAGCAAAGGAGTAATTAAATAACTAGAAGATAAAGATGGTGAAGGATAGGTCCTTAGCATGAGCAGAAGATGAGGTGGAGGTGAAGGAGGAGGAGGAGGAGGAGGAGGAGGGGAGTGCACTCGATCATCTTTAAAAGCGACCAAGGGAATCAACACCATTCGACGAACCCATATAAGGCTGGGAAACAGCACCGGCGGCCAAACCATTAGGGTTAAAAGGCATAGGGACGGGCATACCAGGCAATCCGGTTGTGTTCAACCCCCCACCAGCAGCAAGATGTTCCATGTTCTTGACTTTAGTGCAAGCATCCCAATCCAACCAAGTCGTGCACTCTGGGCAGCGGACGGCCTCGACGGGGATCTTCTTCATACAGTAATCGCAGGCCTTCTCGGTGACTTCAGTTTTGGTGTTACGGCTGGCCTGGTAGATCTTGACGATGATGAAGACACAGGCGGAGACGATGAAGAAGTTGATGACGGTTTGGATAAAGTTTCCCCAGTTCCAGGTGATGCTGTGATCTGCTTGTGCCTGTGCTCTTGTCGAGTACTATATTTTTGTCAAAAAGAGAAGAAAAAAAAAAGGGAGTGGATTAGGGATCGGTTAGGGCCAAAAAAAAAAAAAAAAAAAAAAAATCCTGAACGGGTCGGTGCAAAAAAAGACAAGACAACAAGAACTTACGGTGGTATCGGTGAGGGGGTTGTGGCGGAGGATAAGAAAGTTCTCCTCGAGGTTCTTTCCAGAGGCCAGGGCGATGATGGGCGTGATGATATCCGTGACCAAACTCGTAACAATCTAGAGTATGTCAATAAGATGCGTGCATTTGCAAGCATAACAGCGGGAAAGATTTCTGTGAGTACATTTTGTTCGTGAGTAAATTGTCGGTCAACCTGTTTGTCCTGTCACGTTTTTGGCCCCTGTCTGCGTGAATGTGAAGGGGTTCAGTGTTCCATCCGTTTGTTTGTTTGCATGACACCGTCCGCCCAATGGAAAGAAAACTCTAATCCTCTCCGTCTCAATTACCCCCATATCTTTCTGCAAACTCTTCTCCGTGGAAGTGTTATTTTGTTTGTACCCAAGCCAACGGTGAGCAAAACAATATCGCCAGAAAACGAGCAAGTGGAACGTTATGCAGAGCAGGAAAGAAGAAAGAAAGATGCCAGTATATGCAACTGAGCAAAGAAAAGAACTGGAGTGGGAAAGATGAACAACAGAAAAACCAAAGTCCGATTTCCTCTTTGTTTTCTTATCCTTCTTTCTTCTTCCTCTTCTTTGGAGTAACAAACCTCCCTCTCGCGAGAGGAGCCTTCTGGTGAGAGTTTTGAGTTTCCCTGTATGAAGATGTTTACTTACAGCAGTGAAAGCAGCACCTAAAAGCCGATTAGAAAAGCAATTGGTCAGTCGTTTGAACAAATTATTATGATTCGCAATCATAAATGAAGGGGAGGTTTCCTCCCTTTGCGATCCGATTTGTCGGAGGGTAATTGAAACCTCCAGAAAGGTACATGACTTAACAGGGTGGTTGAAAAGAGAAAAAAAAAGTAAACATACCAATAACGACAGCGACGGCAAGATCGATAACGTTGCCTCGGTCCATGAACTTGCGGTAGTCGGAAAAGAAGGAGACTCCATAGTTGACTCCGGGGACTCTGACCAAAGTGTCACCGGCCTTTGACACTCCCTTTTCGACTATTTTGGTTGATGGAGGCGGAGAATGAGTGAGTGGGTTAGTTAGAGGAAGCGAGTGAGTGAGTAAGTGAGGAATGCGATATTAACATCGATCGGTTCGAGAGGGAGAGGTGTCGAGTGGTGTGTTGAGTTGACTTGGGGGACTCCAGCAAACAAACAAAAAACAATCGCGAAAATCTCAAATCCAGGCACATCCTTTGCTTCCTTCATCCACTGTGGTGTTTTGGTATGCTCACGTTGTTGTTGTTTTTTGTTGTTATAATGTGGCGGTTGGTGGATGTGCTCATCTTTGTTCTCGATCTGCTCATGCGATGCCCATTGCTCTGTGAGCAACACACACACCCCCAGATATGAGCTAACCCTTCAGCCCCATTCCCTTTTTTCAATGCTATGTAGGTAAATTACCTTGTGAGATTCCGCCACGGACGGCAGAAGCACCCTGTCCAATACCTCCAACAACACCTCCAACAACAGCCTGGGAGCCCTTGGTGACGACCTTGACAGGGTTGAAGCCACGCTTCTTGGCCTTCTCCTGCTGGGCACCGGTGGATGTGACGGAGTCGATAGGTTCTTGGTTGGACTGTTCGAGCTCGTAGGCTGCGGCTTCCTTGTTGTATGCGCTCATCGTTTATGTGTTAATTGAAGAGGGGGTGAGGGTGAGGGTGAGAAGGTGGAGTGAGGACGAGGAGGAGGAAGAGGAGGAAGAAAGGACAGAGGGTGTAGGAGGAAGAGGAGGCAGAGTTAACTGTAAAGAAGAAAAAAGAAAAGACAAAAAGATGGGAGTGGGTTCGTCTTAAGTACTTTGATACGTGAAGGGAGTGAGGCAAACCCATCCCTCCGACCCTCTCTTTTCATTCATTCATCTGCGATGCAGGTCCGCCGAAGCTTGTTTTTGTGAGAGTAGCACAGTACATCAAACAAAGTGTGTGTTTGGACAGGGGACATGACTGACATGCCAGCACTCAAATTCAACGGCCTCCCTTGCAAAGTTTTTTTTCTCTCTTTCTCCCATCCTCGGTCGGACCTTTAAAAAAGCTAGGGCAATGTTTTTTTTTTTTTTTTTTTTGGGTTTTGGTGTCCCTCCTTCTAAATTTTGCATGGATGCATTTTTGTTTCCTTTCTTGTTGTTGTTTGCTCGTGTCCGAACAAGAGCACAACAGGACAAGGCAAGAGGGCAAAAGGAAACGAGAGATAGGGATGGCTGGCAGTCTATCATGCAAGTACAGTACTTTTCTGTTGCAACGGTTATTGTGTGGTTATTGTTTACTCGTTTGGTCAGAAGGAAAAGGACCCCTTAGTTTTGCGCTCGCACAACTAGTCATACATGCATGCAACCAACGCACCTACCCTCCCCATCGTCCATCCCCTTTCCATCTCGAAGCTTGTAACAAACAAATCAGCATCTCTAGCTCCTTTTCATCCCCATCCAATGTCACTATTTATCTCTAGAGATCCCCCCCCCCCCTCCCTCCCTCTCCCCTCCCCTCGATGGGCAATTGATGCTGATTCATGGGGTGAGGAAAGTGCTCATAATCGAATAGAAGAAAAAGAACCCACAAAGCCGGCTGGCCGTCTAGCTGGGTTGGATTATTGGAATCCATTCTTCTCACAGTGGCTCCTCTTACTCATGTTCTCCTGTCCAAATGAATTGAGTTTGGAGTGATGGAAAAGCGAGAAATGAATTGAGAGAAAGAAGGAAAACCAACCACAGAACCTGAATCGCCACACACACCCTTCTTCTCAGCTTCCAAAGCCCGCTCCCCCTCCTCCCCCTCCTCCTATATGAGAGCACATCAGCAAGCAGACCAGACAACTGAAGGAGCGGCCAGCGAGCTGTACATTATTCTTTTCATCCTCAGATGAAACACGATCAAACAAAAACCAAAAAAAAGGGCGATGCTATTTTTTCCTAGGGTTTCTTCCCTCATAGTTCTTTCTGTTTGTACAGCGGGGGCCGCATGAAAAAAATAGCTAGGGAAAAAGAAATCGGACTCTTTGGCTTTTCAACAGCACTACAAAAAGGATGGCGAATAGGGTGTATTCTTACCCAAGTACTCAAGAACATGGCCAACCCGGCCAACCAAAGGCTTAACTAAAGATAGAAGCTATGTCTGTTCTTTTGGGATGTTAAGAGGTTCGTACCCTCGTTTTTTTTTCTTTCTTGTTGCCACCTTGCTAAAATCGCATCATTCAGATGAGAAAAGGGGTTCTGTGGAAAACTGGAGAAGGTCTCTTATGCACGAAGCAACTAATATCCATCCCCGTCGTTACTCAACCATCCTGTCCCCCGGGAAAACAACAAGCCAGGATCACCGCCACCACCACCACCATCAACTCAGATCCCCACACACATGGATCCATGTCTTCTGTGCATTTGTTTCGGGGACTTTAATGTTCATTTTTCGTAATCAATTGCAATCATCCTTGCACTTTCCTTGAGTTCCGCAAACCGGCCCCAGTAAATGGATCGTGTCGCTTTTCAGACATGACGCTCAACTGATCCGAAGACGAAGAATATGAACAGCTTGAAATGGTGATAGATAACCTCACTTGAAGAGAAACAATGGGTACCGATCGGCTTCAAGACACAAAAGCAGTTACGCGGGCCCAATCAGTCAGTCAGTCAAACAGCGATTTGATGAAGAACTGTTTGGTGCACCCACTTGGCTTGTCAATTGTTCTAGCGCCTTCAACCTGCATGAAAAGGAACATATGCGGTCTTGGAGCAATTAGGGGCGGGCGAGGGACGGCCTGCTAACCGAGTTGAGATTCCCAAAGTGTAACATGAGCGAAATCCCTGTCATTGTCTGCTTACTCTAAGCAAAAAAAAAAAATTCAAGGTCGGCACTCCAAAGTCAGACCCAAAAGAAAAAAGAAAAAAAAAGACCCAGTGAATGTCTTTGGGTTTTGACCAACTTCAGCTCTATTATCACAGTCAACAATAAACCATGAAAACTTCTTTTCCTTTCTTTTACTCCTCATCACTTCTTTTACATACCGCCGGGTCTATTTTGCGTCAGCTTACGATCACTGTAGAAAGCCAAGGGGCAGATGAAAAGAAGAAAGCAGACCCACTTCATGACAATAAAAGGTTCGCTGTTCGTCGCTGACTGCATGGAGGTATTCTGTGCCTGAAAGAAATGCTAATGCACACTCGGAGAACACGCACACGCCACATTGTTGTTGGTTTTGAAAAGAAAACGTGCCTCTCATTTCATGGCCTGTGTATATGTAGAGGGCACAAATGCCAACAACGCTGCTTCGCCCAAGCTACAAAGAAAGGCACTTGAGGGATGATCACTAGGGTGCCTGAAATGCATTTGATCAGTGTGACTGAACGTCCTTTGAGGTATCTCTTTTGTTTCAAACAATAGCTGATTTTATTTGCTTACAGTGCGTTTGTGCAAGTCAAGCAACAAGTGTCCCTGGCTGCCTCTTAGACGACGTAGAAGAGCTCGGTGCGCTCGTATCTGTTGGCACCATCGTTGTCGATCGAGGGATAGAAGGGAATGACTCCGTCCTGAGCGCCAATGTACATGTTGTTGTAGATCTTCCAGTAGATCTCACGGACCTTTCTTGCGGGGTGGAACAGACCCTGGACAACGTACTGCAAAATCGTCGCTGGCCCCAGTGCAACCGCCAGTGCGTCAATCGCATCCATCACGGCATTAATCACATGAGGAGACGTTTCGAAAATGTTGGGCCACACGAAGTTCAGCAAGTGAAGCAGTGCATCCTCACATCCCAATCCAACAACTCCCAACGACATGTCTATTAAAAGTGGAATGAAAACAAACAAAAAATGGGTAGATGGTTATTACGTTGCTTCACTTTCACAACACGACGTCTTTCGTGAAATGACAACATTCAATAGCTACAAAATCATAAAGAACCATATCAATGAACGTACGTTTCACGGTTGTACAGGCGGTCTGACGATGAACAAGATCTCGGTCCATAAGAGCATCTTCCAGTAGCGGTGTGACAGCATAGATATAATCCTTGCCCATCTCTCCGATATACTCGAACACCCAGGCCAATGACTATTCAAGTAGATTGACAAACGACACAGAATGGTTAGTAACATGGTCTAATAAAACAAAATATATAGACAATAGCCGAAAATGCAATCATAGACAAACAGGAGCCTTAAAACGAACCTTGAGGACACCGTTTTGGACGTTCAGTTCGGGGACACGGTACTCGTTCATGAGGGCGGGGAGAACGGTAAAGGGTGCGCAAGTCTCGGCGACAATGGCAATAGCGACGGTTGTACAGACACGGTTCTGGCGCTCCTGAACCTTCAAGTTGTTGAGCAACGTTGCCAGGACATCCTGAGGTCCAATCGCTTTGGCGATATATCCAAAGGTGTTTACAGCGGCACGACGAATACCCTTCTTGTGAGCCTTGAGCATATCCAGCAACTCGAAGCAGACACGCATCCACTCACGCGCACTCACGAACTCAGCTCCACGATCTGCAATACGACCGACCAAGTCAATGTTGTTCTCCTGCACCTTCTCATGTCGGTTCTTGAGAATAGGCGTCAAGCGAGGCAACAAGTCCTTGATGGGTGGTGTCATGCTGCTCATACCAATAACGTTCACGATCGCCTTCAATGCTCCCAGAATCGATCCAAGAACCTCGGGGTACTCCTCTCCCAAGTACTCGAACAGGACCAGACCCAAATGCCCCATCAACTTTTCTTCACCGCAGGTCTTCATGACGACAGCAATTCTCGAAATCAGATCGGCTGCTTGCTGACGGACCTTGGCAGACTTGTTGTTGAGGCGCCAAAGAATGGTCGACGTGATCTGGGGGAGATAGGCCTTGCTGCGGTATCCGAGCGCATTGACGACCGTTCCGAAACCGTTCAACATGACAATATCTTCGGTAGTCTGTTCCTGGAAGGCGTACAGGATTCCGTCAATGAGCACCTCCTCCAGACGTCCATCCACATCAGCGGCGCCCAACTGAGTAACAACTTTCTCGATCGTCTCCATGACCATTTTGCGGTAGGGCTCCGACTCATCCTTCAAGTCCTCGACAATTCTCGACACAATCTCGGTGACACCAACCTTCTGAGCCAGCTCGACGGTGGTCTCGACCAGCTGCTTGTAGTTCCTGCGGTCCAAAGCCATGCGGCGCACCCAAAAGTTCTTGAAAAACTCGGGCAGGATCTCCTCCTTTATGTACTGAGGGCTTACACCGTCGGTACCAGCACACTGCTTGACGACCTTGAGCACAATCTTCTTCATCTCCTCGTCAGGCGACTGGAACTCCCTGATCAGGATGGGCATGACCTCCTTTGTGTAAAAGTTGGCATACTCCTCCTCCATCAAAGGGATGATGTATCCGATGGCCTTCAGGAAAGCTGCCAAACCCTTTCCACGGTGCTTCTTGATGCCAGACCAAAGAGGCTTCAACACACTGTGGAAGGATTCAATACCGTAAGGGTGGGCAGCCTCAGCCAACGCCGCAATAGCCAGCGATGCGATAGTCCTGACCTTTTGTTGCTCGTCCTAACAGAGTTGAAAGCAAGAATGTAAAGATGAATGTTAGTGGGCCGTAATACAAAACGTACAATAGAGCAAAGTGGTTAGTAAGTGTAATAATTAACATACAATATCCTTTTCAAGCGGAAAACGACAATAAAATCTGATCAAACAAACGTACCTCCAAGCCCTTGGCAATGGCGTCGACGAGGTTCTTGAGATGAGGCAAGATGGCGCATCCGAGCAAAATAGCAATCTGCTGGACAATCTTAATACCGGTGTGACGGGCCTGCCACGACTTCTTACTGTTGCAGACAGCCTTCAAGAAAGGCAACAGGGCTGGAATACCGAGAGCAGACGCAACGACCGAGAAGGCACGAGCAGTGGTGTTTCGGACGTACTCGTCGGCGTGGTCGATATCGGGGCGCATGGTTGCAATCATAGTGGCCAAGCCGGCAGCCTTACTCAAGTTGCTGATAATCTCACGACCCTCAACACGAGCATAGTAATCCTCGTCGATCAACAGTGGCTCAATGACAACAAGAATCTTGTGGACAAAGGGACGGACGAGATCGTCCAGCTTGTACAAGATCCTGTCAATGACCTTGACCAACAAGTGACGTTCCTGATCCTCCAGTGTGGGTGACATCAACAGGGGCAAAATCTGGTTGAAGAGTGGTCCTGCGCCATAGTCGCGGGCCTTGTCGGTAATGGTACGAAGGGCAGCCTTACGCATGGCTGGTGTTCCGTTCTTGATCTTGAGCAACAGTCTCATGATCTTGCGCTCCTTAATATCCTCCGCCGACATGGACGACTCGTCCTTCTCGTCGAGCAGCTTTCCAAAGTGCTGCATATCATCCTGCTTGAAAAAGGGGAGGTTGCCGCCGCCGGGGACCTCCAATTCTGTGGGAGCAATACCGTAGTTCTGCTTCAAGTTCTCGTCCTGCATCATGAATCCGTTTCCAGTGTAGGGTGTGGGTGTGGCAGTCAACTTGCGACCAGGGGTGCGAATGGGCGTGTAAGTGGCAGGCTGCTCCAAGATCCTGTATCCAGTGGTGGGAAACATGGCATCCAGATCGTCGTCCGTGAGAGGTCTGTTGCGCATGTCGATCTCATGCTCCCAACGCTGGGCATTCATCGCTTCGGGGGTCATGGGCACAGCCAGGTTAGGTGTGACCATGCCGAGTTGTCCAGCCATAGGGATTGCGCCAAACATGCCCGAGGGCGCCACGGGTGTCTCGTCCCATCGAGAGCGCTTGGCAGTGGGTGTCTCCGCAACACCTGAAGAAGCTCTAGGTGTAGCGTCCCATGATGATGTGTTACTTGCGACTGGTGTCTCGTCCCAGCGGTTACGCTTCTTGACATCGGCCTTGGGGGTCTCCTCCCAGCGGTTGGTAGGTGCGGCGACATGATCGTCGGGCTCGTTCCATGAGGAGGTGGCTGCTGGAGCAACAACGGGCGTAGCCACATCCCAGCGTCTCTTTCTTCCAGTAGGTGTTGGGGGTGGCGGTGCGTCCTGTCCTGTAGCCTTTTGTGCCTCCTTCTTTTTCTCGGCAATCTTTTGCAAGACTCGCTGCTGCTCACGCTCCAGCTCAGCCTCCCTCATCACCTCTGCATATGTCCGCGCCTCCGATCCTGCTGCGCCCTGGTCCTTGGCAAAGGCATCCTGTCTCGAAGGGGAGAGTGCCCGGTTGTACCCACGCTTATGGTAATCATCCTGTCTATCGATGACTCTCTTAGACTCTGATCGTCCTGCGAAAGGATCGTGGTCTTCGTCTTCAGCAGAGGTTAAATGAGCATAGACCTCCTTTGGTGCTGTGTAGGACGACAGCTTCTTTTGTGCGGCACGCTGTGAGAGTTCGTCCTCCTCGTCATCGTCGTCGTCCATGGGTAAGGAGGTTGAGTAGCCCTCGAACTTGTTGCCACTGCCATAGATGTCCTGATCATAACCGACGCCGGTGAGGGAAACGCGCGTGTCATCACGCTGTGAGGAGCTGTCCTTGGCTCTCTTTTCCTGCTCGGCCTTGATCTGGGCGCTGATATCTACGGTTGAGAGACGGTTTTGGTTAAGAATATGAGATCTGGTTGCTGTTGCTTGCATGGAAGTGCGTAGGTAAGGATTGCGCTTACCGTCGGCCATGGTGTTGTTGATTGATTGTGACAGGGGTTGTGTGAGGGGGGGGTGGATGGAGTGATTGTGTCGCAGTGATGGGTTTGCAATGAAAGGTAGTTGTTATTGCAATGAATGGGATTGTTTTTTTGGAGGGTGTTGTTGATGGTGGGGGAGGGAAGGAAGAAGGAAACGATTGACTGATAAGAGCACCAATAAAGCGGACTGGAGGCGAGGTGGAGTAAGATTTTAATGCGTGTGGGTGCATCAGTTAAAGGTTAGATCAACAACTCTCAAAAAAAAGTCGATGACGTCACCGTTTTCTGCAAGACCAGTGTGTCCTGCTGTATCCAGCTTCAGTCGAGCATGGCGCCTCTGTCACAGCACAGGGCTATGCTCATTCTCTATATGTTCCCCCTATCCTCTCTCTGAATCCACCCTTATCTCCTTCACTGTTTGCACCGTCTACAAGCGTCACTATTGGTGTTTCCTCACCGGGTAAACCATCCCTTTTGTGACACCGACAGAAACGAAGGAACTGGGAACAAGGGACAAACAACAGCCGTACCGACCAGTATATATGGCAAATGCTGCCAAGGCCAAGACGGGGCTCGACAAGGAACAAAAGGATGTGCCAAGACCAAGATGGGGCTCGACAAGGAACAAAAGGATGTGCCAAGAACAAGAACAGGAAGGGGAACACTCACTAGTCCCCAGCAATGAGCCCAGAATGATAATGTATCCGGCCCAGGATGTCGCAAACGCGTCGTCATGGACTCCAATTTCCTTTTTTTTTTTCAACGGTCGGTCGTTTCTTTTCTGTCCGTGCTTAGTCTTCTTTCATCCTTCCTTCTTCTTCTTCCTTATTCTTCCTTATTCTTCCTTCCCTTCCTTTTCTCTCTCTCTCTTCAACTCTTCCTTTTTCTTCTTCTTCTCCTCCTCCTCCTTCTTCTCCCCCACACTCTCACTCGCTCCTCTGTCCTTCTTACCATTCACTTCCTTCCTCCTTCCCTTACCCCACCACCTCGTCGTAGCTTCCCCCTCCCTTCCACCCAATCTTGTCACACCTCCGACCCTTCCTTCAACTTACTTTTTGTCTGAAACGAGACCCTGCAGTCGCTAAACTTCAACCTTTCTGTCATCACACCCATCTCCATCACAAAAAGAAAGAATGGCGCCCACTGTGCCACCTAATCCACCCTCGGTTCCACCAGGACCAACCACAACTGAGGGTGTTGCTGCAATGATTCCCGTCGCCAACATCACCCTCGAAGACGCCCTGCTCGACAACCCCAACTTTCGTGCCAACATCAGACTCTTTGAGGGACAAGTCTTTTTCATTGAGAGCTGGCTGATTGCATTGGTACTTTTTCCCTCTTGCTTGGCCTTTTTTTTCCGAGACAAGCGATAAGCTATGGCTGGCTGGTTAGGCAGGCTGCGCCGAGACTTGCATTGTCTAACCATTGATTTGCACTGCCCTTCCTTCTCTCCTTCTCCCCGGACATTTCTGCCGTAGCAACGATCCGTCAATCTGTTCACCGAGGAGTGGAAACGTAAGGGGATGATTGACAGCAATACTTATCGCAGTACTGAATGAGCAATGGTGAAAGACAAGAAAGTACTTCTTGCATGGTACTGATCTGGTTCCCTATTATTATGCCTGCGCTCTTTCTCCTCTTCATTATTTCAATGGGTTGCCGGGGCTTCAATTGAACCCGCAATAGGTTTGAACGAAGTCACGTCGATCTTGAACAAACGCGCCGAGGTCCCCTTGCTGTCCCAGGGCATGCTCAGTAAGTCACTCAACCTTGGGCCATGACTAACCGGGTTGTGGAGGAAACAGACAAATAAAGGAAATTGAGATGCAGCCTTTTTTTGGGGGAAAGAAAAAAGAAGCATAGGCCAGGTCCAGCTGACGATCCGCACGACAGGACACACCCCTCTTTTTTACTTGTTATGCTTTTGTATCCAATTCTGTCAGTTGATTCCCTCCCCTCGGAGTTGGGAGAAGGAAGAAAAGCTTTGCCTTTTGTCTCAAATCATTCGTTTTTGCCACCAATGTGACTGATCATGGTTCCCTTTTTTGACTTATTTATTTTCTTTGGAAATTGCATTCATTAATGACTTTGTTACCTGCTGCTTGCTCATCACAGGTTCACAATACACAATTCCCGCCATGAAACTGGTCGGGGGTGCCTTCAGGACAACTCTCGCCCTCAAACATCAATACATCACAGAGGTCAACGACCAGGTCGTAAAACCACTCGACGACTTTCTCAAAACTGACCTCAAGGAGTTCAAGGAGGCCAAAAAGACATTTGACAAGGCTCTGGAAAAGTACGAGAGCACCCTCGCCAAATACAACGGCCAGAGCAGACAAAAGGAACCCAGTGCACTCAGAGAGGAAGCTTTCCAACTCTACGACACTCGGAAAGCATACATCCAGGCCGCCATGGCCTGTTCAATGCTCTGCATCAAGTTTCAGGACTCACTCGACCAACTTGTTCTCGGAACAGTAAGCTCATGCTTGCATATCTACCCTGTTCGGTTCCTTGAATTACTGGATCGTGTAATCTAAACGTCGTACTCCCTCTATGACAATAATAGTTTCTGGATCTGATCGCTACGCAACACGACTACTTTTCCGGGAATGCAGATCACTTTGGAAGCATGGCTCTGCAGGTTCTCCAATTGAAGACGTACATGAAGGGACACAAGGAAGCAAGCGCCGTTGCACTGCAAGAATTGGAGCAGAACAAGGAGCGTTATACGGCTGACGCGATGGAATACTGGAAACCAAGTCGGTCTCTCAAGTGCTACTCCAATGTCTCTCCACCAAAGTCGACCATTGGTCTTGCCACAATCGGACCCGCTCTTGCAGCCCAGATTGGAGGTCAAGTACCATTGAACACATTCATAAATCGACCAGCAACCATTTCTCAGTACTCAACTCAAGCTCCAACTCGACCATCCATCCCGACTCAGCTCACATTACCCAACATTCCGACTTTGTCATCAGGACAAACCAATAGCGGCTCATACCCAGCACTATCAGAGGACCAAGCCGGAACAGAAAGTGCACCCAATAGCTCTAGTCTGTCCCGAGCCAACAACACCTCTCTCAACTCTTTGCCGAACTCTGCCTCAGGAAACAGCATAGCGTCTTCCAACTCGCCTTCTCTCGCCAACTTCGCCAGCTATGACCTTGAGGAGGGGACCCCGACAACGAAACAAGGATACCTTAACATCCGCATTCCTCAGCCCAAGAACCGGGCACCTGTATGGCAACGCAAATACTTTTTCATCCAGGAAGGCGAGTTCGGATTCGAGAGTGTTGTCTCCAACCCAACTGTGGGCTCACAAGTCGTGCAGAGTGAACGAATTGCTGTTCTTCTCTGTGAGGTTCGCTACGGGACGTCTGCTAACTCACTGATGACATTAAGCGGAGGAGGAAACCCCTCGTCTGGTAGTCAAGGACTTGCCATGGTTCAGATGGAACGCCGCTTTTGCTTTGAAGTCGTATGTGCAACTCAGTAAGTTGCTTTGCAGTTTCACCTTGGAACAAAGCATTACGTTTCAAACTCAATGCTAACAGGGGTTAATTTGATGGCACATTTTAGATCGTATCTGTTGCAAGCTGAGACTGAGGACGATTTGATGAGCTGGGTCAACACGTTTGAGGCCGCCAAGAGGAACATGTTCCTTCAACAGAACTTGCCTCTCCCTCATGAGCCGGAGGAGCCATACTCGCCCATGATCCCTGACTCTGCTCAACCTCAGTTCTCCTTCTCAGGAGAGGACCTACTTGATGCGGCACGCGCAAAACTCAATAGCGAAACGGAGAACTCTAGACCGACAGGATCGTTGGGTCTCGGATGGGCGGCCAATGTACCGGGCGTCAGTTTGCTTCTTGGGTCAATCGGCAACAATGCCCCAGCGGCAGCAACAAAGCCTGGATCTGGAGCAGAGACATCTCGAAACGGTGCGGACAATGCTGACAAGAGCGCTGAACAGGCTGGAGATTCTTCTGAGGCCAAAGCTGGTACGGAGAGCTCAAAGCCAGAATCGCAGGCGTCCCTTTCGGTGAACACAACCGTTCCGACACTGATGTTGCCATCCAAAGACGGAGGACCACTCCCTCTTGTGCTGGATACCGAGCCACAGTCTATGATGCGCTCCCGATCTGGCACGGAGGTCACAGTCAACCCCGATCGCCCTGCCGGACACAGCCAACAACAGTCAGAGATTGAACGTTTGATGACCAGTGCACTCCACTTGGTCCCCAAAGCAACCCCTCTCGCCGTTTCAGAGTATGTACTCGGTTGTTTTTTCTAATTTAGAGGCGTCTTAGCAACGGATCAAGCACTAACCATCGCCGTTGTTTCGCCGTTGTTTCGCCGTTGATAGGATTCCCCATTACCCGATGGAGCTGGTTGTGCGGAACAGAGAGCTCCATTTGCGCTTCCATGGAACCAAGGTACACTCGAAGGAGTATGTGCTGCACTCTTGGACCAGTGGCTACCTCGATGATTCACGACCTGACAAGCCCATCATGATTTACGGCAGGATCTTCTTGACTCAATCCGGCATGTACTTTTATGCGCGTGGACTGAGCGTCGAGACCAAGAGGATGTATCGCTTCTCGACCATTCGCGGCATCGAGTGTGAACAAAGGGACATTTCGACAGAGTGGCGAATTGAGACTGTAGATGGCGTACAGCACGTGTTTTGTCAGTTCACTCTCACGGACACAGAGTATCAAGTGCTACATCTCATTTGGACCAACGTTTGCCAGTCCAAAGATCGCATGCCGGTGAAGGAACTTTTCAAGCGGACAATGCTGATCACCAACAAACCCAAGGGCAGCGCTGGATCGGGATCCTTGGCTGCGACAGAGTCTAACCACTTGAAGAACCGGGACGGCAAGATGACATACCCGTCAGAAGGCAATGGCGGTGTCATAGTAGAAACCCCCAAAGGTGCGACTTCCGGATTGGCTTCTCTCGACGGTGACTGGAAGGACGAGGAAGAAGGTATGGCCTCCAGTAATGTTCAACAGGCGGAGATTGTAGCTTGAAGAATAGCAACGGCGTACTCATCTTTTGTTTGCCTATTTCGATCCACATAGTGTTTCCATCGAACTTGCAAGTACCCAGCGGGCCTATTCCCTGCAACTGCCCTGGCCACCTAGAAAAGATTGAGCTAGATCAAAACTTTCCGATTTCAGCAAAGACATTGAACCGTTTGTTGTTTGGTGAGAACAGCCCGATCTGGAAAGAGTTCCACGAACGAAGGAACAACACGAGTAAGTAACTATGAGATTCCGATAGACCGTGCCATTTTACAGTCAGTGAAGGCTTCTAATATTAACACCTATTGGAAATTGTTACATTACTAGTCCAGAGCATTGGGGAATGGTCAGACGCTGGTGGTCACAAGGCAAGGACGGTCAAGTTTGTGATGGTGGTCAACAACCCACTGGTCAAACTCAACCAAACGGACTGCGTGGAGACTCATACCTGCGAAGTCGAGGAGGATCACCTTCGTTACTCTTACATCGTCAAGTCCAGTGTCCTGGCGATGCCCTACAGCGACGCGTTCACACCAGTGCTTCGGTACTGCATCACGTACGTTGGCAAGAACGAGTGCAAGCTGACCTGCTCTAGCGGCATTGAGTGGCACAAGAACCCGTTGGTGAAGGCCATGATCAGGGGAGCAATCATCAAGGGCACGGCAGAGACCATTCGGGACATCACCGAGATTATCCAGCTCCACCTGGAACAACGCAAGGGCAATGCAAGTGGCGCAGCTCCAGGATCGGCCAAGGACAGCGCCTCTGGTTCCCACTCAAGGAGCGATTCGGCCAAGATTATGATCTCTCTTCATGGCCCTGACAACGACGGCCCTAGCATTATTCATGATCCGCAGGATGAAGGCAACAACTCGGACTTTGGCGCCGAGAAATCCAAGGATGGTCGGAGTCCTGGTCTCAGGCGACACACTGTCAGCACAGGAGCAGGTTCAGGAGGCGTCATCTACTCGGGCTCTCGTGTGCAAGGTAATTGGCCCACTGGAGCACCACCATCATTTGTTCCAGTTGGATCAAAGGCCAGTCGAACCAGGCTCTTGGGCCGTCCTAGCCGAAGCTCACTGGTAGAGCAAGGTTCTCCAGGGGATTCTCAGACCAAACAGGACACATCCAGCACACCCTATGGACTCGTTGGCACGATTCAGCAGACGATACATGGGATTTTGCGGCCAAAGGACGACAAGGAGAGGCGGTTGATGTCGACAAGGCTCCTGTACTTTGTCTTGATCGTGTCGTCCTTGATCAACGTTTGGGCGGCTTACAACAGTCAAAAGATGCTGACTACGGCATGGCAAATGAAGGTTCATGGATCGTCAGGTCTGAGAGGACCGCTGAGAGGCTACTCGGAACCACTGAACCGTGTACATGGTCAGGATTGCACGGACAACTCGGATCAGCCCTGGAATGCCAGGAACATTCGTGTCGCGGCGCGAGCGGTGTTCTTGAAGGATTTGGAGGAGCAGATGCTTGGTGGTGGAGAGCTGGGAGGGTTTGACGATAGTCAGACGATTGACCAGCCAAGCTTTGAGATCTTCTTGGAAGTCAGAGACTTGTTCAGGACTTGGCCTCAACCCCCATTGGAGAGGTTTGCGGAACAAAACGACTCAGGAGAATCTTACCCGGCCTCGACAACATCAGTTTCACCTGCAGCAACGCCGCAACCAACAGGAGCTCCTTACCAGGACGCCTTTGATGAACGACGTGATGCGATGGAGAGGTACCCTTGGCTGCTGCCACAGCACCGTCGGTGGGCGACCAAGATTATTTTCCAGAGGGATCGAGTTGGGATTATGAGGCATGATCTGTTGGTCACGTTTGAAGTCCTCAAGCAGCTCGAGCGGAGGTTGTTAGAGACTGAGTATGTCAACTGGATCATGGACGAACGCACCCGGTGCCGTCTATGGGAGCGTAGGAGAAAACTGCAGAGTGCCGAGAAGGATGGAGCCTTCGACAAGGATCTAGAAAGTGAGGAGTCACTGTTGTCGCCGGAGGCGAAGAAGATGAAGAACGCGTTTTTGAGAGAGCTCGAGTCGGAAGAGTTGTTGGATGTCGAAAAGGTCAAGCAGCGCCTTGCTCACCTGGACGAGCAAGATAACGAGGAAGAGGATGAGAAGGAGACGTTGCGGAAACGACAGCTGTTGAAAGCGCAGGTGACGAACGAGTTTTGTGTCGGACTAGAGCGTCAGATCGAGCTGTTCATGCTCGACACCTCCTCCTCCTCCTCCTCGTCTTCTCCATTCAGCCGCGACTAGAAAATCAAACATTCTTTTTTATTTTTTTGCACAGCACAATAAAACCCTTGCTTTTACTCTTTTTGCTTACTTTCGTCGTTGGTACTAATACTATGTTCTTCGATAATTGAGACAAGTTGTACTCCTCGTCTCCTGAAAGAACTCCTTTTCGTAAAAAGCGCACAAGTGGTCCTTGACAGTAATATCATAAGGAGACAATCATTGCTCTGTTGATTTCCCCAGTGTTCTCAAAAAAAACCTGTTACTTGACTATCCCGACCTCCTCATCCCCCGTCATTTTTTTTCTCTTTCCATTTCATCCCTCCTCTCTCTTTCTTACGCCCAATAGGTAGCCAACTAATTCCTGAAGCGGCGTTGGGGCAATTGGGTTCCCTGTCTAGCGAGGAAAAGACTTTCTTTTATCTCGGGATGACCTCGAATTCAGGGATATTTTACATCTCCTAGATTTTATTTCTAGAGTTGTGAGGTAGGGAGGTAACGGTGTCGGTGGCCCCAACAACTGCCTAACCACTCAACTCAGGACCGTCCCATTCGTCAACGGCTCATGATAACCAAGGAGCGAGTGATATGCATGTATCCGCAAAGAGGGGGAGGCGGCGAACCTCGTTGTTTGAGAAACATGCACGATGTGCGGGAGAGAACGAGATATGTGAAAAGATATAACGATGCGAGTAACGCTTTACGAGGTAGCGTTACAAGAAGACTCGGCACCATTGGGCGTTTAATACAAGTGCATGCCTTCAAGTACATCTAGAGCGACAGTTGTGGCATGGAATGATACCCTTGCAGCGTACATCCCATGGCTTTATGCTTCTTACTCCACGCTTGCAGGCTGAAATGAACGGAAGCATTTTTTTTCCTTGTACCACAAAGCTAGTAAACGATTCTTTGCACAGCGCGATGAGACGCGTTTTAAGCACTGGGGAAGAGGAGGTGATGATAATTGTTGCTTGCTGTTGTTCCTGATTGTCAAACGGGCAATCCCCTGTTTGCTCATGATCCAGGAACGTATTCACTAAGAAAACAAGACAAAACAGCTTGCACATGAGATGAAAACCACAGAATCCCAGGGCACAAGATGTGGTTTTCTTATGCCACAAAGTATGTAAGAAGGTGGAGTTCTCGACATTCCTTTATGATGAACGGAGCATGAGTGGGACTGTAAGGATAGAGACGGAATGGAGCCACCAAAAGGTGGTACAAAGCTGTTCAATTGACCCATACAAACCCCCCCTCCCCCCCTTGGCATGATCCCACCTCCCTCACTTTCTCTCTCTCTATCTCGCTCTATCTCTCTCTTACTTTTTCGTAGTTGTCCTTCTCCTTTTTCTCTCTCTCTCGTCACCTATCTCTCTCTCTCTCTGTCTGTCTCTCTGTCTGTCTGGCCGCCCTCCTTGGACCCCCTTCTCCACTCTCCTCATTTTCCCTTATCCCTTCTCCTACTGCCCCCTTTCAACAATTCCATCCAGAGGGCACCCATCCCCTTCGGCTTTCTGTTTTCGCTCCCTCTCTCATTCTCTCTCCTACTGTTTGAAAAATGTGGACAACAAATCAGTGCAAACCTGTAGTCGCCGTCCGTCATTCAATGGGGTCACATCGGTGTTCGGTGTATGTATGTGCGACATGTGTACTGGCTGCCTGGTTCCTCTTCTCTCTCAAGACAAAAAACGACGACGACCCCATTCCTTGCCACCCGCTTCTGTTGTGCGTGATCACTTTTGAAATGGGTCCTTCCCTGCCCTTCACTCTTTCCTGACCCTCCGTAAAAAAAAGACGTAGTCCTGGATTTCTTTTTCTTTGTTTATTAGTTCGATGCATGCGTACTGTTCGAAAATAATATTTTTGGCTATCCTTCAAGGATGAATGGCATTGGACATACACATCCTCGCATGATCTTTTTGGTCGAGTGTGCAAAGGTGTTGTGCGGCACTTAAGCAAGCATAGGCTTGTCTGCATCTACAGCAATAAAGTAAAAGAAAGAGAATACATTAGCAGAACTGGCTGACAGGCAGGTAGAGGCAGAGACAGATACAGACACAGGCAAGCATGCGTCCATCCCGGCTCCGGCTTCTCTTCTCTCTCCCCTTACCTCTCTCTCTCTCTCCATCTCTCGTGTAGCTTTTCTCATGCACAACAACTCTGTTTAAATATATTTTCATTTTCCTTACCTCCTTTCTTTTCTCACTTTCTTTCCTGGCTTACCTTTCCATTCACCTCACCTCTTTCTCTCTCTCGTTTTTTTTTGTTCTCGCTTTCTTACCTCCATTGTCGCCTCTCTCTTTGTTTCCTTTCCACTCACCTTCACTCCGCTTCACTCCTCCAACCCCATCTCACCTCACACAACAAGGCATCCAGACTTACCACCCTTTAACCTTTTTTTTTTAAGCCACGCTTATTTTTCTCTTTCACTGTCTCCCTCCTACTTTCACTTACGACCTACCTATTATCCGGAAACTTACTGTCTTTGCCGTTGCCATTTTTCTTCTTCTCCTTCTTTCCTTTTCTCCTTCCTTTCTCTTTCTTTTTCCTTCTTCCGACCTCTGCTTCAGTGCTACTCCACTCCTCATACCTTTGACCTTCATCAACTCCCATTCACTCCTCATCCTTACATCCCGCTCCTTTGAAGTCTACCTCCTTCCAATCACATCTCCTTCCTCCCCCTCCTACCCTGCCTCTCTCGCCCGTCCCTCATATTTAATTACACTCCTCACCGCTCCAACCTCCTCGTACCGTCGCCACCCCTCCAACCCCCAAACAACCCAACGACCAACAAACCCCTCGCCAACAGTACCGAACCAAAAAAAAATGGACCCCGTCGTCAATTCAACAGAATTCTGCGACTGGCGAGTGCAAAGCCAAGGGAACTGTGAAGGCGTGACCTACGTCTCGTTCCTCTACACGACCCACATCATCTCGTCCTTCCTCTTCCTCTTCATCTCCGTCGGTATTCTCATCCACAACATCTGGTGGAAAGGTCAAAAGATCTGGGAGTTTTCCAGGAACGATCGCGCTTTCCGCCCTCGACCTACTGAAGGATTCGTCTTTTGGTGCACCGGATATTTCTTCTGTAAGCTTGCTTGTTTGGAGTGGAGGAGTAGGGTACAAGCTTAAACTGCGCTACTTTCAATTACCAGGGAAAAAAGGGGAGGTGGAAGGGGAGGAGGAGAGGACGTGTGTGCTTCATTAGTGTTGATGCAAAGAGAACATATGGGATCCCTGAGATAGGGGGCTAGATAGCAAGGAGGACTCTTGGGAGGGATCAAGTTTGATGACAGCAGGGGAGAAACGAGAGACACAGAGACACTTTGCACGTACTAATGAAACGCGTTTTTTCTCTCTCCATCACTTCCAACCCCTCCTTTGTAGTCCGTTGTGTGTTGTCTGTCTTGCTCCTGGCTGGTGTCAACGAGGGCAAACGAGGTCTCCTCGAGAATTTTGTAAGTTGGTGTCGACTATTGCCTCCCTGTAGTGATTTTGCATAGATGCTCTTAGTGAAATAGGAGCGAACAGTAGCGAGCCACTCATCGCCACGTCCCTATTTGAACAGTTGTGGTCTACACTGCACCCTTGAAACGCCCCTCTTTCTCTATCTCTCTCTATCAATCGCTCTCTCAACTCCAATGAGAATTAAGCATGCATAACTACAAGCGCCACCACACGATTAACCCTATCCATCTACTATCTACCACACCAATAGGCCGATTTGCCATGGGTATTTGTCTCGGGGGCAATGGGCTTCTACTTAGTCGGGATCATCTACGCCACGCCAGCATCCTTCTCGACTCACAACGGTTTCTCGTCTAAAAAGCGTCGCTCAAACGACCTCAACAACAACACTAACAACTACAACAACGCCCACGATCTACACAACTCGGGTCGGTTCTCGTCCATGATGGAACCCAAGCGGGTTTACCTGCCTTCACCCATGGTCTTGAATTTCACGCTGTTAGGATTGACGATTATCCCGTTGATCACGAACCAGATCTTGGCTTCGTTCGCTGGTGCGGCATTTGACCGTGATGAACTGGACCTGTATAATTCGTTTATTTGTGCGATGTATGGTGTTTGGGCCTTTGTTGCTGCTGTTATCTTTGTTCTTTACATCTTCTTTGGAAAGTAAGTAACACAAACGCGCGCTAGTCACTGAGTCTTGTTTTTTTTTTTCTGTAATGAGATGAAATGAGTCGCTAACAATCACTATGACTCTATCTTATTCATCTTCATCCAAAAAAAAAATTAGGCAACTGCTGACGATTATCTCGTCCAACATGGCATCGATCAACGACAACGTCGGCCGGGTCTCGTCACGGATCGGCGCCGACTCGGAGTACACCGACCGGGACGACAGCGAGCGGCAGCTAAACACCCTCAAATCGACCTACCAGCGGATGAAGGCGATTCTGATCCTGTGCGGGTCCTTGTCGGCGATCATGGGGTTGATGATGTTGTTCTTTGCTATCTTTCGCCGACAGATTCTGAATAACAATACGCCAAGCGAGATCTTTTCTATTATCTGGATTCATGGAGCAAGGTAAAATATTAACGTGATGACTATTGTCTTTTGCGTGCTTGCATGATGCGGTAAGGACAGAGGATCGGCAAATGGCAAAGAGATGTATGCACAAGGAAACTAACTGGATCGTTGCACGTTGAAATAATCTCTCATTTTGATGAAAATAGTGTTGCTCTGGGATGTTCGCTTATCTTTATCCTCTTCCGAAAGGCATAATCTCAGGAGACAGACAAAATGAACAAGAATAACAGAGAATACGACACAAAAGAAAATTAATAACGGCAACGACCACAACAACCACAGCAAAAAAAATAATAAGAAAAAAAACAAGGAGAGATGGAGGGAGTGAGAGATGTGGTGACTCCGTTGAACGACATTGGCTCCTTCCTGTTTGTCGCGGAGACAAGCCCCTTACATCTTTTTCTCGTCCTTCCTATCTCTCCGCTGTCTAATCTTTAGGTCAACAGAACATAATAACCATATAGTCCTCAATTTTTAATGTACCATATCCTGTAAACTATCCCTTTGCCTCTACGCCACCACGCGTCTTTTGTCGATGATAACTGGGAAGTGATCAATCTGCGCTATTGCTTCGCCCAGCTCTGTTCTGTGATCAAATCATCAAATCAATGAGACAGAAAAACAACGGTCCTTCAGAAAACCCAAAATTGTTCAACAGGGTCCATGCACGCCCTTTTGATTTCTCGGGACAACGGCAGATGCTCGTTTTTTTCGGTAAGCCATGGACTTTGTCATCGTCATCATTATAGTGCACACGTAAGCACCCAGGGGTACGCATTTTCCCAGAAAACTTCTTTAATACCCTGCCATTCTTTTCTCCATTCTTGATCTCTTCTTTCACCAACTCGCCCTCTGCTTTCTTTTCCCTTCTTTTACCACACCCATTATCAGACCATATCCTTTCTCTTTCTCGTCACAATGGCCAAAGAGATGACTCGATCAACATTCGAGCTGCACTACTTCTCCATCCATGCGCTTGGCGCAACGTCGAGGGCGATCCTGTCAATTGCAGGAGCAGACTGGAAAGATCGCATCCAGTCCTTCGAGGTAAAAAAAAAAGTTACATAAAGAGTGCCTAACCGTAAAAAAAAACACGGAGACGCGGCCTTGTCCGTTTGTCTAGAGAGTGTATCCAATCGGGGAATAACGAACGAGCGTTGATATGTTTGTTTATTATTAATGGTAGACATGGAAGACTGATAAAGAGTTGACACCTTTCGGATCCCTCCCTATCCTGACCGTCCACGACATTCATGGAAATGGCGAGGACGAGACGACGACGACGAAGAAGATCCCAGAGGCGGACGTGATCGAAAGATTTCTCTCAAAACGATTCGGATTCCTGGGTTCCACCACCGAAGAAGAACTCGAGATCTGTATCGCCTTGTCACAAACGATTACGATCCACAACGTCTGGGTCTTTCGTATCGTCCCTGCCTCTGCAATGGGTTCTGAAGTTCGGGAGAAGGTCCTAGGAACGTTTTTGGAGGTGACGCTCCGGAACTGGGTCGTGAACTGCGAGAAGCAATTGCGCGCCAACACCAACACCAACACCAACAAGGGGCCTTTCTTGGTCGGGGAGAAGATATCGCTGGCAGATATCAAGACCGCCGTGTTGATGGATATGTTCCTGGGTGTCCCGGAGGTAGAGACGTATCTGAACGAGCAAGTCGCGCCGGGGTTATGGAGGCTGAAGGAGGCGATTGATACGGCTCCTGGGTATAAGGAGTATCGAAGGTCGGATGCGTTTCGGGAGCAGGATGAGATGACGACCAAGATGGTTGTTCCTCAGTTGGAGGGGTTTGACCTCTCCAGATCTCACCTCTTTGCCTGAATGTAAAATAAATAGTGTGAAAGGTTAAGCGAGTAATTGGGCTGCGATGCGCAGCTGTGGTCCAGCGATTGTAAAAAGGAGGAACACGATTTTTCTGGAGGGAGTGGCGGTATGTATGCGAGATGCATGGTCGTACAGGATTCACGCGCTCACAAGGCCGAGGAGGAAAGTTAAAAAAAACGTGCTCTTGGATTCAAGACGCGGCTGGTCATGAGTGGACAATGGTATTTTTCTGATCGAAGAATGAGGCCAAGAAGGGATGGGAAGTGAGAGAGGGAAAGAGAAGGTTTTGCGTGTGCAATCAGATCCCAGGCTAAAAAGTAAAAGATGCGAGATCAAGAGCAACATCTCGACAGAAAAGGGAGTGTGGGAGTTTCGAGTATGAGTATTGTGAGAAAGGGGGAGCAACACAATACGACAAAAAGTAAACTTTCAATAATCAACAACAGTGGCAACCTTGTAAAAGGGCTCTCGACTTTGTTGTGATGTTGTGTATCTTTTGTCAACAACAGCAACAGCAACATCAACAAAGCAACAAATCCATTTGGAGCGATCCCTTGTGGCAACGTTCGCGTTCCTTCTTTTGTCCATCCCCCCAAGCTCACGCTTTATTTCTCCTGCATGGTTAAAAAATAGCACCATCAACAAAAGAAAGTGCTGAGCAAGTTGGATGAGATAAGAGGGTGTTCTTTCGGTCTCCCTTTTTTTTCTTATCTCTCGTGTTGGTTGGTGTCTCCCAATTGTTTGTATGTTCGTGCAACAATTGAATGTTTTATGTTTTTGCTCTTAAGCGTTATTTGTATATTCCACTGGGTCAACGATGGGCCGTCCGTTCCTTATCTCCATGTTACTCTTTTTTGATCCTACTCCTTTTCACACAAGCGCAAAAGAAAAAGAAAAAAGAGGATGGCCGAGTGCGGGGAAAAGGACAACCGAAGCAATAAGAAGGAAAAGAAACAAAGAGGGCAATGCACAAGGGTATGATGCAAAAAAAGAAATGGGATGCAAGGACATGCGCTGGTATTTTCTTATTGCGTGTTTGAGACCTTCAAGTATGCTTGTGATGGTGGTGAGCAGGTAAGCATTGGAGATGCAGGAGTAAGCAACAAGCATGAACAAAAAAGAAGAGGAAGGGTGAAGAGTGCCTACTTCTCCTCTGATAGCACAGTTTGACAAAGAGGAAGGGAAGGGAAATGGGATAGGGAACACAGGCATTTGTTGGTCACTTGTATCAAATCGTGTCACTGTCCGTCATTCACTGATAGCGTAGTCAAGTAATCAAGTAAGAGCTCCTGTCCGAGGGTTCGAAATAATCCACAGAAGAAAAAAAATAACCCGAGGCATCGTAAGATAAGATCTTGTTATTCTCTCGCTTCTCTTTCGCCCTTTTTTTTTCTCTCTTCTTTTATTTTCTTCTCTCTCTCAATTCCCCCACACTCACAGAAACAAAGACCTCCCTCAGCTAGACATACACTCATACCCATTTCATTCCATTCTACCTTGCATTCCCTTTCCCTCAGTCGCCATGGAATCCCCATTCCTCATTACTCCCTTCAGGGTCCCGGGCTCACCTATGCCCACCCTAACTCAGACTCAGTCAACTCCTCGGTCGCCGTTTATGCTGCCAGAGCTCGACCGCCTCATTGCCAGTCACCTTGACCGCCCCACCCTGGCCAGTGCCACACGCGTATCGAAGCAGTGGCACTCCATCTTTACCCCTTTTCTCTGGAAACGACTCTCCCTCCAACACCTCTCCGAAGACGATGACGATACCGACGAAGACTTTGGCTTCTATTCCACCTCCTCAAGATCCGGCAGTCCTCGGTCTTCTGGAATGCCCTCGCTGCCCTCCTCCTGCTCTTCGAATTGGTCCTCCCTGTCGACCTCGTCTCTTGCAGCAGTACCGTGTTCAATTGGGGTCATATGTGCATCCTCGCCGACTTTTGCTGCCTCCGGTACTGCTGATACTACTATCGGTCCAAGGCTCACGCTGGTCCAACATGCATTCCTCAACTCAAGCCGTAACAAGGCCCTCAAGGGCCTTCGGCACTTTGGCCCTCTGGTTCACGAGCTCACCGCGACAGGGATCACAGACCAAGAGATGGGCGTGATTAGTGTCTTGTGCACCAACCTCCGAGTCCTCGAGTTGATCGGCGGACGGTATTCGGCCGAGAATCTGACTGAACTCTTCCAGCGCCGTCAAGGGTCCATCCAGACTGTCCGGTTCCGGTCCTGTGTCCTCCTCAAGGACATCTTTCGCCCTATGGTCCACCTGTCAAACCTGCGCGAGTTTGAGTTGTACGGGTCCTTTGTCGGAAACACGATTACGTCCCCCTACTTTTTCGAGCGCGACTTGATCCCCATGCTCGGAGCATGCCCTCGCTTGCGGTCGATTCTGCTCGAAAAGGTGTATATTGTCGATCAGCAGATTGAGCATGGTGGGTGGGACACTGGAGGAAGATGGGGTGGTGGCGGAGGAGGAGGAGTGGCTTTGTCGTTATCTGCGACTGCAGGCGTACAAGGCAGCAATCACGCTGGTAGCATGAGCATGCCTGCATCATTGCTCACTGCCCAACAAGAGAGTGCCACTGCGACCACGACACCTTCCTTATCTCTGTCGCAATCGACCTCGACTTCGCTGCTGTCAGCCCAATTGAAATCCCCTGCCGCTAGCATCAACACCAACCCCCTCCGTTCGCCATCGTCGCTCCAATCGTTCACGCTAGACTGTGGCGAAATTCCTGAGTCGGTGATTATGACGATGTTGACCTACACTCCTACGGTCGACCAACTGGCCTTGAACTGGAGTCGTGAGCTGACCGACTTTTCCCTCTCAAGCCTCCAATACATCTGCCCCCACCTCACGCAGATCTCTCTCAGTCACACCTTGATGGTCACTCCTGAAGGATTTATGACCCTCTTCCGGAGCTACCCAAGTCTGGTCTCGATCGATATCGGCTACAACATCCTCTCGGATGCTGTGCTCGAGGAATTGGCACGGTCATGCCGATCGCTCCGCCAATTGAACATCAACTCTTGTCAGAATGTCACTGACCTTGGCGTCCAGGCCATCCTCTTTAACTGTGCGCGCCTCGCATCATTCAGTCTTCGATTCATTGCCGGACTATCTTGTCTCCTCTTTAACGACATTGTGACGACCGATGTGTCCATGGATTTGGTCTCTGGTTCACCCCCTACTAGCAAGTCGTTCTCATTTTCCTCTTCACCACCACCTTCACTCTCGTTCGTTTCTCGAACCCGTCTCCCATCTTTTCCTCGATCCTGGGCGTGTTGCGACACTCTGCAGACTCTTCACCTGCCTGATCTCGTCTCTCCCAACAAAACTATCCTTGCCAAGTATCACCATCAGCAGACTCTACTCGGCCATCGTCTCGACAGTGATCCACTTCAGCCTCTTCGAAGCGACGAGATGATCCAATCACGTCTCCAACAACTCGACAAGGTCAAGCATCTTACTATCGGCGGCCACAGCCTCGATCTGACTGTTGTCCTCGATGGGCTTCACCGACCCCATGAACTCGAGAGTCTTCGGATCACAAAGCTGAAGAGGACAATGACCATGCAAGATGCTCATTGGCTTGTTGATATTGCCGCGCCTAATCTGCAAAAACTATTTATCCCCATGTTTGGCAATCGCTCTGTTACCGAGTGGATCGAGGCCCGACGACCTGGTCTCTTGGCACACGAGAAGTAGTGTTGTTTCTTTTCATGTTTCTTTTTTCGTTGGTAGTAAATAAAAAAAAGATACGCATTCCAGTTGCTTGCTGCTTTTGCTATGTTTTGTTGTTGCACAAGAGCAAAAAAAATAATAAGATTCGTTTAGGGTATTTATTGATGATCACAGGCATGGTAGGTACACGCACGATGTACTATGCGGGTATATGATTCTAACAAAAAAAAATGTTGGAAAGGAGAAATAAGTTTTGATCAAACGCGATCAAGATAATATGACATTGGATGTCAGAATAACTAATATTTTGATCCATCAACAATCACCTTATCAGTCTCACCCCACCATCATTTTGATGGCTGAAAAAAAAGTATTGACGCGAACAACAAAAAGTAGGTGGGTCTCTGCGTTAGTGGGTGAGCAAAAAAAGGATACGCTGTATGCGAAGAGGTGCTCCGTAGGTAGAAAGCGTGAACCAAAACCCAACGCGACGTGACAATGCCAAAAGGATCGTCTTCAAAAGAGAAAAAATAAGATGCAAAAGAGAATGCGACCTGTGTGGATTGAACACACGACCTTCAGATCTTCAGTCTGACGCTCTCCCAACTGAGCTAAGGTCGCTGATGATATGTCGTGAATTGCCACCCCTATATTCACCACTTTCCCTTTTTTCTTCTTTCCCACTACTTTCCTTCCTTTCCCTTCTTTTTTGCTCTCTTTGTTTGCGTTTTCCCTTTTACCCGCAAACGCGACTCCTACCTCTTTTACACTTTCGTTTACACCTTTCCCCTTTGTTGATGACAACTATCGTCGCCCCGCTCGCTCTCAACACCCAGTGACACAAGGAGCCATCGCCCCGAGTCACTTTTATTATTTCCTCTTCTTGCCTTTTATGTTGTTCATCCCTTTGACAAAGACCCTCTTTGTCAAAGGCCCTTTCTTTGTTGTTGATGGCCCCTTCCTACTTCCTTTCGTTGTTCATCAAGTTGTTAACTCTTACACCAGTTAGTAGTAGCTCCCCCGGGCCATCTCTTTTTTTACGTCTTCATCTTATTCTCTTTCATTCAGTGACCCCACAAGTAGTAGTTTAGCGACCTTAGTCAGATAGTATAAAAGGACACCTGGAATGGATGATTGAACAGTATCTTCCCCCCACTGTTAATCATACCATTCTAGGTAAGTTCCTCTCCCCCTCCCCTGTCAACGGCTGTTCTCGTTGTCCGAACAGCCACTAAATAAAGATCTTCCCCCCACTGTTAATCATACCATTCTAGGTTGAGAACCTCGAACCCGTTGTCCCCTTTTTGCGCCGAAGATCCGCATTCATTCCCCTGTCGTCCCTGAGCGTGATCTAGTTGAGATCACTTCCTCTTCCTCTTCCTCTTCCCCCACTTCTTTGCCAGTCTAGTTGAGACTGCGTGGTATCTCCTGCAGACGTTGCTCGAGGCCCCCACAAATTGGTAGCAAAGGCACCTTCATTCCACTACGTTTCTCTTTCTTTCCCGCTCTCCACAATTATTAGCCCCACATCCATACTTTATTTTACTTTAGCTTTGCTCTCTTTCTTTTTTTCTTTTGCTCTTACTACAAGCCTACACCCTCTATTCATTTTTTTTACCTCTCCTAAATCACGAAAAACCCTATTCCTCCGGATCAACTTTATTTTACCTTTTTCCCCTCCCTCTCATTTTTTCTTTTCCCTTCTCTACCCGTTACGTTTTCCCACCATGGTCGATGAAGTTATCCCAGTGGCCAGCTCTCTTCGAAGGACCACCCTCCCGTCCGATACCGAGACGTTCGACTTCAGTCAGAACGACCCTTACACGGCCAAGACATGGCTAAAGCAGATCGAGATGACTGCCAAGCTGTGTAAGTTGCCCGACACTGACTGGCCGACAGCATCTATCCTCAAGCTCCGAGGTGTTGCCCAAGTCTGGGGACAGAACTTGGACGAGGCCCACCCTGAACTCACCTGGACCGAGTTCAAGGCCGCCTTCAGTCGCCAGTTTGGCACTGACGAGCTGGAGTCTACACATCGCAACAACCTTGCAGCCGTCGTCTGGGATAGGAACGATACACCGAATTCGTACTTTCAGCGTTACGAGTTCGCTGCTGCCCCCATCGCCTCCAAGCTGACTGATGGTGAGAAGATACACCAGTTTAAGTCACAAGGTCCTCTTTTCCTGTCGCGTTACCTGATCGAGAGACAAGTCAAGACGTGGGATGACGTTAAAACCGCTTGCGAAATTAAATCGCAGATGGCTCAACAGATGGGCATCACAACCCAGTCGTCCTTGACGCGCCAGAGAGGCCGTCCCAATCCTCCCATGATTGCGCCCACGTACAACCCTAACCGAGCACCAAGAAACAACCCTGCTCCTTTTGCCCCCGCCCCCCGCAACTCAATCTCAGGCAACACCAATACTGGTTTCTTTACCAACCGCCGGCAGAGTGCTGTGCACCCGTTTTCGAGACCAAACGGCCCCCCGCAAGTGAGCTTCCGCCGCGACAGCAACGCTGGCCGTCGCGACTCTGGTCCCACCCCTATGGAGGTTGACACTATCTCCTGCTTCAATTGCCGTGGCGATCACAAGGCCGCTGATTGCAAGAGGCCAACAATCTGCCACGAGTGCGGACAAGCCGGTCACTACAGAGCCGACTGCCCTATGAGAGGTTCATCTCACTCGTCGGTACCCCAGAACTACCGTCGTCACCACAATGGCCGCCAACCAACCGCCGCCCACATGACCGTCGTCGAGGCTCACGAGTTTGACCCTCACGCCTTCCCCCTTGTCGTTGTTCCGCTTAATTGCAACAATGCTGCCGGAACTCAGTTCGAAGCCCTTGTAGATAATGGCGCGAACGTTAATGTCGTCTCAGAGGAGGCACTTAAAAGAATTCGTCTGCTGGACCCCACCGCTGTTGAAAGCGAGGAGCGGGTCAGCCAACCACTGCCGCTACGTCTTGCGCTCGGGGAGAGCAAAGACAGCAGTGCCCTCGGACAAGTTGTCGTCCGAATTACCGTTGGAACTATGGCCCATTCCATCCGAGCTACCATCGTCCGCAAGTTGGCGCGCGATTTCTTCCTCGGTATTCCATGGATGGCCAAGTTTAAGCCCCACATGGACTGGGAGCAATACACTTTATCCTGGGCCTACGAAGGTCAGGACTTTGAGGTCAAGGCTATGTCGAAGCCTTCGCCACAACTACTCGCCGAGCTGGAAGAGCCCCGCTTAGGCACCGTGCACGATGATGTGCAGAAGTTTATCAAGACCGTCGAGGCGAAAGACACGATCGACGCAGGAGTGGTTTGGGTAATGCAAACGGCAGTACCAGACACTCAATCCGAGCCCGTCCAAGTTGAGGACCCTATCGCTCCCCTGACCGTTGAGCAACGGCAACAAGTTGATGCCCTGGTCGAAGAGTATGCCAACGACGTGTTTGCACCTTTGACCGATCTCCCCATTCCACGTCCTGGTTTTGACCACGAGATCCCTACTGGAGACGCAGCGCCTGTGGCCAAGAAGGCCTACAAGATGTCGCCGCTGGAACTCCGCGTTCTGCGAGAGCAGTTGGATGAACTGCTCGAGCTTGGATATATACAGCCGTCCACGTCACCCTGGGCCGCCCCGGTATTATTTGTCAAGAAGAAGGACGGTTCTCTAAGACTGTGCATTGACTACCGAGGGCTTAACGCTATCACCACCAAGAACAAGTACCCGCTACCCCTTCTAGACGAGTTTTTTGATCGTTTTCAAGGCGCCAAATATTTCAGCAAGATGGATCTACAGCAAGGTTACCATCAGCTCCGGATCGCCGAACCTGTGCAACATATTAGGTTTATCATTGCTCTCTAGTTAGTCATTCCTTGTCACTCTCTATCATCTCTGACTCACTATGACACTACACCTAGAAACCTAGTTGGCGACTTTGTATATATATTTAGTTGTACCATAGTAATAACATCAATCATCACTGCTTCAACTCTCGTCCCCGTTCTATACTTCTCTGTCCCAGTCTTCGCCTGTTGCATGGTAGCAAAGGTTCCCTCGTTCCACTGACCTCTTGATTTTTCCCTCCTCGTTTTCACTGCCCGCGTTTTACTTTAATTTTCCCTCGTCCCAGCTCTCTCTGCACACCAGCCCTGAATTTCATTCCCTGCCCCTATTTTCCTTCGTACCCTCTTACACTCTGGACATTTTTGACCTCTCCGCACTTCTCTCTGCACTACCAGTCATGGTTACCCCTGCCCGCCTTAACCCCCCTCCTGTCTTTACAGGCGCCCGCGACGGTTTCTCTGCCTTGGCCTGGCTCGTTGCGGTTAACCGCTACTTCAACCTTGCTAAGATAAGTGAGACTGAACGAACACCCCACGCTCTCTCGTACTTGGGCACGCCTGGCCCTGCCCGATGGTTTGATGGATGTGGGCTCCCTGATACTTGCAACTTCGAGACCGAGTTTACTCCTGCTTTTAAGCTAGAGTACATTCCCAACAACTTTGCGGGCTCCTGTCGACGACACCTCACCAATCTTCGCATGACCACCAACTTTTCGACCTACTTATCTACATTCAAGGAACTTTTGGGCGCCCTTCTTGGTTATGCCTCCACCGACGCTGCCAAGACCACGGTCAACGAGTTCGCCCAAACATCCTTTATCGACAACTGCCCCTTGGTTCTTCAACAGATGATCGAAGGACACATTATTCAAAACCCCAATATCACCCTCATTCAGATCTTTCAATACGCCCAAGAGATGGACCGCATTTACTCCTTCAAACCCGACACCGGCCCCAAGACCAACTCGCTCGCCATCGCCTCCGCCCCCATCATTTCTTCCTTCACCTCTTCCTCCGCTCTCTCTCAAGCCACCCCCATGGAAATCGACAACATCCAGATCGCCCTCAACAATATCACCCAACGATTTAATCGCCTAGAGAGAAACATGGGTCATAACAATAACTACAACCGCAACAACAATAACAACAACGGCCCCCGAAACAACAACAACGGTAATCCCCCTTCCCTGACCCCTCAGGAACGCGAATGGTGTAAAAACAACAATGCTTGCCGTCGCTGTCGCCAACCTGGACATTATGCAAAGGAGTGCCCCATCTACGGCGACAACAACAATACCAACCGTGGCAACAACAACAACCGCCAAGGACGATGGGTTTATCAAGTAGCCGTGGGTGATTCCCCCGAGTCGGGAAAAGCCTCCGACGATCAGGCTTAGTCCAGGACTTGATCGTCGACGTTCCCTCCCTTTCTCCTCTGGACAAAGGGAGTGTTTCCTTACCAGAGTTAAGTTACAGTTCCAAGAATAAAAATTCTGCTATCAAAAACACTCCCCCCTCTGTATCCATTATTCGCACTACCACATCCGCACCTCGTAGCCTACACAAACTCTCCTTCTCTCCTCCTCCACTCTCCCTTTTTCCCTCATCCATCCCTGCCTCGCCTCGTACTCCCTCCTCAATTGCCATCGACTCGACCACCACTGCCCCCAACACTCACTCCACCACGGTACCCTTTGACGATGAGTTACAACTCACCGACGACGTATCTGATACCTCGCCTGTTGGTCTTAGCCCATCAGAAGAAGTGGACCTGGACCCACTCTCCTCTCCTGCTGCTTTAGACCAACCCATGTCCAAGCGCAGGACCAAACGCTTGCGACACAAATCCGTCCGTCTGCACGCTTTCACGGCTGAGAAAGCCTCCCGTACACTCTTGTCGTTTATTGGTAATGTGGCTGGTGCCCCTGCGCGTATTTTAATCGATTGCGGTGCGGAAGGGAACGTCATCAGTTCTTCTTTTTGCAAACAACACTCCCTCACTCGCACTCCTGGCCCCTCCATCCCCATCATCCTTCCAAACGGTTCCTCTTCCATTTCATCATCCACCTCCACCTTTACCATCGACCGCGACCACTACTCCGACAAACTGGAAGCACTCATTTACCCCCTCTCCAACTACGACCTCATCCTTGGAAAACCCTGGCTAACGACCATCAACCCTTTCATCAACTGGCGAAACAACGACCTTCACTTCACCCACAATGGACACACTGTTCTCTGGCGCTGTCGTGGTGCCAACGCCAACTCCATCTCCGCTCGCACACAAGGGAAACTCCTCTCTCACCTTCACTTTCACTCCCTTGCTACCCAACCTGGAAACGCTGTCTACCTCGCCCTCGTCAACATCGCTAAAAAGACCAACGACAACAACAGTAATGACAACAAACCGACCTCCCCTCCACTCTCACCCGACATTCACAACATCGTCCACAACGAGTTCCCCGACGTTTTCCCTTCCTCCCTCCCCTCTGGCCTTCCCCCTGACAGAGGCGATGCAATGAAGATCGAAACTGATCCGAGCGCTGATCCCCCCTTTCGCCCTGTTATACGTCTCTCGATTGCTGAATTGGATGAACTAAGGAAGCAACTCGACGACCTACTTGGCAAAGGCTTTATCAAACCCTCTACCTCCCCTTATGGTGCCCCTGTATTGTTTGTGAAAAAGAAGGATGGTTCCTTGCGTATGTGTGTTGATTACAGAGGGTTAAACCGGATTACAAAAAAGAACAGACACCCCCTTCCCCGCATTGATGAACTTATCGACCGTTTCCGCGGGGCACGCTACTTTACCAAACTTGACCTCCTCTCCGGTTACCATCAGCAACGTATAGCAGAAGAGGACACACACAAGACAGCCTTCCGTTGCCGCTACGGCCATTTCGAATTTAATGTGGTCCCTTTCGGGTTAACGAATGCACCGGCGTCCTTCTCCAATATGATGCTACGAGTATTAGACCCTGTTCTCGACAAGTGGGTTGTTGTTTACCTCGACGACATTCTTATCTACTCGCGCACCGAGGCCGAACATCTACAACATCTCCGATCCGTCCTCACGCTCCTCCGCAAGTACGGTCTCTACGCCAAGTTGAGCAAGTGCTCCTTTATGCAGAAAGAGACCGAGTTCCTCGGCCACGTCATCTCCAAGGACGGTATCCATACGAGCGGCGGTCTCGTTCGTGCCATCCGTGAATGGCCCCGTCCCCAGAAGCAGAAAGATGTTCAGCAGTTTGTTGGTCTTGCACAGTTCTATCATCAGTACATCGCTAACTTTGCCTCGATCGCCCTACCGTTGACCGCTCTCTTAGGTGAAGGCGTTCCTTTCTCTTGGTCTCAGGAGCAGGAAGTAGCGTTTACGACTCTGAAGGAGGCCATCAGTAAAGCACCTGTTCTACGTATCTTCGACCCCGACCTTCTAACAACCGTCGAAACCGATGCCTCCGGCTTTGCTCTCGGTGCCGTTCTCTTTCAGACCGATGAGCATGGCGAGTCGCGCCCCGTCGCCTTCACCTCCCGCAAGCTGAACTCTGCCGAACGCAACTACCCAACACACGAACAGGAACTGTTGGCTGTTGTACATGCATTGAAGACATGGCGCTACTATCTGGACGGATCCCACTTCATCGTATACACCGACCATGCCACCCTCCAACACTTCCCCACTCAACCCAAACTCACCCGCCGTCAGGCCCGCTGGATGGAACTGTTGCAGGAATACAACTTCACCTTCAAGTACAAGAAAGGAGCCGACAACATTGTCCCAGATGCCCTGTCTCGCCGACCGGACCATAGAGAGATTAACACACTCTCAGTACAGCTCGACCCCAGGCTCCGGCAGCGCCTGATGGATGGTTACAAAGAGGATCACCGCCTCAAACCGATCTATGAAAGCTGCCTCCAGGGAAGTCCACCGTCTAATTACTCTCTTGTTGATGGTGTTCTTTGCATTCAACGTAATGATCTTTTACTTGTTTGTATCCCCTCGAACTCTGACCTTCGGCTTTCTCTTCTTCACGATGCACACGACTCCGCTATAGCTGGTCACTTCGGTTTCGAGAAGACGTACGGTCATCTCCACTCGCGGTTCTTCTGGCCATCTATGGCGAAGGACACCCGGCTGTATGTGCAGACCTGTGAGTCGTGCCAAAGGACTAAGCCCAGCAACCAACCACCTGCTGGCCTCCTCCAGCCCCTACCCATTCCCGATCGACCCTGGCAAACGGTGACAATGGACTTTGTCGGCCCCCTACCCAAGACCCCACGCGGCTTTGACTCCATTACGGTCTTTGTTGACAAACTCACAAAGCAAGTGCACTTTGCCCCCTGCCACACCACCGACTCCGCCTCGCAAGTTGCACGCATTTTTTTCGACCATGTTTTCCGCTTGCACGGCATGCCAACCACCATTGTCTCCGACCGCGATACCAAGTTCACGAGCCGCTTTTGGAAAGAATTGAGCCGTCTGATGGACGTCCACCTTGCCATGTCGACTGCCTTCCACCCTCAGACCGATGGCCAGACCGAGCGTGCCAACCGCACCCTTATCACCATGCTCCGTAACTTTGTCGACCAACGGCAGTCTAACTGGGACCTCTTACTTTCCGCCGCCGAATTTGCCACGAACAACGCCACCAATGCCTCCACTGGAGTCTCCCCGTTCTTCTTGAACTCCGGAGCCCATCCCAACATGCCCATGTCATTGTTGACCCCTACTCCCGGCCCCAACCCATCGGTTAACGAGTTCGTGCAATCTCGAAGCGAAGCCCTCACCCTCGCTAAGGAGTCCCTTGCTGCCGCCCAAGAACGTCAAGCAGCCAACGCCGACATCCATCGGCGAGAGCATGATTTCAAGGTTGGTGACCACGTTCTCCTTAACCTTGAGAATATCACCTTACCCTCGGACCGCACCCGCACGTCGCAGAAACTCTTGGCTCGCTTTGCCGGCCCCCACACCATTGTTGAACAGCTGTCCCCGGTCTCCTTCCGCCTTGATCTTCCACCGTCCATGAAGATTCACCCCGTCTTCCACGTCGACCGATTCCGACGCTACCAACCATCACCTGCGACGCTAGGACCAAGAACACCAGCACGGCCACCACCGGTTATCGTTGAAGACGAGGAAGAGTATGAGGTCGAGGCCATTGCAGATCATAGGAAGGTTAACAACAACATGGAGTACCTTCTACAATGGCAAGGATACCCGCGCGAGGACTGGACATGGGAACCAGAGAGTGAACTGGCACACTGTAAGGACATCCTCAACAAGTACAAGCGCGACCATGGCCTTAGGACTTAGCGGATTTTTTTTTAAGAGGGGAAGGTGCAACATATTAGGTTTATCATTGCTCTCTAGTTAGTCATTCCTTGTCACTCTCTATCATCTCTGACTCACTATGACACTACACCTAGAAACCTAGTTGGCGACTTTGTATATATATTTAGTTGTACCATAGTAATAACATCAATCATCACTGCTTCAACTCTCGTCCCCGTTCTATACTTCTCTGTCCCAGTCTTCGCCTGTTGCAACCTGACATCCCCAAGACAGCGTTCTCCACTCGATACGGCCATTTCGAGTACCGCGTCATGTCCTTTGGTTTAACCAACGCCTCGGCCTCTTTTCAAGGCCTCATGAACGACATCTTCCGCGATCACCTGGACAAGTACATCGTCGTATTTCTCGATGACATTCTCGTCTTCTCCAAGACTTTTGAAGACCACCTCGAGCACATCCGTATTGCCCTCGACCTCCTTCGACAGCATAAGCTGCACGCCAAGAGGAGCAAGTGCGAGTTCGGCACTTCCTCCATTACCTTTGTTGGTCATGTTATATCCAGTCAAGGCATCCAAGTCGACCCTGCCAAGACCAAGGCCCTCGACAACTGGCCGATACCCAAGAACGTCCAGCAGCTGAGATCGTTTATTGGCTTCATCAACTACTACCGCCGCTTTGTGTATCACTTGGTCCAAGTCGCCGGTCCCCTCTTCAAGCTATTAAAAGATGGACCCGACCACAACAAGTTTAAGACTCGACCGCTTGCCTCGTGGGGCCCAGTCGAGCAAGCCGCCTTCGATGGAGTCCGTCTCGTATTGACGACCCCCCCGACCTTACTTTGCGGAGATCCAGATAAGCCATACATCATGGAGACTGATGCATCTGACGACGCAACCGGTGGAGTGCTGTATCAAGAAGTAAACGGCAAGAGACACCCAGTCGCCTACGAGTCCCGCAAGCTTAAAGCTGCTGAACGAAACTATCCGGTCCACGAGAGAGAGATGTTGGCGATCGTGTCGCATATTTGCCTGTCTCGGGGGTGTCAGCTAATGTAATTAGGCTAGAGACAGTAATTTAGTCATATGACCAGACACCGACATAAATGGAGGTGTCTGGGCTGTTAACAAAGATCCCTCTCTTGTCTTATCAAGTCGATTGTGCGTGACTAGCGTAAAAATTTTCATTTTTTTTGATAAATACAACACGGATCGGGATCAGAATCCGTCCAACGATTGACAGGATCCATCCACTCATTTATTTATTCATTCAACCCATTACGAGGAACACTCCATCAATCTACAGGAGCGATTCAGGACGTAACGGGAGCATTTACGGATCATTACAGAACAGGACCTTTACTGTCAGGATTTTTCTCTATTTTCAGGATAATCCAACAAGGACAGGATCCTTTTCTTTTATTTGTGGTCATTTCGTGCGTGCATCTGGTCACTAGTGACAAGGTTACAGCAGAGACTGATCATTAATACGAAGTGTAACAGGCGGTTACTTTCGTTGTTATTATTTGGTTACTATGCTACCTTTTTGTGTTGGAGCTTTCAAGTGCGATCATACATCTGTGTGGTCATTTGAGGTCTTCATATAACACGGTAGCAGAGATTCATTAGAAAACTCACCGTTAGTTTTGATCAAGGACATTCTTGTTCAAATAAACGCGGGATTCGTCTTTGTTGGCATTTAGGTGTGCCCTCATCCGAATTCATTTGCATCAGAAAACTTTTAGTTTTTTTCTGGGTGTTGTTTTTTATTTTTATTTTGAATCAAGTGGATCACTGAGCAAAAAAGTACTGGAAGTTGACGTTAGTAGTAACAGTATTATTTTTTCTGGGGTGCAGTCTGGTTGATCATCAGTTTTCAAAAGCTCATTTCGTTTTCTGTTTATTCTGCTTGTCTGTTTGTTTTCTTTTCCTTTAATTGGGTCATAGAGAATGGCAGCGAATACGGCAAAGAAGAACGAGGACGTTGGCAATAAGGTTGTTGGTGCGTTAGATGCACTTACCTTGACGTCGGGACGAGATGAGGGAGCAGGCATGGACGTTGATGTTGACATGCAGGAGACTGTTGGCTCTGACTTTATGGATGCCCATGCAGCCAGAGGAAAGATGAAGGAGTATTCGATGCAACTGGCGACGTTGACGAGACAGAAGATGCAGTTAGCCGCGCGCATCCAAGGGTTGAGCCAAGAGGAGGGCGACCAGGAGCGACCAAAGTTGGCGGAACTAACACGTCAGATCGCTGAGGCCAAGACCGCGATGAACGAGTGGAATGTCATGCTGGATGACCTAGAGAGTGCTGAGAGGTCCATGGGGAGGACGGCATTCTCTAGTGTTGTGACCAGAGAGGAGAATGAGGAGTTGGGGGTTAAGAAGGGTGGAAAGATTGACGAGATCAAGTTGTCGAATGAGTTTCCGCGTTACCATCGGTTGGTCGAGGCTCATCTGCTTCCTGTTCTTGACATCAAGATCCACGGTCCCTTGATTACCAACGTCCGAGAGTTCCTGTACGAATTCCATAGAATAGGAGTAACAAAGTTCACGACGGGCGGGTTCGATGAGAGATGTTCAAGGTTGTTGTGCTTGGCGAATATGGATCGCAAAGCGTCTGATGCCATGAATGCAGTCTTGAGTCGTGACCCTGAAGGAAAGTGGCCGTGGGCGAGATGCGAGAAAGTGTTTGTGGAGAGTGCTATGACGCAGACTGAGAGAACAGATGAGGTTGAGAAGGTGATCAAGATGGGGTTAGAACGAGGTGAATCGTACAAGCAGTACTACCATCGGATGAAGAGGTTGATGGATGTGTACCAAGTCAAGGACTTACCCAAGTTCGCTGATTTGTTATTCTTGCTGCAGAGAGCGGTCGACCCGAGCGTTCTTACGATGATCTTGTTACAGAAGCGCATTGCGGTCCTTGAGGGGATGCTGGGTGTGGCACCTGATGAAACAACCTTCGAGTCTTATATGGACAGTTTGCAGCATATGCAGGGACCCGCAGACAGTGATGAGTGGGCACCGGTTATTTTGGAGAGGAGACGATTGACCGGGGCTGCAGATAACGAAGCAGCGAGGCAGGCCCAGAGTTTAAAGGATAAGCTCATCAACCAGCAGAAGAGGGCAGCGGCAGCAGCAACGCTTGCGACGACAAGTGGAACGCGTGTCGGGGGGACTACTGGTGGTAGCATCAACCAAGTTCCTACAGCGGGTGACAGTTCGGTCCAGAAGGGGAATGCTGGATTCGGCGGTCAACGTGGCGCCTTCGGTAATGGTAGTGGTTCTGGTGCGCCTAGAGGTCGAGGAGGTAGTCATGGTCGTGGAGGTTACAAGAGGAACTTCAACCGTGGACACCATCCTTATCCTGGCAGAGGAAACAGCAATGGTAAGCTAAACCACACTGTTGAGTATGATGATGCATCTGAAGAAAAAGTTGAAGTAGATGGTGGTGAGATGTCTGTTGTCGACCAAGATGTCGTTGAGATGAGTAACGAAAATGGTGACGTCACCGAAGTCGAACATGACCGCATGACTAACGACGCGTCTTTCATTCTGCATTCCAAACAGGTGGAAACAAGCAGTGAGATGCAACAAACTGATGTACATGAACTGGAGGAGCAGTCGCACAGTTTAACAGAAGTAGTCATAGTGAATGAAACAACAACTGACGAGAAGAATGTCAGTGACATCAACCCACGGAGTGAAACAGTGAAGAAGAGAAAGAAGAAAAAGAAGAATGCAAAGGGTATTGCGAAAATCGAATTGAAGAGCAAACTGCGTGGTGAATCCGGTTTGGGTATGAGAGTTCATGTAGGTCCATTGCCGATGCATCCTCTCGACGGGGGGGAAGGTAGCGGTGATGCTAAAGTGGCTGTCGACCAAGCAAAGGTGAAGTATGGAGCTATGGGCATTGTTAAAGAAGGAAGAGATAATGCACCGGCCGAGTACAACATCGAGGATGTAGTAGACGACGAGTACCTAAGGGCCTTCGAAAGATTTTCAATTAGTGATAACCCAGTGTCAGACGCATGTGATGGTTACCCATTATTCTCCTTTGGAGAGAAGGACTTTGAGTTAGTACACAAGCACTATGGTTCAAGTAAACGAAAACATCAGCCGGATAATCGACTGTTTGTTCCTGTTTATCTTAATCAAGAGCGACATCTTGCACTCATTGATACTGGTGCCACACATTCATTTATTAGTGCAGCTGTAGTCAAAAAGTATTCTATTCCGGTTAAACCAATGGAAGGATACATTGAATTAGCTGACTCGTCTGTCATTAAACGCGTTGGAGAAACGGAAAACGTAGAGATTGTCTGTGGACAGAATGTGCTTAGCGCGCCATATGAGGTTATTGAACAGAGTCATGCAGTTACCATTGGCATGGATCTCTTTCACCGCTATGGATTCAATATCGTTGGACTACCCGATGTAGATGAGTCGTCTGGACGGATGCCAGCGCCAGTTGAAGACGAAAAGCCCACGCTGATACCTCTCACGATTCCAGAACGAGAAAAGACGCAGGAATTTATTGCGGAAAAGGACGCGTTCATGAAGAGTATAGAAGAGTCGCTGAGGTTAAACGCCAAGATTCCAAATACAAGTCATTGTACTATACCTGAAATGAAGGTGTATTTGCCAGTCCCTGATGACGTTATCCTCTACCGCAGACCTAAAGTATTTGCTGCATCGCAAATGCCGGTTCTTGATGAAGCAATCCAGAATTGGCTGAAGGATGATGTAATTACATTAGCACCTGCAGGTAATGCACACAACAACACATTAACGCTAGCGGCTAAGAAAGATGCTAACGGAAACAAGACTCTCTACCGAGTGTGCTTGGATCCGCGGCCCTTAAACGCGCACCTACCCGATGATAATTTTCCGGTACCACTTATATCAGACATCATGCAATTTGCTGGAGGCAATGCAGTGTTCTCGACTGTGGACCTAAAGCAGGCGTATCATCGATTACCAATCCATGAAGAAGATCAGCCGTTGACGGCATTTATGCATAACGGGATTCAATATATGTTCAAGAAGGCTCCTTTTGGATTGAAGCCCTTGTCCAGTTTGTTTCAGCGTGGCATGAGCCGAATCCTTGGGGATTTGAAATTTGTCAGAAATTTTATCGATGACATTCTTCTCGCATCAAAGAACAGAAGCGATCATGCGATTCAGATGATAGAGTTGGTTAAACGGCTAACTGATGCCAAGCTTATTATTAACCTTGACAAGTGCAAGTTCTACAGTACGCAGGTGGCGTTGCTGGGCTTCATTGTGGATCTTGATGGAAAAAGAATTGATCCCAATAAATTGGTGAATATCAATGATTGGAAACCCCCAACTACGGGTAAGCAGGTTCAATCTTATATGGGGACTTTTAATTTTTTCCGCGATCACGTACCCATTATAGCTACCATTAGCGCTCCGCTAGATGCTATGCGTAATGTGGTGGGTCCATTTACGTTGAATGCTGCTCAGTTGAAGAGCTTTGAGGCACTAAAGAATTTGTTGGTCTTATCGCCCATAATTTGCTGGGTGGATTTCAATTTGCCGTTATATGTTGCTACAGATGCATCTGACGTTGGAATTGGAGCAATTTTATATCAGCTGCCGGAAGGCGAGGCGAATCCCAAAAACATTAGATATATTTCTTTTGTTGCGCGCTCATTGCAACCCAGTGAACGACGCTATAGTACAACTCAGAAGGAGTTATTGGCAATTGTGTTTGCACTGAAGAAGTTGCATTACTATTTGTGGGGCCGTCACTTTACGCTTTTCACGGATCATCGCGCTCTTACTTTTATGCATACGCAGAAGGATATGAACTCGATGCTTACCGCATGGCAGGAGACTATTTTGGATTACACGTTTAAGGTTGTTTATCGACCTGGCGTTCTGAACGTTTTACCAGACGCTTTGTCTCGCCAGTTTCCTCAAGAGTTGTGGACAGCCCGCATTCAAGGATCTGCTCCGAGCAAAATATATGGTTATGTTCACTTAATCCAGGACGCCGACACTCAACGTGTGACGGTAGCTGTCTCAGAGAGAAGAGGAGTGTTAGTCGACGCACATGCGCTTGGTCACATTGGGACCAATGCCATGGTCAAGCATATTCATTCGTTGCAAAAGACGTGGCCTAATCTGGCCAAGGATTGCTTGGAGTATGTTCAGCGTTGCCAAGAATGCCAGCGAGTCAACATCGCACGCAAGGGATACCACCCTCTGACGGCCATTCATGCTCAGTTACCAGGTGAACATATGGCGGTTGATTTGACCGGTCCATTCCCTGTGGAGAGCGATGGAAACCTATTCCTACTCATTTTGGTTGATGTTTGTACAAGGTTCGTCTTCTTGGAACCCATACCTGACAAGAAGGGGATGACCATTGCAAAAGTTTTGTTCAAAATCTTCACCACTATTGGTTTTCCACGTATCCTCCAATCTGACAATGGCAGAGAATTCGTTAACGAGGCGGTGCAAGTGATGACTACCACTATGGGAGTGCAACATAGGTTACTCACCCCTTATCACCCTCGCGGAAACGGAGTCGCCGAAAATCATGTGAAAACAGCATGCACTATCATTCGCAAAGAGGTTCAAGACCATAAACAAGCATGGGCGAAACATGTTCCTATGGCACAGCTAGCTATGAACACCAGAATTGTGGCTCTACACAATTCGTCCCCATTTTCTTTGTTTTTTGCGCGGCGTTATAATGGTATTAGCAATTTTTCGGACACGACAGAGAAGTTATCATCCCAGGAGGAGCTCTTAAAGCGGCTTGAGTACATGACCAAGACCGTCTTTCCAGCGATTGACACTAAGACCCGTGAAACTCAACGTCGAATGATTGAGCGTTTCAATAGAACAGTACTGCACAGTGAATTCCCTGATGGAGCAAAGGTTATGTCTTTGGACCCGATCTTGGGCGACAAGCTTTCGCCTAGGTATGAAGGCCCTTATATTGTAGTCAGACGAACAACTGGTGGATCCTATGTGTTGAAGGATGCCACAGGAGAAGAGTTAGGTCGTAAATTTGCGCCGTCGCAGCTAAAGCTTGTGCTCGACGATTTTGAAGCAACTGACACATACGTAGTAGAAAAAGTTCTCAACCACAGGCATGGACCTAGGGGGGGGATGGAATACCGCGTAAAATGGAAAGGGTACAAAGAGGAAACCTGGGAGCCTCAAGAGAATTTTATTGAGAGAAAGTGTATCACAGACTACTGGAAGACTAAAAACCTACCAGGATCGCAATCTCTAACGCAGCCTCGTCAAACGGCCGCGACTCTCGGGACTAAGGGTCAAGAGCAGGAGCTCAATCCATCGCAACGTAAAGGTGCTACTAAAACATCAAAGAACATATCCAATGGTGATGCTCTTAATAAGGGTACATGCAAGCGTGCAAACCCCGACGAAGAAGAAGATCAATTGGTCGATCGACGCAGGTCTAAACGACTGCGAAGAAATAATGCTAATGGCGAGAAGATGAGTATTGAGCTTAGGACGATTCGCGGGCGTATGCCTGATCGTCATTAGCATGCATCATCAGTGCATCCGATGAATAATGCAGTAGGGGTTTTTCCGCTTCCCCTACAATCACGTTCGAGGTTTTCCCTCTTGGGTTTTCCCCTCGCAAGGATTTTTAAACGATTTTTTGCCTTGAGTGAACAATTAATGTCATGTGAGGATTGTTGATCCTCAACCTGTCTGCAAGGTTTTTATTCAGATTTTTTCCTGGCAGAACAGTAAAATAATGCACAGAGTCCAAGTGATTCTTAGACACAAACGAGCAGAGCATATATGCGTTTTTAAGCAGACGGCTTTCAGCCTTTCCCATGGGAGGGGATTGTCGCATATTTGCCTGTCTCGGGGGTGTCAGCTAATGTAATTAGGCTAGAGACAGTAATTTAGTCATATGACCAGACACCGACATAAATGGAGGTGTCTGGGCTGTTAACAAAGATCCCTCTCTTGTCTTATCAAGTCGATTGTGCGTGACTAGCGTAAAAATTTTCAGATCGTACATGCCTGTAGAGCCTGGCGATCGTATGTGCTGGGAGCACCCGAGAACGTCGTCTTTACGGATCACGCCAGCCTGAGGTTCATCTTTTCTCAGCCTCATCTCAGCCAGAGATTAACTCGATGGGTCGAGTTCCTGGCCCCTTATAACCTCTCCATCCAGTACAAGCCCGGCAAAACCAATGTCGCCGCCGATGCCTTATCCCGTCTCGAGATCAACAATGTCCACCAAGTTCGACACATCGACACCTGGGACTGGCCTCTCCTTGTTCCTGAATTTTTATTGTCAGGCACTTTTCCTCCTGACACCGACCCTGCCATCAAGAAGCTTGTACGTCATCAAGCTCTTCTTTTCGTCATCGAAGAAGGTGAATTGTTCCGCTTAGTTGAAGAAGCCTCAGTTCCCTTCGTGCCCTATGTCGAGCGCTTGGATCGCCTTTCAGAGTTGCACGCCGATCTGGGTCATCTTGGACAGTCTGGCACCTACAACTTGGCCAAGACGCGCATGTGGTGGCCAACCCTCCGCTCCGATATCAAGATGTTGACTCGAGAATGTCAACCCTGCCAGCTCGTGAAGCCTGGAAGCCGATCTGTGGCTCCTCTCCACCCCTTGGCTCCGGCGCGCCCTTTTGAACGATGGGGAATCGATTTCATAGGACGCATGCCGCTCACCAAGCAAGGCAATCGATGGATCGTCACTGCCATCGACTACGCAACCAACTGGCCAATTGCTCGCGCCCTTCCCGATGCCACTGCCGAAGCAGTCGCCATTTTCCTGTATGAGGAAATCTTCCTTCAGTTTGGTTGTCCCTCCGAGATTGTTAGCGACCGAGGCGCCAACTTTATGTCTGACGTTCTGCAGCGCTATCTCCAGAAGCTGAACATCAAGCACATGGCTACCTCCGCCTACCACCCCCGATCCAATGGCAAATGCGAGCGCCTTAATGGTGTTATCGGACATATGCTCAACAAGTATGTCGGTACTCATCGCGTCCGCTGGGACCAGTACCTGCACCAGTCCCTCTTTGCTTGTCGTGTGCACATCTCACAGCGCACTCAACTCTCCCCCTTCAAGTTGGTATACGGCATTGAACCGCGTATCCCTCAAGACCCCGTCCGTCCCTTTCTGTTTGATTTCTCCGATCCGAGCGATTTTTTGGAGCACCGCAGAAAGACGTTTAAGGAGATTGACGAACTCCGAGAAGCCCACCTTCAGACGCAGCAAGATGCAGCGTCATCCATGGTCAAAGCACATGCAGAGTCGCACGTCGTCGAGGATGCGAAGTTCGCAGTCGGTGATTTCGTCTTCGTCAAGAATTATGGTCGCAAGAAGCTGCAGCCCCATTGGTATGGTCCCCTAGAAGTGGTTCGTGTTACGCCATTGTCCACCTATCAGCTCCGTTGGGGAGATGGTACGCCCAAGGAGGATTTGGTGCACCAAGACCGTCTGAAGATCGCAACAGCCCCTAGCGATGAGGCTCAGCGAAAAGTGTGGTTTGCCAGGACCAAACACACTATGGAGGCCGCCCGCGACAACGATGATGATGGGCTGCCTGACGATTTCCTCTCGGATACCGAAAGCCGTCGCGTAGCCGACATGCGCACGCAGCAGCGCGCCACCGAAGAGTATCACATCCGCCGCGATCCCGACTATCAAGCGCCCATGATGGGATCCGCCGCTGACGCAGCACGAGTTTACAGAGAAGAACTGACAAGAGTTCCTCCCACTCGCCGCTTCCGTCGTAACCAGCAGCTGCAAATGATGCAGCTCCCCCTCAACAGTCGTCTTCTCCGAGCGTCCCCGCCTACTGCCTCCACGAATGCACCGCACTAGCTTAGTCGCCGGGACGGCTCCAATTTAAGTTGGGGAGTGTCGTGAATTGCCACCCCTATATTCACCACTTTCCCTTTTTTCTTCTTTCCCACTACTTTCCTTCCTTTCCCTTCTTTTTTGCTCTCTTTGTTTGCGTTTTCCCTTTTACCCGCAAACGCGACTCCTACCTCTTTTACACTTTCGTTTACACCTTTCCCCTTTGTTGATGACAACTATCGTCGCCCCGCTCGCTCTCAACACCCAGTGACACAAGGAGCCATCGCCCCGAGTCACTTTTATTATTTCCTCTTCTTGCCTTTTATGTTGTTCATCCCTTTGACAAAGACCCTCTTTGTCAAAGGCCCTTTCTTTGTTGTTGATGGCCCCTTCCTACTTCCTTTCGTTGTTCATCAAGTTGTTAACTCTTACACCAGTTAGTAGTAGCTCCCCCGGGCCATCTCTTTTTTTACGTCTTCATCTTATTCTCTTTCATTCAGTGACCCCACAAGTAGTAGTTTAGCGACCTTAGTCAGATAGTATAAAAGGACACCTGGAATGGATGATTGAACAGTATCTTCCCCCCACTGTTAATCATACCATTCTAGGTAAGTTCCTCTCCCCCTCCCCTGTCAACGGCTGTTCTCGTTGTCCGAACAGCCACTAAATAAAGATCTTCCCCCCACTGTTAATCATACCATTCTAGGTTGAGAACCTCGAACCCGTTGTCCCCTTTTTGCGCCGAAGATCCGCATTCATTCCCCTGTCGTCCCTGAGCGTGATCTAGTTGAGATCACTTCCTCTTCCTCTTCCTCTTCCCCCACTTCTTTGCCAGTCTAGTTGAGACTGCGTGGTATCTCCTGCAGACGTTGCTCGAGGCCCCCACAGATAACCGATTTTTTCAGTCATCCCTATTTCCAATGCAAAGTCAATGATCACATGACCTTTGCCACCAATTCCGGATTTAATCACGTGAATTGACAAATTATGCTTGAAGTATGTTTGCCTTTTTCGGAAATCAACAAGCGCGCGCCATTATAGTATAATGGTTAGTATATCTCGTTGTGGCCGAGACGATCCTGGTTCGATTCCAGGTGATGGCAAGCTTTTTATTTTTGTTTCCTTTTGGGCGCCTATGAGATGTTCTATCGACAAGAGAGGTGCGTCTTTTTTCATTCAGAGATCGGTATCGATCGACTGAGATACATTTATTTTCCAGGAGGCAATGCCAACGCCTTGTAACTATGTTGGCTTGGTGAAGCCGATAATAGCATACAATATAAACGTGCCAGGTGGTCGAGACTTGAACCCCGAGCGAGATCAATTATCTTAATTTTTGTTGCAAGTCGGAAGCTGGTAGTACTGTGGTCTATTTTTTTTTTTTCAGTTAGATAGTCGCTTTCATTATGAGCGCAAGGTAATTGTGTAGCTGCAGTGGAAGACGTTGTGTGTGTCTCTTGGGCCTGTGGACGAAAGATGAAGAGCGTCGTTTGCAGGAGGCGATCTCGGAGCAGTTCGAAGGAAAGCATCAGGTTGTTGTCGACGTTCTGATGGGCAAGCCATCGGCAACGGAACACAGTCTCGGCAAAATGGCGATCAGAGTTGCAATAGTTGCCAGCACAGATCGAATTATCTATCCTCAAGTTTGGAAGTCGGAGGTTGAGGATGCTGAACTGGACAGCGGTTGAAGGCATTGTAAAAATCAAGGAGCGATGTAGAGTGTCGAAATTATTTTTATCAGGTCTATCACAACTGCAAGGGAGAACTATTCGGAGGAGGAGAAGGAGCGTTTCAAGGTAGGTCAGGAGATGTTTTGGGAAGAACTACTGGAGGATTGCAGAGCATGTTGGACACGATCTCATATCCAGGTGATGAAAGCGGTCAGGAGGTGGGAGGGATAGGGAAAAGAAAGATAGTACTGAGAATAAGAATAAAGACATTTGCGCATTTCTTTATATCAACAGCAAGCTGAGATCATCTTGGAAGTGAGACTGATAAAGAGTTGGCGGCCTATGTTTTTTTATTTAATTCCTTCGAGTATCTTTATCAATGGACGTCGTTGATCACCTTGGGATGTTTTTCAGGAACAAGAAGGACGCAGGAGAAATTGTGGGAGGTTGATTTCCTCTCTTGCGTACAGGCTTCGAGAAGACTCTACTTAAGGGGTGGTGGACGAAACCACCACAAAATGATCATCACGTGTAGCTTTCGAAGCTGCTCCAAGAGAAAAAAAAGGCAAGTCCAGGGCTTGATTCTTCTCTCCATCAACATTCAGTCGGATTTAGGAACAACGTTCAACCATGGCGGCCCTCAGGAACAGCACTGCTCAACTGTCGCTTATTACCAATGCGCTCAGTCGACTCCAGTTACAGCAAATGGGATCATCAGTCCTCACTCGGCACCCATCACATCTTCGCTTCATCACTCAAACGCGCCACAACCTCTTGAAGAACGTGACAGGAGCCGACTTATCGAAAGCAATTGACCGCGCCAGCAACAACAGCAATCCTCCAGGACATTCTCGGTTCCCAGCATCAGAACGGACTGCAGAAAGTGAGACTGGTTCGCGGCGGCCAATGAGTCCCCGGTGGACTGCAGAAGAGGACAGAGACCTCTATCAACTGGTGAAGGAGGGTAAGAACGCCAAAGAAATCCACTCTACTCTCTGTTCGCATCGGACGGTCGAAGCAGTCGTCGTGCGGGTCAGATGGGTACGCAGGGCGACAATGGTTCTGGAACAGCAAGCCAGAGATGGGGTCCAGCCGGGGGAGATCGATATCGCCAATTCGGTCGCAGGAAATGAGGGGGCCCCACCCTTGCGAACGGTTTACCTCCAGCTTAGGATCGCAGATAAAGTCAAGCGAGGGGAGAGCAACCGAGACGAGAAAGCGGTTCGGTGGCCAAGAATGATCAAGGCTTTTTCGCGCAAGCGGGCATGGTCGCCAAAGGAAGATGCATTGTTGAAACAGTTGGTTGAGAGGAATCGCGACACCCAGTTGCCGAAGCTCTGGACCAAAATCTCTAAAGAGGATATCGATGGCTCACAACTCCTTCGGTCATCAGCAGCGTGTCGTAAACGTTGGGAGTTGCTGCATGCTTCGCCAACACACAGTGGTTTCTGGGCGGTGAGAGAGGAGGAACGGCGCTTTCAGAGGGCCATATTCGAGCAGTTGGAGAGCAAGTACCAGGTGGCAGTCGACGTCTTAATCGGCAAGCCCACGACAACGAAAAACACCCTCGGTCAATGGCGTGCAGACCTGCAGCAACTCCCGGAACAGGATGGTCTACCGATTCTCAAGCTTGGGAGTCATCGGCTGGAGCTGTTGAATTGGACGGCGATTGCGGAGAAAGTCAAGACTAGAGGAAAACTGGCTTGTCGGGATCATTTTTACAACGTGTACCATAACGCTGTGAGAGGAAAGTGGTCGGAGGAGGAGTTGGGGCGATTGGAGGAAGGTCTGGAGAGGTTTGAACGGGACCCGTGGAGAGTTGCAGAACACGTTGGGACTCGGTCTCCTATGCAGGTGGCCGCTGTGATTAGTCGCCAGCAGAGGCGGCTCCAAAGGATGAAAAAGAGTACACCAGAGGCTGTGGAGGCAAAGAAGGAGATTACTGGTGCTGCTACTGACAAAAAACAATAAACAGGAGACAAGCGTGTCAAAAAAAAGGAACCCATTATTCCATTAGCTGCATTAGCATCACTTGCTGCTATATATTATGTGAGCACTGTGCACACCTCCGTGGACAAGAAGGATACTGCACCCCGAGTTTCGACCGTTTGGATGAGGATCGTGTTTGTCCCTTTTGTGGGGAAAGAAAGGGAGGGAGGGGATAGGAAGATTCCGTTGGCTATTTGCGTTCGTCCGTGTGTCTATCTTTGTGGGTGAATGACACCCTCCTCCTCTTTCTTTCCTCCCCCAAACTTGGCTCGACCTGCAATTCGACCCCACATTCGCTTCGATCCATCTTTGTCCTGTGTCCGTGGTCAATAATAATAGTAAGAACAACGTCGCCTCTGGCATGGCCTTGAATCGCACTTAAGTATCGCCAATCGAATGAAATCGCGATGCCGTATTTCTCCTCTTTTTTGTTCGTTTCCTTCTCCATGAAATATGGGCTCCATTGAAGGAAGGGAAGGACCTAAAACCATTGGGTGTCTGTTTGTTGATTGTTGTCTGTCTGTGTGCGGGCAACTTGTCCATCCTCATCCTGGCACAAAAGGACTGTACAGACAGGCAAGAAGCTCATATTTCCCGACGTATGGTAGGTACAAGGAAGGAACATACAAAAGAAGGCAAACGGCATTGACGGACGGACGGACAAAAGGAGAAAGAAAGAAAAAAGAGAGACATACATGATGATCTTGGGACTGCAACGGTGTTTTTCTTTAGTGGTGAGCAATTGGCCGAGCATTGCTATATGTGTGTTGAACCCATCTTGTCCATCCGTGAATGAAATGAGAAGAGACCAGTTTGTTATCTTTTGTTTAAGGAAAGTAGCTTTATTTGAGCTGAAGGGACTTTTATCCATGGTCCGAGTGTTTTTTGTGTGGATGGATGAGTGGAAGGATGGTGTCTTTTGTTGTTGAGAGTCTGCCAAATGCTCAACCTCAACTCGACATGGTGCTGCCTTGTATGTCCTTTGTCACTTCTCTTGTACTCTTCTTCGTCCTCTTCTTTTTCTTCTCTTTCCTCTTTTTCTCTTACTTTCTCTCATACATCGATCGCATCCCTACGCACGCCATATTAAAAACAAGCTGCCAACCCCGCTCGCTACTTCTCTCTCCTCTCCTTCTCCTTTTATTCTTTCTCTCTTTCGCTCACTTCCCTTTTTCTCTTTCACTTTCACAACTGCATTTTCCGCCTTTCTTCACTCCACGCATCATCTACCACTCTCAATTCATCCCTATACTTCATCCTCTCTTCTACAATTTCATCCTCGTTCATATCCTGCTCCTTCATCATCTTCCACTCCATTCATCCGCTACCTACATCTCATAACCATAAACCCTATCGACAAATCCCACAACCCAAAAACCCCCCCTCCCCCCAATCATGACATTCTTCTTGACAGCCTGGAGGGACAAGAGAAAGACAAAGACCAACAAGCGTAGAGGATCGTCTCAGTCCTTTGGTTCCTCGTCCTCATCCTCAACATCGCCTCAAGATTCCGGCTTTGGCAGCTCCAGCTTCTCAACGGTCTCGGACCAAAGCAGTAGCGTCGGCGCGTTCGCAACACTGTCCTCGCTATCTTCACTATCGCCACGACAGCAACAACAACACCAAAAGTTGCTCCTCCAAAAGGGTGGACATGGAGGAGAGTCTCGATTCCGATCCACTTGGTCCGCGGACAAGAGTGGTGGCGACAGTCGTAATGGGTCCTCAATATCGACATTGGAGTCAAGGCAACATCACCACCACCACTTTCTATACCCCTCTTCTGCTGGATCCCCTTCGTCGTCGACTCACCCTCTTGCGCCTTTGTCACCCTTCTCGGCCCATTACGAACGATCCCTTACCGCGCCTCTGATGTCTCGCCCGTCCCCATCCTCGTCCTCTGCTCGTTTCAAAGCGGCTCTTTCCCGCCTATTACTGTTGCCTCGTAAAGGAGATCAACTTTACTACCCTCCATGCACGGCTGCAGCTGCAGCCTCAGCAAATTATAATATGACCAGGACGTGTTCATCAAGGCCAAACGCGATTTCATCCCTTAAAGTTGCTAATGGATGTCACCTAGACGACGGCAGGCTCACCAACAACAATAATAATGACGGACATCATCCGTTACAGCAACAACAGCACAAGAAGAAGCAACAGTTGTTTCATCGTAAGCATCCTTTGCTAACGATCAAAACCTCGACAACGGCACCCCCTTCCGTCCTCTCTCCGTTGTCTCCGTTGTCACCCTTTTCGTCTTCCAACGGCGGCGCTTCTAATGTCGTTGGTGTGCTTCCGATCCCTGCGGACCCGACTGCTCCTGCCTGCTTCCCGGGGACAGGACCCGTTGATTTCGCACTCAAGAGCCAGCAATTGCAACAATTCCAACCTACATCGTCATCGAGACGGCCAAGCTTGACACCCAGTCTTACACCCAGTCTGACCAGGGTGACTTCACCCACAAGCCCATCAACTGTCTCTGGTCGCCATTTGATCCCTCACCACCACCACCGTAGCCACATGCACATGGGTACTGACTCAATGGCCAACAACCCCTCAACCCTCATGCTCCGGAGGGGATCGGTCGAGTCGATAGCCATGTCCCTCCACAGCCTCAACAACGGCCCCTCGTCAACCCACCTACTCCGACGAGGATCTGTCGAGTCGATGACCATGTCCCTCCATGACTACGAGCGCCCGAACGTATCATCGTCCAACAACTGGGCGATACCTACGAACAACAGCGACCGTCGGACGTCCACCTCCGATCGATCCATGGACGAGATGGAAGTCGTCGTTGTGTCCTCTTCCCGGAACGGCGAATCCCTCGCGTCCTCTGTTCACCCTTTTGCTCACCAACCCCACAACATTGATAACGACGAAAGTGAGAGTGAGGAGGCACCAGCAGCCCTTAGCGACCGCTTTGGTCCGAGATCCATGCAACAGCAACACAAGAAAACACCTTCGCTCTCACCGTCGATGATGGCCCATTTCTCTCAGATCGAAAAGGTGACATCCTCAGTGTCGGCGAGCAAGACCAAGAGCTCTCTTGGTCAGGGTTATGATATCTCGACCATGTTCCAAGTTGGTCCTCGCCTTACCCCTTCCTCTCCTATGGCATAATAACATTCCCTCCTCTTCCAACTCCTCCTCCTACTCCTCCCCCGTGCCATTCTCTTGCAACTTGTGCAACATCCACCTCCTCCTTCATTAATATCTCCTTGCATAACTTGGCATGGCATAGCATACCATTAAACATTAATACAATCTATTATGATACCAAACACAGAAAAAAATAATAACCGTCTCACGAACGTCTATGGAACCATTTGATGGCCAAATGTGCAAACCAAGTCCCTTCAAGGACAATCCATCGGACCATAGCCTCAACAATAATGCAATCCACAACCCCCGAATACAGTCCCCACAACCCCCCACCCTCAGGTCTCAAAGACATTCTCCAACAATCCCAGAACCCATTATATCGTGTCGGGGCCATGCCTATGCCCGGGAAGGACCCTCCTTGAGCCGAGACACGGGAGGCGACAGTGTCGAGAGGGTAGAGGAGTACACGGGTGATCATACTGCTCGTCATGGCACAGACCATTTCGGGGTAGAACTCCTGTAGCAATGTAGGGTTCCGGGGTGAGACGGCAGAGAGGTATCGGAGTCCTCGACGGGCGCGGTTGACGGCCAGGGTTGTTGTTGTTGGGGAGCTGGAGGAAACTGAGGGCATTGCGGCCATGATGGTGGCCGAGATCTCGGTCGCTGTCACGGCAGTCATGGATCCGTCCGTGACGGCTTGCTGGTCCTGCTGCTGTTGCCGTTGCTGCTGTGGCGTTTGGTGCTGCTGCTGGTGGTGTTGGCGCCCGCCGCTCCTCCTGGAGGGTGAAGGGCGCGATGAAGATGAAGAGGTTCCACCATTGTTCACAGACGACGACCCACGCGGCATAGATGACAGGAGTGGTGGTGAGTGTTGAGGCGGGTGTATAGATGAAGCCTTCGAAGATCGCTTCCGACTAAAGAAACTGGCAGGGACCAGTCTTGGATAGATCCATCGAAAAATCCAGGTCTGTATGATCTCAAAGAGGAGGTTGAGGACGTAAGAAGGGAGGACGGTCGAGTAGAGAGGTAAGATGCTAGGGGACCGGCCCCGGCTGTAGAAGAGTCCGATGAGGTCGTGGACATAGTCGACAAAGAACGAACGGAGGAGGCACACGTATGAGGCGTTGCCTGGCCAGGGTCCTGTCCGTGAGTCCATCCTGAGGAGGAGCGAGTTCCGTAAAAGCGGGTAGAGGGGTATATACAATAGGAACTCGACACTATTGGCCGTGGAGTGTTAGATAAGTACCCAGTTAATGTGCTGGTTTATATTGTTGATGTTGCAGCGGTTGCTGGGTGAGAAGAGAGAATGTCTTTAGTGGCTTACTTACATTCGTGTGGAGAGGTAGATGAGTGGTTTCGGGAGGACCTTACGAGAATGATGTCGGAGGCGTGCAATGATGCTGTTGAGAAAGGCTTCATAGAAGATGGTGCAGGTGTGGCAGATCATGCTACAGGGCATGCCGTACCATATCCCGAGTACTCCTTGTGACCGATACACCTGCTGGAGGTACTGGAATGATGACCGTGGCGATGTCTCTGGAAACAGGCTCGGAAACACCTATTTGGCCAATGCATTTGATACCTCTGTAAGCATTTCAATGAAGGCAGAAGAGCTACCATAGTGAAAAAAAAAAATACGTTTGAAACGGATACCGTTTGTCGCTTCTTACTTGATGTCGGTCACGGATGCCAAAGAAAGGATAACACCCAATGTTGTTGAGGGTCAAGGAGGTGACCACTAGAATAAACCCGCTCTTGTTTTCGGCCGCCTCGTCTCGAACACTGGGTACGGGTAAATAAACTGTGGTGCCCAATATATCCCGTTCTGCGTCGACGAGGACATGCTGTCGAGCGAGGATTTTGGCAATCGCGGCTTCCTGTCTCTCCTCGTGGCTGTCACTATCGCCGTCGTCGTCGTATTCGTCAGAGCCAGAGTTATTGTTGTTGTTGTTGTTGTTGTTGTTGTTATTGTGATGGTGATGACGACGTTGAGCGGCGAGGTCGGGGTCTTCCTGGTCTGGTAGACTGTTCTGTGCTCCGAAGGCTAGTGTCCATATTTCACTTAGCACCATTGACGTTCCTTTTAATGTGTGTTGGACATGAGTGAGTTGAAGGTGCGCACATTGCTTTCGGGCAGCAAAGGTATTTGTTCGGCGAAATAATTCACTTGTCCAGGGACGTCTCCACGCTGTGGCTGAAGGAGGATTGTGACTTGGAAGGGACTTAAGTACGAAAGTGTCCCTGCTTGTGCTTGTTTCTTGTTTCTTGTTTCTTGTTCTTTTCACCATCAGCATCGACATCAGCAAGAGCAGGAGACCACGGAGCAGAGAACAGACACCCTTTGTCAAGACACTCTCAACTACAGCACCCATACTCACAAACAACAGTAACCAGCAGCCATGGCGGACAACGAGGAGACCGCTGACAACAAAGCACCCTCGCCCAACCTCTACTTCATCAAGGAGGCGCGAGGTACTTGTCTTTCCAGTCAGACGACGACAATGCATCTCTGTTGCTGCGACAACTGATCAGTTGCGAGAAAGCAAAGCTAATGCCACTTGGGTACTTTCATTTCTTTCTTGGATGGAATAGTGGCGTCTGTACCACAGCCTTTGACGGGAAGCCACGACCTCATGTCAATCTTCAAACTTCAACCACTCTACGACCAATACGTCAAACAGAAACTGCCCAACAACGAGGACGTGCCCCCAATCGAACCAACATATTTCCCATTCATCAAACACCTTCCAGGTATGCACAGGATGTTTGCACTTTGCTACAGGAGAAAGTACTCATGCTCTGGAAGACAATGTACTTATTGTATTCCTTGGAGATCGCCGTACTAATGCAGCAGGTTGTGTTTCATGGATCTATCTCTCGCAGGAAAGAATGTCATACGGCCTGGAAACTACATTCGACAGTTATTGGAAGCGCCAGAGAAGACCTACCAGCCCATTCATCAGTTCTCTTCATCTACACTCAGAGACGCCTTCAGTCTTCGGGTCGGGCCCGTTCCTGGAGTAAGTAACAACGATCTTATGCCGATCAGTGTTTTTGTAAGGACGACCGTGCGAGTGTTTAACATATTTCGTATTTGTTATGACACTACTAGTTTGATGCATCTGTCTTGGGCACAGATGAGGGAGCAGGATACAAACAGGCAATGAAAAATTTGGCAGCGGTAGCACCAGCTGCAGGATCAGCGGCGCCGGCAGGGTTAGCAGGAGCAAACAACTCGCTCAGACCAAGCAGCGCGGCACATGGGCATGGCGTTGCTGGATACGCAGATCCTTCTTCTTCAGTACCGACGAGCGGCGATCCAACGGCGCATTCTTCTCACGGCCACAGTTCTCATCATGGACACAGTTCTCATCACGGGTCAAAATCATCCACATCATCACCCTATGTTGACAAGGCAGAGCGAGCAGAGGATGGTAGCCGTGAGCACAGGCACAAGAAGAAGGTATGATCATTACAACTCTTTTTGACCTTATGTGTTCGCTCGTCCGGGATATATGTTGTGGAATGAAATGTCTGACCAAATTGTTTTTCTGATGTGATTGCCTTCAATAGAAAAAGAAGAGAAAGCACGAACATGATCATGAGCATGGACACCATGAAGGGGACGGCGACTCTGAACACAGGAAGAAGAAGAAGAGGAAAAGGGTAAGCCTTGCTTCTAGGTTGATGGGCGCTTTATGTACTGAAGTATATGAGATGCTAAAAGTGCTTCAGACAACAGTCGTTAACCTTTCTTTTGTTGAACCGTGCATTTAAAAATTGATCCTTATCCCAATTGACAGGAACGAGAGGAGCACGAGCATGGCGATCATGGTGAACATGGCGAGCTTGTTATTGTCTAGGTCAGTAGACTCGCTGAAGTTGTGATGACAGCCGAGGAGCATCCTCCAACAATAAACAATAAACAACACTCGCCAATTGAGGCCACGCACTGAACCAGGAGTAAAGCATTTGATATTATGCGTGTGGATGATAGTGGTGGTCGCTTTTACTCCTGAAAAGCAGTGCCTGGACTCTGATTCGTGGCAAGTCAAGGACAAGAAAAAAGGCGCATGAACCTCCCCCCTTCTCCTTCGCCAAGTGTTCGAGAGTCACGCAAGACCAGGCAAGAAATGGAACAAAAGTCCGCCCCACACGCGTTTCTCTTCTCTCTTCTTCCTTTTGTCGACTTCACACCTGTCCCCTTCTCCTCTTGAATAACCATACCCTACCTTTTTATTCGTCTTCGACTGAAATCACTCTTCATTCACACACCCCCACGCTCGATGATGACCTCCTACGAAGGACTCCGCAAACTGACCCTCGGCGATAAGCCCGTCATCATCAAATGTACTTTGTTTTCCATTCATTCATTCCCACACTCTGCCTTTTTTTTTTGACTCCTTCAAACCTTGAATCGCTAACGGAAGTGTCTCCTCCATGAACAATGCTTATTCTTGAAACTTAGTCAAGTGTGCAGGAACCAACCTCAGAGTTCCCATCAGCCAAGTCCCTGCCTACAATGAGCTCTGTTTTATTGTCCAGCGTCTCTTCCGTTCTGACGTATCCTCGGACCTCGACAACCTTGTTCTGCGTTATGAAGATGAAGGTAAGTTGACTGTGAAGTGATATATGTATTGCAGGCTGTGCCGTGGGGGATTGCCTTTTGCTCACCAATTGTGTCTTTCTTTTGACACTGGAACCAAACGACAACAATAGACGGCGACTTGATTACCATTCAGGACGATGCCGATATATCGCATGCCATCTCGCTGTCCAGTCTGCTGAAGCTGACTGTCAATGGTATGTTCCGTCACTTTTCCCACAATGCTATGCATGTTGGAGGTGGATATTTTCAGAACCAGCGAGTGCTCTGTAACGGAGTTTGTTGGCTAACAGACCTTTTTTTTTTTTTTTGCTTGGCATTGTGTGAATGATAGACAAAATCACACATCCTGTGGTGGTACCCATCGAGAACTTGGCGCCTAAATTGGCTGGACTCAGCGAGAAGCAGACCATTGCCGCAGTAACCGTTGCACTGGTTGACCTCCAGGACAAAATCGGCAAGGTTTTGCAGGTGATCCAAGCCCAGCACCCAACTGCACACTACCCCTCCGACAACAACAACTCGTCCTCCCAGGGATACAATGGCAACAACAAAGGCCTTGGCGCGAAGACCAATGCTCAAGATTCCAAGGCTGTGAACTCCAAGCCCTTCGTCCTGACCGAAGATATCCTTGGTACGACATCTCTTATAACAAGAATATTCGCTGGCGATTGAGTGTGCGTTTTTCATATTGTTAACGTTTTATTTGCCACTTCCTCTTTTTCGAACACTTTTTATTTCGACACCAGATCAGCTTCTGGAGCCTAGCAAAAACCTTCTTACAAGACAGGCTAGCGTCTCCAGTCAGTCATCGTCGCTCCAGGTGGCCCGGTCTCCTCCTCTGAGAGCCCAAGGAACCCCTCAGCCCACTCTCTCAAATGTCTCCAGCTACCTTTCCCAGCCACAGCAACAGCAGCAGCAACAACAACAACAACAACAGCAACAGCAACAGCAACAACAACAGCAACAGCAACAGCAACAGCAACAGCAACAGCAACAGCAACAGCAACAGCAACAACAACAACAACAACAACAACAACAACAACATCAGCAGCAACAGTTGCCTCCTGCCCAGCCTTGGTCACCACAAGCCACACCGGTTCCTAACGGTGTAGCACAGGCCCTTTCTGCAAGCAATCCTGCTCACCAGCAGCAGCAGCAGCAGCCACAGGATCAAGATCGCCAACAACAACAGGACCTCAGTCAGCTGATTCTGCAACTCCGAGAACGTGATATGAAAGCCTACCAGCAACTGGAGCCCCATCAGCAACAGCAACTCCAGCGGCAGCAGCAACAACAACAGGCGCAACTGCAAGCGCAATTACAGCGGGAGCAACCACAACAGCAGCAGCAAGTGCAGCAGCAGCCTTATCCCCAACATGGGCCAGGGAATGTCCCCCAGCAGCAGCAGCAGCAGCAGCAGCCAGTTCAGCCACAGCCACAGCAACAACAGGTGCAATACCAGCAGCAACCACTTCAGCAGCAGCAGCAACAGGCTACTCCTCAACAGCCACTGAACCAGAATCAATTGCAGGGGCAACAGGGCCAAGGCCAACAACAATCCCAAGCTGCACCCTATGGCCAGCAGCAAACTCCGGTTCAACAACAGCCGTCTCAACAAGCTCAGCAGCAGCAGCAGCAACCTCAGCCTCTGCAACAGTCTCAGCAGCAGCAGCAGCAACAACCTGGGTACTCACAACCTTCGTATGCACCCAGTCCATTCGTCCCCCACCAGCAGCAGTTCGCTCACCACGGACCTTACAGCCCCGCGACTCCACATGGAGCACCCTTTGGCAGGTCGAACAGTGTCTACCAGCCCCAGGCCCAGCAAGGTGGACCTCGTCAGGCAGTACCTCAACAGCAACAGCAGCCACAGCAGCAACTTCCCAATGCTCCTATGAACCAGGCCTACTGAAAGAATATGACTTTTTACGCGTCTTCTGAATACGAATAAAAATACCTTGTCTGTGTGCGTGACCGTCACGCGAAATCCTGACAAGTCGACCCTTGTGCCCCTTTTGACATCAGCTCCTCTCTTTCTGCTCTTGCTCTCTCCACGCTTCAACTCATCGACGACACTCATATCCTCTTCTTGACTTTCTCTGTCATTCCTCACCTAAATACCCACCTACCTACTCCCTCCCCCTTCCACCCATCCTCCTCAACCACACACACACAACAAACCGCCCATCATGAAGCCAATGTTCTCTGCTGGAAATGCAACCTGTTGCACAATCCTCTCCGTCTTTGGAGTGATCTTCCTGGGCATAATGTCCTTCCTCTTCTCTATCCCCGCAGAATCCTTGACTCATACCGTTGACGACCCCGACAACCCAGCCGAGGTCGCAAAGGCCTGTCTTACCGCTACCTTCTTTTATGCCTTTATGATCCTCTTCTGTGGATGCCAGGTAAAAAAAAAAAAAAAACTGTGAAATGATTTATTGTTTGTTGGGAGGGGGGAGGGGCGAAATGTAGCGTAAGGGTGGGTGGTGACGTTGTTGTTGGGGGAGTGGGAATGGTGACCCTTTGAACCTTTTGGACCTTTTTGAATGCACGAATGCTTTCATACATTACCTACCAACCCATTTTTGGTGTTCTTTGATACCCTGGGTGGTAGTGGTTGTCTGCACGATAACAAGAAGAAAGTACTCAAATGGACTAAACGACTTACCATATCATACACAATTACTCAAATTTAATTAGACCTGGCTTAACAAGCGGGAGGAGCGCGCAGAGATCCAATTGCAATAAGTCAGGATATTCTGTCAGATACTTTGCAGTTAAAGAACTCACCAAGGACAGGAGAACATAGCAACAGCAGCAGGAACAACAACAACAACAACAACCAGCAAAAGCGCCTTTACCAGAGAGCAGAAGCAATAAAAAAAAAGTGCAATTGCCTCAGATAAAGGACGTCAGTAATATGGCAAGACGAACGCGTGTTTTTTTTTGGAAGGACGAAGGGCGTGGATCAAAGGTCGCTGCATGGTGATACCACTTTTTCACAGATCTCCAGGATTATTGTTCAACACTGATACAATAGCGTAAAACGTGGGCAGAGAAGGTGCTTCGGGCATACGAAAGTATTAATTATGTCTGTAATTTTCAAAGCTGAAAAGATCTACGAGTCGGTTGGCAATGAGCCTGGCATGGTAGAAGAGGGTGCGCCCACAGGAGGCGACAAGGAGCTCGAAGGTCTCGTACCAGTGTCGTTAGAGGAGGGTAACCGAGGTGAAGAGTGAGCTGGCGAAATCGCGACTATAGCAGCAGTAGCGCCAGATGTCATAGGCTGCCTTGGGATCTCAGGGACAAAGGGCAAAGACCCGACATTTGTCCTAGGAGAGGTGTCCAGCACTCTCGGGGTTGTCGACGAGACCATTCCGGCAGAAGTCTGGCGATGCATATTCAGAGGAGTATGATCCAATACCCCACCAGCCTTGCTCTCCATCATGATCCTCCTCTGGTAACTGCCTCCAGGTAACACGACAGGACCCGACGCAGACGACGACCTTGAAAGGGCAGAGAATGGAGGACGCGCTACTTGACCTAACCCACTAGAGTTACCAGCCAGCGCCGCATTGGAGTAAGGGTTCGAGCCTGGCGTGGACCCACCATTACCACCGAACGTTCCTGACGGTTCTGGGCTGAGAACAGGACTTCCAAAGTCCCCACCACCTTGGCTCGGATCACTACCTCCCTCTGGTGGTGTTGGAGTGGCATTCCTGCGCCTTTTGGCCGACTCTTTCAGATCCTCCCAGCGCTGCTTGTATTTCATCATCAGATGGTTCTGTTTTGCGTTCTCCAGCTTCATTTTCTGAAGTTCCTCCTCCAGCTCCTTTAGACGTGTCTGCATGGTCGTTGGGTTCATTTGATCATATGAAGTCGTTGGCATTGTCGCAGAAGATACCGAGGAAGGTTGCAGTGGTCCTGCTGTTGATTGTTGTAGTCTCTGTGTCAGAACACCAGCTTTGTCTACAGTATTCGTAATAAACGCATCCGTTGTTAGTCTTCAATTGCTGCTCTAATTAACAGGGGAGGCACTCGATTTCAAAGAGTAAGATACCTTACCTGTGGAGAGATCTTGGATGGACTGCTTGACAGGACGAAGGATATCCTGGCTTTTGATCAGTTGCATCGCAGAGCGCTGGACATCCTTGGTCCAAACACTCATCTGCATCACCCCCTCGAGCTGCTTCTCCAATTTCAGATTCCTCTTTGAAAGCTTGTCAAGGGTCATCTTCAGTTGTTGATTCTCAATCGCATACTCTTCTATCGTCTTGGACCCACGAAACGAAGTCTCTGCCCGGCGAAGACTTGACAATAGCGGCCTGGACGGCTGAGATCCTGCCAGAGATGCTGACGTAAGTCCTGTTTCAGATGTTGAAGCCGAGCGAGTCCTGGCAGCCATATTCCGCTGAGAGGGCGAATCGATAATGAAGAAGGATTCTTGCATTGGAGAAGGATCAATGCGGATTCGGGATTGCGGTTGTGACCTTGACGAGATGGACCCACTGGTTAGTTTGTTTCTTTGCTTTGTGGTAGCGTCTGCCTGGGAAAGATCGTCCTGTGAAGACTGAGGTCCGTCCAATGGACTCAATGGTGGTCTGTTCTCCGATGTAGGCGAATGAAGCACGGCCGATCCAGCATTGATTTGCAAAGGGCCGTCGCCATCCAGCGGAATTGATGTGAAGGCGACTGGATTAGAGATCTTGTGCACCAGATTCTCCAATTCCTCCCAGAACCTGTTGAATGGGTCCGACTTGTCCTTCTATTGCACGGGTGGAAGAAATTGAAGATATGCATCAGTCAATTGCTCTCTTTCATACATAACACTCAGGAATAGAAACAGGCACACAAGCTCATACCCCGTGACTCTTGATGAGAGTAAAGGATTCTTCAACCATAGCAGAAGACGAATTGCTAGACGCCTCGGAAGATGTGCCAAGGTATGAGCCCCCCGACCCTGTGTCGCCACCGCCCTTGGACTGTGCCTCACCGGCAAGATCGCCAAGAGCGTGCTGATTCAAATTCGACGACGTGTACGACGATGGCGCATTATGTCGCCGTTGACCGAGTCCACCACTGTTACCCTGCTGATGCTGTCCCGAGCTTGAACGCCGTCTTCCCGCCGAGGATGACTCTGATGTGCCCAGGCTGGATCCATTGGACCTTTCGTTTTTAACCCTGAGATGCTGCTGTTGAGCTAATGCCGCAGCAGCTGCCGCGGCTTCCTCTGCTGCTGCCTTTGCCAGTTTTCGTTGCAAGTCTTTTCCTTGACGGAGGTGGTTTGCATTCATGAACTTTAAGGTCTTGATCACCTCCTGGTCTTGCGTGTCCCTTGTTGCAAGCAAGAACTGGTCTATTTTGAGGTTCATTCGCGCATACACAATGTGAGTAAGCGAGATAAAAAAGACAAAGGGAGGACGGGGGGGGTTATGACACCATCGTAACTTCCTTGTCCTATTTTAAGAGAGAGAGTGATAATATACCTGCTGCGTGGAGGTGCATTTCTACGGCTTCTGTCCATTGTTGTCGGTCCTGATGTTCCTCGGCTGCCTGGACATAGCGATGAGCCTATGAATGCAACAGTTAATTCATTAGCCATTGTTCTCCTGTTTGTTTGAATGAACCTTGACAGAGGGTAATGCTTCCCATTCCTGTGTTACACACAGGAGTTTCTCTTACCAAGTTGATAGCCGTGTCTTCCATTTGTGTTTAATTGGTGTTGTTGATGAGGTGGATTCGTATGGTGGCAGGTTCAAATGTGTGAGTGTTGGAGGAAGGAAAGAAGGAGAAGGAAGGGGTTTAAAGGTCGACAATTAGGGCGGGCGCGTGAACATAGGCTGTGGACAAGGTTTAAGAGCCAGTCACCCAAACTGCACTAAAATTGCGCCACCAACCAATCCCTCATTGATCAATCATATCAATTTGGAAAGTGAAGGGGTGTACAAGCACTTTGTTGAACACGTTGAAAGCACCACTTTTATCCAGCGGAGCAAATTCTTTTATTCAAAGGTTGGTATGCTTCCGTGGCGCGACTATAAATGGGACACGATTCAGCGTCATCATGCCGCAGGCTTGGGGTAGATGACCTCACCCGTTGATCGCTCAACGCGAGAAAAGTAAGTAGGGGGGATGAGCCCATCGCCGTTCTTGCCGTCCGACAAGATCACATTGTTCGTCGACCTGTAAAACTTGATTCCATCTATAGTAGCAAACAATAAACCCAGAGCGAAGAGGCATGTCAGACAAACGTGCCAAAGCCTACACAATCAGATTGTGGGAAAGACAATTCCCAACCCAGTTCTGTATGCCGAGATGACGTATGAATGTTACCTCCAAGAGCCTTGACAGTGTCAATGTGGATGTACAAGTCACTGCCCTGTCGCATGCCGCTGACCACACCATCCTCTCCAAGAAGACCGTGAGCCATGTGGATATGGTTCCTGTTCATCTTGGACAGACCTTTCTCGCCTAATTGCAATTACATGGAACAAAATATCTCCAATGTCAGTCGAATTGCTCATCCACCATGAATGGTTCACTCTAACTCTCAACGTGAACAGAACGAATGAAATGTGAAAGAGTGTTACTAATGAAGCGCCACTTGCTGAACATGGTTCCATGGACTGCAGTCGGGATCTGAGCAATATCAGTAATCTCGTCAAATCCTAGTTCATCAACCTTTAGTAAAATAAAAAATCGGCAGTTTGAGTCATCAAAGGCAACATCTTAGTTACGAGTTTTCCTCTTCACCTAAAAGCACATTAAAAAAAACAACTTACCACGGCAATACTGTGGCCCTGAACAGCACGGATATACGCCTTCTGACCTTGGGCATCCTCCAAGATCTCAAACCGCTTCTTCTCATTGGTATCAACAACCTTGATAATATCGTCTAGCGTGAAGTCCTTGAACTTGGGATGACCCAGGACAGCGTTGATCCCGACATATCCGTCAGGGCGGATAGCGATCCCCTGCGAGACGGCGTTGTGTCGCAGGAGCCACGCGAGGGCTTTGGAGAGTCGGACAGTTCGACTGTCGCCTCGGGGACCGCGGTTCCTGTTGTTGTTCTTGTTCTTTTCGATGTGTGCCGTGGTGGGTGCGGTTGAAGGGGCGGCAGGGGTTCCTCTTGCTGGAGTTGACATTTTTTAGGATATTTTTATCTGGAAGGAAGGATGGGCTTTGGAAGGGTGGAAGTGAAAGGAAAGTATATGGGGAGTGGAGAGCAAGGTAGTAAGGTGGATGAAGAGAGAAGAAAAAAAAAAAAAGAAAAAAGAAAGTGGGACAGTAAAGAAACGGATACAAAAAAAAGGTTGAGCTGCGGGAGGCGGTGGCGCTCGATCCCCAATCTCCCAATCTCCATTACCTTTTCAGCAGTGGCTTGTGGATCGCCAATTTTTCCCCTCCTCCTTTCTTAGCAAGAAGGCAGTTCCAGGCCTTCTCGTTCTCAAGCACCAACACTTCCTGTCATTCATTCTCACTTCCACCTTCCCATCCTCGTCTTACACATCAACGCTCAACCAAAGCTCATGGACCTGATCGAAGCAGCACTCGCCAAGAAGCGCGCAGCCGTGGATTCGGCATCGGGCGGAACCAAGAAGAAATACATTCGTAAAGGCGATCTCGAAAAGCTGCGGGAACAGGAGTACTTGGCCGACCAGGAGCGGGAACGTAAAGCCAAGGAGGTAAACTAGCCGTAGCAACCAACTACAGCAATCAGCTCTTTCTGCTACTCACCAAATTCTCTCATGCCTGTACGTTAAGGAGCTGCTTTAATCTAACTCTCACATACCTTTTATGTCATTGAACTATGTAGGAAAAGGAAAGACAAAAGGATCTGGAGAGGGAGGCGAAGCGCAAAGAGAAAGCGGCAGCAACAGGATCACCTGCCTCCTTAGCAACAGGAACACCCAGCGGAGACTCATCATCCGCCAACACATCCACGATACCCTCCTCCGACAACCCCGACGACATTATCGCAGCCGCGGTAGCATCAGCCGCCACATTCAACATTGCTCCGGAAGAAGTTGTCCGTCGTCTCCGTGCTCGTGGACACCCTATCCGTCTCTTTGCCGAAACAGATCAGGCCCGGAAAATTCGTCTTCGTGCTCTGGAGTTGGTTGAGGATCGGTCAGAGGGTCAACGGAACGATTTCATGAGGGCTATGGAGGATGCAGAGACGGGACTTCATATGGAGGCTTTGGGACAACAGGGTGGATCGAGTGCCAAGGAGAAGAAGTCCAAATCTCAACCTGCCAAGGATGTGGTACGTCTTTCTTCTAGTTTTTGACGGGAGCTGGAACATGATGGACTTGAGCAAAAATGCACATATGGCTACTCGATAAGAAAGGACTATCAGGATGAATTATTTGTTGACAGAATTCTTTGATGTTTGCTTTCAATATGTATAGGATACGAATGAGATCTCGGTCAACTTGATTCAGAAGGACATGGACAAACTCTACGTCCTGATCTACACATACTTCAAGCGCCTCTTGAGAGAATGGGAACAGGATCTCGACCAGCGTCCAGGTATGTGCCACCACCAACCTCTTGTCCAACACTATCGACATGATTGATAGTTTTTCATGCTCTGCGCTCTGTCTCTGACCTTCACTCAACTCACGCATTTTTCTACTCTTCCAATCAACCGAAATTCCCAATAGACGAATTGAAGAGAAGCACACCAGGAAAGTTGGCGACGGCAACACAGGCACAGAGCGCAGAGTACCTGAGACCATTCTTCAAATCCCTGCGCCAAAAGTCGCTCGAGCCCGACGTCCTTATGCGTATCACCGAAATCGCAGAACTCATGATCAAACGCGAGCATATGGCCGCCAACGACGCCTACCTCAAACTTTCTATCGGAAACGCACCTTGGCCCATCGGAGTCACCATGGTTGGGTAAGTTCCCTTATACCTCTCTACGACTCACGACTATGATAAATGGTAGTAGAAATCAAATGACAAACTGTTTTCTGACCATTTCCACCTTTCCCCATTCAACAACTCTATGACTATCAACCTAGTATTCACGAACGTTCAGGACGTGAAAAGATTTTCTCAGCGCAGGTCGCCCACGTCTTGAACGACGAGACGTCGCGAAAGTGGATCCAGAGTATCAAGCGCATCATGACCTTTGCCGAAAAGAAGTACCCCCGCCTGTGAAAATCCTCAGAACCATTTTGAAAACTGCTCCAGCAAAAATAAATAAATAGTTATTTCGCGCGACTTGCCGTAGATACCTTCGAAGCCGAGTCTTTGCAAGAAAAAAAAAAACGAGGGACCAAACGGGGGCCAGAAAAAACGAGAACATGATATTGCTTTGATCTTCCTGATCCCGCATTTCCCCTGATAGAAAAGATAATGTCCCACAACAATTGCAACATTAAACAGCAAACGAGAACTGGATCTGTAAAAGAAAGGTGTTCTTGTTTATGGACAAATAATGGAAAATGATAACACGACTTAATGACGAACGCCCAACTGAGCACTAAAGACACGGCGCTGGACACCGAGCCAAGAGGTAGGCGCAATGCGCTGGTGCTGAGAAATCACATTATCCCGAATGCCCTTCCGGAGCTGGTCGTGCCATGCAGAGGTCATCAACTGCTGCTCCATGCGGGCCTGAACCTCCTGCTCGTGCATTTGGCGCTATAAAGAAAAAGTGGATACGAGGCAATGAAAAGTGTCAATCAACTTGGTGTAAAGACCAGGACTGGCAAATGTACAAATAAAGAAGGACGATATACCTTGAGAGATTTAACATCCTCTTCCTTGGCGGCGAGCTCGACCTGCAAGGAATGGACAGCTTCACTGTAGCCCTCGGCAGGCTGTCTAGTGTTGTTTTCCTTGATTATAGCGTCCTGCTGGACAATGAACTATAAAGAGAGATATGAGAACAGCCGGGCAGCGTGAGTACAGATCGATTATGTAAGTGCGGTCAAATATAAAAATCCGTGAACAGGAGCCAACGCATACCTCCCTGGCACGGTTGAGCTTCACGCTATACTGATTCATCTGCTGAGTCATCTGCTCGAGCTGCTGCTCCAAGTGGAGGTTCTTGGTCTCGAGCTGCTCTCGGGTATGAGCCTCCTGGGCCTCACCCGACTGTGCACGCTCCTGCTGCAACATCCGATCGCGCTGCTCAAGCTCCAGCTTCGAAAGACTGTCCTTCTCAGTCAAGACCTGGTTCAGCTGGGAGAGGTAGTGCTTGTTCTCAGCCTCGAGAGATTGAATCTTCTCAATCAACTTGGCGTGCTCTTCTTGAAGGGTCAAGAACTCCTTGCTGTTGCTCAGCTTCCACTCGCCCAAAGCTGACACTCTGTCGCCTCCAACCATGTGCACTGTGCGAAATCAAGAACAAATAAAGGCTGTTAGTGCCATGCCAGAAGACAGCAATCATTCCTGTAACTATCCTTGTGACCATGCAGTAAAAGATAAAACTTACAGTCGGACTGGACAATGACGAGCTCTTTTTTGGTCTGTTCAAGGTTGGTCTCCATCTCGGCAAGAGTCTTCTTGGTCTCGGAGAGCTCCTTCTCGCAAGAGTTCAAAGTCGAGCGAAGAGCAAATGCAACCTCGCTCTCATCACCCTTGCCACTACGGATGCGGTCAAGCTCGCTCTGAAGAATAATCTTGGCCTGGTGCTCCTCCAGATAATCCTGTTCAAACTTGGCCTTGCTCTTGTTTGAATCATTCAACAAGTGCTGCAATACAGTGGCCTTAGATCCTCCCTCGTCCCGTGTATCCTCCCTCAACGATTGAATCTCGCGCTCCAAACGGGAAATCGTCAGCTTGAGCTCAGTGGCCTGAGCTGTTCGGCTCATCATTGAGCTCTCCATGTCGTCAGTCTCCATATCCTGAAGATCACTCGAGAGTGGTGTGCCCTCGTGGACACCCGAGAACTCAAGCTCGCGGATCTTGTCCTCCAAGAGCTGAATTTGCTCTGAATCACGCGTCCGATCGGCTTCGATCTGCTGGAACTGATGGTTCTGAAGACGCGCCTCGTACTCGATCTTGTTCTTCTCCTTGGCCAATGAGCTGTTCTTGTCCTCGAGCGCCTGAATCTGCTCCTTGTACGACTCCATCAATGACTTGAAGGCAAGGACCTTGCGGTACTCTCCCTCGACCTCTTTGTTGCGATCCAGAAGTTCCGTGTTCTGGTCCTCGAGGGCCTTCATCTGGCGACGGAGATCCGCGCCCTCCTCGAGCTTCTTCTTGTACTTTTCAATCACGTTCTCTGTCTTTTGGAGTTTGTCGATTGCGTGCTTGTACTCGTCCAGCTTGTCCTTCAAACGCACAGCCTCATCAGCTTTGGCTCTCAAATCAGCTTCCTATAAAAAACGATAGAGTTGCGAATGAAAATTAGCGACCGCGTTCATTCTAGTCGCTCTGTTGCTCTTGTCTGCGAGCATTACGAATGCATTCGCTCTCTCCGCACGATCACTTACGGCTCTTGAAAGGTCGGAAATCGCCTTCAGCTGGTTATTGATTAGAGTCTCCTGCTCTTGTCTGCGGTCCTCGCTCTTGCGCCTATTACATAATTATCAGATTCTGGTTAGCGTATATGCATCCATATCGAACTTCGATAAACATGGCCCACTGTCAATCGTTTGACAGGAGAAAGTAATCTAACTTACAAGTCCTGGCGCAAGTGATCGATTTCGGTACGCATCAAGAAGTCAGACTTTCCGCTCTGCGAAGCATGTGCTGAGGCCTTTTCCAGATCGCGTATCCTCTGCTTCAGCTCCTCCTTTTCTGTCAACAACTCGTCCTATCCGACATGAAAACAAACGACGCATCTCATGTCAGTCGCCTGCTGATATATTTCGAGAACAAGGCATCGAGTACGCTGCAAGTAGAGGCGGCCTTACGTATTTTCTGTTCATGTTGGAGAGTTCCTGCATCAAACTTTGGTTTCCACGCTCGAGTTCATCGCGCGACTGATGCAGTTGAGCCAATTCTTGGTCCACGCTGACCTCCTCCCTATGTAGCGTAGTCGATAGAATGATGTTATATGAGTACCGTTTCAATAAAGCAAGCAATTTAAATCTAAACACTAGTCTGAAGCGAAAGACAATGGAATCGGGCGACTTACATATCAGACTCTCTGGCAGACCCGCTGTTCAGAGCAAGAATGATCTAGACAACAACAGAGCAAAAGTAAATATACGGTGTTGACCAGCTGTTAGATCCTGGGTCATGCGCACCACATTTACATATTCCTCATCGAAAACTTCTTTTCTATCCCTTTTTTTTCAAAGACTCTCCTCCCTTCTTGTTATCTTTACCTGCTCGAGAGAGATCATAAGTGCATGCTGAGAGATTTCTGGCAAGGTCTGAATCTTTTGGATATAGAGTTGGTTCCGATCACACTGGACCGCCACAGCAATCACCAGCTCACAGAGCTTCAGGACCTCCAAGGAATCGCCGTCTTTGGCAATCATGTTGAGGTTGGGTGGGTCGAGCTTGCTCAATGACTGGCCCTGCTTCTCCTCGAGGTAACGGGTGACCAGCTTGTGCAGCTTCTTCAGATTGTTGTACTTGTGGACCCAGTTGTCGCCCATATCGGCAGAGCGGATCAATTTGAACCACTTCGGGTCACTAAATTGAGCAGCATCAAGCAAAGAGTGAATGCAGCATGGTCAGCATTGTTGTTGTTGGAGGTTTTTACAAGTAAGAAGTAAAACGGGGGGTGGGGAAGGTATATCAAGAAAAGGATAGGGAGGGAAAGTGAAGGATGCCATGCAAGGAAGCAACAAGAGAAGCAGCAAAGGAAGGAAGGAGAGGGTTAGGAGGGGGCTCCTCTTTTTTTAGCTTCTCGCCGGGGCTTGGGTTAAAGATAACTATCCTTAATGCTCAGCTCTTTTTCATTTCAGAGGAAAGGCACATCAACAAGAACTTACATGTCTGCAGCGACTTCGAACAGGATAATACCATCTGAAAGGTCAGAGATATGTCTGCACTGCCTGGAGATGTTGTCGAATGTGTTGACCTAAGGAAAGGATGTTCGCCAGTTTTGATGGCAGCCAATATAACGAAGAATGTCAGCGAATTGTGGTATGTTGTTATCCCTTTCTCCTCGGGGTACGTGTTTGATACTGCTGGACTCTTGCCAGGGGAAGCAAGGCTGGCAAGCGAAAAGCAAAGTGAAAAGCAAAGTGAGCATTGTTAAGGATGCATTGTTATTTACCCATTGCTCGAAGGCAGTGGCCAGAGTGGTGATGTCCATTGTCAGGGGTATTTATTGAGTAGCGTGTCCCGCTCGACAGATGAAGACAGAGAGACGGACGAGGTGATTTGGAGAGTGTTGAGGAAAGAGAGAGTGTGAGCGTGAAAAGACGAAAGAATGGATGATGTGTTGATAAGAGTAGAGAGAGTAAGAGAAAAGGAAAAGCGAGATTGTGAGAGATAGGGGGGAAGGGTGCGGACAGGATGGGGAGATGGGGACAGAGAAGACGAGAGAGAGAGAGAGAGAGAGAGAGAGAGAGAGAGAGAGAGAGAGAGAGAGAGAGAGAGAGAGAGAGAGAGAGAGCGAGAGAGAGAGAGCGAGAGAGAGAGAGAGAAAGGGGAGGGAAAGAAAGGACACACAGACACAGCGGCTGACAGTGGACGGACACAGACACAGCCAACACTTTTGATGGATTTGATTTTCTCAGGGACAGAGGGACAGACAGAACATAACCATTAAGGGCTCATGTTCAATTGACTTTTCTATTTTATGGGGGGATGTATTGATAAACTGAACAGGTATGTGATTACAACATTGCTCCCCAAGACACACCATCCAGCTTAGATCCTGGCACGGGTAGGATTGACAAGACGACGAGGTGCAGGAGGCAAATCAGCAGTAGGATCACCAATCTTCATCATACCCTCAATCAACGACATCCCCAACTGCCGGTACTGCTCCCACTCGCCCGGGTATGCCTCCTTGTGGCCCATCTTCTCAAACAAATTGACCGGTACAATCGTCTTTCCTTTGGGGTGCTTCGCCACCATCCTAGAGTACGCAATACAGCACAGCTTGTCCGGCATATCCGCAATCGCATCATTGGGGTGACTACCCATGTTGACTTGAGAGAGACTGTTGATGGTGCTCTTTGATGCCTTGGCGTCGATCGGGTCGATGTCGTCCTCGTCCTCCTCCTCAACAACCACATCCTCATCCCTGACAGGGGCAGCACCGTCGCCGTTGCCGATTCCTTGCTCGACAGCGGCCGCAATCTCCAGCGTCTTGCGAACCGGCCGAGTCTTGCGTTTGATCGAGAACCGATGTTGCATCCAGATCCACTTGTCGTCCCACGCAAAGATCCGGCTCGTGATCGTATACTTGCTGAGCCTCGGTACCTCGGCCTTGAAGAAGAGAACTGTCTGGGCGAGACACATATCAAACTTGTGTCGGTGTTGCCATCCGGGGAAGAGTAAGGTGCAAAGCTGGATCCGGGCGTAATCCATCATCTTGTTGTAGGACGAGTTGTTGAGGTGGATATTGAGGTCGAGATCGTCGAACCAGACTCGGGAATGGTACTTGCTGGCTTCGAGGAGTCCGATCGCTGGCTCGGTCAAGTTGCGGGCTTTGATAAAGTAGGACAGGGACCGGAGGGTGTAGACTCCTGGCAAGCTCTTGGCGTGCAGCAATGCCAGTAGCAGTATCAGCGCTTTTGTTGTATCTGAGGGCATATTGTCGACTTTGTTGAGTGGTTGGTGTGAAGTGGTGTAAAAGAGATGAGTGAGAGTGTTGATTGAGCCGAGTGGATGAGTTGCTGGGGGTGTGAATGTCGAGAAGAGAGGAGAGAGAGAGAAGAAGGGAAGGGAGAAGAGAAAGCATAAAAAAAAGAAATAAACACTTCAGCAAGTATGGCAGGCAGGCAGCTTTAAGCTTGTTTGTCCCCGGCTCGGAAAAAAGAATTGATCTTCCTAGCATGTGAGTGCAAGGTAAGTAGAAACAGTCAGCAAAAGCCAAAGAGAACGGCATAATTTGCCCGCCCTGATTCGTCAAATTGTTGAACCGATCATTTTGCAACACGAAAAGAGACACAAGAAACGAAAGAAAGAGCTTTTTCCATGCAAAGACAAAAGAAGCGCGTTCGAAAACGCGTTTCTTGGCACTTCCTAGGACGTATCTCAACATTTTCAGAATGACGACACACTGGCACACACGGGACCCGGATCGGCATTTCCTGGGGTTCCAGAGAAAGTTGTTCGTTTGCGCTAGCAGTACAGTGTACGTGACATCATCAGCAGTCACTTTGTCTGTTTCAATGCGAAGCCTTTCCTGATCCTTTTTTTTTTCGCTTCTCCATTCATCTTTCATCAACAAAACATCACACCAACCTTCCGACTCCCAACCAACCAACAACGAACAAGTAAGCAAGCAGGCTCCAATCAAGCAACAACAACAAGCAGGACACCACCACCTTCAACCCTACAACAAACCCTTACAACAACACATACTGAAAACATGAGCTCAACCTTGGACGCCGCAAACCCCAAAGCCCAAAACGACCCAGCAGCCGTCGAGTCCGAGAAGGCCATGCTCACCCAGTTCACAAAGCCCAACACAGTCTACATGGTCGAACCCCTGGGCACCAACAAGGGCATCTGTCGTATCGAACCTAACGGCCAGAAATCCTGTGTCAAGTTCCAAGCCCTTGAGGCCAAGCAGATGTTTACCTTCATGCAGGAGCAAGGCTTCTTTTGTACCATGAGTATCGATCCTAAGGAGACTGCACTTGAGTGCAAACGCGTGTAGTTCCCCTGGGCAAAACTGCGGTAGTAAACGACCAGCAATAGCAGCGCAACAACAACAACTTCGACAGAAACAACAGTTACAAACAAATCACTACTTTTACACTCGACCGGGCGAAGGAGGACATCTCCGAACCACCTGCAACAACAACGAGAGATCCCCCCCCCCCATTCCCCATAACCTCTCAATTGACCCTGGGAAGAAAATCACAAAAATATGCAACACCTTTGTACATAACCTTCGACTCCCAACCACCAACAAAACCAACAACCATCCGTACAACCTTCAAAACTCACGTCACACATCCGCCAAATCAACACCAACTTAGAAAACACCCTTCAATGGCGTCCCTAATATATTTCTGCAAGTAAACAAACAACAAGAGTCAGACAAACGATTGTGCAAGTACTCCTGTTCCTATTATTGTTATTAGTCTCAAAGCGGGAGAAGAAGAAGGTGTTAGCCTTCTTTTCTTGCAACGTCATCTCTAATATCGAGCGCTTACGTGAATTTTTCCCTAGACCAGCGGCAAAATTATGTTTCAACTATACGATCTACTGCAACTTGTACTTCATTCTCCGATAACATCTCTCAAACTCTCTGGTTCAAAACTTCAAACGGGAAGTACTAGATGTGTATGAAAAATCAATTTATTTGTGCGTATGTGTGGGAAACGGCAAAGAAAATATTGTACAAAGATCCTGATTCCGCTGTTCCCTGCCAACGAATAACCCCTTCATGAATGAAGCCATCCTTACTAGTTGGTGTTGCGTGTTTTTTTTTGGTAGCTTGAACAAGAGCGTTGTTGTTTTGTGTTTTGTTCTGGAAAAAATAATGGCGGTGGTGGTGATAGTATGGTGTCGCTGTAAGGGTGTGAAAGGTGGAGAAAAGGAAAGAGGCAGAGTTTACTCCTCGTCCTCAGACTCATCCTCCTCGTCACTGGCGTTCTTGAGCCAGTGAATAAAGGGCTCCATCTGCTTCATGAAGACAGTGCGTCCCTGGGTCTTGGAACCCTTCTCGGCCCAGTAGAGGATCGCGCTCTCAGACAAGACGTCGTTTTTGTACAACAGCTGGGAAACAGCACGGAACTGCTTGATGAAACGAGCATCCTCGTAAAAGTTGACCTGGATCGTCTGCATCAAAGCAATCTCCGTCTTGGGGGAGGTGCAGAAGGCAGCGATCAGCTTGCTGTACTGCTGAACCTGCTTCAAAATCTGGTTGTCGATCTGATCCGAGCGAGTACCCCAGTCAACAGAGGCCATCACTCCTGTCCAGACCAATGGGATGAACTCGGGCTCGGCCAAGCCGCTCTCCTTGATCTGAGCCTTCAAGTAGGTCAAGCACTATATCCATTGTCAGTTCACCAATTGAAAGGAATGTTAGAGGACTTGAGCGATCTACTTCCTGTGTGCAACATATATGAACAGTCAACCAGATCAAAGATGTTTACCTCGGGGATCTTGCCTTCCTCAAGAAGGTTCTTGACGTTCTCGATAACGCTCTCCTTGCGCAAGATGAGCTGCTTCTTGGTCTGGAAGGTGACCAACTGCTTCATGTCCTCGGCCTCAAAGTGGCGAGCAAAGCTGTCCTCGTCACGCTTGTTGGGAGGGAAGAAATCCAAGAGACGGTCGCTCATACCAGCCTTGTAAAGGTTGAGACCGAACTGGTCAACGTTCTGGTCAATCAAGTAGGTCTTGAAAACAGTGGTGACAAACTGAAGGGAGAGACCTAACAAGTAATAAATGAATGCAAATGAGGTTAATAACCCATCCCATCTCATCATTTTTCTCTTGTTTCTGTCTCCTATGTCTCCTATCTCCTGAGATCATTGATCCAAGTATAAGCATGAAAGGGGTATATGCCTTCTTTTGGTTTTAAAACTTACCCTCCTTGACCAAGTGCTCCTTGAACAAGACAGAGAGAACGTTCAAGGTGGCGAGACCAGACGAGCAGAAGAGGCCAGTGGCCATAGCAAGCTTGTTGGTGTCCTCGGGGGTGAACTTGTTGATGTACTGAAGAAGGTTCATCAGGGTATCCTCGAAGCCACGCTGCAAGTACTTGTAGCGGCGCATAAGCTTGTGGAACACATCCACATGCTTCCTGATGCTGGCAAGGTCATCCTCGGCCTGGAAGATACTGAAAGGGCTGGCTGGGGTTCCGTCCTCGAGAAAAGTTCCACCGGGAGCTATTTTCCATTCATAACAGATGTGATGGAAATAAAGTAGGGTGGGGTCAAGATTAGTCACTTGGTCAAGTAAGTCCACTCGTACACGGTGAGAAAAGAAAAGAAAAAAAAAGAAAAAAAAAGAGCAGCATGATTTTAACTGCGGCGAATTGTCAAAGGAATAGGAAGTGCTTACCAAGGAGACGACCAGCAATTATAATTTCAAAGAGAGTCTCGGCGTAGCGTCTGTACTCAAGAGTGTTGCCTGCGGCATCCAACTTTACAGAGATTTCGTCAAGGTTGCCTGGGGCAGCTGCAGAAAGCACGCTAATGAATGCGTCACGGAAAACTAGTGGCGACGCAGATCAAAAACCAGAGATAGAAAGAAAAATATAACGTTTTTCCAGGTCAGTTTGTGTGGTGTGGATGTTGCATTGACTCGTTCTTTTCTCCCGTCCTGAACTGATCCCTAGTAGTCCGATCCCGCAGAAGAAAGAAAAGAAAGTCGCCCCTTGCTCAATGGTATGCAATACGTTACCAGTGGGTTCAAACTTGGCTGTGGCCTTTTGAACTCCCTATTGGTTATAAACAAAAAATACAAATAAATGGTTTTCTGTCAGTTCAGTCGATTATAAGAACAAGGAGGCGGTGTCAAAATATGCGGAGCCATTGGTACAACTTTTCAGTTGCTCAATTGCTGCCAGATTGGATAGTCGCAAAAAAGAAAGAAAACTCGGCGTACCTTGCGAGGTCTGATCTTGACACCTTGAAGGACGGGCTATAAATTTGGAACAAACAACGGCAACAAGAACGATCTTGTGTTAGTGATGGGATTACTCACAAGAAATAACGCCACTATTCCCAGGAGAAGCATGAATTGACAAAGATTGACAAAGTGGCAAAGTGAAGGAGTCCTGCATAAAGAAGCTTCCGGGCCAAACACCAAAAAGGCGGATGAAGCAGGGGGGAAAGACCAAAACATTAAAAAAAAGTCCAGCCCCCTTGGATTCACAAGGGGCGGTCCATGCGCCATTTTTTTTGGTGTTGGAGTTGGTCGTATAACTGAAGATATGTGTCACGCGCGTCTGGCGAGAGCTGGCTTGTTGAGTAGTTGACTTGCTGGGGAGGAGAGAGGAGCAATCTTCAAGAAGGAGAGACATCCGCAGGTATTCCTGCAAAACGTAGCACCCCTCGTTTTCTTTTTGTTTGTTTGGACAAAGGGAGAGGAATGTCCATCTCTCCTCTTTGCCATCTATAATCCTTTTGCAGATGTTGCTGCAGTAGAGGAATGGCGGGGCGAGGAGAGTTGTTTCCTGCAACAAGGGTGTCATCGGGTACTTGCTTTGTTGTTTGTTGTGTATAGTATGTGTATGTGGTATGTGTGTGTGTCTCCAATGGTGTTCCGTGGTTGATGTGTGTATGTATGTCCATCTCTGTTGATCAGTTCTAACACAGCTGAGCAGATCACTCTCCCCTGATATTTTGGGTCTATTTTTTTTTGTTTTATTTTCTGCCCCGCACACACGACTTTATTTTCTTGTATTTCCTTATCGCTGTGGAGAGAACGCCGAGCGATCCTGTGCGTGTCATTGTTGTTGTTACCTTGGCGTTCGCTGCGCTACTCATAAAGATGGTTACTGTTGAAAAGGGTGGAAAGGAGAGAGACTGGAAGAAGAAGGGGAAGGTGTTGGCTGGATGAGTTTGTTGGCTGGCTTGACGATGTAACTGGGTTTGAGAAGAAGTTTTCCTGCTCTGCCCTATCGGCCTTTATTGCTCTCTGCAAGAAAAATTTCTATGACGTCACTTTGTGGTCACGTGTATCATATCAAGAACGAAGTCAAAAAGGGTCATAATCTCCCAGCGCGAACTCACGGTGCCCCTGGAGAAGGACCTGGTGCCTCGGTGCCTCGCATAATTCAACTGGTAGCAGCTATGAACGATAAACTAAAAAAGATTGCCATTCGGAAAAATGGATGCTTCCTATCAATCCTGACACAAGGGTAGAAATTGAGCAGCGATCCGCGCTTTGATAAGTGGGACTGAAAAAAAACTGCGGATCCCTGCAAAAAATATCGAGCCAAGGAATGGTTCACTTGACCCAAAGGGCAAAAAAGAAAGTACGTGCGCGGCGTACAGCTTCTGCATACCAATGACTCGATCTGCCTTGAAAAAAAAACGGCCTTGCAGCACGACACAAGTGGAGACAAGTGGAGGCGTCCGTGCGCCACCATTCTCCAAAAAGTGCGAAAATATTGTGGCTTTGTCAAAAGGGCTGGAGAGCTGAAAGTTTCAGGCACCAACTTGTTCAAGCATTCATTCTCACTTCTCTTTCCTCTTCACCCTCCACATTCGCAAAAATGGACAAGTCATTCACCCTCGGACATGTGCTCTCTGCCGGAGCAGTTGGACTCTTGACCGGCTACTTCTTCTCTCAGTCTGCGCTCGTAAGAAAGCCTATTATTTCTCATAGTTTATGCGGTAATTGGTGGCGAAAGGTCAGAAACAAAAAAAGTGCAACTATATTAACAATATCACAATGATCAATAGAAGCACAAGAGCAAGGAGGCCACCGCCACCGAAGAAAAGAAGACGAGCACCAACAACAAAGCAGAGGAGAAGAAATCCAAGGACAACAACAACAAGCACACCAAGAAGGATCAGGACGTGGTTGAAGAGGATTCAGAGAACTACTCTGAGAACGACGAGGATTTCACTGACGAAGAGGACGAAGATACTGAGGATGAGGAGAACGAGGATCTTGCCGACTTTGATCTTCAGGAGGAATACAAGATGGTAAGCCTTGCTGAAGTCATCTCCTTTTCATGGCACGTTGTCACCACTTCTGCAGTAGCTGAAACAGGAACAAGGAAAGGGCCACGATACTTATCGCACGATGCCCCCGTCTCTTTTTTTCCCGTCTGTGATAGGTCCTGGTCATTAGAACGGACTTGGCCATGGGAAAGGGAAAAGCTGCCGCCCAGTGCTGTCACGCGACGCTTGCCAACTACAAGGAGCTCAGCAAGAGCGGCCCCAAGGTAAACGTCAATACTACTCTTTTGTTTGATTCTGTATCTTGATATATGATCGCTTTCTCACGCAGGGTACATATCCGGTCATCTTTTTCCAAATTAGACCCTCGCACGCTGGGAGTATTTTGGTCAGGCAAAGGTGACTCTCAAGGTCGACAACGAAGAAGACATGTAAGTATCATCCGGTATCCTCATCCGCATGCGTACTCATCCCAGTCGCAAATAACCATAGCAGCCACTAACTCAGAGACATAATATTTGTTACAGGTTGATGTTGCAAGCGCAGGCAATGAGCATTGGATTGGCAGCACACACCATCCGCGACGCAGGAAGGACACAGATCGCCGCTGGCTCAAGGACAGTCCTCGCCATCGGACCCGGACCCATCAGCGTCGTCAACTCTATTACTGGAAAGCTTAAGCTCTACTAGTCTTCATCATCTATCACCCAAACGTACACAATACACAACACCAATTTTCATTTGTAGACAAAATCAGCAGGTACATCTTCAATTATTTACATTTTTTTTTGGTCAGCAGCTATTCTCTTTCTTATGCCAACTTGCGGATAAGGGGTTTGGGGCGCGAGTCTGCGTGCTTGAGTGCCTTCTGGATACCATTCAACATCGGCTTCAACATCTATGCGTAAGATGATTACACAAAAAGAAACATGTTAGTCGTTAACACCTCGCTCCAGTATATTCCAAAAGTCACATCGACAGTTGACGTTTACCATTTTCATCGCGTCTAGACAATCCGTTCCCAGGGAACTGGCTTGGATCATCAACGACTTGACATTCTCGTCCCGAATCTTTTTCAATGACTCGATCATTCGCAAGTGCTTCGAGGCCTTGTCCATGCTCGTCGACGCCCAAAAGTGTCGCAGGATCTCGTTTCCGGCCGCATGGCACGAGAGTGCTTCCTGATACAAATGTGCAGGCAACAATTGCGCTGGAAATGAAGAATGATATGTGGTGAGCAACGAGTCCGTTTCATAGTGGGAGACGCGACGGCTAACTCCTTTCAAAGAGCCAAGAAACGAACAAGAAAAAAAAATGCTTTGATGCAAACCTACATCCGTCTTTGGGTGGCAGTAGTTTGGCGCGGTTAGTTTTCACGTTTCGCATGAGCGTATCAAATGTATTCTCTGGAATTGCAAAGGGCTGCAAGGTGTGGCGTGACGAAAGGTATTGTTAGTACTTGCGGAACAAATTATAACATGCTGCTAATCTTCACTAGAAAATGCGAAAAAGTATACAGGTGAGCAGTCTCTGTACCTTGTTCAGGACGACTTCATGAGATGTGTAGTCGCGGTAAAACTGCTTTAAAATGTCTTCCGGGTCCTATAGAGATAGGGACAAAAACGATCGAAAACAAAGGTCAGTTGAGCATATTGGCATTGAATGATGCAAACAGCGTTCGAATAAATAAAAAGGCAGGCGCGACTTACCACGCCATCAGGAATCTTGCTACTCTTCACGTCACCTCCTTGACTCTCAAAGTAGCGCCTCGTGTCCTGAATGTTTAGTATAATCTTCGAAGACTCCTTTTGCTCCTGAAGGTCCTCCATCACAATAGATCGCTCCACTCCGCTCATCTACATATGCGAAGAACAAAAAACTAGATGTTAGTACTACAAACAATATTATCCTGGGACGCTTCGATTTACCACAGTGCAGTCAGCAGCCGTCAATGATGCGTTACATCAAGAGAATCAGTTCCTGTAAAAGGTCGCTTGGGACCGATAGTAGAGTTAAGAACACGCTGAGCGTAACGGTTGAATCTCCTGATCAGCGGCATCGCCTCTTTGGACTCCTTCGTCTTTCCAGCATTCATGGTTCCATCAGGAGTCAGGTAGGACTCCAAGTGGTCTTCCTCAGTCGTACTCAAATCCACCAGTCGGTTGATGTGATCCAGCTTGATACGCTTGGGCGCACTCCTGGTCTCCTCCTCGTCTTCCTCCAAAGCTTTGTCAAAGATTTCGTCGTCAGGTTCGTTGGCGCCTCGTCCTGAACGACTCCTGTGGAAGAACCTCGATTGAAAATACCGCTTCCAGAACTCTGCCTCTGACAACTTGTCAGGCACAAACTGATCATAGGCTCTCTTGACTAGAATATATACCAAAAACAATATCGGTGTCAGTTGTTGCATACATACATTCTTGTATCTCGATGCAAGTAATAAAGCAGTGGTGTCATTCGAGACTTACTAGAGGGGTATTGTTGACAGACAGAGTGAATGACCTGAGGCGTCATTACATACTTGACATCGTTACTCTCGCCCGTCTGTGGCTTCAAATCCAACCAAGCCGACGACTGACCCTTCTGTTGCTGATCGATCGCAGCCTTGTTCCGCAACAGACTCTTCCGCGTCTCCCAGAACTCATTCTCGGAGATATGTTTCCCCACAACCAGCTCTGTATGAAGCAGCGACAGCTCCCTGTTCTGAGCGAGCAACGCCCGACGCGTCTGCATCTCCACATCTACACCTCCAGCTCCGTTGACGCCTCTCCGAAGTCCAGCAGGTCCTGGTCCTCCCATCCTTGCCTGAAGTGGTGCCTTGGGAGTTCCTGGAGCACTGGCATCAGACATGACTGAAGACGCGGCCGGTGAAGCTCCCGATCCTCCCGAAGGTCCTGGTGTCCCATTTACCGATAATGCCCCTCCACCGCTGGCTCGAAGGAGTCGGTCGTGTATAATGCGCGATATGAGGCCTTTGATCACCTCCCGTTCTTGAATAGCGGTATTTGATGTGAACTGGAAGGTGTGTTTGACATCCGGCTTGAACTCGGCTACTCGCATGGTTGTACTTGCCGCACCTTCTTGACTGACATATTGAACTACACAGAAATATAATGGAAAGTGATGATCCCCGGTCAGCACTCTGACGGATGCTTACCACATACCCTAACACAAATACCATGGCCAATTCAGTGAACTGGATCTGTTGTGAATACAACATACCTCTGATTTCGTCGTGTTTGACAGAGACTGTGGGGGCCAAGCCTCCGTCAGGAACCCAGGCCAAACGACGGTTGGTGAAGTACAGAATGCCAGGTCGCTTGCGGTAGACGGCTACGCCCTGAGCTGTCACTGTTTCTCCTGCTTCCCACATGTCTAAATGGCTCGTGTTGGGTGTATGCTTTGGGTTTTGATGCGAGAATGAACCTCTTACGAGAGCAGGGTGATGGGAGCAATGGAGAAGACGAAAAGAAAAAATTGGAGGCAATATATGTCGAGCGTGTAATAAATAGACGTTTCAGGTCACGTGAATCAGGTGCGCTTTTGCACGGCACTTTTTTTGTTGCTCACAACAAGCATGGGTCATGGTTATTTCTGGGGTTGCTACTCATTTTTTATTCATTTTTGAGATTTTTGCAGCTGCGATGTTACTTTGCAGAGAAAAGAAAAAAGAAAAAAAAAAAGATTGGACTCCATAACTGTGTTTTGTCTGTTATCTGGTTCCGATGCTAAAGATGGGTGTGGGGGTGTTTCTTTGCGAGTGTGTGGCGTGTGTTTTTTGTTCCGATTGACTTCGCCTTTTCTTTGTTTTCTTGCACTTCCAACTAAGGATCTGTGGGTCAGGAGCAAGAGACTTCTAAGGCAAGATCATCTCTGAGACCTCCCAGTCCTCGTATGTGTTGTCGGGAAGGTATCTCCTCACAACGAGAGGGATCATCTTGTTGTTGAGCTCCTTCATGGCAATGTTCAAGGCATCGGTCTCGCCTTCCAGATCGACCAAAACGGGTGCGTTCATGCTACAAATCAGTCAAAAAGTAAAAGACCTTTTGTTGGTGAGAAAATTCGCTGTCGATGGTTCGGGCCACATGACTCTATTGCTTATCTGCAGCGGAATGATGTAGCCGAAATTGGCTGCGGGGAATGGCGTTCATACCTGAGCTGAAGAGCACGAGCGCCCAGGATTCTTGCCCGCTCGTACTTGGTCATGTAAGGGGTGGTGGTGCGATCCTCCTTGGCGACAGCCTTGGGAGCGGGGAGGTTCGCCTTCACAGGCTTGTTGAAGTCAACCTTGTTGTGGAAACCATCCTACAAGAATAACATAAAGTCAACAACCACGGCTCAGGTTAGTCAGGGTGCCCCTCCTTTGTTGCTTGTTGTTGCTGTCCTGAGTCCTGTGCATCACGACAAGTGGATATAAAGCAAGGGAGAGAGAGAGAAATACATACACCCTCCTGCTCCTCGTCCATGTCGTGTTCCGTATCCTCCTCGGGCTCGTTTCTATGAGAAATGAACAAAGCAAAAATGGTTGTGGAGGGTCAGTGCTTTGTTGTTGGTTACTACACCTGCAGAGCTAATGCATAAACACCCATTGTCACTCTCTTCCACCTGCACTTCTGCTCTCTTTTATTTGTGGATGCTCGTTTCTCCCTTGTTTATCGCTCTAGTCCGCTTGCGTACCCGTAGCCGCCATAGCCGCCTTCGTTGTCCTCGTCATCGTAGTCCATTGTGATGTGTGTGTGTGTTGTGAGTAAGAGTGAAGAAAAGGAGTGTCCTGCACCGTTTTGCATCAACAGTGCTGTTATGAATATTTTTTGTATGTGGCTTAGCCAATCAAAAACAGTCGTGATTTCGTTCGCGTAAAAAGGCAGGATACATTATTGGGTTTTCTACAGTATTCTTCTAGTTTCTAATGTACGTGTTGTAGATGGTGTTACTTGCTCCGGGCCTTGGGAATGTTCATACGTTCAAGTGCACGCGCCGCCTTCCCCTTCCGGACCTCGTTCTCCAACGCCTCAACAGCCTTCACGATATCCTCGTCCGTGCCTAACGATCTGCGGTTGATTCGCCCAGCCGCAACATCTCGGAAGGTGATACCCTGGGACTTGAGGATCCACGAGCATGGATTCATCTCGTTCGACAACTTCAAGTGGCGGATCACGGCGTCTTGTCGTGCAAACCGTCCCAGACAGACAATGCAGCAGTGGGCCTTCTCGTCGCTGTGGACGCTCATATGGCGGTCTCGGTCGTGGATCCGAGCAAACTTCTTTCGGCAGAGGCGGCAAGGGAAGGGTCGGTGGTCGCCGTGGGTCAAAGCGTGAGCCTTGAGGTTGTAGGAGCGACCAAAACTGCGGTTGCAGTCGGGAAAGTAGCAGGTGAAGGTCTTTCCGGAGCCGCTGGTACCGTCGTCATCCTCACCACAATCGTCGCTGTTACTGGGATCGTTCGGAGTATCAGTGTCAGAGAAAACATCGGCGCTGGGTTCCAGGCTAGATTGGCGACTATGGTTCGAGGTCTGGTTGTGATTCTGGTTGCAAGAGATGTCGTCGATGTCAGAGTCATAGTCACTCTTGTAGTAGGTATTATGGTTGATGTAGGGAGTGGCTGGTGTTGTCCTCCCACTGTCATCTATGGTGATGCTCATGTTGTCGATGGAGGGGCTGGAGGTGGAGATGGCGGGGGAGTAGCAACTTGAGCCTGCTGAGAATGCTGGGGTGAAGAGGGGTTGGAAGATATATGGCAAGGTCGACGAGGCGGCCGAGGGTAGTGATGAACCAAACTGATCGTCGGCGAAAGCCATGGATGTAGGAGGCATTTGGAAGGTATCCTGGTGGAGCAGGCCAGTGTAATCCGCGCTGTAGCCCTCAACCAATTTAGATTCCATAGGCATGCAAGCGCCGACATAGGGAGAGCCTGGCTGGTAATCATCGGCAACCATCGCGTTCGCCATGGACAAGGTCATGTTCATGTGACGGGTCACTGGGGAGAAGGACTCGAGGCTCTGGGTTCTTCGCATCGTTGTATGGAAAGCGCAAGCAGCAGATGTGAGGACGTCGGAAGAGCTACTTGAAGCAGCGCCGGAGCTCTGGTGCATCATATCTTGCAGCATAGACAAGTGTTGGGCCTCCCCGAGATCCTGAAAGGCTGAGGTGGGCTGGTACGGAGGGTGGTGGTGGTGATGATGATATTGGTGGTGGTGATGTTCCGGGCTGGCGAGGTGAAGCTCATGCAGGAATGGGGATGAGGGCGAGCTGTGGTCTGTAGTAGTGACAGGGTTTGTGGGTGCGTATGATTGCAAGCTGTGTTCGACCTCGTGAAAATGAGACATTGAACGCAGTTCTGGTGCGATCAGGGTGTGTTCGATGCTGGGTGTGGGGGATGAGAGGTTGTTCTCGGGGAACATGGCGCTGGTGTACTCCATCATAGACGAAGCAGACAATGGGTGAGAGAGGGAAAGAGGAGTGAACATGGAGGTCACGTCGTGGAAAGTGGGTGCAGTGTGCATCAAAGGGGTGTTCATAATGAGAATCTATTTGTGTCTTGGGAAGGGGGATGTGGGGGAGAGGGGAGAGATGAGATGTCCAGGTCTGCTTTGTTTGGCGGTAATGATTGGAAAGATGTTGTCGTGAAAAATGAATCGAATGAAACTGGGGATGAGAGTGAGGGAAGAAGAAACGGAAAGAGGTATGCTGGTCTATGAGCTTGAGAATGACAATGATGATGAAGAGGAATAAAAAGAAGTGCGGATCGAGGGGGTTTTATATGAAAGGCGAAGCCCCTTGTTGATTGAATATCGACAATTGAAGGCTATGCAATTGAATATGGGGGTCAACAACAGGGGTGAATGAGCAAGGAGACAGGACAAGAAGACTGGCATGGCACTGGCGGTGACAGCAACAGCAACAACAACAACAACAACAACATCAACAACAACTAGACTCGCAACCGCAGAACAAAACAAAACAAACAATACTTGAAGACAAACAACAAGAGGATGGACAATACGGCCCTGCCAATGGGTATTCAATCAAGCAGAATAATAAAATCAAGCACTATGATGGAGGGATAGACTGTGTGTCAGAACCATCTCCATCCTCATCCTTTCTTTCCCCTCATTTAATTACCTAGCCAAGCACCATTGGTGCCAACACAATTGTATTCGAGTCAAGATGGCACTATGTGCTTGTACTGTATGTGTGCAAAAAGTGTCTATGTTGTTATGCATTGTCGCTGGGGGGAAGTCGTTTGTCGATGGTTTGTTTACATCGTTTGCGTTTGAATGACAAGTTGAGCTATGGTCGCATTGTCCTGCAATTTTATTGGCGGATCGAAAACAATAGCGCGTCAAAGTCGCCTCCGACTCTCTTGAGAGCATCAAATGGTCACGCACAACCAATGTCCACGTCCTTTTTTTTTTAATCCTTCCTCCCTCCCCCTTCTCCTGTCTGGCCATTTCTTTGTTTTTCTCTTTGTTTCCCTCTCAGTGCTGTCCCTTTCACTCCCAGCTGCTGCACTAATTCCACGTAAGAGTTCTTGTTATCAGTCATTGACTCTTACCGCCCTATTCTTCAACCCCCCTCTTTCTTGTATTCAGAATACATATCCCGCCAAAAATAACATCAACGCTACCAAGCCTCCAAGGAAGGAAGAAATAGAACAATAATACTCTCCCGCCTCGAATGTACAATTAGAAGAATAACAAACATAGCAATGCAATCCTACCTGGCTCGCGATTGTTCTCGCTGTGTTCAATTGCAACTGGCGCGTTATTCTAGAAACTAAACAATGTAAAGACATCACAGCAACCTACCACAAGAACTTCTTTTGCTCTGCTCTCCAACAAGTGGGCCTTCATGCAAGAATGATAAAACCAGGGGTTAATTAGAATGAGAGTGTGTATGAAAGAGAGAGAGAGATAGAGAAGGAGAGAGACAGAGCGAGAAGGAGAGAATAGAGAGAGTGGGAGGGTGCGAGAGCAAAAGGAACCAGAGGGAAGAAGGACAATGACAGGGAGGCAAAAAAAGTAAGTTCAACCGTTGTTTCTGTTTGTCCTTGTGCCACCAAAATATATTGCGCTGTTCTCTCTCTTTCTCTCGTCTTCTTTCTCCTTCTCTCTTTTCCCTCTCACCCATCCTTCCTTCGAACCATGAGCTCCGGAATGGAACGCTTCGTCCTCCTCTTCTTCCTCTTCCTCCTCCACACCTCTCACTAGTCCAGAACTGTGTTACGGTTGCTATTATTACAACTCATTTTGTTTACAAATAACAAAAACATGGTGTTATTCATTTCGAACGTGAAAGAGGCGGATCATTCTCTAATGAAAACTAATTGCATCGATTCACTTTAGTCTTTTCCTGCAAAGAAAAAACAAAGTATCAGCAGGGCGATGTTAACGAGACAGTTTACATTTCCCCGCGGCTCTCACCGTTCTGTCGTTACCATTCCCCACTTCTCGTCTCCATTTCTTGACTCTCATCGTCCTTCCCTTTCTCCACGCCTATTGTCTCGCACTAATCGTAATAAAACGAAAACCACAGAGGGGCAAACGGATATTAGTTGGATTCCTCCCCTGGTGCCGAATGACCAGGCAAATGTCTATGCAATTTTGCTCCTCCTTGAGGACAAAACCAGAGTTGCATTGCCTGTTGTTATTTATGGTCACCATTTGTGCATAGCACCTGTTTGTAAGGACCTAAATTAAACAAAGTTGAGAGAACAATAGAGACGAGAGAACATGACCGAAAACGTTAGGCAATGCTCGCTATCAACCCCTGTTTCCAGCACTACTCCTGGGCTCATATTGCTATTTGCATGAATACTGAAACAGTACCATCGGCGCCAGTGGTCACTGTGAGGGAAAACAATAGACAAAAATAGGGTAAGCACCGGTCACTGACTCCTCGGATGGTCCAATTGCTTCTGACAGAGGATAGAAGGAGAGCGACGATTTGAACCTAACAAACAATATGATACCCTCAGTGCAATTCATCCTATTGTCTTCTAGAAAATAAGGACAAGGGTCTATTTTCATCCATGTTTTTTTTTTGTTAAGACGATCTATCATTGTGAAAAACGTCAATCACGGTGAGATTGTATCTAGCCTTTCAAGAAGTGGACCATCCGGGTTTGATAGGGAAAACAACCAAGACGAGAATGCATAAACTATGCACCAACTCGCGTCATTGTTGTTGTTCGTAGGCGTCGTTGTGAGTACATAGTTGCTGTCGCAGTTGTAGCTGCTTGGTCGTACTACATACTAGTTGTTGGTAGTGGTAGTTGGCTGGGAAGGTGCAGTTGACTGGTACCTCTAGGTGTTATGTTTCTTGTTTGTTGAGCGTTCCAGAACGTTCACCTCCTTCATCTTTGGTGTTCCATTGGAGAAGATGACAGAAAAGTGCACTGAAATGACCTCACTTGGAAGTTAGATTAGCTGAACATCAACAACAATGAATGGAAGTCTACGCCCAGGGCTGAGAACGAGAGAGATGGAGAGAAATAACAGGTAGAGAGGGACAAAAGGACGAAGGACTAAAAAAAACAAAACAATCCTCGGCGGAAATTAAACTTTTCCACGTTTTTTCAATTTCAGGAACGACATGTGGCGAGCCTCCTGCATAAGCATCCAGACATTCCCTCCTCCTCCTCGTCCACTTCCAATTCAATTCTCGATAAGAGTTTCAATGGGCGGCACATATGAACCAAGGGAAGGGCGAGTGGGTGAGAATAGGGTATGGCCAAACGATTGTAAATGAAGGAAATTAAAAAGAGGAGGACAGGGCATGATGTGCGCTTGGGTCTCTTTTTCTCATTAGAGCAATTAACCTTGTTGATGAGCATCTGTCCGCGGTAAAAAGAGAAAGAAAGAGAGAGGGTAATTTAATGAATAAAGAAAACAAAGAACGAGAGAATGTAGGCAAGGTTCATGCATGCCCTTCCTTTCCTTTCATTAACGAAAAGCAGCTGACCAAAACAAAACTGCAAGTTCATCTCTTTCATCCAACAAAGCAGACTAAAGAAGCAATCAACGCTTGTCCCTTTATCCCGTCTCTCCCTTTCCTTCAATCTCTGCTTGATTCATATCCCACCCTCGCCATCATTACAGTTCACCTCTTGCTCATAGGCTGCATCCTCTCTTTTCATTTTCGTCCACTTCAGTTTGCAATTGCATTTGCTTTGCCTGGACCACGCCTCAGTCTGGTATTCTACCTCTACTATTTTTTACCCTTCTCTTCCCTATTGGCTTTTTCATCTTCTGCCAGCTTGTCGTGGATGAAGCACACAGCAGCCTGAACTCACCCGTGCTCGTTCCTACACCCCTCCTCCTCCCTTCTTCTCTGCCTCCTTTTTTTGTTCTAAAAGTCTGCTGTGCATTGTCTCTAGGAATAAAGTATAGAAGAGTGAGCATCATTCCTCCTCTCACCACGCTCACAGCTCTTGTTTTTTTTTCCTTCGCTCTCCTCTTCTTTTTCGACGCACGACGCTCATTCTGTGCCTCTCCACACCCTTTCTCCATCTTCACCTTTTCTCAGTTCAACATAAATGACGACCGTGCCTGTTTCTGAGACGAGCCAGGGGTAGAAGGTCGACATAACATGTAGACACAAGTGCCATCAAACAACACACAAACAAAAACATGGACAAAAGACATTCAAATACGCAACTTGTACTTCCTCCCTTGCCATTCCTTCATTCGCAATCCCAAAAATAGCACTTCACTTTTCAGCTACCTGGCGTACACCATCCCCCATCGCCTCCAACTGTAACCACCAAACACAAGCAGCTGCAGCAGAATGAAAACGATTAGGCAGGAACGGAAATTAAGTTGGTTCAAATGGTCCATGGAGTAAAACCTAAACTCCAAACAAACAGACAAAAAACAAAGACGAACGCGTGCATACCATCATCCCCCCCCCCCCCCTCCTTTTAGTCCCCTGCAGGGCTGGCGATTTTGGCGTACATGTCTCCAGAGATAGAGGTAAAAGCGTAATGTTCAGCCCCCCGATGGGCTGGGGTCTGATCGTGAGCAAAGCTCTGTCTCTCTTTCTTTCCAGGTTAAGTGTTTTTACGACAAACAAAAGAAATACGAGCGAGAGGATAAACAGTGAAAGAGGCGCGATTCACTCCAATAAGACTCCTTCCCCTGTAAAAGAGAGCTGAGAAGCAGGCGAATTAGTAAGATGGATGTACCACCGATGGGGTGGATCCAACCGTTACTCTTTGACCGATAAGCGTTTTGTGGCATGAAAAAAACAACAAAAAAATACCAGTTCTAGAAAGAAGAAAGTTCGGTTTCTTATTGCTATCTCCTTCCTCTATCGTCCTTGCGTCTCACTTCCTCCTCTCTCTTCCTCACCGCCCAAAAGATCAAGCCTATCATCCTCACCACCCTCATCATTATCATCCTGCCAAGGTGAATCGACAAGTCCTGCATGATGCGCCGAGAAATCCAACGCCTCGTCCTCCCCTTCTCCAAACCTACCATCATCCTCTCCATAGCCATCACCACCACCTCTGCCGCCTGTCCTATCGCCGCCATCCAGGTCACGTCCTAGTCCATACCCTCGCTCCAAATCTCCTTCATCATCCTCGTCTTCAGAATCGTCAAAGAAGTCTGACTCATCAGAATCTGTTGAAGAGTCGGTATGGCTAGCACTAGCACTAGCAGCTCCAACATTCCTCCATTCTCCATGTTGCTGTGACCGCTGTTGTTGAGATTGCCCTCCAGTTCCAAAAAGCAAGTTGCCTTCATGGTCGTCTCCATCATCCTCATAGTCCTGATACCGACCGCTTTCGTTACCAGCTCCTCCAACAAAATGGTTGGCATCCGACAAATCTTGTCCCTCTCCCCCTCTTCCTGATGCTGCTCCAGAAAAGAACCCATCGACCGAGTGTCGATTCGTTAAATCAACATCTGGGATATACCCACTATGCTGATCTCTCAACTCAATCCCACCATCTCCACCATTTGCCGACAGACCCTCTCCTCCTCCTCTCCTACCACCTCGTCTCCTCCGCTGTCGGCGTTCCATCCTCGCAGCTTCGGTAATCGCAATCTCTCGTTTCGCCACCGCCCAAACATACGCTCCAACGCCAATTCCTAGAATGATGCCCATGACCATAATAAAGACCTTGACTCGCTTTCCATGATTGTTGGGATCCTTCTCGGGGTCCGTGTCGTCTCCATCGCCTCCTGTGAGTGTTGAGAGTGTCGATCCGATATAGACGTGAAGTGCCAGCTTGGTGAGTGAGATGGCGGTTGCGACAATGTAGGTCGAAAGCGGGATATGTGTCGCGGATAGAATAGCGTTCATGACATTGAAAGGGTACGGCGCCAAGCGGATCAGCACCAGTAACTAGGCATTGTGAAATTTGCAGACATGATAGAGCGTTAGTTTCATGAAAAAAAAATCGTACTTGTCGACCATTTTCAACAGTTGTAGATGTCATGGTGCACAGAGATCAGATGAGCGTACCCGAAAACCGCGCTTCTCGACCGTTCTGACGACTCCTTTGAGACTCTTGTTCTTTGCCATGAGTTTCCGGACCTGGCCCTTAAACCACCTTCGACAAAAGTAGAAACACACGATCGATCCCGCCATGGCTCCTGTAAACGCGACCACAAACCCAAACACAAATCCGTACACATATCCTAATTAAGTGAAAGTCATGCAGTCGCTTGTCTGGGGTTAGCTACTTTTTTTTTTTGGCTTGCAATTGTTGTATTTTTTGTCAGAAGTTAGTTGTGCATCATGTTAATATCATACCGGACATGGTGACGATGGAGGAGTATCCGATGACGGGAGGGAACGACGTCGCGAATAAGCAGATCATGATCACCGGTGGACCCCTATCCCAATGTTTCATCAAAATTAACACTTGTCAGTATCAGATAAAGATATCCCAATACCCACCATTTCCATCACACCTTTCCCACAAACAGTGCCACACCTCTCTCTCTCTCTCTTTATCCAATATCACTGCCCACCCTAACACAAAAAGTTACTTACAAAGGCCCTAATCCTTTAATAAAATCCGCTAGAGCCTGCAGAGCAGAAAAGATCTTTGAATGGAATCCAACCACCAGCCCAATGATCAATACCGCACTTCCAAACCACAACCCTAACCAGAAATAGGGCTGCACATGTTCTGGTAGCCGCTCTTTTAATCTGTTCAAGAACGAGAGACTGTCGTTTGTGAGGCGACTGGTCGTGGATCCGAAGAAAGAGACTGAGGTGTACTGGGAAGTCGAAGGGCGTGTTCGCGAGGATGACGAGCCTTGACGTTGTATCCTTGGCTCCATTGAGGGAAGTATGGGTATGTGGTGGGTAGTGAGAGGGGTGTTTGTCGTGGGTGCCGTGAAGAGGGCGTGTAAAAGGTGGGAGAGGTGGAGGAAGAGGTGGACCTGCGATGGTGAAATGAGCGAGTTTCCTGGGCTCACTTGTGCGCTGAAGAGCTGAACAATACGTGCAATAGGCGTTTGCGTTAAGGTCAATGAAGAAAGTGTGGAGTTGACGGAACAAGAGGGTCGATGTAAGCTGATGTAGGACGGGATGCTAAAGACAAAAGGGTCGTGAGATGTCAAGAAACAAAGATGTCCGGAAATAGACCTTCCATTGAGGGTTGAGAAGGATGTGCCCAAACTGTGGCTTTTCTTTGACGCGGTTTCAGTGCGCGTGGCACTGTGGGGTAAAGAGAAAGAAAAATGGAATCTCCAGAAATCTGATACAAAAGCCCCAAGGACTTGAGCTCATATATGTTCCAATACATCCTTTTTTTTCTATTATACCTCACGTCTCTTTGTCCCTCTTCTTCCTTCTTTCGGACTCGTTGCAGGGTGGGTTTCCATATTTTGAGGGCGGGCGTTGGTGGTGATTATGTCTTCCTCCGTGGCGACTCGGGTGTTAGATGGGTGGGCGAGAGTGGCGGGCCTTGAATCACACGGAGGTCGTGGCGTGAGAAGGTAGGAGAGCCGGGATAGTGAGATAGAAAGAAAAGTATGTAAGAAAGAAAGTGTAAAAGGAAAGAAGCAAGAAAGGAAAAGGAAAGAAAGTGGGGAAGAGAGTGGGGTATTTATACCTCTCTCTCCTGGTGAGTGACAATGCTTAGCCATGACCATTGATAGAAGCGCGCTCATCCCAGGATGGTCATCAGCGACCAAGGGATCAAAAGCAACCTCTCCTTGTCTCAATCAAACGCGTCCTCGTCCTCTCTATCAGTCGCGCGTATCAACCTTACACACGTACTGTAAGGTGATCCACACATTTACCATTCATACAATGTAAGGTGGCTAATATAGTATCATCGTCAAACCCTATGCCTTTTAGCAAATCACTCGCGTAGGTAGAAATCAAACATTAGTATTCTAAAAGGGCTATTTGTTTTTACTCTACATAGGCAGGCGGAGAGGTGGCTCGGCCTGCATTGGATACAAGGATGGACGACGATGCCGCCGCCGCACTGATACAATCAAACGACGACATCGACAACGCAGCAGGCTGTTGAGAAAGGTACCCTCCGTTGCAACCCAGCGATCCCATAATCGTTGCGGCGCCTACACTCCGTTGCCTCTGATGACGCTGCTGCTGTCCGATACTGGCCTGACGCTGGATGGGCGATTGAGTCGGGAAAGAGTACTGCAGTTGGGTGGTGGTGGCAGCTGTAGCGGCGGCGGTGGTAGGTGTCAATGACAGGAATCCAGAACTGGAGTGCTGACTTCTGGCCAACGACGTTGAATGCAACATGGAGGTCGAAGACCCTGTCCGGGCATGTCCATGTCCATGTCCATGTCCATGTTCCCGAATCGCCTGAGGACTCGACCGTTGTCCATCACGACCAATCGAGAGCGCGCCCTCTGTCGCTGGCGAAATCGGGCTCGAGGTCGGTGGGGAGGCCAGAATACGACCACCACTATTCCTGTAAATCTGCTGTCGCAATGGTGAGTGAGACATGCTAATCGACTGTGGGCTGAAGGTAACTTGAGGGCTAGTAGAATGGCTTCCACGGCTGGGCACATGCATGGGCATGGACATTGGTGAAGAACGAGGGATCGTGATGCCTAACCCGGATTCTGATCTGCTGCCGCCGCAGCTGTTGGTGTTGTTGTTGCCTCCATACACCATCACGTCTTCGTACTTTGGCAACTCATCCTGGGGCGGTGATGGTGCGGAAAGAACGGGGAGTGCGGCAGTGGGTCGGCCATAGGATGGGGGACGCGAGAGAGAGGCCAAAGGACTTGTCGTCACTGACTCGATCCCCGACTGTGGGGCAGCGGCGGCAGCGGCCGCGGCTCTGAGACCATCGCTGATACCGCTCCGTGCAGGGCCACGAGGCGCGCTCAAGACATTAGCTGAAACTCCGATGCTGACATTATTCGTAGGTGAGCCATCGGACGACGACGAGGTTGCAAAGTCTGAAGATGTCGGGCTGGTACTGTGTGACGACACCTCGGGTGACCCTCGAGACGATGAAGACGACTGTCCTTGGTCTGCACCTGAATTATCTGTTGAACTCCTGGACGACATGACGGAGGACGATGGAGATGTCGACATGGCTGAAGGCACCGCCAGAGATCCATTCGCCATCGGCTGAATAGTCGTTCCAGTGGCTGGGATGATGGTAGGGGCGATTACCTGGTTGTGAACAAACTGCTGAACGGGTGCTGCTGCGCTATGGTTGTCTGTTGGTCCGGCGGGTATTAAGCGAGAACGAGCTGGTGCCGTGAGCTGTGACGATGAATAACTACTGGCTCCCAACGTTTGGTACGCATAGTCGTTCTCGCCTCCGTGCACAGCATCTTGAACAATCTGCTCCTCGGCCAACGTGTCGGCCTGTTGTTGTGCGACTTGTGTCCTGACTGAGGGGTACCGGGATGTCAAGATGATGGGAAACTCAAGCAGCGTGCTCTCGATCTGCGAAGTGGGTGGTGGAGGTGGCGCATCGTTCAACTCGACACTTGCAGGCATCGGTGCAGGCTCGATAATGGAGTGCGTGGGCTCGCCCAAAAGAACAACATTGTTGGTGACCTCTGTGCCGGTCGAATCGACAAGGTTCAGGCTAGGTGTGAGAGGCTGCGGAGTCAAGTTGAGTCGTCGAAGGATCCCGCCCCCACTGGGTGCGCCCCCATTTTGATCATTCGAATAGTCGCCTCTTCCTCCAAAGCCATTGGGACTCCTGTTCCCAGAGATGGTGTTGCGATGATGGACAGGATCCGGCAAGACAATCGCCACATTACAGGTAATCCGATGATGAATCTCGATAAGCGGCGTGATGGTGTCGACGTTGGTGAGCAGAGGGCAAGGTCGCAGTTCCAGCAATTGACGGGTCGATGCTCCAGCGCCAGCGCTGGACATGGATCGCTCACGCTCCTGGTCCCGGGGAATGATGACCGTTTGTTGTCCGATCGGGTATAGAATCTCTGCCTTGTTGTCGGCCAGATTGCCGGTAGCCGATGACCTGTAATGGATGACTTCCTTGAGGCCGTACGCAATCGAGTAAATGTAGGAACCAGGAGGAAGGGGTTCGAGCGTGAGGTCGATGTGGATGAGACCGCCCTCCAGATGGGCGATAGGCGGGGAGGTTGCAGTGTATCTGAGAAGCTCCCTGTGGGTGTTGTGATGTGTGATGGTGGTAGGACCCATAGGCATGTCCGCAGCATGTGCATCGTCCAACTGATCGCCTAATGCACCCGAGATTCCCGCCCTCGAAAGCTGGTTCACGAGCAGCGAACCGAGATCGAGCTGATCCTGATACTGTGTCGAAAAGCCGTTGTTATTATTACTCCGAGCTTCCTCGCTGACGAGACAGCGTTTAATTTCGATATCCTGGACAGTGTTGATGTCGCTGTAGAAGAGCGGCCGGAGGAGTGATGACGAGAGGATGTATCGAATGGATCCATGTTTGCCACTGAATGTTGGAGGTAAGGCCCCATCCAGTTGGATCGAGAGTGGGTAGTAGTGTGTTCCGACAGGGATATGGTTCTTTGATCCAGAACCTGCTGCCGATGATCCTGCCTCCCAGAGGACCCAATCCTTGTGAGCCAAAACACGCTCGCGATATTCTATAAAAAGGAGTAGAGGAGGAGCATGTCAACGAAATAGAACAATGACAACGGAGCCTCGCATCAAGCCCAAATGGAGAGTAGGGTTGATGACAGATAGGACTCCCTCTTTCACTTCGTTTTCCTTTAAACACCTGAATAAGTGGGAACTTAAAAACACCAAAAAAAAAAAAAAAAAAAGCACCATTTGGTACCAGCTGACCATTAAGACGTCCTTCCTCGTGAAAAGACTCCCTCCCAACTTACGTTCGGATCCAAAGGTCGCGCCGTCGCTGCACTGGACCTTGATTCGTCCGTCAAAAGTCGCCGTCAGTTTCGAAGCACGAATGGGCTTCTTGCGGACATGAAGAATCGCCGTTACATTGAGCACTGCTCCCGCTGATTCCTCTGGCAGACCGAGAAGAACTCCGTGGAATGAAGCCTCGATGTCGATGAGGAGTTCAATGTCCTGGAGGGTCCCTGGGGTTGTGGGTGAGACTGCGCTGGGTGAGCCGCTTGTTGTGTGGTTGTGAGAAATGGCGGTGTTGCAGGCGAGGGCGGTTATGGGTTGAGCAGGAGGGGAGTTGGTGGCGAACAAGAAATTCATGTCTGTGTGGCGGTGGACAGGGGTGCAGGCAGTTGGTTGGTTGATCCTTTTGATAAAGAGGGTGCGAAGAGAGGAGGAGGAAGGGAAAAGAGGAAGGGGAAGAGGGAACTATAGGATAAAGAGCGGAAGCAGGATGAGTCGCATCGATCACAATGGTTTTTTGCTTTAGTGAAGTAGTAAAAAAAGAGAGAGAGGAAAGAAAGTAGAAGAAAACAGATGAGAGAAAAAGAAAGAAAGAGAGCACATGTAGGGATACCCCTCCCCGCATTTTTCTACATGTAGCAACTCGTTGCACCACAACCCCACGACAACGCTGAACCGCTGAACAAACCCGAGCTAATCACTTTTTGTCTCACTCCTAGGCTGACAATCATAAACCTAAAAATCCAGACACTTCTGATCAGTGACCCCTCATAATCTCACTCACAGGCTCTGGGCAAAGAGGCCAAAGGAGAGTGAGTGAGAGGGGAACCGCCACCTCCACTCAAAGGTCTGCTCTCTTTTCCGTCATCATCGTCGTCGTCATCTGTTTGGCTCTTTGCATCTTAGCAATAATATTATCAAATTTATCGTCTCAATTGCTCGATTTTTGAGAAGGGTACCTTCTTAAATATGTTACTTTTTTTTTTTTTTTTTTTTTTTTTTTTTGGCGGGTCGTTGTTCCCTTCGTTTGTTTGTTTGCTAGATGTTGACGCAAAGCTATATTTCATCATCTCTCTCTCTCCTCCACAGAAAACACACACGACCCCACCCCCACCTCCTTCCTCTTCGCCATCTCCTTTTCTTTTTTCTTTTTCTCTGTTCCTGATAAACGGTCATCTCGCGCGGGGAATTTGCAAGAAGAACGAAGAAGACACAAAAGTTGTCTCCCGAGAAGTGGAGACACATACCGTTGATGGCATGATCAACAAGTTTTTTGTCCTCCCATGCCTCTCTTTCCTTCTTCTCCGTTCATCCCTACATTTCTTTTGCCTTTCCTGGTCACTCAACAAAAGACTTGACAAAAAAATACATACCGTAGAAAAGTAAAGGGAGAAAAAAGGAGATGGGACGTAAAGATAAAGAAGAGATCTGTCGCAACAAACAGAGAAAAAAAACATCTTTCTTCCCACCCACCTACCCTGTCTCCCCCTCCCCCCACTGAGGAAAAAAAATGAGGCTCCCACGCACACATATTTTGCACGCGTGTACAACTAGCGCAGATTTTTTGAGCTGGGGGGGGGGGCGGGTTCATCACGCTAATCCAGCACACCCTCCCACCCTCCATCGCGTGGACTACCTTTGTACTCCCCATCCTTCGCGCTATTTTTGTCTGTTCTGTCCATCTTCTCGTACAACCATTGCCCACAAACTAGTCACTTTTTTTTTTTTTTTTCGTGTCGTCGTCGTCGTCGTCAGTTCCTTCCTCCTTCCCCACGTTCGTGCGCATTTGTGCCATGGCATGCAACTACTCCACTCTGTGCAAATGAACAGACCTTGCTAACATCATTAACCAACAAAGCATGCCTCACACACTCGCACAGTTTTGTAGTACACCCCCCCCCCCCCCCTTTTCGTCCTTGCATGGTTTGCATGTCTGCATGAAAAAACCCCCCCAGACAATCAATCGATGCAATCGAAGGAAAAACTACCATCAAACGAGAAAAGCACATCATATCATGAGAAAAGGGACAAAGGGAGCTGTTATTCAGGAACAAAGATGATTATTTTTTATTCCCATGCCTTTTTTCTTCGCATGCCTCCCAAAGAGAAAAAGCAAAAGAAAAAGATGCGATATGTACAATGGAAAAAGAAATATGAACAAAAACTCTCTGAACACTCTCCTTTCCTTCCTTCCTTCCTTCACTTTGTCATCCAAAGCTCAAAAGAGAAAAAAAAAAGTTGATAGTCCATGAGCACTGCTGCTGTTGCTGTATGCGAATGATTTAGGGAGCGATGAGGGAGCATCCGTTGTGATCGGGGAGACCACCGATGACGATGAGGATGATATCGATGATGTACCAGATACCGAATCCTCCGGCGGTGGCGAGCTTCAACAACGACGAGATGATGTATCCGAGGTAGAAGCGGTCAATTCTATTCGAAGGAGTGCAAGGAATGAGCGGATTGGGCATGTTAGTTTTTCTTTCTGGCTCCTTGTTCGATGAGGCCTTTCTTTTCGCGTGCTGAGTTTGTGTTCAGCAAAGCAATGAAAGGGGGAGGGGGGCCAATCGAAAACTTTCCCTTTGTGGGAAAAATAGAAACGAGTATTAAAGGTACTGCAAGGAGGCTGAACAGAGGAAGAGCTCGCAGGGGAAGAAGGGAAAGGGCCGGCAACAAAAAAGCCAGCGAAAAGGTATGAGAAGAGATACAGGGAGAGGCTGTGGCCGATAGCCTGTTACATCATGTCATGCCACCTTTGTCTTTGATTCAGGACTAACTGATTCAGAAATGAGGCATAAAGAAGCAAGTAACAGAGCAGGGCTCCAACAATAGTAGAAAGAACAGAACAAGGGCCACCATGCATGAACTCAGTAAAGGCAAAATACACGACACAAAAAACAAGATGAACGTACCCGACGTATCCAAAGAAGATGGACAAAAGGATGGCGATAGGGTAAGAGCGGTCAGACTCGCAGACGTGGTCCTTCTTGCCGTTGAGGTTGAAGACGTCGTTACCCTGGCTCTTGTGGTAGTGGTAGAGACCAAGAACGATGCTAATGGCCGAAACGGCAGCGAGGAGCCAGAGGGCAAAGTATCTCTTGCGGTGGTGGTGGACGTGGGTGAAGGTGCGGCCAAAGAAGGTGGTCTCCTCGACGACGACGATGGGCTGGCCGTTAAGAAGGGCCTGGTTCTCCTCGTCGCGGTGGCTGTGGTTGTTGGTGCCGTAGTTGGACATGTTGGTTGTTAGGGGTGGATGTGGATGGGGGGAGGGTGTTGTGGTGTGAAAAAGAGAAGAGAAGAAGAAAAGAAGAAAAGAAGAAAAGGAAAAGAGGAAAGGAAGAAAAGAAAAGGAAAAAAGGAAAAGAGAAAGGAGAAGGAACAAGAGGCGCCGGTGGGACGACATGGAAAGATGATTTTCCCTTTTTCCTTTTCACCCACTCTCTCGCTCATCTTCCCTCTCCTCAGCCCAGACCCCTCTCCTCTCTCTTTCACTTGTCTCGCGAGCGCGTTTCTTTTTTCAGGAACGCAAAAAATACTTCAGCGCGGAATACCAATAAAAGTTATATCGGCGGGAGAAAGGCCATGGCTCTCTTTGCTTACCTTTGCCTGCCTTTGCTCTGCCCTTGCTTTCGGCCAAAAACGTCCGTCCGTTCATCCGCTCTCTTTCTCTGTGTACATGTCCGACCACCCATTTTCCCATCCTGCATTGCATGAAGCAGCGCATCGTCATTTTCTTTTTTCATGCCGAATGCCCATGGGGAACATCTATATATGTGCGCGTCTGTTTCTCACAATGCATCTCTATTTTTCGTTTTTCTTGTCTCGTTCTGGCTTTCCAGAACATCAGCAAGAGGACCTCGAACCCCCCTCTCCTCCCCCCCACGAACCGCGGAATACTTGTCCACAACAGCAAGGGACCTGAAGAGACTCCGTCCAAATAGAAAAGGAAATTGGAGAGCAATTTCTCGAGTTCTGGTTCTGGATCCTTTTTTTCCTTATTCAAAGCTGTTACTGGTTTTTGTTGTTGTTGCTCTTGTTGTCTTGTTTATGCATTTGTATGTTTGCTTAGGCGATGGATGGTGTGAGAAACAACAAAACAAGTGCATTGTCCTCCTTGAGCGCGCCAAGCTTATTGTTCGTCGTTCAGCAAAATTTGCCGCGGGAACAACCATCAACAAGACCTAAAAGTGTATCGATTATCTACTCCATGCACAACAACAACAACAACAACAACAACAAAAGCTCAAAAAAGAAAAAAGAAAAAAAAACAGCCTGCTGCTGTCATGCCCATCATGCCCCAATGTCACCTCTTTTTTTTCGAGCTCTTGGTGGTTCAATTGCACTAGTTTGTTGTGCGCTAATTATTTTCCCCCCCTTTTTGTTGAACCATGAAACGATGAGGCCGTGCTCGTACTCGGAAAATCTGCCGACAAGAATACCATTCCTTTTTTTTTTTTTTTTATGCATATCGATCACTTTTTTTTCCCATCTTCTTCAGGTGTGGTTAGAAGTAATGGACAATCGTATCACTGACAATGGTCTCATCGTCCATTCCCATCCCGTCACAAGAGTTAGAGCGGAAAAAGAAAAACCTGGGACCTCTCCTTGATAAAAATCCATGTGCGTTTGTTTCTTAAAACCCAGGCGGAGTTTTTCATAACTGGGAACTTTTTCATTTTTCATTTTTTTATGCCGAAATGAAGGAAGATGAAGGAAAGGGAGGAAGGGGAAGGAAGGGGTTACAGGCAGCAATTGGAACAGCAAGCAGCTGGACTTTCGCAGCAGACCCAACAACTGACCACCGATAGCAGTCTTTGAAGACGGAGAAGAATGAAAGCATATGTCAATGGGTGAGGAGTAAAAGTTTGAAAAAGATCTTATGTCAGTCAATGTAAAAAAGAAATGGAAATATCTGGACACAACAAGCAACAAAATACAGCAAAGGACTTACATGCCCTTGAGCCAGTTGTCCTCTGATCCATCACCATTATTCCTCCGCGTACCACTACCACTACCACCATTTCCACCAGCGCTCCCATAGGACTGCTGACTAACCCCACGACTATGTTGTCGTCTCCATTGCCAACTCTCCGGAACCGCATAATGCCCCGTCGGTACACACGGGTTCACCTGCGAAGTTGATGATGATGACACTCCTCCTACTGCATCGCCGTGCGGGTTACTGTTGTACGAGTAATGGTAATTGGAGACGGCGTGGTAATAAGCAGCATGACTCTGTGCCGTTGTTGGATTCTGAAGCTGCTGTAGTCGTTGGAACTGTCCACCGCCGCCGGTTTCCATCATGGTCCCGTAGTCCCGCCATATCCTTCCAGCTGCCTGTGCCTGTTGGTCTGTCGATATTTCGGACAAAAAGTAAGAAGAGCCGGATGAACAGGATTGAAAGGGGGAAGAGAAGAACAGGTGTGGCGTTAGATTGGTAGTCCGAAAAGTTAGTTCATGAAATAAGAAAAGCCTACGCCTTCTTTCTGTGTAGCACGTCTCTGTTCCATCGTACTACAACGGCGTTTCGCCTAACCTCACCGCCACGTGCACCTTCTTTCCATGTCACTGTCTCATAATAAACCCCAGTCTGTATACAAGAAACGAACAAACAAAAACACTCACCTTCAGCAACATCTAGTATACTGGTTCCTGAAGCAAACCCTCCAAGCGTCGTCAACGGGGACGGGAACAGCGGGCTGGAGGAAGAAGGCTCGTGCGGCGCTAGGTAGTCGTCCCGCGCCATCATGGCCACATATGGCTTGAACACGTCTTCCTGTTGGTCCTCCTGTACAATCTCGTACCCATACCCGCCGTCATCTCCTTCTCTTCCTGTGACAGCTCCCGTTGTGGTGGTGTGATGCCCTTCATTTCCTGGGGGAGAATCCTGGAGTAGTTGGCTCTCCTCTCCATAAAGACTATCGTCATTCTCCTCAGCGGCGCTCTCCTGGTCGTCTCCCTCCGAATATGCGAAGATCCCAGACCCAACCCTTACACCTGAGTGTGAGGGTGTCAATTGCAAACTTGACGTCCTCCTTTGCTGTTGTTGTTGTTGTTGTTCCTGATGATACTGGTCAACCTCGGTTTGGGCTAGCATGATCTCGGGATCCGAAAAGAGCATCGACAACGAAGAAGGGATGTAAGGACTATCCCCACGTGGGATCGACAATCCCACCGCCTCATTACTACCACTGCCACTCGCACTACCGCCACTGTTCCCTCGGTTGACAAGGGTGTTGACAATCGCGGTCGCGGCAGCAGTCCTTGTCAACTCTGTCGAATTCCGTCTCGCCATCATATCCGGTTGATGTTGCTGCATTGAAGACGTCGCGCTCCTTGATCCGAACCCTCCGCCGATGCTGACACCGCTACCGCCCCCAACGCCACTCATAAAGTTCCGGGAATGGTACGATCCTGCAGAGGATGAGGAAGCACAGGAACTGCTCTCGGTCGCTGAAGGGTTGACACCACTCCAACCACTGACAGACGTAAACATGGCAGAGGATGGGTAGAGTCGGTTTAGGAGTTGGACAGGTAGAGAAATGGGCACTGGTGGCTGTTGGGGTGATGAAATGGGGGTGCTCAGGGGTATTGTTGTGGTGGTGGTGGTGATGTTGGTGTTACTGGCGTTGGAGGTATTGCTGTCAAGCGTCGTCCGCGATTCACTCCTCACCGGCGCAGGCGGCAGTCCACGATTCTGGCCTCCGGCACCACTACTACCAGCAGCTCCTCCTACAGCCCCTGGTGATCCACGGTCGCCTCCAAGTAACGCCATCACCCTCTGCTGCTGATGCTGCACTTGCTGTTGCTGCAGAAGGAGAGGCTCAAAGAATGTCCATTGCTCAAACGAGTTGTCTGTAGATGTTATGGGTGTCGCAAGTTGCTGTGGATTGACGATTCTGAGGTGGCTCGAGCTCAGCTGGCGTGCGAGTGGTGGAACCAGTGGTGGAGGTATCGCGACAAAAATCTCCTGTTGGTCCTAAAAAAAACGTGTTTCAATAAGTACGACGGCGCACGGGATCAGGTAAGGAACAAGGTAAGGAACAGGTTTCGCTCATGAATGGTGGGCGGCATGTCGCGTTTTAGCAATTGCATTTTTTATGAATGTTGATTCCACTGCCACTCATGATACAAAGAATGTGAAGAGTATAGTGCTCTGAAAGAGAGCTGTGCGGGGCATTGGTGGGAGTAGCAGGGTGAAAAAAATGTATACCTCTGGATAAAGTTGTGGCGATCCTGACATTTTCTACAGTTCGATTTGGTGGCTCTTCAATTGAAAGGGTTCCTTGTTTTTTCCTGCTTGCAGGTTGGTGGATCGATGGTAGTGGTGGTAGTGGTGGTAGTGGTAGTGCTGGTTGCGTGTACTTTTTGGTGTGGCGGATGGAGTGAAGTGGACAGACAAGGAAAGGACAGGAAAAGGAAAAGGAAAAGAAAAGGAAGAAGAAGAGGAACGAAAAGGAAGGAAAGTACACAATGGCACGAGGCTAAAGAAAGGAAAAAGGGATGCGGGATAACGAAAGTTGAAAAGGGCAAACGGGGTGAGGCAAAAAAGGGTTGTCAGGCATTGACAGGCTAGGAGGGAGACACAATTGGAGTACAAAGAAGCTGGCTGGCAAAAAGGATTCAAAAGGGGCATGACGGTGGCAGGGATGATTGGGGGTGGTGTGAAATGGAAAAAAGGAAAAAAGAAACAGCAAAGACACAAAACTTTAGGCGACATGCTTGCTGCGGGAGATGTGGATGAACAGGACAGCGGGACAGCCACAGCATCAGTATCTGGCAAAATATGCAGGGTGTGGATGCGCACAAACCGAGCAAAGCAGAAAGTAGGCAAAAAATGCATAAAGGGAAACTTTCGTCTCGCTCGACCGAGTGATGGGGATGACGCTCCCCTTTTCCGCCTGGTTGTGTCTCCATAGGAAAAATGGACGGAACGCCGTGAACAAACAACAAACGTCCAGCAGTAAAAAAACAAGAGATGCACTCAGGAGTAAGATTAGTATCGGTAGTCAGCTGGTCCTCTCGCACGCCATGTGGGCAAAAAAAGTGTCAGCAACAACGAACAGTTGAACGTGCCACTGGAGGGCGTTTTACTAGCTTATTATTTTAACGTTGTCTGTGCTCAGTCACTCTTTGATTGCGGAAGGACGAGGGTGGCATCGAAGGCACCAGGGTGGGCAGCGGACCATTCGACAGCATCATTAATCTCGCTCAGTTTGAAGAACTTGGGTTCCTGGCGGTGGTGGAGGTCAAGCAGACCAGCATCGGCCAGGCCAATGATGGTGGTGGGTCCTGTGCGGTCGTACATAAAGTGGCCCTTGATCGTGAGGCCCTTGGTCATAATCGCAGAGTATGGAATCTATTGTAAAATGTAGCAAAGGATGATGGGTGAGTACGTTTTGCTTGCAGTGAAGGATGACAACGAGAAGAAATGGAGTGAGCGTCAAAGTAAGCTATCGCTGAATGTTTACCTCGGCGGACGAGTTGAGCCCTCCCATGAGAACGGCAGTACCGCCATCCCTCAATGCAAGGATAGACGACTGAACAACACCAAACGCCGCCTGAGGTGGCAGGATGTCGAAGGAGACGTCAATGTCGAACCCTTCTCCAGCCGCCTTCAAGAACGCCTGGGTATCCTTGGCCACATCGCCCGTCGTCACCACAGGAACAACTCGGGGCCCATAAAGTGTCACAAACTCATCGAGCTGCTTCTTGTTCCGTCCCGAGGCAATGACGCGTCGCGCTCCCAGAGCTAACGCTACAGCGACAGCCGAGGAACCAAACATGCCTGTCGAGCCTGTAATGACAACCGTTTGGCCTGGGCGGAGGTTTGGGTAGAGGCCCCCAAAAGGAACAGCATAGTTGCTGATGGAGGTCAATTCGGCGGGGCTAAACTTGGCCTGGACACTCTCGGGGATAACGGTCAAATTCTCGAGGGGGACCAACATCTCCTCGGCCCAGGAACCATTGTTCCAGACTCTTTGGAGTTCTGTGCCTCTGCCAAATGCAATCAGACCCTGGAGCATGGCCTCGGGTGTGACGGGATGGTCGCGAGATCGGACTGTGGGATCGATAAAGACCAGTTGCCCAGGCTTGATATGAATCGCACCAGGGGCAACGGATTGGATGATGCCGACACCTCCGGGGCCAGGGACCATGGGGAGGAGGTTTGGGTAAGGACGGGTGCCGTTGAGGACATCTTTGGCATAGCTGACGACACGGGTGGCGAGGATCTTGACGACGGCATCACCGTTGTTCGCGACTGGGGCGGGAAGATCAGTTACATTGAGGAGGGGGGCTGAAGGGTTGACGCCTTGATAGAGTGCAGCCTTGATTGTTCTTCCTCCGGTCATATTGTGTTATGTATGAGTATGGGTAAAAAAAAGGTGGGTGGGGGATTGGAGTTGAGAGTGTGAATGAGACAGAGAAGAGTGTGAGAATAAGGAAAAGAGGAGACAGCTGGACCAATCTGGCCTTTTTATATGCGGCGTGTTATCGATTGAAGTGAGCGGAATGTGCATTGCCAGGCCGCGCAAGACGACAATGGAAGAGGGTTTACCCTCCACACTTCTTCTTTCAAGTAGAGATGAATGACGACGAACGGAGAGTTTAATTGCATGTTTATTTGTCTATTTGTCTGCGGAAGGAAGGAAGGAAGCGAAGGGCATTTTCCAAAGGAGGAAGAGGATTGGATCTGCATGAACGAAGAAAAAATTCGTTTGGTTTGTAAGCGGCGTGGTGCACGTTGAATGATCATGGATAGCGAGCGAGATAGAGCAAGAACCCGCTGCGCTCTTAGTAGGTTTTGTCATCATTAGCAGAACGAACGAAGGACAGCAGACGCGTCGCTTGCTTCTCAGAGTGACTTGCATTTTCGTGAGTGATCGACAACAAGAATAGGATAGAAAGTGGCGACGATAGCCTTGTAGCGACGCGTTGAAAGGGATGCCTCCTCCTCGTCCTCCTAGGACACATACGCAGTAGCAAAGCAGCAGATGGTAAGAGTGCAGCAAAAGGAGAGTAGAAAAATAAATTAGTCAGGCGCGATACTTATTAACAGAGGGAGAGAACACAATGGAGGACGGTGCTCGCCTCGACCCTCTTTCTCCTTTGCCTTGCTCTATCCCCTTCTGCCTCTCCCTGGGCCCACACTCCACTCCACCTTCCTTCACAGCCAACGCCTTTCTCTTCTTTCTTTTCTTTCGTCGGGCACAGTAGATAGTAGATGTAGTCCCTCGAAGGCAGTGCTCTCTCTATCCACCTCCTTCGTCGTGCATCGTACCGGTTCTCACATCCATTACATGTTTAGCTCGCTTTTTTACATCCCCACTCCGCCAATAACATTGCACATCCATCCACTGTACACCTGCCTCCTCCCTCTGCCCTGCACTCTTTGTTCTCTTTGCCCGTCCTCATAGAGACCACTTCTCCTGACTTCCTTCGCTCTCACACTCTCTCTCTCTCCTCTTTCATCATCCTTTCTCGCTCTCCTCCACCCGCCTTCACCATCCATCCATCCATCCATCCATCCTCTTCTCTTTCTCCCCTCCCTCTCCTCCCTCTCTTCCCTCTCCCTTCCTTTCCTTTCCTTTCCCTGCATCGGCACCCACACCCTTCTCCAACTCACTCCGCTGTAATCATCATCCACGCGCCATGAAAAAGTTCTTTGGAAGCAAATCCACAAAGGACAAGAAGCCAGGCTCTTCCCCCCCTCCCCAGGTCCACGCTCAGCTTCCACGTCCCTCCAATGGCCATCAACAACAGCCTCCACCAGCCGCCTCCACCCCTCCACCCGGTGCCGCAACCATGCACTTTACCTCCCTCGCCGGAACCCCATCATCAGGACCTCCTCCCGGCCAGAACGGTGGTGGCCAGAACGGCTACGGTAACGGTGGAGCACCAGGAGGAGGCGGATACCCTCCCTCGACCGCAGGGGGTGGATACCCGCCCATTAGCGCACCACCATCCTCATCCTCCTATGGCTACAACGGCCAACAGCAACATTCACAGTACTCAGGAATGCCACAACCTCACCATCTCCAACAACAACAACAACAGCACCAGCACCAGCAGCAGCACCATCAACAACAACAACACGGTGGTATCCCTGCCCCACCTTCTTCAAACGCAATTTACCCACCACGCCAACAACAGGCCCCTGTCCCCAGCCCTCCTCCTTCTTCTGGCGGTGCGTACCAGGCCTCTGCATACAACCCCGGCTATATGGTTGCTCAACAGGGACCAGGTCAAACCAACGGCGGCAGCAAACTGACAGGTGATCCCAAGGAGGACTATCCCATCGTGATGGCAATCGACTTTGGAACAACGTTTACTGGATGCGCGTTCGCTTTCCGAAAGGATCCTGAAATACAAGAGATCATCACCTGGTAAGTCCTCCATCACGCTCTTTTCTCATCCACTTGCACTAAACAGCATACAGCATACAGCGTACAGTATAAGAGGATTAGAAGCACTGCCTCTGCCCTTCTACCGAAACTGTGTATTTTTGTCGACTCTCGGTACTTTTCTTTTGGTTACAATTGTGAACTGGCAACAGCCGAGTTTGCGAGTAGGACTAATGAATGACGAGTGAGAAAAGAAGGGGGGATAATGTGCTTGGGAGCAGCAGTTCAGTTTCCGTGGACAGGATAAAAAAGAGCGGCACTACTCGACAACACCCATCATTACAGGAAAGAAATAACCCTCGCCAACGCCATAAAGATTTTTTTGTGGGTCAGGCACCGAGGACATGCAAGTTTTTTACTTTGGCGCTAGAAAAAGGAAAAGGAAGAACGAGAAAGAACAACTCTATTTGTCACCTATATCAACAAGCAGCGACAACGCCGTGTCAAGGAGATAGGAAAAGAATAGCAAACTGCAACGACACAGTGTGGCATTAGACGACAAAGTTGAAGAAAGCAATTGTATCTATCACCAAATACAAAACAGGGTCAAGGAGTCAGGACAACAGAACATGCGTTTCGGGAATATCGCATTTACTCAAACAGCACAGTGCATCGGATAATCCACTCCTCACTCCATGGCAGTGCAAAAGAAGAAGAGGCGAAAGGCGCTAATATGGAAAAGAGAAAGAGGTGCACACAGCATGAAGGCCCAGCATCCATGTGGAAGAAAAAAAAACTTCAAACACCATATGGCGGCTCACTTTGGATTTAATTGCAATTATCGAATCTACCCTCGTTATTGGGTGTACAAGGAAATGACTAAGAAAAAAAAACAGCCTCCCATGGTTGGTGAACGAAAAATAACAACAGAGTGCTAACCACCCTTTTTTACGACTTTTCCACCAAATAGGCCCAAGCAGGCATACCAGTATCCAAAAGTGCCGACTATCAGCTTGTACAAACTGGACTCGCCCGACTTTCTGGACTGGGGATACCCTGCGCGTGCAGTGATGATGACGCCCAACGCCAAGAGGCACCTGTTGTTGAGCAAGTTCAAGTTGCAGTTGGATGACCAGCAGGAACACATTGAGCCTTTACCCCTGGGAATCAAACCTCTGGACGCGATCTCGGACTACCTCGGCAAGTTCCACAGCCACGTTGTCAAGGAGGCGATGAAGAACTTTGGATCGACCTACGACCAGTCCCATATCCAGTACTGTCTGACGGTTCCCGCCATGTGGTCTGATCGTGCCAAACATGTGATGCGTTTGGCGGCTGTCCGGGCTGGAATGATCAAGGAAGAGGATCCCGCTCATCGTCTCATTATCGTCTCGGAACCCGAAGCCGCCGCCATGTACTGTCAGTCCAAGGGCGATCAATTCAACCTCCAGAAGCACGACCGATTCTTGATTTGCGATGCCGGTGGTGGAACGGTCGATCTGATTGTCTTTGAGGTCGTGGATGTGAATCCCGAGACGGGCATCCGGAGTTTGCGGGAGGTGACTCGTGGTCATGGTGCGTCCTGTGGATCGGCCTTCTTGGATGCCAACATGGAGAAGCTATTGAGGGAAAAGTTCCAAAAATACCCCCTGACGCCCATGGGATGGGGAACTATCATGGACACGTTTGTCAACCAGACAAAGCCCATCTTCCCAGGAACAGACCCCGAAATGTACCTCCAGGTGCCCAACATTCCCAACTTGCCTGATGCGAACGATCTGGATATCGGACTGGAGGATGGTATGCTGAAGTTGATGGTCTCGGAGCTGCACGAGCGCGTCTTTGACCCTGTTGTCAAGGATGTGTTGGACCTGATTGAGCACCAGCTCAATCAGACCCATTGCGAGGCTATCTTCTTGGTTGGTGGATTCGGTTCGTCAAGGTACCTGTTTGATCGTGTCACGGCCAAGTTTGCGACGTCCGGTCGTCAAGTCCGTGTCCCCCCTCGTGCAGAGTTGGCGGTTGTCCGTGGTGCAGTCACCTATGGTCTCCATCAGGGCTCGATTATCTCGCGTGTTGCCCGTCGTTGGTACGGAGTCGACTCGGCTATGGATTTCGTCCAGGGCGTCGATCCAGAAGAGAAGAAGACGCTCTCGCGCGATGGAACCACGCGTTGCAAGGATCGCTTCTCGGTCTATATCCATCCTGGTCAGTCTGTAGCCCTGGGCGAGTGTGTGACCAAGAAGTACATGACCTGGTGCTACCCCCGTCCCTTGGACTGCCCCCTGTATGTCTCGGACTCTGCAGAAGAACCCCGTTATGTCGATGAGCCGTCGGTTAAGAAGCTGGGAGATTTCCAGATCCCTATGCCGGATATCCCAGGCATGATGCCTGGTTCTGAGGTACTGGTCGAGGTCAAGATGCATTTCGGAGAGACGGAAGTTCGTGCCGAGGCCTTGGTCTTGGGTCAGACTGTCACCGCTGTCTGCCAATGGATCGGTTAAGTGAAAAATCACATATCGATCGTTTCGACAACCAAACCAACCAAAGCAAACATCCAACAACAACATATACCGGGTCGACAGCAGGGACAGTTTTTGGAGGGACATATTTTGAGACGCCATCGTAATCTAAGGAACACTATTATTATTTTCAAACCCCCATTTTCACAAACAAAAAAGAAACAAAAAATAAATGAACAAAAAATGCCAATTGGATTGTTTTAGTGCATGCAACAAAGTAGTGAAAGGAATGAAAGGGAATGAAGAGAATATGGTACAAGCAGGTAATTTTTTTTTAGCGACGGCCACCTCCACGACCACCACGGAAGCCTCCACCACCACCACCACCTCCTCCTCCGCGTCCACCACGGAATCCACCGCGTCCTCCTCCCCCGCCACCGCGACCACCTCCATAACCTCCACGTCCTCCTCCACGTCCTCCACGACCACCACCTCCATACCCACTATCCACCCGCTGCTCTAGTTCTGGCAGGGTCTTTGCAACCTCGAGTTGGATATTATCCAGATCCGTCCATTTGTTGCCCCCCAACAAGATAATTCCCTTCTCCTCATCGACCTCGACCTTCTCCGAAACGACATCAAAGACCACGCCCATCATGTCCTTGGTCATCCTCATCCCCTTGACATCATCATAGGCCAGTTTCGGGAAATTGCGCGTCAAGATATTACGCACATAACCAGGATGCTGGATCTCGTGTGACAGACGGAAGATCATGGTCGTGAACCCCTCGGCGGCAGACATCAACGATCGAGCTCGGACTCCTGCACCGTACCCCGAGATCTGCGCCAGGGCCGCAGCAAGGGCTTCAACCGTATCCCCCTTGAACTCGTCGGCGACCATGGATTCGGCAATGGGTTTGAACATGGGGATGACGTTCTTGACGACCTTGGCGACGATATCTGCGGCGTCCTGTGCAGTGGCTGCGATGATGTCCTGCGGTTGTGGCGGGCCGACTTTGACCATTTCCATCCCTGCGCGCCGTTGGATGTTTTGGATCATGTATTCTTCTTGGGCTTTGAAGAAGGTGACGCAGACGCCCTTGCGGCCCGCGCGGCCGGTACGGCCGGATCGATGGACGTAGGTCTCGACATCTTTGGGCGGCTGACAGTTGATGACCAGGTCGACCATCGGGATGTCGATTCCTCGTGCCAGGACGTCGGTACAGATGATACACTTGACCTTTGCCTCTCGGAACCCCTGGAGCGTCAATTCTCTCTGCGCCTGTGGAATATCTCCATGCAGCACCTTGGCGTCCCCTCTCAACTTGTCTGTCAGACCCAACTCGTCCGCCTCCGCCTTGGTATTGGCAAAGATGACCGTCAACCCCCGGTTCCCACCATAAACCGCGACGACATCTCCAATCACATCCTTGCGCGACTGCCACGTCGACGGGATCGCATAATGTCGAATATTCTCATTCGTCTTGACCTTCGAGTTGCCCACCAGGTCGACATTAATATACTTGGTATCCAAATACTTTTGCACTGTCCGCTTAATCCACTCTGGGGCCGTCGCAGAAAACAGCAGCGTCTGATGCTTTGGCGCAGAGTCACCCCTCGCCTCCTTCTGAGTCTGTACATGCTGCAGAACCTGCTCCATATCGTCCGCAAATCCAATATCCAACATCTGATCCGCCTCATCTAAACAAACAAACCGTACATTATCCAGTCGCAAGTTTCCTCGGTTGATATGGTCGAGGCATCGACCCGGGGTACCAATGACGACATCGACGCCGTTGCGGAGGTAGGCTGTTTGTTCGTGCATGGGCGTACCTCCGTAGACGCAGATGGATTTCAGGTTGGGGGCGATAGATGTAAACTCGTTCGATACCTGGATCGCCAGATCTCTCGTCGGTGCTAATAATGATCGAGTGTTTCAAACAAGAAAAAGAAGAAAGAAAAAGGGTGTTAGCGTGACAGCCGCAGTAATGCCAGTCGAAAATAAACACAAACTTTTTCAAAAAAATGACAACCACTTACCAAGAACAAGCACACGAGGTGCACGCCCACGCTCCGCCATCACTCCCGCCTTATCCTTCAAAAGTATCTCAACCATCGGCAACGCAAACGCAAGCGTCTTTCCCGTACCTGTCCTAGCCCGTCCCAAAACATCATGTCCATTAAAGATATGATCAAACGTCTCCGCCTGAATCGGGAACAACGCATGGATCCCACGGTTCGCCAGAGCAGCAACGGTAGCCGGCGAGATCTTGTAACTGGTGAGACGCAAGTTCTCGGGGACGGCGTCCTCGGCCGATTGGGGGGTTGCGCCCGGTTCGGGGGTCGAGTCGCGCGGGGTTTCGGCGGGTGGTGGAGAGGATTCCAAATGACGGAGTCTTTTGATCGCCGGTTTGCTGGTGCTATCAGTGTCCTTGGTTGCTGTTGCCGATGATTTCTTCTTCTTATTCTTCTTCTTGTCGTTGGAGGAAGAATCTTTGTCGTCGTCGTTGTCGTCGTTGTCAGAGTCACTCCGAGCCCGCTTTTCCTTCTTTTCTTTCTTGTCCTTTTTCTCCTTCTTTTCTTTCTTCTCCTTTTCTTTTTTCTCCTTCTTTTCTTTTTTTTCCTTCTTGTCCTTCTTCTCTTCCTTGCCTTTGTCCTTGCTCTTGTCCTTGTCTGCGGACCGGAGGGTCATGTGGGGGTGATGCTCCTCTTCTGGCTTCATGGAGGTCGGCATGTCGTTTGTTGGTGTGTGGGTGAATGAGCGTGAAGAGCGACAAAATGGGACGAGCGAGAAAACGAAAGAAAAAAGAGTGTCTCAGACGATGACCGAGTGACTGTTGTCCAATGTACCGAGTCACGAAAACGAGTTCGATGATGGGCAAAATGCTTAAAATGTCTATGGGTGAATAAATATCTATCTTTTGGGTATGCGATGCGCGTAAAGAACACGAAGGGGAAAGGAGAGAGAGCATTAGGCGATGAGGAGTCGCTCACACTTGAAAAGGATCCTATAAAGTAGAGAATTGGACTGACTAAGATCGATCCACCAGACAAACACATTCAACGACAGTTTCTTGTACAAGAACTTGCAATACGCCTTGAACAACGCTCCAAGTCCCCGTGTCCACGCCGATACCACCACCCTCACTGTTACCTCTGCCCTACCCGTCGCCGTTGTGGTCACAGAAAGAATACTGTTCTTGATATCATTCTTCTCGGCCTCATAGATGACCTGAGCACAGTACTGACCCATCACCGCAAACGTCCTCATCTGTGCGCCATCATCCGCTCCCATATCCTCATCCAACGCACGCAAGAGGTCGTTCGTCTTGAACAGCAACAACAGGTCGCGAGGTACTCGCGCCAAGATGTCCGCAATCTCGACCAACCAGTTTCCAGCACCCTGCGAGATTTTGGATGTCTCCTCTTTGTTACGGACCTGCTTTGTCAACTTGGCATCCTGGATCACATCCCAATCGCGACCCGTCAAGATACAAGCAAAAAGTTCATAAGCATCAATCCCTCCAAGTGACAAAGCGTGGCGCTTGATCGCTTCTTCGTCCGAGGCAATGATGGCAGTCCAAAGACGAGCATAGTTCAGTCGGAACTCAGGTGACAGCTCTCGGTAGAGACCATGGTCCAGAAGAATGATCTCAAAGTTGCGGTGCGAGGGTGAGCCGGCAGGGGTGGGACGGATCATGACATTGCCAGGGTGGGGGTCACAGTGCAAGAAGCCATCCTTGTAGATCATCTGCGAGAACGTGCGTGCCATCTCCTTGGAGACCTCGGAGACGAGGATGTTGTTTGCCTTGAGGTACTCCACATTATCGATCCTCGATCCATTCATATCTAAGTCAACGATAAGGTGATAAGACGATTAGTTTACATGTAATAACGAACGCACAGTTATGGTGATCAAGTGACGGCAAAGACATTAAAGAACGTACATTCCATGACAAGGACTCGCTTTTGAGCCCAGATGACATCTGGGACTTTGACAGTCGAAGGGTCGCCCAACGATCGAGCGCGGTCAAAGTTGACAGCCGTCCTTGCAGAATTCCTCGCCTCAAACCGGAAATCCAGCTCCTTGGGCAAGTTAGCTTGAATCTCCTCACTCAACCAGAAGAACTCAAACTCAGGGAACGCCCAGGCAATAAAGGTAGTCAGTTGTGAGATGGTGACCATATCAATCTCTGAGAACTCGCTCAACGCCGGGTGTTGGATCTTGACGGCGACTTCTTGACCGGTCTGTTTGAGGGTTGCTTTGTGGACTTGGGCGAGAGAGGCGACTCCGATGGGTGTCAGATCAAAGGACGAAAAGATCTCGGTGAGTGGTTGACCCAGATCAGAGAGGAAGAGGGCTTGAATCGATTCGATGGAGGATGGGAGGCATCTGTCTTGGAGGGGTTCCATGGTTCGGGTCCATTCGACGGGAAGTAGGTACTTTAGACTTGCAAGATGTTGGCCCTGTGTACATGATGTATCAAGAAAGTCGAGATATCGGTTAGATTGCAAGGAGACATGGCGATGAGAAGAGAACGCCCCATTTTAAACGAGTGTTTGGTATGTAATTTCGTTCTCAACGGATAAATATGAATGGCCAAAGCGTTCTTCTCATTATCGACAGCCTATCATACATACCAATTTGATGTAAATGCCGCCGTTCTCTCGCATCATCCTCATAACCCTCTCAGCACTCCGTTGGTGCAACCGACTCCTCCTCGCTTTCCGCTCCTTCTCATCGTCGGGATCGTTCACATCCAGATCTCGGTTCCCGTAGCCGAGTGAATACTTGTAATCGTAACCGGTCACAACGACCGCTTCGGCTGCCAAAAGGACTCTCCGCACGGCGAGAGCCTTGTGCCTGAATGTATCGCCTGTGTTGCAAAGTGCGGTGCCTGCGACTAGGGCTGCGACGGGGATGGTTAGCTTTAGAGGGAATCGACGTCCGGGAAGGAGGGAGGAGGGGGTAGAAAGGGATGGGTGTATGGAAGTGGAGGCATGGCGCAGTTGTGAAAGGAAGGGAGTGGCTCTTGTTGTTGTTGTTGCTGTGTGGGTGAAGACGGAAGTGGTGGCGCTGAGTGAAGAAGAGGAAGGGAGGAGGGTTGTTCTGAGACGGGACTTGAGGGGGGTTGAGAGTGTTATGGCTGCGACTGTTGACAGCAGTGGCCGTGCATGTGACATAGCGAATGAACAGATGAGAAGGAGAGTGGTTGTGATGAGTGATGAGTGTTGAGTGTGATGGAGAAAGAGAAAAGAGAAGTGATCTTGAACTGATCTTCCGCCCTTCTTTCCTTCGACCCTCCATTCAAACGTACAACAATCCAGTTGCGCACAAACAAATAAGAGATGATATGATTTCATCGAACCTGTTTGAGGCATCCGTGACTGTGCACAAACCTTTTGGCTGCAAAGTGATCAGCGACCGCATTACCTTCTTCACCTTGAACACACAAACAAAAAAACCAAACATGGGCATCGGACCAGACCTGCCACCTCATCTCCAAAAAAGTCGCGCACACTACAGCGACAACAGTGACGACGACGACCAGGACAGCATAGGACCAAGCATCGGTCCCAGCATAGGACCAAGCATCGGTCCCAGCATAGGACCCAGTCGACCACCAGCACACGATGATGAACCAGTAACCGCAGACGACTTTGCACCCGCCCTGCCTCCAGAACTCTTGGCCGCCAGGAAGGCTGCTAATGGACCTGCTCCAGAAGCACCAAAACGTGTTCTGGGACCATCCTTACCACCCTCGGCCTCAGCCTCCTCTCGACACTATGACAACGAAAGCAGCGACGACGATATTGTAGGACCTGTACTGCCCTCAGAAGCTGATCGTGCATCCATGTCGAAACAGAGTACTATTCGGGCTTTCGAGGAGCGCGCTGAGCGTATGCGGAGAAAACTTGATGGTGTAAGTTGTGGCCGCTTTATCCACGCGTGTTTGGAAAGGATTTTTCAATTGAGCCGCAATTTGACCAGAACCAACACTGTCATTTTTAACTGGTTACATAGAAGGATGAGGAAGTCAGTGTGATCAAGGATAAAAAGCCGACAAGAGAAGACTGGATGATGGTCCCTCCAGAGTCAAGGATCCTTGGTGGTAAGTATCTCCTGTTAGTTACATGCTGGCAATCTGTTCGCAAGTATTATTCAAATATACTAACGATCTTCCCTTACAATGTTCCATAGATGACCCGTTGAAGATTACGGCAAGGACGTTCCAGAAGCGTGAACAAGCACCTCAGGATTCATCATTGTGGACTGAGACCCCTGCAGATCGCGAGAAGCGTTTGAGAGGCGAGCCCAGGGATAGGGATGAAGACTCGGATCGTCGCAAGAGATCGAAGCACCGTGGAGATGACGACGAGCGACAGGAATATCTTCGCTCCCGCCAAGATGCCGAGCGCGAGGAGCAGATCCGCAAGTACAACGTAAGACCGGTCTCCTGTCTTTTTGTATTAATATGTCAATGATTACTCTGCCCAGTTGCTAACACAACATATGGGTACACAATCAACCACGATAATAGGCCGAGAAGAGAGGGACGTCGCTTATGGATGCGCATGCGAACCAGTACATCAAATCCAAGGCCTGGGAAAAAGACGACAAGGAACATGACAACCCCTCTGCACGAGCCTTTGACCGTGAAAGGGATGTCCTCGGTGGTCGTCGTGTTGATCATCGCCAGAGAGATGAATTGGTCAAGCAGGCCATGGGCCTTGGATCAAAGTTCTCCAGTGGCAAGAGCAGCAAGTTCCTGTAAATACAGACGCTTATGTACATTAACATCATCAGTAGTTGCAAATACAAATTCAGCCGTTGCAGCTGCAAAGTAACAACATTTGGTGAAGGGTATCTATCTTCTCTTTTTTAAAATGGAGTTGTTTGTTTTTAAAAATACAGTTTGTATGTTGTATGGGAGGTGGAAGGGAGCTTATTGGGCAGCGGCAGCAGCAGCAGCCTTTTCGGCCTTCTCGGCCTCTCTCTCCAAGAGAGCCTTCTGCTCCTTTCTGCGCTGACGCTCCTCGAACAACTTGCGGTGGGTGATGATGCGCTCGATGATGGACTCGGTGGTGACAGAGTTCTGGGGGTTGTCAATCTCGACATAGATGTTTCTCTCCTTGGCGAGCTTGTAAGGATCCTGGCCGTCAGTGTCCTCCAACGAAGGGGTGTTTCCGTGGACAACAACGTCAACCTTGTAGACCTTCTCCAAAACCTGGTCGCTGACACTGTAAGGAGCACCGATAACGACCTCATCAACGTACTATTAGATTCAATGTAGGGTAAGTGACGTGTTAGTTTTCTTAGTTCTTAGCAATGATATCCAATGCAAAAAAAACAACTGCGCAAAGAATGACTTACGCGGCAGGCCAAGACGGAGAGGACACGCTCGTGGAGGTTCATGAGGGGGTAGTTGACTCCCTTGATGGCGTTGACGGTCTGATCGTCGTGGATTCCGACCAAGAGATAGTCGCCCAGTTGCTTGGCACGCTTCAAGAACTCGATGTGACCTAAAATTAGAGCGCAAGAAAGAAACTGTGAATAAAACATGGCTCATTCCCTTGACCACACCCCAGAGTTCCATCCGCCCGCATTAGCAATCGCATTAAGAGAGTGGCAATCTCCGACACGACTTTTCTCATTTTTCACTTACCAGTGTGGAACAAGTCAAAGGTGCCATCAACATAGACAACCTTGTCGCCAGCATTGGGCTCCTTGCCCTCAGAGAACTGAACAATCTTGCGGGAGGTGGGCAAGAAGTGGGAGACCTTGGTGTCGGGCTTGGTCTTGGATCCTCCAGTGGAGAAGGTGCCGACCTCGGCAGTGTTGACAGAGGTGATCGAGGCACTGTTAATCGAGCCACGGCGCTTGTGGTGGTCCTTGGTCATCAACAACATACGACCAACGAGCTCGGTGGTCGAGATATCCTGAGTACGCTTGCACTCTCTGTGATGACGATTAAAGAATAAAGATGGAAGGGCGTCTCGATTAGTTAGTTTTCACTGACAAAGATATGTTTTCCATTCCTTCCAAAGGACAGATCGGGTTTGAGAAAAACGTACCTGTAGCGACCAGCATCCTTGACGACCTGGTAGCAGTCGGTTCCGTCAGCCATGGTGGTGATATCGTCACCGTGGACACAGTAATCGCAGTTGTACTTGTCCATCCACTCCAAGGAGGTCAGGTAAGGGGCGTTGGGGACAACCTCATCGACCCACTTGCAGGCAGCAACGGCGGCGTATCTAAACGTGCATTCAAGTTCAGGGTCATGGAATATGCATAGTTCACGGTTAGATCGGGTGAAATTCTCGAGAGGGTGCTCGTGTTCGAACTGTCTGATGTAAATCTTTCTTTTTACTTTCACGCTTCAGGACCTCCTCCTCTTTCTCTCTTCTTTTCCTTGCTTGTTCGCCAATATCGATGAGTGCTGGCATATCCAATGACTCGATGAAAAGTTATTTTCGACTGTTGCTATCCGCCCTTCTGTCCTGCTTTTGTTCCCTATTCGCCCTCCAAAAGTGTGATAAAAGAAGCAAGTTCTGTATCGCTGGTTGCTTTTACCTCTCGTCCTCCTTCATGACGGTGGGGCCCTTGTGGTGCTCAATCTCGGCGTCCGAGTGGACACCGACAACCAAGTAGTCGCCCATAGCCTTGGCCTGACGAAGAGCGTTGAAGTGACCTATATAAGTGTCAAAGAAGAACAAGGTGGTCTGAGATGGTTAGATGATGATGATCTTTGTCATCTTTTTTATTCTACGCGTGATGATGAACGCAACAGGTTGGCTGTTTTGGCTGATGGGGACTGACCAAAATGCATGAGGTCGAAGCATCCGTCGACCCAGATGCGGACGGGCTTTCTTTTATCGGCAGAGACAGACATGGTTGAGTATGTGTTGAGTGTTAGTTGGTTGAAGTGTGATGGGAGGAGTGAAGAAGCAAGAAGAAGAACAAGTAAAAAGAAGACGTCTTTCCTCTTTATCACTGTCAAAGTTCGTTGAAGGAAAGAAAAAAAAAAAAGGTTTCCCCGCTACATTTTTTTTTGGGGCAAAAGTAAAAGTGAAAATCATATGGCGGGCGGCATGAGAAAAAAAAAACTACCAAAGGCGAGATCCACACGATCATTCACTGGCTCCTGCTTCCACACGCCCAGCAGCACAAATGCTCTCATTCTCATTCTCGTACAGGGCAATCATACGAACGTATTGGCGCACGCTCATACGTATATCCCAATGCCTTGGGGGAACCATTGGGGTAAGAGAATTGAATTGAGTACAATAAGCATTTCAAGTTTGATTTGTCCCTCGGTCTCTGTCCAAATCCTCATGATCACAACGCTTGTTGTTGTTCTTACTTGTAGTTGTTGTTGCTGCTGACAGATCACAGACCATTGAGTCCTCTTCCTGGCTGTGCCGCACTCCACGCACCTATTATTTTTTTTGGTTCTACTGATACAAGCACAACGTTACTCTCCTCCTCCTCCACACGTCAATTCTCGTTGCAGTGAATGTGGAGAAAGGGCTGTGAATTAAGAAAGAAAGAAAGAAAGAGGGAAGAAAGGAAACAAAAAAAGAAAGAAAGAGTATCATGTATTCAGGCACAGCGCACATGTCAATGCGAATGGTGTATGTTTGCATGTATCCCTCGGTGCGTGTGCGAGCAAAGAGCTTCTTGACTCTCTCCATCATGGGAATCACAAAAATCAGGCACCTTCATTGCATTTAAGGGGTTTTGATCAGACACCCAATTCAATTGTAGATTTTGTATTCAGTCACTGTTTCACAGCGTGTGTGCGTTATTAGGCGGATGGCGGACAGCGAACTTGTCCCTTCTTTCACTTCTCACTTGTAAGGATCGAGAGACTGCCCAAAACGAGCGAGAGGAGACAGACATCCATCGACCATCCATGGCCCCATCATATCCATCCGTTGCAAGACCACACCACTAACCATTCCATCCTACCCTCTTATATTCTCATTACATGCTACCTTTCGCCATCGCCATCGCCGTATCGGACATACTCACGCACTTATTGGAAAACCATCTTCATATCGACACATACCACACCATACGCCCGACTTGCCTCTTGCGCCTTTTTCTGTATAACTCCTCTCTTGGCCTACCTGTCGGGATCACATCTACCGGAATCAAAAAACCTCATCGTCGGGAACCTATCAATGACACCTCTATCATCACGGACTATGCGGAAATCTGGATCTATTATTTTTTCATATATGACGGGAATACCATGATCTTTCCAACTCTAATCGACACCATCATCTAATCGACTCCTCCCACCACCAAACCACCCGACTTCTCAACTTCCCAACAACCCCCCAAAAATAACAAACAGACACTATGGCCAGCCAAAAGATTGCCAAGAACGGCCCCGCTGATGAGATCGAGCTCTCTGTTGCTCAGGCTCTTTTCGACTTGGAGAACAACGTCGCTGACTTGAAGAAGGAGCTCAAGCCCCTTCAGATCTCCAGCGCCAAGGAGGTGAGTTTTTTCTCTCGTAGTCTTCATCGCCTTCTGGCGATGGGAACAATAGCGGCCGACAAGCAGAGACACAGGATGGGCGACCAACAGCAAGAAGGAGAAGAGAAAAGGCGTTCAGGACAGAAGGAATCCATCGCAAAAAAAAACTGTTAGGCCAGAGGGAGCTAGGAAGAGTCATCACCTCAAAAGTTTCGGTTGTTCGACCACTTCCCAGGCAAGGGCATCGGCTACCGACTTGTGAGCTACCTTTACCGCGAGGGGTCCTGTTTGAGACTGGCGCGGTCGCATTATCGGCACCCCATAGGACTTTTTACTATCGACAACTCGGAAATGAGAGTACCAATGACTGTCTCGAGCGTTTATTGAGTAAACATTGGACGAGATGATACGGACACCGACTCAGCATCGGATGGAGTTCAAACCAGAGGAATAGAGCACGGAGTCTTTTTCTTACAATATCCGACACGTATCTGACCTCCCGACCATTTGTATTTCTTTATTCGATCAGATCGAGACCGGCAACGGCAAGAAGGCTATTGTCATCTTCGTCCCTGTCCCCCAGTTGAAGGCTTTCCACAAGATCCAGGGAAGGTAACGATTCAAGTCCCTCGTCGCTTATTATCTAAGTTGTCAGGAATCTAGGAAATATGCTCTGGTTGTTTTTACGCACAGGAAACTGACAATATCATGCTGTTGTTTTTTCCACCTATTTGTGTAGACTCACCCGCGAGCTCGAGAAGAAGTTCTCTGACCGCCACGTCGTCTTTGTTGCCCAGCGCCGCATCATGGCTAAGCCCACCCGCACTTCCCGTGCCAAGCAGATGCGTCCCCGTTCCCGCACTCTCACCTCGGTTCACGAGAAGCTCCTCGAGGACTTGGTCTACCCCACCGAGATCACCGGCAAGCGCACCCGTGTCCAGACCGACCAGAAGAAGATCATCAAGGTGTACGTGTTCCTCTTCTCAGCATGGATTTTCGCCTCGATTCAGGACAGATCACTGGCTACCTTGACATTTGATGCTGACAACAAACCTCTATTTTTTTTCTTTCAAATAGCTTCCTTGATGCCAAGGACTCTACCTCCTTGGAGTACAAGCTCGATACCTTCTGCGCCGTCTACCGCCGCTTGACCGGAAAGGAGGTTGTCTTCGAGTTCCCCGCTCACCACGCCGAATAAGTTCGTCTTTTTGCTTTATCGGCCAGGACACCCTTCTCTTGTTCTGATCGAAAAATAAAAAGAATTTCTCGCTGTTCATAAACACTTGCTTCACATTCTCTCTTTCTGGCGCGTGCAATGAGAACCTTCGTTCTGGTGCTGTTGACCTTTTTTTTACTGCTGGTGTGGCCGTGTGCGTACCTTTTTTGTGGGGTCAATCAATCTACGATTTTTTTAATGAGTTGGCTGGTCTGTGTCACGGACCCTTTCGGGTTTTTCTTGAGTTGTTTGACCTTTGATCTGCGGTAAACATTCCTTGCGCCTCACTCCAAGAATCGACTCTTCTTCCATGCACAACTTCACCTTCGCCCTCTCAAAAAGGTGCAAAAATTAATTCCTGAACCTGATGATGGATGGTCGATCTACCGAGTGTTAGTCATTATCATCATCTAGGTGGAGGTATTCAGAGTGCAGAGCCTCCCACTCGACGCGTGATGTTATCTCCCACTGCTCTATATGCCTCGTTTTTTTATCACGCTTTCAAGTAGCTTGAAATGAAGCTATCACTTTCGTTTTCAAGGGTGGAAAAAAAAAAAAAGAACTGAAGCAACTAAATATCTTCCAGAAATAATTCAAGCGCCGTGGTAAACTTGAATGAAAACCATGCCTCAACTTTACAATTCCATGACCCGTCTCACCTTCACCACCTTCTCTCATTCCATGTCTTTTATTTCCAAGCAAACCAGACCGCCTCTTTTTTTTTTTTTTTCGTACACAATTTTATTTCTCTAACAAACAGCATAGGGAAGTTATTTGGAAGTAAAAGGGGACTACAGACCAAACTCTTCAGTGCACCATCCACCAGTCGCAGTCCGGTCCAGAACCTGGCTCTGCGCAACAATTGTCGCTGCTCTTCACAGCTTAAACGGAAGAAAATAAAACTAGATACGAATGAAGGGGATTCTTCCCATCCTCTCCATCATTGACAACCTCCTCCTTCCTAACAAACTCTCCAACAACCGCTCGTCAGCAGCGCGTGTTCGGTAAGGTGTCCCGTTTTTTTTTTTTTTTTTTTTTTTTTTTACATTTTTTACATTTTTCAATTTTTCAATTTTTACTTTTCACTCTCGAATATTAACCTTTACTCTAATTATGTCCATGCAGCTTGCGCTTTCACATCACCAAGCTGCAAAGCAAGCGACCTTAGCTCAGTTGGGAGAGCGTCAGACTGAAGATCTGAAGGTCGTGTGTTCAATCCACACAGGTCGCAAACCTTCTATCCTTCTGTTCAATTCACAAGATCATAAGGGTTCAAACTTTTGTTTAAGGCCCCGCTGTTGTCGGAGTTTAGAGTGCCGGATCCTGCCTGGACTTGATACCCTCTCAATTGGATGTCGCTGTGTCTGTCAAAGAGAGTCAGAGGAAGTGCGAAGTTGTTGGTGGCTGCAGTGTAGCATTGTGCGAGCATGGATCCTTGAACCAGACATTGAAGCGTGCAAAGGCTGCATGTCGATCGTTGCCAGAGAATCAATATTCTGCTTTTTGCTTCTTTATTGTTTGCTGTTAGTTGCTGCTGCCTTCACCTCGTCTTCCTTGGCATTTAGTTTCTTTTTCCTCCTCTCCTGCAAACCAATCAAGTCCGTCACCTGGCGAGGACCTCGTGTCTTAACGTGCTCTGCAATCTTCCAATATTCTCTCCCGAAAATCTCCTTTCCTTCCTTCAAACGCGCCAACTCTTCTTCTGACCATGGTCCTCTATTGCCGTTATGGTACATCGTATAAAAATGATCTCGACAACAACACTCGTCCCTTGTCCCGACCTTTTCTCCAATCAAAAGCCAGTTCAACATCCCTAACCGCCGGCTCGCAACCTTGAGGATCGGTAAACCAGCCTGTGAGTGTGAAGGCAACTGCTTCAGCTGTGGTGGCCATTGAGTCAGATTGAGTTCATTCGTCGCAGGTTTTCCCACCAAAACATCGACGGCAACCTGGTACTTTCCCTCCAACTGGTCCCAGATCGCTTCTTGCAAACGCAGGTCCTCTTCCTTTGACCAGCGACCAGTCTGAAGGAATGGCGGCGGATATAGACGGGTCCACCGGCGACTACAAGATAATCCAGCCCGAAGAAGTGGGGGTGAATCACCAATGCTGCGTCCCGAGATGGTGTTCCAAATGACCGGATCTGGAAGGTAATGGTACTTGTCGACTAACTTCTCCAGCAACAGGTCTTCCTCTGAGGTCCACTTTCCTCGCCGAGTTTTGGCCCTCCTGCAGGCATAGTGTAGGTCTGCGTCGTCCGAGGTGTCCTCGTCCCGTTCAGCCCTTATGGAACCGATAAAGCTGGCAAACACCTTCCCCAACGGGACGGCCCCCTCTGCCCCTGCCACCGATTTGCCAATGTCCACCTCTCCCTCTCGGACCCCCTCTCTCGCCTGCCGTTCATGAATTTGCGCCGTCTTGAATGCAAAACCTGAGCGCCTCGCAATCGCTGCAATTGAGCGATAGGGAAAATGGTTCACGTAGATGTCGTATGTATCCATGCCTTCCTTGACGAGTCGATAAAGCAGTATATCCTCGTCGTACGTCCATCTCCAACGAGAATGCTGGGTCGGGAACTTCCTCTGCTTCAATTTCTTCCCGATAACTTGAACTGGCAACGGTAGCCGACTAATTGATAGCGGGGTGTCTGTGTCGTTTGTTGTTTTGGGTGAGGAGTGGTTGCCAGCGCGCTTTGGTGTCGTAACGTCGGCTCCTGTTACGTTCTTCAAAAGGCTAGGACACGTTTGCGTGAAGGAACGAAGCTGGAATGAATGTTGAAAGATGGGATTTGATGGCGAGTGTTGTAGCTGGAGTCGGCTGAACGCGTTTGTTTTGACCGACAGTTGGACAAAGCTGTTCCTGAGTAGGGCTGCCATGGCTTGACGTTGTTCTTGAGTCCGATTGAAAGTCGATGGAGAAGAATCAATCCCAGAACTCGCCGCCTTTTTTTTTTGTCCTTGGTGTTCTTCTGTGTAGTGTGATGATTTGGAGTGGCTTAGCTTCTGGTGGCCATTTTGCTATTTTACGCGCTTGCCTGCGAGTGTCTGGAAAAGCACCTTTCTTCCACGATACGAGCAGGTAGGCACTATGCCCTTTGACCATTGGTAGCAATAGTAGTTTCTAACCTTTGGAGAATAGTTATTGACATAAAACACCTTTCTTCCACGATACGGGCAGGTCTTGAGAGTTGCTGTCTTTATTCGCGATATTGAGAGGGAGCACACACACACATATATATACATACATCCTTTTCCTCGTCTGCCGCTATTCGAGTTATGCCCGTTGACCCCGAAGATACTCCTTTGGATACAGGAGTTGCCGAGAGAAACTCCACTCTCCCCTCTCCCTCTCTCTCGACAAGTGACCCTGTTCAACCGGGCACTGACGCCAATGACTCGGTCAGCCAAGGGCAACTCCCTCCAAGACCCCCACATGTAGGTCACACACGTGATGGGCAATTGCTTTCCTTTGCTGCAAGAAATCCTCACAAGTTCACATAGATGCAAATTGTAAACAATATCGTTGTTCTATGGTACGGCTCTAATCTCTTCTCGCGTGTCCCCCTCTGACTCCACACCATCACCCTTCCTCGAGAACCGCTTTCTGTGCACCATCTTGGTCACCTGAAAAACAGACCGCGTCCCAACATAATCCGCGATTCTCTTGTGATCCTTCCCAAACAACTCAACACCCTCCCTCGCGCGCCTCAGCTCCTCCTCCGACCAGGGTCCTATATTCCCATTATGGTACACCGAATAGAAGTGGTCCAGGCAATCGTGATCTCTCCTAGACTTGACCTTCTCTGCGATCGCGACCCAGTTCAGCATCCTTAACGGCCAACTCCCTTCTTTGAGCACAGGTAGGCCGGATTGGGAAGGAAGCTGTTGCAGTTCCGGTCGCTGCTCGCCAAGATGTTGTTGTCGTTGACGCCCCTTTGCCTTCTTCGTATAACGGTCCACCAGAATGTCGATAGCGACCTGATACTTGCCCTCCAACTGCTCCGAGATGGCCTCCTGTAAACGCAACTCTTCCTGCTTGGACCAGCTTCCGGTTCGACTCGATGGGAAAGGGTATAACTCCCCCCAGCGAATGTTGCATCGTTGGGGAGCCCGAAGAAGACGTTTCGAGCCATCGATGGTCCCACATGAGACCTCGTGCCAGAGATGTGGACGCGGGATGTTGGAGTACTTTTGTACCAGCTGCCTCAACAGCTCATCCTCCTCTCGAGTCCACATCTTGTTCTGCGATAGGTACTTCCCGTTGTACGCCACTGGCTCCTGAGTCCTTCCTTCCAGCTTCTTTGAGTCCTCCCGCAGCATACTGGCTATTTTCCCGTATACCACACGCAAAGGTTCCGCTCCCTCGCCTCCTGCCACCGACCAGGCGACATCAGGCTCTCCGTCTCGAACCCCATCCCTTGCCTGCCGTTCTTGAAGACTTGCCGCCCTGGATGCAAGGTTTGCTCGATAGGCCACCGCTTTGGGCGATCGATGCCGGAAATGGTTGGCGTAAATGAAGGAAGGATTCCTACCCTCCTTAACCAATTGAAAAAAAACTCTGTCTTCCTCTTCCGTCCAACGGATACGGCGCAGACCAAGACCCAGTTGTGCCTTCGCCTTTTTCCCTGTCGTGCTCTTCTCTGGTGGTGGTGGTGGTGATGGCAACTGGGTGATGTGTGGATGGGCGTTATTGTTGTTGCCATTGACAGGTTTGAGCAGAGGCTCGTCATGAGTATGGTCGAACGGTTGTATTGTATAGGGACTGGTGGTGCATGTCAGGCTCTCCCGATATGCGAGGCGCGTTTCTGTGAGGGTACGAGACTGCTGCCGAGCCGGATGGCGATGGATATATAATAGCTCCGAGCATTGTAACCGAAGTCGACTGAGCGTGTCTGTGACGAGTGACAGACGGGTGTTGGTGTCCCTACATAAAGTTGCCATCATTCTGCCGCTCCTGCATCCCGAGAGAGATGATGTTGTACGGGTTCATATGTCATTATTATTTTTCCTTGTTGGGAAGAACGAAAAAAAAAAAAAAATGGTGACTGTCTCTTCCACCACCTTTATTATTTCGTCCGCTTTGTCTTTCTTTGCCCACTTTCTTTGATTAATCATCAAGTTCACTTGCAGAGGAGACCGACTTCCAACGTGTTCAGCTATCTTCGCTCGCTCCAGCTCCTCCTTTGTCCAGATACCTCTCGCGCCGTTGTGGTACACGGAATAAAAGTGCAACCGACAATTGTGTTCGGTCTGTGAACCGACCTTCTCCGAAACCGCAACTCAATTGCTCCGAAATCGCTTTTCTGCAGGCGTAGCTCTTCCTCTTTTGACCAGGCTCCAGTCCGACGTGAAGATGAAGGATACAAGTTACTCCACCGACAAGCGCACGCCTTTGGGTCCCGAAGGAGTTGTGAGCCGTCGACACTCCCGCCCGAAACCCTGCTCCAGATAACTGGCTGAGGGATGCCCATGTGTGTCCGTACCAATTGCTCGAGCAAGACATCTTCTTCAGGATTCCAATGCCGGTTGCGCTCTTTGACAGGCTGAATAATCCTTTGTCGTTACATCGTATCGTCGCTCTGGACAGCTTTCCGCCTCTCGCCCATCGTCGCATCCGAACACAGTCGTCGCAATGGAGCACCCCACTTCAACTCTGCCTTCTCCTTCGTGACCGTTGCGTGTATAGTCTCGACATTGACCGCGCTAGCCACGCGATCCCTAACCGACCGAAGGGTGTGACTTGGGAAGTGGCTGTCGTAGATTTCCTAGACACTCTTGCCTTCCTTGGCCAGTTCGAAGCAATTCCGCGTCCTCTTCATCTGTGACCTGATGGTTTTCCGCCCTGTCGTGCTGGTCTATGGCAATACGGCTATCTGGGGATAAGTGCTGGTGTTGGTTTTTGGAAGGCTTGGTCGAAAACTTGTCGTTGCTGTAGACCCCCCCCTTTTTTTTTGCGTTAAGAGGCTGTTGCGTGTTATTTTCCCCCGACTTATTGCGCTGTGCTTCCCCGTCACCGGGTTTTCCCACGCCCTCTATTTTGCAGTGTTTGCCTTTCTTTTCTGCAACTTGTGCTCTCGCCCTTTTCCATACCTATTTGCTTTTTTCCCTTTCAATCATGCATTGCGGTACAATTAGGATTTTTGTCAACTGGTTCAATGCATCTAGTATCTAAACTGGAATAAGGGCTTGGTGGTGACCAAGGCAAGGAGAAAAAGCAGTGTGTGGTCAACAAAACGACGAGAGAGAGAGAGGGAGAGTGAGTAAGTGTGGAGATAAACTAGGCTACAAACCAAATGTGCAAGGGTATGACTTTCACATGTCTATGGCGCATCACAGTAACCTTCGCAAAAAAACACCAAATAAACACCACACCCCGCTCCCAAGAGGCACCCAACAGCCACCGTGGAAGCACTCATCCCGGCAAAGATTCCCCTAGTACCAAAGGATTGCATATTGGCCACAAATCCGCCAGAAGGCGTGTATCCGTTATGATACGCCATTATATGTGTGCCAATCGACCTGGACTCAATGCCTCTCTCTTTGAACCCGAGTGCATATGGAACGACGGTGATGATGAGAACTAGGAGTGCTCCTAGACAGACTCCCACAAAGATGTACTTGGACACACAACCGACTTGGTCCCAGGGAATTTGGTCCCAGGGGATTTGGTCCAAGGGGATGAACTGGCCTAAGAAGGCGACTACGCTGGTTCCAACGATGCGTAGTAGGTTCCAGCTGTAGCCTGGGAAAACGAGAATGTCCCAAACGTCTAGGAGGAATTCCCAAGTGTCACCTAGTTCGTCCCAAATAATATTGAGAACATTTAGTGTTAGTTGAGTTGGGTTGTGAGAGGTTATGTATGCTTTCATGCGATGACGAAGTATGAAAAACTGACGTCTGTCGGGTGCAGAAATGTTAATAGGGTAGACATACCCATGGTAGCAATTGTGGGCTGGTATAGAAAGAAGGATGAAGCCGAGGCAGAATAGGATATGGAGAGGAGGAATAAGTACGGGGGCTGATATGTCGAGGCTGAAGGTGGGTGATGGAAAGGAAGATAGTGAAGATGGGGGAGTGGGTGTGAGTAAGGAGAAAAGAATGAGAAGCTTGTCCTTTTTATACCCTTCGCGTTGGCATGTAGCGTGCAAGGAGTCTCACTTATTTGACAGCCCTCGCCATTCTTCGCGTGGCTTGTTGAGGCAGTGTCTCTGTCGTTTGCGCTTCCTGTAAATGAAAATCAAACCCACAATTCAAAGGGTGAGGGCGGCTCCTTCCGTCTGACCAAAACACTTTTTGGAGGAAGGCAAGGAAACAGAGACATCAACGTCTGTGTAATTAGCTCTCACAAGTTCGCTTCCTCGTTTTTTTTCCTTTGTCCACGAGATGGCATCTTCCCGTACATCTCTGTTCTCTCGTGCATATTCCTATACCCCTGTGTGTGAGTTTGCCTTTTTGTACAACCTGTGTTATTGCTCCCTCGTCCATCATTATCTTTTTTTTTTTTTTTTTTTTTTGGCCTCGCTTGCGCTCACACCATTGCAATTGTTATTTCTTCCTCTTTCAATCATCCATGCTTTGTGTTTTGAATGGTGTTAGTACAAGAGTATTTGTCGACTAGCTTAATGCAGCTATTTAGTATCTAGACAGGAACAAGGGCTTGGTGACCAAGTCAAGCAGACGAGGTGATGTGTGGGGAAAAAAAAACGAATAAGAAATAAAATAATGCTCAAAGGGAACAAGCCGAAAAAGAAGGCAGGGTATATTACTCAATAAAGCGGCACATCGCAGAATCCTTCATAAAAAAGTGCTACATATCCACCCCCAACCAGCCCCAAGACACTACCAGCGATCATGACATTGGGTCGGAAGCCAACAGAAAACCCCTTTGTGCCCATCGACTGCATTGTCGCCACAGTCCCACCAACAGGCGTGTATCCGCCGTGACGCGACATCATCGTCGCTCCAAGCGATAGAGCCCCAATACCCACCTCGCCGAATCCAAGGACAAGCAGGATGATGCCAATAGCGAGAGGAATACCGACTGCCCCAAAACAGGCACCAATGAGACCGTACTTGGACACGCAGCCGATTTGATCCCGCGGCATTTGGTCCCAGAAGACGACCACGTTCGCCCAGAAAATACACAGCTGGCCCCAGATGACGCCCAGTAGGTTCCAGACGTTCACGAGTAAGTCCCAAAAGACGACCAAGTTGGCCCACACAAAAGGTAGTCGGTCCTTGATGACGCCCGGTAGGTTCCAATCGTTAACGAGTAAGTCACAAAAGGCGACCACTTCAGCCCACACAACATGTAGTTGGTCCTTGATGTCACCTGGTTGGTTCCAATCGTTGACGAGTAAGTCCCAAAAGACGACCACTTCGGCCCAGAAAACGTGTAGCTGGACCTTGACGTCGCCTAGTTGGTTCCAGCCGTTACCAATCAGGTACGGAAAGACGACCACTTTAGCCCACACAACACGTAGATGGTCCTTGATGACCCCCGGTAGGTTCCAATCGTTGACGACTAAGTCCCAAAAGACGACCACTTTAGCCCACACAATACGTAGTTGGTCCTTGATGACGCCTGGTTGGTTCCAATCGTTGACGATTAAGTCCCAAAAGACGACCACGTTGGCCCACAAGACACGTAGTTGGTCCTCGATATCAGCTGGTAGGTTCCGTTCATTAACGAATAAGTCCCAAGTGCCAGCGAGAAAAGTCCAAATGGTGCCGAGGAAGGTCCAGGTGGTGCCGAGGAGGTCGCCAATGGCGCGTAGTACGTCCGAGGTCGCAAATAAATTCTCTTTATGTTAGTCAAGTTGGGTTGTGGAATGAGCTGACATTCTAGCATGTATTCTTGTGTGAAAACAAAATGTTATTGAGCGGTAAAGGAGTCAATTGGACAGACATACCCATAGCAGCAGTGGTCGGTCGGTGTAAAAGAAATAAACTGTAGTGTGGTCACCCCAAGGTCGGAAAGGTGACAGAGAAGAAATAAAAGGTATGGAGGTGTGCTTCTCACGACTGAAGTCGAGTGATGGACTTGAGGGACAATGAGGATGTGGAATGGAGTTGGCAACCAGAGAATGAGCAAAGGAATGAGCGCGCCTTTGTTTTAAGCGGCATGCAAAGCCACTTCATTCTCTTCAAGCCCTGTCCTAAAATCAGACCCACTACCAGTTCTCGCTTCATGCGTTATGCCTTCTCACCCTGGCTTTGCCATCCGCGTCATCGCATGCTCCATTTTCTCATGCAGTGTTAGTTTGCCTTTTTGTGCAACAGGCGCTGTGTACTCACTCGCCTTTTCTCACACCATTGTGCTTGCTCTTGATGTGTGATGGTACGAGGAGTATATTAGTCAACAGGTTCAATACATATCGTACATAGACTGGGGCAAGGGTACTGTGTCCAAAATAAAGAAGGAGGAAAGAAAAAAGAGCGCACATTGAGCTGCGAGTCAAAAGAAAACAGCGCAAAATCATTTTAATAATAAAGTGCTACATATCCACCCCCAAACAGCCCCAAGACACTACCAGCGATCATGACATTGGGTCGGAAGCCAACAGAAAACCCCTTTGTGCCCAACGACTGCATTGTCGCCACAAGCCCACCAGCAGGCGTGTATCCGCCGTGACGCGACATCAACATCGTTCCAAGCGATAGAGCCCTAATACCCACCACGCTGAATCCAAGGACAAGCAGGATGGCGCCAGTAGCGAGAGGAATACCGATTGCCCCAAAACAGGCACCAATAAGACTGTACTTGGATACGCAGTCGATTCGATCCCACGGTATTTGGCCCCAGAAGAAGTCCACTTTGGCCCACACAAAAGGTAGTTGGTCCTCGATGACCCCCGGTATTTTCCAGTCGTTACCGATTAGGTTCGGAAAGGCGACCATTTTGGCCGACACGGCACGTAGTTGGTCCTCGACAACAGCTGGTAGGTTCGGAAAGTCGACCATTTTGGCCGACACAGCACGTAGTTGGTCCTCGACGACAGCTGGTAGGTTCGGAAAGTCGACCATTTTGGCCGACACAGCACGTAGTTGGTCCTCGACGACAGCTGGTAGGTTCCAGCCGTTACTGATTAGGTTCGGAAAGACGGCCACTTTGGCCCACACATCACGTAGTTGGTCCTCGATATCAGCTGGTAGGTTCCAATCATTAACGAATAAGTCCCAAATGCCGATGAGAAAAGTCCAAATGATGCCGATGAAGGTCCAGGTGGTACCGAGGAGGTCGCCAATGGCGCGTAGTACGTCCGAGGTCGCAAATAAATTCTCTTTATGTTAGTCAAGTTGGGTTGTGGAATGAGCTGACATTCTAGCATGTATTCTTGTGTGGAAACAAAATGTTATTGGGCGGTAAAGGAGTCAATTGGATAGACATACCCATAGCAGCAGTGGTCGGTCGGTGTAAAAGAAATAAACTGTAGTGTGGTCACCCCAAGGTCGGAAAGGTGACAGAGAAGAAATAAAAGGTATGGAGGTGTGCTTCTCACGACTGAAGTCGAGTGATGGACTTGACGGACAATGAGGATGTGGAATGGAGTTGGCAACCAGAGAATGAGCAAAGGAATGAGCAAAGGAATGAGCGCGCCTTTGTTTTAAGCAGCATGCAAAGCCACTTCTTCAAGCCCAACCCTATGTTTTTCCAAGACCATTAAAATCAGACCCGCTACCTGAGGCCAATTCAAATGGCGAAGGCGACACCGTGACTGATTGAGATACGCTGTGAAGGAAATCAAAGGCGAGAAAGCGACAGCGCTCAAAAATTGCTTTGGCAGATTGGCATACCATTTTTTTCCGCATTATGGGTCTTGCAAACCTTATCTTCTCCCGTCGCTTCATGTGTTGTACCTTCTCACCCTCCGCGTCATCGCATGCTCCATTTTCTATGCAGTGTTAGTTTGCCTTTTTGTGCAACAGGCGCTGTGTACTCACTCGCCTTTTCTCACACCATTGTGCTTGCTCTTGATGTGTGATGGTACGAGGAGTATATTAGTCAACAGGTTCAATACATATCGTACGTAGACTGGGACAAGGGTAAAAACGACAAAAGAAAAAAGAATGCACATTGAGCTGCAAGTCAAAAGAAAGCAGTGCAGGGTATGTTATTCAGTAAAGCGGCACATCGCAGTATCCCTCATAAAAATGTGCTACATATCCACCCCCAACCAGCCCCAAGATACTACCAGCGATCATGACATTGGGTCGGAAGCCAACAGAAAACCCCTTTGTGCCCATCGACTGCATTGTCGCCACAGTCCCACCAACAGGCGTGTATCCGCCGTGACGCGACATCATCGTCGCTCCAAGCGATAGAGCCCTAATACCCACCACGCTGAATCCAAGGACAAGCAGGATGGCGCCAGTAGCGAGAGGAATACCGATTGCCCCAAAACAGGCACCAATAAGACTGTACTTGGACACGCAGTCGATTTGATCCCACGGCATTTGATCCCAGAAGACGACCGCGTTCGCCCAGAAAATACACAGCTGGTCCCAGACGACGCCCGGTAGGTTCCAAACGTTGACGATTAGGTCCCAAATGCCGACGAGGAAAGACCAGATGGCACCGAGGATGTCGCCAATGACTCCTAGTATGTCCGAAATAACGTCTGCATTTTTTTTATGATTGTCAAGTTCGGTCGTGGGATAGGCTAGCATCCATTCTTGGGTGAAAGAGGAAAACAAGATTTTGTTGGGTGTGGGAGGCGTTGTTTGAATAGACATACCCATGGTAGCAATGGTTGGCCTAAGAAAAAACCTGTAGTGTTGTCACGCCAAGGTCAAAAAGGGCGGGGATGTATTTGTCGCGACTGAAGTCAGGTGATGGACTTGGAGTCAATGAAGATGAAGAATGGAGATGAGTTGGGAGAAAGAGTATGAGAAGTGAATGAGCATGCTTTTTTTTTACGCTGATGGCATACAAAGCCACTTTCTTCCAGATGGCACTAGCCACCTCAGTCCCCGCTGGTGCCTTTGAAACTAAACCCGCCATTGGGACCAATTGAATGGGCGAGGGTGTTTCCCGACTGAGCAAAATTTCCGACTAGTTGGCTTGCCCCTGTTCAGCTTTTTGAACTTCGCCATACCTTATTTCTCTCATCGTTTTGCACCTTCGCATGTCTCCATACCCCTGCCATTTTCATGCGCTGTTTGCTTTCATTTTCTTGTGACATCAGCTGTGCATACCCCATTATGCTTTTTTTCTTTTTTTCGCCCACTTTTTTTTTTAATGCTTCATTGCTTCTCTTTCGTTTCAGTCATAGGTTGTAGACGCTTGGTCTCTTACTTTCGCTACTCACAACTTCGCACGCAGATTCAATTGCTTCTTCAACCACGCTTTTCGTCCAAGGTTTATTTGTACAAGGATATTAACCAGAGCAGGAAGAGGTACATGGGAGAATGGCCAGAGAGGTCGCCAGAAGGAGAGGGGTATGTGTTCACTAGTTGAGCGCATCACAGACCACGTCGGCACAGATGGCTGCGTATCCAAAAAACCTCACTTCCATGATACTACAGATGATCGCCCATGTGGTATCCCATCCGCGATAAGTGTTCATCGTGCCAAGGAAAGGAGAGCCGAGCGCGCCTAGAATGGCTCCGAGTAGAAAGTACTTGATCACAGAGCTAACTCCATCCCCAGTATGAACTAGTTATCTAATGTTAGTTGGGGATGAATTGTGAAAGATCTGAAGGTGTTGAGCGAGAAGGTGTAAATAGGATAGACATACCCATGATAGCAACAACTGACGGAAAAAAAAAGGGGGTGTGGTCGCGCCAAGGCAGGGGAAAAGACAATGAGGGGGGGTTGGAAGGGCAGATACTGTTTGCTGCAACTGCGATCAAGCTGTGGATAGAAAGACAATGGGGATAGGGAGTGAATGTGAGCGAAAGAAAGAAAGGGACGTTTTAAGTACTTTATTCGTCCAATATGCACCTTATCTTTGGTGGAAAACTGACCCTAAAAGACATACTCGAATACTGCTGCATAGTTTGGACTTGGTCGAGAACCCAAGGTGAATGGCCTGCAAAACACAGACGCACTCACTATCAACATGCAAATGAAGTAGAAGCCTCAATGATGGTAAATGGATGAATGAGTAGTATCGGCTCATACCTTCAAAAGTTCACGAACAAGTATAGCATATCATTCATTGCCTTCGCGTTGCATCTGATAACAAACTATCAGGCGAATGTTACAAGGGACACTTTGAACTGCTCACATGCAGAACCGCGCCAAAAGTAGCAAAAAAAGTGGAAGCCATCTACTGCGGATACGATATTAAAGCAATTGACTAAGAAGTGTTACAGTGGTGGCGTTTAAAGATATCTATGAGCTGCGGCGCGGGATGAGACGCCACCGGTAGTGGCAACGAAGGGTTCTTGATCCCATCGTTCCACGTTGCTTTACTCCAATTTCCTTTACCCCAAAAAAGAATGAGGCTGTGCGAAACCGAGTAAGTTATGTCGTCCGTGGGGTGTGAAGCAAGAAAGAAAAAAAAAAGGATGTCCTTTTAGCTTCAACGTGGCAAATTGTAGATCTGGCCTGTGCCACGTAGGATTGGAGTGAACATCAGTTCCATTATTGAATTTGACACGTTGCACGTACGTGTAGCTTGCACGTACAGGAGGGCATAAAAAGGCACAGAGAGGTCAGCCAACCCACTCAATAATTAAATTCATTCCTTCCCATCTCTTCTCTTTCTTCACTCTCCACCCCTTTCACACCCCTCCACCACACAACCAACAACCAATAACCATGGGTCTGTCAATCTCAAAGCTGCTCTCGGACCTTTTCGGCAAGAAGGAGATGCGCATCCTCATGGTTGGCTTGGACGCCGCCGGTAAAACCACCATCCTCTACAAGCTCAAGCTCGGAGAGATCGTTACCACCATCCCCACCATCGGTAAGGAACCGCCTTTCTTCATCATCTTGTTCATCATCATCTTGTGCTCTCAAAAGAAGCAAACCACTCCACGCCACCGCCTTTTTTCATGTCCTTTTCTTTTTTTTTTTTCTTGGTGTGGCTAATCCTGTACACACTACTGTCTACGGTTGTCGCACTTCGCCCTTGGTTCATCCTTTGTTGCTGCCCTCCACTCTTGCGAGTTTATCTTTTTTATTTTTCTCTTCACGTTGGTGAATGAAAGGACAACCAATGGAAAGACAATGACAAGATGACAAAACGAAGGTTCGCACTTCAGGACACAAAGGCGCCTATGTTCAGACACCACCAGGAAGGACAACGACGATTCTCGTCTGCGTTGGAAACGCGCCATCGGGACAGGGGAACGGCCTCACAGCCCAAAAGTCGACTGCAGGGAGCATAGGATATTTGCTGGAGTAGATCCGAACATTTTCTTGTATCTACAAACGCTCACTGTTCATGCTGGCTCTTTATATACAGTTTTCGGGAGTTCTTCTTCTGGGTTAAAAGGAGGTGTTCCTTGTTACAATTCGTGTTTGCTTTTTGAGACATTGTAACTGGGCCATGTTCTATTTGTCATATGCCTGTCTCCCTTTCTTTGCGCCTCTCTTTTTATGCAACCCGCAGACAGAGAAAACTTTCATTGTGGCGGCTCTTATTTTTTCTTTTTTCTCCATTATTGTGCGCCACCAGAGCCCTTTTGTCCAATACCTAATTGCAGCGAACTAAGGCGTATGATGACACATTGACTAATACCATGAACGTTGTGTACCTTTTTGCCGCCCCATAGGCTTCAACGTCGAAACGGTCGAGTACAAGAACATTTCCTTCACCGTCTGGGATGTCGGCGGACAGGACAAGATTCGTCCCTTGTGGCGCCATTGTACGTGAACCTATTTCAGAGAATCAACCTGACTCTCTTGTCAGTCAAGGACAAAATCAACAGCAGCATGCAGCGATATCATGGCATGGAGTTGGATTGTCGAGTGGCTATCGAGTTGAGATGGTTCACCAGGAAAAATTGATCTCTAACAATTTCTTTGCTTGTTTCTCCGCTGAACCATAGACTTCCAAAACACTCAGGGCATCATTTTCGTTGTTGACTCGAACGATCGCGACCGTATTAACGAGGCCCGCGATGAACTTTTGCGTATGTTGGGTGAGGACGAGCTCCGTGATGCACTCCTCCTCGTTTTCGCTAACAAGCAGGATCTTCCCAACGCCATGAACGCTGCTGAGATTACTGACAAGCTCGGACTCCATTCTCTCCGCCAACGCCAGTGGTACATCCAGGCTACCTGCGCCACCTCTGGAGATGGTCTCTATGAGGGTTTGGAGTGGTTGTCCAACAACTTGAAGCGCAAGGCTTAAATATCGGTCCTGTCTCGAGTTTGTCCGCCAAGTCATTCATATCATTAAGGAAACATAACAAAGATACAAAAAAAAGTAATAAAAGCGAGCCAAGGAAGACTTGGTTGTGCAAAGTACCCCATTTGGCACTTCTTTATTATGCGATTGATCGTCCTCTGGCGCCCGTGCACCGATACACGCCCATATATGCGTGTGTGATTGCTTCCAATGAGCTTTTCTGAAAGAACACTTTTTCATGAGTCTCCCAGATCAGGCGTGGCAGAAATTGAGATCCCGATGCATCACATGACATATTTTTTTAGCAAAGCGGAGCTGAAACAAATCGGTCATCCATCCATCCATTGAATCCAAGCCACTTGATGGACCCTCAAAAGCGAGAAACAAACGGGCGAAAAGAATTTTCTCCTTCCTTTTCACACAAATCTCAAGATGACTACGTAAGGAGACCGACTTACAGGAAACGCCTTCAGACGTGGACTCGATACAGGACAAGCATTGGCACTCAATGCCTTTGTTTACTACTTGTTCTCAAGGTTATGACGAAGAACGCAACTACACCCGACAACTCATGTAAGGGGGGAAAGGAAAAAAAAAGACTTCTTCCATATCGTTCGTGGCATCGTTCTTCTGAATCGGGGTGGCCACCCCTCAGATTAACGTATTCTCCCATGTCGATTCAGTCTTTTTTTTTCTTTTCTCTCTTGCTCAGAGTTGGACGACGGTGTTTGTGGCCTCCCTTCTACTTGAGGTATTGAGCTCAAGGACTTGCTTTAATGCATTCCTTCTGCTTTAAATCCATTCTGTGACACATCGTCAACCGACATCAGGACATTCGGTTGAGAAGAGCACTGCAACCGGGGAGGGATTCGCACCTGAATGTCACATCGTGTTCATTCAAGTTGCAACTCCCTTCCTATGCCCCTTCTCATCGCATGTCTGCTCACCGTCGTGTTCTGATAGATGCTGTCGTATTCCAGACCGTTTTTTCTCTCAGGGAAATAAACGTGTATGGGTTCGTTGTTGTGTGTTGGGCAAAGTCGATCTCGGAGATCTCGATCTCAGAGAAGCACTCGATCTCCCTTGCTACTGGTCTTCATACACCCTCTTTCTCTTATCCTTTCTTGAAGGGCGTTGGAGTAAGAAGAGTCCCTTTGTTGATCCCTTTTGTTCGTGGACAGCCTTTTCGGTTGGCCTGCTGAATATGAGTAGCAAGGGATGCGCCTAACTCCAATTAAAACAATTCGTCGGATGTCAATCCTCCACCTCTCGCTTGTCAATCCTCTGACAATTTTCATTGTTGAGGGTATCTCCACACTCTACTCCGGCGCATTTCGCTCATCGCTCTAGAGGACACTATGACTGGAACAGTGAGAGAGAGAAACAAAAGGGATCTTGGTCGGGTCGTGATGATGCCTTGTTTTGAGAAAATTGAGGGTGGACTGGTGTCTACTCTTTTTTTATTCATTTCATTGCGTTCATTTCAACACGCTCAGTCTTTTTTCTTTTTCTCTTTTTGTTGTTTCTGTCGTCCTCTTTTGTTGTTCGAGATTGTGTTTGGGTGTGGTTTTATCAACTCTTCATGGAGATGCAGAAGCTATCACGACAGTCCGACGAAAACAAACCTTGATCCTAATATCGACTGTTTTATTTTTATTTTTGACTTGTCAACAGCACCACCCCCACCCTTGAGCACGTTCTCGTTCCCGAGACCCTCTTGAAGAAGAGAAAGACCCAGGACAAGGCCACCGCTGAGAAGCGTGTCGCTGATGCCGCTGCCCGCAAGGTAATCATCTCTTCCTCTCCTCACTCCTCAAGGAACCAAAAAACACATCATTTGGTGGTGGCATCTTTTACTCAAAGACATTAGTGATGAAAAGCTATACCGCATTTCGTGGCTAGCCAAGGGCGATGTTGCTAACGTTAACCATCTTTCGGGACTGATACAATGTCTTTTTGATGCCACCACTTTTGCTGTGTTCTGGTCAACCTTCATTGACATTTGTTCAAAGTTGTTTATAAGCATGGAAAACTAATCGCTTTTCCACTTTGTCTACACTTTCACTCGAAAACAGGCCCGCAAGGCCCAGCGCAAGGTCATCTTCAAGCGCGCCGACCAGTACGTCCGTGAGTACCGCGCCAAGGAGCGTGACGAGATCCGTCTCCGTCGCCAGGCCAAGGCCGCTGGTTCGTTCTACGTTCCCGCCCAGCCCAAGCTCGCCTTCGTCATCCGCATCAAGGGTATCAACCACATTGCCCCCAAGCCCCGCAAGGTCCTCCAGTTGTTGCGTCTTCTCCAGATCAACAACGGTGTCTTCGTCCGCTTGACCAAGGCCACCACCCAGATGCTCCAGCTCATCAACCCCTACGTCGCCTACGGTGAGCCCAACCTCAAGTCGGTTCGCGAGCTTATCTACAAGCGCGGATACGGTAAGGTCAACAAGCAGCGCATCCCCTTGACCGACAACTCGATCATCGAGAAGTCCCTCGGAAAGTTCGGCATTGTCTGCATGGAGGATCTTATCCACGAGATCTACACCGTCGGCCCCAACTTCAAGCAGGCCTCCAACTTCTTGTGGCCCTTCAAGTTGTCCAACGCCACCGGTGGTTACTCTGCCAAGAAGGCCTTGCACTTCATCCAGGGTGGTGACTCTGGTGACCGTGAGCTCAAGATCAACAACTTGATCCGCCAGATGAACTAAATGCAATTCTCTCTTCCCCGGTTGTGTAGTTTTGCAATTTTGTGAACACTGAAATACAAAACAAAAAAAAACTCCTTGCTCGTTATCTTTTGTTGTCTGTTGACCATTGATTCACACCATGCCTTGTCATCGTTCTCGTCTTGCTCCTGCTCTCGTTCAAGAGAGGTCGGCCGAGAGGGATTTGCAACCATCGTGCCTTCGCCTTCGCCATGTCACCGAGTCCTTTTCTCTGTCTGTTCGAATACGGCCCATTCGAGTTCATGCCAACCACAGCTAAAAAGTAGCTGTCATTTTATGAATTCACTCTCGGGTAATAGTGTTATTTTCAGTTGGGCGAGATTACAAGAGACATTGAAATCTGTATTCATGCCAGCACGAAAAAGGAGCGAGAGAGAAGGACAAGAATTATCAGGTTCGGGGCTGTGTTTGTTTTTTAATAGCCCGGGTCTGGGTAATGGCTACCTAAGGTCTTCTCCCCCTTTCTCCCCATCACCCCTTTCTTTCTTCTTATCCCTTCTTTTTTACCCTTGGATGCAGCTTCACTCTCTTCTTTTCTTACCCTTGTGTCTATAATTCATCCTTCATAGGCAAACCACAAGGTAGGGCAAGCGTGTTGTAAATGCTTGAGTAGTAAAGAGGGTCCAGGAACTAAGTTGGATTACCCGGGTCTTTTGATCATGGTGGTTCCAAACCTTTCCTTTCATTCCCTTCCCGTTCTGTTTTCTCTTTCTTTGTAATACCTTAGGCATGTCATTCGCCCCCCCATCCCCATGAGTGAAGTGAATTATCGTCAAGTGTGTATGTATGCATGCGTACATGCAGGTTGCAAAGCATGAATGACAGCATTCGCCACATCCCTTCCCTCAACCCTAGTGGGTCAGACCACACCACATATCTTTTTTCTTTTTCTTGGCCATCAGAGACGCGTACAGACGTGTTCATCATTGTGGTCATGTCGATATTCAAGGGGGTTCTCTCCTCTTCAGATACCGTTTGCAACCATAGCTTGACCTTGTCTTAACACCTAATAGGTTTCATGTTACTTGCTTCAAGCACCTCCATCCCTCTTTTTCTTTCTCATTTGTGTTTTCCTACCTACCACTACTACAACATATTGATCTGCCCTTACCTCCTACCCCGCCTTGCCCTTCTCCATTCCCTCTCCTTTCCTTTTCCTTTTCCTTTTCCCACCATTTTTTTTTGCGTTAATGCGAACACAACTATGCTTGAGCATTTGTTGGTTGTTTCCCGTCTCCTTTTTTTCCTTGTCTTTCGTGGTTTTTGTTTTCTTCACCAGAGTTGTAGCAGGTTTGCCCGTGATGGACTTGCACCAACGCAAAAAGTTTTCATGCAGCCGTGTTCTTGTTTCTCATCTTCATACCCGTTTCCTTTCTTTCACGAGGTGGATGATCTCTGTATGTCTCTTCTCGTTTTTTTTACCCCTTGGATTGCAAGGACATACGACAACCTTACCTTGCACGCACTCTCTCTTTCTCTTTCTCGTTCTCCACGACTCTTCTACCCTATTTCTGTTTCGGTCGCATTGTTGTATTTGTCATTGTTTCTCAGTGTCTGGGCCTTTGGACCTACTCGCTTTCATTCCCTCTCTGTCCCCTTTCGTTGCGTGGGGGTGTTATTCCAATCTGTACTCGTTTCGGCTCTGTACAATCATCCTGGCGACAAGGTATACAAACCAGTTCTTTGTTATCTGTGTAAGGATGATGTTAGGTTGGATCTTGTAGTGGGGTGTACACCGTAGTATTTGCTTGCTTGGATGTACGTTGCGAAATAAAGAGAGGGAGAGTGCGTGTGTGTATACGTTTCTCCTTGTAAACAGTGAGGAACAGAACCCTCCCCTCCTCCTGTCTTTACCCTTGACCCTTTTCCCCTTTCCACCCCATCCCTCCACCACCTCCAATCCTTCCCATGGTTTCTTTTCGTTTGTGTCTCTGTGTAAACAGCAAAGCAGAAAAAAAATGAGCAAAAGGGGTGCTGCATTGTGTATTGTCAAACCCTTTATTTTATCTACCTCTGTGCCTGCTCCTATTGCACCATTGTCCATTGTCAAATACACCCAGTACTAACATCCGTCTTTCTCCTCTTCTTTTTCTTTCTTCTTCCCCTTTCCTTTCTTCCTCTCCTTCGCATTAATCCACCTGCCCTGTCTGCCCCATCCTTTGCTGTTATCGCAAACCCTCCCTCCTCTCGCGCTCCCTTCTTTCCATCCCCCTGTCTCGTCCTGTTCTGATCACATATTCCCTTTTCCCTTGCGATCTGACGTTGGACGCTTACTACTTTACACACATTCTACCTACCCCAACCACTTCTCTCTTTCCACTGTTCTCTCTTCCTTTATCTGCGACCCATCCACTAGTCCTTTCGTTTCTCGTTGTTTTTCCTCGATAACATACACCACGACATCATCCACTTGACCTGTTGACTAGCATTTAAGCGTTACCTCATTGTCGCTCGATCTCTGATTCTTTTATTCTACTCATATCACACACCACTCCTCTTTCATTTCGTCTTTCCTCATTCTTCTCCTCCCTTCCTATCGTTTTCCCTCCTGTACGTCCTTTATATCACCTCTTCCCCCCTCCCCCTCTTCCTCCCCCAGTCAATCAAACAGACTCAAGGAGTGACACGGACCATGTCAAAGAACCCTTACTTCGCCCACCTGCCAACGTGGCGCAACCGTCAGGATCTAGCCTATGCGATCGACAGTCTTCCGACCATCCTCGAGAACCTCACCGCTTCCTCGCCTCTTCTGGCCACTTACTCCTACCCCTCCACATCCTCGTCCTCCTCTTCTTCTTCTCGTTCCTCACTATCTTCGCCTTGCTCGCCTTACTCTTCGTCATCTGCGACCACAACATCGGCATCCTCTTGTTCTTCCTCGGCATCTTCTTATTCCTCTCCACCTTCATCAACATCATCTTCCTCTACAACATCATTCGCGTCAACAGGACCACTATCACCCACCAAATCAAAGCTGTCGGCCTTCAAGGAACGCATCGTGCTTGATCTTGCAAAGGAGTGCCATCGAACCCTCTCCCAATCCCCTTCGCCATCTACAACCACTTCTTCCTTTAACACAACCAACACCCCATCTCGACGTGTCAGCGGCTCAATACAACCATCTCAGCAACAACAACAACCTCAACAATACCAGGATCAACTCAACAAAACCGGACCAAGTCCATACTACCCACTCCAATTCTCTACACGCGCCAGAGCTATGGCATACCTGATTGAGATTCTACAGTCGCTTCAGAAGGAGCCTTGTGGATGTGATCTTGTCAAGGGTTGCTACTGTGGTCAGGACGGGATTGAGGATCATGAGGGCAAGTCGCCCTGTTATGTCTGTGGCGAGTGGTACCTTGATCGGCGGGAGTCGTCTCATAGTGAAGGAGAAGGTGGGGGAGGGTATGAGTGTGGTGTGGATGGTGCGAGAGGAGGAGGAGGTGGAGGTGGAAGCGCACAGCGGCAGGGAAAGGCATGGCATGAGCAAGGATCGCTTCGCCATCATGTTGCAGAGGCCAAGGTCAAGAAGTGGCTCGACTCTGTCTGGAAGCCTCCATTGGCGCCGGCTACTACACCTGAGCAGGAGAATGTCAGGCAATTTGGACTCCGGAGTCAGGAGGATCTTCGACAGTGCTTTGACCATCCCCAGCACCAACATCAAAACCAGCAGAGGCAGCAGCAGCAACAGGTGCGTATGGAGCCAGGTCGACCGTGGAGTGTGCATGATATCGAGATCGAGGCCCGTGCCAAGAGTCGCAGCAGAAATAACTCTGCCTCTTCAACCAATTCGCTGTCGTTCGTGTCCTCGTCCTCCTCCTCGTCCTCCTCCTCGACCTACTCCTACTCTACAACAACTTCAGCATCTCCTTCGTATTCGACATCATCATACTCGTCAGTCTCTCCACAGCAGGACCTGTCGGGATCAGCATATGGGTACGCTTCCGGTTCGGGATCATGGCACTTCAACACCTCGTCTGTTTTTCTCTCGTCGCCGTCCAAGCCAATCCAGGCAACCCCACCGTCTCAGCGTACAGGACCACTCTTCTGGGTACCACAACCAGCCCCAATCGAATCACGCGGTTTCTCGTCCTTTGGTTTCGACAGTCAGCAGCAGCAGGGATACCAGGCAAGAGTCAGGACCATGAGCTGCTCTGACGCGCCACCTCCCTCTGGTAGCAAACCGCCTTCGTGTTCTTCTGCACCGCTGCGCTCTTCTACTCCGCCTGTCATGCGGTCCCACAACATGCGCACCAGCCACATCAACTCTATCAACAGCACCAGCAACAGCAGCAATGGTAGTTGCCGGTCTAAGCCTGTTCGTGCATCAACCGCCAATTCGACGTTTGCCATCCCTCAAGAGATCCTGGACCCCAGTTACAAATCGCCCACCTTTCGCATCAAGAGCTGGAACCCGGCATCCCCTGCGTCTTCGACGAATCATTCTCCTACCGCTTCGTCATCCAGTCCGATCGCCTCCCGACTCGCATTCGCTAAGGAGTCGTCATCTGCAGATCCTCAGCAGGAAAAGAAGAAGCAGACTTTGGATAGGTGGACATCAGCACCAGCACAGCCAGCAGCAGTCGCGGCTCCACCACCTTCTTCGTCATTGTTTTCCTCTGCTCAAGAATCCGTCTTCAAGAGCTCAAAGATCTACCGATCAGATCAGGAGGACTCTCTGGAATTGTCATCGCCCGACGCTGGTGGTCAACAAGGCAACACCCGAGAGGACCTCAGTTCCATCTCCAAGGCCTTCCCGACTCCAACAGCATTTCCTACACCACCAGCAGAAACAGGAGCCAGATTAGAGGCGGGGATGGAAATCAAGAAGAATGCGCCCTTCCAGCTCAACTTTACGTCGAGTCGGTTCCGTGCAGCAGTCCAGGCGAAAGCATCCCTAGACAACCACAAGTCGGCAAGGCGTGAGAGTGTTAAAAATTCGGCTGTGTTTCCTAACGACGACGCGGAGGAGGAGGAGATCCGAGCCCTACCACGACCGATTCCCCAGCTTGCTGCTTCAGAGGACAACGTCGGGGACAGAAAGAAGGCCAACATTCCGATTGTGGATGTTGTGATTGTGACTGAGCAGGTGGTCTTGCGCGATTCCGACAAGGCTGCGGCTGGGCGCAAGGAGCATTTCGAGCCTACTACCACAGATGTCATCGCCCAGTTCAAGACGACATCGACACAGACAGTGTCTTCGAGAACGCTTTCGATCCAAAAGTCGGCCCCCTTGTCCTCACCGATACTCCCTACCTCGACAAATGCCTCGGCGTCGGTCAAAACATCCTCGTCGTCGTCCTCGGCAGCGTCAACGTCGACATCTACATCCGCGTCTGCATCTAGTTTGACCTCGCAGCTGTGTTCTCGTGAACCCAAGAGCCCCAAAAAGGAGACCGGGAAGAACGCTAGCGATGTCCACCAGACGACGAGTTGGTCGTCTCTTCAGAAACTGATGGGGACCGTAGCAGTGTCTGCAACAGCAGCAGGTCCATCATCCCCAGCGGCAGCTGCAAAGCCGGTGCTGGGTCAAAGTATCAGCATGTTACACCTCGACGCCTTTTCCTCTTTGGCTTCTTAGACACACCATTCTCTCTACCATTTCTCTTTTTCTTCAACCATGCAGCATACAAAAACAATAACCACATCCTCTAAAAGTAATAAAACATAATCGTAATATCGCCCATTTTTATTTTTTCGCGATTTGTCCGAGATGCATTCTTGACAAGAGGGAGTAGAGGCGGAAGAGGGGGACAAAAGAAAGAGAAAGATAGGGAAGTGGTAGTCGTTTGTTTACTGAAGCAAGAGGTCCTGGATACCCTGGGCAATACTGTCGCGGGCCTTGCCACTGATAGGGTTCTCTCCATGAAGGTATCCCAAGAAGAATGACTCGATCAACCAGGTGTTACGGGTTTCTCCCAGCACTTCGCCCTATTAACAAAAATGACCAAAAGAGAGAAGTGATGTTCGTCAGAGGAAGTCGCTCAATTTATCGTTTCCGTGACAACAGTGCCGTGTGTCCCAGTGTCAGAGAGCACAACAGAGGGACAGCAAACACAGTGGATGATAAAGAAGAGAAAGCAAGAGAAGGATTGTTGCTTACATCCAATTCGACGGACATGGAGCCATCGGGCGACTTTCTGAATAGCAGGGCTTGACCTGCAAGGATCTTGCCCTTGGGGAACAAGTTCTTGAACTCGATAATACCCTTCATTGCCTCCTATTATGACATAAACGGTCGATAGCATAATATGTGTCAGTCATTGCACGAGAAACAAATACAGAGACTTTTTTCAATTGCTCCTCCGATACCTAGGAAGTGACGAAAAAAAAGAGGGGTCAAAAAGAGGTGTAATGATTACCTCGTTCTCGATATCATTGAGATTCTGGCGCTTGAGAGCCTGGGTCAAGTTGCGAGTAAACCCATCGCGAAGATGAGGACCGTTGGTGTTCCTCACAGGTGCAATCCTCAAGACCAACTCGATCGGGTTCTGGACAATGGCCCTAAAAGCAGCATCAGAGCTAATCGCATCGGTGCGTTGGAACTTTTGGACCTCGGGCAACGCACGGAACCGCGAGTTGTGGTCGTCCAGATCCGAGGCTTTGGCGTAGAGGCCGACCACGTAGACTTGGACCTTGAGAAAGGTGATCTTGCGGACTCCCAAGCCCAAGAGACGGGCGGGGGATCCGTCCTCGGAGAGGATTGTCCTTGGGAACTCGAGCTTTGAGTCCTCGTCTGTTTTTGTTTCGCCGAAAAGTAACAAGAATGATGTGCGCACATTTTTGGTTAATAATGATGTGCATTGCGAAAGAGAAAAAAAAATAGTGCGATACGCTAAGAAGGGTATGATGAAATCCGAGGATCATTTTTCATGGATGCGAATGGCCTACCAATGACAGTGGCGGATTGAGCATGGCTCTCGGACTTGACGAGAGACTGACTGAGCTGCCAGGAAAGAACTCCTGCCGTTGCAACTGACGCCATCATCCATGGCCTCCATCGGTCCTATCGCATCAATAAGACATGGTTCGTGTTAACACTTTCTGAACAAAACGTTATATTCCCACTCATGTCTGGCCATACTGGTCACGGAACACGGAATCAGCAGATAAACATACTGTTGCCCTCCATTTACCTGGGTGCGTGCAGCAACAGTGGCGACGGCGGCGGTGCGTCCGAGGTGGTGTTGAATGGGAGCGCGGATGGCGACTGGTCTGAAGACGGCATGGGTTCTAGCTGGCTGTGCGAGCAATGTGCGTGCTCTGTTCCATCGTGTGGCAGACATTGTGTATGGCTGTATGTGTGTATATGAGAGCTTTGTGAAGAGAGTGTTCTAGTTGTTTTCTGACGTAAAGCGGCGAGTTGTGGGTCGTGAGCAATTCGATGTGTGAGTGAGTGAATGCAGAAAAGAAGCGATGCCTCCATTCACGAACGGATCTTCACTCATATAACCGTCGTCGTCGTCGCAGTCACATCCACTCCTTGGCTCGGTAATGTTGTCGCGTTCAGAATTGACCAAACGCGAACGCGACGCGTTTCTTCCGTTTGCTAATGACTTTTATCTTTGATCCAAGATAGCTGTCTGGCTGCCTGTGTGCCTAGCTGCCGGTTATAGATGTTGATAGCAGTGACCGTACATGGGTGCCACGCTATTCCCCTTCTACCGAATATCGTCCTACTGTGCTCTCCCCCTTTCTCTATCTATCTCCTTTGTCGTTCATTATCATTCCTTCTCCTTCTCCTGTTTTAATGTCAACCGAGAAAGATTAAAAGGAATAGGATCAAGCTAGGCTTCAGACAGGAATCCACAATACTAGCCTTCTTCAGCATCCATGCTGTCCTGAGTCTGACTACCGACCATGGAAGAAAAGGTGTATCTAAGCTGACTCCGTGGTTTTTGGTGTCGTCCCTGAGCCGGCACCACTTGGCTCGATAATAGCCAGACTCGCTCCTCTGTCCCTCTTATTCCTCTAACCCTCCTACTCTGCATGGTGCCTGCGATGTGGCGCAAGGAACCATTTTTTTTATTTGGGTACAGTCGCTTGTTGCGCTAATTCACCAATGCCACATCAGCCATCTATCGCCTGCATCCCACCTCAGCATATGGTTTGCGCATTTTCCCTCTCTTTCTTTCCCTTTTCTCACCTGTCTCTTTGTTCACACGCAACACGCAGTGAATCAGACCACATAGTGCCCATTGGATCAACATCATAATCCCCATTCACGCCAACCTTGTCTTTCTTGAGCTGTTGAGCACCTGCCTACCAACAATTCTCAGAGAATACAGCCACGACGAACAACCAGCAACAACGCCCTCCTCTTCCTGTCCTTCACCTCTACCACATCCAACAACAACAACCACCACACCACACCAAGATACCCCGCATCATCGTTACCACCATCATCACTTTCGCCTATCCCCTCGCCCCGCAATCCTCTTCTTTCATTTGCACTTCCCACTCCACTCTCCGAACTTCGTTGCTCAGTCCTCCATCCAGCCCGTGCGCCCCCCAAACCATTACCACTGGTCTCCTTTTTCCTTTTTCTTCGCTCCCAGTCCACGTCCCCCGTCCAGACTCCGTCTTTGTCTCCAACATCTCCCCCTGTCTCTCCGTTGTCCCTGCCCGTTTGACCAGAGTCCCTCCCTCCTTTCTTTCCTTCCTGGTTAGATAGCCATAGCCTTTTTCTTCTTCTTCCCCCCCTCCTTCTGTCCTTTTTTCACCTCCACCGTCCTCATCTGTGCATCTGTGTGTGACCAAACGCACATACTCGTACATTCAACAGGGAACGAGCCTCAGCCTTGACATTGGTACGCCCAAACTATTCATACCTTTTCTTATCGTTTGTCTGTTTCTTTGTTCTCTCACTCTCTCTCTCTCTCACTCGCACTCTCACTCTCTCTTTCTCTCGTCTACTCCTCATTGCTCCCCCAACACTCCACATCAACTCATCCTCCATTCATCCAGGCGTGTGCCTCATTTCTTTCTCTCTTCATTCACTCATTCACACACACACCCCTCTTCACTCTTTCTCCACTCACATTTTTTCACACTTCACCCGTTTCCCTCCCTTTTTCTTGCAGCAACTTTGTGTTTATTGGGCAGACACGTCTTTCTCTTAACAGCAGCTAAACAATTCGCTGAATGGATGACATAGTTGGCGTCGTTACTCACCAACTATCCCTCCTATCAAGCTCCACCATGGACGACGACACCTACTCTGATATGCACCGTCGCAGCTATTCTGAGGTCGAAACCCTCTGCTCCGAACACTCTGAAAGCACAGAGTACGAGCCTTTCCCTCTCAAGGGACGCTTTTCTCGCCCCCAATCGACTGAATCCCTCTCACAATACAATTCCTCACTCAAACAACAACAGCTGGAGCAACAAGAGCAACAATACAAGGACATGGCCGATTCTGCTGATGACTGTGTAGCACAAAGGCCCGGTTCTCCTCGTTTGGAGAATTTGACGCATACCAGTCCCTTGAACAATACCCTCACCTCTCCTCCCCCTACCGCCGACTTTGAGCATAGCGACAACACCAACAATAATAACAACAAAACCATGACCACAACCATCACCGAATCGAATTCTTTGCAGATGACAACAGAAAGTGAGTCGATATTGGAACCAGAACCAACAGAGCAACATCAACATCAACAGGACGACCGATTTTCACCAACCTCATCCACTCTAAGTCAGTCAACAACACCCAGCACCTTTGAATTCAGTCAGGCAGATCTTGATGACCCACGGGCTATAATGTGTCGCCCGTTCACGGACGAGGACAAAAAGATTAAGATGTCGAGACTCTTCTCCAGGGCCGCTTCAAATGGAGACTTGCAGAGGATTGTGGACCTGCTCGACAACTTTAGGGATTGGGTCGATCTGGAGTACCACGAAGACGACGGCACGACGCCCTTGATCTACGCTGCGTGCTTTGGACACACCGCCGTGACATTCATGCTCCTCGATGCAGGCGCCTTAATCGACGCATGCGACCGATCTGGCTGGACCGCACTCGTCTGGGCGACCAACAACAAGCACGAGCACATGGTCCGCTTGCTACTGGAGCATGGTGCCTCCACCAAGGCCACGACCACCAAGGGGCGAACGATTGCAGATTTTTTGAGACATGATCCCAACGACACTGCCAAGATTGCACAGATCTTTCAAGAGCCGACCGTCACTGCCACGAACAGGAACTCGACGACGGTCGACAGAAACAACGGTAGCGGCGATGGGGGTCGGCGGACAGGTGGCGGCTATGACCCCCTGGGGATTGAGAGCTTCGAGGAGAGTATGTCCGAAAGCGAGTGGCAGTACAGGCTGAAAAGAGACACAGCCGACGCGGAGGGCAGTGGCGATACGATGGGAAGCAATTGCTCTTTACCCGATCAGGTGCGTGGTGTTGTTCATTCTCGGTTTTTTTTGTATGACTCTGTTCTTTAATTATTTCCTGTTGAGTTGTTAGCAGGTTGAGGGTAATTGCCTCCCTGTGTGTATGCACGAAGAGAAAATGTGGATGATCGTGTGTATCTATGAGGGATGTTGTGGTGTGGGATGGGAGGGCGCAGGATGGGTTGAGCGAAATTGGGAATATCATGGGGAAGCAAGAGACAGAGGGAGAGAGGGGTCACTCGACTAGAACACGGTTTAATTTCCCCTCGCAGAAAGAAAACCACTAACCACATTGCTACTCAATTCTTACTAACATCCCCACTCTCTTGCGTGCATGCATGTTCATTTATAGTACCAAGATGATGATGACAGCGAGTTTGACTGGGAACGCTGCTTGGCTGACCAGATGTTTGTCTTTTCAAGCAGCGACATTGGCCACATTATCGACACGACAATCACCACCATGGACCCAACTCGCTCCGGGACCCACGAGCCCGTCCCTGCCTATGTGATCTTTCTTGCCGCGAGATTCGCGCATTACTTCAGCTCGCCCGAATTGCTGGGCGATTTACTAGAGGCGACGTTGCATGCTATTGAGACCGCTGCAATGGTAAGATTGTGACATGTTACTGTGGAGGAGTGAACCAAGCTGGGGCGAGCAAGGATGGACTCATTATTATGGTGTGTAGCAATAGAGGAATTGTTGTCTTACCGTTTGCTTTCTTTTGTTTCACGCTTCAAGGGCAAGCCAGACGACATGGCGCTGGGTGCATACTGGATCTCCAACACCACAGCCCTCCTGCACTTTCTCCGCAAGGATCCTGGCATCGACGCGGCATCGGTCGACTATCACTCACGATTCGAAGCTCTCCTCATCGATATGACACAGATGGTGATTCTGGATGCCGAGCGACGGATCGAAAAGGTGCTCGGACCAGCCATGCTAGATCACGATACGATTGTTGGTTTGGATGAGGTCAAATTCCAGTCCGACTGGGCTTTCTGGAGAGGAATCGGGACCAGAAGCAGCAACAACAACTACAGCAACAGCAAACGGGTTAGTGCCCCACCGTCGACCCTTGCAGGATTGTACCCACCACCTTGCTTCAAGCGGGCGTCGCTCCAGCTGGCCCGACCCTCGTCACCCCGACAGCGCAGTATCTCGCCCAGGACTGTGACAACAATGTTGTCCTCTCTGCTGTATCTGATGCAGACGTACGACGTTCACACGGACATTGTGCACTACATTTTGATCCAGGTTATGTACTACATTGCATGCGAGGTCTTTAATAGGATCATGGACAACAGGACGTTCCTCACCCGCAGCAAAGCCCTGCAGACGCGTCTCAACCTGTCGATTCTCGAGGACTGGCTCCGGAATAATCAACTGCCGTCGCGATTGGCTGAACCCCTGATGCCTCTAATTCAGTTGCTGCAGCTGCTCCAGGTGTTGTCGTTGCAGAGCGATTTGACAATGTGGATTGAGACGCGCAAGAAGCTTGAGCTGTTGAATCCGGCGCAGGTCAAGCACGTCGTCAGCTCGTACCGGTACGAGGTGAATGAGTGCAGGTTACCGACAGAGGTTACAAAGTACGTCTTACAGGTTGTCGTGGATACCGAGAAAGTGATTCGCAAGAAACGATCGGATGAGACCTTGTCTGGTCCCTCTATCACGGCATCGTCTGCGTCTGGATCAGGAAAGTTGTCCAGACGGAACAGCAGCCAGGCTGGAATGGATTCTGGGGGCAGTTCCGACTCCAACATGGACGAGGATGGGTTTGGCGACTCGACCAGCTTGACCGGAACCAAAGTACAATCTCAAGCTGGAGCTAGAGCTGGCGAGGCAAGTGGGTCGCGGACGGGGTTGGTGATGAATGAGGCAGAAATTGAGCAGGCGTGGACGCAACGACAGAAGCCACGTCGGGTGCGGACGCCGGTGCAAACGGAGGAGCAGCGAAGAAAGGGAGGTAGCAAGGTGGTGGAGGAGGAAGAGGAGTACCAGACATCGCAGACAAAGGACAGCATGGTGTGGATTCATTTTACACTGCCGACGAATCTGGCGGCGCGAGAGGGCACAGTCGACAGGGTATATGTGCCACAGATCCCCGATGACATGATGTCGCTGCTGGACAGCTACAGGCATTAGGTTGAAGGCAAAAAAGCGCAAACAATGGGATCAAATGATCACATGATCAATAAATGATTTCAAATCGTAGATGGGAGACTGCGAAAATAGAGTGATTTTATTGGACGGATATGGTGCCATTATTCGCGATTTCGATGTCCTTTCACAAGATAGGTTTGACGAAGGCTGCTGCCTGTGTTGGTCAAAGCAAACTGTTCACTTCTTTCTCTTTCTCTTTCTCACTCTTTCCACCTCCACTTCCACTTCCACCATTCTCCCATCCCTGCTGTCTTTTTACACTCTTCTTTATTCAACCTGCGACGATTCATGACACACTGACTCTTCACTGCACTTCGCTACACCTCACTCCAGCCTCCACACTATCTTCGCCACCAACCGACACTGTTATGTTTTGTTACTACTTGGTAAATAGCCAGCCCGCCTGGCCTCTCTCACTCACCCACTCACCCTCCACAACACGCTTCAGTCCTACAACACTGTCATTCACTCCCCTGTCAGCCTATGGTCATCTCTCCAGCTTTATATCCCAACTACGCTCAGTCCATTATTTCCAACACATCACGTGGATCGAATGCCTGCCAACCACCTTCACGGGGGTTTCTTCCTTTTTTCACGTACACCCAACTCAAAAAAAGAAACCAGCGCCCAACCCATGTTTTGAGTTTCTGGACAAGAGTCAGGATTTTTTTTCAGTATATACGAGGCGATCGGTTTTATTATAAAGGATACTATTCTACAAGGGCGGGAGGAAATGGAAGGGCAGACGGGATATACATTCTGATTGATAAAAAAAACGGTGGAAGAGAACTATGCGGGAACAGTGGATATGAAGCCGACAGGACAGGAGGCAAGACGCAAGAGGAGAAAAGAATGGGCGCCATAAATGGCACTAGCGAAGCAAGGCAGCAGGAGCGGAGTGAAGGAGAGAAAATAATGGGAGGGATGATGGATAGGCGAGCAATTGAGAGAAGAGTCTGGAATGAATCATCACCCTTACGCCCAATTTATCGGTTATTTTTCGCATCACCACCATCCACTCCTCTCGCGCACAGAAACGAAAACCGCCTCATATGACTTTGTACTATCAACACCAGGTCATTCACTCACCCCCAACAAATTCCCACACGTTTACGTCAACAAACAAAAAGACGGGATATGAAAAAGAGAAGAAAGGAGTACAAAAGGGGCAAAATGGAGAAGCCCTTAGTTGTTGGTCAGGGAACACTTGAGATAAGCCGCGGAGGGACAGGATTCGACCTTCTCGCCTCTGGAAGAGTAAAAGACGCACTTTCCAGAGGAGCGGGCTTTGGAGGAGCGCTCGTTGAAGGTTTTGCAGACCTCGTAGGGAGGAGTGTAGAGGTGCAGGGAAACGGACCCCTGGATCTTGAGGGGGTTCGAGACGGCGTGAAGGCCAAGGTTGTCGTGCATGTAGGCGACGGAATCCTTCTTCAGGAAGGTCTCCTTCTTGACGGACATGGAGATGGGCTTCTCGTCGTCATCGCTGTTGTCACTGCCCATGCCAGAGTCGGCGTTGTCGGTGTCGTTGACAACACGGTCGGGCCAGTGGTAGAGGGTTTCCTTCAACTCGCCGTCAAGGATTTTCATAAGGCAGTGGGAACCAGAATGGTCATGGATGGCGCTGTTAAATGGGTGTGACAGAGAACGACAGAAAGAAGAGAAAAAAGTCAGTTTATGCAGGAAACAATAGGAGAACCCAGGATGGCAGCAGCAGTGACACACATAGTGCGACAAGGCAGGAGATGCGATTAGATAGGTCAAACACATCATGGGTGCAACAAACACGCAGCGATTATTTTTTTCTCAATATTTGTCCCTTGTGTTTGCATTCTGGTTGGGTGCGAGTGTATATGTATGCAAGTTGATACGTTTTTACATACCTTCCGATAGTTTCTGGCCAAGCAAGAATCATTAGGTTGAACTTGCCGTTGCCGTCGTCGACCAGGTTGCGGGTGTAGCGACCCTTATCGAACATGGCGTATTTCTCCCAATCTGCCTGGTTGGAGGTGTAGCTGGCCATCAGCTTTTGAACACGGGCGACATCGACCTCTTTGCTGTCGAGGCCGTTCACACCGAGTTCAATGTGCAGGAGACGGACAAGGTCATCGAGGTCTTTGGGAATAGGAACAGGATCTTCAGTAGTAGGAGAGTGATCACTGCTGCTGCTACGAGAACGATCAATCTGTTCCTCAACCGTGGACATGACAGGAGTGACGGGAGGCGACAGGAGGGCGTGGGTAGAGGCCAAGCAGGAAGTTTCAACAGAGGTCATGGTAGAATGGAGAAAAAGGATGAGAAGAGTAAGAGTAGATGAGTGAGTGAGTGGTTGGAAGTTGTTTTTATGTGAGGGTAGGTGGGGAGTTGGTTGGTTTTGGTTGATTTGAAGAGTTGTTGTTGGGGTTGCAGTGAAGAAGAGAAAAGGCAAAAAACAACAAAAAGGAGCAGCTGACCAGGAAGGGAGGATTTTATAGGCGAGCTGCATGTTCAGGATTGAGTCTATCTCATTACTTTCGACACGACAACAATGAAGGAAGGTATGGTTATCCCCTTGCACCCTCCTTCCTTCTCTCCTCACGCTATTTTTTTTGTCATTTTTCTTCCCTTTATCTGATGGCCTCATATGGCGCCATCATGTTTGTTACACACGGAGACACGGAAACAAGGTTACTTTCAGTCATTTGTCTGTGTGAATTGCTGTATTCAATCGTTGTTCTTCCAAACAGCCCATTGCAAGCCCGTTTAACCCAAATACAGCAACGAAGAAGAAAAATTGAGTTGGAAAGAAAAAAGGTAATACTTGCGAGTGTTTGATTGGCGGTGGTTGGATTGGGTGTTGTTGTGTTTCTTCAAAGCCAATGACCCTAGCTGCTCTTTCAACTTCTTTTTGACATACTAAACTTCGTACGTGAATGGCCTGGAGGGTACTTTTACTTTGCAAGACCCATGATGGTGGGAAAAAACACAGGCGGTTGTAGGGTTGAGTTGAGTCTGGATGCGGAGTGAATTGAATTAGACTGGACATTTGTTTTTTGATGGGTATAAGGGAGGTACAAATCTGGAAGCCTTGATGCATCTGCGTTTTATTTTTTGTTTGCACGATGACTCTTCTGCTCTTTTTGGGCAGACGCCACAAGTAGGGCGCCGGTATATCTGCTCCCGACGATTTGTCCGATAATAAGCGAAGTTGGAGAAAAGAGAGACAGACAAGAAACACAAAGGACAGGGCGCCTGACGGGAACGAACAGCGACTAGGATACAGGGACAAAACAAAAGACAAGGAGAAAGGCACAACGTACTGGATGGATCTGAAGAATGTGAACCCTTGGGTGGCAGACAGGCAGGCAAAGGAGGCAGTACGACAATAGCTGATGCTGGACAGAAAAAGGAGGTGCGAATTTTCTATCATTACGCAATAATGTGTTTGACTTGCAATACGCACATCCCTATGCTGGCACCATCGCCTCGAAAGAAGGAGTAGTAAACACATGAATACGATTAGGATTTATCTTGCTGGAGTTTTGATTTGGTGTCTTCCGCGTCATTGAGCAGTAATGATAGGGTGAGTTAAGGTTGTTTAGTTAGAAGCAGGTCGGAAGGAGACTATCGAGTAAATGCAATGGTCATCATCATCGTGAATAAAGAAAAAGAAGACTGAGTGTTCTTTAGGGACCCCAAATAACCGTATTGCTATCGCCACCACAGACCAGCTCGACAGGGCAGAAAACTATCACGACACAGAGAAGGCTTTAGCCGCGCTCGCATCTGGACGGATGAAAAGGACGCGGAGATGCTTCGGCCTGCCTCTGCGTCTTCGACAAGAGCCAGGCATTGACGAGCTGTATTCCCTCGGAGGATGATCACCGCTGTCGCCTCTCGCTGCCCGCACCCGTCCACAACCACCGCTACCGCCGCCGACGCCTATCGCACCCTGAATCCGTCAACTACCACCACGACAGCGATGTCGACAATGACATGAAGCAATTGATTCAGGAGATCGTGGCAACGGACAAGAACGACGACCGCGGCGGCGGCAACAACAATGACCTGGAGTCATTGATCATGAACATCCTCGCCTCGGCGATAGACGGCAAACACCAAGACGGCAACGGCATTGAGGTCGATCTCCTCATCCAGGAATTTTTGGAATCGAGTGCGGGTAAACCAAAGCAAGATCGAGAAGCCCAAAGGTGCCGGCGAGATCACAACCAGAGTCAGTCGCGCTGGTCGAGCCCTGCCCACGCAGTTGAGACCTCGGCCAACGTTTCCGCCAGCCTTGGCAAACGTTCTATTGTCCAAACAGATATGGGAGCAGAGACTAAGGAGGTGAAGAGGCCCCGTGACGAATTGAACGACAATGGCAGCAGCGCCTCGGGCAAGACGACAGGAACCGCCAACAGACCGTCCGCAACTACTGACACGAATAGCACCAAGAGGCCCAAGCGACCATCAGACACCCCACTCGTAAGGGCTAGCTGCAAGATGTTCAAGGCCGACTTGACATCGACCACAAGAAAGCCGAAGAACATGACTGACCTTGCCATGTTAAGGAAGGAGCATGAGGTAGCCCGCCAAACACGCCTTGCAACAATGCCCGCCCCCAGACCCCATAACGATGATATGGACAAGGAGACTGAGGGCAAAAAGCAAGAAGAAACCAAGGTCAAGGAGAAGGAAACGACCATGGACACGGAGGAGAAAGGAGAAAATCCCAAAACCTTGCTAGATGACCTGCTCGCCAGCATCCACGACCACAACAAGCGATATAACTTGGCAAAGTAAACTGAGGATAGGGTGGCTCGCAGAGGATGTTTTATTGTTTTGTTATTTTATTATTTTGCTTTTTGTCTTTGTGTTTGTCTTTTTCTTTTTCTTTTTCTTTGCCTTTGTCTTTGTATTTTCCTTTATCATTTTCTTTTGCATTTTTCTTTCGTTAAGCTCAAAACCCTCATTCCACAAAAAACAATTACAAAAAGAAAATTACATTCTTCATTCTTCCTCTTCTCTCCCTCCCCTCTGCAAGTCCCCATCCGATATGTAGTAATAAAACCTCCAAACACGCCTTGACTATTCAATGCTCACTCTGTCATCCAAGTCATAGTTCAGTTGAAAATGTGACGTTTTACGGTTGCGTTCTTGATCCTCACTTGGGTCTTTTTTTTTTATTTCAAACTCGCATGAATAAATGAAGTTCCGCCTTCCTCGAGGGCGTGCTGGTTTCTTTCCTTTCTGCTCCCTTTCGCCACCTTCCCCGACATGAGCGACATCAACAGCAACCACGAGCTTCATGAGATATTAACTTTCCGACTCTCTCTCCCGACTGCTCATCAGTACAAGTCCAACAAACGCACACGGACCAAATTGTACTTTGCAGGAAACAAAGCCGTGCTGTACAATTGTTGAGAGGAGCAGGACAGGTCCGACAATGACCCCCTTCTCCTACTTGGACAAACACAAGAGATGTCGCTATTTACTCTCCCCAACACCATTGCCCTATGTTGCAGTTGGCGAAGAAGACAAGGACTAGGATCGGGGCCCATGGCGTCGAGGAGGTGCCGATCGAACCCTGGTGCACTCAATTCGTCCCATCACAGGATCCTGGCCGTCGAGCAAGGAAAATAAGCGAAACCAGGGACCATCAACCACCAATTGCACCCCAAGGACGAGGCGAAGGCGCCCGGAAGATGATGCGAGCGGAAAGCGGTCCCCAAGAACGACCCGAGGAGGAGGAGGAGGAGGAGGAGGAGGAGGAGGAGGAAGAGAAGGATATGGGGAGCCCAAGGACTCACCAGTCGGCAATGGAGACCAAGCCAATTTTTTGGTCTGATGGAGAGAGGGGGGCACATGGACAAGGGCTCGGCGATGATTAACACCGCCAACACCAGCACCGCCACTTGAATGGAGGAGATCCCTGTAACCTACTGAGGGCGTGGGGAACATGCTAGGACGCATCTCGTTGATACGGAATAAGTCATAGATTGAAAGATGGGGCACACGGTCCTCCAGCTTGAGGTCGAGCAGAAAGGAAGCGAGCATGTAGGGGAAAACTTTGTCGACTGGAAATCCTGATTAAGCCTATCGGGTTCCCCAATTATCGCATCGACAGCATCACCAACCTCGAAACTTCCTGGAGTTGCGTGAATGGATCGTCCTCTTCGTCTCTTCGTCCTTGTTTCATGTGCCTTGGGTAGTGGGGAAATAAAGAGAGAGAGAGACAGAGGGAGGAATAGCCGAATAGGCCCATTCGCATAGTCAACGCGATTTGCTGTCATTCAGGTGAAAAAAGAGTCGACCGACCCCATGGTGCTCACGTACTGTTTTGGCTGTTTGTTCTTCTGCCACTAACTGTCTTGATTTTACCATTCTCATTTGACCTTTCTACGTCGTTCCTTTGCTACAAATTGCAAGAAAAAGGGAGTACTGTATAGCTCTGGCTAAACCTTGAAGCGCTTGCGCAATGATGCGAACGAGAGCACGTCAATGCATGAATATCTGGAAAATAAGTATTTTGGCTGCAGTAGGAAGACCATGGCTTTTGTAGGAAAGAAATAAACAAAGGGCTAAGCAGGCCCCGTTAACTATGAAAAAGGCAAAAAATGAAAAAAAAAATTGATCGAACGACGATTCGACGCGCGGCGTTATGACGTGTTTTGCCCAAAAGAGGCAAAAGAGTCAAACGAGAAAAAAAGAAAACGATGCTGCGGAGGATTTGAACAACCATATGGCGAGATACGAAGGGAATTAGGTTTATTTCTTGTTTGTTCGGTTGTCTGCACAGAACGCGATGATGTAGCTGTAGTGAGGCTGAGAAAAAGCGTATCATTTTCTTGACTGATGTCCAATAAACAAAAAACAGCGATGCAAGCGGTAGGCGTGTCTCGCCACTCTTTGGTTTACGATCTTACAACATCCTCTTCTCGTATAAAAAGCGGACAATCGCCTCTTTCCTTTCCTACATCAAACTACTTCACAACAACTCAACCCAACCTCACCAACCTCACCAACCTCACTAGCAACACAGCATGACAACCGCCAACGTCCCCCGCATCGTCCTCGGATCAATGACATTCGGACTCGACACCACCGATGCCTCCACATCCGCCGTCAAAGTCCGCGGTCCCGCCGCCGTCGCCCCCTTCCTCACCACCTTCCATTCCCATGGTTACACCGAAGTCGACACTGCCCGCTTCTACGGCAGTGGCGATTGCGAAACCGTTCTCTCCCAAGTGCCCAACGCCCATATGAAGATCTCGACAAAGATTTTCCCCTACGTGGCGGGGAGTCATAACCGAGAGAATTTGCCAAAGCAGTTTCGGGAGAGTTTGAAGGCGTTGAATGCGAGCAAGGTGGATATCTTGTATTTGCATGCACCGGATTATTCGGTCCCTTTTGAGGAGACGTTGAAGGCGATTGATGATCTTTACAAGGAGGGCCTCTTTGAACGAGTAAGTTTCATTCGCATGATGGGAGAAGGCTGTTCTGAGTGTTGCCTGTCCTCTTTCGTTCTGATGCCAGTGATCCTAACAGCCTCCTCTCCTCGCCTCCTATTGTCACCAACCTGTTCAAACCTAATTAGTTCGGCGTGTCAAACTACTCAGCCTGGAACGTAGCACTCATGCACTCAATCTGCAAACAAAACGGTTACGTCCTCCCAACAATCTACCAAGGAGCCTACAACCCCATCGACCGGAACGTCATCTACGAACTTCTTCCTTGCCTCAAACACCTCAACATTGACTTTTACGCCTATAACCCCATCTCTGGAGGTGTCCTTTCGGGCAAGTACAAGTTTGATGGCGAGACCCCGGAGGGAAGTCGGTACGATCCCAAGACTGCAACTGGCAAGATGTAAGTTTGTTTCTTTCTTTCTTTCTTAATTGTTTTGAGTTGGACTTTTTTTTTCTCACGCGTGAATCATAGCGTTTTGTCTTCGCGCGTTTGTCAAAAAAAAAGTCAATTCGCATTTCTGCATGACCGCGACGAAGTAGCTCCAAAATCTAACCAAACCTCCCTTCCTCCTCTTCCTCCCTCCTCCCTTCCACCCTCCCAGGGTCCGAGAAATGTACTGGAACAAAACAACCTTCGAAGCCGTCGAATCCCTCACAAAGGTCGCCACCGCCAACAAGCTAACCCTTCTAGAAGCAACCCTCCGCTGGATACGTCACCATTCCGGCCTCACCGCCAACGACGGTATCCTGATTGGAGCATCAAAGGTCGAGCAGTTGGAGGAATCGTTGACGGAGCTGGAGAAGGGTCCGTTGCCGGAGGAGATGGTCAACGCTTTTGATGAGGCTTGGGAGCATGTGAGGTCCTTGGCGAGACCTTATTTCTTTCCCGAGAACGTCCCACGATTCTCTTTCAAGAGGGATTAAACTACCCTTTTGTCGTTCTTGTAACGCCAGTGCCAAATACTGGCATGCGCAAGAGAAAGAATCATGTTTCTGCACATGGAATAAAAAGACGTTTTGAATGCATATTTTTTGTCCTCGTTTTTTTATTGTTTTTTGTATCATGATCAAAAAAGGACATAACGGGATTCATGACAAAAATGACTAATCCTTGGGAGGAAGACAGCAAGTGCAAGGCGCTCGACACATTCCTCATAACTGACAGGGTTATGGTCGGTGAGCATGGACCGCGCAAACTGCATTGCCAAAACCGATCCTTGACATGATCGCATTGTCGCATCGAAACCCCCAGGAACGTCAAAACTCGGGCAACCAGAGATGGATCCAAGTCGACCAGTCACTCGCCTTTCATCATGGAGCCGTCAAACCTACCCAAAGGCCATAGCAAGCGTTTCATGGAACAGATCGATGTGAAGCCTAGTATCAGGTACCACGCGGTCCTCTGGATGACAAGGCCGTCGATCAATCGAGGAGGATCACTAAATCTGCCAGCAGAGAGGCCACCACCACCACCACCACAAACATCACCATAAATCCTGCAACCTGCCCAAAAAAAAAAGTCGCGGAAGATTCCAACAATTGCAACTCGCTTTCAAAAATCGAGAACCACCAACAAAAAAAAATCCTGAGCAGAGCGCGGTGAGAATTCCGAGAGTATCTTAATGACAAGACAGGAGAGGCGGACAAAAAAAAGCCAAAGGTAAATCACCGTGGCGGTGGGGGGCCAAGACAAACGGTCGACGACGGCAGGCTGAGGAAGTGATAGGAAGCTACCCGACAAGCTCACCGGCTGCATCTCACGTCTGTTCTGCAGATATCGAGGAGGATATGGTGGGTAGTCCAGAAGCAAAGTGATGGCCGGAGACGTTTGATCGGGACGACAAGAATCGGGGTGGTACTGGTGCAGGGACTCGAAGACCTAGTGACAAGGAGACGACAAATGGAAACGCGAGCAAATCGTGGGAACGTCTTCATCGGTGGTAGGCGATAAGTATTTCCAGGTATACAAATCGATGACCGTGTCGCCTCCGCTACGCCCAAGTTCGGAACCCAAGGACGAAGAGCAAGATCGCCGACAAATGGCTTACCAGAAACAGGAGCGTCGACGTCATTCGGAAACACTCGGCACAGCTAACACCCAGCCATCGTATCGGCAGCACCAAGTTGACGGAAAAAAACCAGTCAAAAATGTGGACGCTCAGGGAAACGGAGGCAAGAAAGGCGGACAAGGAAATGATGACGATAGAACGACAGTACGAAAAATGCCAAGGAGGCAAAAAGTGACCAAGGAAAAGCCTTAGCGTAGGCTCCAGGGTGTCTTGGACGATTTGTTGGCTGATTGCGACTAACCAAGAAAAAAAAGACGCATCGCCTAAGCAGAAAAAAACAAAAAGAGCGAAAGCAGGATTGACGCTGGCTGAAGGATATCGTTTTGTTTCCATTTTTTTTCTTCTACTTGTAACCATCATGGCGATCGTTTCGCAGAACACCATTGCTCACAAATAAATCCTTGTACTATTTTGTATCTTACACCTCGCAGTGCCCCTCAGAATGTTCAAAAATGTCCAAATAACTGAAAAACCCCAAAGAAGTACATTTTTTTTGACCAATTTGGGTTCAGCAGCCAAATTAAAAACTCGGTTCTGGCAATGTTTCTGAGAGCGCCTGAAAGCCACACGTGTTTTGTAATCGTTTTTAAAGAGTAACCACCGTGCCACATGTAAACCGATGCAGTCGCCATCGTCTATCAACGCCAACAAGGTCTTCACATATGGCCCATCAAGAAAATATGATTAAAAAAAGTATTATTAAAGTATCTATTTTGTCTATGGTTGTGTATGATTGAGTATAGTTTGTTCGGTTTTATGTTGCTTGTTCCTGTTGCCATTTTTCCTTTGTTATCTCCGCTTGTTTTTAACTCCACAGACCGGCGTAAGAACCACAGAGTCCTAGTTGAAGAGGACCTCCTGCGGCAAACAGACGCGTTCCTGTCGAGTCGTATTGCATAGTGTAGACAGCGTTTCGGATCGTGATGCCCGAAATGCTTCCCGCATAGGTCGTATCGCGATTCTATTCACATATATTTTCAGAAAACGAATGGTCAAAGCGTCAGTTTCAATAGATGACAAAGAGTACGATCAAAGACGACAAAAAAAATGAAGAAAAGTAGGTGAGAAAATAGAACGAAGAATTACCAGCCAACCAGTTCCAATATCCTGGTAGCGACGATTGCTCTGACTATTGTCAAAGCCATCAAGATATCGCTGTGCTCGGAGGTCGTAGTATCCGAGACGACCAAAACCGCCACCCGTGGTGATGATGTGGCTCTTGAAATCCAAGGCGCGGACCCCCCAGCCTTCATCGCAGGACTCGGTCTCGTGGACAAGACCTGAGGTGCGGGGGTCGATGACTGTGATGTGGGACTGGGACCCAACGGCGAACAGGTTGGCATCTGCGTTTGAGGTCAGGCAGACCGTTTCTGTTGAGCGGATTAGCTTGAGCTTGGAGATCTACAAGGCCAAGGTGATAGGGTCAGTATCTTGTTTAGATAGGGTGTTGGGCGCTTCTCTCAGAGGATAAAACGGGAATCAATGTAGCCCACCTGGATGTAGCTCTCACGATCCCAGAGCTTGACATATCCTTCTGTTGTCAAAGTCATCAATTGCTATAAAATCAAACAATGGGTTAGTCAGCCTCGCGGCTTAATGCCTTTGAATACTTCTCGTGCCATATTAACTTGAAAACACGTCCAATTCTTACTCCGGTGCCTTTGTTCAGGGACAAGTCGCGCACTTTCGTTTTTTCCTCTTCTCGCGACAGAACAGGGAATCTGACGTCAATAGGAACAGTAACTGAAGCCAGGGTCGCCATGACGGACGATTCCATTGACCAAACGCGCATAGATCCGTCTCTCGATCCACTGACCAAGACCGTGTCCGTGACCCAGGTCAATGAAAAGACCAGGTCGGCATGTCCATACATGATTCCCACAGGCTCGTACTCTGGGATTGAGTAAATGGTCACCTGAAAAGGGTCTCCAGCGCCGATCGCCAACAGAGTCCTTGAAGGGTTGATTGACAGGGATCGGACACCAGCTGAAGTCGATGCAGAAGCAATACCGTGCATCGAGCCCGAATGGAACGGATCAGTGTTGGTGTTTGTATTGGCAGTGGTAGTACCATTGGTAGTGGTGGGGTTGACAGCAGTCGCTTGATTGGTGGTAGGAACAGCTGCTGCGGACATGGTGGAGCTGGTGGTCGCATTGAGATTGGGCGAAGGTGGGAACACAGTCACCAAGCGGTTCGCGCCTCGCTGGTTGGAGGTGATAGTGGTGAACGACGGCGTCGATGATCGTCTGCCGCTATTCAGGAACCGCAATCCCCTCTCCAAACTTCTGGCAATACCACCAGTGCCGTTTGACCTCCGTGGTCCGCCAGTTTTGACAGGCCGCTTGCCAAGAGATCCAGAGAACACGCCTCCATCTTGCTCTGCCGCCATACCACTTAGTCGTGATAGTACGCTGGTCGAGTTCTCCTCCAGGCACTCTTCCGTCCGTCCCAGATGCACGCGTTTGTTTGATCGTGTGTTCAAAACAACGAGCTAGTTTGTAGTGTACATGTCTATAGAAGTTAGCATTGTGCCAGCTTGAAGAAAAGCAACTGAGGAAATCAACGTGTTCATTATGTAATCATGCATTTACCTTGTTACACTTTGTTCCCATGAGCACCTCCTCGGAGTTAAGCCATGTGACTGCGAAGACCTTGTCATAGCCCTCGACACCATACTCGCGCTCGGAGATAATTGTTGGAACCTTTGAGCTAACATACTCTGTCAGCTTATTTGTCTGGACGTGTCCAAACAATTCAGGTGAAACGGGCGAAGATTGCTCGACGTTGTAGTATCCATTTTGCTCATCTGCAATGATTATACTCGAAGAAGACGAGGAGGGCGTCGATGCAACCCAGGTGCGTGGGGTGAAGAGGGCCGATGTTGGACGTGGAGACATTGAGTTTCGGCAAGACGATACAGAGGACGACGGTGGGGTCGATGCAACCTCAGTAGAATCCCGATGTGACTTTGAGGTTGAAATCGATGGAGTGGACATGCGCCGACCTGCACCGCCGATCTGAGCCACTGAGAGGTGAGAGTTGATCAATGAGGGCAAGGTGGAAGCATTAGGGATAAAAGAGCCGCCATAGCCCATAGCATGGCTCATCATCATGAAGCCCTTACTGTACGATCCTGAGGAGAGGGAGAAGGAAGATATCGATGAGGCTGTTGATCCCCGCCCTGACGAGGACGTGGGGGTAGCTGTCCAATCCATATCCGAATCTGGGGATCCGATCTCGGGGCTGTTGTTCGCCTTTGGGGATGGGAAGGAAAATGACGAAGTCGTAGAAGACGTTGGGGAGGAGGATGAAAGGGGGTGAGTCGGAGTATTGGACTGTGAGGTAGCTCGTGATGCTGGCCCCGACCCCTTGGGTCGCGAACTCGTCCTTGAAGCTGGCCTGGAAACACTACCACTCTCTGGGCTGATGGGGCTGATGTTACGGTGCTCATAGATAGGGAACTCGCCCTGGGATCGAGTAGGGCAGCCGATCCGTCTTGGTGTGCCTTGTCGGATCTGCTGCTGGCGCGTCTGGTACTCGCGCTTCCTCAATGGCCCCAGAACTGGGCTGGGATTGACGGCTGGGGCGGCAATATTGTAGCTACAAGTAATAATATGTGTAAAAACAAGTGAGAAATGTTAAAAAAAGGCGAGGCCAAAGGAAAGAATGAAGGACCTGGTGGTTGTGGTTGTGGTGTGGTACGGCGAAGTAGTCCTGTAGTGCTCTGCTCCTGAAGGCTCCAACAAACATGGAGGGATCGAATGGTCCAAAAGAAGAAGACGTATTTGTACCGCACAAAGGAAAAAAAATGGTCAAGGGGAGGAGAAGGGAGAGGTGTTTCGCTCAAGGGGAAGGGACAGGGCCACCAAATGATCCATGCAGATCAGGCTTTTTGCGCACAAGCACTCAATCATGCCGAAGGAGCAAACAAAAGCGAACATTGGGCGAATGAATTGGATGAGTCAAGATCGTAATTCAAAAGCTGGCGAATTTGACAATGAACTTCTTATTGTTTGTTTGTTTGTTTTCTTCTTGAGTTTTGTTTGGTGAAGATAGAATGAATGAACGAGCGGTGATGTTTGTTGGCGTTAACAATTACCTCCAGTCCTGCTTTCGATCCTTTGCTGCCAAGAAGAACGGTAGCTTAAGAGGCATTTGTGGCGGTATAGGGGTGAAAAAAAGGAAGATGGGATCAACGTTGAGTGAAGGAGGCAGAGCGGGGACGGTTCTGAGATGGACTGCTGACTTTACAGAAATTTTAGTGAGCGGGAAGGGTGTGGTATGATGTGATCTGTGGATGCCAGGAGTGGGCTTCCTTGAACCGCGGTGGTTGAATTAGTGGAGGACTGTGGTGGTTGTGAAGGAGAGAAGGAGGGAGGTCGTTGGAGGAGATGTAAGCAGACGATGGACGAATCAGTGAAGGGAAGGAAGGACAGGATGTGTGAGAGAGAGAGAAAGAAAAAAAACGGAATTAATACAGCAAGGGAAAAGGGTCAAAAACGTGCGAGGGTGTGGCGTGTGTCTGTGTGTGTCTGTGTGCGTCTGTGTGTGTATGTGTGTGTTGGTGTCTGTGTGCCAAAGAGAGACAGTGGGTTTTCTTGGAACTGAAGGGGTGAATGAATGTGATAAAAGCGGGATAAGCAGGCGAAAAGGGAGAGAAGGAAGACAGTCAAGGGAGAGTGAGAGTGATAGTGAGTGTTGAATAAGAATGAAAGAAGGGAGACAAAGAAAGAGATAACAGTAGGCAATATGAGATCAGGGAACGGGGAATGGGGAAGGACAGAAAAAAAAGAAAAAAAAAGAAAAAAAAAAGAGGGAGACAAGGAAGGAGGGAAGGAAGGAAGGAAGGAAGGAAGGAAGGAAGGAAGGAAGGAAGGAAGGAAGGAAAGAAGAAAAAATGGAAATTAGTCAAGGAAAACCAGGCAAGAGATGACAAGGAAAAACCTGACCGGCAGAAAGGGAGAACTGACTAGTTGTTGCTGCTGCTGCTGTTGACTGACTGAATTGAAAAGCCATCACCGATCCAGGTAAAGTATGTGCGCTTGTGCTTGGGCCATTTTCTTTGCTATATGTACTCTACATGTGCAGAACACAGATTCGCATGTATGTTGATTCCCCCCGACTTTCAGTTCAGGCCATCCTCAAATCCATACTTGCAGCATATGGCATACGGCACACAGACACAACAAACACAAACAGGGAGTGACAAAAGGGTGACAAAGGGAGGAGGGAGGAGGAGGGGAGGGAAAAGGTCAAGACAAGGCAAGGAGTGATCCCTTTTTTCTTTAATTCTTTATTTGCTTAGGTGCAACCTTTGTATAGGATGGCATTGGACATGGCATCGGTTCTCTGTTACCTTTTGCTTTTTCTTTCCTTTTTCTTGGTCCGTTTTGTGGACCGCAAAGTCCTTCCTTCCCATTTTTTTTTGATTGATCCATTTCCGTCGTCCACAACAATCCAGGTCATACCACTCTTTTGTCAAGGTACAAAACTGAAAGTATCGTCAGGAGGGGCAGTAACATCTAGGGCAGGGGTAATAGGGGTGCTGTCAGGAACCTCTCTTTTTTTTCGCTGCCCTTCAACTTGGGGATGCTCATTGCTCAATACCTCAATGGTAGGCTTCGTGCACTCTCTTATTTTGAGATGGCAATAAGCCTTTCTTTCCTAGGCTGCAACCCGTATGGTCAATACGCACAGGTTCATCGGATGGATGGCGCCCAACCTTAAAAAAAAAGAAGTGACGTCAACGATGCGCGTGACTGCGAAAGACGCGCTTTTTAGTCTCCAACTGCTTGGAAAACAGGGCTCTCTATCCTTTTTCCTTCGTTCCACAGCACAACACCAACCAACCAACCAACCAACCAACCACCAACCAAACCACCATCACCAAACACTCTTTGAAATAATGTCTGGCCGCGGTAAAGGAGGAAAGGGTCTCGGAAAGGGAGGCGCCAAGCGCCATCGCAAGATTCTTCGCGACAACATCCAGGGCATCACCAAGCCTGCCATCCGTCGTCTCGCCCGTCGTGGTGGTGTCAAGCGCATCTCTGGTCTCATCTACGAGGAGACTCGTTCCGTCCTCAAGGTCTTCCTTGAGAACGTCATCCGTGACGCCGTCACCTACACTGAGCACGCCAAGCGCAAGACTGTCACCTCCCTCGATGTCGTCTATGCCCTCAAGCGCCAGGGACGCACCCTCTACGGCTTTGGCGGATAAATGTGCTATCTTTTTTCTTGTCAGTTGTTCGTGGGGTTTCGAAAGAACAAACAGATCAACCCAACCTCGTGTCTTTACACGCTTTTTTCTCTCTCTTATTTTGCTTACTTGCTCTGTCTACTGATTTTGCATACTCCTCCTCCCCCTTCCCACATTTTATGTGTGGCCAAGTGAATAAAAACAACAATAAATGAACACAAATGGTGGTAAAAAAAAGAATATATAACAATGGTAACTGAAAATGCTACAAAAACGATGACTTAGACTACTTCTTCGCCTTGACTTGAGGGAACATGGGTGTGCCTGGGAGGATCTTCCTTGACTCTGCATCCTTGACCCATCCTTGTCCAAGTCTTGCGTGTTCCCACGAGCGCTCGTCCTTGCGGATATCCAGCTGGTCAAGAATCTCGGCAGTCTTGGTGGGCATGATGGGTTGGAGAAGAAGAGTGGCCAACCGTGTAGACTCCATGGCATACCAAAGCACTGTCTGCAGACGGTCGTGGCCAGCAGGATCCTTGACCAGTTTCCAAGGTTCGCAGTGCGTAAAGTTTGCGTTGGCCTATGATGTGTCACAGACGGAGAAAAACATAGCAAACAAATAAGATTTCAAGAAACTGTATCAACTGTGATTCAAGAGGCTCAAAACAGGTAATCATGGCTTACCTCGGCAATCATGTCAAAAATAGCTTGCGTGGCATGAGTAGTCCTGTAGTTGGCCATGGCTTCGTCGACAAGACCGGGCAAGGCTTCCAATTTCTTATGCAAGACCTTGTCGTCAGGGTGAACATTGTCTGCTGAGGGTTGCTTTGGCACCTTGTTGGATGGGTTTAAAGCCACCGAGGTTGATCTGTTTAAAAGGTTTCCAAGCTGTCCTGCAAGCAACTTCTTGTATCTTCCTGCAACCAGCTCCGATGAGTAGTCTAGTCAACGGCGAAAAAAGTCATTGAGGTGAGGAAACAAGCTCGTCGTCAATGTAACAAATCAGTACCACAAATAAGCTCCCGATATCAATTTCTACCTGCGTCATCAATTAATCCTCCGTCATTCATAAGGTAGAAACGAATGGTATCAGTGCCAAACTCCTGCATGGCTGTGAAGGGATCAACAACGTTTCCGATACTCTTGGACATCTTCATTTTGCCCTGGGTCCAGTGAGCGTGCGCGACAATTTTCTTCGGCACAGCGAGATCGGCAGCCATCAAGAAGGCTGGCCAGTAGACAGCGTGGAATCGGAGGATATCCTTGCCGACAACCTGAGCATCAGCAGGCCATCCGCAAACAGCCTTCTGGGAGTCCGACATGTTCTTCCATGGGTATCCGGTTACGGTGAGGTAGTTGGTGAGAGCATCCATCCAGACATACATGACGTGGCTATCGTCTCCTGGGATTGGGATTCCCCATGTGAGACGCGATCTTGGTCGTGAGACGGACAGATCAGACAAACCGCTTTTCAACCAACTCTGAACTTCAAGATGTCTACTCTTGGGCAAAATAGCTAATGAGTACAGCGAAGACAAGCAGCTGTCAGTCTACTAGTTCCTGTACTTCTGTCTTCCAGTCGAGGCCGACAACACAGTGGTCGTTACCTTCGGGGTTGTTGTCGAGCCACTCAGTCAGCCTGTCGGTGAACGCGCTCAGCTTGAACTTGTAGTTCTCTTCCGTGGTCCACTCAACCTCCTTTCCTGTTTCAATCGCAATCTATCAAAAGTGCAAGTTCATCGGTTAGGGAGCATCCAGGTAGCTCAGATACGTTTATGATTGGCTGGCTAGTAAGACTTACATGGTACTTTTCACCAGTCTTCTCGTTGATCTTTTCCTCTACGTGTGTAGATGGGTAGAATGCCTCGTCTGATACAGAGTACCATCCTTCATGGTGTCCCTTGTAAATATAACCTCGTTCCAAGAGATCGTCCCAGATCTTCTTGACCGCCACTGCATGCCGTGGCTCTGTTGTCCTGATGTACGTGGTGTAGCTGATGTTGGCGGCGTCAAAAAGATCCTGGAAGCGCTTCGAGACCTTGTCACACAGCTCGATCTCCTTCAATCCTGCTTGAGCGGCAGCTTGTTGGATCTATTCTTGGGCGCATAACATCTTTGTGTCAGTCTGAGAGCAGATCGGATTGGTGAGTGAAGCATCTCAAGGTAAGCGGCTTACCTTCAGTCCATGCTCGTCTGTTCCTGTGCTCAGAATCGCCTTTCTGCCCTTCATCTCGTGGAATCTCTTGAAAGTATCAGCAAGGACCGCCGAATGCAAATGTCCAATGTGAGGTACTATTGTCAGTGTGGAAGACTAAAGATATCAGCATACGAGATTTTATGACTAGCGGATCAAATTCACAACAAGGACTTTATGAAGGTAGGCACCAAGGGGGCACGCGCCGTACCTGCATTGACGTAGAAGATTGGCGTGGTGATATAGTATGGCTTGTTGGTCTGATCCAGATCGGCAGCAGCATGTGTGCTGTACAATGACGCCGATGGCCTGATATGAGTACGCGACCAGCCCTGCTGAAGAGCTGTGAAGGCCGGATAACTTGGCCGTGAGAGTCTGCCTGTTTGTGCGCACAAGGGCAGACGTCTCAAAAGGAATGTCGACGAAGCCATGGTTGGGATGTTAAAGTGATCTCTCTTCCTAGAAACCTCGTGCCTGAAACTTTATCAAGTGAGGGAAATCGGATTGACAAGGGGCCAATTTTGACTGTAGATGCGAGCTAATCATTTTCTGTGACGATTACATCCTTCGGTTTCCGAAGTATCCCTCCCCCTCTGGCATCCAGTGTGCCTGAGCCAACAGAAAGACGATCCGCTTTTTCACAACTGTCTCCTCCCCTCCCCACTCCACCCTCTCCTCACATCACACAATGGCCTCCCTTGCTGCTAGAATGGCCTCGGCCTCCTTGAATCGCTCGGTCCGTGTCGCTGCTGCCCGCAACGTCCTCGGTATGTCGCTCCTCTCCTTCCGGATCCTAACTTCATTTCGTTACGCCGGACTTTTTCATCATCTCAACAATCAAACAACACCTCGGACATCCACTCTGCAGCTCCACCGTTATCCATTGCCGAGTTGCAAACATTCACGAATACAGCATGACAGCCACAGTCTGCAGCACAGCGGAAGCAGCGATCTTTGAAAAGAACCTGGCGCACTCTCTTGGACACCTTTTCATTCGTTCGGGATCTGCAAGTTACACCTGCTCGGGACTTTACTCCGAACGACTCTAAATTTTTTCACGGATGCCGCTTTTTTAGGAAGGGCACATGGATAGGCTGCACAGATATCTTGGTCCGGATGCATGTTCGTCAACTCAATGTCAACTGAAGTTATCTACTTGCAGGACACGGAATTCGGACAAGTGTGCAGAAAGGAAGAGGGCTGTGAGCCGTCAGAGTAGCGTCGAGAATGGTACTGAATCAGGATTTACGCGTCAAAGCCAAGGAGCAGAACGACAGCTGTCAATTCACCGCGAGACGTCAAGACCCCCTACTTTGACGATAGTAAAAGCGAAGGAGGACCACCAACTAACGCAGACGCCTCATGTTATTATCGAAAACATGTTAGCCCCCGCTGGACTTGCTGCTCAGGTCCGTCTCAACCACAACTCTGCGCGCGAAACCACCAACATCCCCGACTTCAGCAAGTACAAGAGCGGATCCGGCGATGCCACTAACCGCGCCTTCTCCTACTTCATGGTCGGAACCACCGGTGCTGTCTCCTTCCTCGGAGCCAAGACCACCGTTGCCGATTTCTTGGCCAACATGTCGGCCTCTGCTGATGTTTTGGCTTTGGCCAAGGTCGAGGTTGACCTCAGCACTATCCCCGAGGGTCGTAACGTCACCATCAAGTGGCGTGGAAAGCCCGTCTTCATCCGTCACCGTACCGCCGATGAGATCGATGAGGCCAACGCTGTTAACATTACTGAGCTCCGTGACCCCCAGAACGATGCCGAGCGTGCCCAGAAGCCCGAGTGGTTGGTCATGTTGGGTATGTCTTCTCACTGATCGCTAACATCTTGTCGCTCGTTTTCCCTGCGTGTTGGTGTGTCTGATTATTGTCTAACGATCTACCTCTTTCCTCTTCTCTGCGCTTCAAACTGTTCAGGTGTCTGCACTCACTTGGGATGTGTCCCAATTGGAGAGGCTGGTGACTATGGTGGATGGTACTGCCCTTGCCACGGTTCCCACTACGATATTTCTGGACGTATCCGTAAGGGACCTGCACCATTGAACCTCGAGATCCCTGCCTACTCGTTCGAGGAGGGCAACAAGATCATCATCGGTTAAATTGTTTATTCTATTTATCGACACACAATTGCATCCCAACACGACACTACACTACCATACATGACACTACGCGCTGAAGGGGACAGAGGATCAACTGGTTCCTCTTCTTCTGTTCAACGCGAAGACCATATACACCCCACACCTTCGTTTCCCTCTCATCCCACTCCTCTTTAGAACAACTCGCGTTAGAACGAGAAAAGCCATCCGGCATTGTAATAAAACCATTTGAAAGAAAAAATCATTACTAAAGCATGCGATTCACAGTCACGAAACGTGAGTTTAGCGCCCAAACCGCTTTTACCACATCACTCAGCTTTCACGCCAGGAACAGAGCATCTGCATCAAACACATCTCAGGAGCCTTAAAGGAATCAACATCATCGCCTTTCCCCAACAACACCCCTACACCCACGCGGATAATCCAGACAACCACATTGTTTTAACCCATGAACCAACAACCACCTTCACAACATTTTGAAGGGATGGAGGAGCAGGAAGAAGAAGAGGTACAAGAGCACTTTGACCTCCCACCCATGAACATGACAGAGTACAAGCAGAAGCGCGACTCTTGTCGGCAAAAGATTGCCTCCAAATACGATATCCTGGGGTTTATCAGTTCTGGAACGTATGGTCGAGTTTACAAAGCGAAGTCCAAGATCAAGTACGTCTTTCAAGATATTGTATGCTGTGGTTGCGTTTATTTTATAACCCTTGACCCAGTTGCTAATTATTTTGGTATTTATTTCTGCTGCTTGTGGTTTAGGGATGACAACAAGGAGTATGCGATCAAAAAGTTTAAGCCAGACAAGGAAGGCGAGGCGGCGACATATATTGGAATCTCACAGTCTGCCTGTCGAGAGATCGCGGTAGGTTGCGTCACCTTCGCCTTGGATCATTTGATGGGAGGATTTTCAGGAACTAGCCTTCTAATAACACACTTCTCCATATTGTAGCTTTGTCGCGAACTTCATCACGAGAATATCGTTGGGCTTGAGGAGGTTCTTTTGGAGGACAAGTCTATCCACATGGTCTTTGAATACGCCGAGCACGATCTCCTCGTAAGTGTTGTGCCTCTTTCCATTGCTCGTATCTCTAATGTACTTCCCATCGTTATAACTAAAGCCTTATTTCTTTGTTTTTGTACGTCCATGTAGCAAATCATTGGATTTCACAGCCATCCTGAGAGGAAGTTCATGTCGGAATACACGGTAAAGTCGTTCTTGTGGCAGCTTTTAAACGGAGTAGCGTACCTCCATGCCAACTGGGTGATGCATCGTGACTTGAAGCCTGCAAACATCCTTGTCACCGCCAATGGAGTCGTCAAAGTTGGTAAGTCAAGGAGCGCGGTTGTAATGACTTAAATATATTACTTCTTTGAAAGTGACTAATACGACCTTACTATATCAATGGATAGGTGATCTGGGATTGGCGCGATTGTTTTACAAGCCGTTGCAGCCTCTGTTCAATGGAGACAAGGTAGTAGTGACCATTTGGTACAGAGCACCGGAGCTACTGCTAGGATCGAGGCATTACACCAAGGCGATTGACATTTGGGCGATCGGATGTATTTTTGCAGAGCTAATTACTCTTCGGCCGATCTTCAAGGGTGAAGAAGCCAAGGTGGAGAACAAGAAGACCGTGCCATTCCAAAAGAACCAACTACAAAAGATCTTTGACATTCTCGGCAACCCCACAAGTAAGTCGCCGTGTTCAATGAGTCTCAATTGATATGATGCTAAGGCGTGATGTGGTGGCTAGATGGCTCTAACACGAATTTTCTTCTTGACTTGGTGTACGTAGAGGAACGATGGCCAACCATTGACCAACAACCGGAATACCCAAACTTGGCCTCCTTCCGACAGTAAGAGCAAAATAAAAGACGGAACGAGGAGGCGAGTAATCATTGGCGCAGCTGGGACAACTGTTGACATTATGGACTAACTCGCCCATTTTGTATTCACAAATAGAACACCCAATGTCTTGCGATCACTCTACCAACAATGGCCGATCAAGAGCGAGCAAGGATGTAATCTGTTAGCGGCCATGCTCGAGTACGACCCTCTAAAGCGGATCACAGCCGAGGAAGCCTTGAACCATCCATACTTTCAAGAAGATCCCAAGCCAGGACTCGAGTACGTGGAAACAGGAACATTCTTTTGCCTTGATGTTTTATTGGTTCCTTTTTGTTTATGTGTCGACTTTCTTGTGGTTACGTGTTTTTCTTCTTGGTATGCGCGATTTGCATGATGGCTTACATGCAATTTTTTTTTCTTTTGGTTTGCTCTCATGTTTTTTTCTTTCCCTATCCAAATAGCTCATTTGCCGGTCAGCCTGTCGAGTTCCCGTTGAGACGAATCACGAACGAGGATAAGGATATGAGGGCAACGGCCAATGTTCAAAAGACACACCCTGTGCCGGCTGTGAAGGACGATCGACTCACCAAGCGACCTCGCGTTGATGCATGAACCTTCTGCACGAGCAATTGTCTCGTTTACTTCATATTTTGTGGCGAAAGTAATATTAAAGACACTTATGCCAAAGGACTAATATCGCAAAAAGTCCGAGGGGTAGCGTGACAATATGGAAGAAACATGTATATGTGTCGATAAATGCAAAAATGAGAAACAAAAGGGGGTAAGAGAATGGAAACAAAAGAATCAAGAGAAAGAAAAGGGAAGGGAAAAAAAAAAAAAAAAAGTTTGTTCAGAAAAGAAAGATATCGCTACTTGGCCAATGCTCTCCCCTGCTTCCTAAAACTTCCAAAAATCGCCTAGGCTGGGAATCGACCTTAATTATTGTTTGCATGAACAACGGTTGCAGCAGCACCAAAAAAAAAAAAAAAATGGCATACGAACACAAAAGAAAGAAGAAACGCGTCGTGGTTTCAAAACCACATTGGTCAATTCATAATGCAGCGGAAGGAATTGACCCACGGAACAAAAAAAAACAAACGAAAACACAAAGAATTCAGTGGAAGGGTCGATGGAAGAGGGGCGTGTCGCATGAAATGTGAGAAATAGCAAAGGCAGGTAAATAGCATACCGCGTACCGCGATACCATTACTTTTTTTTTTTTTTTTTTTTTTTTTTGGACGCTTAGTTGCATAGTGGAAGAAAGGGATAATGAGAACAGTAATTGTGAGAGATAGAGGACAGGGGGAACGGGGAGTAAGAAGGAGTGAGAGTGAGAGGGTCCATGCGGGCTTTCTGGCTGGGATTTGAAATGGGAAGGGCAGAAGGAGGAGGGTTAGCGCAGCCATGCGGAAGTCAATTGATCCATTCACAAGGTTTTCCGTTTGCAAGGGACAATACGCTATTGGTGCAGGCGGGGATAGTAAACATCTTCAGTAATGGCTGCGTAGGCTGTTCGTTTGTGATACTAACAGAGAGATTTACACGACAACGAGTCATGATGATCAGCTTTTGTGTTGTTTACTTTGACTTGAGGGAAGGCGCAGTCAGCCTACGTTTTTTTTCTTTTGTTGAGCTATGAAGACAAGAACCGATAGAGGTACGAAAACGGCAGCGATGCCAGTGAAGACCAAGAAGGCATAGGAGGAAGAAGAGCAGAAAACGGGAAAGTGAGGATGGATGAAGGCAATTAGGCTTGATTGGTGCGAACGAGTTATTATTGATGCTGATGCTCCTTCGCCCCTTTCCCCTTTTTGTCCACGGAGTATCCTCCGACATTTGGAGCAAACATGTTCATAGAACTGGCGAGTTTGGTGAACAATTGTTGGTCTGAATCCTGCTTGGACCAGGGGCAGGAGGGGCATGATGGATTGATTCGTCTAACGGGTAATGAATGAGCCAAGAAGAGCAGGTTCAGCGTTCGCAATTGCAGCCCCTCCTCGAACAGCTCGTCAAACGTATCTGTTTTCTCATTGCTGTTATTGTTTTGCTATCAATGTTATTGTGGTGGTTGTGGCTGCCTGTTCGTTTCCAATTTTGGTCACGCTGAATGGTATTATCCTCATGCAGGAAGAAAAAGAAAGAGCCATTGAGCGCCATCTCGACCAATTTTTTTGCTATATATTTGACTCGATAAGAACGCGCATGGGATTGTTGTGCTCATCCTCCCTTTCTATTCGTTCAGTTACTTCTGACATCCTACTTCTATGATACGTCTTCTACCTCGGCTGTTCTACTTGAACAAACAGAAAGGGCAGATCAGTCCAGGCAATGGAACCTAGGTGAAGACACATGGTTCACGTGACGTTTTATTTTCTGTTGGAATTGAGGCAAACCCTTGTTTGTGTGATGTGCTGTCCATTTGATTACAATTTCTTCTTTTTCTTCTCTCTTACCCTCTGTTGTTCAAGAGTCCCTCTTCTTCTTTCCCTACCCTCTTCTCCCTCCCTTCTTCACGTTCATCACTTCACTCCTTCTTTCCTTCACCTTCTCCTTCACCTTCTCCTTCACCTTCTCCTTCTCCTTCTCCGTCTTCCAACCCTCGACCATCAACACCACCTTCCCTTATCTCCCTCACCCATTCTCAGCAACTCACACCTACTCACACCTACCCTCACCTACTCTCGCCTACACTCATACACACACATAACACACACACACACATACATTCATTCATTCATTCACACAGCCATCCCACCCTTCACCATCCCCGCATTCCATATATCCGGACATGGCTCCAACGCCATCCACCCCTTCCCCCACCACTAATGAACCGCCCCAGGATCAGACCACCCAGGACAACTCCCAACGACGCCGTCCGCGCTTCCTGCGGGCCATCACCTCCCCCGCTTCTGTCAACCACGGGCTCAAGTCCACACCAATCACCACCTCTACCTCTTCTTCCTCTTCCTCTTCCTCTTCCTCTTCCTCTTCCTCTTCCTCAACTCTCCACGCCTCCATGGACCACACGTCGCCACTATCAGTCTCGATGACCGTTGCATCATCCGCCTCTGGTAACATAACCTTCAACGCCATCTCATCACAGGACTCTGCCTCTCAGGAACAACACACTCGTCCATCCCGCCCACAACTCCATCCTGTTCAAGTGGATCTACAACAGAACGAGGGCCAGCTGCGATCCTTCTCGACTTCGTCTGTCCTCCCACCCTTTGCTGTCCACTCGAGCAATGTACCCGCCAACCAGTCCAGGAACTCGATCACAGAGTCGCTCAAGGAGCATCGATGGTCCAAGGGATTGAAGCTTAACTGGATGTCTGCCTTTGGTAGCCGAACAGGGACAGGACTCGACGGCTCTCTCCAGACTAGCTCATCGATATCTTCATCATCAAGGTACGGTACAGTGAAAAACGATGGGTTTTTTTGTAATCTCATATCCCATTCGATACACACACATTTCATTATCTCCTCTTCCACCTCCTCCTACCTTCCTCTTCGTGCGTCATTTATGTCTTTACCTCGGGGCTTTGGATTCGATCTAGCTCTCTTTTCCTCTTCCCCTGGGTGTACTCGGCGTTTTCTTTCTTCTTTTCTTTTCCAACTATCACAGCATATATCTCTGACGAAGTAGTGAACCTTTGCAACAAGATGGATCTGATGTCTACGACTCGACGACGAAGAAGAAGAAGAGAAAGTCGATCGAGTTTAGTTGAGGTTTCATTGGTCTGTTGGGGACAGTCGGGTTTCAGACGTTCACACAAATCGAATAAGGGCGAAGAATGCAAAGAAGGAACTTTTTTTTTTTTTTTTGAACGGACGACAGTGGTCAAGGTTATGTGAGAATGAAAGGGTGAATAGAAAGGGGATAGAGAGAAAGAAAGAGAAGCGAGGATGGGTTTGAAATTATATAATAATAGTAATGCAGGCAGAGTTGGAGACAGATAGCAAACAATGGTGCAAGATGCGACCATGGGCCATGGCATAGGCACGATGCAAAAGTGCATTGGCCAGTCCAAGGGCGACGATGGACAGTAGACAATGAGTGGAGTAGACGGCAAGAGAGGGAGATGCTGAGTGCAGGGTCCTTTATTTTAGCTCTTTTGTCGCCTATTTTCTTTTTTTTACTGGAGTCTCTTTTGGCAGAGGTGAAAGCGTTATTCTGGGTGATGACTCGTCTTCTTTCCTTCTCTTTACACACCCTTCCTTCTTTCTCCCCCATTATTCGACTCGTTGCCGCCAAAAAGCTACTTCTCACTCTACACTCTGGCGGCCAACCCGATCTAAAAGAACCGTAATTCCTTGGACCCACAACTAATCAAGAGGATCTTGAAAAAAGAAAGTGTGTTTTACCTTTGCCTCTATGCCTTATCGTCTCCGACCCTTACAATACAACTATCTAATTGTTGGCTCGGGTGTACAGAACACAAACATCAAAAAGCAAAAAAACGCCCTTCTTTATTATCCTTGCTCCCGAAACCGGGAGACAGACAAGTGGGAGCAGAGAGAGAGAGAAGAGGGGGAGAGAGGGATGAAGACAACAACAACAACAATGTTCTCTTGGGTGTAGATCTGAGGCCAGCTCATGTGGGTCTCTTTATCTCTCTTCGTCATATTCGTATTCCTGTTTCGTTGTTGCTGGAATGGGATAAACAGTTGGGCCAATGGGCAGGACAGAAAACAGCAACAGGCAGGACAGGACAGGAAAGGACACGACACTGCGCGAGAGCGAAAGGGTCGAGAAGCCGAAGGAAAGCGGGAAAGAGAGCAGAACGCAAAAGGGAAAAGGGAATTTTGGGAGGTGGGGAGAGGTAGAGGTAAACGCACCAATCGTGGACAGAGGAGTGGAATCAACAATCTTTTCCCTTGTGGCAGGCGGACACTCAGGACAAACAGAACAGAAGAGGCTCTCTGTCGTTTTTTTTTTTTGTTATTGTTGTTTCTCGCAACTGGCATAACGTTACTCATGCGTAACATGCATAAAGCAAACACACACATACACACACACCACTTGCCTCTGTCTGGATGCGTCTGGGGTCGCTGGCTGACAGGCATATGCAGGAGAAACTTTCATTGTCGAGTCTATGGTTGTGTTGCATAGCCATGTTGCCCTATCCTATGTTTGCTGTGTAGCAGTGTACCATTCACATCAAGTCATTATTGAAAAAGAAGCAGAATACAATGATTCACGGGCCAGCGTCGACCCTAACAACTTTTCTTCCTCCAATTCTCCTTCTACCATTTAATCATTCAGATCCTCACAACACAAGTCGATCCATCGACGCAAATCAGAAGGCACAGGACTCCGGATACCCAGAACCGACCCAGGAGTGGATGATTCCATCAGTGGCCCAGGTCTTGGCCTACTTGCTCCCGTCGCCGTTGCTGGAAAATCAAGCTCTCGGAGTGGCAAGACTGGACTTGAGACGAGCGTAGATCAACTCAAGGTCAGCGAAGCAAGGACTCGTCGGGTATCTGACTCTGGGCTCAGTACATCTTCCCGCAATTCAGGGACAGGGCTTGCGGAACGACTCTCTGGATTTGCACAGACTGTGCGTGGCCTCAGCCGATCGTCCTTTACTGCTGGCCATTCGTCACCTACTATGACCTCCAGCTCTTCTAATTCGACACCAACAACCCCTGGACTCATCACACCATATACCTCAGGACTAACAAGCTGTCACCAACAGACCATGTCAAGCATGGATTCTGACAACATGCAGTTCAACTCTTGGGACGACTTCCTCTACCATTATCGCCAGGGACTCTTTCCAGCAGACCGTCCCATTCCAAGGCCACAAGTAGACACAGCCTATCCACCCACACCACCTTATGCAGCAACAGCCTCCCCGCTTCACTACCTGGCCCCGCCTCTTCCTTTGGACGAGGAGCGCCGCCTCCGAGCGCTTTACAGCTTCCAGATCCTCCAATCAGGAATTGATCCCAACTTTGAGCGAATTGTCCAGCTGGTGGCAATGGTGATGGGGGTCAAGGGCTGCATGATCACCCTGGTGGATCACAAGGAACTCACAGTCAAAGCCCAGCATCCGCCTACAGGATTCGATTGCTTTCCGAGAGAGGGCTCACTCTGCGGACACACTATCTTGCGGGCGGCGGATGACCCTTTCGTTGTTCTTGACACCAAGAGTGACTGGAGGTTTCAGAATCTCGAGGCAGTGAATGCGGATCCATATGCCCGATTCTACGCTGGTGCACCTCTGACGACATCAGAAGGACTGAATGTTGGATCTCTCTGTTTGGTCGATGACGAACCAAGGAGTTCCTTCGCGGAGAAGGAAAAGATGATGCTGATCGACTTCGCGGCCGTGGTTATGAGAGAAATGGAGTTGTGGAACGACCAGGTCCAGCTTTGTATCAGGAACCGCATGATGAGGGACGTGACACGCTGGGTACGAGGCTGTCTTGACTTTTGTGCGCCGGACTCGCCAGTAGGAGACGACCCAGCGGCGGAGGACACGCGGTTGAGAGGTGCCCACCCCTTGGATTCACTTCAATCGCCTCTGCCAACGGCCTTCGATCATTCGGCGTCATCTTCGGGAACTCTCAACATGACAGATGGGCCAGCCTTGATCTCGCCTCCCATCGACCCAGTCTTCCCAACACCTTCAGGATCACCCACATTATTGTCGCGCGCCCTTGGCGCAACGACCAAGAGCGCCCCTCAAGCAACACCAACAACCAGAGGCAATCCTCTCCAGGATCGAGCATTCCCTGCCGCATGTATCCTTATTCAAGCGACTCTGAACGTCGATGCTGTTTACCTTGTGCAAGCATCTTCCGACCAGTCGGTCATCCCACCTTCAGGATCGTCTGTTGTATGGAACTATCTAGATGCCGCAGGACGCAGAAAAGGATCTGTCGGCATTGTGAAAGGAGGACAGTCATTGAGCGACGCACCCAATACGGCGCTGGTCTGTCTGGCGTCCTCTCAAAAGAACACCGACATCTTTTCGCACCCAGTTCTTGACGAGAAGGTGCAGCACACCAAGAGACAGGGATCCGCCTGGGTCTGCACAGATGAAGGATGCCGGCCACATCGTCTTGGAGACTCCTTGCTGAATGCGATTGAGCCCGTGTGGGAGCGAGACATGCCCGTCATCAAGGAGATGCTGGGATATGTTCGACAGGAAACTCCTGCCCCACCCCAGATGCCTGACCAAAACCGACTGTTCAGCTACTCTCAAGGTCAGGATGCAATCGAGAACGATTGGTTTGGGGCCTCCACCAGCATTCCATCGTTGATCAAGGATTCCAATCGCCGAAGGCTTCTTTGCCACACATTCCAAGGAACGATCCCCCGGCTTTCTTCTGCGTCAGGCACGCCTTACCAGTCTTGTGTGGTAGTACCCATCCTAGGACCTAATATGGCCCACACTCAATCATCGACCGACGACGAACCCTGGGCGTACTTCGTCATCCTCTCCGCCTCTCACACCAAGCAGTTTTCTTTCCACGAGCGAATCTATCTTAAGAACTTCGGATCCTGTATGGTCACTGAGGTCATGAAACGCCGAGTGGAAGCAGCTGACAGGGCCAAAGGCACTTTTATCAAAAGGTATGTGGACTGTAGATGATCAATTGGATGGTGTAATCTTTTCAATCTCCTTCACCATTGTTGCGGACTATTGACCAATGGACTTTCTATGCTTTAGTATTTCCCACGAGCTTCGCACTCCGCTTCACATTATCCTTGGCATCCTCGAACTGTTGTACGCCAATCCAGAGGAACCGTTGAGCGAAACTCAGCTGGCGATGGTCTACTCAGCAGAAGCCTCTGGAAAGAGTTTGATTGACACCATCAATAATATCATCGATCTCGCCAATTTGGACCCTGACAACAACACGGATAGTCAAACTATTCATGGCAACCGATCGGCGACACCTTCACCCGAAAGTGACGAGCCTGCCATGGAGGAGATTGACATTCGCGAGCTATGTGAGAAAGTTGCAGAGTCCATGGCCAAGGCTTGCACCGACAAGAACCTCGTTGTGATCCCCTCTTGGACCAAACCCTCGCTCTCGTCCTTGACAGGTTCGGCTCCCAACTCTGCGCCCAACTCTGCATCAGGCATCACGTTGATGAGAAACAACTCGATCCCAACCAGCGGGAGGAGCAACCCAATCACCGATGATGCCGTCAACGGATCGACATCACCTGCCGAGGCACATGGTGGCTTCTCCTCCAGGAAGCTCCGCTCCGACCGCAAACCCGTTCTAGAACTCATGGTGGCAATGGACGAGCCAGAGAGGGATCCTGATCACGACACCCTCTGGAGCTTTGCCCTGGACATCAAAACCATCACCCGGATCCTCACACAGGTACAAACCTATATCAGCCAGCTTGTAGGGTCTATCTTTTACTGGCCACTTTGCCTACCACATGTTACTAATTAATTTTACGGCATCAAATTGCAATAGCTTGTGGAAAACGCTATCAAATTCACCGCTACCGGATTCGTGGAGCTGTCCGCCGTTACCTTGACTAACAGCCCCATCCCCATGAAACCGCCACACCCAGACGCCCGAGCGATCCTCTTCACTGTCCGTGACACAGGCAAGGGCATCTCTGCAGACTTTGTTCAATCCCACCTCTTCAAGCGATTCTCCCAGGAAGACCCACTTCAAGTTGGAACAGGGCTCGGAATGGCGCTTGTTAAAGAGCTGGTCAAGAAACTCGGTGGATGGATGGAAGTTTGGAGTGAAGGTATCGAGGGCAAGGGATGTGTCGTCAAGGTTCTTTTCTGGGCCAGCCCAGCATCTCACCCCACAAAGTCGTTGAAGGATATGGATGGTCCTTGGCAGAACATGTCCTGCAGGTTCTATGCTGGGGAGTCTGCTCTTGGATCGGACCGCCTCATCAAGATCATGGGAGAGCGTATGATGGGCCAGCAGCTTGCCATGAAGGTCGAGAGAGGCAATGAGCAGGACATGAGCGCCGAGGACATGTTCAAGAATCTTTCGGACGGGTCTCAGTGTAACCTTCTGGTGATCAATGACGATCTTATTCGACTCCGCGCCTACCTCACCTACTGGTCCGACAAGCAAGCAGCGACCACTGAAGAGGGAGAAGCGATCCCCGAGACGCCCACGCCTCTTTTGATGCTCACAGCACCCTACAACCTCAAGAGCGTACAGAAGCTAGTCGATGAATACCTAGAGGTCCAAGCCGAATCGGATGGAGTAATTCGTCCTGCATCGGTTGTGATCCTGAACAAGCCCGTCGGGCCACTCAAATTGGTGCAGTCCCTGCGCGATTGCTTCACTCCCGCATTCTCGAGCCCTGGATTGGCAACCCCCCAAGGATCGCCTCAGCTCTCGCCTCGAACTGGCCTGGCTCGAGTCCCACCCATGCCGATGATCCGATCAGCTACTGTGCCCCATATCACGACTACGACCCTTGGCGTCAACGACAGCCGGCTTTTATCGGCCGGCAGCATGATCAAACAGTCCTTTGTCTTCCCAATCATGCCGCATGACCGACAGTCGATGACCTTTATCCCACCTCATTCTCCTGGAGGACTTGTCATTCCCCCACGCGCCCAGTCGGTTGATCCTAGCCCCGCGACGACACCTGAGCGAGAGTCGTGCCCTAACCACCAATCTTCCAGCTCTTCCAGCAGTTTGGAGGACATTTCTCGCGACATCACTGCAATGGAGTGCGCCAACTTGGCAGCCTTCCGAGCCAACATTGAGGCCAGTGCGCCAAAGATTCCATCGATCAGGAACTACCACATCCGGAGGCAACTTCAATTGGACAGAGCCCCCGCGGTTGGTCCAACTATCGACACCAGCTGCTCCGACCGTCCCTTGCCCAGAGTGTTGATCGTCGAAGACAACATTACCAACCGAATGATTCTGAGGATGTTTTTGAAGAAGCGTGGCATTGGCGTTGTCGAGGCCGAGAATGGCCTGCTGGGTGTTGAGCGATTCCAGGAGGAAGTCTGGCGCAGAGATGGAAAGGCTGGATTTGAGTTCGTGCTGATGGATTTGCAGATGCCAGTCATGGATGGCAACATGGCGACAAAGAAGATTCGCGAATTTGAACAGGGTCTTGTGAGGCAAGGGCAGCTCAACGTGAATGGAGCAAGCACTCTCCGGACGGGACAGCCTAATACTGATCAGGAGGGGGCGTACCGTCGGACCACGATCTTTGCGCTGACAGGACTTGCTGCAGACGAGGACAAACGCCTGGCGTTTGAGTGCGGAGTCGACGGCTACTTGACCAAGCCCGTTAGTCTCAAGGTGAGCCTTGTATCCTTTGAGTGTATGTAATTACAAGCAGTTGATACAACAACATGTACTAATCATGAGCGATATTATATTCTCTTTGCTCCTGTAGATATTGGGAGAACTGTTGGAGACCAACCCCATCGATTTGAAGATTCCCGCGTAAAGGAGGCCCTATTAATTGTTGCTCTATTTCTTTTTTGCCTTTTCATTTGTTCACTTGTTTATCATATACTCTCTCTCTCTCTCTCTCTCTCTCTCTCTCTCTATCCAGTCCCACAACGCACACTCAACACACCTTGTACAGCACATCATTCAGTCCTCTTTCTTGAATTGCTCTCCAGCGATTATTTTGCTACTCTTTCTCTCTTTTACTTAATTCTCTTCATATTTTTTTTCTGTTGGATCAATCACGTTTCTCTTTTTTTTTGACATCAATCTTGTACATGTACCATCTCTTCTCCTTATCTTTTCTATCCATTGACACATTAAAAACGTAGCCCCTTCTAGCGTCATTGCTATCCTTCACGTTCTGACACGCATTAATTGCTTATTATTGGATATTTCATGGAACTGCTACGGCTGACGAAGAGGAGGAAGAAGAAGACGGTGTGCGTTGGCCGCTCCAGAGGGTCCATCGACGTTTCTTCTTCTCGAATGTCTCAGAACTAGTAGAGGAAGATACTAAAATCGATGTTGAGGGGGCAGTGCTTGCGGCGATCGAAGGGCGAGGGGATGTTGGGGACGCTGGCGAGGATGTGATGTTGGTGGTGCTGTTGTTGGAGGAAGGTGTGCCATAAACTGGGGGGACGACGGCGCCTGAGGTCGCGGCCGTGACAGATGCTAGGCCTGAGGCGATGCTGGTTAGGGTATACTGAGGCGATGGGATCGAAGGTGCAGATGGCAATATTGACGAAGAAGACGAGTTTAGGCTTGTTGCTGAGGAGCTATTGGTGTTTTGGGTGATCCATGAGCCTGGGGGTTTTGTACGTGAGCGTACCGAGGATGGTGATGAGGGTGATGAAACAGCCGGGGTCGAGCTCGAAGACGCTGGTGGGACAGCAGAGGTGGCGATGGCGGTCTGGATGGCGGAGGTCAATCTCTTGGCGCGTTCCTTCGAGTTCCCTTTCTTTGTTCCTTGACTAGTCGCGTTGGTGATGACGGATACAGAACCGATGGTGGCCGCGGCCGAGACGGCGGCGTTCTCGGCGGCGCAGTACTGATCGTATTTGGGTTTCCAGATCCATGAGTTGCCCAATTGTGAGGCTCCTTGAGCTGACGCCATGCGGTAGTATTTTGCGGATTCGTACATGTCCTTTTCAATCCCAATCCCTTCGTAGTAGCAGAACGCTGTTTCGTTCTGTGAGTCTGGGTCTCCCTATTGTTTGTCATTTTCAATAATAAAGAACAGATGTTTAACAAAACGTATATGTTTTTGTGCTTATGAAGTCATTCTCTCCAGTGACCGACGTGCATTTGTATACGTACCAGATCGGCGGCGATTTTAAAGTAAGTAAAAGCGACGGGTTTGTCTTTGGCGACACCCCAGCCTTTGAGATAGGACATTCCGAGCTCGTACAAGGCCATGACCAGTTCCTTGCGCGCCATCGACATGGCTGCAGTGCGGTCCATACTGCCCATACGCCGCACAGATTGTAACGGCGGTGCCCCTGCTGTAGGTTGAGTTCCTGCCGAGGAAAGTGGTGGTGGTGAGCGCGACGAAGAGGATGATAGAGACGAGAGGGGCTGTGATCGTGGTATGTTGGGGGTGCCATTATTGTTGGCACTGTTTGCGTAAACGATAGGTGCAGAGACGGCAGAGACTGTAGAAGATGCGGTAGTGGGTGCTCCGTCGATGACCTTCATCTCCCCCATCGCGTACTCTGCTGCCCGTTGGAGGTAGACGATTGCTTCCTTCGGGCTCGCCCTGCATCCCTATTTTAGTAGAAAAGAAAGGACGTGGGTTACTAATAACTCTTAGGTGCTCGGTCGAAACCATGGTGCCATGACTCTTTTTTCTCTTTGTTGTGTTTCAACTCTTTCGCCTCAAAAACGAAAAAAAAGGCAAGGAGAACTTACCCATCCATGACGAAGAGAAAGGCCATACATCAATTGACCCAAGGGATTCTCGGATTGAGCAGCCAGGCGGAAATAATGTGTCGCTTCCTCGAGTTGGTTACGTTCATGGAGCTCAATCGCCCGTTGAATGTTGTCGTCTGCTTCGGCTTCGCGTTGCTGGGCGGGTGTCAACAGTACAACTGGTTTCTGGGAATTAGCGCTGGGTGGTTGTGAAACCCCGCGGTTTTTTGAGACGCCCTGCTGTCCTTGTCCTTGTCCTTGTCCCTGACCCTGAGATGTCCCTGCTATGCCAGCTGTTGTTATGGCTGTTGATGAAGAGTTGTTGCTGTTGGCAGAGAGGAGCTGAGACGGCAAAGATCGTTCAGAGGACGCCGAAAGTGGTAGTGAGGAAGGTTGAGAATGTGGTCCTGATGGCTTTTTGGAGGCCTGCAATAATTGCGCCACCGAGGCGTTAGAATTATTGTCAGCGACTGCAGTGTCAGAGTCACCGTCAAACAGGAACGAGGTCCCTCTCCCGCCAATGGTTCGAATCGTCGCTGTGATAGTCGTTGTCGTTATAGTTGGTACTGGAGACAAAGGAGAGGATCCAGCAACAGTCTTGGTAGTAGGCGATACTGCTGCTCCTGTAGTAGTAATAGTGGTCGCATTCGCAGTGGCAATGGGAAGAACAGAGGGTCGGGAGGACTCTTGGCGGGCAAGGTCTATAGAAGCCTTGATGGTGCGACTTTGCTCCTTGGAGATCAAAAGATCTTCGACAGTGACCTGAATTAAATCTGACCCCGTGCTTGTGTTGTTGTTGCGTGAGGGATGACACTGCGAAAAATGACCTCCTCCTCCTTCTCCTATTCCTCCTGTTGCTCTTGAATGCTCGTCCTCCTGCTGCTCCTCGTTGCCCCTTATTATCTCGATACTTCCAGAAGGAGCACCTGTTATTATTGCTGTCGATTTCCCCTGCCTGTCCACACGTGGATCCTCTCCTTGGGCGCTGTTGTGCTGATCCTGATTGTAGTAGTCTTCACCCCCTTCATCAGGGACCATGGGCCCACTCGTCAGGTTGGTTGGATATGCAAACTCTTCTTCAAAGTACATTGATCTATTTCACCGGAAAATATAGAGTCGTGCAATCAAAAGATTAGACTGTTGTTATTTGTCAATGTTTTTTTTGTTCGTCAGGGTGCCCTGCCCCCGCCCAGTTGTAATTAGCGAGATGGATCGGAGGTGAGGAAAGAGGCAGATGGAGAGCGGTTTACGTTAATTAGGCGCCATTTTAGAACCATCAAGGGTCCTATCAAGAGTGCGCTGTATCTTAAGGTGTCCCCGGTGAAGTCCTTTTTTCACTTTTGATTTGCCAAGGGCTCTTTTCAAGTTTACCGCCAAAAAAAAAAAAAAAAAACCAGGAAGACTGCAACCTTCAATGTGATGCAAGGGGTAAAAAGAGAGGGGGGAGGAAAGAGAAACGCTGACCAGGGAAAGAGGGGCCGACAGATTAGAAACGCCTGACACGGGTATGAAGCATTCGTTTGGAGTGGCAATGGATCCCTCTGTATTCACTTACACTCACACAACTACACCACACCATTCTCTTATTATTAGCCATCGCTCTCTTTGGGGTTTTCACTTTCTCCTCCTACGGGGGTTGCTTGTGCTTAACTTCTCTTTTATCAACCAAGTGCAGGTGTTGCATCCCTCCCTTTATTGTTTTGCCATCTCACCCTGCCTGCGCCCTGCAAAAAAACAAGGAGTGGGTTTGCTATCACATTACCTTGGCTGGTTGTCGCTGTCGTCGTCGTAGTTATCAATGGGAGAAAATGTGGAGGAAGAAGAAGAATAAGGCAAAGTGTTGAGGAGAGGCGGAGAAAGAGGCGGCTCGCCGTGGGCTCCTCGATCGGTAAAGACTGCAAACTCGACCGTTACTTCGGGGACGAGCGCAACGTGCAGATCTTGGCTCAATAGGGTCTCCATGTGTTATATTTTTCTTTCGTTATTGTTGTACTTGATATTGCTGGGGTGGATGGATGGCTCAATTGGTGAGTTGTTGGAAAGAATGGAGGAAAGTGGGAGGAGAGTGGGCGAAGTCTGGGTAATTAATGATTATTATCAAGGGGGAGATGGAGTCGAAAAAAGACGAAATGAAAAGAACAGAGTATTTTCGAGTGAAAGGAAGGTAATACTGCTGGCAGGAGTTGAGAGGTAACGTGGAGTTGAGAGAGAGAGAAAGAAAAAAGAAGGGAAAGCGGTACGAATAAAGGCTTCAGGTAAGAAAGGTGTGAGAGTTGTGAAATGTCTGTCTGTGCAGTGAGGGAGGAGAGGCGGCGTGTGGTAAATGAACGTGAATGAAAGTGGAGTAATGATCAAAGGAGAACGAAATGTAACGAAATGAGTTAAAGATGAAGAAAACAGACGACGACAAGAAAGAAGAGAAAAAAAAAGAGTCGCAGGGAAGAGAAGAGACGAAAGAGCGAAAAAGAGTTGAAGGGAAAAGAAGGTACGAAAAAAGAGAGGGTGAGTGGGGTGAGTGGAGTGAGGGTCAACCAGGGACAAGAGACATGAAGAAGACACAGCCCAGTCATGGATAGTTTCGCAAGATTGTGTTGGCTTCTCCAGGAACACCAACATGTGCATCTAGCTCACTCAATCCACACCTTCAAACTCACGCCCATGCTGACACACCCTACCCATCCACGCGCCCATTTTGCTCGAGACAAACCGGAAAAAGGGAACCTGCGCATCGTCATCATCCACAGAGTCAGGGGCATTGACAAAAATGTAACAAGGACAGAGGCAAACAGACACGGACGAGACAGGCATACATACAAACAAACAAACAAACAAGCACACATCCAAGTACACAAACAAACAAGCAAACAAAAAAAAAGACGGGAGCAACAACAACAAAAAATGAGGAGAGGAATGATGTGATAAGAGGTTGTTGTTGTGGTCCTTGACATGGTATGAAAGGCAATTGACTACACCCGATCGAAAGTGTACGAGTAGAAGAGTTCGATGTGATGTGATAGTGTGGTGTGTAGTCACCCATCCCATCCTCTTTCTTTGTCTCTCTTCTCTCCCCTTTACCACCCTTTTGTCACACGAGCTCAGGTGTATTTTTTTTTTTGCCTTCGTCCATCGCAAACACAACTAACCGAGAAAAAGGAAAAGAGGGCAATTGCTGCTGGACTTCAATCTCTGGCTCCTTTCCCCTTGGTTTCGTTTTTTGTTCTTCCTCTTCATCTTCATGGCGTCCATGTCTTTTCTGTGTCGTGAAAATAGTCAGACAAACAAGGTCGGTGATGAACAGTTTGGCCAATCGCAGGCTGAGGGGTGATGCGCACTGTCCACTCTACTAAAATGTAAAATGTTGTAATAATAAAGTTGACTAGCGAAGAAAACCAATCAAGCGCCTTTTCGTCTTGCTTCGATGACATGACATGACATGATATCCGATAGACTCAATTGAAGCGGCCATTCTTCTGTTGTGGCATGGCATGCTGGAGAAAGAAAAAAAATACATATCCACGCATACATGTCTCAAAATACATAGCAGACGGCAGTGAAAGACAACAGACAAACACATTGAGGAATGAAGACAGGCGGAAAGAAAGGAAAGGAAGGGGACGAAGGGGCGACATGGTTGAAGCAAGTAGCATGGACATGGACATGTGTACTGTTTGGGTGGATGGACATGGAGTGATGGGCATCCATGCAGAATAACAACAGCAACAAGGCACTGTAAGTAAACATATCAAAGGAGAGAGGATGTCTGCATGCGTGTATGTGCTTGTGTTTATTTTTGTTGTATGCCATAACAATGCCATATGTTTCGATGGGTCCATCCCATCCCTTCAGTCGTCCGTCCGTCCCATCCATCTCATCGCTCTCCTCTCCCTTTTTTTTCAGGTTTTCGTTTATTTTGTGTGTCTCTTCTTCCTTCTCTTCCTTTCTCTTCCTTTCTCTTTCTCTTTTTCCTTTTCCTTTCTCTCCCTCTCTCCTCTTCCTATTAACCTTTGTCCCTCCTTCCTTCTCCCTTCCCTTCATCCCTCTCTTGTCACACACTCTCACTCTCACTCTCACGTCCTCACTCTTCAATCCACTCTTCTCACAAACTACTACACACAGACACAGACACAGACACAACATACCTTCTCATTCACACACACAGCACAACCTAACATACAAGCGCATAGATACATATCATCCCCCCCTCTTCTTCCTCCCGCTCTCTTCTCCCTCTTCTCCCTCTTCCCGCTTCTCCCTTTCCTTCCCACCTCCCTTGCTTCCCTACTTCCCTCATCAACCAGATCCCTTGATCCCTTGGAATGCAGCTCGATTCCCTTCACTCTCTTCAAGATCCCTCCTCCTCCATCCATCCCAGCAAGAACAACAACAACGCGACATCGACAACTCAAGAGTCCTGCTCTGTCCCATCCTCTGACCTCGACTGTGACAGCCTCGTTGTCCCATTTGAACCCTCGCTCCAGCCACTCGTCCTCGATACCTTCATCCTCTCCTCCAGTTCATCCAATTCCCCTGGCTCGCCCACCCCTTCTTCAGCCTGTAGCAGCACCAGCTCCTGCAGCGATATCAGCTCCGCCAGCACTCTTGTCGACCACCATCAATTTCCCCTTGACCGCTCTCTCCCCAAGAATGAAGGCACGGCCTTTACAGTCCGCTCCTGCACCGACAAGGACAAGGACTCCTCGCGCTTCCTTGCTTTCCAAAACGACTCTGAGCCCCTTGATCTCCCAAAACAGCCCTGTCTCCCTCTTCATCTCCACTTTCATCTCCAACAGCAACAACAAAGGCAAAACCAACAGGAGAAGCAGGAGCAAAAGTGTCTCGTGCCTCCTGCCACGACGACCTCCTCGTCTCCCGCTGTAGCGTTGTCAACATCAATGAATTCAGATACTGCTGCCTCGGTTGCTGCTTGCCCCTCAACTTCATGCCCTGCGCCTACGTTCGTCCCCAATTCTTTGCTATTGAGGCACAACGACCATGGCCACCATCACATCGATAACAACATCAACTGCAATCCCCACCACCCAACCAACATGTCCGCAAGAGAGAACGAACAGTCGGAGCCAGAAATCGACAGGGACAGCGTCGTCAGCCATACCAACAACGACAGGGGCAATACCAATATCAATAGCCCTGATACCATCGAGAGCCCATTGACGGCTCAACACCCGCACATCATCTATTCCACCGTGCCTGCAACAACTACAACACCTTCTTCTTCTTTGTCCTTGGCGTTGTCATCAACAAAAGCAACACGGACTAATGCCACAAGCACTGCGGCTGCTTCTGCTGCAACCACCACATATGTGTCAGAATCAAAGTCAGAGACCCTGGATCTGGATCTCGGCCCAACACAAGGTTTGTGCTCTCGTACGCCCAGCCTAATCGTCTTTTTTTTTTTCTGTTTTCTGTTAACCACACATTGCACAACGCACACACTGCACAAGCGCACATACGCACAAACGCACATGCACACACTCACACACTGCAGTGCGTACACACACACACACACAGACAGACAGACAGACATACCAGAATAACAATCGACAAACGTACACACGCACAAAAATATCATCTCTGTCAGAAAGACACTAACCACTGTTGTCTTTTTATCCACATGTCCAGCTGCAATGTTCTCTGCGCAGCTAGATTCACTTGCCGTGGACAACATGACGAGTGTAACCTCCTCCTTGGCCCAAGACACACTCCACCTCCGAGGAGAAATCAATCTCGATGATTCTCAGGAACTTCGCCCTCACCTCGATCAATGGACCCCTTCACTGCGTGAACAAGACGCCTCTCATACCGATAATAGTTCAAACGCGTCCAAGGCGGATGGACTTCGATTCAAGGACCATCCTATCGACACCATTGTCAGGGGTATGGGACGGGAGCGAAAGAGATCGACCAACGTGGCCTACGACGGGACATCATCTGACAGGAAGCGCAGGAAGAATCTGCCTGATTGGGGACTCAAGCAATCTTCGTCCACTGTCACGACCACTTCGACAGAAACAGCTGCTCACCTCTTGAGATTCTTGGAGAGACGACTCGACCAACGCTACCCAAACTCGACCTCGTTATGCTCAGCGTCGAAACAGTCCAGCAAGTCCCTGTTCAAGCAAAAGACCAGTCTCGACTTTGACCCACTCCATCTTTTGCATTCCTGGTCGGCACCTTCACCTCACAATTTTTCCGTCGTTCAGTCAACAACAACCCCAGTATCGCCCACTTCATCGTCAGCCTCCTCATCATCTCGCCGACGACGACTTGTGGGGCATAAGCAACCGTATCATAACTCTCTTGACTGCCGACAACAGCACGCGTCGCTTGAGAAATGCCAATGCCGCAAGCGCGGGTTCGCAGAGGCGATTGAGCTTTCTCGCCCTTTTACTATGAATGCCGACATTGCCAGTCATCATCCCAACTGGATCGAATCTATCAAAAAGCGCAAGGTTCACCAAAACGCCACCAAATGGACCTCTGCACTCTCACCCGCGCCATATGTGCGACTGCTGACGCTGAGAAACTTTTGGGAAATGATGGGGCCACGACAAGATCTTTCTTGGAGGGCAGGAGATGATACCCGATTCGGACAGGATGAATCTGAGGAGGAAGAAGTCGAGGATGTAGAGGATGGTAAGGCCGAGATGGAGTCAGCTCAGATGGAGACAGAGAGTGCAGTGAGATATGCTGGTCGGGAACGCGCAAGGAGAAACCCTCAGCAGCCCAGTTGTGTCAGGATAGTGAAGCAATACCCGTGCCCTGGACACTTCTTGAGGGGTCTGTGGGAGGAAGAACTTCGGAACCAGCGGGTGCGACAAATGATTCCAGACACTGTGAGGAAGCCCGTTCGAGGCAAGATCTACCACGCCAAGCCCATCGCGACGATGATCAAACAGAACAAGCCAAGCTTGCTCAGTCTCTTGAGTGAGCCATCGTCTTCAGGGTCCAATTCACCAGCACCTGCAGTAGGAGGCGGATTGGATGACAGCACTGCTGAGAGCAAGGATGAGGCCTGTGAAGCGGCCCAAGAAGCAAGCTCTATATCATCTACCACAGAGTTGGAAGTGTCCCTCAAGAAGAAACACCGCGCCGCTGCAATCATTCGCTGTAAGTGTGTGGATAAGGAAGAATTGTGCCACCACTGTCGTGTACGCATTGTTAATATTGACTTTCTTTTTTTTCATTGATCAAACACCATTTTTAGCGCATGCAATTACCGAAGGTTCAGACATGTCCGAGTACAAACCCTGGAAGGATGGCACAGTCACGCCTCGGCAAGGAAGTCTCCAGGCCCTCAAGGCATCACGGTCCAACATCATGGACCCTTGGCCTGTCGAGGAAGCTAAATCCAAGGATGAATGCATGCGTGTCCTCCATCGCATGCGCGAGCAACTGAACATCGTCATCAACCTTCAAAGTAAGTCTCTTTTCTTCTTTTGAGAATTGCATTGTTCAAACGTGATGTTCAGTGCAATTTGATTTTAACAACAGCTCTATTTTTTTCTTGCTTTTTTACTGTCGTTATCAACTAAATAGTCCATTTGCGATCAATGATGAAGACGGCGCCAGCACAATGGTCATTCTTGCTGTCGATTCGCCATCCAGGACAAGTCTCCATTGAACTGTTACTGGCGCTGTATGGTCCTCATTTCATGCAGAGCAGCAACTTCAGGGCGATCGAGGAACTTCTTTGGGGCGCGAAGGGGCATTCTCAGCAGGACGCGCCGTCCATTGACGCTGCCTCTTCGTCTAGCCCTGCCCTTGTACAGACTTAGCACATTCCATTTTTTATTTTCGCTCCCTCATCTCATGTGAACATTGCATTGTCGGGGTCTATGAAGCATGAAAGAAAGAATTCAAACAACTCAAACCTCATTTGCATTGTCCCCGTGCTGTTTGGCTGAATGTAATATGTTGAGCTATCGAATGGATGAATGCGAGAACGGAGGGTTAGAGGCAAACAGCAATGGGTATTGATTGGTGTGATAGAGTAAAGGAAGGATGGATAAACTGACGGAAAAAGAAGAATTTAAAAAAGACGCACATTGGCTAATTGGCAAGAAGAAAAAAAGGTTGAAGCAGGAGAGGGGGTCACAAGCTGTAGAAATTCCTTTTTGGGTTTAGCGCTCTTTCTCTCATCATATCGATTACCTTCTTTCCAAGAGCCTTCGCTGCACCAATGAAGAAGTTCAACAAGAGGACGAGGATCATCGTTATTAGTTGATCTCCCAAGTCAACGTGGACATTTGGTCACAATGATTCGTTAGAGGTTCGGCCTAAGCATAGTAAGGAACGCTGAAGGCGATGGAGGTTGATGAAAATGTTTATTTGCATGGTCAGAATCGATCGTTGATTCATAGGACAAGGCTGTAGTAATCGCAAAGGAGGGGTGACTCTTTCGATAATGCATATGCTTAATTGGATCGTTTACCCCTTTATTTTTCTAACGAAAGCTTGGACAATCGCTCCGGCAAGGGTTACAAATGCTCGCCTGAAGTGTAAAACACAAATGTTATTGCATCTCCGAGAGATGTTTTTTTCTCATTTTTGCCTGTGTTTCAACGGATAGGCAGCAGCCCCACTTTTAGATCTAACCAAGTGTGGCAGAGTGAGTGTCCTCCCTTCGGTTCAGTGCCCCTGTGGACAAGAAGTATGTACCTTTTGGAACAAAACTCACTTTTTTTGATTGTGCAAATTGCAATAATTCTAGTACAAATGCGCGATTTTTTTTTATGTTCATGCTGAAGTGAAAATATTGAGAGCTGGCGCCCGCTTTTAGCTCGTGAAGTGTACAAGTGCGCCTATAATTGCATAGAGATGTTCAAGCGTATGCAGGGCAGTGTATAAGTGAGCAACAAGGGCTATTGCATCTTGGTGTCTATCCACTCTCTTTATTCGCCATTAAGGGAAGTAGTTGTTTTTTGTTCTATCATTGGGATCAATAAAGAGCAGCTTCATTCTCCAATTCCTCTTCCCAATTCAGGCAAAAAGGCACCATGTGTTCACCAAAAGAGAGTTGTCGGGGAGACAAGGCAGCATCAACTAACAACAAAAGTCTCGGCCTCGCCCTCTATTTCAAAAGTGAACAAAAGAACCAAGGCAGATCTCGACGTCAAACCCATTGCCCAGGGTCAGGGGAAGGGCTCTCATGGCTTTTTTTTTCTTGTTTTGTTTCCCCCCCAGAAAGCTTCGTTACTTTTGTTCACATCGTTTTTTTTTTGGCAACTGAAACCGCCGCTAAGAAGGGAAGGTATTCTTCTATCTTTCAGCCATGCTCGCTATCTTTGATATCCAAACTTACAAAAGCTCACTGACAAAAATGCTTTTTATACTTTCTATTTCAAAAGGAAGGGAAATCAAGGTACTTTTGCTGTACAGTACACAGAGAAGGTTGATAGCCAGAAAAGTGGCGTAAAATGTCGGCCTTGTTTCCCACAGGTAGGGTCAGTCCAGTTACGCCATCTCCTCCCATTTACTAGCTTGTTCAATTGGGCGCAAAAAACGCCAAGAAAACCAGACTGGCAGTACTTCCAAAGAATTCAAGCGGAAATCAGCAGGGTGGAGGGTGGTGGAATGTATGCGAGCATCATATTTCCGACATAATTCACATAGATAGGAAGAAGGGGAACCAAGAGGCTAACGGATACAGTACAACTCTTTATGGTTAGGGTCCTTTTTAATATCCATTTTTCGAAAGGATCCATGTGCATGCTCCATTCTATCTATGACGAAACAACCACGTACACCAATGGACGTCTTTATTTGGTCTATTGTGCCTTTATGCCATTGTGCTCTAGCCTCTTTCTAGCTCAGGGGAGTAAGGAGGGTATATTAGATGGCCAAACCACAGCTCTTTTCCTTCACCCGAGGCGATTGCCCCTGAACGAGCCAGCTGTCGGTTTCTTCAAATTCAGCTATTGTGGCCATTGGAATAATGAAGGATTAGAGAAAGGATGAAAAGACAGACAGAGAGGAGACCCAACCTGGACACAGGGCCTCCCTTCTTCCTTGGATCTCCCTTCTTCCTTGGATCTCCCTTCTTCCTTGGATCTCCCTTTTGTGGTAAGACGATTAGAATGAAAGACTGAACGATGACTAGTGTGCCTCTGGGAAATTTTCTTTAGTGTCTATTCAATGGACTAAAAAAACTTCCAAGGACCCTTCTCTTGGTTCTACTACTAAAGTTTTGCTGGCCGAAGTGATAGGATGACCTGTGGATGAGAGGAGGATAGGGTCGGGGTTCCTTGGACCTTGGCCAATCAGGCACCAGTTGACGAGAAAGATTAAGTACTATCGTTCACAGGGTATATGGGAGAGTGAAGAGAGAGAAAGTGACGAAACAGCCCTCATTTAACAAAAGACGTCCAAGAGACTGAGTGAATGGACCCTGCCAACTAAGACCTAAGAAAAAAAAGGGCCATTTGGTAGACAGGGGAAAGTACTGCAACAGTAATCTGCAATTTACAATAGACATTGGTAATTAAACAACCAAGCATGGCATACCGTATATAAAGGGAGGGTCATATGCGATTGCCCTCTTCTTCTCCTCTTTTCCTTTTGTTTTCTCAGCCTCACCTCCCCATTTGACGTTTATTTTTCCTTGTACATTTTTCTTTCATTCCCCCTCACGCCCGGTCACCCACTTCTTCGGACTCTCTTTTTTCTTTCAATTCCTCCTCCACACCATTTCATCTATTTCTTTATATTCAACAGACCCTCCCACCTTTTTCCCTTTCCTTCTCGCACACAGATTCAATTCAACGCCCTCTCTGCTCTCCTTTTCCTTTCGGTATCCTTCATTCATTCATTGTTTACGCCAGACTTCCCAAACACCCACAAACAGCGGCGCTGCCAAAAATAAGAGCACACCCTCACTCCCATCCATCCACATTGGCATAGACATTGACGCTGACATATCGAAACGCGATCGTCCCTTGGTGTCAATTTACACATTACATACTTCATTTTTCATCCTCTTCTCTCCTTCTTGTTCCTCTTCTCTCTTTTCTTCGATCTTGACCCATCCTCCATCCTCCCACCCTCTTTCCACACCCTTTTCTCCTCAACCCTATACCCATCCTCGTCTGATGAGCTAAACACATCTCCCATATTTCTCCCTTCACTTCCTTAATCCTAACGGCCCATTTTAACGAATCCTCCTTTTCAACCCATACAATCACCCTTATCGACAACTCCCTCCCCATCCACACACACACACACAACTTAATATGGCTCCCTCTTCCTCACAAGCAACGGCACCACTTCTGCCTCAATTCAATCCCTCCTCCCCATCAACATCTCCCTCGGTATCCGACCGGTCTCACCGCCGCGCCTCTTCTTCGGCCGACCTCCAAAATATGAAGCAGAGCCGTCTCACGCTGGCCAGAATCATGCTGTTGATTTGCATCTCCTTTATGCTCATGGCCCTGGTCCATATCCACTACACCAACAACATCTATCGTCACAAAGAAGAAGAGTACGCCAGCTCAGGACAGACAGCAAACCACTCTAACGAACCCATCTACACCAATGACGACCACGATAACAATGACAAAGCTCCACACAAGATCGAGCCAAGCTTTACAACCGTCGACACTACCCTAACCACCACCTATACTTACAGCAACGGCACTCGGACGAAGGAATTCAAGCCCGCCTTCTACCAGTCAGCAGCGCCAGCTCAAGAGGAGATGGGATCGTTCCTTAAGACCCTCGAAACCCGCACCTGGTGGCCTGCTCCACATCGCGAGGAGGTTGCTGCCAGAGGGTTGCCTGCGACCAACAAGTTCTTTTCGTACTTACCGATGGGAGGCGGAAACAACCAGTTCACGTCCCTTCAGCGAGCAGCTCTTCTTGCTAAGGACCTCGGGCGCACTCTGATCATTCCTCCTATCAGCCCCAATTCCCATATCAAGGTAAGAAAATCAAGTTTCTTAGTGCCCATATCTCACTCACCCACAACCGTTTGACATCCCGCCTCATCTCTGTTGGTTCTTCGTTTGCCAGCCCACCCATACCTCGATTGCTCTTTTGTTCTCTGGCCGTCGCACTAATCACACTCCTTGCTGCTTTTTTTTATCCCTGGCTTTTTAATACTATGTCTCAGGTATGGGCCGGGCCACGCTATTCAGAGTTCTACGATCTCGAATCCTTCTCTGCCCAGTCGGGCATCCCCGTCCTCGAGTGGCACGATGTTAAACAGACGCCCGAGAACCCTCCTTCCAGCCTGACCCACCACTGGAACAACTTTGGCGAGGATTTCCCCTGCATCGCCAACGGAGGCATCGGTGTCGAAAACGAACACCTCTACGACCATTTCCGCCCTCAGTTCCTGATGAACTTCAAGAGCATCGCCCCTGCCGAAGATACCACCAAGGGCAAAGCGGTTGATTACTCATTTGCGAGGGATGTCCTCCTCAAGGACAGGCAGGACCAGTCCACGACCGATACCATGTGGAAGTGTCTCTCATGCCCCTACTTTTTGAACGGCCCCGATCTGAACGACCGCGCCTGGAAGGAGATTGGTCTGCACATGAAGTTCAACGCCAAGGTCGAGGCCATGGCCGACGAGATCCTGGACACCCTCCTGCCCCGCCCCACTGCCTCTACAACTCGTCGGCATCCCGAGTTCATCATTGTCCACTTGCGGCGCGGTGATATTGTGACAAAGTGCAAGCCCGGTCAGGACGAGAAGGATTGCCTGGTCCAGATTGAGGAAATCGCCGAGAAGGTGGACGAGATTGAGAAGCAGCGGCGGATAAAGGCCCTCGCAGGCACGACCGAGCAGAATGCCGATGTTGTCTTTGAGCGTCTCCCCGTCCTGGTAACAACGAACGAGAAGCGGCCCAAAGAGCTCGAGAAGCTTGAAAAGCTCGGTTGGGTCATGCTTGACCACGGTGATGCCGAGAAGGATGAGCAAGGGCAGGTCAAGCCATCCACGACCAAGAAGTTAGGCACGATGACTTCGTTGGGACCCTTCTACCCCCCAATGTTGGATGCTGTGCTGTTGACGCGAGGAGATTACTTGATTGGCATGTCCAACTCGAGGATGAGCCAACTGGCGACCCAACGCGGCGCCGCCTGGTACGGCCACTCCACTTGGCTTTTGTAGATATCTCTCCTCTTTTTTTCTTTTTCTTCACGAACCAACCAAAAAAACCAGCATTATTCTCTCCCTCTTTCGCCTCTTGTAAAGGCGCGTGCCTTCCTCCCCACCCTCTTTTTTCCAGCCAAAAAAGCACAACAACTTGTACCATAACGCCCATCTAATAAAAGAAACCCAGCCAGATACACAACAGCAAACATGCAATTACGAAATTAGCGAGTACAGGTACCTACACTCCACGCGAAATTGGTCCCACTTATGTTTTTTTTTATGACAAAAAGGAAAAGAGCACGAACCTTCCACGATTTCCATTTGTTGTCGGGTCCTTCCTCTTGGATTTCTACTTCCTGCTGCTGCCCTTTTTTTTTTTTTAGTTTTTTTTATCCATCCAACCATTTTTGCGCAAACACACGAGCATTTGTGTGCCTAGTATAGTTCCTTGTTCCCTTCCATTGTCCTGCCCCTGCCACCTGCCATTGTTGTATGACTTGTGCTCTGGTGTGCGCCTTTTTTTTTTTTTGGTTTTGTGGCAACCCCGGGATATCACAGACTTGTGAAAGATCGAATCTTGTTTTTTTTCTTTTTCATCTAGAAAGAGACAAGAAGGGGGGAGGGTGGGGAAGTCACTTGTACGCACGCTAACGCCAGCACCCCACCCGCTCCCACACCACTTTCAGAAAACCAAGGTTCGGATGTAAATTGCATAGAAATTAGCATCAGTTTCTTGGACTTTTGACGTGATGGTAATGATGATAATGACAGATGAAAAGAGGATAAGAAGCTAGCTTGAACAGCCATAAGGAAGGTTTATTAATACTAGCGCTAGCACTAATTGAAATATAAAAAAAAAGACAGGGAAAAATACATGATCGTGATGCATTACTTCAATCAAGGTTGGACCCTGGACCCAGAAACAAAATAGGTATCATTCATTCTCCATAGAAAGGGCTTCGAAAAAGCCCAACCCACTATGTTGGTCGTTTCGGTTCGTTGGTGGTATGTTATCTGTACAAAAATTATATATGTATAATGAGTCTTTCTCTCTCTCTCTCTCTCTCTCTCCTTTCCTCGCCTTCCATTCCTCTCTCATTCACTCAATGATTAAACAAAGGAAGGGAGGCATCAGAGGGGGACGACGGAGCCATTGTTGCGGGCGAGGATGATGTTGTTGACGGAATCCATGATATTTCGGAGGAGGTTGGTGTCGGTGGCATCGGTGTAGTGGATATAGACCTCCTTGTGCTCACTCCGGTTCAGACGCATGAACCGCGACCGGAAGAATCCTATCGCCTCATCGTAATCCCCTTCTGGGCCTATTTTATAAAGTCACAATAAAAAAAGATGGAAAAAGGTGATAAGATTGATTATGGATGGGTTGGTTAATGTTCGTGCTCTGTCGCGATATCTAGCAGTAGCATAAGGGCTCATGGATGTAGTGTTCTTCATTTGTGACATATTTACCAGGGTAGTCGGGAAAGTAGGCGCGGATGGGCGAGTATTGGATCTTTGCTCGAAAGATGTCGGTTTTGTTCATGAACATGATCATCGACGTGTCGATGAACCAGTGCGAGTTGCATACCTGGTCAAATAACATCAACGCCTCCTCCATTTGATTCTACAGCGTTCATGTCAAACGAGACAAGGCCATTGCAGAAAATTGAATGTTAGTCATTGGAAATGAAGGGAAGGAAAGAGAAGGGTTCATACAGATGGATAATAATTTTTGTCGCAAAACATCCGAGCGGCGTAGGCGGATGCAATAAAAAAAACAATGCAAAGCAATCAAGCAATCAAGCAATCTATAAACCACAGAGATGAGATCCACGTCTCAAATGCAGGGCTGGTTATATTGATGACGAACCGAAACGATGGAAGAAAAACAGAGGAATGGAGGAAAGGGAGAGGGGAAGGAGAACTTACAGAGTCTTTGTCCTCGACTAGACATTGGTCGTACCCACTGATGGCGACCAGGAATAGGACGGCTGTCACCGCTTCGAAACAGTGGATCCATTTCTTGCGCTCTGACCGTTGGCCTCCCACATCGAACATCCTAAAATAATGTAACATTGTGTCGAGCAGACATAAATAGAATGATGAAGGAAGCAAGAGTACATTCCCGTCGATGGAGGTAGAAGAAGAGTGCGATTGAGAATAGGATGGAAAAGAAGAAGAGAAGAGTTTAGCGTAAACGTCAAGGAATGAGATACATTTGTTGTACCTTTACGCCAATAATAGCCCTTTAACGACCTTTGTGGCGGGGAGAGAAAACGCCCAAAATAAAACGCCTCAAAATAAAACGCCTCAAAAGTTGCGATGGGAACGTGATAAGGATGGAGAATTAAAAGAGAGGGTAGGGTCTGTACCTGTATGTAAGCTTGCCCATATGGAAAGCTGTTTCTGTAATCCCTGTGGACTTGACTCGACAACGAAGGATATCGGCGTCTGATGGTATGTAGTTTATCTCGTATATCCGGTCCACCGCATCGAAGAAGCTATGGGGTTGAAACAGGAGCGGTTAGTCTAAGTTATTCATGAAATAGGTAATATGGTAATATAACATTCAATGTGGCTAGAGGAGTAGGCTAACAGCCATTTGATAGGACGTACTAATTCACGTTGTCCGCTAGTGCATAGGTGTGTCCTAACCGGAAGACCTGCTGAACAGATGGATCAGTCCATAGTGAATTAATCGCCTCTCTGTATTTTGGAGGGAAAGCCGTTCCATGGCCCAATCGCGGTGTCTGTACAAACACCGGCAGGTATTTCTATTATTATTGCGAAATGATGGCAAGTTAGTTCCATGATGACTAAAGCTGGACGACGCGTAAGCAAGAAACCTTTTTCTTTTTATTCGCCCTTCGTAGCGTGAATGACAAGTTACCTCGTTGTTCAGATTAGTCAATCCTATGTGGCGATCTTGCATCTCCATGAGGATGGACTTCATGGATGCGACCATATTTGAAAAGACGTACGTCCGGAAGACCTGCCGTTCTGTGTCTGAGAACCCAGACGCGTGCATCAACTTCATCTGCTTGATAATCGTCGTCTTTCCTGCCTCTCCCGCTCCTATTTGACCACCCATGATCATACCCAGCAGAGACCCAACACACACATATACACGCAAGTAGAAGAGATGCTGGTTAATGTAAAAACGCGTTGCTGTCTCCTTAGATCAGATATATGTGCGCACGTGATACATTTTGACTTTTTTTTTTCCTGTTTCAACGCGTGCATGTCTCTAATGAGCGAGCCGCAAACCCAAAAAACACATACCAAGAAGGAGGAGCTTGACTTCGTGTTCGCGTAGCCGCCCATCGGCTTTGAGCACACCATCGATCTTTCTACTTTGTGCGCTTGCCGGAGTAGTAGAGATGCATGCACCCTAATATTAATTAGAAATCAAATAAGGCAATCATCCACGCGATACGAAATGAAGAGAAACGGGGTTAGGAAAGGGCGAATTGATCTGCAGGTGCATGTATCCTCACGAGATGTAAGAAAGGACAGCACGGCACGTCACGAACAATGGAAAGCCCGATGGAGGACCGACTCAAAAGGTGCAAGAGGCAGCGAAAGTAGCTGTACTACAAAACTACCATCACTCATGCACAGCGCACAAATCCATACACATCCCTCAAAAGAAGCGTGCTAAGTTGAACACCCCTTCCCAATGGATGGGCGCCAGTCAAGCCATTAATGTCCGCCCAGAGTCTTTCCCCCCCGCTCTGGATGACCCTTTTTGGCACATGTTGCCACCCTGTTCCTTCTCTTGTTTGGGTCCAATAAACCTTGTTCGTTCACGCCCATCCATCGCATCGTCATTGCGCTCCTTTTTCAGCCGGATGAATGGGTGAATTATTTTTTTGGCTCTTTTTTTTTTGTGTTCATCATCCCATGTAAGTCTGAGTTGGGGGGTCACAAGTGAGAAAGTGAGAGGTGGACATGGGTGGAAGATTTTTGGTTGAGAGAAGGAGGAACCGGCCCGGTTCAGAGCACAAACAAACGCAGGCCAGGCCAGGGCAAAAACAAGGGGGTGGGAGCACGAATGGATGGGGACCAGGACCAGCGCAAGGTAGTCAAATTGGGTCCCACACGGGAGAAATAAACAAAGGCATCTGTCACGTTTAAGCATTATAAAAAAATAAAACTTTGTTGTTGTTTGTTGGTGAATGTGTACTTTCTCGATTGTGCCCGTCAACCCTTTGTAACTCTTTCTTTTCTTACGTTTGTGTTGGATGGTGTCGTTCTTGGCGTGTGAGTTTTTGAATAATGCCTGTGTATCTGCTGGTTTGGAAAGGGCCACATGTTGTAGTAGTAATGCTAATGCAAACGCAATCGCACGAATGGACGCCCATTTCCGCACGCGCACATACAAAAAACGCGAGCTGGAGAATGAAAAAGGGGTAAAGAGGGATGATAGAATGGATAGGAGAACGGGAACGGGGGTGAGGAAAGAATGGGTCTATGGACAGGCGGACAGGCGGAGAACTGCGTAGATAGGGGAGAGTATGTATATGTGTATGTATGTGGTGCTGGAGGCCCAAACGGCAAAAGACAAAGTACAAGGAGCGAGAGGCAAATCGAAAGATATACCCCAATCAAATGTTCATTATTGTGTTTTTTCTCGATCGAAGAATCGAAAAAAAGGTGAAGGAAGAGTACTTGCCATTGCTCAAGTGTTTGTTGTTGAGAGGAGATTGGAGATTTCTTCTTGTTTGTTTGTTCTAGGGCTTATGTTTGTTTGTTCTAGGGTGTGTGTTTGTTTGTGTGATCCAGAAAAAGAAAAAGAAAAGAGCGAAAGAGTCGAAGAGTTGGTTGAAGGAGGGATGGGAATAAAGGAGGTGAGGGAAGGGAGAAAGGGCGTTGAAAGGGTGGAGATGTGAAGGAAGAAAGATCGATCAAGGCAACGGCTTTTCAGGGACAGCAGAAAGGATTAATGGAAAAAAAGAAGTGATGAAAGTGGGAAAGTGAACTGAGACAAATTGATGATGGATGACAAAAAGAGGAGAAGAGGTGCGAAATTTATGTTCAGGTACGACTCAGTCAGCGGGCTGGATGAGCTTAAAAAACCTTATCAGTTTTGATGGTTTCTCGCTGCTTGTTATATATGTTGTCTGTCTTTGTTTGTGAAAGATGGAATGGAGCGAAATGAGTGACGTGTAAAGAAAGTGGTGATGGTGAATGGCTGATGGAAGGCCGATGTAAGCAAAGGTGAGGAAAGGGGGACAAGGTCAAGGAATGATAGAGAAAAAGAGGGAGAAGCGAGACAATATCAAGAAGAGAGAAAACAACTAAAAAAGAGAACGATAAAAAAGAAAAAGGAAATGGGACCAGTCAGCATATATATAAATGAAAACCAGAATGAATGGGCCCATGGTGGTGAACAGAGGTCGAGATTGGATAGCAAAGCCCGTTGAGATTAGTTGATCCCCCACCTTCTTTTTTATGTTTGTGCTCTCATCCCTTCTGTCCCGTCTTTGCTTATGGCCATTCAGTCAATACCCTTGTTCTTTTGAATTAATCCAGTCCAGCTCAGCGCAAAAAGGTATTGGAAAAGAAAGCGCAAGAAAATCTTCATTTTCGGCCCATTCAATTAACAAACGCCCACACTCCTCCTGCTCTCTTGCTTCCTTCGCTGTCGTCCGTCCATCTTGTCTAAACCTATTCTTGTGTTGCATGATAGTAATCAGCTTTTCATCTTCTTACTACCAACCCCCCCCCAATCACCTCCATGTGGCGTCATGGTAGCTTTTCCAATGCCAGAGAGGGTATTTTGCTGTCTGTGTATATTACGGTCAGCAACAAAGGTGTCTGGCTCAACTTCCTTGCACCCCAACTGTTTACACACCCTTCCTTTGTTTGTGCCCATCGCTTCCATAGCCTTGTCCTCCTCCATCGGCTTGACCCTGTCCATCTTCTCCTTCTTCATGCAAAACCCCATCCACCGCTGGGTCTCCATCTTGACACATTGGAGTTGGCACAAAAAAATACGGCTCACTCTGTTGTCTTATGCCTTTCTTTTTGCGTTGTACTACAACGACGACAGTGACAAAAAAAGGTCAAAAAAGTGGATGTCTGCTGACGACCTGATAACGGTCTGGTGGTGTGGAAGTACAGCGAGTCGCACGCGATTATTGTTGAAGTGAGTGGAAGAAGATAGTAAGAGAGGGGTTTAGCGACGAGATACATATTAAAACGATTTGTTAAACTAATGCGCATGCAGGTTAAGAAGGCGTTTTAGATGAAGACAGGAAAGTGCTACCTCTGAGAGAGTACCTTGACGTACGAAGGAATCGTCCAAGATCGCGATCAAAATGAAAAAAAGGAAAACGAGAGAAGGGTAAAGTATTGTCCAAGATATACACCTCCAACTTTCATTTTTCTCGATTTTTATTAGTTGCTGACCCAAAAACCACTCCCTCCTCCCCTTCCAAGGTGAGGGTTCGGAAGACTCCCCCGTTGACTTTTACTTTGCCAATGTGGATGGCACCCAGATATTAAATTTGGGGGGCGGTATACAAAAATGGCGCATTCAAAGACGGGAGTTCCGAGGTTGGTGGGTGTGGTGCCTGGATTGGTGACATGGAGCGAGAGCACACCAAGCGAAGAAGAAAAAGCAAATAAACGACAGCAGCCAGTCTACCCGACATCAACAAACAACCAAACAACCAAACAAACAACCAAACAAACAAACAAACAAGCAAACAAACAAACAACTAAGCAAAACAAAAAGATGAGAGCTCCCGAACGGCGCCGGGCGGGAGATGAGAGAAGAAACACAAAGTTCATGCACGCACATCCCTCCCTCCTTTGTATTCCAACATCCCACTTCCCCTCATGACGGGTCAAGAGGGGACGGAAGGTCAACACACATCGCAACTTTTCTCGATCATCTCTCCCTCTTGTCCCTTCAGTTCCTCGGTCCTGTCCTTGCCAGTTCACCCTTCATGTCTTTTATTGTAGCCACCTGGGTCGCACAAAATAAAATATTTCGACTTCCTGCACTTGAGCCAGCCGTTAGGATGCAATGTGGTGTCCCAGTTCTTTAATTCATGCAATGCACGTCGTTATTTATCATGGGCGTATGTATGCCTTCCGAACTCCACCCCACCCACTCCCTTGCCTGCCCTGTCATGTTCGGCAGCAGCCTGCTTTGCTTACTTGCAGTCCTGCCTTGTGTGTTTTTTTGTCATATGCAAAGAAGCAACGCTCACTCAGCGTTTTGTTTCTGTGGTCTTTGGTTTGCTTTGCTTTTTATCTCAGTTCGAATACACCTGCAACAAAGTTGAGGCACATGAAAAGGTGGTCCAACCCCCTCCCTCTGTCCTCCCTCGTTTGTGTATGAATAAGGTTAAGCGTAAAGGTTGCTTCGTATCTTTTTGCTTTGTTTGATGTGGGGAGGTGGACAAAGAGTTTATCTCAACATTCTTGTTCACAGAAAAACAAAAATCCAAACACCCCCGCATGGTGTTGACACAGGGTCGCCGTTTTGGCATCAAAAACAACAAAAACAACAAGCGGCAACTATGGAAAGGCGGTAAACGGGCGTACTATCTCATTGGTACGCTTCCCATATTTTTCTGTTCCTCCTCCTTCCCTTCCCTTCCATCCTTCCTCCTTTCTTTTCTTTTCCATGGAAAGACATCCAACTGGTCAAAGCAAAAATAAAGGCAAATAGGGCTCATCTCTACAAGGCTCATCTCTACAAGGCAACAATAACATTGAGCTGAAAAATATTGAACCAACCAATGAGGGAAGGTGCTAGCACCACTGAACATGGTACGTGTCATGTACTGCATATGCATGTTGCCTCGGACTCTCGGGGCAGAGGTGACGGAAGTCCAGCCGCTTGGCCTGGTCATCTCTGCAACCCAAACTCTAACCCCCACTTCATTTTGTTTTACTGCCTTTGCGTACATGGGTTCATGGGAAAATAACAAACGAAGGCATTGATTGGGTGCCGGTGAAATGTCTCTTGCTTTTAGTTCTAGAAAATGGGTTTGGGTGTCAACTGACGAGAGCTAACAAGGCAACAAAAACAGAGTTCTTAGCCCCGATCGAGGAGACGTTTGTGCGCTTGATGGGAAAAAGCAACAGCCAACAAATGACCGGGCAAGGCGTGCAATAAGAAAAGAGCGGGCATGATGGCAAAAGAAACAACTCAACTAGACATGAATTAAATCATGAATTTTCTCTACCTAAGTTCTTTCCCGGGAAAATGGGAGCCCGAGAAGGTGACAATGGAAACGCTATGGCCTTGAAGCCAAGTCCGATGACAAAAAGGAAAGGAAAAAGGGGCAAAAGAAGACCAAGTCTTGTCTTGTGAATACGGACAATGGTTTTATTATGCAAAGAAAGAAAAGTCAACAAACAAGGAAGAAAAAGAAAAAGAAAAAAAACTGGGTCAGAGCTCTATCAGAAAAACAAAAGGTGGAGAAGGAAAAGGATAATGAATGAAAGCTGATAAAAATACATTGGAAAAGGTACGAAATGGCTACTGCCATCTCCCTTCCTTCAGCGAGGGACTACATCAGGCGGTCTTTCCTTCTAATCGTCTCTACTGACGCGTCGACTAGACTTCTTCTGCGACTGGAACTGCTTGTTGACCTTGCGTCGGTTGTTTCCTGCCTTTTTACTGTACAAGAAGTACATGGAAATGTTAGCAGCATATAGGAAAAACGGGTTTGGCACAGAAGCACAACAATAGCCCAATGGACATACACACGACCGAAAGGCTCTACTCATGTTTTCTTATTTTTCCACTTTCCCACCGTTTTCAAGGGGGTATCAAGGGGAAAGAGGGTAGTAGAACTGGCTACATTTACTCTCTCACGTTCAGGATCAGACAAAAAGAGAAAAACACTCTCATACCCAAGGAGTACTTACATTCTCTCGAGTCTTTCCAGGGTCTCGGCGTCGGGTAATTTGGGGAGCTCGGCCATCTTGAGCAAAATCTCGTGCAATTTTTCCATGCAATCATCCAAATTGGCCATCTGTGTCCGTTTCCGATCCGACGTCAAGACGTACTCTCCGTTCTTATTAACCCTATTGGATTCCTAGAAAGTAATTCCAACATGAAAAAGGGAATATCTCAAATTAAATGATTGATGGGCTCCGTTGCCACGAGCCCCCACCCACTCTTAGGAGTTCCTTGTTGTTGTTGTTGGGGAGGTTACATGGGTTGCATATTCATGCCTTGCATTGCATCTTGCGGAACAGTACGTCTCGACGGTGTCCACTTACCTCTGACTTTAACCGGTCGCGAACATATTCTGGCAACCAAAGCGCGTCATCCACAACGAATCGCATATCCACCTTGGTATTCACTAGATCAGATAGAAGATAGTACACCAGAAAGATCAAACGATCAGTACGCCTCAACAAACCCAACCTAGATCCAGAGCAAATATTGCCACAATGACTTCCTGAGTGTCCAGAATGAAGCTAGATCGAACCTTTGTTGACGTTCTGTCCGCCGGGCCCACTAGCGCGGACAAAATTGAGGGTCAAGAGTCCCTTGGGGATCGACTCCTTTGTGAACCCTTTGGCCCAGTTCTCGACCTTTTCGCGGTCCTTCAAGGTCATGCCATTGTCGTCCCGGAACTCTTCATCCAATCCTGAATCGCTGTCGCTTGCCTCTGCTGTGGCAATTTCCTTCCTGGATGCAAATCCCCGCAGTTGAAGCTGTGATGTGGAATCAATGGTCCCTGGACAGGAAGTGAGGTGGCTCACGAGACTGGCGATTCTAACGTTCTGTGTCCTGTACATAACCTGGAGTTGGCGGCTTTGAACTGGACCAATTCTGGTGGTATTCGACAATGTGCTAGACCATGTTGCTGTCGAGGCTCCTGTCCTGACGGTGGTGCTCTGTCGAGTGAGTGCGCGCAAGAAAGGTGATGCCATGTAGTCTAATGGTTTGGTTAAAGTTGATGCAGATGTTGATTCCTGATCTTGGAAAACATACTTCCCTTCGTGACTGCCCAAAATCATGGTTTCGAACTTTGCCCAACGGTCGGTCATCAAAAAGGGATTTTTATTACTTGGGTGCAGGAGAAGGGGCATCAGTTACGGGTCTTCTTGGAGGCAGTTTCCTCGGGGTTAGATCCGGGCGCTGCCTCAGCCTTGCGCTTCAGACCAAAGGCAACCTTTTCGCGGTTAGGGGCATGTACTCCAGAGATCGACATTGTCGCCTGCGCATTCTGACTTGGGGCCGAGAATGAAGAGGGTTGGCTCCTGGCTGGGGCTGCTGACGCCGTTCCTAATCCTGATCCTGAAGCAAGTGTCGAAGTAGTACCACCGATGGTGGATGAAGCCAGACTTGCAGGCACAGCGCTAGATTAGTTCAAAAAAATGAAAAGACAAAGAGGATATTAGATCGGCATTAAAGTCTGCAATCATCGTACAGAAAAATTCAAGATGCATTAATATATGAGATACGCACTTGCGGTTTCCGACGGCGAGAACAATATGGGCAGATCCAGCAGCCTTTTGCCGCTCCTGGAAGGCCGAGGCCATGCCGAGAGGAGTGTCCGTGCTGCTCATGCTCATCAATCGCTTCTCATCCTCCAGCTTCTTCATGCGCTTTTCAGTCTTCATCTTTCCCGATGTCTTTCCGTGGAAGGCGTGACTGAGTTGACGGAAGGCCTCCTTGGTGTTCAAACGGTTACCGCTATCGTCAATATACTCCAGCTTGACATCGGGTTGATAGTTCTTCATACGGGACTCGCGCTCATCCAGTAATTGTTGCTCTCTCCGCTGGTTCTCGTGCTCGCGATCCCTATCACGGTCACGAATAGAGTAGTTCTTGTCCCTGACCTTGTCCTTGTCGCGTGCCTTTGCCTGAGCCATCTCCTTGGCCAGCCTAGCTTCTCGAAGTCGAGCGTCAGCCAGCCACTTGGCACGCTCTGATTGAATCTTGGATCTCTCTGCCTGCTCTGCGTTGCCCATTTCAAGGGCACCCTTCTGCTTCAGCAATGCAAGTGTCGATCCCAATCCTCTGCTGACAAGTGGCTCTTCGGCAAGTACAGCCTCCTATTGAAAATAGGTTCAAACGTAAATTATAAAGTGTGTTAGTATCATGAACGTGCACAAAAAGCTGCTGGCAAATCGACCGAGGAAATCATAGTGCAAGTAAAATGAATTACACGTACATGTTCAGCTTGTTCGCTCTCCTTGCTCTCCTTCATGGCAATGTCCTCAGCTTCTTCCGATTCTGCTCTCGTCCTCGATCTAATGTTGTCTTCTTCTGCTTCCTCTTTGGTATCCTCCATCACTGTGTCTTCCTGCGCCTTTTCCGCCACGATGGGAGACGAAGCAGACGCGGGTTCTGGACTATCTTCCCTGGCTGCTTGTGTTGGACGAGCTGGAGCAGCGTGGACTGCTGACGACGATGCAAGATTAGAAACGAATTCTGACACATCCGAAATTACCAGGCCCCCCCTCTCGCTAAAATCTTCTTCCACTTCCATGATCTTGCTTTCCGCGACTAGGCCATTAGAGAGAATAAACAAGATATGGTTGGTTAGCAACTTGTCCAGTGATTCGGAGTATCCAATTATGTTCAAACAAAAATCCGACAGAAAACGAGGTGGATGCTTACGATTTTTGGCAATCTGTTCAGGGGTAAGCTTCTTGATGGTCTTTTTCGTGGCGAGACGACGCGCCTTGGCCAATGATGCCTGCAAATCCTCGTCATCGACAAAGTTCAATTCAGAGATATCCACTGGCTCTGGTCTCTCGACCTCCATGGCATCGCCTTCCTGATCGCCTTCCTCGTCCCAGTTGTCAGCTTTCCTTGATCTCGACTTTTTCTTTTTCTAATATGTACAAAACAATTGGCAGAAGGAGCATTAGTGACCACGCGTAGTATACTCGTTATCGATCTACAGGTATGACTAATGTATGTTGACAAGTACCTTTGATTTCTTGAATGTGATCTCAGCTTCATCTTTGGTGTAGTAGTCCTGGGCTTGTTGTGTTTCTATTCATACATGTAGCAAATGTAAACAAAGGAGTATTAATAACTGACCTTGGATCAAAAATCATAGAATCGACGACACTAAATGTCCAAAACGACGATACTTACTGTTGTAGGTTAGGTCGATGGCAGACTCCTTGAGCTTTTGGTTCATAATCTCCTTGGCAGTCAATCCTCCGTTGCCTGAGCTGGATCCTGCCAGACTTCCTGCTCCGCCACGGTTGACTTTCCTGGCCTTGCCAATGACAAATCCGTCGTTGCCCTGTTCGGTTCCCAAAACCTCATCGTACTGAGAGAGAAGGTTCTTTTTCTTTCCGGACGTGAATTCATCGTCGTCATACGCCGAGTAGACAGGTCGGTTCTTCTTCTTCTTGTTCTCCAGGTTCTTCTCCAGCCTTTGCTGTTCCGTCATCTGGATGTTGATCAGCTCGTCTCCTTCCTCCTCGTTCTCCAGAATGGTGCTGTCCTTAAGCGTCAAGATCCGCTCTTCTCCCTCTGCAAAGTCGCCCATGTCGTGGCCAACCCGAAGTCCAGCGAGGTGATCCTCATCGTATTCAGCCTGGTACGAATCATCAAGTTCCTGGAGCTCCTTCTCCCGCTTGGCTGCAGCGGCGGTTTGACGCTCCTTCTCCTTCCTACGCGACTTCATGGTCCATTTGTAGAGATCGCCATCATCGTCGTCGTCACTGGCCTCGCCCAGTCCCTTTCCTGACATGGTCTTGTTAAGTTCGAGCTTGTTCTTGGACTTTGCGATCCTGCTCTTGACCTTGTCCTCGTGTGCCCTCTTGGCCTCGTCTTCGCGGTGTCGCTTCATGTTGTCCTCAGCTATCTGGGTAGAACTCGTCTCTGGACCGACTTTCAGAGGCTTCATACCGAGACTCAAACGAATCCGGCTGATAAAAAAAGAGCGTAGAATAATCGAAAGAATTGTATGGGTTAGTGCTTGTTGCATCCCAGGACAGCATTGATCAAAATAGTTGTTTGCATTCGAAACAATTGTAGCATTGCGTACTTTGCTTCCTCGAAGGAAACCGAGCTTTCCGACATGGTTCCTGTGCGTATCGATGTGTCGTGTTTGTTTGATGACTTGTGTATTCAGCTGTGATAATCCTTGTCCTGTCTGGCTGGGAACTTGTGGGTTGTTGGTGGGTGAGTGTTGATGCTGAAGAGTGATGAATTGCAGTGTGTATGATGTTGAGGGTGGCAAAGTCTCCAAGGCAGGCGTGGTTAAGTTGGCAGTCCAGCTCACTTGGTGGCTTTGCACGAAAAAAATGAAAAAAATGACTTCCTTTTCAGAACTGCAGCGATAATGAGAGTCTCCCGAAAAAAAAATGCTCAGCTTCAACCCCGCAGGCATGTGAGAGTGAGTGGGGAACGAGGTGGTGGGAGAGTTGTTGAAAAAGGAAAGCGTATTACAATTAGTATCGAACAAGCATTGGCGCCAGGCAGCAATTGCTGTGGGTGTGAAAGAATAAGAGTGAGCAGCAGTCTCATGTCTTCTTGAGTCCCCACTTCCGTCGTGCAAAAGAGAAAAAAAAAGAATTCGCCGTTGGACCCTTCTGATCAAATAATAAAAATGTCGGAAACTTTCATTTACTTTCATTTTTGTTTCTTTTATTTTCTTTATTTTCTTCTTTATTTTCTTCTCTTCTCTCTTCCATCCCACCCCCCATTCACTTTCTTCATCACTCGCTCTTTCACTCATTCCACCCTTTATTCGCACTATCCCTTTCTCTCTCCTTCCTCGTCCTTCCTGATCCTCAGGTAAAAAGCCTAAACTGCACCCTCCTTACTCATAATCATCATATCCTTTATGGAGTTAATGCTGTGCGTTGCTGTCCAGCCCTTTTCTCGAATTGCTTGTGCTTCTGTTTGTTTGTTCCTGGAACGAAGGAAGGACCAACAAAAAACCTATTTCGGAATTGCCCACCCTGCTTATCACATTCGCATTGGCACGCACACACACCCAACACATGCTCAAATAATGTCTCTATTTCTAATGCTCGATCATTCTTCTCTCCCTTTCTTCCTTCTAAACACATATCCAGGCCATGTTTTCAGGTACGTTTGATACACATATAACGAGTATGACAGTGGCCTACTATCCATTCACCAAAGAAACCAACGAACTAACATCCTTGCCCTCTTCATCAATTAGAGTCAACAATTCCATGGGGCATCATCGCCGTCCCTGCCTTCATCCTGGCCTTGCCGCGACTCTTGGCTGTCCTCCCTCAAAAGATTCAATTTGTGACCAAGTGTTGTGTCGTCCTCATTGCAACCTTTATCATGTCGATCGTCGGATGCTTTGTCTCCATCGTCTTTGCGCTTCTCAACAGAAGACATGAGACCAACTTTGTGGTCGCCCGGATCTTTTCCTTCATCGCATCTTATCCCTGTGGTGTGACCTTCAAGATTGTTGGAGAGGAGCATCTGGAAAAGTACCCTGCCATCGTTGTCTGCAACCACCAGAGTTCGATGGATATGATGATTCTCGGACGAGTCTTCCCAAAGCACTGCGTTGTCATGGCCAAGAAAGAGCTTCAATACTTTCCTTTCCTCGGTATCTTTAGTAAGTCCCTATTGTTATGTCAATCAATGATATCGACTCTCTTGTTTGTGTGGATTTGTAGGGGTGCAGTTGTCTTATTGTGCTGACCAGCGAAATCTCGTATTTGTACCTCGTGGTAACCTAGTGACCCTGAGCAATGCAATCTTTATTGACCGCAAGAACCACAAGAAGGCCATTGAATCGACCACCCAAGCCGTTACCGACATGAAGAAACACAACGTAATGTCCGCTATCAAAACTCCCTACACAAGTCTTCGCCAATCTCTGGCATTGTAGCTAACCCAAATATCTCCTTGTTGCTTAAAAATAGTCTGGCATTTGGATCTTCCCTGAAGGAACCCGCTCTCGTTTGGAAACGGCCGATCTGTTGCCATTCAAGAAGGGTGCTTTCCATTTGGCGATCCAATCTCAGCAGCCCGTCATGCCCATCGTTGCCGCAGGATACTCGCACATCTACGACTCTGCCAACCGTTCGTTCCCTGGAGGAGAGCTGGAGATCAGAGTTCTGGAACCTATTCCCACCACTGGAATGACTGCTGACGACGTCAACGAATTGATGGAGCGGACGCGCGCTGTCATGCTCGAGAACTTGAAGAAGATGGACCACTCTGTCGAGTCTCCCTCAGGTTCCACTGGATCCACGACCGCTGTTTCAGAAGGCAAAACCGACGAAGGATTGAAGCAGAGACGGGCAGCCAAGGAGTAATCTGCATTGTCGTTATTTTCATCAGTTTTTTTTTTTGCTCGTGCTGTTTTGTTTCTTTTGTCATTTTGCTCCGCCTGTCCTGTCAGATACCCTAAATAAAATCTGCCCATCCTGTTTACCGTCCTTTCAAGTTTCTCACACGATATATTTTCTCAATTGTCCCATTGCATTCTCCCATGTCCAAACGATCTTCAATAACTGCCTTTTCTTCCTCTTCGACACGTTGAACGGTTCCTGAGGTACTGATGATTTTTTGTTTATTGTGTAAAAAATGCTGAAAAATAACGAGGTGATGTTGTATGACGGAATGGTTGATTGGGTAGGTGAGGATGTCCTGCAAGGTCGATTATCCACTGCCTGTGTCGACTTTACTTGGTGTGCTCCCAGACTTTAGAGGCGGCAACGATCTCTGCGACCGAAAAATGTTTCCTTGCGCTGACTGGCCTGCATGCCTCAATCCTGACAACATCTCCGAGCTTGCACTTGGAAGCTTCATCATGAACAAGGTAGTTTTTGAACGATTTGTATGTCTATCCATATTCGTGGGGTGTCAATAGTGAACAGCAGTGTCAGTTCAACGATTTTTGGCTTGGTCAGTTCCTTGAGCGATGCAAAATGTATATCCAAAGTAGGTGTTCCATAGCGTGTGTCCATGCCATGATGCTGATCTCTCTTCACTCCTTCTTCGTTGTCAACTGCTAGAGTAACGCCTTGCTTTTCCGGCGCTTCCAGGTGGTTGTTGTTATTGTTGTGGTCTTTACCTTGCGGACGATAGGGTGGACCTTCTGGCTCATGACTCGGACCTTGATGGTCTTCTGCATGGCTGTTCCGACGACGACTCCCATAAAGTTCTGACGCATGTTGTATAAATGTGCAGTGGTGTGCGCTGATGTGGGTTGTTGTTGAGATTGATGTCGAAGTCGATGTCGATGTCGGCAGGTCCAGTTGGGCGTTGTTTGATCAGGTACCGGAAATCCTTCGGATCAGCGTATGGAAAGAAGTAGAAGTCGCTTTTCATCACGTGGGGTACTAAGCCACATGCTGGAAATAGTTCGATGGTTCATGCCTGCAAGCCTGAACTTGCTACGCGACAAGGGAACGGCTTACATATACTAAATCGATGCAGACAGAGTGCGCCGTTGGCTATATTACGACAAAGAAAGCTAGCAGGCAAACGAGCTCACCAAACAAGCAATGGCCCAACGAGCCACTGCTGATTTGAGGGCGTGAGGTTCTTGGGAAGGATGTACAAAGGACAGAGGCTACGTTCCGTCGTAGATCCCGCTTGTTAGTGCCAATCGATTAATTTTTTTCCTTTGGCCGTTAGTGGTCAGACACAAATCCAGGGCGACAAGTGCCTGGACTACCGAGTACTACCCCACCACTTCCCCTGCAGGAATGTAAGCAGATCTCCTTCAATCGTCTTCCTTTCTCCTGGGTCTTGTTCAATGGCAACTCTCTCTTGGATGGCATATTTCTCTTTGGCCAGCAAGGTTTTGAGGCGCTTTTCTCTTTGACCTTCACGACCTCTAGCCTCTAGGATTTCGCCGAACATTGAGGTGAAAGGAACGCGTTCATGGGAAAAAGCCATTGTTTTCAAGGAAATGTTCTCATCATGTCTTCAGAAAGAGCAGCCAAAAAATAGAGTAGTATAAAAGGCGTCGTCTTACCGTCCTCTTTTACTCTTCACCAAGTAACCACACCCTTCCCAACACAACCCAACACAAAACCAAAAACAATATGACTTTCCCCACCTCCTCCAACTGCCAGGATATCCAGGATTGCAACTCCAAGGTCCCGAAGTCCAGCCAGTCCCAGCAGTCCGGCCAGAACTGCAACATGTTCACCATGTACGATCCCGCCGTCGCCAAAGCCTCGGCCCAGCCCGGTCAGCGCACCTCTGGTCAGTGTAGCGAGCAGACCTCCCAGGCTTCATACCCTCAGGGCGGTACCGCCACTGCTCAGGCCCAGTCTACCCGCGGTCAGCAGCAGCCCCAGGGTCGCCAGCAGCAGTCTCAACAGCAGCAGGGTCGTCAGGAGCAGAAGCAACAGCCTGCCGGTCGCCAGTCTCAGCAAGAGTCTGGCCAGTCCTCGTTCTAAAGGAACGACTGCTACTGACCCTCTTCTTTCGAACTACCTGTACATAGTTCTTGATAATAAAAACGCCCTTAAGAAAGGCTAAAGACAACCTTCTTTTACTGCGACGTTGTATCTTGCTCATATTTTCCCCCCATTCTCGGTCCTCTTCACCTCCCGCCCATTCATCGCTTCCTCGCTTATTTATCGCTTTCACTTTTCACTTCACCTCTTCATCTCCTCGCCAATTCCTTCTCATTAACACTCGTGGCCCATCAGCCATGACTAGTGACCGACGGCTGCGGTCCCCTCGAGACGACGAAGAGATGCTTGACGCTGACTCGCACTCTTCAAAGCGCTCTCGTAACATCACCTACGACAACAACCAGCCCTACCCACCTCACTCTGAGCTCAACCTGAACCTCTCTGCTCCCTCGGTCCCTGCTGCCCGTGTGAAAGTCGAGCCAGGGATAGTACCACCCCCTTCTGCTACGCCTACACCTGCAAAAGAAGCTCAAACAGGATGTACAAAGAGACCCGACCTGGGTGGTCGTGCAGGACGACAAATAACAGTCAATACAAACTTTTTTCCCATGGCGCTGGTAATGAATATGATACAATGTCAATATATCCTCAAAATGAAATGAATCAAAGTAGTTGAGAAGAGGCCAAAGCAGACTAATATATAACCATGGTGACTGTCTCCACATTCTCTTCTGGACCGATAGCGACCATCGTACAAGACCATCCACCACTATCACATCGAGATTTCTCCAGAGGTTCCGCCCAGGAGGAACAGAGAGGTAAGTAGACGAGCGATGTTCGTCATTCCTGCCAGGAGAAAGAACAACCCTCAAGAAGAGCCCGTAATGCAAATTTTCTGGTAGGGTTGATGGAAATACAGCTCATGTGAGCTGATTGACTGACTCATCGTCGCACATATTGGATAATGATGACACTACCAAGTAGCTGTGGCAGGAGCTCCAGAGGCACCCTATTATGATGGATGCTGGCACCCTGGTTGCCTACGATGGACGCCACAGTGTCTTCTCGCCCAAGCACCTTCCGGCAGTCCACGATAACAACGGCGCCGTTACTATCAAGGTGAGTTGTAGTGAAAAAGACTCAGACCTTGACTTTTTCTGACTTTTGGCTTCTTTTAAGTCTTTGTCGGTGCCCATTGTCACATCACGCCTCCTTGCACATACACGACCTAACAAGGTTATGTTTTTTCGACCATCTTTTCCCTTTAACATTCTCATTTGGACGTCAAAAGATAGAACTGGCTGGACAGAAGCAGGAGATCGCCTTCAAGATAATGCACGTGAATGAGATCGACATAGGGACTCTGTTAAACTTCTTGCAGACAGGCCGGTACACTCAGGATTGTACGGAGGCCATCCAGGCATTGAACGTTGCACTCACACACAAGCCTTACTCGAATATGGTGACCGGTACGGCGTGTGGCCCTTGCGCAACTATTCATTTAATTATTTTGTGGAGTCGCTTTCTATTGATAGACTCTCTGTCTGCGACAATTGATGTCGATATTCACGCCTTTTGTGATATGCTTTCTTCTCGTTTTGTCAACAACTAGTCGGCCGCTCTGTGTTCACGCCAGATGGGGCGCAGGACTTGCGCGGGGGTGTAGAGATGTGGCATGGAATCTTTCACACCGTGCGTCTCGGTCAACAGCAACTGTTCGTGAACGTAGACAAGTCAGCTGGGGCTTTCGTGAAGGGAGGCAGCGCGATCGAGTTGATGAGGTCGATCGCCCCTCGCTGGAACCCAAGCCAGTCGCTGGACCGCCGGGAGAAGGACGCCGTCGAGACTGTTCTCAAGGGTTGCTTCTTCAGGGTCACGCACCGCGGAAAGCAGTTCAAGCGCAAGTAAGTTTTTTACACGACAATCAAAATAGGAGATCGTGGAAACCTTTCCTCTGTGTGCTTTGATGCATTTTTCATCATTAACTAATCGACCATGGACCCTCTTGGTTAGGTACAAGATGGCCCAGCTCAGTCGTGCCGGTGCCGATGATACCTGGTTTGATCACACTACCAATGATGGCGGAACTCGTAAAGTGAGTGTGGAGGAGTATTACACCCACACCTACAATGCCAAGCTGCACTATCCACGCGCCCCATGCTTAGGTGTTCCCGGTCGCAACAACACCATCGCATATTTCCCTGCCGAGCTATGCTATTTCGAGAGCGGTCAACCTTACAAGAAGAAGGTACAGCACTTTGCTCTAGTATATGGCCCTCTATAGTTATGATGGTATCTCTATGATCCAAGTTACATCACCCTGGTTGCTCATACGTCACTACTGTTATTTTGGCGGATCCCTCTTATAGCTTAATGACGAACAAGTTGCATTGATGCTCCGAGCTGCGTCTATGAAGCCTGAACCTCGCATCCAGAAGATCAGGCAGTCTATCCAGACATTGGACTTCAGGAACAATCCGTTCCTGGCTGCCTTTGGAATGAGCATCTCGGAAAGGATGGCAGACGTTCCTGCTCGCGTCTTGCAAGCGCCTAGGATTGAGTTTGCAAGAGGGGTCAAGGTCGTACCGAGGCAGGGAACATGGGAGCTCAACGCTTCGCAGCAGTATTTGGGAGGGGCGACCTTGCGTTCATGGGGAATCCTTGTGTTTGAGAACGAAGGCCGGCTCCACAGAGGCAAGGTCGAGAGCTTTGTCCGTCGCTTGGTGCAGGTTCTGAGCACCGCCGGTATGAACATAGTCATGATGGAGCCTCCAATCGGGTACACTCAACCACAAGGCTCACTTGACAGAGAGATCGGAGTAGCTCGCAGGAGGATCGAAAATGTATGCCAAGCACCCATTCAGCTACTGGTCGCATTGCTCCCAGGAAAAGGACTCATGTATCCTGACATCAAGGCATACTGTGAGACGACAGAGCCAGGCATCATGACTCAATGCGCGCTTGCCATCAAGATCGAAAAGGTCAACGATGCATACTGCCGGCTGCTAGGAATGAAGATCGTGGCAAAGCTCGGTGGAACAGTTAACCGCTTGGAAGAAAACTCGTTGGGCTTCATCGAGCGCGGCCGAACGTTGGTTGTTGGTGCAGATGTCACTCATGCGGCTCCAGGAGAGACCGACCGGCCATCGATCGCGTCTGTGGTCGCGCTTGTTGACGACTGTGGATTCAGGCATATTGGACGGATTCAGAGGCAGCCTTCGCAAGGAGTGGGAGCTGTAGAGGTGATTGAGGGTCTTCCTGCGCTGATGATGGATTTGATCGCCAGCTACAAGCAGATTATGAAGCATCACCCTCAGCGTATCCTCTTTTACCGTGACGGTGTGTCGGAGTCTCAGTTCGCTGAGATTCTCAGGACGGAGGTCAAAGCTATCAAGATTGCCTGCCACCAGATCGATCGTAAGTCCATGTCCTGGTGCTTGTACCATGTCATTCTTGCGTTTGAATGGATGAAAACCAAGTCCAACATCCACCATCTTGTAATTTCATTGACTGTGTGCTCATAGCCAAGTACAAGCCTGCGGTTACGTTCGTCGTCGTGAAGAAGCGCCACAACACGCGATTCTTTCCCATGGATAAGCGAAACAGTGACAGATCGGGCAACTGCGAGTCAGGAACGGTGGTCGACACCATGATCTCTCACCCCACCGAGTTTGACTTCTGTAAACTATCATCATTTTGCACATGCGAGGACTGGTTTTTGTATAGCTACTGGATCGCATTACCCAGGAGCGGCCTGCTAATGTCTCTATTCTTTGACAATGATATCTGACGATAGACCTACAAAGTCACGCGGGTCTACAGGGAACCAGCCGTTGTGCTCAGTACTGTGTCCTGTATGACGAGAACAAATTCACCTCGGATGATCTGCAGCAACTGACGTTCAACTTGTGCCATGTGTACAGTCGCTGCTCCAAGGCAACGTCCATTGTCCCTGCCGTCCAGTACGCTCACCTACTCGCCTACCGTGCTCGATGCTACCGCGATGTTGGTGTCAATACCGACAGACCCGAGGTCATGCCCATCTCTGTAAGTTACCTCCCTCTGTCACTGCTATGTATCATGAGTTGTTTGACCTATACACTAACGTGCTTGGTTGGATGTTTGAATTTCGAAATGGTAGAATGACCTGAAGAACACAATGTTCTTTGTCTGAGCAAGGCCATCAGTCTCCTACACCAACAACAGCAACAACCTGATGGATCGTATGCCTGCGGTCTTTTCGGTCTATTTTTTTTTCTTTACTGTTCTTTCTTCGTTTTTTGCTCCCATTTCTCGTACAATAGCTTGTAGTTTTAGTCTATCATTTTGCTCTCTCTCTCTCTTTTACTTTTTGCAACATAAAACAATCATAACACAAACCAATAAATAGGCAACAGAAAAGAAAAGAAAAAAAAAAGAAAAGGGCCAAGGGGAACAGTAGAACTGATGGGCTGAACGAGAGTGAGATGAGAAGTGGAATGTTAATCATTTTGCCACTAATTTGTCGCTCCTCTTTTAATACTGACGTGTACATCATAGCGATCCGGGCCAAAGGTGTCCCGGTGCACCCGATGCCCCCAAAAAGGGAGGAATGAAAGTATCCCTCCTCTCTAGCTTTTCCTCGTGGCAAGGAGGAGGTCTAACAGCAGGTTTGAAAAGACCGGTCTGGGCAAGAATAAAATTTTTAACCCAATGTTTGAAATCGGAGAAAAGATCTCCCCTTGGAACCCGGGAAATACATACAGGATGGGGGAGGGAGGGTGAAGTGCACTGGCCAATGTGGTGGACAGGGGTTGTTTACCTCTGTTTACATACACAGACACATGCATACAGATAGACTACCAGACGAAGCAGACGAGAGGGAAGTAGGATGAGGGTGGCACATTTATGGATGTCGTTTTAGTCCCTTTGTGGGTGAGGAAAGAAGAGAAGGACATGGCGCGAGTAAGCTTGACATGGATAGAGTCTTGGCAGTTGCTTTTTGTCCACACGGACAGAGGAGAAAGATAGAGAGATAGTCGAGAATAAAAAAAAAAGAGATGAACAAAGGAACAGGAAGAAAAGAGGAGAAAAAGGAAAAAGGTTGCTCGGTTAAATAAATAGAGGAGAGGAAAGAGATCTGAGGACGCACAAAGAACAGAATATGAACACTTCGATCGAAGACAGACAGGGTTATGACAAGACAGGGGACAGGGGGAGGAGGGATTGAAAGTTGAACTCAAAAAGGGCACTAAACCTTGGAAGGATGGAAGGTTGACAAGACTGGTAAACAACAGAGATGAACAACAAAACAACAACGACAAACGGGTTCGGGGTGTTTCTTTTACGCAGTCGTGGTTACGTCCTTGTCCTCTATCATGTCCCCTCTATTTCCTTTTTGTCTCTTGTCGTTAGTTTTAAAACGCGCAGTGGCATGTGTGGCATGCGCAGAAGGGAGAGTGGAGGTGACAGGTAAAGAAGGCGACGAGCCTAGTCGAGTCGAGTCGAGTGAAAAAAAGAAGAGGTTTGATCCGGTTTCGTTTATTCGTTCTTGTTAACAACAATGCAAGAAGGTATGAAGAAGGAGGAGGGAAGAGAGAAGGTCGAGCAAAGGAGAGGAAGCATTTAGCTGTAAAGGAAGAAGTCAGAAGAACAAGAACGAGTACGGTACGGCAATAAGCAGGGCCGTGGTCTATGGATGAATGACCTCATCGTAAGTTTTGTTGTTGTCGTCTCTGTATACCCGTCGGATCTTCATCCAGGAAAGAAAAGAAGCGGTTTATTTTAACGCTGATTGTCGGTACCAAGAGCTCTTCTCCCGCTCTCGTCCTTCTTTTCTTCCCCATCTTCTTCTCTTCACTCTTCACTCTTCACTCTTCTCTCTTCTCTCTTTTTTTTTCACTCACTCCATCCATCACCCCCATTCTTATTTCCTCACACCTAACACACCTAATAATACCTAATACCACTTCACCCCTCACCCCTCACCCCTCACAAACAACGGCCACCCTGTGCTCTCTCACCTAGCGTATCATTCCTCTGACTTGACTTGACTTGACTTGACTTGACATCTTTACTTCATTCCTTAGCCCAAGTCTCCATTCACCACACACACCCCCCCCTCCCCCAATCACACTCGCAGAATGTCGATCCTGGCCCACTCTGCCGTCTCAACCACAGCCACGGCCGCTGCTCTCGGACGCTTCCACACAACCAAGGGTGACTCTTTTGGACGGCAACGGTCTTCCTCCTTCAACAAATCTTCACCTTACCTTCCGCCAGCAGCAGGAACAGGAGCAGGAGTTGGAAAGTCCTCCTTGGCCACAGCCGACTCGCTCAGCAGGGATCCTGGCTCTCACCGTGATCTGTCAGCACCCCTATCTGCTCCTCCTAGTCAATCAGACTCCGAGAGCTCCTCGCCCTCGTCCTCAAGCAAGGCTCAATCCCAATTTGTTATCGACAATCTTGACCGGAATAACTATGCCCAGGCTTCCTACAACAACAACAGCCACAACATTAATAATAGCATGTCTCGTCAGTCCAGGTTAAGCCTCCCTTCGCCAACAGACATCAACAGCGACGCACAGGGAGACCAGGCACAAACCAACGCACCCATGATCTGTACCGGCCGTAGCAGGAGCAACACTCTCACCAACACGGGGACCGCTCCTGCCGAAGTAGCCGCTGCTGCTATCAACACCCAATTCGACCATATTATGAGGCCCCGCCGTCCCTCTCTTGTTAACCGCCCGACAGGATCTATTAGCCATGTTTCTCCTCCCTTCACTCAGCAGGACATCAACAACAACAACAACAACAACATGAACAATACCGTTGGCCCAGCTGCACCAAGTCGACACTTCTATCCACCCACCTCTGTCTTGCCCCAATACCACGACGTCCCAACTACCGACAGCGATAACGACAACCTCGAAACTGCAAACGGAACCTCAACTGGCCCATGGGCCAGCTACCAACTCGGCTTTCTTCCGCGTATCTTGGTCTTGATTGGCCTGTTTGGAATGTCACTGGGCGGCCTCTACCTTCTTGCCCAGGTCCTCCCTCCCTTGTCACTGCCAAAGTCGATTGATGATGTCAAGGTCGATGCAGAGATCCTGGAAGATTTTGCGACGGCGACCTATGAGGGATGGATCAGGACCTTCTGGGTCTTCAGTGTCGTCTACATGTGGAAACAATGCTTCGGTATTCCCGGCAGTGCTTTCTTGGTAAGCTTTGCTTATTTTTTGCAACACCACCAGTTACCGATCGATACGCCTGTGTTCACGAAGACGAAATACGACATAATCGATGAAGGGAGCCTTGTATCCTAACACTTACCATGGACAACTGTAACTTTTATAGAACATTCTGGCTGGTGCATTGTATGGACCCTGGTTCGGAACCGTCTTGACCTCGCTTTTGACGACTCTTGGATCGGTTCTAGCCTATTTTATGTCGTTCTTCCTTATGGAACCCATTATGAACCGATACGCCTCCACCCGTCTCGACCAGATGCGTACACAGATCCAGAAAAAGACTTCCCGTTCTTCTGGAAAGTCGTCAAAGACCACCTCGACCACCTCAACTGCCACTTCGACCTCTTCTTCCCTCTCAACTTCTGCCTCAGCTGTCTCGGCTGGCCCAACTACCTCAAGCAGAGGCACTCTTCGCACGCGCTCGTCGTCATTCACCATCCGCAAGACCGATGGTACAGATCAGGACATGTCGTCGATCTATTCTTATCCCCACCAACTTGCCGCTGCCAACGTGCTCTCCTCGACTGCAGTAACGCCTAACCATCGCGACGACATTGAGATCCACGAGAGTGAGGGATTGTTGAGCGAGGAGAACAACATTGAGAAAGTATCCACCAACAACAACGACGACCGACTTTTGGATATGGATGGCTTCTCCAAGGAGGTTGAAGGTAGTGAGGATGACCAGGATGACGAGGAAGGCACTAGTCTGTTTATGCAGCTCTTGTTGATCCGTCTGTTCCCTCTGACACCCTACTGGTTCATCAACCTGGCCAGTCCTTTGGTCGGTGTCCCTGTCATCCCCTTCATGACCTCCATGTTCCTCGGATGCATGCCTTACAACTACATTTGTGCACAGGCAGGAGCTATTTTAGGCGAGATCAACGAGTTACGCGACATTTACCAACAGCCTTGGATTATGTTCCAAATCGTCATGGTCTTGGTGCTGTCTTCGGTGGCGGTCTGGTTGAGTAAGCGGACCAAGAAGCAGCAGATTGAGAAGGAGCAAGGAGCTAAGAGCCGATCTAGCGAGGAGGAGATTGGCGAAGATGATGGTGATGAGTCGACTCACAGTTTGCTCAGACAGCATCGGTTTGTTGTGAGCGATCATACCAACAACAACAACAACCGTCAGGATGAGGAGTTGGATACTATTGAAGAGAGCGTTCCCATGTCTGTCCTCGGACCTTATGATCGAGTCCCCTCCAGGAATAGCAAGCGCGACTCTGCCGTCATCGACATGTCAGCCTACCAACACTAGGTTCGGCAGCAGCGCATATCTCCACTTTTTTATTTTTTTATTTCCTCTTTTTATTTTCTTACACGGCAAACTCGCCGTTGTACTTGTATCTTGTTTGTAGAAACCCCCCCCCCCTCATCGCCGCCATTACACTTTACATAATATATCGATATACCCTCCTCGCATATTATTATTTTTACAACTTGGAGCGTCCGAATGCGTTGTGTGGTTTGAATCCTGCTTTATCGAGTAGACTCTTCTCTAGCAGTTCGCCATGGTTGTCGGAACGGTTGTACTCCTCCCAGCCTCCCAAGTCGCCAGCGATCGGTGCGAATAAAAGCCGCTCGTCGACGCCCAAGATCCCGCACAGTGTAAGACTGTGCTCGCCAATTGACGCCACTGCCTCCCGAGCACGCAGAGGGACGAGTAGTCCTGTCTGAAGGGTCATCAGTTGGCGGGTGAGGAACCATGACAGGTAGGTCTCTACTAGAGTCAATCCCCAAAGTCGTAGCAGTGTTTCCAAGATCGTCCTAGGGTGAGGGATCAAGCAAACAATGGTCAGTAAGGCGATAGTCTTTGTATAGGGTACACAGAAATCCTTCTCTCCTTGTTTACCTTGGATCGTGGTCGAGGGTGTGGATGATATCGAGAGTCTGCTCAAAACACACTCGTTCGCCAAAGGCCTTGGCCGCAGATTGGATAGTATCGGATTCCTCGCCCATCCAAACTTGGAACAGCGGCTTGCCCTTTGCCAGCTTCGACTCGAGCGTCGAGCCAAGCTAAAAGATATCGACCAAAACATTATTCGTTATCAGGATACTTGTTTAAGGCATGGCAACAAGAAGTGAATAACGTCATGAAAGTGTCCAAGTTACCTCATAAAAGACTCCAGCTTCGCGTAGACGGAGAAGAGCGAGCAACCCTTCCAACGATTCGATATCAAGAGTCATTCTTCTGAGTTTCATGAACCACTGCTCCAAAGTCTCACCCTTTGACTTGTGCTGTCTCTGTAACAGCGCCAATTGCTCCTTGGCGACCTTTTGCATCAGAACACTGTTGTCACCTTCGGCCGTCATCCCTGCATGGGCGTATCCGATCATGTCCCCGAACCGGTTCACAGACAGGTACCCTTGCCCGCCACAGCGTTCCCGACAGGTGGTTGCGATCCGTTCGGCGTTCCAGGTGATCAGGGGCTTGATCACACAGCAGAGTCGGACCACCTCCTCCGCCTCCTCATCATGATCGTCCTTGTTCTTCGCCTTGTATCCTGATTCCTGCTCCTGTTGGTATTGTTGGTGTGCACGAAGAGACAAGGCCGACCACCGTCGTTTACAGTAATTGAGTCCAAAGTTAAGACAGACCGTCTGGGCGAAAAGCGGCAAGAGGGCCCGTTGTTGGAGTTGGTAGACCATAATCGGCGTGTCTGATTTTCCCTCGGGTCCTACACAGAGTCGACTGTGTGCGTATCTGAATGCGATAGTCAGACACACTTTTGTCCCACCCAGACAAAGCGACGAGATCGCCAGGCGTCCTGATAATAATTGGTCTGCCACCTTCAGGAACCGACTATGATAGAAAGAAAGAAATAAAAACGATAGCATTGCTTTCAGTTTGCACCTTCTTGCAACTCCCAACACAAAACATCCATACTCTCCTTCCCTCCCCGCATAAAACATTTTTCATCCTTGTTTTACCCGCGTCGACTGGAAATAGAGGATGAGAACTGCCCCGTGCGGCGGTCGACATTCGAATACCGGTTCAAAAGATTCTCGGCAGGAACACGGACATGGTCAAAGAAGAGTTTCCCGTTATCGACCCCATTACAGCCCATTTTGACACCCATGTCCTGGATAGTGACGCCCTTGGAGACTGTGCGGTGAGAGTCAGATTCACGAATTCGGACGAGGATGGCGTGGACGCCTTCGTTTTTGTTATTGACGAACGTTTGTGCGAACACTACTGCCCATGTCGCATCCACCGCTGCCTAATGGAAGGAAGGAAGAAAGAAAGGAGGGACAGGGGTTAAGAGAGAAGCCGCTTCGTGGATGAATTGAACGAGAATACGATCCATTTGCCCAATAGAGTATTATTATGTTCGCGTAGAGGTGTTACATTGGAGATCCAGTACTTTTGACCCTTGATCGTTGGAGTGTGGATATCCCACTCATGCATCTCATGGATCTATCCCTCCCAGGAACAACAGCAAAACAGCAGGACATATTAGTCAACATTCATTCAGCAACTTTGGTAACAGAGCCAAGATAACAAAAAAAAAAAAACACGATCCATTGACTTTACATAATGGGCAGTAGTTTCCATTTCAACAGCATTATTCCCAAACCCCAACTCTGTCAATGCAAAACACCCAACATCCCTCAAAGAATCCACACCCCCCAACAACTTTCTATGCCTTCCCGTCCCCAATTTGATCACCGTCCCACCAAACAAGTTCCACTGGACCGTCATCTTTGTCGCCATTGACTGGTCCATGATCCCCGCCATCTCGTGCGCCGCAAAGATCTTCAGCGGGTCCGTTTCAAAGTCAAAGACAGAGAGAAAGTTTTGGGAGGCGAGGCGATGGAGACGTTGGTGGGCTAGTTCTCGGGTGACGGGGAGGGGGAGGTCGTAGCGGGGGATGAAGATTGGGTCAGAGGCTGCGAAGGATTGCATGCGGGTGCGGAGGGCATGGTTGTCGTGGGCTAGGGTGTGGGCGAGGGTTGTGAGGTCCTGGGGGGTTGGTTCTTTCATTTCTTTAGGCTTTTTGTTGTTTCCTGCCTATGTTGCTTAAGAGCGTGAGAGCGTTGGATGGTGAAGGGAAAAAAAGGTTGTTGATTGTCCAATTCGATGATATGATCTTGAAGGTAAAGGAAAGAATATGCTGTGTAAGAAAGAGTGAAAGGAGAGAGGAGAGTGAAGGGAAAATAAGAGAAGAATGGAAAGAAAGGAGTGGATGGGAACTGGATCAGCAAATAGATCGCTTTGGATGTGTCTCACATTCACTAGCAAGCACACGCCCTCTCGTCCTGCATAAGAATGGATGTGCATGCTGTAAGCAATGGCTTCACCTGCTGACGCGCGAAAAATGCAACAACGACTGAATCTTCTCTTGAAATGCAACTGAACAAAGACCTCGCCAGGAAGAGTATTTTGTTTGGGATAAAAGACATTCTTTGTTGCTTGGAGCGTTTATTGTTACGATGTTTGTTTGGGACCTTGCGGAAGGAGAAAAAGGAAGTGATATGTCTTTCTGCTTTCGGCCTTGGTGGGTGGTTGTGTGTTTCTTTCGTTGAAACAAAGTAGAAAATGGTACGCGATAAAACGCAAGTAAAAGAAGAGAAAACAATAAGAAGAGCTGGACGTTGAGGGATGCAAGTCCGTTCAAGTGAGGATCAAGAACGGAACGCGTAAAACAAGTCAAACATTTACTTTGTTTCACACATTTTCAGTTGAACAATGACTTGGATGGGACAGAGATAACACTGAATAGACAAGGCGTGTCTGCTTTGGTTGGATAGTTTGTTGGAATTTGGAGGGGTTTCTATTACTACATATCGGCTTGGGACTCGCAGAGGGAGGGAGAGAAGAGGAAGAATTGGATTGAGAGTTTTGAGGTTAACGAAAGAAAAATGGAAAAGACAACGGCAGAGACAAAGGCAAAGAATATATTAAAACATCCTCAGATTATTTCTTCGTCGAGTTATATCGCTTGTTGTAGTCGTACATGCTGGCGAGCAGGCCATCTAGCGAGGTCTTGGGGTTTTCTCCCTTCTCCTCCGTGTCTACCTGTTGTTGTTGTTGTTGTTGTTGTTGTTGTTGTTGTTGTTGTTTGTCCTGTTGTTGATGAGTCGTCTGTTGTCGTTCAGAGTAATACTGAGGCAGGAGTCAAGAGAAAGTAAGGGGGTGAAGAAGAGAGAAGAGAAGAGAAGAAAGAGACCATGCTTTATGGGGGCAAAAACACCCCCTTATGCACGTGCTGTATATGTACGTGTCTGTACGGGAGGCGTAGAGATGCAGACATCGCCTATTGTTTGCAAAGAGTCGGATACGACCAGCAGTGCTGATAGCGGCGAACGTGAGGACAGTTAAAGAAGCACCCATGGCCTGACTGACAGCATCCATGTCGCTATGAGAGTCAGCAGAGGTAGGCAGTAGGCAAGGGCGATAGAATCAGGTTTAGGTGGAATTGGACCTGGGCGCACAAGCATTAGGCAGAAAGAAGGGTCCAGCTCAAGCTAACTTGTCACCAGCCACATCCTTTTCCTTTTTTTTTTTTTTTTTTTTTTTCTTTTTCTTTAACAGCTTTGAACTTCGAACAAACGAAGGCATCTCTCTCCCCTCTCCCTCGCTTAAAAGCATCCGACTACACAAAGCCATGGACTGGGACTCATCAAGGGAATACGACTCGCGGACATTCTCAGAAGACTACAACTTGCATGGAGCCTCAAGAAGGTCGGATGACCATCCAAGCGCGACGCAGGATGAGCATGGCTTCCTGCGTGACCTCGGCGGGCACGAAGGCGACGACGACGACGACAGGAGTATCGATAACGCAGATATGGACCTTATCGAGCAAATTTTCGAGGGTAAGCCACCTCGGCAACCTACTTATCAGGGACGGGGTGGTGCGCGAAGGACGACACACCAGACGGATGAGAACTCTGGTAACGTGTTGTGATCATGGTTATTGTTTTTCGATAGCGCGTTTTGAAGATATGTTATCTCTTGTTCTGATCATTGATCATTGTCTCTTCGTATACTTTAACAGTTTCATCGATGATGCGATACATGTTGGAGGGATCACAGGATCCCGTCGACATACAAGAGTCACCAGCCTTTGACCCAACACGACTCCACACAGGATCACATAACGACCGACAGATGCCCCTTGGAGACGACGCCAACGAGGACCATTTACGAGACTGGTCTGGAAGCACACCCAAACGCCAGATGCGACACACTGTAAGGATGATTAATTGGCTGATTACTTTGGCTTGCGCTGTTGACGACATACGAACTTCAATATTGACGAAATTGTTGTTTCGTTGTATGTCTAATCGATTCCTAGTCTGAGAACATCAAGATACCCAAGGCGTCTCCCTTTGCGAAACGGAGTTTGCTTCCTACCAGACAAACTTCCGAACACATACCCAGGTCGGCCGTGCGGCATACCAGAGGCGTATCCACCGATGGTAACACTATTCCCATAACCTTGAGCAAATTTCACCACTAAATAATACCTTGTCGCCAAAGCTCACATTTCTCCGATATATCGCTTTTAGAGGGTCCCAAAAAAACGGCGTTACCAATGTCCAGTATACCGATGAGAGCAAGGGCAGGATCTGGAGCAGGACAAGGAACACCTCCCGTTACCTTTGCAGCCAAGATCACCACACGGCCCATCGACAGAAGCCATACAGACCAGCAACAACAACAGCCCAAGCCTATTTTCCGATCTGCGATGAAGCCACCTAATGGCAGCTTGGGAGCCAACAGTCTGTTGCCACGCAAACTGGGACGGCATATCCAATTGCCAAGCGAACTTTCTGACGACGACAACATCAGTGACGAACAACAAAGTGATCGGGACCTGGATGAGGATGATGATGATGACAAAGCGAGCCAGCCCTCACCGACTGCTATCAACTACACCCAGGATCAGGATCCTCCAGAAGCTGAAGATATCGCTGATACTGTGCCTTCCCCAACAGGGACTGTACCAGCGCCAGTACCAGCATCGGTGCCGGGACCTACACGGTTCACGCGGATCTCAAAGCCAAACGTGTCCTCTTCATCGTCCCCTGGAAAGAACCCCATTGCGACCATTCCCACTCCTCAGGATACTCCACAAGATGACGGGAACGAGGTAATGAAAATCACTGTTGATGAACTTTGTTCAGTTGTAGTACATCACGAATCGCTCATTAAACCCACACTCTTTGGCGCATATTCAAATACCTGTAGGAGGCTCAAAAGTCAGTCAAGGAACTCAAGGCGCTGCTCAAGAGGCTGGGCATGATGCCCCTTTCGACCACACTGGACACAGCGCTCGAAGGCCTGGACGGCGCAATAGTCAAGAAAGGTGGTCTCTGTGAGATGATGGGGTTGGTCCAAAAGCTGGGAGCCATGTGTGAGAAACAAAAAGAGGTCATTCACCAAATGACGGATCAAATCATTGCAGGAGAGACTTGTTCTCAGCAACCCGTGGTTGATTCAGAAGCTGAGGAGAAACTACAGAAAGTGCATAGGCAGCTGGCTGATGTTCAGGTAAGGATTGGCACTGTTTTTAGTTGACAGATCGCGTGATATTGGTATACAAGCTTTTTTAAGTTAACCGTTGTTTTTACTTTCGTGTGTGTTGTTATAGAATGAATTGGAGAAGTCGAAGACGGTCAACTACGAACTAGAACTGGAGGTAGACTACCTGCGCCAGACCGCAGAGGAAGATCGCAACAACAAGGAGGCCGCAGAGCCAACAACAACAGGGGATAACAACAACCTTGTCGACGCGTCAAGTCAAGTCAGTGGATCATGGGCAACCACAGAAGCCGCCGCCGTATTACTACTCTCAAAGACCAAGCCCAGCAAAGACGCCGATTCGACAGCAAGCCCCACCCGCTCCTCACCCAAGACAGCAGCACAGCCCTCGTCACCAACACTTGTTTCGTCTGCCGCATGGCGTGAACATATCCAAAAGATTGAACAGGAATTGGCGGCGCTCAAGACTGCTCTGGAACCGCAGCGCCCCTCGCTCATTACTAATGAGACGCCGCTGAAGGGGAAAGCAGAGGCGAAGGAGGCGGAGGCGAAGTTGCTGTTGAAGGTCGAGGATTTGGAGGATCAGTTGTATGATGCCTTGTTGGAGAACCGGCGGTTGCAAGTCAAGATCAAAACCCTTGCTCGGGAGCTCCTCAGCACTAATATCGATCTTGGTAAGTTATTGGACGATATATGCAAGTTGTGATTTATGTGCATTGCGGCAGTTGAGCAGAAATCTCTAACGTTCGCCTTCATTCGTATGTAGTCTCCGAAGACCAAAAGAACCAGATGACAAAACACGAAACAACAATGCTCAAAGACGTCATGCTCCGTCTAGGAGTCGAAACACCACAACAAGTCATGTCAGCACTGGACGAGATCCAACGAATCCTTCAGGATGTACCACGCCAACGACGGTTTATTGCAAAAGCCGAAAAGGTTATTTGGGAGTCTGAGATTCAAGAAGGAACAGTCCGAGTACAGCGGCATCCGCAAAGTGGTGTTGGAGAGGATGACTTGAAGAAGCTGAAGAGGCAACAGCAGCAACAGTACCAGCAAGGCGATGTAACGTTGGTGATGGATGGTAGTGACTTGCCGATTAAGCCTGGACGGACGTGTTCGGAAGGATATGAGGCGACGTTGCAGAGGTTGAGGGAGTGGAGTGAGTTGTTGGATGTCTTGAATCATGTCAAGTTTGTCGACGACTTTGATGATAACGCCACCGTTCTAGCCTAATAAACACTTGCCTTTCCTCCTCGTTCTCTCAGACCGTCAGTTTCATGCATCTAATAATGTGTGTGGTCAATAGATTGAAGGATAAGCTGTCAGAATGGATGCACAACAATCCAGGATACTCAGAAGAAGAAATGCCGTGACTAAGATACAGAGCAAAAGGCTTACCTAGTGTCCTGGTGAACTTTGAGACATGGTAGTCCACAGTACCGTATCCCACACCGGTTGCAGGAGTAAAGACCCCGCCACCCACAGACACTGCAGAGCCGTCGCGCAGGATATCGACTAGGCCCCATTTCGGTAGTCAGGTACGAAGGCTCCGTTGGATCCTGACTCGCAATCCCAGATTCCAGAATCAACGCCTTGAACGGTTTTGTCGGCGGCAATGACACGCCTCCATGTCCTCTACCTCTTCGTCGCGTGTTGGACTTGGCAGCCTCAACACCACCACCGTCCATGGAGTTCCCTCGACCACTGCTGCGGACCCTCGTGCCAAGCTGATGTGATGATGTACCATTGCTGATGTTACTCGTGGTCGTCGTCGTCGCTTGTGCGCCAACAGTAGCACCACCTTGTGCAACATCGAAGGCTGTGGTGTTGAGTGTAGCCGGTCCCGGAACCGCAGCCGTCGCTTCTGCGGTGGCAATAATGACCTCAAACTCTGTCCGTGCCACAAAGTTGTCGCGTTCGAGAGAGTCTAGATATTGTTTCCGTTGCCAGGCACGGGACTCTTGGTTCAGCTGGGCTCCTATTTTTATGTACAGTGGTAAGAAAGGGTTTGTTAGAAAAAATGAACGGCCAGGAAAACTGTGTCGGACCTTTGGACAAGGTTTGTGCATGGTTTTCATTTGAGGTGAGAGCACAGACCTGACCCTGAACAGCCGGGCCTGAACTCAAAGACCAGTAGCGTAGCCCACCCACCCTGTTCTTTTCGTCTATGTCCCTGTGTTTCTGGCTTGGAAATGTCACTCGTGTTGTACCTTTCATTTTTCTCTCAAGCTGCTTGGCCATTGTTCCTGTTTTTTGTGAATGAGTGTTGGTTGTTTTGAATGAAATGACAAAGGGAATGAATGTCAAGGAGCGAACAGAAAGAAAAAAGACAAATGGTGAAGAACGCTTTATTTATGGCAAAATAAAGTAAAAATATTTATGACCACGTCTCTCCATCAAATCCATTGAATCCCTATCGAAACGAAGTAAGAAATGCAGCGGATGTGTTGGTTAGTGGGGGGTCTCATAGCAATTGTCCGCCCACAATTCCTCAGTGCAGTACACGGCATAAAATGACTTACAGTGAGCAAGAAGATCGGGAAGAAAGCCTTCTTCTCAATCTGCGAGCACCAATTCCAGGCAGACGTTAATCGTCCATCAATGCAGGAACCTATAGCGATTGAGAATAAAGCACGAAACACGCCTGTTAATACCGAAGACTAGAATAACCAACGCAGTTGTCCTCGTTGTCATTGTTGGAAGACAAACAGAGAAAGAAAGCGCACTAACCTGCAGAGAAAAAATTGTCGGCTCCAGAGCCGTCAAAGGCCATGCGGAAAAAGTCGCAAACGATCGTCTTCCGCAGATTGTTGACGCCACCAAAAGTGTCACGAATATAAGCGTGGATACCTTCATCTTGAGCAATGCTGTCGATCTTCTCCAGAGTCAAGATGATGGGGTTCAATATCCTGGCGACTTGGTTGTACTTGTCGATGAACATAAACGCGTTGGGTACGTTGCTATCACCGAGATGGATTACTGAACTTCCAATCCACATGCCAGCCTTCTGTTGAGCCTTGTGGAGAATGGTGTGCATCGCCTTGGAGACGTTGGGGCAGTACTGGAGACGCTGCAATCCCTGTCCAGTGTCGCGAAGGCGATAGTCGTTGTCGAGCATGTCCAAATCCGAGAGGGTCCAGAGGTAGAACATCTCGTGTGCGATCTCACGCCACAGGTTGAGTGTCTGGTTGATGTACCAGTACTGAGTCTCATGTCCGTGTGTCAAACGTGCTCCCTGCTGGCCAGATCGAATAGCAAGTGAGAATCCTTCCTCATTGCTGGTGGGCTTGAAGTACATTGTCAAGTACTTGAGCATTTTGTCGCATGGGTCACTATCATTGACAAGAATAAAGGTTAGTCGTATTCTTGCTATATCCACTTTTCACAAACAAAAGGCACAAAGATGGTTCACATACCGGTTCGTCCTGAGGAAACTGTGGTTATCGCCGATAGAGTAGAGGCAGACCTTGATCTCGTCAGGGGTGAGGTTTTCGTTGGCGTACTTTCGGCTGAGCGTCTCAATGGCCCATTCCTTTTTCTTGATCTCTTGCTGGATTTGATGGCGATTTTTTCCGTCCGAGATGATCTCCTTCGTGGCATCGGCCACCAGGTCGTTCTTCAAAACATCCAGACCGTCTCTTTCCTGCAAGTAGCTGTAAACCGTCTTGATGGGGATGACACAGTTGAAGCCCAGGGTCGATTCGATCTCTTCCATGTTCGAGTCCATAAGCATGTACATCAGCTTTCCGTAGGCGCTTCTCATCTTCTCAGGGTTCATGATCTTGTGGCGACGACCGATCTCGAAAATGACCTGGAAAAACTCTTCGTTGTCTTCGAAACTCTTGTCTGCAAACAGCTCTTGTCCACGGCGATAATCGTTAGCGACTAGCAAGAGGCAATAGTGAGGGCAATCGATATTAGTGCATTGAAAGAAGGGTCCGTGTTATGTTCCTGAAACATTCAGTGAAACAGAGTGGAACGTACCGACAAGTCCAGAGATGATGGCACAGAGGTCCTTGATCTGGTGAACGATACGCTTGGACTTGCTGGTGTATGAGAGGATGTCGACCTTGTCCGTGTATTCGCTCACATTCAAGGCCGCTTCAAGGCTATATTTGTATCCGATCGTTTGTTTGTGTTGTTGGAGCGACGGATTAGAAATGAATTTTAAACAGGAGTCGACACCAGAACGCAGGGGAGAGATGGGGAAAGGAGACAGACACACAGGCAGCCAGGCGGACAGGCAGACAGAATAGGCCTCTCCTCGCGATATTGCATGTCAATTCACACATTCTTTGTTGCGCTGCCCCACAAAAAGAACCAATGTCAAACAACAACGTCCAAAAAAAAAGCACTTACAGGCGCAACAGCTTTCGCTCAGTCAGATCCAGACGCATTGGAATGTACTTGGAACGATCAATGACCCAGTCTCCAAACGTGGAGGATCCGCTGGATATAATGACCTTGGACTCTGGAAGCTCAGTCAGCGTCTCCCCGCTTAACGAACTGCCCTTGGAAGTTGATGTTGACATGCCGTTGACCGAGGGGACGGGAGTGTCCCTGTTGTCGGGCTTGAAGATCTCCTTCTTGATGTGTCGAGTTCTGTTTCCAGTGCGATGGAGCATGGCTGTATTGTCGATGAATGAAAAGGTACGAAGGACAGGGCAATCAGTTTACCTGTTCTTTTGTAACTGTCGAATGCATTATTTAGTGATGTGGTGACTACACAGAGTAAAGCGATGCAGTCGTTGTTGGTGATGGTAGTTGTGTATTACCGTAGCAGACCTCGCAGAACTCTTCGGCACACTGTTCGCAAGAGTAGAAGGACTCTTGGTCCTTGCATTCGACACAGAATCCCTCAGCGGTGGCCTGGGCCGCAGCGAGATCTTCGTCCATTTGGGCGCTGTCGGCCTTGGCGATGTCTTCAGCGGTGGTCTGGTTGGGGTCGTTATCGTCGAGATCGTCGTGGTCCTCACGCTGGAGGATCTCCTCGAGGCGGTGCTTCCGATCAGCGTCGTTGCCCCACATGGTCAATAAATAAGAAGAGAGTGAGTGGGTGGGTGCAGACACAGACGAGGGAATGGAGAGGATGGAGTGGGGAGGAGAGGGAGGAAAAGGAGGAAGAGAAAGGGGGAAAGAAGGGAAAAGTTTGAAGAAATCAAAGATAAAAACTTAAGGAATTCCGACCCATCCCACTCTCCTTCCTGTCAATTGGTTCTCTCCCTCTGTCCTTTTTAATGCTTTCTACTCACTATTATTTTCTTGCTTTGTCTACTGCAATTGTACTTCACCAGGGTGTCTATTCGAACTGCAGGTGGAGCGAGAGAGAGTCGTTGTCGACTTTCAATTGATTCCTTCTTGACGGTTTCTCTGATACCCCAGTGAGGCAGACAAAGGTATCAATGTTGGTACCAGGGCTGGATAGCCATTATCTGTGACTACTATGTACCGCCCGTTCTTCCGTGCTCCTCGTCCACTTTATGTGGTCCTCTATCTCTTTCTCTCCTCCTTCTTCCTTTCCTCACTTTTTAGATCCAAGTAGAAAAAAAAATGGCTTCTTTTCAGCATTGTATCGGTCTTTACTACTCTTTCTACCTTTTTCAAAGTGAACAATGAGTGGAGTGCTGGGAATTATGTGCTTACCTCACCTATTTTACTTTTTTCACTTGATGGCCTCTGTTGCGACTTTTTTTCATTTTCGACCACCAACAGTTTTCTACGCATAGTGCGGCGGTGAAGGAGGTTATATCCTTTTTCATCTTACAAAAGCAAGGGGACGAAGTAGAGCTCTTTCGCCCTACCATTGTTGTATGGGAAGGAGAATTCATTTTCAAGAAGACATTGAACTCTAGGCTGTCTTTAACAGAGGGATGGAGAACTTTCATGAACAAGAGGAGCGGTAGATTCTATCGTATGTGAGGATAAGACTATTCATGAAAACATTTGAAGGGATGGAGCTGGTAGGTGAGAAAGTAGAAGGGCGAAGGAAAGAAGCGAAGAAACCCCCCATCGAGGAACCATGGCGCATACCATTATTATTCATCTCCCCGTGTTCACTACTACAACGTTACATGGTGAGAGAGACCATATCCATAGTTGTACAGCGAGCATCAACCATCTTGGATATAACTCTTAACGCGTCGTGATCATCAAAGGAACACCGCGTGTTGTGGAGGTTCTTTTTTCATCAATTGAACTCTTATATCGCTGTTGTATACCAGGCAGTGAAAAGTAGAAAGTAGAGGAGGGAGGCGCTTTCAAATGCCAATGGCCAAAGCTCAAATTGTGGCTGTGGGGGAATGGATGGGTAATGACGAACCCCTTAACCTTTGCAAAGGGGTCGTCGCGTCAGGAAGACGCTATCCACTCTCTTCGTCTTCTCTCACTTTCCTCACTCTTCTTCACTTCATACTTCTTTTTACACACACTCTCTCACACTCATACAAACACACTCGTTCCAAAAGCAACACAGCCAACGTCTACCCGCTTCGTCCAAACTCCTTCCTCGCTCTCGTTTGAGCCCATGGACGCCTTCCAGGCCTCCTGGCCCTTTAACGACACAAAGACACCAACCACCCCAACCTACCTCGCCCACAGACTCGACATGAACAGGTACCTTTACCTCTCTACTGTTTGTTCCTTCTTGACATATGCTTGAAGACCACTGCCAAGAACCATTTTCTGACATGTTACTTATCCCATGTTCGATAGCGGAAATAGACCAAGCTTGTACTCGCAGCTGGCTCGACCCAAGGCCGAGCAAGAGTTTCTGCAGGCGCTTATCGCTCCTCTTGACGGCCGCCCCAGCGACGGACTATCCCCGCAAGACCCCTTCCAGGTCATATACCGCCACCTGCACGAGAAGCATTACATGGACAGGCTGATCCATGCATTTTACCACCGGCCTACCCGCTCACAGCAGCTGAGCAGCAGCCCCGCCGACCTTGGTCGCATTGCATTCCGTAAGTGTGTGAACATGACGACTGATTACCACGAGGTCAGACTGATGAGGAAAAGGAAGAGTTTGTTTGAGTGGTTGATTTGATAGTGATGATGATGATGATGGAGATATTTTGAGTGCACAATGCATCCGTTCAAAGTGTTCCGCTATGATGGGATGGGATCAGGCACCAGTCAAAAAAGAAGCTACTCACCTACACATATCATCCCATCATCGACACGCTCTTATTTAGACAACAAGGTCCGCGTGGTCTACCCTCGCCCATCCGAAATCGGCCAGGCTATCGACCAGGTCCATGCCCTGAGCACCAAGGAGCCAGCACCACTGTTGCTTCACCTCCTGACCTCGCCCGCGCTGCGCTTCCGCCTCTGCATGATTGCCCATCTCATCGAGGTTGCCTTCGACGTCGGAAACGGTACCTGCAACGGCGAAAGCCCTCGACATCTGACTCGAGAAGATTCAGACTATGCCTTGCAAAAGCTCCAGGATCTCTTCCAGGAGCTGTTCCAGAAACCTGACGAACAAGCCAGTTTGCGACGATTCTTGACGGTTCTTCACGAATGGGTCTCCATGAAAGTCAACGTGGACGAGGAAGAAGGTAACGAGACAGAGGGTGACCAGACTCAAGATTTCGAGGATGAAGCCGCCACGAATAGATTCAAGCTAAGGATCCCACACATTGTGAAGGAGATCTTCCCAAGCTGGAGCCTCGTCCTTTATGAAATGCAAAACATCAAGATCTCTGCCATTGGGGACGCCAGATTCCACCGTGAGGTTGCGGATCTCTACCGGTTCCTGTTTCTCTCCCTCGATAATCGCAATCTTGCCTTCGCTACTGATTGGGTTAACGAGGCGCGTAACGTCCTTGGTCCGATCCAGGCGACTCTCACCTCAGAAAAGTACCGCGGACCTGCTCACCGACTTATGCGCGAGGTCGTCTGTATGACCGACCAGCTCTGGGAAGGCGGAGGAGCGACAGACACCAGTCTCGCGACCGAGAAGTGCTTGACCATCCTGATCCAAAAGTCCCTTCAAGGCTCGACTGGTTTGCCTGATTCCGGGGCGGGAGTCGGATTGAATGTTGGCTGGGATGTCATGCGCGACTTTGAGATCCTCATCCAAGCAGCCAGTCGTAACATTGCGCCCATTCCCTTGCCGAGCATTGTCTGGAAGCGACCCAACTCGGAGGTGATTATGGATGCCGCCGTCCTCGAATTTCCGCATCTGATGCCGAGCAACATCCATTTGAATACCACAACCGCTTACGATCGACAGACAAACAAGTCGTGCCGCCTCTGGCACCTGAAGATGTAAGCTGTCGTAGCAACTTGGGTTTCATCGACCATATTTTCCTTGGACTGAACAATCAAAGCAGCATGCCTGCATCAAACTGCTAGCATTAATCGTCTATTTATTTCTAAAAAACCACAGCTCGGGACTGGAAGTCGAGGCCAAGAAGGTTGCTTACAGCTACACGAGCAAGTCGTTTCTAGGAGGCAACATGATGGACGAGGGAGAGCTTGACTTGGTCATTCCTCCTAACTGCCTGGATATTGACATGACCTTCGTCCTGACACCTCCTGCTATTCGTCGAGGAACCATCACCGCGCTTCGGGCCGCTGTCGACACCATCGGACGCAGACATCCCATTGCCTCTGCTGCACGCGAGAGCCTATTCACTACCAGCCTTGGAAGCCAGAGCAACCAACTCACTCGAAGACGGTCGACCTCACGTACGCGCCTTGGCACTGGCCTTGGAGCCATGGCGTACTCTCCTCGAGCGGTGCGATTCTCGGATACGGCGGCGTTGACCTCGGATGTTGGACGTGCCTCTTCGAGAACTGGCGTCCGAATCCGTCAACAAGTGCAGGAGGCTGTCACTGATGACTTTTGGTCCGCCACCAGGGAAATTGTCTCTCGTTTCCTCTATCCCAACCGACCGTACACACCATATGTACAACGTCACCAACAACAGCGACAGAGCATTCTACGAACTGATTCGAGCTCGGTTGGTCAACTAGCAGCGCAGGGTCTGATGACTCTGAGTCGTCCTCGACGTCGATTGTCGATTGGCAATGGCTCTATCGGTGCTATCGGCCCTCTCGGTCCTGTAAGCCCATGGCTTACAGCAGAGCTTCGAACGGCAACCGCGGCGCCAGCCGCCCCCGGATCTGGTCCACCCGTCTCCCTAGAGACTCAGACCCCTGCCTACTATGATCTAGTTGTAGAGCCTGTCGGCTTGGCCCATCGAAAGTTTGTGGAGCTCAAGGAGTGCCGCATCAACCTTCGTCGCTTGAACGTGGATGTTTTGGAGACACAGCACCCCGTCCTCCAAATGGTGTTCCATTCGATCATGGTCCGAAAACTCCGCAAGGCGGTCGAGCGCACGTTGCGCGAGATGATGGTGGAGCTGGTAAACACTGTTAACATTGGAGTTGAGCAGATCATGGAATCCATCCGCGAGCCGCCAGAGGACGACGCTGAGGAAGTCCTTGAGCGACCGCGCCGGCGAGAGTCGGCGGCATCGATCCCGCAGGGGTCGTATGAGCCTGCCTCGAAGACGCCCTCGAGCGGCATTGTCACGTCGATGCCTCTCTAGTCCCCGGTCTTCTAGGCGAGATCCATCACCGTTGCTTCCTTGCAACTTTCGAGGTCGACTGTTGATTGAGCTGTTGCGATCCTCATCGCTGTCTACTGCACACATTCTTATACTCTTTCGATTCACCAACAGCGACTATGGATTTTGTCGCGTGTTCAGGATATCCAATACATATCACACAGCATATTTCTCACTTAGTCCGTTCTTTTATGTCCATCACACACGCTTGAGGACGTGCCAAGCAATATAAAAAAAATCGACTTTCCTTTTTGAGTCCCACCTTTCTTCGTTTTTCTTGTTTCTTCATTCTTCTTTCTTCAATCTTCATTCGTTTCTCAACACCATCGACCACAACCATCTTCAGGACACCCAGTACTAGCTACACACACACACACACACACACACACACACGCACACACACACACACAGGACCATCAACTCACCGTCTTCTTCATCTCCTGACCCAAAAAAATACCACCCTCATCACCTGCAAAAAGCACACAGACCCCATCTCCGCAGATCACAAACCAACTGACCCAATGGCAAACCACGTGGAGATCGTGGAGCCAGTGGGCTTGATCGAGCTTGTAAAGCACCTTGAGCAAGTCACCTCGGCCCAACAGCAACAACAATATAACAGTTCTTCAGGAATGTCCTTCACCACAGGTCTGCTTCTGGGCCAACTGAGTGTTGTTCTCTTGGTCATTGTCTGTTTCAAGTACCTCCTCCTCGAAGACGTCCGCTACGGTCGCAAGGTACCCTATTTTTGTCCACTTCCATGATTAACGAAGGACAAGACCCTTCTTCTGTTGCACTCTCGAGACAAAAAAAAACCACACAACTCATGCCTTATATTCATTCGTATTACGGGAAAACAATAGCCCCGGTCATTCTCAAACAGAGGAGTATCGATCCCAGCACCACCCACAAAACCATCGCTCCCCTCGACAACCACGATCTTGAACAAGACCTTCTACGACGTTTACGACCATACCCCGGAATCCCTTGACTGGATGACCGTCTTGATGGCCCAGGCTATTGCTCAGTACAGGGATGACTCCAAGGTTAACAATCGATTGATCAAGGCATTGGCTGAGGCCTTGAACGGTGGCGTTCGACCTGACTGGGTGGTAAGGTTTTTTTTATATATTTCTGAGAAACTGAAGGGAAATGTTCAAAGGACGCAAAAAGGCACAGACTATAGTGACGATGGAAGGCTGTCCCAATGGCATGTGTAGAGTGGGATCTCGATTACTCATGATATCTAACTATCAATATTTGGCCACATTCCTTACCTGTTTGTGTTTTTTCATCTGTTTGTGTTTTTGTTATCTGTTTGATTGTAGGGACACATTCGTGTGACAGAGCTCAATCTGGGTGAAGACTTTCCGGTCCTGAGCAGAGCAAGGATCCGACCAGCCGACCAACCTGCAGGCAGCGTGGTAAGTTAGGAATTCGAAGTATAAGATATTCTGGACCATTCGCCCACCTGCCCTTTTTTCAGGGGTGTGCGTTTGCATCAACAACAAATGTGAGAAAAAAAAAGTTAACTCATTATATCTTTGTGTATTTATTGTTGTTGATAGCGGGCGGAAATCGATATAGACTTCAACGACCAGATCATGCTGGGTATTGAGACGTCGTTGCTGATCAATTGGCCCCGTCCCAGGATAGCAGCCCTTCCCGTCTCGCTTGTCCTCTCCGTCGTCAAATTCCAAGCAACAGTAAGAATCCACGAAAGCTGCCACAACATTTATGGTTTACGAAGGCGTGCAGCAAGAAAATGGATAATGCCCTTGCGAAATATTAACCACCCCCAAAATCATTTTCCTCCGCTCGCCCCTCCACCAAAAAAAATAAACTAAATAGATAACGATGCAGTTCAACACGATCGACGGCCAACAACACATTTCAATCTCAACACTCCCCGATTTCGACCTGGAATTTGGCGTACAATCGTTACTGGGCGCAAGGACAAAACTCGAGGATGTCCCCAAGGTGACTGACCTGATCACATCGAAACTGCGTGGGTTTTTTATCGACAAGTGTGTCTACCCGAACGGACGCGACATTGCCATGCCTACCTTCTGGGCCAAACGCGACATTTATGCAAAGAGCCAGTCTAGCAATAACATTGGGAAAGAGCAATAGATCTTCCTCCCCGACCCCAATACATATACAGAAACACCATTTTCCAATTCTCGTGGTGTCATACCTATGTAATCAATGTATTTTTGCTATTTTTATTCACGGCCGTTTGGATGAATGAATGGAGTATGAGAAAATATTATTGTTATTCTTGATAAATAAGAGATGCTCTAATGTAGCTGCGTTTGTACGTTTGGAATGGTACTGATATCTGAAAGGGGGAAAGGTGGGGGAAGTGTGAAAGAAGACAAAAATAAGGGAAACCAGCTCCTTGTGTGTGTGTGTAGCTTATGCGCTCTCGTTGCACTTCATGAATCCTGCAATGACCATCTCCTTGTCCTTGGTCGAGTCGCTGAAGAAGTAGTGAGTGTCGCCGTTCTTAAAGTCGATACGGAAGCTGTTGGGGATCAAGACGTCCAAGGAGGCATCGGCAATGTAAACAACCTGACCTCCGACCTTCAAGTTCATAATGGGGGCGCGACCAATCTCATCCCTGTAGAGTGAGACAGTTTGGCCCTGCATGACATAGAAACGACGCTGCCAGAAGGGCGATCCAGCAAGCTGAATGGTGATGTAACCCGACAATCCCGATCCACGAAGACGCTCCATCTCGATCAACTGCTTCTTCATTGCCTCGCGAGCAATGCGGTCAGACTCCTCCTTGCGCTTACGCTCCAATTCCAAGGCCTGCTTCTGGGCAAACAACTCTTGCTCGCGTGCCTCACGCTCCTCAGTCTCTCTCTGGCGCTTGGCAGCCTCGGCGCGACGCTGGCGCTCCATCTCTTCGCGGACCTTGCGCTCAGCAGCCTCGATCTCCAGCTGACGCTCGGTTCTGGGTGTCGACAGGCCCGAGCGAGGTGATCCAGTCCTGACGGGACTAGGGGACAAAGGCACCTCGGCCACAGACTGCTGAACAAAGGTGTCAATGGCGATGGGGGCTGCTGCAACGGGGGCAGCAACAGTGGCGGGGGCGAAGGCGGGAGAAGAGGAGGCGGGCGCAACAGGGGCGGGTGAGACGGGGGTGGCTGGGCGAGGCGCTGGAACAGGTGAGCCAGTGGATGCAATAGGGGTCGAGGGCATCACGGGCGAAGTGGCCTCGGGTGTAGGGGGTCCGTCAATCAATCCGAGACGGGTGCGAACTCTCTCCTCGGTCAATTCTGCAAGGCTCGAAGTGTTGATCTGAACGTTGCTCGCCTTGAACAAGGCGCCGACAGCCTTTCCGTGAACCAGTGCGCGAGCTATTGTTTTCGTTTTAAGGAGCATTCATTCATTGGTTAATTAGTTTGTCGTTTGTTCGGAGAGAGACGGATTAATGATGGATAATGCATCGGTAAATTCAGTTTAGACAAACAAGCTTACCACGGCGGAGACCACTGGAATATCAATCCGAAAGGGCAACAATGCCAAGAGTAGAAGAGAGAAGACGCGAGCAAGGGGGAGAGAAAAGGGGGGGAGGGGGAAAGAGCTGGTTAGTTAACGTGGGAGAGAGCAACGATCCGTCGTCGCTGATTTTCTTTCTTTAGAAATGAATGGTCGTACAAATGAAAACAACGAAACATCATCCAACGTCTTTTCCCTCAATCTCCAAAACTCTCGATAAAAACCTCCCTCTTGCTCCACGGCGCAAGCGCTGATTGCCCACAACAGAAAAACAAAACAGAGGAGTGAAGTGCTCTCATTTTTTTTTTTTTTTTTTTGGTTGCAAAGGAATAGGGCTTATTTTTGTTCGCTGCCTCTTTTTTTTTTTTTTTTTTTTTTTTTGTCGCCGCTCGCTTTCCTGTACCGATAATACGAGCTTGCTGTTGTCGGCCGTTTTGTTGTTGGTTGTTCATTATGCGGATGGATGCTTACCTGACTTGCTCAGAGACGTAGGCGAGGAGAGCGAATCGGTCCTCGATCCTGACGAATCCATAAAGGACTTCCTCCTTGAGATTGGAGGTCAACTCGTCGATGCCACCGGTTCCCCTGGAGTAGAGTGAGATCTTGTCTCTTGTGTCATGGTATCCGAGGATGAGCCTACAATTTAGATTTTGAGAAGCGACACTTGTAAGTTGTCTCGTTGACGTGGTTTCCTCTCTCTGGCATGCTCTTGAAGTGTTTCCATTCTTGTTAGTTTGTTGTAGTTATTGTAGTCGTTGACGACGTTGGTTGCTGCTGTCGTCGCTCTCGTCTTGTGGACGTCCTAAATGCCTGAACCACTTCGTTTTTTTAGGACTTGTGGTTGCTAGTATCATTGGTTGTCCAGTGGGCGGTGGTGAAGGCGGGTGGATATTTTACCAGTTGGTGGGGGTTCCAGAGATGATATCCTGGTAAGCCTCGAGGATGGCGGGATCAGTCAAGTCGCAAGACATTATGTGTTATTATGGTGGTGGTATTTGTGCGCTATAGAAGAAGAGAAGACGAAGAGAGGGCGTAAGATTTCTGGGAGTCGAGGAAGACTAGATGATGAGCAAAGGTGGACAGGAGGGTGGGAGAATGATGGCGTTCAAGTATTTTACGTATAAGGGAGAGGGAGAGAGAGGGTGACAAGCTGTCGATGTTTGTGGGCTGAGAGGGTGATGGCGAAGTGGGGGTATTGATGAGAGAAGAAAAGAGGGGTGATGAGAAGAAGGATGATGAGCAGCGAAGTGGAAAAAGGAAAAAGAAAAAGAAGACAAAGAAGAAGGGAAACAAAGAGGCTGGACTCTAAGCTACCTTCCAATTCTCGGGTTCAAAAAGAAACAAAAAATTCTATTTTTTCCCCCTCCCCTCTGCAACGATGCGGTATCATCTCTGTGGATGTGTCTGGTGTTTCTTGTTGGCTCTGAGAGCACTCTTGCTCTTTTTTTTTAACTGTTTGCTAGCCATTGACTGGATCTGGCTATCATCGGCTCTCGACTCTGTTTTTCCTATGTCTCTGTCTTGGTTGGCGAGCTTGTCTTCCTGCCCTACTCGTGTCTGTTGTGTCCCTCTCCTTCTTCATCACTCTTGCCACCTCCTCGTTCGACTGAGGATATTGAAGACAATCGCCAGAAGAAAACATTCCTTCTTTGGTGGCACATATCCTCCTTCACCCTTTTACTCCTCCGCCCAATGAGTTGAATTGGAGCAAGACACTCTTTTTTTCCCTCCAATTAGGGAGATTAACCAATCGCATGTGCTGCACAGTCCAAGAGATTCATGACTGCTTGCTTCACTTTGAACTGGACAGTGTGGTGTGCCCTGTCAGCGTACCTTGCCTTGGAAGGTTGGCATCATCTCTTCCCGTCTTTTCACTTCTTCTGCAACTACATCTCTCCCGACACAACCACCGCCACATCAACAGACATACCATCACACATCGCTCAGGGAAACAACAGCAAGTAACAAGGACAACGCCGTAGCAGGACTCAACAGAAACACCAGCTCGTCATGGTAATGCAAAAGAACCCACTTCAGCAAACAGACATCATCAACTCAGGAACCACTTGTACTCAAAGTGTCGACAACAAGGACTAGTCGCGCGCGCGTTGGACTTCTTTCAATTGACTCAAAGAATAAAGAACCCGCACTACGGATTGGACTTCAATTGGTCTTTCCAACCGACTCAAGAACCCGCACTCTGGATTGGACTTTAACTGAATCGTTCTGTCGTATCTTCCGGTCCATAACGTTTTGTCCAGACGACCCATACGTACCAACCATCAGTTGCCACGTTGTTACCCAACTCTTCCATTCAGGAGTATCGCCAATTGACACACAATTGACGCACTATGGACTAACACCACCATTATATCAACAACCTTTCACTCCAATTCAACTGCAAATTAGATCAACTTTATCATCATCTTCAACAGACAGGGCAAGATCCGCCTGACGAGGTGGTACCAATACATGACCGACAAACAAAAGGCGTCGCTCAGTCAGGACGTCGTAACACAGATCCTTGCACGAAAGCGCGGCATGTGCAATATCCTCGAGCTCGAAGGCAGGCGTGAAACGCGAGGCAAGGCCATCTACAAGAGGTATGTCTTCTCTTCTTATTTTATTGCTTGATGGAGTGAGTGAAAGGAGAGAGAGGGTGTCATGGTTGAGTGCGGGGTGGGGGTGTTTTTGTGCCTGTCAAAAAAAAACCAATTGGAATATCTTTTTGATTGATCAAAGAACCGCCACGTATCAGATCGACAGCAACCCCTTTCCTCCTTCTGGACATCTCGCGACTGATTGGCGAATCGTTTTGGAACCGGCGCATCTTTTCTTACCTTATTGTCTTTTCGATGGGTCGATTTAGATATGCATCGTTGTTCTTCTGCTTTGGTATCGACTGGAACGATAATGAGCTGTCAGGACTGGAGGTACTGCACAAGTATGTCGAATGTCTGGATCAGTACTTTGGAAACGTGTGCGAACTCGACATTATTTATAACTATTCTGCGGTAAGCGTCTCTTTCTCTTTTTCTCTCAACCTAACCCTTTGAGCATCGCTGGAAAATAATAAATGAAAATGACATACGGAAGGTAGCACTGTCTCATCTTCTCTTTGTTGTTTCATCTCTTTTTCTTTGCTCAATAGGCATATCAAGTCATGGACGAGATGCTGCTGGGAGGACATGCGCAGGAGACCAACAAAAAGGTCGTGGTCAAGCATTGCAAAGGATTCGACAAACTCGAGGAATCAGACAGCATCGTCCACAACCTCCGAGCGTCCAACATTGCCTGATCTCTGGACTAGAACCGTGACAGACTTACTCAAAGAGAGGCACTGTGTCTCCTTTTTCGTTGACAACAATAATAAAGCAGGATTTTTGGGGGCGGTGCGCCTAGATGTTGAAAGAAGCACTTGTATGATATCAAGGAGACAAAGGGAAAACAAATATATTATGTAGGTCTACTTGGACTTCTTCTTCTTCTTGCTCTTCGATTTGGTCTTGGTTCCTACTGCCTCACCACCACCACTCGCACTACCGCCATCAGACGCCGCAATCTGGTCCTTGAGAGCCTGCTCCCGTTCCAGCATCATGGTATAGAACGTCTTTTGTCCCGTAGACGCAACAGCAGCTGCAGAGAACGGCGTTTCAGGGATACCCACACCGTTAGCCATCAATCCCGGAGGCCTACACCCAACATCGATCCCTTCCCCTTCATCCCACTCGTCCACTTCTTCCTCGCTTCCAGCGCCAACGCCAGAACTTCCAGTCGGCCGGCTAATGTTATCAAAGAACCGCCCAATCTTGTGACGGTTCTGTCCGTTCAAAGTCACTTCATCGTCCACTTCCACATCTTCATCGTCGGAGTCGTCCTCCTCTTCTTCTTCGTCAGCGTAGGCGAGGTATGGGTTATGTTGATCCAGATCGCTCCCGTCCTCATCCTCGTACCGATCGTCGTACTCGTCATATTCATTTTCGTCCCACTCGTCACTCGCAACATCATATGGTAGATCGTCCACATCATCAGAGCTGGCATCCTCGTCCTCGTCTTCCTCGTCGTAATGCTCTCCATCATCGTTGTAGTCCTCGTACCCTTGATTTCCTTGCATGCCTCCAGGCAACTGACTGTAAACGTCCCCCTCAATATCCGACAACCCCTCCTGATATTCCTCCTCCTCTCCATCACCATCGCCTGCATGCGCTGTTCCAGAGTACGCCTGCTGTTGTCCATGGAGTTGCGCATATCGAAGTTGACGATCATACAAATCCGCGCGTTGTTGAACCGTAAGATCCTGGACGATCCATCCCTCGCTACCACGACGGACATGGGTCGGGAAATGGGGTGCTGCACCAGAAGTGGTCGATCCTCTCGACGGGTTCCTGCTCCTCCGCCTGCCTTGATTCCGGCCAGCCTCAGGAGTGATGGGCGTACTCAATGTGCTCAAGTTCCTGTTCTTCTGCGACCGCGCTCCTGCTCCTGCTCCTGCTCCTGCGCCGCCACGCCGATGAACTCCAGAAGACGACGCATACTCTGACACAAACGTCCTCGCTTGCCGCTTGGAGGTATGGTATTCCCGAGGTGGCCAAACAATCGCCGCATCTTTATCATCCGTCACCTCGAACTCCGTTCCTGATCCTTGCATCGGCTGAGGCCAGAACCACAACAACACACTCTCCCCCAGGACCTGGCGGTAGTTGCGAAGACAGCCCACATCATACGGGAACTTTGCCTAAAAATAAAGATTAAAAAAGTACAAAAATCAATAACCGTCCAGCGTTGTTCTTATTATCGCTTGGAAAAGAACACAGCCGCATGGTTGAGGGGAGGGTGAAAAAAAAAAGGGGGGGGGCACTCACTTTGCGAAGTTTGCCCTTTTTGACCATGGCCTCGACTTTTTCCTGCTCCCAGACTTCGATCGTCGAGGTGTTGCTCATGAGACTCCAGAGGTGGTAGGTACACAAGATCCCGACCGCCAACAGGACTCCGCCGTCGACAATGATATTGACCGCTAGGAATACGATCTGCGCCTTTGTCGGACCATCATCACGATACTATTGCAGTGCAAGTCCCAAAAAAAATTCAGATATATTAATACAACTGCGCGGTGTAAGACAAAAAAAACGACATCGTCACCCTCTCTCTCTCTCATCCCACCCAGATAACTTACCATATACCGGTTCTCGTTCTGAATGGCGTCCAAAACACGAGCCAGCAACAGGACCATACACGCACCAGTCGTGATCGTCACCCAAGTAATAAATCGGAGGAAATGGCCATAGTTAAAGTGACCCACACAGTTGTTGATCCAGGGACAATGGTGGTCCATCTTGAGGATACACTTCTTGCAGATCCGGCAATGATGCGATCGGGGCGGCTTGAAGGCTTCGCAGGTCTTGCAGTATCGTGGCAGCGGTGTCATTTTCTTGCTTTTAGCAATGGCGGTGGTGGTGGTGGTGGTGTTGTCCTTGGTGTTGTTGTGGTTGCTAGATCGACCCCTGACTTCGGAGGCGATATCCTGACTGCCAATGGCTGTAGACCGTCCAATGGCAATATCATCGTCCGCTCCTGCTGCGACGGTGTCCGTGCCCTCCTTGTTGACCTCGTCCATGACCTCATCCTCTTTCTTTGGCACCTAAATCCGATCGAAAACAAAAACAAGAAAAAGCGACAACGTCAGCTATCCATGTCTCCACCGACCAATTCAAACAATTACAAACACATCAAATGAGCCCTCCACATAAATAGAAACCCAACCAAACAACTGAACTTACACCCCACCCAGAAGGTGTAGAACCCGGTTCGGTAGTACAAGCGAGGTAATAATGCCAATAGATAAAGCCGACTCCGATATTGAAGGGCACAAGGACCATGAAGGTTGTCTGAACAGAGATGGACATGAGCCATGGGATGAAGACAAAGACCTGGCTGGTGATGGCAATGTAGGCAATCAGCAGTGTCACTCCGGCGACGATGTACCGACTTCCTGTGAACAGCATTTTTATTCTGTTTTCGCTACTTTCTCCCTCTATCCTGCTGCTGCTGTTTGTTGTTTTGTCTGTCTGTTGCTGCGTTGCTGTTGGTGTCCCTGTTCAGAGTGGCAAGTCGGTTTTGGTGGATATTATTGCTTTTGTTGAGCAATTAGTGTAGATGCCGATCCTGTGAGGTGCGGATATTGTTGATATTGTCGTCAGGAGGAGATGGGAAGTAAGGAAGGAAAGAATGGAAGAACAAGAAGTGAAAAGGGGGATAAGGAACAGAGTTGAAACACTTGGTGGCACACTCCACGTGATGTCAGTCTGATATCACTCCATTTTCCGTGCCTGAAATTGAAGTACTGTACAGCATGTTATTTCAGTCGAATGTCTTCTTCGCGTTTATTTTCAACGAAACGTGTTCGACTGACTCACATGATTCAAGACACATTGCTAGTGTCTATCATTTGCGTGCCTCATCGGCCAATTATGCCTTCCTAGGTTTACCGTTCGGTACTTGGCCGCGACCGTATGGGTTCGAAGACAACACTGACTGTTGCTGGTACATATTGTGCTGGGGTTGGTAGAGTGTAGACGGATGCGGAAGCTGGTTCAATTGGTGCTGGTGCGAATACGCGTTACTGCGAGAGTTGTTCCTCACCGGGCTGGTCGGTGCCGTCTTTGGATCTGGCGCATACAAGTCCAACGCAGCTACAATCCAAACAAAAAAAAAAAGCACAAGAGAAGAAATTGACGTTAGCATTGAAGGGAAGGACTTGCAAACAAGATAGAAGACTCAAACCTATCTCTAGTTCATTCGCTAAAGCTTTACCTCGAACAAATTCAGGGCCTCCGCCATAGATGTTTTGCAAGTAGTTCCAAACAATAACATTGATGCCGCGATAGTCGGTGCCTATGGCGGTAGCGTACATGATTGGTAAGTATGCGCGTTCTTCTTTCAACCTTACATAGGTAAGATTAATTGCTGTGAACATTTTGGATTCTCAAGTCCTTGGGTAGCTTACCTCGTTTCATGCCCGCTCTGGGTTGACCATTGTCTTTGAGGAACTGAGAGTTTTTGATAGGTCCTGGAGGTTTGTCTAAAGAACAACGTGAAACAAAGAGAAATGAGTAAGAGTAACAATGACCTCTAATGAACATGCAGTAACACATCGATATCGCCATAAAGCATAGATCAATCATAGTAGTTACCTCCGGCTTTGAATGCATGCCACTCCTTGAGCCAGTCGGCTCCGATGAGATACCAGAGTTGGCCATCAGAAATGACAGTGGAGTCCAACCTTGTCACGTCCTGCTCTTCGCGTCTTCTTCTCTCGTCCAGCTCAGCTTCTTCATGCTATAGAACGTTCAAGGCGAAAAATATCAATGGGATTTGATCAGAATATGGAATCACAGCAGCACATGTTCATGAAAACTTTCGCAAGCTACGAGAAACTTACTGCACAAATGGAGCAGGCCATCTTTTCGGACTCCAGCGCAGAAATGTTCACAACTGGACTACCGTCAGTCCCGTACATCTCCACAAGTGCGTCCCATGCGATCCGGGGGATAGGCGTCACCATGAGCATGACATTTCGCGTCGTCGCCACGTTAATGCCGCCGTGAGGACACAAAAAATCATGATTGCTGATCGGTCCTGGCTGTGACATGACACGGGCAAAAATGCATAGCATTAGTATCGACCGAATCGTTTCGTTTTTGTTCATGCCATCCTCAAGGAGTAATTGACGGCATCGAAAACTTACGCTGGTAAGGTACTTCCACCGGCAGAGCCAGAGACTTGAAATGTACACCAAAAGGTCCTTGTCATAGATCTGCATTAGCGGTTTTGTCATATACTTGGATATCCTTGTTCGGTCCTCGTCGCGGTGTGGTGACTTTCGTTGGTAGAACAAAATATACGCCTCCATCTTGGCAACATCGGCAGGCGCCTTCCTTGTGACATACTAATGAATGCGGTAGGACAATGTAGCGAGCAGTAATTAGCAATACGAGATGGCTAAAGTGTGTTGACATTTCATTCAACAAGGCATATGCAGAAACAGGCAACTTTACGTACCGTGTCGTCAAACTCGTACCAGCATCCATCGACGGCGTGTTTGGCGTATCCAATGTAATGGCCACCTACAAATGTCAATAATGATTTGCCACCTTAGTCAGAAAAATGCTGGACAACAAACGGCACAGCAGCCAAACTAACCCCAGTAGCGATGATTACCTCCAACGACTCCTCTGTGGCGGACCATGGCGTACAGGTCGTACTTGCTATTGCTGAGCTCTTGGTGGTCCGTTGATTTCAAAAAGGGCGTCATGTCCAAATCCTCCATTGGAAACTGGACGTATGTGTTGATTTTCGAAGAGTAAGTGTCGTAGCGGAATCGCTTCAGGTGGATGCATAACGTCTCAGGCAACCGTGTGATCTTGAATGTTTTCCTGCAGTCGTTCAGGGCATCACATTGTGTGCAGCGGTATCGATCCTCGCCAGTGAGCTCTTCTGTGGCGCAAAACGATGCCAAACAGTCGCTTAGCTTGATAGCGCGGTTGTTGATGCTAGAGAAATACGCGGTAATGATATTAGTTGGTGGATTCAGGTGTGCCAGCATAGTCGCCCTACGTACGCGCACGGGAACTCGCATGTCTTCGATCTGTACCTAAGCCATCCTCCGATGGAGTCTACAAACGACCCCAGCACTCCGTTCTCTTTGTCCTTGCCATTCTTGCCGTCCAACGTGTCATCAATTATCTTGTTCTTCTTGTCAATTGGTATCGACAGGTCGAAAAACTTGTCCTCCTTGATGTATTCCTTGCGACAGCTCAAACAACGGACCCTGCTCTCCAGAGTTCCCTCAAACAGATCGCTGATAATACTGGGATTGGTCACACGCGCTGGCGTGATCTCGGCGTTCTCCACAAGCGACGAATTCTCGGAGGACTGCAATGAGCGCGACGATGTTGAAGACCGCGATGAAGCATAAGAGAGACTGCTGGTGGTGACGGCTTTGGGGTTCGACGACCGCGAAGTATCCTTTGAAGTACCGTTGGAAGATTTGACTGAAGTCTGTTGTGGGAGCTGGACGGCCTTGGTTTTGTTTAGCTTTTCGTCCTGAATGGGTATATTTGGAAGGATTATGTTGGGGTCCGGATACTTTCTTGGATAGGTCAGCTCGTCGTGCAGCTTGTCGAGAATACACCGTAAAAACTCCTGTGCATCCTGCTGTGATGTCCCCTGAAACATGTCGTTGAACTTTTTCACATCGGAGACCAGATGGGCGGGTGAGAATATTGCACTAATTAAGTGCGGGGCGCAGACAAGCCAACAATGCCAGTTCAGTAAACACAACAAGTTCAATTGACAACGCCTTCAATGAGATATGGGAGAAGCAAAATGAACTGAAGGTTACCTCTTTCCGCTCCACATGCTGTCAACAAAGTTGAAAAAGCTGTCGACAAGCATAATGTTCTTTTGCCGCGCGTATTCTACCCTCCGGGACTCCGGGATGAACGCCTCGCATGTCTGAAAGTATTGGGTGAGGGCAGGGCTAGTTGGCAGAGTACACATAATGATCGGTGTTGTTAATACGATTGATCGATCTCATCGTTTCCTGCGATTATACTCCTTGGATTGATCGACAATGGCCAAGAGCTTACGTATGGGCGAGCGCTTGCAGAGCCGCGTTCATGTAACAGGTATTTCCCAAGTTCTTTAGTCCTACGAGACCAGTCAAGTCCAGATCTTGAATGGTGCCATCTCCATCCTGCTTGCTCTTCTTTCCCTGCTGCGTAGAGGAAAAATAAAATATATTAGAAACCACATCGCAAGGAAATTCTATTGGAAGAATATCCGTGACTAAAACATCCGCTAACATGTCCAGCACAGCTCACTCACCATGCATCGAACGGCCGTTTTCAAAAAGAGCCTTCCAGTCGGTGAGATCAAGTTGCCTTCAGTAAAGGGGTTCAACTCACACTCGCAGCGGTAGCACCAAATGGTCAACGTCCTACAGTACAGCAAAAAAAGGATCGCGGAGGAGTGAAAAGTAAAGGTAGGAGGTGTCAACATCTACCAAAATCAGCCTGCAAGATGACAAATCAGCAAGGTAGAAAACAAAGGCAATTAACGAGCAAGAAAAAACAAGCACGGTACCTTGGGTTCATGAAGACGCAATGGCAAGCATCCCTGACCGCCTCCTAGATGCACAAACAGGTCAAGATCCAAAAGGCATACAAATCGTTTCAGGGTCATGTCCCTTGAGAGAGGATAGCGCCATGACAGCAACTCTTATTTTTTTGGGCAACAAATTGACTATCAAGTACCTTGTGAAGCGATCCATAATGTATCTTCATGTGCGAGCTACTTGAAGTCGTACACACGACAGCTCGACAGCTCGGCTAATGGCGAATCGATTGCAGTAGAAGGGTATTGTTAGGCTGAATTGTTGTTGTTTTTGACATGTCGGCGCATCCCAGCATCCATGTTGTCAGTTGTGGCAGAGGGAAGTGGAGGCGGAGGGACTGGGCGGCAGTGCTACTGCCAGGTCCAGCATGAATTGAGGAGGGTGCGCAGAGAGAGAAAGAGAGGGGAAAGCAAGCTCCGTTACCTCCAAGCAGATCCAGAGCCTTGGGACTCTGACCTCGCATCCATCACACTTCAAGCTTGCAGAGGCGAGATTTTTCTATTGTTACCAATGGAAAGAACGACCGGTTAGCTATTCTGTGCTTCCATGTGAAATAACCAATGATTGTCGGATTTATTTTATTGGAGAGTCGCCCTGATGATAGTCCGTGTCCTTGAATACTCAGATTTGGCCAGACTGTCCCTGTTCCGTCATGGATACCCCGATTCCTGTCCATTCGGCACAGCCACAGTTCCGGTTCGTGAAAAGTGAGCACGGCACCGAGACTGTGCGGAATGGATGGGTTGTGCGAAAAAACATAAAAAAAACTCTGGGTTCCCAACTCCGCCAGCCGTACCCCAACTCTTCACTTTCTTTCCCACTTTGTCTTCTTAAACGAGCACCTTGAAAGGAGTCTTCGTTGCTCTGGCACCTTGAAAGGCGTGAACCGCGAAGAAAGTGTGAAGAAATAAAACAACGACGACAGTTCCGCAAGACAACGAGTTATTATATCTGAATTCATCCTGTCTTCCCCTGCTAGTCCTTCTAGCCCTCCTGCTAGTTATACTGTATGGCGTGTATGGATGCTTGTCCAACTGAATGAATGAGGTGGAGAAAGAAGAAGTGAAAGGACTTGCCTTGAAGCTGGTGGATTCAATCTTGGCAAGGGGGTTTGGGCGTGCAGCTAGTATTGTTGCATGCTCGCAGTGCTTGGTTTCCAGGTGCATGACGCTTTTCTTCCTCCTTGCTCAACGTCAGTCTTTATAGGTTGGTGATTGTGAGCCGACGTGTGTCAAGTCAAGTAAGCTGAGGCGAGGGGAGGAATGACGGAAGAGAAGGAGTAGGAAAAAGAGAAGTGGAGAGTTGGAGCTGAGGGGAGGGTCAACAACAGGGACGAGTGAAGAGGGGTGGAAGGAATGTCGCAGTCGTTTTCTATGCGCGGTGTTTGGCAGTCGAAGTGAGAAGTAGAAGTAGTGAGGTGCGTAGGTGCCTAATGAAGTAAGAAGGAGGAATGATTGACAAGGGCGGACGGACAGACAAAAAAAAAAGGCACAGCACCCAAGGCACGGAGAGGGAAGGTGAAGAAGGGCAAGGGTTGAAGAAAGGGTAAAGGGCGGACAGAAAAAAAATGATAAAAAGTGTAAGAGAGAAGTTGAGAAAAGGACAAGAACAAGGAGCAGGTACATTTGGCACTCCATCCTCTCTCTCTCACTTGGACATGCCAGTCACTCGCATCTGTTCTTGTATGCTTGCACACAGCCCACACACCCTTTCACACTCTCTCACACACGCACGAACAGTCGACAAAACAATGCGTTGAAGAAAAGGGGCAAGCACATTCAAACACACGAACAACCCAATGGCCGTTCTGGCTAGTTCAATTTTATATACAAAGCGGGAAGGGGATCAAAACACAAGAAAGACGTCCAACTACTATACCAGATAGAGGATCTTGACAGTCCTCGGCCCTACCCCGAGCACAATTCTTGCATGATCCAGCGCCAAAATTCGATACGCGGCCTTGTTGACCGTAGTATGGTCCAGCCGGATAGCCTTCCCGCGCATATGAACGCTGCTTGCCTTCAAAACTCCTCCTTCATCACCGTCCTCGACCTCGTCCTCGTTATCGCCATGACTGCCATCATCGATGTCCGCGCCATCAGCGACAGCCTCCTCTTCGTCCACACTCTCAGATCTAGCATACTCCGTGCTGACAGCCACATCCTGCTTCAGGTCCATCAACCGGAGCAAACAATAATGACCTAGGTCGGAGGAACAGTTGCGGTGGCTCATGATACCGATCCGGTCGCGATACATTGCAATCGAATCGCGGGCATCGCCACCTCTGCCCAACGAGAAACTAGGTGTCAGCAACCTCCTGGAACTCTCTTCCCTGTATCCTGGCTCCATTTGGACACAGAGAACGAGTCTCTGACGCGTGTTCGGCTCTTCGTAGAGGATCAAGAGTTCGTTGCGGTAGGGCCAGGTGTTGTCTGCAATCGCCTGGATGTGGATCAACTTTGCCCCCAACTCAAGTTGAACCTGACATAATGTTTGCGAATGTTCATCCTTGATGATCACCCCGTCTTCGTGTGCAAGGCAAACGGCCGCCTGCCAGGTTTGCAAGAGGTTTCCTTGTCCGCGCTCAAATGTCCTTGATCCGAAGTCGACCGCTATCACTTGGAGTACCTAACACAGCGCGCAGGAGGAATGTGAGATACAAATGTATAATCCGACTTGCTTTTAAATAAGCCTATTGATGAGATAATGCGTACCTTGGTGTTGACGCTGCTCGACCGAACAGGAACAAACGGTGGCAACTTTGGAAAGAAAATAACATGACCGTCCAAGGTGACAGAGATGATCTTGTCGCGTACATAACAAAGATGCAGCGCGAATCCATGTAGCATGTTGGGTAGCGTCGTGCTTGTTTCTGTTTCAGGGTCACACATCCTGACAGTCCTATTGTATGATAGAAAAAAAAATCGTCAGTTGCAACCCTGTACTGGGAAATGTCGCTGGCTGCGATTAATTAACGCGCTGTAGGATTTAAGTCGTAAGGCGCCACAAACCTCAAGAATCCTCCAAGTGCCAAAGGTAGCGATTGCCCCTCCTCAACATCGCCAGTCTCTGTGGGCATGGGAGCCTGGGTGGTTGCCAAGCCGGTGGTGTCCCATGCAACGCAACTGACAGAGCCATGTCCTCGAGGAACCTCCATCATCAGATAGTGCCGTCCATTCCCTTGAGGAAACTCCCTATATCGAACCCCTCTGAATCCGTCCAATGAGATCTTGTGTATGCGCGGCCAATTGTCGACCAGTATCAACAATGGCCACGCCAACAGCATCGGCTTGATGTCCATGGTCAACGACAACGTCAGCTGGTGGACGCATCGACCCCATTTCCAGTTCTGCTTCAGCACCAGTTCGCGAACAACAGCCTCCTTCCAGCCGATGAATCCTGGTCGACTCTCAATCCTGTCCAATAACGAATCCGTCTCAGCTGCTGGCGGATATTTGTCGTGAGAGTCATGCATCATAGGTGGTATTTGTTGAGATTGGTGATGTGGTGTGCTACGAGTCGGTTTTATTTGATAGTCCATGACGTCCTTGAGAAGCGTACATTCAGCCGGGTCCCAGTCGCGGACTTTGGCCTTCCAAAGAGCGTCGTTGCCCTGGATAATCCCTCTCCAAGACCTGCATACCGCTTGACAGCGGACCAATTCCATGCCGTCAAGGTACAAGAAAAGGTGGTGAGAGACTTCGACGGGAAGCGCCGAGACGAGGTCGTATCCAGACCGGTTGATTTGGCCGAGAAGTCGATGTAGGACTTGAAAATCGCCTTCATCGCAACATTCGATGAACTCTCGAATACTGGTTGAGAAATAAGTAAGGTAGTGAAGGGTCAGCAAAGGTGGATACGTCTCTCAAAGGTCAAGGTATAAACCACCCTTCCAGTTGCTGTGCTATATTCTGGTGGTCAGTTACATTACGCGTCGCTCCTGTGGGGCCAGCCGAGGGAGTTGATGGATGCTGTGAAGGATGTCCTTGAAGAGACTATCCTGTTCCTGCGGTAACATTCCTGTGGGTGGTGGTGGGTTTTCTGCCATTGAAACAAAAAGGTAGTGAACTGGAACCAAAGTGCGACAGCAAGGTTTGGTGGCAACTTTTCTTTGGACCATTGAAAAAATAGGGACGACGAAGGAAGTGTGTTTGCTAAGCCTCTTCTTTTAGAGATCGCTCTCACCTATTTTTTGATTGACCATCACTGTTTTTGTTTCTTTTTCATCCAGCCTTCCCTTTCCATTCCCCCCTTATCAACACACATCCATGGCTCTCTTTTTAGGACGACTCTCTCAGGACACCCGCTCCCGCGACCTCGAGGATCTCTTCAACAAATATGGTCGAGTGACCCGTTTGGACATCAAGCGAGGTATATAAACAATCTTAGCAACAGCAACAAGCGGCAAACAACACTCATGTCGGGCACGCCTCTTATCGTTACAATCGAACCCTCACTCACTCTCTCTTGCTCTCCGCCACAACCCCTCATAGGTGTCAACTCGAGCTTCGGCTTCGTGGAATATGAGGTACGGACAATTTCGACACAAAAAAACGCCGTTTCAACTGGAGGCACTGGAACCACATGGACCTGTATTTACAATTCAATTGCTGATGATGTTATTCGTCGTTTTGCTAATAGGATATCCGCGATGCTGAGGAGGCTGTCCACAAGCTGAACGGCCATCTCATCAACGGCAACCCCATCGTTGTCGAGTTTGCCAAGAACAATGGACGTCGTGGTGGTGATAACGAGTGCTTCAAGGTAAAAATACAGGATCGACCTTTGTCACTATTTTTTAGTCGTCTTCCCCGTGGGTGTTGTTGTTTATTTGTAAGAACTCTTTCTAACCAATCATCACCCTCTATTTACTTTACTTACGATAGTGCGGCAAGGAGGGTAATACAAAAGCACCATTATTGTTTTGTTACCTACCAACACTATTCACAGGAAGAAATGACTGGATATTCAATGGCAAGAAGTACACTCAGGAATAATTATCACTAACACAAATCCATGCTGCCAATCTATGGTCTACAATGAAAATAGGACATTGGGCACGCGATTGCCGTGGAGGTGGAGGTGGAGCTGGAGGTGGACGCTCTGACCGCGACCGTGAACGCAGAAGGTACTTGTTTATGACAGACAACATCACGCAAACCAGGCTCGCCCAAATGCTCTCCTTCATAAAATCTAACCTTGCCTTTTTTCATTTACTTAATAGATCGCGCTCGCCCCGCGGCCGACGTGACCGCTCCAGATCCCGCTCTCCTCGCCGCGACCGTGATCGCCGTGGAGATGACCGCCGTGATGACCGCCGCAGGGATGACCGCCGCGATGATCGTCGCGACGACCGCCGTGGAGATGACCGCCGCAGAGACGACCGTCGAGACGACCGTGACCGCAAAGATGACCGTGAAGATCGCGACCGCCGTGGAGGCGATGATCGTAGAGAGGACCGCGAGGAGCGCCGTGGTGGAGAGGACCGCGGAGAGGAGCGTGGAGGAGAAGATCGCCGTGATAGCCGTCAGGAAGGTGCCGCCAACAGAGAGCCATCGCCCTCTGCCCGTGGACGTCGCTCGCCCAGCCCCTCTGGTGAACGTCGAGGATCGAACGCTGAGAAGCGCTCCATCTCACCTGATGCTCGTTAAAAAAGCAAGCAAGCATGCCGTTCGTAAAGAAAAAAAAAGGTTGGGCACACATACATATTCATTAGGAAACAACGACAAAATAAGTATGATAAGTCGCTGTTGAACGTGAATTAGGGACAGATGTACACAATCGCACACAGACTCGATGAAAACAGGATGTAGGGAGAGGAAGACTCTGATGATAAAGTCCATAGGGAGGAAGGGCAGTGTAATAAATTACAGCAGCACCGCAATTAATTGCGGACGAAATTGTCAATATCGATCTGAAAGCAATGCATTTATTTTGGTGGAAGTTGGATCGTGGTATTGCATGCCGTATGGTGAGGCGCATGCACTGCTCACTGTTGTTTACACTCGGGTGCCTTCTCATCCTTGGCGGGCTGCTCATCGTCATCATCGACCTCATCGTCGTCCTCATCATCATCGTCCTCCTCCTCCTCATCGTCATCGTACTCAAAGTCGTCATCGTACTGGTCGCCGTTGTCCTGGTACTGAAGAGCCTTGCCGGTGAACCAGTCGACGGCACGGGGAATGATCGAGTCCTTGAGCTCCTCGCCCAAACCGTAGTCAGCCTCGAGTCTCTCATCAATGTCCTCATCCTCCTCCTCCTCCTCCTCGTCCTCGTCCTCCTCCTCGGGAGCAACGGGGGGAGAGAAGAAGGAGAAGAAGGTCTCGGCGGGGACAGTCTTCTTGACGACGCGGGTCTTGTTGGTGCCCTTGTGGCGCTGCTTCTTGGTCTCAACGGTGACCGAGAGATCCTTGCCCTCCTTCCAGTCGATCTTAGTGCCCTCGGCGTGGTCGTAGACAAAGTCGCCGCCATAACCGGGCTCGTCGTGGTAGAAATAGGTCTTGGTCAAGATGGTGTTGGTGAAGATGTCGTTGGGCGAGAACTCGAAATCGAGACGGAAGCCAGGCTTGTCGAAATAGGCCATGCGGATATCGACCAAGTGCTTCAAGGCCTCCTCATCCTTCTCGGTGATGATATCGGCGAACTGAGCGTTGGTCTTCAAGGCGGTGAGCCAGAACTCGGGGATACCTAATCATTGTCAAAATTTAATCACACACAAGGTTATTGAGCGATTCAGGGGCAGACCCAAACAGATAACGCTTTACAATGATAGATGACTTCGAGAATATTGACTCTCCAATAGACTTACCCTCAACCTTCTCGAACTCCTTGTCCTCGTCATCCTCATCCTTCTCGTCGTCCTCCTCCTCATCCTCGCTGACACCATCCTCGACCTCGGCATCGGTGGGTTCAGTCTTGCCAGAGACAACCTCGGCACGCTTCTGGTAAAGGGGAGTGTAGAGCTCAAGGTACTTCTTCTCGAGGGCGAGGATCTCCTTCTGGAACTCGATCTCGAGGGCGGTATACTTGTTCTGGAGGGACTTCAAGCCCTTGACACGACGGCGGACGTCGGGGCTCAGGGTCTGGAGGTAGCCGGAGGGGGCACCGACCAAGTTGCCAAGACGGCCCTGCAACATGGACATGAGCTGGGGGTTGTTGGCGAGGACGGATCCTGTTGTTATCGCGACAGGAACAAGCAGAGGAGATTAAATAGATTACAGATTACAGTCAGTAAAACGCGAATGTCTGCATTCCTCCCTTCCCTCCACCTTTTCAAACCAAAAAAATCTTTTTTTTTGTTGGGGGGAAAAATGCAAAAAATAACGACTGAGCCAGTGAATAGCGCCATTGAACACGTCCCTCTCTTCCTTGTTTCGTTCTGGTTATTAATTCCTTGCCCCTTCCGCTTGCTATCTCCAACACCCAACCAAAAGCACATATATAGTTATCCGCCACGTCCCTCTCTTCTTTACCTGGGGTCTGAATGGTCTCCATGTTATCGGCGGGGGGTGCAGAAGAGTTGAGGTTGGAAAAGTGAGGTGTGTTCTGAGGGGTAGGGGCTTCCTGTTGCTGCTTCTTCTTGATGTCAACGTTGGCTAAAAGTGAGCATACAAAAAAAATAAAAATACAAACGATGTCAAGATCTTGTCATCGACGAGCGATTGCCCATTTCACCCACAGAGTACTGCAGACTGTAAGGGTCCTGGTCGATTTTTGGGTTTGTCCGAGACATGAACACGCAAGCAATCCTTTGCAGAATCAATTGAGAAAAATCAAGAGATCCGACAAAGAGACCGCTGCTGCATATTTCTTCGCCGATGCCGAGTGTGTTGACAACGTGCTCTTGCTTATCGAGTTGACGCCTCATGAGTGTGAGCTCGGCTGTCGTTGTATGCGTCGGAGTCATCAAGGCCATTTTATCTTTTTGGCTATTTTTCTCCAGGGTAGTTATGAACATGAACAGCGAGCTGCAGAGATCGAGTTGTTGGTGTGATTTGCAAGTCAAAGGAGGGTGATGCGGCAGTTCCCTGGATGAGATGCGACCGTTTGGGAGGAAGGAAGTAAGTAGGGTTCTTTACCTGAGGACTGATCCATAGTGAAAAGAGGAGAAAAAACAGAAGAGGTGTGGGCTTTAAAGAGAGTGTTGGTCAAGGGAAAAAAAATGTTGTCGGGTTGTGAAAAAATGAAGAGGTCAAATGGCAGAAAAGAAAATTTTGCAATCGCATGGCCTGCCAAAGTAAAATGCAAACGACATTCCCGCCACATGGTCCATATGTTGTGTCACTGCCACCAGTGAAAAGATATTTGAAAGGCTTATTTATTAAGAATGTAACGCTTTACTTCAAGGAGACAAGCTTGACCTCAAACACCAAGGTCGCGTTGCGGGGAATGTCTGGCGGTGCTCCCTGGGCGCCATATCTATCGAATCATCAATTAAACCCAACATAAGTTAGCTTCTCTGAAGAACAACAAATACATACACATTACAATTTGCATGGCAGGTGTAGACTTACGCGAGTGCGGGGGGAATGGTCAGGCGACGCTCGCCGTTGAGCTGCATGCCTTGGATACCGAAGTCCCAACCCTTGATCACTTCGCCAGCACCGAGCTTAAAGCTGAAGGGCTTCCCGCTGGTGTTCTTGTCAAAGACCTTTCCGTTTTCCAAACGACCAATGTAGCGCATGCCGATCTTCTTGCCGCTCTTTGCTCGTGCTCCCTCACCGGCCTTGGTATCCTCAATCACCAGACCGTTGGGGAGAGTCTTCTTGTGTGCCTTCTTTGGCTCCTCCTTGGCCTTGGCTGGGGTGGCTTCCTTCTTGGGCTTGATAGGGATTGCCTTCTCTTCAGAGACCTTTTGCTTCTTTGATGCGGGTGCTGCCTCCTTCTTGACGGGTTCGGGCTCCTCGTCCTCGTCGTCCTCACTATCATCCTCATCATCATCATCACCACCATCTTCATCTTCGTCATCGTCGCCGTCGATCTCCTCCTCATCATCCTCGTCGTCGTCCTCCTCTTCGCTGACATCTTCGTCGCCCTCGGCTTGCGCGGCATATGGGTTGGAGCTCCCCTCATCATCGTCGTCATCGGAATCATCCTCGTCCTCTTCATCATCCTCTCCAGTGAAGTCGGGGTCATCCTCAGAGTCCTCATCCTCATCCTCGTCGCCAATTAAATCTGCGAGTCGCTTGGTACCCTGGGAAATCACAATGTTACCGTCGTCGTCCTCGTCGTATCCGCCGTACATGTCATCATCCTCCTCGTCGTAGTCGTCCTCGTCCTCGTCACCATCCTGGGCACCAGTATCTGGGAGATAGTTTCCTGAAAGATGAACGACACTGTAATTGAAAACAGGACATTGAAAAATGCGGCTGTTAGGTAATCCTAGGCATTGATCAAGACCTTGATTAATCTGGCAGGGGAAAATAAGCTTTGCCTTACTTGTCGCCAGTAACAGAAAAGGTGATTTCCTCGCCTTCGGCGAATGCCAAGTCCAGCTTTTGTTGGTCGACGCTTCCGGGGATGAGGGAGCAAAGAACTTGCGATTTGTTGTTGACGCTGACGCGAAGTGAAGTACGGCCAGGCTTGGTCTCCTCGTCCAAGGCAGCCTATCACGAATGTATGCAGAGAGCTGCTCGTAAGTTCGCCATGAAACAACAGTACGACAGAAACCACGTGGAGATGTATTGCAATATGCGATTTAAATCCAAGTTGGTAGCTCACCATGGACACCTTGAACGAGTTATCCACAATCTGTGTGTAGGTCTTGTCAGGCAAGATAGTTAGTCCTAGTGGAGTTGAGTTGGAAATGAAATGTGAAAAGTAAGTTGCAATGCTAAAGCCCAAAGAACCGATGCCACTAAATGACTTTCATCGAATGTACTCTGGTGAATAAGTTTCTCCACGGCAAGGACTGCCATGGCGGAGAACCTTACCCCAGAACCCGAGAATCATGTTGTGCAGTTGAGAGAAAATGAATGGTGATGGAGCTTTGGTGGTGGTGGGGGTGTGCCGCTGAAGATGATAGAAAAGAAAAAAGTGCAGTCACATGCCAAGCCACCCTTGCTCTTCGCCACCAACTTGTGTACTCGTTCTCCATGCAATTGTGCTCGCCTTTAGCCAATGCTCTTCCAAAGAAAAGGCACAATTGCCCAAGGCATATCGCGTCGAGATCACGGGCTAGGTATCCATAAAGACTTCGCTCTTCTTTATACAGCCCCCCAGAAGAGAGTCGTCTCAAGTTGAAGTTCCGAAAGCGGAAGAGCCTTGCAGGCTGCAGCAGAGAAGTTGCGTTGAATGTGATTGTCGAGAAGAGGGGCGGATTGGATTGGGAGGAATGAAAGTGTAAGGGTCAAAAATGAAGCAAACAGGTGCTTAGGCAACGTAGAACATAGAAAATAAAAGAGAGAGAGAGGGAGACGAGGAAGGACGCATGGACTTCCCTCCTTCACTGTCGGTTTTACATACCAGGGTTTGATCAGAGCAACTTTATCAGTTACAGGGAATTCATTCTGGTCTGATAGTGAAGGATATTGATGGAGTCTCCATGACAAACCCGATCTGACCGGTGACAAGACAATTAGCCACAAATTAGTGGAGAATCGATCTTGCACCCTGGTTGCCGCGCTGGAGCCGTAGACAAAAGAGGGTGTAAATTGAATAGTAAGAAACTAGTCCATGCAAAGCCCAAAATTTAAAAAGGCGTGGAAGTTTTGAAGGTGTTCTCTTTTCCTCTATCTATGACCCTATATGAATAACTTAGACCTTTATTTTTGACATGTGAGTCGGTTTGTGGAGCGAACCTGAGAGCCACGACTCGGATGCATTTCAAGAACGCCAGTTGTACTTTCTTGTTCGTCTCTCCTAGTGTACTTTTCTCCACACTTTTATTCTCTCCATCCTCTTTTTCTTTTTCATTTTCTTTTCCTTCTTTTTTTTTTCTTCTTCTCTACCTGACTTCACCACACTCCACTACTGCCCACCTCCACCATGGCTATCGCCCGCCCTAAAAAAATAAAGCCTTCGGCATGGTCATTCATTCGTGCCCCTGCTCCTCCAAAGTCGAATGCTCATCCCATTCCTCCACTCGGCTACATCCTGATCGCCCTCGTGTTCATTCAGTGGTTTCACGCAACCTCCCTCGCTGTTAAGCTTCAATGCCTGATTGGAGCCGGCCTGTTCAGTTGCACAGGTACGTGTTTTGACATACTCGCCCCATTTTCTTTCTGCCTTGCGTTGTACCACACCATCCGCTAACCGTGGGATTTTTTCTGGGTATTAGAATACACCTTCTACACTATGACGGTCGAGTCACCCGATGGCACTGTGAGCGTCAAGCCCTTTGCTGGCCGTCCCGGACACACGGTAACTATGATAAAGACTCTCTGATAGCAATTGAGGGCAATTGAACGAGCCAACGATCCTAAAACTCGCGCACGAACTCTTTTTTTTGTTATAGACTGTTCACCAGTACTTCATGAATGTTTTCTATATCCCCATTCTGATTCACGGCTACCATGCCTTTATCGGCTCGACCGCTCTCCGTATCTTGCTCTTCCCCCTCAACATCTGGCTTTTGGAGATGATCCAGGGCTACACATTAATCTACTTGATCGGATACAATGCTGCATGGACCTACAGAGGCAAGTGAAAGAGAATAATTCTTGACGTGGGGTTCAACTTGCTTCGTTCGTTCAATTGGTAACGCGGTTTTGTACCACATTATGCTAACACTCGTAGTGATTGATTTTATAGGATACGATGCCTTCTTCCACGGCACGATCAAGCTATGGTACGTCCACCACTGGCTGATGATGGGAGCGGCCTTGGAGCTTGTCGTCCTGCCTTACACTCTCCCCTTGACCGAAACCATCGCTAGCTACCTTACTTTTTAAAAGGCACACAGGGCGGACATGATCAACCTTCCTAATAAAGACAATTGTGCTCTGTCAGACGAATTAAAAATTAAAGGGTATTAAATTGGTGGCGTGGCTGGGGAATGGGCGCCATAATTACGTCACCGAAGCGAGTTATCAAGGCATCCACTGCCCCCTACCAGCACTAATGGGTGTGGATGAACACCCCGAAATAAACTATTCTATGATTTGGACGCCTTCAACGCCTTGGCCAACTTGGACGACTTGGAGGACTTTTGGGGTTGTTCCTGCTCTGGCGTTGAGGTAGTTGAAGCCCTCTTACGACGTCCTTGGACACCTGTACAGCTGATGGCATTGCTAGCCGTGGCAGTGCTCGAGCTCGAACTTGATCTAGCATCGCGCTTCGCCTTCCAAGGGAGGGAGCCGTCCTCGGCACCTGGGTGGAGGCAATCCGGACGCTCCTGCCGCACAAGATACTCTTGGATAATATTTGTTATGTTCTCTGCCGCCATAACATCACGGTGGTGGTAGACTTGACACTTTGAGCAGTAGAGGCGTCGGATGTCGACCTGGCCCACAAACAGTTCGCATCCAGGGCCCTACCACCACGTAGCCAAGCGACTGGCGCATGTGAAGTATGGAGGGCTGTTTGCTGATTGGTGAACAACATTATAATACGATGCTTACCTTCTGGACAAAGTAAGTAAGGAAGGATGAGTGGAGGGAAGAGAGTCGGGATCTTGTCGAGAACTGACCTAGACCTACGCCAATGAGAGCTGGTTTCGAAGGATCGTAACGGAGACCATTTTCGCCGCCAACAATCTTGAGGAGCTGATCCGCGACCAATTGGAACTCCATATGCCTTGCACGCTTCATATCCTAAACGTGACGATTGTATCGATTGTCGCTTGCAGAATAAAATTCCAATAAACGTGTCTCAACCAACTCCGGTTTTTTGACGTAGTGGACGACACTTGCCTTTTGTCCTTTGAGAGGAGGCAATCTAATCTCAATGTCTTGGACTGACTCGTCCTCACCATCTGGGGTCGTCTTCTTTTCGTTTTCCGACCACCTCCGGAACCGGAAATTGGGCTGATATATCGCTTTGCTTTTGACGGCGAGGTTGAAGAACACCGGCCATGGCGATCTCATGAGCGCGCTTGTTGCTACTTCCTATGCTGTGGCAAGGAGAGTTAGATCCTGAGCAACGGCTCCTACTGCTGGCTGTTGGATGGCGACCATGACTCCTCCCATCGGTAAGTCGTTCTTGACTGGCTCCTTGTCTTTGGACTCGGTTGGCGACTCGGTGGGCAGATGCGCGAATACTCCAATGACGCAAGCCTGTCCAGCGCCCAAGGTCAAAGTCCTGATATCCTCGATATTTATCCCGGGTCAGAGCCGCTCAATGTCCTCCTTGCTTGTGATCACGTTCTGAATCTCTTGAAGGTAGTAGTCGGTACCTCCCACTGTGGGTGTCAATCTAGGCGGCAGACGGTTCTCTGACAAACGTTGATAACGGACATCCTGCAGTTCCCGCAGCTTAAAGGCGAGAAGCTGAACACGGAAACCGTCAGTCCTAATGGAACCCCTCAACAAGTATCATCGTTCTTTGTATTGCGACGGGTCGAGGTGCTTTTCCTTGACAACATCCAGGTGTGCTCCAATCTCGTTCAATGACAACAGCCTTACAGCTGCTCGGTGACCGGCCTTTCTCCGCTGGCGACTCGTTAGATCTTGGGGCGCCACGTCACAGATGAAGTGCTTTATGATGTACCCGGGCTCCTTCCCAGTAATCCATGTCTCGAGATCGTTCGTAGACGTTATCTGGGTATGGTCCTGGCGAGCAAATTCTTCCAGTCTCTCCCTTAACGGCTTCCGCTTCCAAAAGAGTAAGGCAAGCTCCCGTTCAGAAAAGGCTACAATGGGTTGCTGGGAAGTGGTGAAGGGCGCGATCTTGCGGCTGTTTTTGGTGAGCTTGTTAAGGTGGTGAAAGTTCCCAGCCGCTGAAATTTCCTCCCGAATCTGAATGTCGACGGTGGTTCCCTGAGTCCCCATCTTCTTCATAATCTCAGCCCATAACAAAGGGGAAAAAACAATATTACTTATTTTTTTTGGAAGACAAGTGTCTGAAAACATAGTAGCGACAGTAAAAAAACATTTCATTGCATACCTTCTTGTAGAGATCAAATGTCCCATTCCTGTATATTTTCTTGAATTCCAAGGCCAATTGGCCAGAGACCGATCGCACCAAATTGGTGGGAGTAAAGGGTATTTCAAAAGAGAAAAGGTAGAGATTAAACTCTAACATAAAGAGGTTGTGAAAGGTTCCAAATAAAAGTCATTCTTGACAAAGCTGTACCTGGTCTTGTCCAATAGCCTTGATGATGGAGTAGTTGGATGCCGGGCCAAGGGAGTAAATGTTCCTTTGGTAGTCATTTCTAGAAAGACGATGGCCAGTGCAGTTAGCTGGTTCCGGCTGAATTCGATAGTCTTGAATCCTTGGAGACAGGCCGCCAAAGTGTTTGGACAGATGCGTAGGCCATCATGTCGCTGTCCGAGGATATTACAATGTCTCCCGGCTGGGTATCCCCGCGCGATACCAACATCTGCCTCCGTATTGCAAAGTATAACAGTCCAACCGACACCTCTCATGTACTCCGCAAAGTGTCGCCGACTCGACAAGGACCAATAGAACGCCGAATCAAGGTTCTTCCGGATGGTGACAAAGTGCTGTTTTCTGATCCTGAGATCCGCCTCCATTCGAGTTTCGAAAGTTTCCACGCTTGTCGAAAGATGGTCCAACGCCTTCATTCGGGCCGCTTCTCGAACTTGAGCAGTACTCGCCCTCTCTAGTGGCTGTAGACCATCGAGGTACAGCGTCATATTGAGATGATTCCCGAATCGTTCCACTTCCTTTTGAAGTATTCTGTTGGCGACGTCCTGAGGATGACTGGCGTAGGCATATCTGATGACTGGCGTAGGCATATCTGATGGTGCGAAAACTAGAGCCGAGGACATCAAAACGGCGTCGTCCGGTAGTTATGGTGCTGCCGAGTATGGTGTGGTACAACAAGACAAGGTTGTACCCCTTCCGGCGAATGAAAGGGAACCAGTCAAAGAGTCCCATGATGTTGGGGCATGTGCTTTTGGGGTCGGAAGATAGTCGTTTGCTGAAGTAGTAACAAGCCTTGAAATTAGTGGCGTCAGTGACGTGTCAGTAATTTACCAGATCGCCCCTCAAATAACTGCCAACGAGCAGGCCAAGTCTACCGTCGCCAGTGGACGATAGGCCAGGACTTTTGAAACTCGGTTTCCCTTTCATTCATCATCTCTCCAACCTTCTGTCCTTCTCCTCCTCCTCGCGCTATCATCTTCACTGCCATCCTCATCTCGCCGCCTTGTTTTAATCGTCGACATCAACACACCACCAAAAAAGCGCAACCACCCATCCATCACCATCCCATAACCAAGGACACGCGAAAGTTTTAAGTCTTCACAGTACATCCCGTCCATCATGGTACGCCGCCTTGTCAACCCTTGACGGTCAGAAGCGCCTATAACGAACTACCACACTCTCTCTCTGCTAAAACCAACATCTTGGTTCGACTTGTCTTAATCGCACCACCTCTAAGATACCCGCATTGCACTTTTTGTCCAGTCAGCTAATCGAATGCATCTCTTTTTGTGTCGTGTCAATGCTTTACAGGTTATGAAGTTAGAGATCAAGGTACGACAGAGTTGATGCCGTCCCTTGCCCTTCTTGTGGACTAGAGGAGACGCCTCGATTGCCTCGAATACTCGATATAACGCCAAGCTGGAAGACATACCTATGTTGCTTTCTACGACAGGATAAGAGAGAGAGAGAGAAAGAGGAGAGAGACGTTCAGGAACTGACCAGTTGACGTTCAATTGAATTGAATTGAATTGGAACTTGAATTTAAATAGAAAAAGATGCTCGCACACTCTGAGCGTGTCAAGTCTATGGACTTTCACCCGACAGAGCCGTGGATCCTTGCCAGCTTGTACGATGGCCATGCCTACATCTGGAACTACGAGACTCAGGTAATGTAATCGCGCGACAATCAAACTGATCAGTGTATTCAGTGAAGTTTTGACCCCCTTTTCTCTAGCGACTGAACGTCAAAAATAATTTTTGTTAACGTGGCAACCTCTTTGCTTGCTTTGATCTGTGTAGGCATTGGTCAAGACCTTTGAGGTCACCGATCAGCCCGGTAAGAATACCAACACACAGGACACAACAACATATATCACCGCTTGTTCACTACATAAACAATCATATCTAAAATGGACAATGACCTGACCACCTCCCTTTCAATGGCCTCTAATAGTCCGTGCTGCCAAGTTCATTGCCCGCAAGAACTATGTGATTACAGGATCCGACGACATGCAGCTCCGCGTCTTCAACTACAACACCCACGAGAAGGTTCACTCCTGGGATGCCCATAGCGACTACATTCGCTGTATTGCTGTCCATCCTACTCTTCCCTATGTTCTGTCCGGTTCAGACGACATGACCATCCGTCTCTGGGACTGGGACAAGAACTGGAAGTGCATGCAGGTGAGACCCTTCGTCCACTGGCGATCTTGCTGTCGATCTCATAAGGATATCTCATAGGAACAATCGCCCTGACGTGATACTAAACTTCGTTTACGAACCTCATTCGCTTACCTTCGATGAAAAAATAGACATTCGAGGGACACACTCACTTTATTATGACCGTGACCATTAACCCCAAGGATACCAACACATTCGCCTCTGCCTGTGTGGATCGCACTGTCAAGGTCTGGTCTCTTGGATCAAGCGTCGCCAACTTTACACTGGAGGGTCACGAGAAGGGCGTCAACTGGGTCGACTACTACTATGGAGGAGAGAAGCCTTACCTCGTCACAGCAGGCGATGATCAGCTCGTCAAGATTTGGGATTACCAGAACAAGACCTGCGTCCAGACTTTGGAGGGACATTCTCAAAACGCCACATTTGCCGTCTTCCATCCAGAACTGCCCATCATTATTTCAGGAAGCGAGGATGGAAGCGTCAAGATCTGGCACGCCAACACTTACCGTCTGGAAAATACTCTCAACTATGGCCTGAACCGCGCCTGGGCTATTGCTTACCGCCGCTCTACCAACGATGTCGCTTTGGGTTTCGATCACGGTTCAGTAGTTATCAAGGTAGAGTGCGGGATATCTGAAAGCGCATTCATCTCTTGTCAGAAGCGAAATCAACAGCCACTAATCGTGCATCTATATTACACTTTCAAACAATTAGCTGGGTCGTGAGGAACCCACTGTCAGCATGGATAACGGTGGAAAGATCATCTGGGCGAAGCACAACGACATTCTGACTTCTACCGTCAGAGTCAACGCGGGCGACGAGCTCAAGGATGGTGAGCGCATTGCTAGCGCTGCCAAGGATCTCGGCAACTGTGAAGTGTACCCTCAGACCCTTCAACACAGTCCTAATGGACGCTTTGTTGTTGTTTGCGGAGATGGAGAGTACATCATCTACACTGCTTTGGCTTGGAGAAACAAGAGCTTTGGCAGCGGATTGGAGTTTGTCTGGGCTTTAGACTCTAACGAGTACGCTGTTCGTGAGTCGACCAACAAGGTCAAGGTCTTCAAGAACTTCAAGGAGAAGCCTAATCTGATCCGCCTTAACTACTCTGCTGAGGGCATCTTTGGAGGCACTCTTCTCGGAGTGAAGAGCGCCAGCTTCTTGAACTTGTACGACTGGGAGACTGGTTTGACCGTCCGTCGCATTGACTGCGACCCTAAGAACGTAAGTTGTCTGTGTATTTTTTGTTGCTGTGAAGTTTGAATTGCACATGTAAAATAGACATTAACATCGGTATGATTCGTTTCGTGTTCGTAGGTCTACTGGTCTGAGACTGGAGATTTGATGACCATCGCCTGTGAGGATAGCTTCTACGTCCTTCGCTACAACCGCCTTGCCTACTCTCAGTTTGTCGAGGCCGGTGGCCAGGTCGGAGAGGAGGGTGTCGAGGAAGCGTTAGAGTTCGTTACTGAAATCCCTGAAAAGTAGGTGTCCTGGCGAACAACTGTCCTTGTTTTGTCTACTTGATGATGCAGCTGAATCTATCGAGCGCAAGGCTGACAGCTATCCGTTTCTTCTTTACTATAGTGTTCAGACTGGATGCTGGGTTGGAGACTGCTTCATTTACACCAACACCGCCAACCGCTTGAACTACTTGGTCGGAGGTCAGACACAGACCATTGCCCACTTTGACAGCGCCCACTACCTCCTCGGTTACATTCCTCGCGACGACCGCCTGTACCTTGTCGACAAGGATGTCAACGTTGTCAGCTACGGTATCTCTTTGACTGTTATTGAGTACCAGACAGCCGTCCTTCGTGGCGATATGGAGCTTGCCGAGACACTCTTGCCCCGCATCCCTCACGAACAGCTGAACAAGATTGCCAGATTCTTGGAGAGCCAGGACTTGAAGGAGCTTGCCTTGGAGGTCTCGACTGACCAGGAGCACAAGTTTGACCTCGCGATCCAGTTGGAGCGTTTGGATGAGGCTGTTGTGATTGCTAGATTGTCCGATTCAGAGCCCAAATGGAAGACTCTCGGAGACTGTGCCATGAACAAGTGGAAGATCAACCTTGCCGAGGAGTGCTTTATTCACGCCAAGGACTTGAGCGGCCTTTTGCTGATCTACACCTCAAGCGGAAACGCTGAGGGTCTCCGGAGGTTGGCTGCTTTGGCCAAGGAGGCGGGAAAGAACAACGTTGCCTTTTCGTGCTACCTGTCTCTTGGTCAAATGGAGGACTGTATCGAGATTCTTATCGATACTGAGCGTATCCCTGAGGCTGCCATGCTCGCCAGAACTTATGCCCCAAGGTACAAACTTAAGACATGTGGCACCTATATTTCTTGGTTGAAAGCACTCATGCTCTGAGCGTGTTCCTAACGTTTCTCGTCAATATTTTTTGTAGTGCTGTTCCTCGCGTTCTCCAGCTCTGGAAGGACTCGTTGGTCGCTGCCAAGAGAGAGAAGACTGCCCAGGGACTTGCTGACCCTCTCGAGTACGAGGACATGTTCCCCGATCTCCAGTATGGTCTCTTGGCCGAGCAGGCCGTCAAGGCTGCCAGAGAAACGCCTGTTCCTGCCATCTCTTACTATGCATGGAAGGAGTCCCTCGATCGCGACATCATTTCAGGTACGTCCTCTAGGTTGATCCTAGTTGTCGTTGTTTTTGTTCACGGGAGAGCGTGTTCAGCTGACATTTATTTTCCTCGCCTTTCCTATATAATGCTACAGACATCAAGTCAGGCCGAGGTCTCCCAAATCTGCTTGACCAGGGCTCACAAAGTCCTGTTCAGCACTACCACGAGGCCAACGGCGACGACGAGTACCCAACAGAGGAGCAAACCGAGCAATACATTCAAGACGACATGAGCCACCTGTCCTTAGAGGTATGAAACCTCTTTTTATTTGACTTTTCACATTGATGTAGAGCTTGTTGATCTGCGTATGAAGGACACCCTAGATTGCAGCGTGTACTTACTCTCACTTCGTTTATTTCATGTGGTGTTGTAGGAGAACGGAGCGAACATAGATGAGAGTGCATATGTTGACGACTTGATTTAGAATGGCGGACAAACAAAAAAAAACGAACGACCATCCCGAGAAAATAAATGAAAGAGATAATTTTGCGTTATCCCCTAGTGTGTTTGTGGTGCAAATTTGCACCACATTTTTTTCGATTTATCCAGGTTTCCAATAAAACGGGTTAGAAGACTACGTCGTGGGAGTGTCCTTGTCGTCTTCGTCACATTACATTCATCACTCTCGAATTCAGCTCTTTTTTTCTCATCATCATCCCGCAACCCATTACCTTTTTTTTCTCACACATCGACTTCACCCTACTCACTCATGGACTCCAGTCTCGAGTTCCTCGGTTCCTTTGACGTTTCTGACTCTCAAGGCACCGTAGTAGCATCTGCGGAGGAGGTTGACGAGGCACAGGAGGAGGAGGAGTTGTTGTTTTCGGTCCGTTGTCGTACTCGACCAACGCCTGGTACAGATAGCTCTGGGGACGAGGAGGAGGAGAAGGCAGGAGATGAAGGGGTGATAGATGCTTCAGCTCCACCGACAAAGAAAATCTTCTCCGACCCAGTATTGACGGATTTGGCAGACAACACTAACGCATATGCAGCATCAAAAGGAGCCGGCACAGGAGAGGGATCGCGCCAATGGGTAAAGACCACACCTGACGAACTGCGCACATTCCTCGGCATCATTGTCTACATGGGCGTGTTCAGGCAGAACTCTGTCTCTGAGTATTGGTCAACCTTCCCTGAATGTCCTCAACACAACATCACTACCTTCATGTCCCTCGTCCGCTTCGAACAACTGAAGCGTTTTTTTCATGTCTCCAACCCCAACGAGCCTGAGCAACATTGGTTCTCAAAAGTAGAGCCTGTGATAGATAGGTGCTTCGCTTCCTTTTCTTTTATTTAACGAAGAGAGTTACCACTCTTGCCCTCTGCTAGGCTATAAAAGCTAACCGCGACAATCGCCAGACCCACTTCAGGTTCTTACCGTGTTCTGGATGGACAATAGACCTGTCTCCATACTCTTCACCGTCCATGCCCTCAGCCTCGGCGACAACGACTGATCCGTTGTCCAAGATCGCAGACGCCCTCGAGAGACAAGCGCCAGCGCAAAGTCAGTGCGGGCTGCTCATAAAGGACGTTCCATGGCGTTACTTCCCATCCCAAAATCATCGATGACAACAACCACCACATGAACGGAGTCGACATTGCCGACCAGTTATGCAGCTACTATTCGACTCAGCTCAGGACTTATCGCGCATGGGCTCCGATCTTCTTCTGATTACTGGATACAACAATCATCAATGCGTACCTTATCAACAAACTCTTCGGCTCTTCCATGCATCAAAGGGAGTTCCGATAGTTCCTGGCTAAGGATCTGATAGTGTCCGCCAAATGTCGCGACACCCCTACCTAAGTATCCCCTTATGTCTCGAAAAAATTCAAGGGACCAAACGATGAATTACTGAACTACTCATGACTGGCTGCATCCTGTGCAGATAAAATAAACGAGAAGGCATAACACAAGCATATCCTCAACCCACCCAGCGAATCTGCTCTCTCTGCAAGGTCTTCTTTGCACCAAGAATGATTTAGGAGTATCATACGCGCCCTGAGTTTTAGAAAGGGTCCTGTGCCCGCGCCGATAGCGTTGCATCTCAGTGTCTGTCCACTGAGGCTGAAATGCATGGGATTGGTGCGAAAGAACCATCCTACCCCTTAATTTGCTCACCCCTAGCTCATAGCTCTGATGGTCACGGTGACTGAGTGAGCGGCTGAGGCTGAGTGAATAAAGACCACTAGCTTCTTTTTCACCGTTCTGCATCGCCTCGTGTCCCTTTCATTTAAACTGCCCCCTTCTCCCCCTTCTCCTAAACTGCCCCCCTTCTCAATTGAGCTTCAACAGACCTATGTAAGGCCGATGTTGAAAGTGATTGCGACCCGTGCTATTGAGAGAATCTATGAAATCAGACTCGCGCTAACCATCAACCTTCAATTGTGAATTACTTAGAATTACAGCAATGGGCATCACAAATCTCACCGGGTGGATCAAGGCGACAGACGGAGTGGAGGAAGATCTAACCAAGAAGAGATGTGAAGTAGATTTTGCGTCGATGTTTTTTGCGTTGGTGAACTCGCTGAGTTTCCATAAAACAGTGCAGTTCGCTGCAAAGTCCGCCCGATGTCAATTATCTACTCACACAACAACATCGACACAGCAGGCTTCATCCGGCCCAGAGCGAGCAGCCGACGTCGATGGCGCGGGCATGTCTACTCACACAACAACATCTACACGGCAGGCTTCATCCAGCCCAAAACGAGCAGCCGACGTCGACGATGCGGACACCGCCGACACTGCTTCTCTAACAAACGCCTCCGACCCCTCCAAATCAGCTCCGGGTCGTCGACTCTCGTTGAAGACATGCAGCGATTGCTGGCAACACAGCCATCCCAGATTCGGTTCGACGAGAGCGGCGCTCTGACCACAATCTGCGCCCAGGAAAAGGTCATTGTAAGTACCATAAATCATACCATCTGGAGAAAAGCTAAATGGATTGTACTGATCTGGAAAAAAGTTAAATGATTCATGCTATCTGGAGAAAAGCTAAATTGCTGTGACCAAAATAATAATTCGCTGTTTCCAATAGGATTTTCGATCTGTCGGAGCCGCAATTGAGAAGATTCTCTCCTCACGATTGTCTAAGGACATCACAATGCTCCATATGGATGGTCTACGATCAATGGAGAAGGAATGGGCGCACGGCAAACGAGATCAGGCGCTGTCCAAGCAGTTGGAAACACTTGAACGAGATTACACGGAGGGCAAGCTGCACAACAAAAGACAGCTATACAAACGCCTGAAGGCGTCGTACCGAGCACCACCGGAGGCATTGCGCGCCGTTTCGGAAGTACTGCGTCAGAGTGGATGGACGATTTGCCAATGTCTCAACCAAAGCGACACGTGCATTGCGCGGACAGTCAACAACGCTGCCGTACCCGGAGATATCCGAGTTATCACCAAGGACTCCGATCTCATGGCATTCGAGTCAATCATGTCCGTCACCATGCCAGTCAAGAACACTTGGACTACTTTCCACAAAGATGAGCTTCTGAACGAGCATGGCCTTCCGACCCCTGTACATCTAACGCTTGCCGCTCTGGTATCGAACAACGACTACACCAACGGAGTTTTTTCCTATGGCTTGACATCCAATGTCGATACGATCCGTCAGTTCAAGATGACAGGTCTTGATGGAACGGTTGGCCAAGATCGAGTGGAGGTGGTTCGGATCTATGTTAGGCGCTACCTTGACATAATACACCAAAAGGCCCGTACAATCAAGGACTCAGCCACCCAAAGCGCACGTCGTCGACTGCGATGCAATCCTAACCCAACGGTGAAGGCACACGACAAGGATCTGAGGAGGATCGAAACGGCCGATCGACAGCTGCGTGTAGATGTGACAGAATTCGGCCATGCTCTCAAGACATTCGTGCTTTGCGAGGAAACCACTCTGGACAACAACAGGATCAGCCCGGCGGCCGATACACACACACGACTGATGGCCATAATTAAGGAAACAGAATTCAACAAAGCCTACACTGATTGGCGTCGCTTTTCCGCGAGTCGGACGGGATCGTTGCCGCCTGGGCTGCTAGTAGATCCAGCTTCTCAGGGGGCGGCGACAGACGCAGAGGCAACGCCACCACCACTCCCAACGGCACCCAAGGCAGGATCAGCACCATATCCGCAAGCTACATCAGCGGGATCACCTTCCATCAGGCAGACGCATGGCCCAGCCGAACATCCACCATCGCACAAGCAAAAGATTAAAAAACAACGCCGACATGGTTCACGGGCCCTCCAGCGGCGACGACAGAAGTGGCGTCGTTCCAGGTATGTCTTTTTTCCTGGTATTTTTCTCCGCCTTGTCCAGCTATATACATATATTTCCACCTTAACACAACTCATTGCAAAATCGCATCTAGATTCCGCTCGCGCACAGACGTGCAAGATCGCTATGTGCCGAACACTGTTTTCCTAGAAAAGGCCAGCCCTGTTGATGTCGTGGAACTTTCAGGATTGAAGCCGTCGACCCCCCGTCCTTCAAAGCCCAAGGAGCAATCCCCCCGTATCAACCAAGTGCCTGCCCCCGCTGCCAAGAAGAAAAAGAAAAAACTCCTTGGCGAACCTAAAGGAATAGCTGGACCCAAGGCCTTGAAGAGAGCGTTCCAGTCTGTTTTCGCAACGGTCACGCTCACGACTGGATCCCTGCAAGGCTGCCTAGGAAGATCAACCAATCTGTCGAAAGCAGAGGTTGCGCAGCTAACCCAACACGTGAGTTCGGCAGTCTCTACCGTCAATAGCGCCAAACACATTGTGTACAAGCTTATCGAGATGCGCATTCTACAGCCGCTGATCGAGACTGGACTGAACCAGGCAGAGGATGGACCGGACGAGAGCTTCCTGGAGAAGATCCTGGATTCCGATTGGGCGGAAAGGTTTGTCCAAAACCTACTGTCCTTCGTCTTGAGGAATTCCATTGTCCCCCAAGGACGTCCACCCGCGTCGGACAAGAGCAAGGATGCTGTCGCTGAAGCAATCTCGACGTTTAACGAGTTCAAGAAGACGCTGTGCCCAGGGTTCAAAGCCCTCAACTCAACGGATCTGGCTTTGAGTAATATCATCGCGGAACTTGCACCCAAGATCTGCCTAGATCAAAAACTGCATTACAGGAGAATACCGGAGACTCTTAGAACAAAGGTACCATCTATCCATATCCATTCAGTTTGTCAAATATTTTCAATGGGGTGTAAAACATATTTTAACACTCCTTTTGTTTATGCAATGCCAGCTCTCCAAGCTGTCCATTGATTGCGATGGTCTTCCTGAAATAGATCAAGATGACACCGACGCTGGTGGTGATGCCGGGGCTGCTGACGTTAACGAGGGTGTGGACGACGACGACGCCCTCAAGCGATCCAAGAAGATCATTTTCAAGCCGGGTCATATTCAACTCTGCTGGCGATATTTCCTCCTCTTACCATCATCCAAGCGGCCCCGGTTCTGCACCCAGGCCAAAATGAGCGATTCCTTCATTGACATCAACGAGGAAGCGTTGGTTGCGCTTCTCTGGGGAGAGAAGGCAGCTCAGTTGGACAACGTATGGGAGGACACCCGCTACACTCACAACTGGGCAGCGGCAAAACAGCGTTCTTCGTACGGAGAGGTGATCAAAGAACTATTCATCGGTGACCGAGATGTCATCAAGGAAGCCAGGAATAAGCAGCAGACGACGTACGGGAAGAGGACAACAACCATGGCTGAGCGTGAGGAGGCCCATCCACACATCTACGGACAGTTAGAGCTCGCACGGTATTTGACGAATAAGGTCAATTTTTTCCGAGAACGGCACAACGCCTCCTTCACGGCCCCGACACCACCGTTGCCATCATCAACGTCATCGTCATCGACGACCTCCACCCCACCGCCTCTTCCCACCCCACGTCAGCAGCCGCGTTCTTACCGCTACGCCCTCAACAACTATATAGGACGGATGGCCACCAGCTGCAGATTCTCGCGTATGACTTTACAAAACCCCGCCAATCCCCAAATTACAGTGAGTTTCTTTCTAGGATCGAGAAGCTTTATCCAACGCGGCAGCATCTTATCGACGCGTTTGGCGACGACCTGGATTCAGTCATTGTCGTCGGTATTGATCCCGGAGAGGTAGTGAGTGGTGCATTTTGTTTGACACTTCCCGGTGGAAAAGTCATCAATCTGCTGATCAAGAGGGCCTCCCTATACTAGCCTACTCTGGCCTTCCGAGATTGGGAACAGCATTGGAAAAGGCGACACCCAACAGCTGGTCCAGGCGATGTTGTCGACTCATCCCTTTGGACACGGATTACCGACCTGGACAAGCTCACCACTCTCCCGTCTGTCCACGACCTAGAGAATTCTCTCCCCTCAACGAACTACGACACCTCGTTGGATGCTTTGACGGCAGCTCACAAGAAGTACTACGAGCAGGAACCGCCGATCCACGGGATTTACGCGTCAAGAGAATAGAAGGTAGCGGTTCACGAGCACAGAATGGCGAAAATGTCGGAGTTGGATCTGGCCGTCGCTGGCGTTTTGCGGATGGTGGATGAGGCATGTGAGGGCGTACCCGTCCACCAAAGAAAAGTTTTTTTTGCCCTGGGGAATGGAACCTTCCGGTCTGGCTTTAATCTCTCTTCGGTGCACACCACGTTTCTCAGACGTCTTTTACAGCAGGTACGAAAGGCAAAAAAAAATTGTGAAAGGCATGGTTGTATCTTTTTGTCTTGATTGTGTGCACTCATGATGCCATGGCAAATCTATGGAACACAATTTTATTATTCCTGCACCGATAGAGTGCTGCGCTCGGATACAAGGCTGCCCTGGTCGACGAGTATCTTACTTCCACCATGTGTCCAACATGTGTGGTTGAGAACCGAGCCACCCGCCTCGCCAAGCCGTCGATGAGGACATGCGCCTGTGTTGAGTGCACTCGGTGGATTCACCGAGATGGAGTGGGGGCGCACAACATCGCTTTGATCGGAGAACAGTACCTCAAGTCTCTAGGACGGCCCGAGCCCCTTGCAAGACCCCCCAAACAAACCTAACCTCTATAGATAGAAACTATAGTTTACATTATCCCCTTCTACGGATTAAGGGATAGCGAAAAAGAAGTCCATAGGCGTATGTTTGTCCTCGGTTGCCCCACTGCCCCAATTCAGCATAACTACAAAAATGCAAGTTTACAAATGTACACACAATCATCTGTCGAGCCCATGATTCCGCGATCCCATAATCCCCCGATCGCATTGGTTCCTACCACTCCACATTGCCCGCGAACCCATAGTCCCGCGAAACCATAGTTTGCCCTCCTAAGCTATCCCAGTATGTCACGCGACCTCATCCTAACAAAAAGAAGGTTAGGCTTAGCACCCCCATGACGGCTTCCTCCAACAGCATATGTCAGTGCTGGAACGGCCAGACGCCCCCCAGGCTGACCACCATGCCAGCGCACCCACATCCCTAGACGTGACCAAATGGCCACCCGTGCCAAGTCGGGATTGTGGGCATTTAGGTATGAGGAGGAGGAGGGTTTTGACTCCTCTTGGTCCCCTCTCGACACCCTCCTGTCACTAAAGTGATACGATGAAGGAAAAAAGATGTTCTAGTTAGTAAGAAGTTTGCGCCAATAAGTTTACAGATCACCTTTCGCGTATGACATTATCATGCCGGTCAGGCAAAGGGAAGGAGGCGGGAGAGTGAGGGGAAAACAGAGTGTGGAAGAACATGAGACAAAGGAATGAACAAACACGCATCCCTGAGACACGAGGAGGGATCGAAGAAAGAAAATACAAAGAATGGGACGAAGAAGGGGGAAAAAAGGGTGAGAAGAATGAAATAACACACGCGTGAACCCTCATCCTTTTCTATGTTGCTTAGAAAGGAAAGGAGGTGTTTATCTTACCACGTGTCGCTCAAACGGCGAGTGGAGCCCAAACGGTAGAGGCAGGTGCCGAGGGGGGGAGGCTGAAAAGGAGAGGAGAGAAAAGAGAAAAGAAAACATTTGTTTTTTGCAGGAAAGACCGCCTTTTATTATCTCAAAGGGGGTTTTTTTCTTCGCCCTCACGCCTTGCTTTCTTTCAACTCACAAACGCCATCCACACCGTTCTCTCTTTCTCTCTCTCTCACTCTCTCACTCTCTCACTATATGTAGTAAACGGGACGACAAGGATGCGGACTCGTCATAAAATCGGATCAACTACTCACAGCCTTCCTTCTTTTTTCGCGCAGAATCCGATCTTTCACGCAGCATCGATAGACAATAAAACGACAACATCAAACATCTCCATCTCCTACATACAATCATGCGACGCACAGCCAAAAGAACAAACGAAACGATTGCATCCGAAAAAAAAAGGGCCACTACAATATGGTGGACTTTAATTGACCATTTATACAGTAGGGTGGTGAAGACCTTGGAGACTCTGGAGTTGGTGAAGAGTAGAAGTCCACGCTTTGTTCATGAAGAGCCACCTTGTTGCGTTCCCTGCTTCTGTTGTATGCAGTCCTTTGTTCAAGATCAAGTTCAGCTTTCGAGCCCCTTTCACTAAAGACAAATAATATCCGATGCTCTTGCAGGACACGAAAAGAAACATATGCGTTGTTGTCATGATGGTCATCAAACTAAGGTCACCTCTCATTAACTCTCCAACTCTACTTCAGAAAAGATGCGCGAATAGAGAAAAAAAATATGCCTATGAAGAATGATGATTGGGCACTCCATCAGCTCCTCTCTCCTTTCTTTGCAAAATAACGAGCACTTGTCACTTCTTGTTGTTTTTTTTTGCACATTGAGTGGTGAGTTGGTAGGTGTCCCTCCAAATTCACTTGACCCAAAAAAAAATGTAGATTGATTTAATGATATATGTTTAAAAGAAATGCACTGTGATAGAGGGTTATTTAAGCGACAACAACGAGAGCAGAGACGACGGCCAAGAGAGTGGCCAATCCAGAGGCCGCAAACTTGACAGCGCTGCTTCCCTGGTCTCCGCCGGTGCTAGGGACGGTGGTGGGCAGACCAGTAGCGGGGTCCGTGGGGGTAACGGGGCCAGTGGGGGTGGCGGTGGCGTTGAGACCAGCGTTCTTGTTGGCGAGGTACCAGGCCTTCTGCGCAGTGAACTGGTTGGTGTAGAGCTCGAGCTCGGCGGCAGGGCACTTGCCCATGCACATACCGGCCTTGGTCATGAACTCTTGGGTGTTGTCCGAGCCAGACTCGAAGGAGTAGCCGAGAGACTGGATGAAGTAGGGCGACGTGGGGTCCTCGGAGTATTCTGGGAACATGGCCTTACCGGTCTCGAGTGTGCATCCTTGGACGCAAGGACCGTTAGGCGTGAAGGGATAGTCGAATCCGCCGGCAGGAGGGGTGATGGGGCCAGTGGGAGGGGTGGTAGGGTCACCGCCGGGGTTAGTGGGGTCGCCGCCGCTGCCGCCGCCGTTGGCGTTCTTGTTGGCGTTGTACCAAGCCTTCTGGGCGTCGTATTGCTCGCGGTAGAGGTTGAGCTCCTCAACGGGGCAGGCACCCATGCAAATGCCGGCGTCGGTCATGAACTTGCCGGTGTTGGCTGAGCCAGACTCGAAGGTGTAGGCGAGGGACTGGATGAAGTAGGCCGACTTGGGATCCTCAGAATAGTTGGGGAACATGGCCTTACCGACCTTGTTGGTGCAGCCAGCAACGCAGGCGCCGTTGGCCTTGAAGGGGTAGTCAAATCCGCCGGCAGGGGGAGTAACGGGACCGGTGGGAGGGGTGGTAGGGTTGGTAGGTTCGCCGCCGGGGTTAGTAGGGTTGCTGCCGCCGTTTCCGTTCTTGTTGGCGTTGTACCAAGCCTTCTGTGCGTCATACTGCTCGCGGTAAAGGTTGAGCTCAGCAACGGGGCAGGCACCCATGCAAATGCCGGCGTCGGTCATGAACTTGCCGGTGTTGGCTGAGCCAGACTCGAAGGTGTAGGCGAGGGACTGGATGAAGTAGGCCGACTTGGGATCCTCAGAATAGTTGGGGAACATGGCCTTACCGACCTTGTTGGTGCAGCCAGCAACGCAGGCGCCGTTAGCCTTGAAGGGGTAGTCAAATCCGCCGGCAGGGGGAGTAACGGGACCGGTGGGGAGAGGGCCAGAAGAAGTGGTGGTAGTAGTGGGGTTGTTGGTGGTAACAGGGGGGTTGGTGCCACCGTTTCCGTTCTTGTTGGCGTTGTACCAAGCCTTCTGGGCGTCATACTGCGCGCGGTAGAGGTTAAGCTCCTCAACGGGGCAGGTACCCATGCAAATTCCGGCGTCGGTCATGAACTTGCCGGTGTTGGCTGAGCCAGACTCGAAGGTGTAGGCGAGGGACTGGATGAAGTAGGCCGACTTGGGATCCTCAGAATAGTTGGGGAACATGGCCTTACCGACCTTGTTGGTGCAGCCAGCAACGCAGGCGCCGTTAGCCTTGAAGGGGTAGTTGAATCCACCGCTGGGAGTAGTAGGAACGGGGCCAGAGGTAGTTGTGGTAGTAGTGGGGGTAGTGGGAACAGTGGGAACAGTAGGAGCGACGGTGGTGGGCTGGGGCTTGTTGGCGTTGTACCAAACCTTCTGGTCAGGGAACTGGGCAGAGTAGAGCTCGTTCTCGGCAGGGGGGCACTTGCCCTGGCACATGCCGACGCTGGTCATGAAGTTTCTGGTGTTCTCTGATCCAGACTCAAAGGAGTACGAGAGCGACTCAAAGAAGTAAGGAGACTTAGGATCGTCAGAGAAGTTGGGGAACATGGCCTTGCCGACAGTGTTGATGCAGTTTTGGACACAGGGACCGTTGGGCTGGAAGGGATAGGCTGGGTCGACACCTGGGGGGGTGGTTGTGACGACTGGAGGAGCGCTGGTGGTGGTGGTGGTGGTGGTAGTAGTAGTGGGAACAGTAGGGGCGACGGTGGTGGGCTGGGGCTTGTTGGCGTTGTACCAAACCTTCTGGTCAAAGAACTGGGCAGAGTAGAGCTCGTTCTCGGCAGGGGGGCACTTGCCCTGGCACATGCCGACGCTGGTCATGAAGTTTCTGGTGTTCTCTGATCCAGACTCAAAAGAGTACGAGAGCGACTCAAAGAAGTAAGGAGACTTAGGATCGTCAGAGAAGTTGGGGAACATGGCCTTGCCGACAGTGTTGATGCAGTTTTGGACACAGGGACCGTTGGGCTGGAAGGGATAGGCTGGGTCGACACCTGGGGGGGTGGTTGTGACGACTGGAGGAGCGCTGGTGGTGGTAGTGGTGGTGGTGGTGGTGGTAGGAACGGCGGTGGTAGTGACTGCGGGCTTGTTGGCGTTGTACCAGTTGACCTGGTCGCTGTACTGGGCTTTGTAGAGGGCGATCTGATCCGCGGGGCAAGGAGCCATGCAAGTGCCGGCCTGGATCATAAACTTAAGGTTGCTGGAAGAGCCACGAATATAGCTGTAGGAGATAGACTCCCAGAAGTAAGGAGACTTGGGGTCCTCAGAGTAATTGGGGTTCAAGGCCAAACCGGCTTCGAGTGTGCAGGCGGCAACACAGGCGCCATTGGGGATGAAGGGGAAGGCAGGGTCGAGGACAGGAGTAGTGGGGGTAGGGGCGACAGTGGTGGTGGTGGTGGTGGTGGTAGTGGTGGTGGTGGTGGTGGTGACAGGACGAGGAGGAGGAGTGCCGCTCTTGTTGGCCTGGTACCAGAGCTTCTTAGAGGGGAACTGCTGGCGGTAGAGATTTTGCTCAACAGCGGAGCAGGAACCCATGCACATGCCCGATTTCATCATGAAGGCGGTAGTTTTTTCCGAGCCAGACTCGAAGGAATAGGAGAGAGACTCGATGAAGAGAGGTCCATACTCATCAACGTCGTTGAACTCGGGGAAAAGGGACTTTCCGGCATTCTATCAATGGAAAATATAAGTGTGTGCAATAATTGACCATGTTAGTGAACGAAAACTTGGATAAAAGAAAGAAGGGAGAATGTACGTGTGTTGGCAAAAGAGACAGAGAGCGAGTAAAGACAGTGAGAGGGAAGAGACTTACGTCGGTACATCTTGCAACACAGGCACCCTCGGGAAGGAAGGGGAAGTAGTCAGATTGAGCGTTGGCGACCGCAATCAAGGCGGTGGCAATAGCAACTGCAGAGAAATGCATTGCGATTGTTGTTGATCGGTTGATCGAGGGTAAAGGAATTGGGAAAGGGGAAGCAATTAGGAAACCGAAGAAGAAAAGAAAAGAAAAAAAACAAAAAAGAGGGAAGGGCGTTGAGTGTTATATATGTTTGCATAAGTACATGCACGTTTCTTCTCTTCTCTTGCTCCTTCATGTCTCTCTACATTGTTATCAGATCCTTGCTTAAAATTAAGCACGACACCACCACGGAGTATTATATGAGGCAAGCAAAAAATTCTGGCGCGGCTGAACCTAAAGTAGTGTGGGCATTTGTGAAAAAAACGCATGATGAAGGTACAGCACTGAGCAACAGCAGCTCCAGAGGAATGAAAAAAAACAGATCGAGGAAACGGCGGAATTCTACTTGGAAGGAAGCGGACCTTTGACTCAGGTCCGGAGAAAGAGAGAGAGAGAGATGGATGAGAAACAGGACTCGAAAAGGAGGCATGAGCAAGAGACGCGGATTGCGGATAAACAAGGGGGAGTGACGACGGATGATGGTGGATGAATGAAAACAATAGGGAAAAAATAGAACGCGTTGCGTACTTTTGCTTGGACTGGTTAGGCCCAGGCACGGGCGAAGAAGGAACAGGAACAATGTTGACAAGGTTGACAAGGTTGACAAGGCTGGAGTCGAGTGAACGAGTCTGAGTGTATGGTGTGAGTGTGTAAAACTGTAAACAAATCAGAAAGGTTTAAACTCAATCTGTGGCGCTCTGAGCTAGTCGTTTTCGAACCCGGGTAAGTGAGCTGCAGTCTAGAAGAGGTTGGTGAGTAAGCAAGTGCGCTTCTATGTGTGTGTGAAAGAAGAGAGAAGAAAACAGAGAAAACAGTGCTGGACCTTTCGCTCCTTGAACCTTATTTTCTCAACTGGATCTGATAAATCAACGCCCTCTGCAAGAAAAATCATAAGCAACAGGAGAGAAGAATTTTCCCATGCTAATGTTCCTGTCGTGAGGGTAGACCAGTCCGCAGACATGCTAATGCGTCGATGGTGTTCTGCATTTAAAAAATACTTCTAGTCAGGTTCGGCGTGAAGAGAGACCGGTGTGAAGAAAGACCGGTGTGAAGGGAGATTGGTGTCTAGATCATTAGCCTTCCCCAGGATCAGATAAGTAGCTAGAGTACATGCCAGCGTGTCTTGAATAATTTCATGATTGATGGCTTAGGCAGTCGGCGGAGGCGTAATCCAAGCCATTCACCCATGATCGAGATCGATGCTTAGCAATGAGGTAGTCTATCTTTCTCACTCTCAAGCAAATAAAAGAAAGAGAGCTGTTTGTTCCAGAGCGGAGAGGCATCGTCAAATGGCGCAAAAGGAGTTTTAAAACATGGACAAAGACGACGTATGAAAACAGGATGCTTTATTTGGGCAACCGTAACAAGTTTTTTCTGAAGACCAGCAAGCACAAACCTTAAAGGTTGCGTCAACTTGCACCCATGACAAACCAAGAATCTTTTGTTTTTTTGGAAGGAAAGAAAACACAAGAGGACACCTGCTCAACCGTCAACAAACAAGGAACATAAAGGAGAGATGCAGCATTCTTTAAGGTGGACATGGGTGGTGCCCCGATCCACCACCACAGTAGAACACATGAAATGCACGTCGTTGCATGCGTTGATTTTCTACAACCAAAAGAACAAATATCCAAAGAGCAAAAAGATCTGATAGTCTCTGCTTTGTCGGTATAAAGAATGAAAGAAAGAACTCTTCTTGATTTCTTTGTCGGTACGAAGAAAGAAAGAACTCTTCTTTTTTTCTTTGTTTAGGTTAAGAGATTGAGAAGGTGAGATGGACGGAATAGGTGGGAGTGAGGTATTGTTTGTTATATCTTGTTTCGTTACGTCTGTTTAACGTTTAGCCAGGAGAAAAGGGGCATTTGTTGTTTTTTCTCCTTCCTCTTTTGGACTCGAGGACTCGAGGGAGATCTAGGCCATGTGTTAAGATGCAATGACTTCTCCTCGAAGACGTTGTCTTTGTCAGGATTTAGGCGCGTACTCAGAGAGTTATACTGTATGTCTTACTACGGTTAGTCGAGCAATGACAGTAAAGCATTCCATTCCATGAAAATAGCAATTCCCTTGATGTGGCTTATTATTCTTCATCCCTCGAGAAGTACAATCTGATAACCCGGTCATGCATTAAGTTATCTGATCCTGAACAAGACGGGGATGAAATAAGGTTCGTGTACCGAAATTCGCTCGCTTACTCATACTCACACCATACAGCACATGCACTCTTTTTACCTCTCTATTGTTCGAAGTGCCAGGACACACCATCGAATGAGTGAGGGATGCAAGAGCACTTGCAGACCACTTCACGGTCTACTGTAGATCATCCTATCTATCTTCCTTCGTCTTTGGAATTCTTGAGCTTTTTTTTCTTTCGTGTTCACGCCCTGCTCACCAACCTGTAAAACAAGGAAAATACACTGCATGCTAAACATGTATCCTTCTGAACATAACAATCACCGCCACCACAACTACACAATACAAAACTTCATCAACAACCACCACTACCATGGTTCACACTAATGCGCAAGCATCGCTCCTTATTTGTCCGCTTCCGTCCATTACAACTCTAGACAAACGCAATTACTCTTTGGATCCATTGGGCCAAGGTCCGCTTTGTCTTTCTGTTTACAAACCGAACGAAACGGCTGCCTTTTGCAGTCCTTTGTCATCTAGACTCATAACGGTTCCTCCCGCGTCTAGAACACGTCGTTTGACGCCACCACAACCGTCAACGTTTACCATGCATACAACGGTCAATGGATATTGGAAGGGTCTAATCACCCATGAGCAAAAAAAATGGTTACTCGTGAACACAGAAAATCGTATAAAGTGGAAGGGTTCATCGTAATTTTTTTCCCTTTTTTCTTGCTTCACCAACACATCCTCTCAATCTTCCTCACCACCCTACCCCAAACTCAACCAACTATTCACCATGCGTTTCGCCTCTGCCATCGTTGCCGCCGCTGCCGCCGCCATCGCCAGCGCCCAGGTTGTCTTCCCCTTCGCCCCTGAGGGTGCCTGTGTTGCCAAATGCACTGACGTGAGTGACCCCTCCTAATCAATCGATCGCGCTACATCACCCAAAGCATTTTCATGCATAACACCCTCTTCTTCCATTACACAAGACTAACATTTGTGTCTCTCTCGTGCCGCATCATCCTCTGTCTTTTCAAAACAGGACGCCGGAAAGTTCTACTTCCCCCTCTACGATGATGTCGACGTCAACGGTCCCTTCTTCTTCACCTCCCTCTCGTACACCTTCGAGCGCGGCACCCCCATGGCCATCGCCTTCATGACCAAGGCCGGTACTTGCATGAACGACTGCCCCATTGACCAGCAGAATGCCTACCGTGACAGCTACTACCCCAAGTACAACTGGTACCAGGCTAACAAGCCCGCTCCCCTCCGCCGTCGCGCTTAAGCGATAGAGGGTTCTTTGTACACTTTAATCCTCCATTGATGCATGCCCCTCATCCCCATGCAGGTTTCATTCATTTCATCTTTTCTACATAATAAAAACCAGAAAAACTTGTTCAGCATATTGCATTCTCAGTGATCCATTCGTGCCCGCGCCCAAAGGTTGGAAAAAGGAAGAGCCTTTGAGAGTTGCTCTGTTGGTTCTTTCGTTTTGCACTCAGCCAACTCTCCCATCACACCCAATTAAAAGACGTCTCTTTGGTGAGCACTTGAGCTAGTGGGGGTTTTTTTCTCTTCGATCGAGAATGCTAATGTTGCGTCCAGTCAGTCACCTTTTTGCACTACTGCCTTTTTCTGGCTTACCCGACCGACTGCTTCACCGTCAACCCCAGCAGGTCATTCATTTTTTAATCCCTCGCCAAAAATAATATGTCAAGATGCAAACATTCCTGACCTGCACAACTGGAACGATATATAAGAAAGCTTGTACCAAGGTTTAGCCGTCAACGGGTTGAATTAGCTGGATACCGTCAAAAATACTACATATTCGTTAGAAGCGGGAAGGTACAGGGCACGATGTACGCCCTTACCTAAAGGACGCGGTTAATTGAGGAAGAGGTGATTCATAGTTTGCATTTCCTCCTTTCACATAATTCGCGTCCAGCCCATCCCTCTCTGTCTCTCCATTGGCTGACCTTCAAAGACAAAACAAATAAACCACGACCAGTAGTTATATGCGGGGTGAAGAGACGATCGTATGATTGCAGACAGAAACAACCCAGGAATAATATGGAGCAAGGTAAGGGAGGGGTGAAAGGATATGCAGGATGAGAAGAAGCCTGAGAAAGGTCGATTTCTTCTTCACCTGACTGCACACCGGAGAATAAAAATCTCCCAATGAGCTTGAATGCCGGTTTAGAGCAAAGCAAGTGAGGTTTGAACCGCCATGTGTACCTATGACTGATACCGTTGAATGGGCTTTGATCGGCTAGGCCGGGATAGAAAGAAAAGAGCATGCTGACTCGGGTCCACTGGTTAGAGCAATATCGGTTATGTCAAAGGTGGTGGAGGATTTGTTGCTCATGTCGACGGAACTACCTTTTCTTCTATTTATTATTTTAGTTGATACAACACGCGATCTTTCGCGTCAAGCGCCCCTTTCTAGGTGAAGAACTAGCGTTGAAAAGAATGAGTTGGGCAAAGTTAAGTTAAAGAATGCATCTTAAAAGGGTGTGCTGGAGGAAAAAGAGATGGAATTTTCAGTGCACTGCTGCCTACTCAATGGAGTGTGTGTAAAACAAGACCAATTGGCGAGGACTGTGCCTGAAAGGCCCAACAACATGGCATTTTTTATTTTTGCTCCACATGCATGACCTTTATCCCTCTCTCTCATGCACTATCGTTCACAAGGAGAAATAAACCGTGAAAGAAAACGTTGCTTTCCACAATCCACGTGTAACCTCCTTGAATGCCAGATCTCTTTGTCGTCATGAACCAGCAGATCTAGGCATTGGATTTGTATGTCTTTGAGAAGGGGGTTAAGATGAACAAGAATAGTCCATTTGGGCTAGATCGAGAGTCAAAAGCTTAAAAAGAGAGCAGCGAGAGGAGAAGAGATAGATAGAGGGGATGACGACAAACCTTCGTTACCCCACCACAGCACACAGACAGCAAAATCAAGTAAAGGCAAACAAAACAAAGCAAAGCAAAAAAGAAAGGGCGTAAATGCTTATCCAGCTCCATTTCATAGAAAAGATGAATGCTTTTTTGTGTTGTGTTCGTCCCATACATCGTTGCTAGTCAGGAAAACTGGCAACAACTGGAGGTAATCTTTATTTTTTGTATCTAGACTAGAACTTAGACACTGATGAAAAGATGTGCAGCCAAGGATTGATCGAGAGATAAAGAGCAGTGGACTGAAGATGGTTTGTGGCGGCATTTATATCACAACAACGCGGCTGTACGAACAGAAGAAGCGATGTCCTTCCAGACCTCGTTGGAGACAGCGACAGCAAATGAACGAATTGTTGCGCTCTGAGGCGCAAACAACAAGGATTCCCCGAGCTTCTGCCTAGATAGCAAGAGAACGTCGTGAAAAACAATACGTTGATCGTATGCAGCAATACAAAAAACCACCCGTTTTCAATCCTAGTTGACTGTTACTTACTCGCTTCTTGAATTGGGTCAAAAATGACAAGTGTAGATCGTCCTTGGGCCCGAAATCTCCATCTTCGACCACAATAATAGGGCGCGACATACCTTCCTACTGTCGGCTCGTTATTCCAGTATGATTCAAACGTCTATCGATTGCTCGCGTTTTGGCTGCGATTGTTGCCTGAGCGCCTGTCATCCTCCATTGTTTCCGTTTGTCGGTGTTGTAGTACTCGGAGAAGGAGAGATAGATTTCCATTATATAATTCGCGCCTCAACAGCCTGTCGTAGTGGGGTCTACAGGGAGACTATCGCGCCAGCCGTGATGTTGATACCCTTGATGGTGCTTTCCAGATCTGTGACAGAGGATGCGGAAGAAGGGAAAACTATCGAGGAAGCCTGTTCCAAGTCCAGCTTCAGAGTGAGTCTCTTATTTGCATCGAGAAGAGATCTTTGGGAGATCCTGACGTTCTTGATGAATGATGTTCCCGGGGAGAAGGTGAACCTCCGTTACTGGGGATATTGATGTTGATCGTCCAGAATAAATGCATACGACTCTAAGGAGACGTGTAGGGGCATCAGCTACTGCCGTCGTCGTTGTTGGCGATTCCTTTTTGGATATTATCGACCTCCGTCAAATCGTCTTCCATAAGCGGAGTTGCTCCATCCCGATTGGTATCGCAGACCCGCTCCGCCAATCCAGCTAGATGGCAAAAGGACCTCCCAATCTGCTGTAGATATATGGCGCAAACGGTGGGGATTCGCTCACAAAAACTCGGAGTGGACACGAATGACGGAGAGGATGCCACAGCTTGACGAAAGTTGTCCATTACGCGGACAATGAACTGATTGCGCAGGGCCTCAGGGGTCCTTGGGTGGCCTTGTTGTGGTGTAATGATAGTGATGGATATTGTTCAGAAGGGTCCCAAGGTAGCTCTTGTTCCGGAATGTCTCGATCGGGTCTAGCAGAGTTTTGATCTAATCCCGGTCGGCGATGGAGGAGGTGGGGTGGTTGGCAATAACTCGAGCGACGTAGGAGAAGACCGCCAGTGATCCAAAGAACCAGCATCCATATGTGAAACGCACAAATTCGACAATAGTGTCCGTGGTATCTTGACACACAGAGGGCGCGAGTCCGTCCAACTGATTGATTTTTCGGTCAACTACAAGGGTATTGCTTAACAAAACACTCATAATTGACAAGGACTGTTAACCAAATATATCAATCCGGTGAAACCGGTCAAGAAAAAGAGTGGAGTAAGCGAAGCGACTTGACAGGATGCCATCGATCAATTAGCCAGGTGTCAAAATTTTCGTTTCCACCTTCCCCTTGTCCTCCCACTCCGTCGTCATTGTCTCCGATGGCAACCGAAGCCCCTATCGTGCGTGAGGCTGGGAGGAAACCTGTCATGTCGAACGGCTGCTGGTCCCTGATGAAGTGGATGCTTGATTTTGAATGGTCCTTGTGGGTGGTGGTGGGGAGTCGGGCTGCAAACGTTGAGATACCCTGACCACGATAGAAGGAAGCGAGGGAGTCAAGAGAGGGTTGTGGTCAAATAGAGGAGGTAGAAAAGATGAAGAGAGGGGGTTTTATATCTATTCAAGTACGGATAACCAAATGAAATATGAAAGATAAACAGTGATGCCACGTTAATGAGTGATAGAGAGTGACAAAGTGGTGATACAGGGTCAAGGACAAAATTACTGGTCTGCCACACTTACTCGGGCAGCAGGGCCTGGATTTGTGCCGTGAAATGGCGATAAATCGGTGCGTCTTGCCGAGGTTACTCTGACTTGTTGGGTCGAAAAAGTGTGCGATGTTGTGCAGGGGACAGAGAAATACGTGCAGGAAGAGGTGTTGGGTGAGGATGACTTGTTCATTTTGCTCCTGGAATCTACCCTACGAGGTGACATTTCGATCGAGAAGTTTGGCGCCAACCCCAGTTCAACCCCATCCTTCGCTCAAAGCGCTTGCTAATTACGAACTGCCAACAAAGAGCATACTGCTCGTGGGAATGGCGTCAATGTCATGAACCAGCAATTACGATGCTAAGCCCACTTAAAAACAGTTCATTGCAAGGGGTGTTTCAAGATCGTTCACCCGACCGTGGCGCCAAACCATAAATCTAATTGTCCCCACCATGTGTGTCGCACATGAGTTTCACACCAGCCCTCAAACACCTTCATTCTAATCAGACAGAATGGATCAAAGTCGCATTGAGCGTGGAATGGAGTCAAGCCTATTTGTGAGGTGAGCATGTGGAGGAAGGTCCAGGGAGCACAAGCGGAAAATCATGTTGTTATGACATTCTTGAGCAGTAGACACCACAGGTGAAATATTAACAAAAATGCGGCAGACACTTTCTTTCTTTCATCTGGCTTAACTCCACCCTACAATCGTCCTTTATGCCACCAACTTACATCCGCAATGCCCCACTATACCCTTATTGACTCCGAGGACTTGGTCGTTGTCGTCCCTGGTTGCGACAGCGGCTTCGGTGCGGAAATACTCAACGACCTCTACCAGCGTGGCGATTCCACTATCTATGCGATTTGCCTGACTTTCCAAGCTGTTGAAAAGTACCAAGCCAAGGAGTCTACCTACCTCTGAGATATCTAAGTCGATGTTACCGAACAGGACGATGTCAGTCACCTCTGTGGCCAAATTGAATCCAAGTGTCTCCAAGGCGTCTATTGTGTCCTCAACAACGCCAGTAAGCATTGTGTTCTTTCTGTAGCCAGAAAACTTCCATCAACCAACGGCCTCCTTTTTTCTACAATGGACCCATAACACATTCCAAACCAATGGACACTTACTCCTCTCACTTGCTTTACAACTTCTTGACAATAGGAATTAATATCGGAGGTCACTTTGACCTGACGGCAAAGGATGCCTTTGAGCGTATGATGGATGTCAACTACATGGGCGTCATCTGCGCCACCAAGGCCCTACTCCCGTCCCTCAGCGCCTACGCAAATTCCCGCCACACTCTCCCCGATGGCCAAAAGCTCCCTCGTGCCTGTCTCATCAGTGTAACCTCAGTCGCCGATCGAACCAATGCCTCCGGCCTGGGACCTTACAGCGCCTCCAAACACGCAGCCCAGTCGATCCTCGATACCCTCCGCGTTGAACTCTCGCCTTGGGAGATTGACGTCTCCATGATCGAGCCCTTCTTTGCCAAGACACCCATCATGACCAACAGTTTCACGGCCTTTGAGCAGAACTGGAAGAGAGCTGACGATTGCGTCCATGCGATGTACGGACCAGCGTTTGTCGAGAGTGCTCGCAAGCAGAACCAGTTCTTATATGAGAAGGCCATACCTCATCGATGGGTCGTCCAGGCGGCTGTGAATGCGATTCGCAAAAAGAATGGAACTCAAACGTCCAGGACCTTGGTTGGGTTCTGGTATGTCCGGTTCTTGGTCTGGTTCTTGAAGAGGGCTCCTGAGTGGGTGGTTGATGGGATGTTGCTTTCGAGTATGAGGAAGTGTGGGTCCTAGCCTACTAATTCTCCCTTGTTGAAGGACGGCAAGCAAGATTAGGTTAAACAACAGCCGTGAGTGAAAATGTACAGAAATCGCCACTCAAAGACGCAACATTTCTTAAATGTCTGACGACTGCTACGTCTTTACAGTTCAACCTCGCAAAGAGTCCAACTCATCAAAGCCGACACTGACGCTCAGACCTGATGTTGATCATCGCGATGAGTCTGGCTGCAGCTGTCAGTTTAGCGACGGCGCTTATGAAGCATGTTAATACTTCGACGGGACCTGACCAAGGCTTTGACAAATGATGGTGATAACGGCTATGAGAACCTTCCAAGTAGCACTGTTGATAACAGAGACCGACAGCAGATCCAGGTGTGGGCAACTCAACCTAAAAGCTTCGTCGTTGATATATCTTTTTTTTTTTTTTTTTTTTTTTTTTTTGGAAGGGGAAAAAATGTATTTATTGTGGCTTGAATGAATTATTTTGTGCTATGGTTTTGGTGATTTCGCGAAGTATGGTGTGGATGATATCGCTACCAGATTGAGTGTGTTGATGCAGAAAAAGAATGGTGTTGGCTGTTGAAATACCAATGAGGCAATAAACCAACAATTGTGGGATAGTGATGTTGAATTGGGGTTTGATATCAAAGGTCGGAGGATGGAAAGACAAGACCTTATCAAGGTCGTCATCAGACCAAAGTGGTTTGGATGTGTGTTACTGAAGGATTGTTTGCCAAGCGATGTATTTAGGAGCGCACTGAAAGATGTGATGCGCCTTGTCCTCACGTCGCTCACGACATCCAGTCATGTTCGTCGTTGATATATCAGATATGTGCTCCAGGGGCGTAGTTAGTCGATGCAAGAAAAGGCTTAAGGGTCCTTCACGTACGTAGCTCATGGCACAAAAGCGCTTCGTACATATTTGATATAACGCCACCAATGGTCCAACACCGCTCTTGTCAAACTTACACAAGGACCCGAGGCGAACTGGGCTGTAATTAGTCTTCACCCCATCTTGCCCTGCAGCCATCCCGGCTATCAATTGGATGATCCCAGGAAAAGACAGGAACTTCATCAAAATATCAACCCCATGCTTATCAGTCTCATTCTAATCAATCGCCAGCATGTTCGCAACGACTGCCTCAGCTCGGCCGATATCACAGTGCAGATCTTCTCATCCACGCACTATGCTGACCCGCAAGTATCCTTCGAGAGCGAAATCCTATTGCTACGCTCGCACAGGGTCATCCCTCAACCCTGCCATTGCTGCCAATGTTGTTCAAAAAGGGAACCATGAGGCTACCTTTTTTTTATTTGTTTTTCTGCTGAGTGTGAAAGGTAGGTATGTTGAAGCATTAGAAAGTAGGGGAAAAGAAGACCGTGTTAAGAAAAACATAGGCCCTCTGCAATCGTATTAAGATAAAAAAAAGTAATGGCGTCGTTCTTATTTGTTTGGCTGTATTTGGATGATAATATCGATGGTAAAAGGGTGGCGCAACATGTAAGGTGTATCAAGGGAAAGACTTAGGAGAGAACAAGGGAGGAAGAAAAAAGAGACCAGCTCGGAAGAGATAGTGGCTAGGAAACCAGTACCTAGTCGGACAAGTTCTCCGCACTGCGAGACAGCTTCTCGGTACGGTAGTTCTCGTAGAGGTAGTCGTGAGTGATCTCCTTGAGGTCCTGCAAATGCGAGCTATTGTTGGTAGAAATGAAATAAGAAAAACGGATGGTTAGCATGCTACTTCTGTGGAAAACATTGGTATGGCAGTTCTGTATCATCCCATGTGCCCATCTCTTCCCCCATTTTGTCGATTCGGGTCTCTCCAAAATTAAAACAAACAGAAAAACAAACAAAAATAACAAGCATTAGCGTGAGCCCGACATTTGAATTCAATCGCTCTCGCTCTTTGCATATTTGTCTTTCTTTTTTCGGTGCTCCCCATCTCGAATTTTTCTTGACCCTTCCTTCCTTGCTTGTTTGCTTTTTCTCTTTTTTTGTCAGATACAATGATGCTGAAGGTACAAAGAGAGAAAAGGTTGGCATACCTGAGAAGGGCAAAGCGCAACTTGGCAAAGTCACAGTGCTGGGTGTTGTCGACCTCAACAATACCCCAAGGGTACTGTCTGCCTCGGACCTTGCGGCCGTTGACCATGATCTCCTCCTCGCATCCGATCAAGGCGAAGGGGAGAAGGGATCGCAATTCGCTGTTCTCATCAATGGTCTCCTCATCATCCTCTTCGGGGTCGTAGGGGAAGTTGTAGATTGGGATGTTGTGATGCTCAATGTCCTCCATGACCTATTTGACATAAGGTGAGAAGGTGAGGCATTTAGTATGATTGCATCAGAGGAAACGACATCATGCGAAGTAAATAAAAACAGCGCTATTGACAAGACTTTGACATACCCTCTTCTTAAAGTCAGCAAGCTCTTGGGGGGTGAAGGTATCGGCCTTTCCGACGACAGGGATAACGTTGATTCTGGGGCTGAGACGCTTCATCAACTCAATGTCGATCTCTCTCAAGCTAGTCAAAAAAAAAGGACACAGCAAGGCGTTAGTCCACTTCCTCATTAAAGGATGATCGATCTGTCGCTGAGGCATGTAGCGAATCCACGCTTGTTACCTGTGACCGGTGGGGGTGATAAAGTAGAGGAGGGCGTGGACACGGTTGTCGCGGAAGCGAGGGTTACGCTTAATCCTGGACTCCTCCGACAAAATATCATCGTACTGTCTTTCCAGATATCCCAGAATCTCTTGGAAGCTGTTGAAGTATCCGGACAGGAGCAAGTAGCCAGAGAAGAAATGGGGCAGGAAAGAAAGGCGGATTCGTGTTAGCGACGAGATATTCTTCTTTCAATTGCAAACAAAAGCTAAGAGAGCACAACCAAACAATGCTCCTTCTTCATCGGCAGGTTTGAATCTGTCGAAGAAAGGTTGTCAAGGGGGGGGGGGGGGGGGGGTTCTCTTGTTTCTGAGCACTAGAGAAAAAAAGAGAGACATATCCCTCCTGAAGGCGAACAGCCACGAGGAGCCAAAAAAAATGGTTGCTTTTTCAAGCGAGTGGTTGTAGGTGAATGAACCAACCAACGAGAGGTGGTCGTGGTGGAGAGGATGGAGAGTTGCAAGTAGATATGGTGTGTGTCTGTATTCGCCTGGATTACTTACCAGTATTCGTTGTCAATCATGTCGCCAAAGCCGGGAGTATCGACAACGGTGAGCGAGATCTTGACACCATCCTCGTCGAGCTCTAAAAAAAGACCAATTGGGAGCCGGAAAGGCATGATTAATATATTGTATTTGGCAAATAGAGTCCAGTAACACAACGAACGGACAAGCCAGCAACAGGACATCGAGCATAAACAACAATAATAGTGACAAAAACAAACGAGCCATCCTTGTGTGTGTGAAGGAGACATAAACCACATACCGACGGTGTAGGGCTTGATCTTGATGGCCTCCTCGACATGAGCCATCTCGGGCTCGTCGCACTCGCGCTTGGGGACAACATCAGCATCGCACAGCGTGTTGATGAAGGTGGTGCGGCCGAGACCAGAGGCACCTAAAAGAAAGACAAAAGACAAAGGAACGAGGCGAAAAGAAGAGGGACGGAGTATTTAGGATACGAGTCGACGGTTGGTTGTGCGTTTGTTGTTCCTCAGCAGGAAGATGCAAGCAAGTCGTTGTTGTTTCCAGCTGCAAGTGTTGTTGTTTTCTGTTCGTACCGACAACCATAAGGGTGAACTGAAATCCCTTCTTGACGTTCTTTCTGCGACCGATGCGCTATTTAGAAGAAGTATGTATTGATGATGGAGGATAATCAAGGCAAGAAAAATGATGTCAGTTGTGAGTTCATGCAAAGTGAGAGGGAGAGAGAACGTTGTTGCTGGTTTAAGAGTGGAGTATGGGTTATTCTTACGTGTGCCATAGTGAATAAGGGTTGTAGGGTATGTGGGGGTGGTAGTGGTGGGGGTTGGATGAAGAGAGAGAATGGGTAAAGGACAGAGGTGAGTAGTGAGGGGACGAGGAAGAGTGAGTAAAAGGGATGGTGGGGGAGTCGTGAGGAAGAAAGAGATGAAAAAGAAAAGAGATGACAGGTCAAGAAAAGAAAGATGATGGCCACTCCAGCCGTCCCACCTGTAATTTATTAATTGGTCGTGCTAGACCCGTGTAGCACTAATGCGTGTGTTTCTGTGTGCCGTTCTGAGCCGCAGGAAGGGTAATAGGACTCAAAGGCAACCACACGTTGGGCAAAGACAGAGTGAGAGACACAATGGCGTGCATCCCCCACCTTCCCTGTCCCTCTGCCAGCCAGCCAGCCTTTCTCCAAGCCAATTCTTCAATAATATACCTGCCTCAACTGGACTCTCATCTCTGAGTCGCTCTCATCTCTTCGCTGTAAAAAGAGTGTTATTTTGTCCGTGAGCACTCTTTCCTTCGACGAGAGCAATTATCTCTTTTTTTTTTCCTCGAGCGAGTCCCTTCTCCATCCACCAAAAACAGCAACCATAAACTAAAAGCAGCGACCATAAACCAACAAGCTGAGCCTGCCCATACACACACTCCCAACCACCTGTCCATCTTTTCTGCACCAATTGACCCCCTTCTCTCCCTCATTCTTATCCATCCCCTTCCTTCCTTCCTTCTCTCCTTCCTTTCTCCTTTCTCTTCTCTCACTCGTCGTTCTTTTCTTTCCCCTTGACCTTTCTTTTTCTCTCTCTTTCCATCTCCTTCTTCCCTCCCTGCTTGTTCACCCGGCAGGCACACACACGGTAAACAATAAAAAAATCAAGGGGCGTCAAACTGGCCGGTGCCTCTTGTTTCATGAGGGCACCCATTGTACCTGATTTATGTGAGAACTACGAATTGTTATACATCATCAAAAAAAAATGTGCCCATGGACAATAGTCGAGGCGGTGTCAAAAGAGCAACACGATCTGACAAAAAAAGAAACGAAACAGCAACGGTCTCTTTCTTCCTCCCTCCAATGCAGGGTCCATCCATGTCGCACCGATCTACAACAACAAAAATAAACAAGGCAAAAAAAAAAAAAAAACGAACGGCAAACTACAATCTTGACGCACACTCCACCAACTTCTTCTATCCGTCTGCCCTCTCACCCCACACTCCGTCCTAAAGATAAATTTCCTTCACATCCTTGGCGCCAAAGTTCTCGCGACAGGTGGGACACTTGCGCTGGCGATACTCCATCTGCTTGTCCATGCAGCTCTTGCAAAAGACGTGCATGCATCGCAGAATGACATGCGATTTGAAATTCACATCGCACGCCGGACACTTGAGCAGCTTCAGGTATCGCGCCGCCTGCTTGGCCGCCTCGGATGACTCGCCTCCAGACAACGAACTCTCCGACTTTTTGTTCTGCTCCTCCAGCTTTTTCCTCATCGACTCGGATTCCTCCGCCAATCTCTTCCGTGCCTGGGCCTCGCTCTCATACGCATCCGATCTCTCCTTGAGCAACGTTTGCAGTTCTACAAGACGCTCCTCTTGCTTTGTAAACTTCTCCTTGAATCCAGCGTTGTGCTGAGTCAGTTCTTGGAGCTTTGTCTTGTGGACAATGACCTCCGTACTCAGCACCGTCTGGTCCTTCTCGAACGTAACCTAAGGCGTTTTGGGGGGAATGATGGGAACATGAGTGGTTAGTCTTAGTAAATGAATTAGCTTAAACAGTAGGGAGTGAATTACTAGGCCTACTAGAAATAGACACAGAAACAACAAGACATACCATCTGGACACCCAAAGCTTTCTCCCGCTCCTCGAGTCTCTGAATCTGCTCTAGCTGCATGTCCGACTGTCGCTTCATGACGGCCGTCATATTGGAGCTCTGCTCCTTAGCGCGCACAAGATGCGTACACTTGGACTCCTGTCGCGTCTTGTCCGACAATAGCTTGAAAATCAAATCCTCCTTCTGAGCCAGATCGATCGCTTTCCGGGATGTAGCCTCCTCCAGTAGACCCCAGGCGGTGGCAACCGTATGGAGCTCGTTCAACAGTGGGACTTGAACCGCCTCGTGTGCTTGAACCTTGAGCTCCAATCTCCGCAAATTCGCCTCCTTATTCTCCAGTGTAGCCACCAATGACTTCACATTCTCTTTGGCCCCAGAACCGACGACGTTGTCCAACTCGGCAATCCTTGCCGACAGTGTAGCCACCTGATCCTTCAATTGCGTCTCAGACTCCTTCACGGCTGCATACCCGCGGACTTGTTGCGCCACTTCCTTGGATGTGTCGAGTTCCATCCGCAGATTTGCGATGTGCTCGTCTGCAGCCTTGAGACTGTCCCGAAGGTCCTTGAGTGCAGCGTGATCGCTAGGTCCCTTCAGATAAAACGCGTAGCTCTCCCAATCATCTGAGTTAGCCACCAGCATTGTCTGGAGTCGTTGGATATCCGCCGTCAGCGATGTTATACGATCCTACGTGTAGCGCCACCAAAATCATATCATCAGCATTGTGAATTTCATAGATCTCCTGGTTCGCAATACAGTAATCACATTGGGTGAACAATCAACAGACACAACATACCTTCCGCGTATTGGCGATTTTGCGAATCTCCTGGTTCTGCTGCATCTCATAATCGTCCTTGGTACAGCGGTTCTCGTACATCTGCTGGAACCGGTCTCGGCTATCCCGAACGCGTGAAATATCGCTCTCCAGCTTCTTCAGCTCTGCCTCCAATGCCGCTCTCCGGTTCTTTTCCTCGTTTTCGAGCGTGTCCACAAACTTGCGCCGACTGGAATGGAGATCATCTAGATCCGATCTCAACCGCAGAACCTCGCTTCGATAGAACTCGGACTCGTGACGTACAGACTGCATCTGCACCAGTAGAGCTTTGACATGTTGAGAATCCTGGATTTTCTCCTCTGACATATGTCCCAATTGAGCGCGTGTCTTTTCAACCTCCTCCCGCAACTGCGTGTCTTGCCCCTTCATCTCGTCGACCTCGGTCTGACGTGAGATGGCAAGCCTCCGGCATTGCAGCAACTCGTCCCTGGTGGCCTCGCTCATATCTCCCAAGAGTGACACACTTGTCAAGCCAAAGTCGACGCCGGCACCATAGTCGGCAGCTGCTCCTAACATCGACGCGCTCTTCTCCCGCTCCATTGTCCGATGCATTCTCCGCAGCCTGTCCTTGGAATGGTCCAGTTCCCCTGACTTTTCTTCCAGCCTATGCTTGGTCATCTGGAGCTCATTCTTGAGTCGAAGCACTCGGTCGGAATACTCGTGACACTGCGCCTGCAATTGATCGATCGCAGTCCTGCCCTTCTTGTGTTGCTGAATAAGGGCTTCATGCGTCTGGCTCAACAGTTGCACTGTCCTGCTTCCTTGAACAGACGAATCTGCATTGCACCATATGGAAGAGAGCTCTCCGGGGTTAATATGGGATGCAAAGGTAGGTCATATTTGTAGGTGTTCAACACGCGACAGTTGCTGCAGATCAAGTACCTGCTTGGAGTGAACTCCAGAACCGATCGCGCTTTTCAGACCAGGCCTCAACCATATGCAGGAGCTTCAGAGCCAAGTCCTTGGTTGATCGCGAGCGTTTCTCGACCGACTTCTTGACCGACTCCTCCGTGAGTTCCCTGATTTCCTGAGATTCAGATTCCTCGGCTGGTGTATGCTGTATAGCCGATGCAAGACCGCTCCCCTCTATTCATAACGCAGCAAAAGAAAATAATCGAGTCAGCGAGTATCGCCAGTGTTGCTGTACTTGTGATTGTCCTAGGATGCGATCAGTGTCCTTCGAATTCAGTACCTTTCACGGCCATACCAGCTGGATCGACTCCCATCCGAGATCGCGAAATTATCGTCCGCAAATCCTCCAGCAGCTATGTTGTTGAAGAGAGAAAGAGTAAGTCTCAATAGTTTCTTCGCGGCACGCATTGCTCTCGCATCGATATCTTGCACTCGTGAATAAACACAAGACGGAATTGTTACCTTGCTCCAATGCGAGTCTAATTCTGAAAGACGCTCATCATAGCCAACCTGATGATCCTTCAGTCGTTCTATACGTTCATGTGCCCTCACGTTTTCGCGCTTGTATTCCTGAATCTGACGCCAGATGGCTTCTTTCTGAAAGTTCAGCAGCACTTCCTATATCACACCCATAGACGCAATCGAAAAACAAAAACTTGACTTGTTAAGAGCCATGTCCTTCACATTTCTGAACCACAAAAACAACAAGGAACAATCTGATAGCCCATATGACAGCAATGTGTATCCCAAGTGCAACGCCCATCCTCACCTCGGCAGCGGTCATGGTTTCGGTATCCTCCTTGCCAACATTCTGTGGACTGACACTCCCGCTCCCACTCCCAGTGAACTGGCGCTTGGTATTGGTTGTAGAGGTAATGGGTGCAGGCGATCCGTTGGTGGCCGGACCACTAGCTCCTGCCGATGAAGACGACGATGTGAAGGGTGGGCCTACGTCGTCTGTAAGTCTGCGCTTCCGATTGCTCCTATCGTCCATAGAAGCTAACTCGGGTTCCTGCTGCTGGATGTGTTGATGGATGCTTTGTTTGCTGGTTATTGTTTGCTGGTGTTCCTGATTGATCTCTCTTTTCTTCTAGACGCTGGCTGTTATGAAAAAAAGAGTTGATCCCGAATCTGGCGTTTCTTTGAACCAAGGCGGCAGATGATCAGAGTTGTGTGGTTGTTGGCGTGTTGTTGCTGTTGTTGTTGTTGTGGTTGTTGTTGTGGTGTCCGTGGTTATGTTGACTTTATGTGTGTGGACCAAAAGTGCAGCGGAAACCTCTCTCTTGTTTCTAACGCACTCGATTTGTGCACACGACTGGCTGCGCTGTACAAGCGATCGCCCCGCCTTCCTCTAACCCCATCCCCTATTCAAGCCCAAGGTCATTCATTGAAAAAAGCGTAGCCCAGCTACGAGTTTGAAATATTTATTTTCATGCATTAACAGTTTAGATGAAAAGGAGGATATGTGCAGAAGTGAGTGATGATGGTGCGATTCTCTCTTATTATTATTTTTGCTTAGAGCTGGAAGTCGTAGTGGAGGGCCTGGTCCATGAATCCACAGAACTGGGGACGGATACCGCCAGTCGAGACAGTGTTAGTGGTGTCGAACATGTAGATGCTCTGGGCGCTGCCATCGTACTGGGGCCAGGCAGGGCTGCTGTCGCCAGCAGGGTTGGGGTTGCCGCCACTGACGGCAAAGGCGGTCCAGCGGTCCATGACGGTTCTGGAGAGGGCAGCATCGGCAGCGGTCCAGGGGTAGGTCGTGGCGTTGTTCATGAGCGAAGGGCTGGCAAAGACAAGGGCAACATCGTCACCGTGGCAAACGTGGGTGGCGCAGATATCGTCGGCGGGACGGTTGGGGTTGTAACCGCGCTGGAACTGGTACTGGTAGACGGGGGTGTTGGTAGCAGCGTAGGCCTTGGCAATGAACTGAGTGGGGCAAACCCAGAGGTAGTCAGAGGAAAAGAGACCCTCAGCCTCGCGGGTACCATCGGGGTTGGAGCCATCGATGGGGTACAAGCCGTAGCCAATGGTGATCATGGCGCGCTGGTAGCCGAGAATGGTGGCCAAAGTGGCGCCCATGACAGTGGCAGGCATGGGGGTGGACTGACCCAAGCTGGGGAGGAAACCGTTGGCCTCGTTCTTCATGGTTCCGATTATCATTGGGACCTTGACGAAGCCACCGTTCTTGCCAGCAATCAATTGGTCAAAGTTGTTGAAGATGAGGATACCGTCCACGGCGGGCTTGATCAACTCGAGGAAGGACTCCTCAGGGGCATGGGCAATGGCCTGGGAAACAATGGTGTTCTGGGCAGCCAAGAGCTCATCGACGGTCTTGGAGCGCATGCAGGCAAGATCGGCACAGTTAAGGAGAGTCATAGCACCACCGCCGACAACAGTGGAAGCAGTCTTGACGTTGTTGAAGGGAAGATCGATGGGGTCGGACTGGGCAATGGCAGCGCGGAAAAGACCCTTGGCGGCAACAGGCATAGACAAAAGCGTGCGGACGGCGTGACCACCAGCAGACTCACCAAAGACGGTGACCTTGGACTTGTCACCACCGAAGCTGGCAATGTTGTCCTGGACCCACTTCAAGGCAACGAGCATATCACGGACACCCTGGTTTCCGGGGAGAGTCGAGCGGCTGATACCTGCATCGACACGCTCCAAGAAACCGAGGAGACCGAGACGGTAGTTGATGGTGACAACGACAACCTGGCCACGGGAGGCCATGTTGGCGGGGTTGAAAGCGGGGTCGGAGCCGGTACCAGTGGTGAAGGAACCTCCGTGCAGGCTGTTTGTTATTGTTTGTAATTAGAATAAGATAACGTTTTGATTAGTAGACTTGCACCACCACGAGAGTACTTCCCAAATGCCAAAGAACAACAAATCACAGAAGAGCAAACTGCGCGCGGCATTTGTCGCTCGCTTCAGGGCTTCAGTCTTACTAGAACATAACGGGCAAGAGGTTCTTTTCCTCAGCATTGAGAATGGGGGTGAAGACGTTCAAAAACAAGCAGTCCTCGTTACCACCGGGAACATCGCCCAACTGGGGGCACTTGTTGCCGGCAGTGGTGGCATCGACAGCGCTGAGCCACTTGGTGGTGACAGGGACAGGGGCAGCGAAACGCAAGTTGCCGACGGGAGCTTGGGCGTAACGGATACCCTGGAAACGGAAACCCATGGCATCACGAGCACCAGTGACACGACCGAGGCTGGTCTGGACGGTGACCTTACCCGAGACGTTGATGTTCGAGCAGAGCGAGGGGAGGAGACGCAAGCAAGAGCCACCGGTCTTGATGGTGGCCTTGCCATCCTTCATGACCAAAGTGTCACAACTGGTGACGTGGCGAGAGTCGCTGGCACCGGTGTCAATCCAGAACTCGCTGACGCTAGGGGCGACCTGATTCAACATCTTCTGGACGGCGGGCAAGGAGCGACTCTGGGCAGCGTAGAGGAGCTCACCGAGCTTACTGCAGGAGGCAGCGCCGAAGAAAGCGACGCGCTGCTCAGTGAGGTAGATGAAGGGGAAGTTAGCACCACCGACCTCCAGGTTGTTGTCGACCAAGACCTGGACACTGTTCAAAATAGTGGGGGTAGGGGCGGCAGCGAGACGGGATGCTGCGGCAGTGGTGGTGGTGGTGGTGGTGGTGTTGGTGTCAGGGATAACGGTCGAGTTCATGTCGGTCTCGGGGGCGATCAAGACCTGGGCAAAGACGGCCTGGAGAGAGGCTGCTGCCATGAGGCAGGAGAGGGTGAAGGTCTTCATGGCAAGGAAGGACAGAGGGATGGGAAGGACAGAGGGATGGGAAGGCGGGGGGATGTGGTATAGAAGGGTAAAGGAGTGGAAGGGATCCTAGAAAGGACTGGAGGGGGAGAGATGAGGGAGGGTGGGAAGGAGGGACAGAGAGGGCTAAAAGGGAGGGACGGAGGACTGTAAGGGAGTGACGAAGAAGAAATAGAAAGAAGAGGGGGAATGACAATCCTTTTATGTGTTTAATTGAGACGAGAGGAGCCAGGATTCGGTCCACTCATTGTTATCCCGGCTACCCGGCGGAGGATGGGGATGATGAGAAGCTGTTTGTCCCTTCGACAGTACAGATACCTCTCACTTTTGACTTTGGATGCTTCTACTCCCGAAATGGATGGATAATAATAGCGTCTTTTTTCGACCTGTTTTTTTTTTTCTCCTTTTTTCTCCTTCAACTTTGTTCTCTGGCGCAAGAAATGAGGTGGGAAAACATGAGCAAAATGAACCTTACCTCCTCATCTCCTTCTCTCCATCTCTCACTCTCTCTCACCATCGATCATTCACTTACGTTACCTCTTACCTCACCTTAGTCCTGTTATTCCTCACTCTTTCTGTTCATTACTATTCCTTCGTTCTTCAACCTTTTCATGTTCATCTTGCACATTCATTATCCCTTCAGACTACAGATGGAGCCGAGTACCCGGAGAGGAGGCAGTTGACGTTCTATTGGGCGGATAAATACATGAACATTGATACCTCTGCAAGCCTTGAAATGAGAAAAAAAAAGGTTATAGGATGCAATGGGGTGTGAATTAATCCAAACCTGAACACAACGATAGCCACGAGTACAACGAATAAAGGGCCTTTCTGACAAAGCAATGTAGGACAGAACCCTACTCTGGTACAGTACGCCGTAATATGAATACCAAACCCTCTCGCTCTTAGGACTTTGTAGTCAGAAATGCTCTCATTATGTGCCATAATTGGTCTCCAACTCAAAACGCCCGCTCTCATCTTTTTTTCTTTTTGTTTCCTATCCCGCTTTTTTTTTTTTTTCCTTCTGTCTTCTCGATCTCGCCTTCTTGGCAGGTTCTGTTGATGTTCCCCTACTGACGAAAAGAAGAAGAAAACGAAGAAGAAGAGGGGCTCTCGAAAGTTTTTTTTTTGGAGTTGGGGCGATGTAGACATCGAAACGAAGACTCCACGAACCTTCTTTATCCAGAAAACAACAAAAAAACGTTGCCGTAACCCGATAATAAATCCGTTTTATCCAGGGGTAAAGACAAGGAAGTGGGATTTTCTCTCAGAGTGGCCGCTCGACTCAACTCGACTTGAATGTTCTTTTGTGGTCCTTCTTGAAAACTTCTTGCACAGTCTCGAAATAAAAACCATCGATGGCTCACTTTCTTTCTTCGCAATTTTTCCACTGGGCTCTTGAACGGTCATTCATCGTTTGTTTTGTTTTGTTTTCATCGTTCCTCAATAATGGTCTACCACCTGTTCATTCAGCCAAGAGTAAGAACAAAACAAATTCCTTCGATGCATGCTGACTGAAATCGGCAGAATTCTCCCCGAAAAAGAACAACAAGGACAGGTGAAAGGAAGAGAAGAGCAGAAGCTCGACAAGTGTAAAGAAAAAACAAGAGCCGTTTGCGGCTATTGTGGCCACCCAGCCCCCTCATCCTCTGGCAAATTGTTTACATCCTCTTCTTTTTCGTCCCCTCATTTTTTTTTCTCCGCAAGCTGTAATTCACTCGCAGCAATTGGGAAGTTCGTTGTCCGCAGTTAATAATAATGGTTTGTCCGGTCATTCTCTACTTTGTCTTTGTCATAGACTTGTCCACGCGATGCGAAAACGACAAACCACAGGGTAGATCTCGATTTCAAGGAGGATTGTGATAATTGAAACGAAACCTGCGCCACTAAAACTATTGCGGCTTCCACGTTGTTCTCATCATCACCTCACTAACCTGACCCATGGTAATAACCCTTCAACTTTCCATAGATCCAAAGCAACCATACCGTGACCACGTTTTGTTACTCGGTGTGTCTACCTAAAGCACAATCCATCCTGCCAACACGCTCCATCGCAATCCTAAATGCCTTCATGGTGGCTCATCGCATGGAGTTTGCGAGCCAGGCGCCTCATCAAACCTCGCCATCATATCTTCACAACCCCCATGGAAGAGCGAGTAACCAAAGCGGCCACCATCCCCACCTAAACGTAAGGACTCACTTTGTGCTCTCCGCCTACGCGTCTACCCTTTTATTCTTTATTTTCTTCCTGATGATAGCTCTCACTGACCGTTTCACCTTTCTTTTCCGATCAATGGTCACGGCACGCTTCGTGTCGTTATTGTTTTATTGTGTTTTGGACTTGATTTTTGAGTCTTGAGTCTTCTTTCCCTTTTCATTTCCTTTTTTTTGATCGCGCATCAGTTCCATGCTGCTTAAACTTTTATATTTTACGTACCATCTGTCATTGCTTCATTTTCGTGATGCCGCTTTCTCGTGTCAATATTGCGATTCCCACTCTCCTTCCCATCTGTATCGTAGTTCTTATGATCCCTTTCGATGCTCCATCTTCCGTCTTTGGCATATCACTTGTAAACCCCTGATTTCTTACACTGGCCTTCCTACCTCTCCGCTGGACATTCCCTTCAGTATTTTTTATCACAGTTGTCATCCCTTCGTCCTCAGTTCATCCATTGATGCTCCCCTTTCGCATCTTCATCCCATCTGTGTTGGCATATCTTTCTCAGTTTCTTTTCGCAACAGAAGTGATCCAACCCACTCGAACAGCAAGCACCACAAAAATTGGAAGTCAAGGAAAGAGAGGGTCATCAAAAAGTTTTGCAGGGAGTAAACAGCAAGTGCCCGGGTTGGGTGTGGGGACAAAGAGGGGGTCAATGAGGGGAAGTTCAGGACAAACAACACAGGAAAGAGTGAACTCTTTCGCAATGGCAAGTCTTTGTTTGCACCAAAACCCCTCTCATAGCTCGTCTGCCTCGCCTCCTGTCCAAGTCTTTTTGTCGCCTTGAAAAGTGAGGGAATGAGACACCACGAGAAAAAGAAAAATGAACCATACCCAACGCCGAATACGCCTGCCCTCAAAAGTATCAAGTGAAGAGGTTATCAGCATTCGCAAGACTGCAATGCGAAAATGAACAAGAAAGAAGAATTGGCGCCTCCCCAACGAATGGTATCTCCTCGCCTGCGCTAGAAAGAAGAGTAAGAAAAAAAGTGGAAAGGGGGTATGGGTTGAAGGCGTCAAGTTGTGTAGTGGAATGCTAGGTAAAGGGTGGTTTACTTTTGCTATATTGCAGTTTTGTCCAAGTGATTTCAATAAGTTGAGTTAAGGCGCTGAGAGGGTTGAAGAGTCCAGCGGTTTGAGCCAAATGTACAAGAAGAAAGTAGGTTAAAAGTTGACAATCGAAGGGAAGGTGGCAAAAAAACTATCAAAGCCCCGCCCCCGACGTCACGCTCAGCAAATAGAGTGGAGGGCATGGTGTTTCCGTTCACTGCGCCTCAGCGAACTCGCTCTGGCACTGGTGGCGTCTCAGCAAGAAACGGCGGCTGGTGGTATGGGTTCGAGAGAGACACGCAAAGGGGAAGGGCAAGGGAGAAAAAAAGGTGACCAAAGGCAAACGGAAGAAACAGGATGATGAGGAAGAGAAAGATTGAGCTTCTATCCATTCGACTGTCAAAAGACATCACTGGGATAATTGAGACTCCGTTTTCGGCGGAGGTGAGGTAGTCTAGTTTTAACTATGGAGGGTGGCTCCTCCAGACTGTCCAGCGGGGATCTTGCGACTTAGGGGCAACGTCCTTGTCAGGGTCCAGATCCAAACCTCTCCTGCAGCGGCAATGTTATGGGCTCCGACGAGATCCCTGTGGATCCATCTACCACATTCGAGACACACGCAGGATCGGATGGTGGACTCTGCCAGCCGGGACGCATCCCCGGTCTCCAGCCATGTAGGGCATACACTAGACGTCAGGAACTCGTCCACCAGGACAACAACATGACCGGCTGCTGCCGCATATTCCTATAATCATATAGGAAATAAATATGGTCAGCGTTTTCTTTCTTAGTATTGGATCGGACAGAAACAATGAAGAGAAGACAAAGACAATAAAATGAAAACCCTCTTTACCTTTGCCTTGAACGCCTCGTGTGGTGATGCAAGGTTGATGCCCGTTCTAAAGGAACTGTTCCCATAGCAGAAGAGCGTTTTTTTCGGGCATTCCTTGAGGATGGTGTCTATCGCTAGGTCGAGTTCTGCCTTCATTGTTTTCTTTAATGACAAGTTCATAGTCTTGGTCCTGTTGTCTTCGTAGAGCCGATGAAGCAGCCCTTGAACTTGAAAGAATCGTAACACCGATGTGTCAATATCTTGCACTTATTCGTGTCGGTGGGAGGGAAAGAGACTCCGAATGTCGTCAATACTCGGCAAAGAGGTGGAATCATCAGATTGGGTGTTTTCCTGTTCGGCCCATAGCATGCCCTCAATCCGCTGACCTGGACCTGTGTAGATCCTTCTGGACTCCAACTCGTCCATCTTTTGCGATGGGCAAATACAGGTTGGAAGAGCGATTGCCGGTTCACAACCAGATTCTTGACCTCCAAGGCAGGAGGGAGGATCCTGTTGCTTGATGCGGGGAAGTTGGATTGACTTCGACCTCCAGGGTCATCCTGCAGAGCCGCATTGGTGTCGATTGAAGTGAGACAGGCCCGTACAATCCCACAGAAGGCCGCAGTATTAGCCTCACCGGGGTCAATGCCCCAGACATCAATCTCCTCGACAGATGACACGCCAAACTCGTCCAGAATCGACTGTGAACTATGCCACGAAAAGTAAGAATTCAACGAAACTCGATACATCTTCAAAGTGTAACTACGATCCTTCCGCCGTTGCTTGTGTCTCAAGGAACTTTTCCGCTTCCGGGTGCATACGGAGATCTTCTTGGAATTATGTTGCATGGATGTTGACGGGAGTGCTGATTCGATGTTTGTATCGGTGTCCATGAGCATATCCTTGGTAGAAGACAGTTCGATTGGGACTCGCTCTGATGGTAGGTGTTGTGTGAAGATGTGGGTGTCGTTCCTGGATTGCTGAGGCTGCTGTTGCTGGCTTTTCCGAGAGTACAGTTCCTGTAGTATCATAGTAATGATATCGTAAGAGTGAGGACTCCCGTCATCCGGCTCCAGGTGTTCTTGCAGAGGTGTCTCCATCCTTTCGTCAAATGCGGTGACTGCGTGGCGATAATATTCTGGGACAATGTGTATGATTTCCTGTTGCTTGTGTCGAGTAGAAGTCTGCTGCGTCGATCTTTTCTTCCGTTTCCCCAGCTGACGCCCAACTTCGTCCAGGTAGTTTTGAATGAACGGCATCAATGCCTCGGCTCTGTGGTCGTTGTCTCCAGATCCTCCCAGCGGCCCTAGGCTTGTCAGATCAAAGTCTCGTATGATGTCGCAGCTCCTGAGAAGCCCAAAGTAAGGAAGATTCTTGGCGTAATCGTTGGAGGTTACGATACAGACAAGGAGAAGGTGCTGTTCCGACGTCAGATCTAGGCGGTCCAGGAGCCTGGTCCTGTCGAACAACTGCAACTCCCTCGTCTTGCCCACGGGCATCATGATGTGGCGGATCTCCTCGCAGACAATCAGATCACTGTCAGAAGTGACGACTATGACAGAGTCGGGGTCTAGGGCGTCCTGACACACTCTTGAAAGGCATGTGTCTGCTTGATACGGACACAGGTGGATCCGCCAGCTCTTCTCTATCAATACTGGGAGGATATCCTGGTCGAGACTCCCTCGGGGTAGGCGATAGTTGTTCTTGCGGGTCCTGAAAATCTGCTTTGTTGACCGGGTTGAACCGCTGACCTTCGTCTGTAGCTTGACCAGTGCTCGCTTTAGGGTCACGTTTCTCCGCCGATGTTCTCTTCGCTTCTGCTCTGATGGTGATCCGTCCACATAAATGATGGTGAGCTCCTTGTCGAATGCCTTGGACAGAATATCATACAGGACGTGCCTTAATGCTCAGAAGGCCTAATATGTGCCCAAAAAAAAGGTTAGAGGAATCAAGACGAGCGAGCACTTCACTTCTTCGCGGCTCCCCACGTGGGTTGAAGGACCTCTCGTAGTGAGGGTCATGCAAGGGCTTCGCCAATAACTCTCTAACTCTCTGACCCTCACTGGCCGCGAGGGAAGCGTTGTGCCGTTCTCGGAAAACAATGATCCTCCTCGACAAATACCGCGCGAGCTCCAACTGTCCATATATGTGTGGATGGGCCACCTGACGCTCAGCCATGTTTGTTGTCCTCTTCCCGTATGTCGTCTGCTGCTTGTTCCTGGCTTCCTTGATGGCATCCCGGTTCCCGATGAATAGCTCCTTGATCACTCCTCCGTACGAAGAACGCTGTTTGGCGGCTGCTCAGTTGTGAGTGTAGCGGGTGTCTTCCCATACTTTGTCCAGCTGAACTGCCTTCTTTCCCCAGTGAAGCGCAACCGACGCTTCCTCGTTGATGTCGATGAAAGAATCGCTCATTTTTGGCCTGAATTCAGAACCGGGGTTGCTTGGATGATGGTAAGCGGAGGAAGTATCGCCAGCAGAGTTGAATATGACCCAGCTTGAAAATGATCTTCTTGGATCGCTTGAGGGCGTCGTCGTCGTCCACATCCTTGCCAACATCAGCAGCACCGGCATCACCACCAGCGTCTGTGTCATCTTGATCCATTTCAGGAAGACCATCGCAATCAATGGACAACTTGGAGAGCTGGCATTGCATAAACAAAAATAGAGTGTTAAAATATGTTTTACATCCCATTGACAATATTTGACCAACTGAATGGATGAATGGTACCTTTGTTCTAAGGGTCTCTGGCATTCTTCTGCAATGCAGTTTTAGATCCAGACAGATCTTGGGTGCAAGTTCAGCGATGATGTTGCTCAAAGCCAGATTTGATGAATTGAGGGCTTTGAACCCTGGCCACAGCGCCTCCTTGAACTCGTTAAACGTCGAGATTACTTCAGCGATAGCATCCTTGCTCTTGTCCGACGCAGGCGGTCGTCCTTGGGGGACAGTGGAATTCCTCAAGGCGAAGAACAGCAAGTTCTGGATAAACCTCTCCGCCCATTCGGAATCCAGGATCTTCTCCAAGAAGCTCTCGCCCGGTCCATCCTCTGCCTGATCCAGTCCAATCTCGAACAGCGGCTGCAGAATGCGCATCTCGATCAGCTTGTACACAATAATGTGTTTGGCGCTTTTGATGGCAGAGACTGCCAAACCACGTGTTGGGTTAGCTGCGCAACTCTGCTTTGGAGGCCATCCACATTCCCTATAGCTTAATAAGAACTACAATATGAGCTATTGGGACTTGCCAGAGCACTTGCGTACCTGTAATACTCATATACCCTTGTTGATAAACAAAACTTGCATGAACTGTCACCCCATTCTCCTCCAAACTATAGCCCTTTTGTCGCTAATGGGGATGGTGCACATCGTCCTCGCCTTGGCTCCGAACTGGAAACACCTTTCCAACCTGGACGCCGCCTTATGAGCGGCTCATCCTCGCTATCCTTATTAATATCCAGCTCAATTGTAGATTGACTTGTCGTGTTTAAATCCTGGTCCTGAACGACCTCGGCAAGCGCAGCGAGAACATCGTTGTCTGGGATGGTGTCAAAGATGGCTTCACAGTAGTCGACGTTGTATGAATTGTGCTTTTGAGTATTGTTGATCCTTGCACTTGTCGTTTGTTTCCCTTTAAAGTATGGGCAGAGTCGACTCTTCGACCTTTGGTGATCGGTTCCACGACACCTGGTACATCTACTAATGGAAGAAGAGGAAGGGGAGGAAGAGGAGGGGGTGATGGCATTTGGATCGGTGGTGATAGTGGTGGTGCGTTTGGCAGCGCGCTTGGTGGCGTGTTTGGTGGGATGCGAGTAGGTAGCGGAGGAAACGGAGGGAGCGGTAGCAGTAGAGTTGGTGGCAACAGTGCGCCTATTGGGGAGGGGAGAGAACGTGACGGACTTGGACAGCCGCGATCTTGTTAAAGTGGTCGCCTTGGTCCGTCTGTATCCTGTAAAGTTCGCAGGTGGAGGGGGAAGTAAGAGTGACACAGCGAGAGCGAGTGGGAGTGGGAGTGGAAGGCATGCTGGATAGTGACAGGTGTGATGAAAATTTAGCAGACGAAAGATGCTGAAGATGAAGAAAGAAAAAAAAAAAAAGAGAAAGAAAAGACATCGGTTCTACGTATCTACTTGATCCGTGAGCATATGAGCATTTCGCTTTTCCACATTTCCCCATCCCTCATTTCTCTCAAATATTTACATGACACCTTTCACACACACCTCTCACACACAACGCTCTCTTTTTTTGGTTTGTTTATTGCGTCGTGCAGAAAACTAGTACTCCTCACCTACAGGAGTTACATCAAACTGGGAAAAAACAATTAACAGGCTAAATAAGTACAGCGCCTTCCGAAAAAGAATTGCCGGAAAATTTTTGAACACTTTTTTTTTTCTTGTTCTTTCTCTTTTTTTCTCCCACCCATTCCTCGTCACCCACCCCTCTATTGTCCCATGGCCCTTTCCGCTGCATGCGAGGCCAGATTGTGGGAATGAGCAAGGCCGGCTCCAAGTCTCCTGCTATCGCTGCTGAACTCAACGTTAGCGAAAGGACTGTCCGATCGGTTCTTCAGCAGTTCAAGAATCGAGGGGATGTCGAGATCAGAAAGTCGCCTGGTCGTCCATGCAAGCTTTCCGAACGAGATGTCCGTTCTGTCGTCACCTATCTCCACAAGAACCGCCGTGCCACCTTGGCCGACATCACCAACTCTCTTCCAACCAAGGTCTCCCAGTCTACTGTTAGAAGAACCCTTCATAGCCTTCGCATCTTTTCCTACGCAGCAGTTATCAAACCGTTTCTCACCCCCAAACATAAAGCAGCGAGATTGGCGTTCGCGAAAAAGTACAAAGATTGGACCGCAGAGGATTGGAAAAAAGGTTGTGTGGACGGATGAGTTGTCGTTTGAGGTGGGGAAGAATTGTTGTAAAGTCCGAGTTTGGAGGACAGAGGATGAGAAGTACGAGTCGTCGTGTGTTGTTCCATCGTTTAAGAGTGGACGATCATCGGTAATGGTGTGGGGTGCGTTTGTGGGGAGCAGTATGTCGAATCTGGCTGTCATTCCTGCCAGTGAGCGCAAAGCAGTCAACTTCATCGAGATTGTCTATGAGGGAGAACTCCCAGGGTTTCTTGCAGAGACATCCAACGCTTTTCTCATGGAGGATGGAGCACCCATTCACCGGGCCAAGGTATCCAAGGAATGGAGGGTAAAGAATGGAATCCAATCGATAAAGTGGCCAGCCCAATCCTCCGATCTCAATCCCATAGAGAACGTGTGGTTCCTCATGAAGAGCGCAGTTCACAACAATGATATCCGCCCCAGAACTGTCAAGGACATGCTGATCGCCCTCAATGAGGAATGGCAAGCAATATCCAAGGACTACCTCAAAAAAATCATTGATAGCATGCCTGAGAGAATCAAGGCTGTTATTGCGAATAAAGGCGGCTCTACACGGTGGTGATACCCAATTTCTTTTGAAAGATAAAAAAAAAAGTGCTCAATAATTTTCCGGCAATTCTTAATTCTTTTTGGGAGGGCGCTGTACAGTAAGGTAAAGTGGGTTAATGTCAACAAGGGGAGCTCGACTGGGAGGACAGAACGATCACGTGACACGCAATCACTTTATATTATTCGTCGACTATGGTTCATTTTTGAACCTTGACTGAGACCTGGCCTTCTTTCTTGTAGTCGACCAAGGGTGGACTACAACTCACCAAACAGAACTTCCAGCGAGAGGAAGCACAAGCTCATATGGCAACTCGGCCCATTGAGAAGTGCCTCCTGTCAGCCTGGACTGTCTGTCCAGTCTGGCGAGGAGTCCACCCAAAGTCGACCGCAAGAAGAGAAGACCAGTTCTCTTCTTGGGCGACGATGAGAGAAGGCTAAGAGAAGGAATGCATGAATGAAGATGAATGGTGGTATGAAGAAATGAATGTATGAATGGATGGAAAGGAAGTTGTAAAAAAAGGTATGTGCTGCACGTGATTGGCGCTGACAGCTCGACCAATAGGCGCGTGTCAGTAAAAAAGTTAGCCTCTGCTGATTGTACGTATTGTACGTACTGATGTATTAGCCCCTACGTGGCGATTGGACGTCCTGTAACCACCAATCGGTGGGCAGCTTCCGCATCTGTCGCGGATTCTTAATCAGGTATGGCTTGAGGGTCTTGGGAAGTTTGGCATTCGTATGAAACAGTCATGGGGCGTCGGAAGGTTGGTTTCTTTGGGCGACGTAGAATCCCCTCAACAAGCGAACAAAACGAACGTGGTCGAACGCCCCTTCTTTTCCAACGGCTTCAAACATTCTCGCGCATCAATTAATTCCAAATGGCAAATCAGGAGTCAACAGCACAGGACAGCTTCATCGTGCCCGTCAAGCGCATCAAGGATGAGGCCAAGGACCTGCCTTACTTCCAGAACTCTGAGGCCTACGCACGCATCATGTCCTACATCCTTGCCCTCAACAACGCTGTCCTGAACAGCAAAGTGTCAGACCCTATGCCAGAGTCAAACGTAACGTCTTAAACTCATGGCACGACTAGAGTGAACTGAATATAGCGTTTGCACAGGAACCATGCCCTAGGAACACAAAGAAAAAGAAACAGGGCGACACAGAGCTCACACGACACTCATACCTTCGTTAACATTCAAATAGGCGATCACTAACATCCTGGCACTGCTCAACACATTGGACAGCTGGATCGCACTGGTACCGCCCAAAGCAGATCCTCAAAGATTCGGCAACCTCGCTTTCCGGGATTACATCCGCATGGTCGAAGAAAAGGCAACCACCCTCCTCGAGGACCTCCTCCCCTCAACCCTACACCCAGCCATCCAAGAAATATCTCCTTACCTCACCCAAGGGCTGGGCCACGGCATCAGGATTGACTATGGATCTGGTCATGAACTCTCCTTTGTCGCTTGGTTAGCCTGTCTTGAAATCATTGGCTTTGTAAGAGGACCTACAGACCACCCCGCCATAGTGCTGAGAGTCTTTGTGCGGTACCTCGAGTTGGTCAGAAAATTGCAAAAGACGTATCAGTTGGAACCTGCAGGAAGTCATGGTGTTTGGGGACTGGACGATTATCAGTTCTTGCCGTACCTTTGGGGGAGTGCCCAGTTGAGAGATCATCCGAGACTGAAGCCTGTTTCTATCATGCAGACACCATACCTTGAGGACTTTGCGCCGGATTACATGTACTTTCGTGCCATCCAGTCCATTCACCAGGTAAATAACTGTTCGGAAAAGAAAGGGATGGCTAACGGATGATAGAATGTCAATTCCCTTGTCGCCTCCATGTTGACTCCATCTCACATTGTCTACTATTCTTTTACCCTCATAGACCAAACGCGGACCTTTCCATGAGCATTCACCAGTGCTGTTCGAGATTTCAGGAGTACCACATTGGACAAAGGTCAACTCGGGCATGATCAAAATGTACAAGGCCGAGGTCTTGAACAAGTTTCCTGTCGTCCAACATCTGCTCTTCGGCAGCCTCCTTCCTTGGCGGCCCGCCGACTCGCCTGAAGACTTTGTTGTTCCCAGCTCAAAATAAATGTATATGGATGCGGCACAGAGCACAAGGAGCAGAATCGTACATTAAAATAAAATAAAATAAAAAAACAATTATGAGACATACGAGGCAGAAGGAATGCAAGATTTATAAAGTCTACCTCTATACGGGTTATCAACTTGTGCTACTCCTGCTTAACGCCGTCCTGCAAAGGAAGGGATCTGCTGGCCACAACCCCTGTTGCTTCACCACAAGCCGACTCAAGTGGTCACTAAGCCAGTCAGGCAACTTTTCCTGGAACCAAATAAACCACAATAACATCCTCGGTCCCACCATCACTCTCGCTCTCGAAGCACCACCCGTTTTAACGATCGCATTCACAGCCGCCTCGACCGCCCACTCCGACGGCATAGCTTGCGTATAGAACAGTTTACTGTTCAAAACCCATTGCTCCACGAACCGAGGAGTATACATCCGCTGCATCGTCTCATCGGCATTCTTCCAGTTCCGCTCTGCGATCGATTCAAAACTGGCCCGCCAGCGGTGTCTTTGCACAAGTGGGCTCGAGCATTGAGACATCGATCTCCCATGGTGATAGCTCGATTCGGATGGTGTCGAGTAACGAGGCGGTGGCGTGCTTTGATGCACTGTAACCGCTGAACCCGGGGGTATTAGATCGAGCACCAACAGATGTGATCGTCAACAGTCGAGCACGAGGTAACTTTTGTTGGCCGGCTTCGGCAAGGACGGCGTGGTGTCGGGACCTGGCGTATGTCCTCAAAGACGGCACTAGGGCCTTGGAGATGCGCACGACTCCCATGTAATTGACATCCATGATTTTCTAAAAGGATGCGGTGTGAGCGGCATGTGAGTAATAGAGTTCATGGTTGTTGTTTTTTGCTCACACACCGTTGTCGGGCAACCTTATTATTTTTGGTACCTGAAAGCCCTCCTCGGTCGAAAAGTCAAAGAATCCGCCCAGGTACACTCCTGCATACATACATACATACAAGAGACAAAAAATATGAAAAGAAAGACCTGTCAGCTCAGGTTTCAAAACGATGAAAAGAATGTCCATGAAGATAACCGAGTCTCATCTTCCTATTCATGTAACATAACGACATTGACAACAACAACTGTCAGACATAAAGTACGACATACCAGCGTTGTTGAAGACACAGTAGATACCCTGGGGGCACTCTGCCTCTACCTGAGCACGAAGACGGTTAACGTCGTCCTGGTTGGTAACATCGACCTGTAGAGCATGGAGTCGGGTAGAGTCCCTAGCCTGGTATTTCTCAACCGCCGCTTTAGTCAGGCAAGTCGCATAGATAATATATCCTCTGCGCCGGTGGAGATCTTCGACAATTCCTGCGCCAAAGCCCGAGTCGGCACCGGTGATGACAACCACCAATTCCTTGGAGTCAATAAAGGTATTCAGGGCCATTGAGGCGTCGAATGGTATGATGGTATTAAAGTATGAGAGTCTGATAGCGGTGGGGTTGAACTGCGAAGTGGGATTGTGCGCACTGGGAGAACTTTGCGTGCGAGGATTGGTTGTTGCTGGAGTGTGAAGGAGAGACATGAAAGCAAAAAAAAATCATGCACGGTTGAATGTCGCCTTTGTGAGTGACTGTCGATTACCCCGTGCACGAGGCTTGACAGTTTATTTATTCATGTCATGGCCAACTACTTTCCACCTCAATCCTGTTTGACATCCTTCAACAAAAACGGATTGGCGGCCCAATAACCAGCTTTTCGCATACTAGCCCGCATCATCCAATCCACCACCCACTCAGGAAGCTTCTCCAACACCCGGACCAAAAACCGATTCGACCAGACCCCAATCAGAACCCTCGCCTTCTGCGCCCCATTCTTCTTGTGAATCGCATCCACAGTCGCATCGACGGTCCACTGAGCAGGTACGGCGCCCTCATAGATCCGTTTCTGGTCTCGCAAGATCGAATCGATAAATGTTTTGCCGTACATCTGGTGCACTTGTGCATCTGCCTCTTCCCACTGTTTCTCGATCGCCAAGGTGGACTTGGTGATGATGGGTGTCTTGGCGTAGCCGGGCTCGATCAGGGAGACGTCAATTTCCCAAGGCGACAGCTCGACACGGAGGGTATCGAGGATCGACTCGACCGCGTGCTTCGAAGCGGCGTAGGGGCCCAGGCCGATGGGGTTTATGCGGCCTGACACGGAAGACATGCCGATCAGACGGGCACGGGGCAGGCTCTGACCATTGGCCAATGTGTGGCGAGACTTGGCGTAAGTTCGTAGCGAGGGGATCAGGGCCTTCGTGATGCGGATGAGGCCCATATAGTTGACATTCATTAGAAGCTAAACAAACACCGCAGGGATAAACACAAAATAGGTGCTGGTGAATACATGGTCACTGAAATAATAGCTTTCACGGTTATTGGCAATTAGACTCCTTCTTACCTCAAAGGTATCCTCCGATGTCATGTCAAACCAACCACCAGCATTGATTCCTAAGCAAGTCCGGAAAAATAAACGCTGCAATTGAGAACTTTTGCGGCAGTCGATTTTACAAAGAAAAACAATGGCATACGCACCATTATGGCTTACCAGCGTTGTTGACAACACAATAAACGCCCTGGGGACACTCGGCCTCAATCTGAGCTCGAAGGCGGTTAACATCCTCCTGCTTGGTGACGTCGACTTGAACAGCGCGGAGACGAGGCGAGTTCTTGGCCTGATAGGCCTTGACGCCCGCCTCGGTGGTGCATGTCGCGTAAATGGTGTAGCCGCTGAGTTCGTGCAGGTCGTTGACGATTCCTGCGCCAAAACCGGTGCTTGAACCAGTGACTAGAACGACAAGGTCCTTGGGGTCGGAGGGGATGAACTGGGTGGCCATTGAAACTTTTGAGAGGGATATAGTAGCTGGGGTTTCGTTGGGAATTGAACGGTGAAGGAGATATCGAAGAGTTGAGGAGCTGTATGGAAGGGCGTTGCAAGGAGTCTTAAGTGGGTAGAGCAGGGTTGAAAGGAAGGGTGGTTGGAGGAGTGTGAGAATGAAAGAATGAAAAGTGAAAAAAAGAACAAAAAACGCCTCGACATAGCATCGCCTTGGTGACTGCTGATGAACCTAATTTCGCTCATTAAGGGTCGAGATTGTCATGCTGCAATGTCGGTTACAGATAAGCGCAATGGTCAGGGACAACACAAATTAATTATCCAAAAAGGTTTTTTTGTAAACTAATAGACTGCGTACCGACGAAATAAAAAAGTAGAGGAAACAATCACTGCACATCTAATCGCGCTTGCCATCCTTCAACAAGAAAGGGTCAACAGGCCAAACCCCACCACTCCTCATACCCAAACGCAACAATCCGTCCGCCATCCACTCAGGGGCCCTCTCCAAGAACGCGACAAAGAACCGGACATACCAGAACCCAACCAAGATCCTGGGCGTTTGAGCTCCATTCTTCTTGTGAATCGCATTCACAGCCGCTTGGACGACCCATTGAGGGGGCATGGCCTTCTCATATAAGAGCTGGCTTCGCTTGCGAACACTCTCGACAAACGCTGGTCCGTACATCGCATGGACGTGATCGTCGGCTCTCTTCCAGTTCTGCTCAAAGGCCGTGAAACTGTTGGTCATGATGGGTGTCTTGGCAAAGAAGGGCTCGATCATGGAGACGTCAATCTCCCAAGGCGAGAGTTCAACGCGGAGGGTATCGAGGATCGACTCGGCTGCGTGTTTGGAGGCGCTGTAAGGTCCCAGGCCGGGGGCGTTGGTTCGACCTGCGACTGAGGTTACGCTGATGAGACGGGCACGAGGGAGCTTTTGGCCATCGGGGAGAGTGTGGCGGGACTTTGCGTAGGCGCGGAGGGAAGGGAGCAAGCCTTTGGTGATGCGGATGATACCCATATAATTGACATCCATCACGCGCTAAGAGCAAGGTCAGAAAATATTTATGGAAAAGAATGTGAGGTATGTGATTAGGTTTCACGGGACTGAGACGGCTTGGCGCTGTTCACAAACAGAGCTCAAGAGCACACAAGGTTTGGTGACAACAACACCCCTCCGCCAATTTGGTTATGTTCCACTCTCTTACCTCGAATGCATCCTCCGTGGTCAAGTCAAAGTTTCCACCGGCATTGATGCCTATTGACAATAAGTTGGACATTAAACGAGAGGTGTAAGTGTTCACTCGGTTGGCATATGATATGGGTCCATTTCAAAAAAAAAAAAAGGAGCATGCAATTGCTTGTGAAAGAGACTCCAAGGCCAAAAGAGAAAAAACACAAGCGTACCGGCGTTGTTGAAGACACAGTAGACGCCCTGAGGACACTCGGCCTCAATCTGGGCACGAAGGCGATTGACATCGTCCTGCTTGGTGACATCGACTTGAATTGCTCGAAGACGGGTCGACTCCTTAACTTGGTACCTGCCGACAGCCTGAGATGTCAGACAGGTCGCATAAATGGTGTAACCGCCACGCTGGTAGAGGTCGTTTACGATTTCTTCGCCAAAGCCGCTGTCGCAACCAGTGACGACGGCGACCAGATACTCGGTGTTTGTAAGAGTATAATGGGTCATTGATTGTGGATATGAGTTGATGGGGGTATAAAGGACGAAAGGGTGGGGTTGAGGGGAAGAGCGTGAGAAGTGATGTCGGAGTGAAAACAAAAACAGATGAAGGAAGAAAAGAGGTAAAAAGATATCGGTCAGCCCTGCAATCAATTCATATTCTCTTCAGGGCAGGGACTGCTCGCCAGAATTGTGACCCACAAAATAACCGTCCGTTTGTGTTCTGTCCTTGACTTTGCCTTCATGTTCATTTTGCATTGGACAACGACCCACAGACCAATGGACCCGTTTGCGGTTGACCCAAACCTAGACACAAGCCGAACGGAGTACTCCCACACAGGATCGATTGGTACAGTACATTTCACGGAAAATAAAGAGGTTCTGGCCGTATGGAGAAAACCCTAAGCGATTTATGTTTTATTACCAGCACGTCAATTGACCGCTACAGTTGTACTACTCCTCCCAAATCCAATCAGGCAACTTCTCCATCACCCAAATTCCAAACTTAAAATCCCAACGCCCCACCGTAACCTTCGCCCTCGATGCATTTCCTCTCTCTACAATCGCATCTACAGCCACCTCCACAACCCACTCCGACGGCATCGCTGGTGTAAAAAGCATCTGGCTATACCTGGTTTATGTATCATTGAACCGAACACTGTACATCCTCTTTATCGACTCATCGGCTTGCTTCCAGTTCTGGAGTACGAGCACCCTAGAGTTGGCGACCAGCAGCATCTTGGCAAACGAGGTTCGAGTATCGAGAGTCATTCTCCCAGGATGACATTTCGACTCGGATGGTGTCGAGCAAGGATTCGGCGGCGTGTTTCGAGGCACGGTAGCCGCTGAACCCGGTGGCGTTGGATCGAGCGGCCATGGTTGTGATGCTCAACAGACGAGTGTGCGGGAGCCTCAGGCCGGCGGGAAGAGCGTGCCGAGACAGGCATATATCCTCAAGGAAGGGACCATGGCTTTGGAGATGCGAACGATTCCGATGTAATTGACATCCATGACTTTCTATTTTTGACAATTGATAGAGTTGAATGCATGATTGTTTGAGTATTAAAGGTTTGTTGATAAACTGTTGTTTCATTGTAATGCTGATCGTTGTCTAAAAACAATTACCTGAAAGCTCCCCTCGGTTGAAAAGTCAAAGATCCCTCCAAAGTACACTCCTGTGAACTACAGCGATCGAAGAAGAAACATAAGCGAAGTTCTCAGTTCAGACTTCAAAGCACTGGAAAGAGGATAGAGGTTCGTAACGCAAAACAAGAAAATGAACCATACCAACGTTGTTGAGGACAGCATGGACACTATGAGGGCACCCAGTTTCGACCTGGGCACGAAGGCGATTAGCGTTGTCCTGGTTGCACGAGGTCGGGTCAAGTCTCTGGTTTGGTACTTCTCGACCGTCTCTTTGGTTAAGCAGGTCGAATAGAGGGCATATCCTCCGGGCTGGTGCAGTTCCTCGACAATCTCTTTGCCAAAGCCTGAATCGGCGCTAGCCACTAGGACCACAAGGCCTTGGAGTCACTAAGAACGCGTTGGGTCACTATGGTGTTTAGTTCGACATGTTCCTGTCTGACAAGTCCTGTTTTACGGTGGGAGAAGACAAACGTTTTCAAAGGAGGCGAAAGGAAAAAGAGTGCATTTGAGCAAGCAGTCGACGCTTAGTCGAATCGAAACCAAACACACCCAGCCGCATTAGTCTGCGTGAGCCGATGATTGCATTCCTGAAGGTGTCAAGACTCGCCCTTTCATAAAAATAAAAATTGTAGAAACCCATGACGACTTTGAGGAAAATATCGCTACAGCTACCAATTCAACCCAGGAACAGATGATTATTATTTTTTTTTGTTTGACTATGGTACATGTAAAGACGACAACTACACCATATCTTCGTCTTCGGCATCTTCAATGCGTGTTCTGAGATCTGGGGCGTCGGGCTTTTCGGTTTTGGCGGTGGTGGTCTCCGAGCTGTTGCTTGAACTGGGAACCGTAGTTGAAGCAGGTGCAGACGATGAGCTGCTTGTGCTGGGGACCGTGGTGGACGTGGATGTTGTGGAGGCTCTCATATTGGCGAGTTCTGCCCGGATGGCTTCACGGATAGAAGAGCCATAGAGACTCTCAAGCGCAGTCGTGTTGACTCCAAGAGGGCTCATCATTTCGCCGATGCGCCTTGCCAGATTTGAAGAGAGTGTCTCTACCTCGGCTGATGAGACTTGCGAGGGGGTAATCTGGGCCGCGGTAGTAGAGTTGGAGAGAAGCGACCGCGAGAAGCTACCACTAGCCGAGCCGCGGTCATTCGATGATACTGAAGGTACAATGGGTCCCATGGGGACAGGATGTGCCGTTGATCCAAGGAGTGATGGCGCTCTGCAAACTGACGACCTGGGTGCGTTGTTCTGACGAGGTCCTGTCGCCATCAGGGGCCATGCTCCTCCCACAAGCCCGCCTGCCTGCTCTTCGCCTCTACGCCTGGGCACAATGTTCGCGCAGAGAACATTGACAAGGGTATTGGTGGCGCGATTGGAGAGCTCGACCCAACGTCGTCCATTGTCGTGAATAGCTGAACCGACGACGTGAGTGGCAATACGTTGTGCTTCTGGCTGATCCCGCTCCGAGAACAAGCCGTAAAAGGACACTCTCCATGCGCCAACCACATCCCTGATCCACAGAATGACATCCCTTGCAAATGTTGGACTTTCTCGTCCGGCTGGTGCTGCCACAACAAGGTAGATGAGCCGGCGGAAGTGCTCTCGCAAAACATCCAACGAGATCCGACGAATATCTGCGCTGGAAATTTGAATGCTTACTGGAGGTGACAATGTCTCGAGAATATCCTCCACGTGAACCGCATTCATGATTCCGTGCGCAAACATAACAGCCACCAACTATTTTGTAACAAAAAAAGAAGAAAACCACGGTCAGTGATGAGTGTTTGTCGTACCACATCGACAAAAACAATATCAAAACAAGCTCAAAACCAAACATTACCTCGAGATTACTCTCTGTCAGCTGCTGGCCGCTCAATGCACGTTCACGGATGAAAGAGTTCAGGGTAGGGTGGATGTTACGAATTGGCGCAGGATGACCCTCGACGATGGATCTTGTCTCTCGCACAGTGATCGACTCTGCGATATTCCTGACCAGATCGTGTAGAGGTGTACTAGAAGATTCTGGGTCGTTACAGATAACATCGGCCAACGTCCTTGGGGACCCATCCTCTCTTGGCTGATCCACCATCCTGAGAATGGCCGATATAAAGACTCCAATTCGTCCCAGGTTGTAGGCCGAGGAAGCGGCCGAAGAGCTGGCGCTGCTGCTACTGGTTTGGCTCGATAATGATGGGACCGACGGGCTGCTTGGCGAAGGGCTGGAGACAGGGGACGACGACTCAGTTGCACCGCTTGTCCTCCGTGCGTCATTAGAAGAAGACCTTGTGGTAGTGGGTCGTGTGGACGGCTGAGTGCGAGCCAAAGGGAGAGATGTGCTGCTAATGTTGGCATTCGTGTTGTTGGAATTGGAGGTATTGGAGCGAGAACTCTGAGCTGGAATCGAAAGCGCAGCCGATCCCGATCCTGGTCCTGACCCTAATCCTAATTCCAGTCCCAACCCCAGTCCTGATCTTTCGAGGATATGACCAAGTTCATGCTGGAGTCGATCTTCCAACTCAAGCAATGAGGAATTCATCTGGGAGACCTGAGTCGCAAGTCGCCTTCTGGATGCCGCTCTGTCTGTGCCCTCTTGTGAGAGATCTTCTGGTCTCTCGCGTCTACGGGAGGATGAAGAAGCATTCGAACTAACTTCAGCTTGAGTCGGGCCCGATGCTGCGCCAGCACGCGTAGAAGCGCTTCCTGAGGCAGATGCCGAGGCAGAAGGGGTGGTGGAGGCAGGAGTCGTTGCCTGTCCTGACAAGTTTCTCCAGAAATCCAAAAATCCGGCCCCGGCAAAATCTGCAGGGATCATAAAGCGCGTAGGCATTCCTTGGTTCGAGTTCAGAGCGAAGGGATTGGCGGCGGCAGCGGCAGCAGCAGCATAGGTCGGCAAGCGTCCAGAGCTCCTGGTTGCGAGTCTCATGGGTGCTTGAATGGTATAGGAGAGACTTCCGTTGGGACCAAGCACCATCTGCCCAATAGGTCCAGCGCCAGGTTGTGGAACAGGAACGGACGCGGCTGGGACTGTCCTTTGGGCGGTAGCTGTACGTGGAACGGCAGGAGTTGCAGGAGTTGTAGGAGCTGCAGGGGTTGTAGAGGTTGTAGCGGGAGTAGCAGTGGCAGGTGCTGTAGAGGCGGGTGTTGTCGAATTTACTCCTGGTGCACCGGCCGCAGCTGCGGCAGCCGCCATGGCAGCGTTGACGCTTTGCGCAGACGCACGTGCATGTGCCATGATAGAGGGAATCATACCCATAGTGACAGGAGACGCTCCAGCTCCGCGAATGAATGCCGGAAATGGAATGCCCTGGATGGTTCGTCCCTGCTGTGAAGGAGATCGCTCGCCAGCGACTGGTTGTGGAGTTGCTACTACATTGGTCGCAGCAGGTGGCTGGGGTTGATACCGATAAGACACAGATCCTGGTGCTGTGCCAACAAAAGCGGCGTTCGCGAGCATAGGAAAGACAGTATTCTGAACGCTTGCCAATCTGTACATGGCTCTCGCTGCTCTGTGAGAGACCCGTTGTAGGTTTGCGTGATCCGATGATCCAAGAGTGTTGTTATACTGGTCCGACAACGACTGAAGTTGGTTTGCCATAGCGCGACTTGTTTCTGAAAGCTGGGTCAGAATGCCACCCATCCGTACAATATCTGTTGAATCCCCATCGACGTTCCTGTTAACCGCCTCTAGCGGAGGGACATCCAGTGGCTCCAGTTCAATGCCTTCGACTAAATTGATGAAGGGCAAGCAGTGTTAGGCCTATTCATTGCACAGATTAGATTCACGACATGGGTGTGTTGGTATCCACTTACGTTGGTCGACTGGATGGGAGAGAATGGTTTGCACGTTCCTGAGTTGAGTAGCTACTCGTGTCAATTCAGCTTCGATCGTCTCCAGAGGCTAATTCGTATCGAATGAACGAGGGTTGGTTAATACATTTGCGAGAATGCGTCCATGCGCAAGATTGAGCGATTGTCATTTTCTTCTTCTTTTCACATGAGCCATCGTTCAAACTCTACAGCTGGAATTGGCTCGTGACAAACAGAGTCCACATACCGGTAGACTCGCGCCCAAGGGAACATGTCCGTGAGAAACCATTCTCGATCTCAAGGCTCTTGCCTGCTCAAAGGCTTCTGCAGTTCCTGGGCCTGCTCCTCCAAGCTGTACAAAGTGGCCTCCATTCGCACCAAGAAGTGATCGGAGGAGCTAAGAAAGCACATGGGTCGAACATCAACATATTAATACCATTGTGTTACACACACTTGGTCGTGAGGAAAAAAGAGAGCAAAGGAACAGCTATTTACCGATGGTTCGCCTGCAATCTGAATCAGAGTAGATCCGCCGTCAAGGTCCATGTCCAACCCATGTGCACCTCCAAGACCTCCAAGCGCCTGCATGATCTGTCAAACGATAAAAAAAAACCCCCGTTCATAAGACTGTGGTCAGACATAATATATCAATTGCATACAAGCAATCTTTTGTTGTCGTTTAACAACAACAGTGTGAAACAAAGGTATTACCTGTTGGTCTAAAGGGCCATCGTCAACACCAATGATACTGAGCTGGTAGTCGCGTGTGTCGAATCGAAGCGGTCCACTGCCAGTAGCGGATCCTGGTCTCCTAGCTGTCTGTCTTGCCTGAGGTGCGTCTAAAAGAGGCCAAGTGACAATCTGTTAGAAAATATGGCGGCAATTGGCATTTGCATACAACAGAAAGCAGGAACAGAATGTTGGGAAGGTGTGTGTATGTATGGATTTATATATGTTTTGCATACCATTGTGGCTATTGGTGGGTGCGTCGGCTGGACGTGTAACAAGGTGGAGAGTGTGTCCGTCCTCGAGGGCTGTAGTTCATTCATCAGACAATCAATCAGTACAAGGAGTGAGAGGACGAGGATAGGAAAAAAAGAAAGACAGTTTTGGGGAATAAAAGATTAGTCAACTGAGTTTGTGCAAAACGGATCAACTGGAGCCGGTTTTTGTGGGACGGAAGTCGAATAAATAATGAATAATAGGATATGACAAAAACAACGGTGGTGATGTCGTGAGGCTGACGATCGAGGAGAGAGGGAGTCAGTGTAGAGTTGCACAGAAAATAAATAACAGAAAAGAAGGAGGGAGGGAGGGGGTGGTGTGTCGCTGTTGTTGTTGTTGTTGCTTGTTGCCATGAAGTAGGTTGCATGCATGTTGTTGAAGACAACTGGAAGACGTACAATACTCGGTGAGTGGTTTGTCATCGGCCATGACCCGGCCTCGGAAGATCAGCCGCTGGCGAGGACTGGGGACACTGAGGAGGGTGGCGAGGTGGTCCTTGAGCTGGAGGACGGTCTGGGAGAGGGGGATGTCGATCGAGTGGGTCTGGCCCTCGAGGGTGCGGACGTTAAGGGAGATGGGGCCCGAAGGCGAGGTGTCCGTCATCAAGATGTAGCTGTTGTTGGGTTGACGGTTATGAATAATAGGGTTTGGGTTTGTTTGTAGGGAACAAAATGAGTATAAGGTGGGGTGAATGTCGTTACAAAGAGGAGGGGAGAGAGGAGGAGGAAGGAGAGGGGAGAAGGAAGGGAGAGAGGAGAGAAGGAAGGAAGGAAGGGGGGGGGGAAGGTAGTGCTTGTGCGTGAGGAGGTGGTAGAAGAAAGAAAGAGAAAGGAAGCCAGAGAACAAAGGAACCTGAGATAACGACCTTCATCAAGCAGACAAAACATGAACGGAGAAGTGTACACGTGACATCGACCATCTTTGCCTCTATTTTTTACTTTCTTTTTTTTTCCATGTCGCCTTCCATTGACTTCGCCAATTCGCCAATACAACCATGCTCCCTACAAAGAGATCATCCCCCTTTGTCCGCACCCGATCCTTCCAAGACCGCATTGCCAAAGACAGAACCGATACCGATGGACCTCCATTCGCAAAACGGCCATTCACTCGGACAATGTCCTCCCCCTTCCAAGTTGTCACCACCTCCTTGAAGGGCACCAAGAACCCGTTTGAGAAACTTGCTGTTGCACCCCCCAAGTCAGCTTCCAACTCGCTTTCTGCCGACTATGCTGCATTACATATCGACGAAGACCAAACTGACGACCTACAGGTAGGCGACAGTGTTGCTCTCATATATGCTTGTTTGTTTATTCCCTTCGATACGAAAACGAAAAATAATTGCCACCAATTTCGGTTCTCACACACGATCCTGACTTGATCTGAATAATAGGATGAATCAATGGATCCCAACAAGACCCTGCAAATGTTTTCTTTCTCACAGAACTCCGTTGCTACAACAACCGCTACCAAGGAAATCTTTTCTGAATCAGACGATGATGACGGGGTGAACGATACTGATCAATTGCAGGATAATCAATCTACGAGTACGACTGACACGCCTCTCAAGCACGAAGTGAACCCGCCCAGCCTAAAAAGACCGCGATTACAGGAAGCATTGGAGATGTCACTGGTAATAAACTTGTCAAATGGCGCGTTGTAACTTTCGCAATGGCACCTTCGGCTAACTAGGACTGCCACCAACATCTCTTTGAACGAACGAGTAGAAACATCCTTCGTCACGCATGGTCAAGGAAGTGCAAGGTACAGCTCCAAAACTCCGTGATGTCTACCCTTTGTAACGTTCAGCGTGAACTTTAGAGCTGACTGTCTCGATGCTTACTCCCATAGCACCGGAAGTATCAAACGTGAAAAAGAAGTCAGGATCTGTTTACAAAGTAGGTACTTGAGGGTAGCTGCTTAGCACACACATTACATTACATGCCAACCCTTGAATTCAAATATTAACACGCCCATTGTTCCTCGTCTCCTTAAAGACAACAGCAGCGTTGCCGGTGGACTGGACCCTAAAGTCGTCGATATCTATTACATCGCCAGACAGTCTGACCTGGTGCGACCACATTTTGCCTATGGATGAAATCGACGCCCTGCAGCACTTTATCTCGAGCCAAAAAGCATTCTCCAACCCACAAAGTGAGCAAGGACTGGACCACTCTCCTAGGATACGGGTCTTATCGGCGACATACCATTGGATCTACCCCACCAACACCCCTTCTGTACACCAAGCCCAAAATGTCAGCAAACTGCTCAAGAACGCCATCAACATGTCATCGAGTGACAAAACCACAATCACCGAGATGTTTTCTCGATCTGCAGAATGGTGAGGGTCAACTTTGTTCGCAATGTCTTGTGAGGTGCAAGGTTCAAGTCAAATTTCTGGATGTCATCAGCGAAAACTGACAAGTGCTTGTACCAACGTTAGGAAGCAATCGTTCAGGGCTATATACCAGTCTTTTCGAAACGGCGCGTGCCCGTTCTTTTACTATGTCGGGACTTCATGGACGGTTCTATTTCAGCATGATTCTGTGTCGCTATCTGGTGAATTCGAGGCGCTTCTTACAAACTCATCACCTGGCCTGTGGAAGGCGCTCAAAGACGAAGGTACATCTACACAGCCATTTGAGACAAATATTTGCGGACAAAATTCAGCGTCTGGTTAGCGTCTGGTACTCATTCAGACCTACCCTGTTTGTTGACCCATATCAATAGATATCAACTACGAGCAACTTGAAACTCTCGGTGGTAAAGTTGCAGTCCACCACTTTAGCTCAAAACACGATCTGGACCATTTGGAGGATCAGGATGGAGACGAAACGTGAGTAGGACCTTGTCTGGGATGTTGTAGAGTTAGTAGTATGACGAGGTGCACTGGCTAACTTTGACAACACGATACGAATAATTAGATTGACTCCTAGCAGCTCGACACCATTCCAGCTGCCACAAAAGAAGGATCTCTCCAGCACTCTTTTGTTCCGTGGCCAAGTTGACGTGCATGGACTGTTCAGTTATCTACTCAACATGAAGACCTCGTATGAAGACGGATTCTTATACCAATCGCCCAGTCTGATCGCCGGAGTTCCATTTCTACATGCTGCACTCAAGCGAGCACAGGTAACGATTCGGCTTCTAATGTTACTTTGTGCATTGAATTCAGCCCACATTGAGATCTGCCCTAACAAACATCTCTTCTTTATTTATGGCGATGATGAACCTTCAGGTATCCAAATGCAAGGTGGTCAGCAGATCGGTGCAAGGGACAGGCAAGATGCAAAAGGAGTACAGGATCGAGATTCACGGAACAATTCTTCCCAACTCTGTCAAGGATCTCTACCAGACCCTTGCGACTCAACAGCAACCTCTGGGGTATTCTTGTATTTCAACCAGCGATGCACGGTCTCATGGACTCAACCTGCGGCCTCTTCTCTCAGAAACAGCAGACACCGATACAGAAGTGAGTGCTCGCCATGCAGAAGCCCTTGCCAGTGCTAAATCTCTGGACCAGTTCCGATATGACCACACGCTGCAGCAATATGTGTGGTTGTCATAGTAGTTTCGAAACAATGAACAACTTCCCCAAAAAACGCGTTTTTGTATGATGTTGATAAGAGCAGGTTGGCAGAATCAAAAGCAATATGTTCTAGTGGCTGGCGTTTGAGACTTGAATGAGTGTATGACAAGGATAAGGATAGATTAAAGCAGTACAGAAAGCCTGGCCAACAAAGTTGACATCTGGCCATAAGATCTGGACCCCAATTCTCTCCGTCGGGTGACACAAAAAACAATACGCGGGCAATCCGACTTTGATATTGCCGTTGATCCTGCTTTCGCTTAGTCATGTTGTGAGAGACATTGAGAGGTTTGTTTTGGTCTGGTCATATTCGGCGTGGTGGCGTGGGATAACAAGAACCAGAATGTGGCAGGAGTAAAAGGATGATAGCCCACTTTGAAGATGCACTCACCATTGCTTTCCACTACCCCTGGATACTGAGGCGATGGGCAACGCAACATCAACTATCATCCTCTCCTCTTCATCCAGGAACGGCTCGCCTACGCTACTGCTTTCTTTCCTCGGAGAAGCTGGAGTATGACCCTTCGCCTCATCTACATCCGCGAAGACATACGGGTGTCATCCTTCTTTTGATACCCTGGATGGTCGCAGACTGGCCAGAATCATAACAACGATGGGCGCAGTGGGGTGCTCCCGCTGAAATAATTAGGGTTGTGCGATTGTACGCCGATCTCACAAGAACAAAGCGAGGAGCGAATCGCATCGATCTCTTTTGCTTTTGTTTTTTCGTGTGTTTCAACTGTAACAATAGCTTCCAAAAGACCGATGGAAAGAATCAAAGAGAGTGAGTCGTGATTACCGAGAAGATTACGACTGTCTAGGGCTGAGTATACTCAATGAGAGAGTGGGAAACAACCAACTCGATTCCTTTCTCCTTCGTCGAAACCACACGTTTCTCGCCTTCTCCTGTTCTCCTGTGCAAAATAGCGCTCAAGGACTACTAGAACACGCATCCAAAGAACATATAAAGTGAGTTGCTCTTTGCTCTATTGCTTGAAAAACAACAAGAGCCAGCAGCTGCGTAGAAGCGAGTAAGAGCGTGTGTTTGTGTGTACGAAGTTCCCCTGTTAGGTTTGCCCAACTTTAGTGCCCTCTTTTTCACAATCGTATTTTTTGTTCATCGGAAATTCAGAGACATCTGCCTCCCTTCATCCACTTTTTCGTTGCTTCTTCTCTTTTTCTGTCTTTCTCCGTTCCCCTCTTTCCTCTTATATATTCACCGTTCTCTTCTCTTCACTGCACCTTTCTTACTTATTCTTTATATCCCGTCAGCTAAAAAAAGTATCACCCAGATTTGTTAATGCATCAAGCCAATACCCCACGAGGCTCCTCTCCACAAAAGAGGACCTTCTCTACTCGACATACGAAACACCTTTTCTCGCACCCTGTGCCATTCACTCTTGTCCTGACAATCATCACGGCCACTTCCACACAATCTCCTCCATCACCCTCCCAAAAATCCATCGTAGTCCAAGAAATGGCATTCGTCGTCTCTAACAAAACCCTCTACGTCTAAGGTGGAGAACGTATAACCGCTAGCAACCTCTGATAATAACGCTATCCTAGTTCCTGGTCCTAGACTTCTCTATCTCCTGGCCTACTAGGAACCTACTCTGGTGACTCCCCTCTTAACTAAGACCGCCCGGACTATCCATTGCCTAAGCGATCAGCACTCCGACCGGTATCAACCTTCTTAGCGCCAGATCCGATTCCAAATCCTTCTACATCAACATTTACGATATCCTCAAACAAACATGGCAAGCCCAATGTCTCAACAATTCAACAGCCCTTTGGCAGGAATGGCGATGGCAGCGCAGCCATTGACGGGGTTGGTGTATAGACTTGGGAGCTACAATCTGGCAATTTTTAACCCTGGCGAGAATAGCGTGCAGTGGTGGAGGTTCCCTGCGAGGATTTTGTAGTAAAGTCTGTTGTTGAAGGCAACCCATTGTCTATGATGTGAGTTTGAAGAATTGGGTGGCTAATTTCACAGTATCGCCTTCTTTGCAACCGCAAAAGCTGCCGGCGGTTACTGCAACAGGAATCGTTCAACCGTGTGGCGGTGGTGATAGTAACTATGCTGGAAGCGAGACTAGCTCAGGTGGGTATCTACATTTTTTTCTACGACCTGTTTTTCCTGTCTCTCGTTCAAGCAACACAAGAACCCATGAATTTTTTCTTACCCCGTTCTCATTCTTCTTCCTTCCTATCTCACCCTTTTTTTTTTTTTTTTGGTTGGTCCTTAGACACGGGCAATCGTTGGTGGAACCCTAGGCTGTCTAGTAATTGTTCCATTGAAACCAAAAAAAAGACCGCAAACGCACCCTCACAAATGACACAACACCTTTTGCCAGCCTTCAGAAAATACAGCTTCAACTCCCACGGCATGTTCAACCAGATCAGCAGGCTATCTACTACCCTACTCCTCCTTCCACTCCATCACCTCCAGTCGCCTCCCCACGACCTCCTTTATTACAAGGAGTCCAGATGGGATGATGGACGCATATGTCCGCAGTCTTCAGGATTCGTATGCCATGGGCTTTGTAGCTAGCGACGAAAGTCAGTGGCAGGTGCGTTTTGCCTCGTTTGCCTAACCATGCGACGACGATATAAAATAGTATGACCCCCAATTTTCGTCTCCTTACTTTAAATTGTTTTCTTTGTGACATATCATAATAAAAACAATGCGAGTTTTCTTCCTCTGAGCACATGGAAAAGCCTTTCATATATAATTGTTTCTTCGTCCTTCTTTCATTCTCCTCAACTATCCCGACATTTCTTCATTCCCTCAATGAAAAAAGAAGGCAAAAGTCTCCTGCGCCCACATCCATTGATAGTAACAGACAAGCAAGCAACTTAAGTCTGGCCACTATTCTTCACGGTCAATAAACATCGTTCATTCGCCTTTCTTTTTTTTTTGTACACAATATTATTTCTCTAACAAACAGCATAGAGAAGTTATTTGGAAGTAAAAGGGAACTACATACCAAACTCTTCAGTGCACCATCCACCAGTCGCAGTCCGGTCCAGAACCTGGCTCTGCGCAACAATTGTCGCTGCTCTTCACAGCTTAAACGGAAGAAAATAAAACTAGATACGAATGAAGGGGATTCTTCCCATCCTCTCCATCATTGACAACCTCCTCCTTCCTAACAAACTCTCCAACAACCGCTCGTCAGCAGCGCGTATGTCCTTGGTCGCTCCAGGGCACCTTCCTTCATCATGTGTGGCTAGCGAAGCGCCACACGGACAGAAACCATCGTGCGTGATGTAACCGTATCCTTGACTCCAGTCACCTCGGGGGCCTGTGTATTTGGATGTCTTGTCCTTGGCAGAGATGCCCTGGCTTTGTTATTATTATTATTATTATTATTATTATTATTATTATTATTATATTATTATTATTTTTTTGGTGGCGATCTCTCACGTGATATATCACGTGCATGAGTGTCAATGCAATGTTTCTTAGGTTCAACACAAACACGAGAAACACGTAAATAAAATGAAACGGACCATTGGCCCAATGGAAAGGCGTCTGACTACGAATCAGGAGATTGCAGGTTCGAGCCCTGCATGGTTCAAATAACTTTTGCTCTTTTGCTTTGGAGCTTAAGACAGGAGACCAGGTTGCTACCCGGGGCAACGTTATTGGCGTTGGCAAGCCGGGTACCCCAACAAACCCCGCTCTCTTTCTTTCCTCCAAGGAGAACGGGTAACCAAAGTGGCCACCATCCCCACCCGAAGGTAGAGACCCACTTTGCGTTCTTCTATCTAGCTATCTAGCTGCCATAATTGACTTTATTTTTCTACTCTATCGCTTTTCGTTCTTGAACCTTTCGAGCAGGACTACTTTCGAGTCTTGATTATGTTGAAGGGGAGGGTACAGATATCCTCGCTTTCATTTTATTCTTTTCTCAACGCGATTTCTGTTCGATGCCCTGCCCTCCCATCCTTAGTATTTGATTGTTCATTTGGCCTCTCCCCTCTTTGCCACTCGAGTCTTTGAGTTGACTAATTCAGTTTTCCTTCCTTGATACTTTTGCTGCTCGCCCTCCATCCCACCCCTGGCAGCGTATCCACAATGAATTTTTTTTATCATTGACTGATCATTCTTCGTTGACAATGTCGCTCCGCTCTTTGCCACTCGAGTCTTTGAGTTGACTAATTCAGTTTTCTTCTTTGGTACTCTTGTTGCCAGTCTTCCAGGCCTTCGGCCACTTTTTTCCTTGATGCTTTTAGTCTATGGAAAGCGTTGTTTTCCATTTCGACTTTTTCTTCGCCTTGATTTTCTTCTTGAATTGGTCCTGTGTTCCCTTTTCGTTTGCAGCTGTAGATGCCCTCTCACCCACCCTAGGCGTATGTATGATTTTTCTTGATCAAAATTTGATCTTCGCCTTCGCGCTGTTAATTTGTGGTAATTCGTAGATCACGTTGCATTTTTTTTTCGGTTGTTTGTCTTTTCCTGTTCGCTTATGCTTTCGTTTTCCTTAGTGCTCCTATTCTTTTGCTTTCGATGTCATTGTTTCCCACCCTTCCTCCCTTGATGATTGTGCCATTGGCATGTCTTGGAATGATACTTTTGCTGCCCACCCACCCTCCCACCCTAGGTAGCGTATACATCCACAATGATTTTTTTTGTTCTTAGCTGATCATTGTTCGTTGATAATGGTGTCGTTTCGCCCTTTGATGCTTTTGTGTCATTGGCACGTTAGTTGGGGGTCTTGGATTGACACATTTGCTGCCCACCTTCCCTCCCACCCTAGGCAACGTATACATCCACAATGTTTTTTTTTGTTCTTACTGGTTGATAATGGTGTAGCTCTGCCCTTTGAAGCTCTTGTATTAAGACTTTGCCCTTTTTTAAAACCAGGAAAAACAAAGGTAGTCTGGGAAACACAGTCACAAAAATGTCGCAAGAAAAGGAACGGTGAACCACAACCGCGACTGACACGCATCGCATTTGAGGCAGTCAAGCGCTGCCGTGGGAAAAAAGGAGCAAAGAGAGAGAGGGGAATCACGACGCAAGACACGAATCAACTTGCAAATGGAAAAAGGAGCAACGACACAATGCAAAGAGAATCAAAGGGAATCAAGACGCACAGGAGAGGGCAAAGAAAAGAGCAAAGACCAGCAAAAGAGGAAGCTGCGCCCCAAAGAGGAGGGGAATTAACAAAAACAACAAAAAGAAAGCAATAGCAACAACGAAGACCCTTTGTAAGAATTAACTGTCGTTTGACAGCCTCCCCAACAATTGGTATGTCCTCGCTCGAACGCGCTTGAATGAAATAATGAAAGACGCGAAAAGGGGATGAGGATTAGGCGTTAATTAGAGGGATGAAGGGTAGTATACCTATTTGTTGACCGCTCGAAGTAAAAGCGACCGCGAGCGATGGCGTTTTTGGTGGTGAAAATCGAGTTGAAGGTAGGGAGGGAGAGGAGTAAGAAGGTAAGAAGGAGAAAAAGTGAGAGATGCTATTTTACTCTTTCCGAAAGAGAGGCGTATCTCTAATTGAACATTCAATTACAAAGGGGGTTCTTTCATGCCCTTAGTTTTTTTATGCGTGTTCGAAAGTATGGTATATGGTACATGGTGTATTTTTTTTATTTGTATGGTGATGACAAGGATAGTCGCTTTTCTGGTCGTGCTCTAACAGCACAAACTTTTTTGACGGGCCGGACGACTCTTTTGTGATATCCTTCGCAGAGACGAGTCTCCGTACTGAATGCCTGATCCTGGTCTTTCCGGATCCACTTGGCCTATTAAAATGGTGTGTTTGTTCCACGTCAATAGCTGTCTGAATGCCTACTCTCCCTTCAAGCGTCTTAGACGATCCTGTTGTAAAAAGACTCTTCTCCACTCAATCAAAGAATGAGTCTTACCTGTTTCGATCTTGGTCAATATTGCGCGCCCGCATTTCAAAAACGTCTCCTCCACACCTTCGCCAGTCAACGCACTCGTTTCTAGAAATGTCATCTCTAATGGGAGATGGGAAAAAATGGTATAAATTGAGTGAGTGGAAAATATCCAGAACCACCTTTGACTCTCACACGCTTGCGCAGCAAAAGCGACCGACAAAAAAGTGTGCGTACCATTTTCTTGTGCGAATCGACTTGCTTCCAGATACGACACCTCGCGATCCTCGAGATCCAATTTATTCCCAACCAACATGAGCGCGATATCGGCTCCTGCCAGTTTCCTTGCGTCTGCGATCCATTTGGCGATACTTGTGAATGAATTGCGACTACAATCCAACCAGGTTTGAAGAGAGTCAGACAGAAATGGACACATGTTTAAGTAAGATTCAAAGTCAAGCCCCGCGCACTTCTTTTCGGACATCCTTTGGCCCTTTCTTTTTCAGTTGTCAAAACTTACTTTGAAATGTCGTATACCAACAGCGCTCCTGCTGCACCTCGATAGTAGCTCCGGGTGACTGAACTATGAGTCGAGAGCGAAATAAGGTGAGACGGGACCTTGGTTAGTTACAGGATGGCAAGGTTGAGAAGCAACAAGCGATATTGTTCACACGTACCGAAAGCGTTCTTGGCCGGCGCTATCAAAGAAGAAAAACAAGGAAAAGGGTCAAATTTCAGCGAAATTAGACATCTCGGTTCCTGAGCAGCACATTGAATGAGCCTGTTGTGTCCTTATGTTTCCAGTTTCTTCAGTTTCTCCACTTACGTGTCCCACTAGAAAGATAAACAGGCAAAGAAGAAAAAGGTCAACAGGTGCGTATGGTTTGTAAGGTTTCTTTTCTCGGCAAGGATGACCAAGTCAAGAGGCAGGTTGAACCACGCCAAGAAAGGAATCACAGGTTCGCCAGCTCTATCTCTATCCCACGAGGTCAATCGGATGATGGTATGACCGATTTAACTTACGATTTGTAGCTTGACCTGGTTTTTGCCGATGGTGACAATCCTGCTTCCGAATTCAACCCCGATTGTGTGAGTCGCGCCTTCCTTGACTAAGTAGACGACAAAAAAGAGCGATGGTGGCGGATGGGTTGCAAATATGACTGTTAGAAAGCAGGCACCGTCATCGCGTTCTCTTTCTTGCCTGTTCCTGTTCCAGCTTGGAGGACCATCCACTCATCCCGAACTAGTCCTCGTCGGCATGTCCTGCGATCAATTAAAGCCTCGAGGGTTATACTTGCATTTGTTCTCGACGAATTGGTGAAGTAAGCACGACCTATTAACCCCACACAGTGTTACCAAAAAGAATTATGCAAGGTCGTTAGCCATTTTGTTTTTGTGGATTGCTTTGCTCATGTTGCTTAGGTTCGATCGCTTGTTTTTGTGTCCACCCTCGTCTGTTGCCGCACGTGTGATTTCCATACAAGTTTTCACTTGCGACCTTTTTCTTTGTTTTGTGTGATGATTGTTATAGTCCGTTTTGGTCCTTCCTCTGGATTGGGACCCTGTTCCTCCACATTCAATTTGTTGTCCGTTGTCTTCTTTCTCGTATCTGTGGGACCGATTGAAACCCGATGTCAACGTCAAGTAGAAGAGCAGTCGGAGCCCTCTTGTTGTCTCTGTAGCGTACTTTCCAGTTCCAGAGTCGCCGGTGATGAGAAACTTTAGCAGGAAGTCTACACAGAGCGAATAAAAAAAGGAGCAATGCAAGAAATGGTCAGCATTTTGTGTTTGTTTGCGTCTGGATGGGAGTAGGGTGCTTACTACCCTTCCATCTCTCTTGCCGCAATGACACGATTGTACTGAAGCAAGAATCCTGGAGAGAGAGACAGAGCTGGATATCATGCAATGGGAGCGTCGATGATGTATGTATACATGCCCTCGGCATATATCCATATGCAAACGATAACAAGGAAAAGAAAACGAAGTAAAAGAACAACGCGAGGAGTTGAAAAAGGTACACATGGCGACTGTCTCCTGCTGTTTTCCTCCTCTTCTCCTCGTCCACTCCCTCACTCCCCTTTCCAGTTGTGAACACAAGGGAAGGAGAGTCGGGTGGTGTATCACAGAAACGTGCAGAGACAGTCAGAACAAGGCATGGGTTTGGCGTGCAATGGTAAATGTTAACTCTACAAGTGTGGTACGGGCGACGGAGGTAAGAAGAAAGGGTGGGCTAAGAAGAATGAGTGCCAAACTTGTTACGCCTGTGCGAGGAGAGCCCTCCGTTATTATTTTGGCCTGTTTTCTTTGTTTGGCGCCAAAGGTGTGCGTGAATGAAGGACATGAAGGAAGCGAGGTTGTGTGCCAAGGCAGGGGGAGGATGAAGTGGAGGGTGTTCCTTTTTTCGTTTTTCTGTTTGGACGCTTTTTATTATTTTTACCATAGGTGTGTGCCATTGCTGGGTATAAGTGTGCGTTGTCTTTGCTTCGACTGTGACGATGAAAGAAGTTGGTGTGATGAATGGTGAAAGGCTGACGCTTTTTCTTTTGACTACAGAGAAATGAAAGTCGAGATGTAAGTTGATGGTGGCGGAGAGAATGAAAATGGTGTGAATAGAAGAGGGGGCAAGGAGTAAGGAATGAGAGGAACGTTCAGTAAGTCGAGATGGGAGAAGAGAAGAGAGGAAGAAGAGGACAAAGATAAAGAAAGAGAAGGAAGAAGAGAGGAGAAGTAGAGAAGAGAAATAGAGAAGGGGAGGAAAAGGAGGAGTTCTCTTACTACTAAAGACACCATAGGAACAGCGCACAAATGACAAGATAACAACAACAACAAAAAAGGGCTCTGATGATGAGATGCTCCCTCTGTCTTTGTGCGCGAGGGTCGATGTTTGTTACATATATAGCAAGCATGGTCGATTGACTTCATCGGCCAGAGAGAGGGTCCGACCATTGGTGCATACAAACATGGCCACGGCACGCCAGAGACATATACAAGTACGTTAACAACCTTTTTCTCCCAATCCAACATCCTACCTACCCTACCCTGTTCAATTGCCTCTCACTTCTTCATTCCTTTCTACTCTCTCTTGCTCTTTCTTTTTCTTTCTTTATTACAATTGCCAGACAATTGTCCGTTTGAGCTGCAAGTGGAGGAGCGAAAGAGTAGTTGTCTTCTTTGGATGTATTCCTCCTATGAAGACCGCTTTTTTTTTTTTTTTTTTTTTTTTTGGATCACACGCTGTGAGACAGATAAAGTGATCAGTATCAATGATGGATGGTGCCTGGATGGTGTTGATCTTCTATATTCATTTGAGTGATAGATAGGGGACCAGGTCTCCGTAAAGTGTCTCAAGTACCATGGATTGCCTTCTTGTTTTCAAAGCACCGTTCTCCTTCTTTCTACACTAATCTGTTAAATGCAAGGGAAACGGAAGCAATGCAAGGATACGAATTGGGTTGGGCCGCTGAAGTATAATAATAATGGTAGTCGAGGCATGGCAAGGCATGGCATTGATGGCAAGTGTCGTGACAGACAGGCAGAGAACGACATTTTGTGTCTCTTTGTTGCTTGCTTGCCGAAATGGCAAATTGGTATTGAGATAAATGAATGACATGGCAAGTGAGTATGCAAGTGTGCCTGGACGGGGAGACTTTTGGACAATTGTTTGAACGCAGGAATTGATCTGGTTGGTTCACAGGTGACAAAGAGGAGGCACAGAGGCAAAAAAATGAATTTTGAACATTCACCAACCGCTCTCATGGAGAGAGTGCGTGTATGTCGTGCCCAGCCCCATACCTTTCCTGCCAGTCGGCCTCGACTCGTTCTGTGGTGTCGACTGATGGAGATGGGATAACTCGCCATCATCTCATCTTGTTTTTATTAATATTTCTTCTTTCCTCTTCTTCTCTCTTTCTCTCTTCTTCTTCTTCTTTTCTTTTCCCTTCCTCTTGTTTACATTCACATACTCCACCACTCCTCCTTCTCACAACAACAACAATCACCACCTAATCAACATGACCCACCAACACGACGACGACGACTTTGGTCCCTCCGAGAACTCCAACTACAAGGTCGGACAGAAGAAGTCCCTCAACGACTACCAGAATCTCGATGCCGACGACGATGCCCTCCGTCGCTGGAAGGAGTCCCTCGGTGTCGCCAGCACCGGTGGTAAGCTACTTTCCCCCCAAAAAAAGCAACGCACGCACTCATCGCTGGCTGACTGACTTGGTTGTGTGTTTTGGTTGTACCGCACATTTACCCATGGAGAAGGGGTGCACAAACACCATTGCGATGCCATCCATTGGCCTCCATCACGTACTTTCGAGGTCGACTGCTCAATTTCTGCATTTTACTAACAATCGACGTCTTGATATTGTCTATGTTCCTAACGTTAGTCTCCAAGTTGGATGATCCCCACAACGTTGTTGTCCTCCAGCTCGCCCTTGAGGTTACCGGTCGCCCCGATGTGATCCTGGACCTCACAAAGTCCGGTAAGGCTCTTTCTCTTATTACTCTTTTTTTTTGTTTCTTCATCTCTCTCTCTTTTTTGTCTATTATTAGTGAAGAAAGAACGAGAAAGTGTCTGGAATTATCATTTGGGAGATATTCCAGGACACGATCGCCATCCATGGATACACATACTGATCTTTTCTCTGTACTTTTTGTTGGGTCATTCAACTTCTTTTTTACAATAGAGGAGGAGCTCAAGAAGCACTCGTTCACCATCAAGGAAGGTATTGAGTACCGCCTTAAGGTCCTCTTCAAGTAAGATTTATTTTTTGTTTATCATGGATTTCAATACCTCGGTCCTTTTGACATCCGACATTTTGCATTCATCGCCTCATTTTCCATGCTCTACCATCCAAGACATATTACAGGAAAAGAAAAGAGTGTTGACGCCCCAACCAACCAACTAACCTTCCTTCTGGTTTTTTTTCATTAGGGTCCAGCACGAGGTCGTGTCTGGCCTCAAGTACATGCATATCATCAGGCGTCACGGTGTCAAAGGCAAGTGTCCACTCGTGTCACTTTCTCGTCCGCACAGCAAATTGAGCATGAAAAGGAGTTAAGGAGCAAATATATGCTAACAATTGCATCCCTCTTGTTTTTCTTTGTTTATCAATAATAGTTGACAAGGCCGAGGAGATGATTGGAAGCTACGCCGCCAAGCCCGATATCATCGAGAAGAAGGCAAGTCCTTGGATCGCCTTCACTCTGTTTGGTAGCTCATGCAAACCTTTCTTTATTCAGACGTGTTCTAATCTTGAATTTTTTCCTCCACTTTTTATAAATCAAACAGTTCCTTGCTGAGGAGGCCCCCAGCGGTATGTTGGCTCGTGGTCACTACGAAGTAAAGTCCAAGTTCTTCGATGACGACAAGACCATCCACAAGGAGTGGAGCTGGGTAAGTGAGCAAATAGGACACCGAATCATTGGCGATCATTGAACTGGAACAAATGTGCTTTCTCAAGAACAAACGACTCATCCTTTATCTATTCTTTGTCTATATAGTCTTTCGACATCAAGAAGGACTGGTAAAGGATGCCATCGAACAAAGTCCAGGAGAGCGAGCAGACAGACAAGCAGACAGACAGGCAGGTCGGCAAATCCAATCAAACATCCGACACCCTGAGGAGTGCCAATTGACAGACGGGGCCTCTTTTTTTTTTATCTAATTAAACTTGCGAAAAAAGTTATTACAACAGTACAACAATAACAAGATCGTAGAATCTCAATAAGGGATGTCGAACGCGTCTCAGGAGTCGTGTGTCTTTTAATTTCATTTGTAAACACTCATTGAGCTATCACGACCTCAATTGTGATTCAAGTAGCGAAAGGTGTTGCTTTCTTAACCATATTAGCACGTTCTCTGAGCGCCGTCTTCATTCTGATGATCATGAACTTGGAAAATCGATACGGCACTCTTTCTCTTCTTTCTTTCAACCGACAGGCGTTAACATCTTTTGAAAAGGAGGAGAGAAGGAACAGTTCCAGGAGGTGCAACAGTTCTCAAACGCACGAAAGAACGAAGGAAAAAAAAGGCATTAATAAAAAGGAGATCCATGCCAATTCGAACAATTACATTGCCAATCAATTTTCAAGGAGTGTCTATAGTTTCTTTTTTTTTGTAGTCGTTGGACAAGAGAGGATGATAGCCATGGAAAGGATGGCAGTGTAGGTAAACTGATAAGTGAGAGAAAAGTATAAAACGAATGGTGGTTTATACACTGGGGGTATGTGGATGCGATGTGATGCAAGGAAGCAGGTGGTGAGGTTGAGTGTGTGTGTGTTTGGGTACTCTTGATGAGATACGAACAAACCAACTCGTTTTTTTTCCCTGATGTTTGTTTGCTGCTTCTCCCGCAACATACTAAAGGGTACCTGGCGACTTGTACAATTCACAATAAGGTTTTCTTTTCCCATACCATTGTCTTCTTGTCTGACCATGCGGCAACAAGAATGGATCGATTCAGCCCTTGTTGTGCAATTATTCCGACAAGAGAAGACTTGCAGTGAGGCCAATTTCAGTTGCAATTGATGCGGCCGGGGGGAGGGGTAGGTGAATGCCGATAGCAAAAAAAGGGTTGTTTGATAGTATGATCACAAATGAAGACAAAGCTGCATCAGATTACTATGACTTTTCTTTTTGTTTTGTTCAACACATGTGTGGAGCAGAACGTATGACAGTTTTTAGTGACAGGTACGTCAAATGGTCGCACCATTCATAAGCATGGATGTGTGCAACGGTAAGTCAGAAAAAGAGAGGACAGAAGGAAAAGGAATGTGCTGTCGTACCCCAATATGGAGCAAGGTCAAGGTTTACCTTAATATTTTCTTCCCGTCGTGCCGTTGGATCCATGGCGGATCTTGAATGCAATTTGTCCAAAGGGAGGGTAGCTGTCCTGTCAGTATTGTACGTGGGTGCCTCGTCTGACTTACCTTTTCTGCCTTCTTTTGCACCATTGCAATCTGTCCTATCTTCGTCCCATGTCCCTTTATCCTCCCCCTGTCCTGTCCTGTCCTATCGTGTCCTTTTTCTGTTTATTTGTCCCTTTATTTTATCCGACCATTGAACAAAGCTGTGGTTTTCGAAATAACAAGCAACTAAACAAAGTGGATGCCCCAGATCTAAATCCATTCCCATCCTATGGTCGGTTGGTCTTGCCTCGACTCCCCTCCTCCTTCTTTTCCCTATTCAAACCCCTTCCTGCCTTCCTTCCTTTCTTTGGTCCTACCCTTGTCCTTGCCCACGTTTTTTTTGCAGCAACCCTTGTTTGATTGAGGACTGTAGGACAAAATGGACTGTTTTCTTTTCCGTTTCAATCCCCTGTCGTTGGACCGGTAAATGCTCCATAACGCAACAAATATATGAATGCTCATTTTTATTACTTTGTGTTGCCAAGAGGGTTAGTTTTTTCGGAGCATTTTTTTTTTCATTATGGGCTATCTATCGCACGTTCCTTGAGTGGACGAGAGAGAGAGGAGCTATTCAAAGAGGTATTTGAAGGAATACCAAAAGAGATCCACCCCAGACCAGACCCCCCAATCCAAATCCCATAGTCGTCGTCGTCATGCGGTGGGATGGATCGATGTGCTCAAAAAATTGTGCTCACCTAGTTCAACCAGTAGGTAGGCCAATCTCGAAGAGACCAGACACACCGAAAGACAGACAGGAAAGAGAGAGTGGGAAGGTGAGAGTGAGTGAGCCATCTTTCATTCATTCATTCGTTTTAGAGGGAAAACTCTTTTGGGCTTGATTGCTCTCAACTTTTTTTTTTGGGACCTGGGATGGACAAAGAGAACAAGAACAGAAAATAAAAAGTGACAGAAAGGAGAGGACCGAAAAAGGGAGGGAGTCCAAGGTGGGAGTCGGAGACGGACTACATCTACACAATAACGACGACGACGAGAACGATGGATGATAGCGAGATTGGAAGCGCGAGTGAAAGGGAGAGGAAGGGAATAGGCATTGAAGGGGGAAGTTGAAAAGGGAGAGAGACTTTAAAAAGGGGTTAGAATAAGAAGAGGCTAGTATGTGTCCAGGACAGAAGATGGACAAAGGGATCATTGATCATTTGGATGGGAAAGAATTGAATTGAATGTTGGATGGGATCTCTTCGTGCCTCGCTCTCCTATCCAACGGACTTCAACTCTCACTTCAATTATTTGACTAAGGGTAAGAGAGAGGGGCGTCTTGTTTAGTGTTGTTGAGTTCGTCCACTCTTTACTGTCTGTTGCTCAGCAGAAAAAGAGGCGTGGGTGCCGTGGATGTGATACCCCTCGTCTTTGTCTTTGTCTCGTTTCCTTTTGAACAAAAAGCTACAGTGCTGTAGAGCAGCTCTTCCCTCTTCCCGTTCAATATTATCCCTTGCACTTTTTCCCCTCTCAACTATCCTCTTCTTTCTCCTCTTTTTTTTTTTTCTTTTTCTTTTTCTTTTTTACTTTACTCATCTCTCCTCTTTCCTCCATCACTTCCTCTCCCCCCTTCCTCCTCATCCACTCCTCATCCCTTCTCCATCCTCATTCATCTCCGCCTCCCTTTCCTTTTCTTTCTTCTGTCTTCCCTTCTTTTCTCCTTCTTGCATACCTGTCTCCCTTCCTTCCTTTTCCTTCGTCCACTTCGTCGCTCACTTTTGCTCTTTTGGTTGATTGTGTGTGTATGCGCCTTGTGTGCCTGAACTGATTGTATGAGTGATTGATTTGATTGTTGATCGTTGAGCTGTATGTTGTCTGTTTTGCTGTACGCTGATATGTTTGCATGCCTGAATGAATTATCAGCTCCCATGAATGAAGCTGAACCCAGCCAGCCACACAACGCACTCACTCGTCGTTCGTCATTATCCCCTTCTTCTCTTGTTCCCGCACTCACTCCCTCTTGTTCACCCCTGAAACGCCTTCAGGAACATCGCCACCAACCAACCAACCACCTCCCGCCAGTAGGAAGTAGCCACCGCCTCGCTCGCCCACTCTCTCCCTTTCCCTCTCTCACACACTCCACTCATCCTCCCTATCCATCATGAGCGACACACCTTCCTCACAACAACGACAACAACAACAACCAGAGGTCAGCCTCGACCTCGACAGCACTCCAGTCTCAATAGATACCAAGGCAATCAACAACGTTTCAATGCCGACTACAACCACACTTGCCGACGGCAAGGCGAGCAAGGACTTCGCTGAAGTCACCCCATTTCATCCTTCTTCTACTCTTCAGGAGACAACCGCATCGCCATCATCACCTTCTCCTGCTCCCAACTCCTTCTACGACGGTCTCGACTTTGACCTTGACGGAGGGTCTCTCACTCAGTCCACATCCTCGCCTTCACCTTCACCACCATTGCCGTCAACAGCAACACGGCCAACATCAGCAACAGTAACACCAGCCACAATGGAGTCAGCCTCTGGAATCTCGACCGACAGCAACGTGTCACCCTCGACCACCAACCGCTTTGGCGCCAAAAAGGCGCGCGCCAACCCTGGATCGAACATCAGTCGCAGAATCACCATGTTGGCGGCCGGCAAGAACGAGAACGGAAGCGACCTTCACACAACAGATCATACCAGGGCCCTTTTGAATGGTGGCGATATCTCACCCGACGGCACCGAATACCCAGACTCGTTCTTTGAAGAGATCCTCCGAGAGGACCATCAGGCATCCCTCTCTCGCTCCTCCTCCACCATCCCCAAGCCCACTCCTCGATCGACCACCCTCACCTCCAAAACATCTATGCCACTTCGTCTCCCCTCAACATTAAAAAACTCAACAGCAGGAGAGGATGCAGAGCCCGCATTTTTGCCATCGGGTGATATTGAGGAGGACCTGAAACGGTTGCAGACCGAACTGGCCAAGACCAAGGACACAAAGTCCAAGGCTGAGGCTGATGCCAAAACACAGCGTGTCACCGTCATGTCCCTCAAGACCGAGGTCCAGCTTGTCCGCAACGTCCTCAAGCGCCGAGAGACCGAGCTTGGAGACGTCAAAGGTATGTTCATGTTCAAAAAAATAATAAGCGTTGTTACTAAAGGCGGTTTAGTGTAAATGCGGATCTATTTATGCTGCAGATCTTTAATTGTTGGGACATGCTAAAAAAACTAATTGGGAATGAACCTTGTATGTGTGCTATTTGACATTGCGATATAGACATGTCGACCGCATATGAGACTGAGCTCGCTGAACTTCGACGGAAACTTGAGCAGGCCGAGAGGCAGTTGAGCCGCGGGCAGGGAGAGATGGAAGCCAAGGTCAGGTCCTTGGAGCGACTCAGGTAAAAAAGCAATTGCATGCCCTATGCTCTCTTTTTTAGTTCTACGAAGTAATTTCGGTGCTACGCGTATCCATTTATGCTCTCTTATATCTAACGATATTTCCTCTCTCTCTCTCTCTCTCTCTCTCTCTCTCTCTCTCTTTCAACCACCTCAATCGTGTGTATGGTTTTCGTTTCTCTCTCTCTTTTCTTTTCTTTTGCTCTGGCGTCTATACAGAGATGAGAGTATTGCTCGTATCCAGACATTGGATCAAGAGATCAAGAAGCTTCGCGATCAATTGGCCGAGGCAGAAAAGTCCAACAACAAGGCCCAGGCCGAACTGGCCGGACTTCGCAGCGATATCGAGGAGCTGGCCCCATACAGAGATGCTGCCCTCGAGCAACGAGAGTTCAAGGCACAAGAGCCCGTTAAGATCAAGGAGCTTAGCGAACATATTACTCAATTGGAGGACACCCGTGATGCCCAGGCCGTCATGATCGAGGAGCTCGAGACCAAGATCACAACTGTCGAGGCTGAGGCATTGGAGTTCAAGGGCAAGGTGTGTTACATGGAATTTTACTCAATGGTCGTTTATTCATGATTCAGCCAGGTAGCATATACTCACTAGTGTCGCTGTTGTATATCCAATAGGCTGAGTTGGAGTACGAGCAGTTGTCGGATGGATTCAAGGTGCTGAAGACTCGCCGTTCTGAGGAGATCAAGGTCTTGAAGGCAGAGCTGGAGCAGCACAAGTTGCAGGAGCAGATCATCGAAAAGTTGCAGGGGGATATCGACCAACTCCAGTCGGCCCTAACCTTGGTCGCCAGCTCCCAGTCGACTGAGAACGCCCGTATCAACCAGGTCACTGCCGAGTTGAACGAGGCCCTGGCCCTCAAGGACCAAGAGGTCGTCGAGGTCCGTCAGAGTATGACGGAATTTGAAGACTCCCACAACCGTTTGGTCAGCTCCCTCCAGGCGACGTTAGCGACCATCAACGATGAGGCGGATTCCGCCCGCAGGTCGAGAGATGAGGCTGTCTCTGCGCTCGAGTCGTTGCGTGAGGAGCTTGAGGCGTTGAGACACAGTCTTCCGATCAATAACAAGCACATGTCTTTGAGCCAGTGGTCGGCAGAGCAGCAGCAGTCGCAGCAGGACCAGTTGAAGGCTATCCAGGAGCTCGAGGATAAGCTGGATGGTCAAGTTGAGGGCGTCAAGGATAATCAGCAACGCGCCGGGATCCTGGAGGCCAACAGAAAGAGAAAGTCTCAGCAGTTGACTTTGGATCTGGAGCACCATTTGCAGCTCAGCAATGCCTTGGTCCAACAATCGAACGGTGCCAAGGAGGATTCGTCGTCGACTGAGAAGATTCATGCCCCTGATTTGCCAACAGAGGCAGCAGAAGGATCAGAGTTGGCAAAAGAGAAGGAGGTCTTGTCCAAGGAGCTAGAGTCCCCCATAGAGCCTGGTAGCGTCTCTGTCAGGACTATGCTCAAGTTCCTGTCGCAGCTGCAAGGACGACCCTCCGACCTCAAGGAGATCGCCACCCACCACAGCCGCGAGGACACCCAGATGACTGTGACAGGAGATAACGACGATATCGACTATGAGGAGCAACTCCGCGTCTACCTCACACAGTTAAACGATGTGACCTTGGTCGAGCCTTGGGCCAAAGAGAAGGAACTCGAGCACGAGATCCAGCAGCTGGAGCAAAAGATCCAGACACTCCTCGGTGAGTTGTCCACCGCCAACCAGAAGCAGACCGTTGCACAGGGTGCGCTCGAGAAGGCTCAGGCATCGTTTGAAGCTCAGCTCCAGGAGGAGCGGGACCAACGCGACCACTTGGAGTTGCTCGAACGTGAGGAACGCGAGGAGACCGAGGCGAAATTGGCCGAGGAACGCCGGATCCGCGACAAGAAGGTCCTGGAGCAACAGCAGTCTATTCAGACCAAGGAGCAGGAATTGCACCTCAAGGAATCGACCCTGCGCGAGAAGGAGCTGAGTCTTCAGAACAAGGAGCAGGAGTTGATTGCCATGGAGGGAGTTGAGCGTCATAAGCGTGCCGATTCCTTCCCTGTGACACCCCCCTTCTCGGCCCCCATCACTCCCTTTGGATCCCCCGGGAACGCCGATCTCTTGCCTAACCTCTTGGTCGCCCATCGCCGGTCTATCATCCTGGAGGATGACGAAAAGGATGAAGAGGACAAGGAGAAGGAGGAGGAAGAAAAGAGAGCCAAGGAAGAGGGAGCCGCCATGGAACGCGAGCAGCAGGCCAAGCTGATCAAGTCGTTGGAGGACAAGATTGCCCATCTCGAGAAGCGTGCCGAGGACCAGCAAGTCATCCAGGCATTGTCCTTCCCCTCCCCACCCATGTCGGTCACTCCTCGCATGTCGGCCACGTTGCGCTCAAGTCTGTTGAGCAACCCACCAGATACCCCACCCCCTACCATTGCTCTGCCCCCAATCCCCACCGATCAGGGTGAGCCTACCCACAGCCCACGGCTGTCACCCGCCATCTCTGAGGATGGAACCAGCCTCCACCAGCCTTTGCACCCCCGGAAGAAGTCGATGAGTGGAGTGATTCACTCGTTCTCGAGCGAATCCCTGGCCAACAAGGCCACCGCCGCCGCCGCAACCGAAGCCGCTGTCGCTGCGGCTGTAGCCAAATACCAAGAAGAACAAAAGGCCATGTCCGAGAAGCTGGCCCAATTCGAGGCCGAGTTGACAAAGACCCAATCCAAGAACAAGCAGCTCGCGACCGACTTGGTGACGGTCCAGAACCAACAGCAGCAACAGGGCCAAACCCTGGAGGTTGAAGCCCGCAAGCTCAAGCAAGAGAACGCCGAGTTGAACCAGGTGCTGGAAGAGATCCGCCAGAGCTTGGATCAGGCCCAGAACCAGGCTCGTGGCTTGGAGGCTGCCAAGACGCAGTTGGAGGCCCAGGTGCAGAAGGAGAGACAGGCCAAGGACGATGCCAACCGGATGCGGGATCGTTTGCAGACGCAGCTCGAGGAGGAGATGCAGAAGAAGAAGGGCGGTTTCCTTTGCTTCTAAGTCATGTTTCTTCATATCTACAATTATTTCTTATTTATTCTTTAATCCTTATACCACATCAACAAAACAACAAACAGCTATCGTAATTAAAAGACAAGAACCCACCAGAACACCATGCAGAAAAGTGAAAGCGGTTACTTGGATGGATAAGGGAATCCCCTTAAACAAAATTTTGTGACTGGTCCAAGTGGATGAACGGACAATGTGCAGGAGGATATTGCGGGCTTTGGAACCACGCAGGGTGTATCTCTCTCTTTCAGCTTCAATAACCAGCACAATGTCTCGGTGCGTGTGACAGACGTGGGGCGAAATTCATAGGGCGCTAGATCACCCTATTTGCATTGAACATCCAACATACCAACACCATCGGAAAACACATCCATCCGTCTATCCATCAACAACCAACCCGGCAACCAGCAGGAAATTCTTTATCGGCATCATCGATACTTCCGGACTTGTCAGTTTTTTTTTTCGTGGGAGGAAAGGAGAGAGATCTCCATGGATGACCTCTGAACCCGACCGGTGGGGGGGGGGGGGGGAAAGAGACATCGTATGGTGCAGGAGGATCGCTTTTTCTTGTCGGAAAGAAGAGAACAGACAGCAGACGGGATTACTACTCGCCATATACATCACTGCCAGTTCAGCGTTGTTTCCTGGAAGCACCAGCGTACATCACAAGCCAGTACACAAGGCATAGCCTGTGCCGGTACAACAAGCGACAATGCAACAGAACTAGCTCGTGTGACCCCTCACGGCTGATTCCACCCATCAGCTTTACACCAGCAACTACAAACGAGAAGCGATCAGGATGACAACTACGCAACTTGACCAGAGTTGTTGTTTGCTGTCATACTATCCCAACAATACTTTTCAGGAAGCCTAAGGAATCTTCAACACACAAGTCTACATCAGGAGGAAATCTACATCTTTTTTCTCTTCTCACACAGCTCTTAAGGACAACGGAACTAACACCTGGACTCCACCAACCTCACTCAATACAAAAACCTACTAGTCTTTACGCCAAAGGTCGTGTTCTTGGATTCAAGCGTGCCAAGCGCAACCAGCGCCCCGATATCTCGCTCGTCCAGATCGAGGGTGTGAAGACTCTTGCCGATACCGAGTTCTACCTCGGCAAGCGTGTCGCTTTCGTCTACCGCGCCAAGCGTGAGGTCAACGGTTCCAAGATCCGCTGCATCTGGGGACGCATCACCCGTGCCCACGGTGGTTCCGGCGCCGTCAAGGCCCGTTTCCGCAACAACTTGCCCGCCAAGTCGTTCGGTGCCTCCGTCCGCGTCGTAAGTTCCTTGTCTTTTCTTTTTTTTTCTTAGCGGTTTTTGGTATTGAGAGGAAAAGCGGGATGTGTTAGGCTTTGGGATTATCTCTGCTCATTGTTACTGATCGCTGCATATATTCTTTCCTTTTCTCTACTTTTCTTATGTGCTTTTCTCTGTCTTGGACGACTCTCACAGATGATGTACCCCTCCAGGTATGCAACCCGAAAACCAGCATTCTATGATATTTCAGGACATGGAGGCATTGTGATTTTTGACAAACCAACAGAAATATTGAAGCACACTTAACTAACAACCCTTTATCTCTTTCACTTCGTTCTTTTCAACATTTGTAGAGTTTAAGTTTTGCGTTACACCAACGCTCGACGGACCGTCTTTCGACTCTGATTATTAAAGGAAGACTTTCTATCAAAAACACATATATCCTCACTCATTCACTCAGCGAAGCGATTGGACTTGTATGTTGAGTGTTTATTGTTCTCAGACAGGATACGCAATTGCAGTCCGTGGCGAAGCGCGGAAAGGAAGCGGGTTGGTGCTACAATGGGCTTTTTTTTGGATGACTGGGAACGTGTGCCACCATGACGTGGGGCACGTCGTAGGAAAAAGATTGGCTTTCTAGGGTGCGACCGTAGGATCCCATTCTATGTTGAGAGAAACACGTACATCTGGTTAGCAACATGAAGCTCGTATTGTCACTCCTCCAGGCGCAAAGCATGAGAACAACTTCCACAAAAAACGGCAAAACGAAAAAGACAAGACTTGCCAGTGACATAGTTTTCGTTCAAGGCAGCAAGCTTCTTAACCTCATCCTCCGAAAGCTCAAACCCAAACACATCCGCATTCTCGACAATCCTCTGCTTCTTGCTACTCTTGGGGATCACAATGTTGCCCCTCTGCAAGTTCCAACGGATCAAGACCTGGGCGGGCGTCTTGGAATGCGCAGACGCAATCTTGACCAGAGTCGGGTCTTGAAGTTTGTGGCCCTGGACCAGGGGCGAGTAGGATTCGACTGCAATGTTGTTCGCGTTGCAGAATGAGACAATGTCGGTTCTGGTCAGCCAGGGGTGCACTTCGATTTGGTTCACTGCTGGGCGGATAGTAGCGCCAGAGTCTTCCAGGAGTTCCTTGAGATGGTGCACGCCGTAGTTTGACACACCTAAGTCATTCCGGGGTATAAAGGGATGCGCGTTTGAGTGTCCTGGTGCCTTGAAATATTGGTACGCATGATTGTCAAAACGCGCCAGATAGGGAAAAAATGAGAAAGAAGAACCCCTTACCAATGCTCTTGACTTTGCCTTCAGCGTAAAGTTTCTCCATCGCCTTCCAGGACTCCTGTCGCAGCTCCGAGCCACACAACGGCGAATGGATCAAGTACAGATCTATCTCAACAAATGAACCACAACGATAGCAAGCAGTTAGGAAAACGAAACGCGTCTACGTCTCCTTTTGCTCTATGCATATCGTTCATCATGCGGATGTTACCAATGTACTCAAGACCCAGTTTCTTGAGGGACAAATTGCAAGCGGCAAGAGTTGATTCGTATCCCTGATCGTCCTCTGTCAACTTTGTCGTCACAAAAATGTCATTGCGCGGAATACCACTTTTTGAATGAGGGAACAAAATGGGCAGCAGCCGTTAGCTTCCTTTTCCTTTCTGAGATCGCGGGAATATAAAAACGACATCCTGATATTCACTTGCGGCTGGTTACCTCTTGCGGATGGCGTTGCCGACACTCGTCTCGTTGTCATAACTGGTCGCAGTGTCGATATGGCGGTACCCTGCCTACGGACAAAAAATAAAAAGAGAAATCAAGGTGTTCAACGAAACATTCGTTGTATTCAAGACACGTCGTTCGTACGCTTTACAATTGTGAACGGTGAAAACAGGAACGAAAGAAGGTTGGGCAAGGAGAAAAGAAAAAAAGGATCAAAAGGGGGTACCTGTAAAGCATAAAGGACGGCGTTCTCAGCTTCTTGGCCTTCCTCGGATTGGTACACGCCCAAGCCAAGTCGGGGGATGGAATGGCCGCTGCTCAGTTTGATGGAGGACTGCAATCCGGTGAGTTCGACATGTGCCATGTTGAATGAATGAGTGAAGGTGGAAGCGAGGGTTTGTTTGTAGCTTTTGAAAGTAAGTGCGTTAGTGAAGCAAGACGTTTGGGCAACGAGACAAAGAAAAGGTTGCTCAGCTTTAGGTGTTCTGAGGCTGCGGCTGAGCTTGACAGAAGGTTGACTGTGTGAAGAAGGCACACGTGACCTTTGGGTGACAAGAATCTCATCCTTCGTCGTGCCTGAAAAAACGTTGCTGCGCTGAGTAGCCAGTTCCTCTTCGCTTCCGAATAAATAAGTCCCTTCTTTTCCCGTCAAGAGCCCGACACATTCACCTCACCATTGAGGAGAGGAGGGAGTTTGTAGTCTGTTTTTTAATATTGAACAAAAAGTAAAAGGATGCAAAAACAAAGGAAGGGCGAATAATAGCATCTATTGGATCTTGGCAAGAATCTCGGATTCACGGAAGAGAATGAGCTCCTCGTTATCGACCTTGACGATGCTACCACCATAGGGGGGCAAAAGAACCTTGTCGCCCTCCTTGAGCTCCGAGGAGATGACCTTTCCCTCCTATTGCCAAGAGATGTAAAAAAAATCAGCAAGTGCGAATTATGTTAGTTTCAGCGGCATAATTTTGATCCAACGGTGTGATTGTGGAAGAGCGCGACGAATTGCAGTATGAATAATGGTATGTACCTGGGTAACCAAGCCCTTGCCGACGGCAATGACGTGTCCCTCGTTCAAGGCCTCCTGGGCCTTCTCGGGAATGAAGATACCCGAGGCAGTTTTCTAATTGATCCGAACAGTAAGGAATGTGTTAATTAAAGGGGAGGAGTGTTCACAACATTCAACACGTAAAGAGTCTACAGATCAACGAAGCCAGGAGCGGCAATGTACCTGCTGGGGCTTGATACGCTGGACGAGGACACGGTCCATCATGGGGACGATAGTCTTGGAGAACTTGGTGACACGGGAAGCCTACAGATAAAAGACAGGGTGTTGAAAAGAATGTGAGATCGATGCTGCGTGGGAATCGGGCAGAGGTGTGCAATTGATAGGGTTAATTGATCGCTTGTTTGCTTCTTCCTCCTGGTAAACACCCTCTTGATTCAGAGTATTCGCGTGCACCCGACGTCCGGAAGAAAATGATGTTGAACCCTTGACGTTACGTTGGAATCCATCCCTCGTTCCCGATCCCGAGCTTTATGAATCCAGTTTGCTGATTGACCCTCGGAGCTCCTCTCTATGACATGCCTCAGCTATTGGGAAAAGAACGAATAGAGCGGTCAGGGTGCAAGGTCATTCTTGTTTCCTTACCATTGTATGAACGATTGGTTGTTTGTTGATGGAGTGAAGAAAGCTGGAGAAAGCGAGGGGACAGCGACTGGTTCAAATACTTCCTTTTCGGAGTCATGTTTCCAGACGATTCTGCCTCCCTCAGTGGCTTTGCCCAGCCGTGGGGATTTTTCCTTCGATCTGGTCTTTGCATGGCAGTCACTTTGATGTGACCAATTGAATTAGAGGGTTGGTGAGGAGCTATCTTGTGGAGAAAGGACAAAGGACAAAGGACAAAGGACGTTTATGGAGATTGCATAGATATGAAGATGTTTTGCTGGGTTTTATAGCTAAAGGTACAGGAACAATGAATGGTGGTATGATCTTTGAGCGCTTGAAAAGGAAGACAAGGCGCTCAATATGTTGTGCAACGCTCGTAAAGGAGGCATCACATAAGAATAAAAGACGATATTATGCAGTGCGGTTGACCGCAGAGACCAATGCTGCTGGCGGGTACGAGTTGGCAGGGACAGTCGAGAGTCCATGTGCTCCGCCGGAAGTAGTGCTACGACGGTGCTCAACATATCCACCTCCAGCAACCACACCAACCCTCATCCTCTCTAACAGATGCCGAGCAGCGTTCGAGTGGTCATAGACTCCTCCATTGAATGAGGTCGTCGCGTCCTTGCCGATCGCACTGCGAATCAAACTCCTGCCACCAGGGTGCTCATCCACAAACGACTCTAGGTCATAGATGATCCCCTCGATCAACGTCACAGCCTGACACTTGTCGGTCGCCATCGCCTGGAACTCTTCAAACGTATAGACGGGCAACTGGTCGATGGGCGTACCCCAGATAAGGGTTGCCTTGATCCGGTCGAGCTTCTGCTGCTCCATCCTGACCTGCCCCTTCGTGATCTCGTTGGTAGGGAACCGCTTCAAGTCCGAAGCTAGGCCAAAGAAGGCACAGAAAGCAATCAGCCACTTTGTAGGGTCATACTGGTAAAACTTGATCGCATTCCTGTAATCCTGAGGGAACTCGTGATGGAAATTGTGGTAGCCTTCGCCTAGGGTGACCAGGGCAGTCAAAATATGGTCGCGAGGGGTGTGGCGGTCGTCGAATGGCATATCTCCGAGCCAGTGGGCCAACGAGTTGACACAGAAGGTGGCGTGGTGGACAACAAACTGACGGATAATGCCTCCATAGATGAATCCGCCCCAGTAATCGCCCCAGCCAAGTCCTGCAATGAGTGTGGGCACTCCGAGAGACATGAAGGGAGCTAGCCAGAGGAATTGGTTGTGCTGGAATCGAACCAGCTTGTTGGCCTTCAAGTCCGAGACATCTGCCCATCCGACTGTCGTGGGATCCTGTTTCACCAGCATCCAGACGAAGTGAGACCACATCAAACCCTTCTGAGCGCCATAGGGGTCCTAAATAAATAGAAAAAATGGTGGCAATAAGGATGTCAGTTCGAGTTCCCGCAAAAAGTAAATATACAACCATAATAAGGGTGAGCCTCAACAGCCCAGAACAACAAAAAACTGCAGTCAAAAGAAAGGAAAATACCTTCTCGGTGTCGGTGTAGCGATGATGGGCACGATGGTTGCGGCACCACCAACGAATTGATCCCTGCATGGCTCCAGTAGAGGCGAGCATCAAGATGAATTGAAGAGTAGGTCCAGCAGAGTAGGCGCGATGGGACCAGAGACGATGATATCCTATCATACAAAAGAAAGGAATGAAAAGAAAAAACAACACGTTAGTAAAGCTAGAACCAATGACGACTAGGCAACTCTAAAAGTCGACAACCACCTGGGCACAGAATTCCGAACACAATGAAAACGAACGGAACGGCGTCCATCCGCCCAGTCCAGAAGGTCATCTCGGGACAAGCCAAAACCATGCAAGTGAGCAAAGAAAAAAACTTCACTGCACTGCATGGTAGACAGGGGAAGGAAAAAAAAAAAGAAACAAGGGCACAAGGAAAGAAGGAGAAGGGAAATTATGGACGAGGGGTTTGAGAAGGCGCGACGGGACGAAGGTCAGCACGCCGCCATTGATTGCAATTGAGTAGATAGCACCATCTGCGTCTTCCTGAATGCTGGAATGATTATGGTTGTGTTGTCGCCAAATAACCAGATTCAGAGTCATGTATCGACTTTAAAAAAACACAATATGGATGAATGAAACGTCGGTGTCCGACCATCTCCGATAGATCGGACACCACAAGTGGAATCGAAGAAAAGAATGAAAGAAAAGAAGGAAGAATATACAAGGGCGATAAACATTGGATGGAAGAGAAGCAGGGGTGGTGCTCATTTGATTGTATACTTCTTGCTGGAAGTTATTCGTTTGTGTTTGCACTTGTTTTTGTCGAATGCTTTCCCAGCTCAAATCTTATCAAAAACAAAAACAAAAACAACATGGTCGTTTTCATTTTTTTTCATGGCTCTCAACATCAACCCACTTTGGCCTTCTCGCCTACCATTCTCTCTGTTCGACTTGTTCCCTGGAGATGCTTAACTCTCATGCACTATCGACGTATCCTCATTTCCTCCTTTTTTGGTTTGGCCCGTTAATCCTGTTATTTGCGGTGGTGATGTTGTCGATTGGGTTGATGAAAGGAAAGGGAAAGGAAGCAAAGAAAATACGCATCTTCCCCAATTTGAGGGTTCCCTACCCTCATCCTTTCACCCCTCCCCCCCCCTCTCCCCTGTCTTTTGTGCATTCCAATATACGATTGGACAACGACAACAACAACAAGACATTGTGAGTAAAAGAAAATGAGCGAAACGATTATTTAGTTTCGTTTGTCCTTGTGGACAACAACAAACACTTTTTTACCCAGCTACTTTTTTTTTTCCCTTCTTTTGGCCTCCCCTTCCTACTTCGTGCACTTTCCAAAAAAGTCAAACAAACCCACACACAAATATAATACTTTGAGGACTCAACTCAACTCAAACAAACAACGAGAAAAAAAAGTAGCAATGGGGGAGGAGGAAAAGAGGAGAGGAGGGATAAAGAAGGATAACGGTAACAGAGTAGGCGACAGGGAGAGAATGGAATGTGTAAACATGAGACATGAAGCCAATCCCAAAGAAAAAGAAGCATAAATAAACTTACCAGCGGTAATACCCAATCCAGTGAAGAAATAATAAATCACCGAAAAGATAGCCGTCTTCTGCTGCAAGGCGACCGAGGTGTAGACCATGTAGAAGCCATAGATGGGCATAAAGATAAGACCCAGGACATGAACCCAGTCAAGCTTCTTGTACCAGTTCCAGATCGTCCAGGGTTCGTTCAGGACAGAGAAATCATTCTTGGTTGAGATTTTGGGGATCTCCTTGATATGCTTGGCGATGGCGGGCGAGGGCATGTCGTCGAGCGAAGATACTGCTGAGGAGGCGATTGAGAGGCGATCAATCGCTTCGCTGTCGCTGTTGTATTCGGAAGAGGAGGAGGATGATAGTGAAGAAAGGTCGGTTGTTGTGGAGGAGGAGGTGGTCCTTGAGGCGGAGGACCTTGTTGTACGCTTGGACAGCGATGTGAGGGGGCCCATAATGCTCTGGATATGAATATGGAGGAGGATGTCTAGAGTAACAACGGGTCGAGAGGGAAGGAGAGGGAGGAGGAGGGAGGGAGGGAGGGAGGGAGGGAGGAAGGATGAGAATGGATAATGAGGCGGTGGCGGTAAGGAGGACGAAGGAAGTAAGGAAGAAGAGAAAGGAAATCAAACTGGAATGTCAACAGAAAAGAAAAAAAAAAGTCGAACCAACCCCCTTCCTTTCCCCCTTTCGGTCCGCTGTCTGGAACACAAGGAATCAAAACAATTGTACTTTACTTTACTTTTACCCTCGCCCAGCCATTGGCCACAGCCGAATCTGTTCTCTTTCTTTTTTTTCTATTGGACTTGGCCACCGTGCAATCGATTAAGTCACTTATGCTCTAGCATCGATAGCGTCGTCGATCCAAGAGATTTTCACGCCTTTTTTTTCTTCTTTGGTGTTGGCATTTTTTTCCTTCTTCTCTTTGTGTCTCTCTTAGCTTGATTCGATCTGATATGAGAATTCCATTCTCCCTCTTCCTCTTACTGTCTCTGTCTATCCCCCGCTCTCGCTCTCGCTCTCTTTCCACTGTCCTTCTTTTTCCTTCTCCTTCTCCTGATAACTGCCTGCCTGCAAACACGCACGCACATTAACACACATACGCAACCGGTCGGGTCTCCTTTTTTTTTTCCGATTGATGACTACCTTGACTACCCAAAAAAAATCGGATGATTTTTTTTTTGTCATTTTTGCTTGTGCGTAAGTGCGCTCCAGATGTGCTACTGGTAAAACAAAGAACCGCCTCAAAAAAACAAGAATAATACAATTGGGGAGTAGGGCAACTATATCGAGAGCTGAGTTGCGAAGAAAGACACTTGTTAGTTTTACTTTTTACAGCAGCACCCTGATTTTCTTGGCAGACGGACTATTCCCCCCTTGATCCGGACAACACCTGCACACGACTAAAAGGGAAAGGATATTCTGCTGGGGGTGAATAATGAAAGGTCTTTTTTTCGATTTTCTCGGTGTTTCGGGATATCACTCTTGCCAGAGCCATAATACCCACGATCTGTCAGGCATGTGCTACAGCCGAAATAAATTATGCAAGGGTTCCATGGAGCGGCTGTTGCCTAGCTCTCCTGGATATTAGCCTTGGCTGCACAATTTATGAACTCTGCTGTGTCTTGGCGACAGCAACGCGGTTCAATTGCTATCAGGTTCCAGGGCCAAAAACAAACAACAACATCGGCAATAACAAAAAAAAAAAAAAAGTCCAGAACAACAACAACAAAAAAGCGTCAAGGGGACGCTGCTTTCCTCAGATCTGACGCCCCGACCTCCTAAACCAACCTCCTCGTTTGTATTTTCGTTTGTCATTCTAAATGCACACTTACTTCACAATGACAGCATAGCAGGACTTCCTCCAACAATCTTTCTTTAGCACGCTTGATCCAAATTGTAATAGGACTAGCGAGACAACAAGGGGTACAGGAGAGGGGTCATGAAAGGGAAGGGAAGAGGTACGCTAATCTCAAACAGAGTTGTGTGCATGGCAACAAAAAATAATGAAGACAGGAGGAGTCGTGGGCACCCAATGTTCGGTTCTCAACTTGTTGTCGTGCAAGAAATTATCCGTCAACTCCTTCATACCTGCAACCGTCATTGGCTCACGGCAACGATGTATTTATTATGTTTGAATATTAGATATTTGTTCAAAGTGGGCTAGATTAGGTGATTACATGCGTCTGGAGGTAGGGTGATGCGCCCGCGATGGCTCCGCTTCATAGAACGTATACCAGTTGACGCCCCGCAACGGTCCCTGTCTATTATCCGACCAGAAGCCCAGGCAGTTCTGCCACAGTCCGAAATCAAACGGATTGCTCGCTTCATCATCGCCATGGTTCTGACGCCTTCCTCGTGCGGTTCCCACAATCAGGTTCCACATACCTCCTCCTCCACGAGGCCCATGACCATGACCTTCATGTCCGTGGCTATGTCCGTGGTGTGAATGATCGCCAAACCCAACAGGCTTGGACTCTTCCTCCCGTGCAAACAAGGCCTCATCCTCCTCCTCGCCTGCTGCTCCTGCGCCAGCCTCCAATAGGTTAATGCTCTCTTCTTGAAGTGGGTGCCCAGCACCGGCGATCTCGGAATCGATCTCCGTCAGTGACCTCAGGATCCGTTGGCGAATGTTCATCGCCTTACCTGAGTATGTCTGGCGCTGGAAGTTCATCGCCTCGTTCGTGGTCTTGGACTGTCCGACTTGGAAGAGTTGAACAAAAAAGAGCAATCCTGGCCAAGTCACTTGAAACATGGACCAGAACGCCAATGTGGTCGTGAAGGCGTCATACTGGAAGTAGCTGCACAAGGAATCTCCAAGCAGACAAGGGTTCGACGCGACAGCAACATACGCTGGCGAGGTAATCGCGAGATCTAATTGTCATGCAAAGTCGTTGGTTAGCAACCGTGTCAACCATTCAAGAAAAAAAAAACAGACAATTTCTACACAACTCCATGTAACTTACATTCAAAAGACAGATAAGCATAGACGGGGACAACGCTGATGAAGAGGGCCAAAAAGATCATGAAAGCTCTATGGTTCTTGGCTCCAATGCAGTTGTAAATCCAGGGGCAGTGGTGATCGAATTTGGCGACGCAACAGTTGCAAAACTTGCAGTGCTTTGACCGCATGGGTCGCTGAGCAACACAAGTGACGCAAAAGTGCTTCACGTCCAAGAGGTTCCTGTCCGCCATTCGAACGACTGCTTCCCGCTGGGATTCGACTGTGGTGTTTCGTTTCGTCCATCCAGGATCCGCCATGACAGCGTTGTAGAAAAAGTAGAGAGCCGAGACGTAGCCGATAATGAACGCAATGTTCAACCAAAGCAAGTGCGCCGTATCTGCCATAGTTATGAAACCAATGACGAGAGGTTAGTATCGCTTTTGGCACAAGAGTATATCACAAAACACTAGGACTTGACTTACTATAGACAAGATGGCGGAGCCAGGTAAAGCCAACCCAGAATGCAGTCGATTGGAAAACTGCAGTGTAGTAGGGCGTCTGGAGCATGTCGTTTGGCGTCTTTGTCCGCAAAAGAAACTTGACCGATCCAATATGTCCCGCCAGAAACTGTACAATGGCGAGTGGCAAGGCAATGTACCATGGGAAGAGGACCATGAGCTCTAACGTGAAGAAGAGAGTAAAGTAGGGTATAAAGTAGATGATAGTGTTGGTGGTTTTCTATCATAATATAGAAGCAGTAAAGAGCGAGAGTTAGTTAGTAACAGTGCAATTGAAGCGCCCATAAGTGGCATAGAGTCAATTTGAATATCGCCATACCTTGTCAAAGGGCGTCCTTCTTGTTTGTCCGTCCGACGACAGCTTGGCATCACTCAATGCCTTCTCCCAGATGACATTTCCTTTGAGCTCCTTGATCATGTCCACAGGCGTCTTTCCAGTTTTGTCGGCTGCCTTGACATCAGCTCCTGCCTTAAGAATCTTGGATAGGCACTCTCGGTTGCCCTTGACGACAGCCCAGTGCAAGGGCGTGAACCCTTCCCGGTCCGTGGTGTCAACACGAGCGCCCTGCCTCAACAAGATGTCGACACTGAGACTGTCCCCCTGGTAAGCCGCCCACATCAAACTGGTGTGTCCGAGTGTGTCTGCAACGTCCACATCCATCTCGCCGGCCATCATCAAGAACAACACCAACATGGCATTGGACGAATGTGTTCCGAGGTGAAGAGCGTTGAATCCCTGAGAATCCTGCAACATCGGGTTGGCTCCGCGTTTCATCAACAACTTGGCCATATTCATGTGTCCGTTCCTAGATAGAGCCAAAGAAGAAGAAAAACAGTAAGCAACTGAGTCCAAGAAAAAAGACCCATAGAATCCAAACTCTGTTTTTTCCCGTTCGACTTTAGATAATCCTGGTTGGTACCTTGTGCACCAATGTAATGGTGTTGCGACGAGCTCTCCACCGATGGCGTCGACCTCAGCACCATTATCCATCAGGTACTTTGCAACAGGGATCTGGTTGTTGATAGCCGCCCAATGCAACGCCGTGACATCCTGGAAATCCCTGCTCTTGACAACGGCTGGGTCCTTTTCGATCAGTTTCGCCACAATGGCTACCTTGCCCATCTGAGCCGCCTGGAAGATGGTGATATCTATTTCGTGTCATTCGTTGGCGAAGAGGGGTACATTGGAGAGTGGATAAACACAGTTAGCTTGAGGGCCGTTGGAGTGGTTGAGGCACATCCTTTAGAGGATAGGAAGAGTCCGTTCTAGAATTGAAGAAAAAGGGCTGTTTGTTTGTTTGTTCGTTGCACTTTCTGCAGGGCTTCGACTGTCGGTATTTGCTTTGCTGACGCTTGTGATCGATCCAGCATGACCTTTAATCCAAATGTCCACGTATCCTCTGATAATCCTGATCGATCCTTTCTGTTTTTTCTTCTTCTTCGTTCTTTATTGCTCCTAGTTCTCTTTCTGTTTGGGAAGAAAACAATGCAGTATGCGTCCTACCCTCAAAGTCCTCGTCGGCGTTGGGGGAAGGTCGGAACTGTGGGTTGACATCCTCAGGTGATGATGATGGCTTGGTGTTGATGTTGGTGTCTGTCACAGCGACTGGTAGGGTCTTGGATGAGTCTTCTGGGATGGTGATGGCAGCATGGGTAGTGATGCTGGGGTCCGTTGTTGATGTCATCGCTCCGGTTGATATTATCTGCGCTGTGCTGCAGAGGTGCGAAGGTGTCGTTGAGCCGAAGAAGTTAAGGAAGGCGAGATGAGCACAAACAGAAGAAAGAGAAAAGTGTGATCAAGAGGAGTGGAGTGGGCGATTGTCGAAAAGGAAGGAAATAGTAAAGAAAGAAGAGCAAAGGATGAGGGAAGACCAGAAAGAGTTCAGAAAGTGGGGAAGACGGGGAAGGAGGGAGGGATGGGGTTGAGAAGTGGAGGAGTGGAAAAAACGTCGGCGGGAGAAAAGAGAAGAAAAAGTCGAAGTGGGCCAAGGTGTGACCGGCGTGTGCGAGGGCGATGGAAGTATGAGAGGGCTGTGGCACAAAATAAGGGACAAGTAAAACACATCGCCGCCCGACCCCTTCTTCTCCGTCTTCTTGGATTTCCATCGTCGAGTTATCTTTATCTCTGGTGCTGGCTGCTTATTCACCCTCACTTCGAAGTTCACTTCATGCCAGAACATATTACTTAATTATCTTGAATAAAAAGATTCATTAAAATGCGAAAATACCAAATGCTAAACATGGTGGTATCATGTCAAACTACACATTCCTCGGTACGCGACAAATAACCTAGGGGTGGCTAAGCCTACTAAGCGACCTTGGCATCAGCGTCGGCATGGACATGCACACACACAATCTTGAATAGATTCAAAGAGACATCCGCAATCGCCGCCAATGCACCCACGCCCTTCTCCGTATCAAAGTCCAACAGACCCTTGCGGTTGCAGTTGCCTACAAAGCTGTCGACCACAGACTTGACAGTCCCCGTCAACTGTTCGACCAGACGCTCTACTAAATCGTCTCCTGTCAGAGGGGTTACAGTCTTGGCCACAACCTTGTTGACAGTCTCGCCGAGGCCGTCGACGACTTTGTCGACCACGTTGTTGTCGCCCAGCAGACCGCTCAACAGTCCGCGCTTCTCGACATCGACCATGGCATTGGCATCGACAACGACCTTGCCCTTGGATCTCTGGTCCTGGTCGGATCGAACCTTGAACTCTTGAACAATATCGCTACGAAGCTGGCTACAATCCCTGGCCAACTCGGTCGAGATCATCACATCCAAAAGCTTTACCGCCTTATCCACCTCGCTCTGAAGACAAGCTCCTGTCTCACAACCAGTCCGGATCACTCGTTCACATCTCTCATTCAGGACCTCGATATGCTTCTTCTCGATCGCATCCACTTTATCCTCACAGGTCTTTCGGAATAATCCTGCCGTGTTAACGTCGATGTTCAGTCCTGCAAAAAAGCCTGTCGGGCCACCAGATCCGTCATTAGAGTTGTTGTTGTTGTTGTTATTGTCCTGGTCTTGAACAGAGGCCGATCCGCTCTCGTTCTCGAGGGTCAGCTTCAGACTGGCGAGGGCCTTCTTGATCTTGTCCTCAAACAGCTTGGCTAAGATGGGCACCTCTGCCTTGGCCGCAACATCCAATTCGACAACACAGGGCTCGGCGCACTCCTGGCAAGCCTTCTTCAGATCTGTGAGCTCGGGGTCAGCTTCCTTTGTGATTGGTATGGGTCCAAGTTGGTCAATAGTCACAACCTGTCCAGTTTCGTCTGGAGTCTCGGGCACGGGTACGGTTGGAGGTTCATCAACACGCGACACTTTGTTAGCTGGTGGATCCAATGGGTCAATGGATGCTGGAGGGTCGGCGGGATCGGTAGGGGATGAAGTAGCTAGTTCAGTAGGTGCTGGAGGTGCTTCTGCAGGCACAGTATTGGTAGTGGTCGTAGCCGTGGTCGACGTGGGCGTGGGTATGGGAGTAGGTGCAGGAAGTTCAGGCAAAGGAGTTCCAGGGACGGGTGAGGGCTTGAGGGTACCGTAAGTGAAATCGAACGCGAGAGTGTAGCTGTAATGGGTCGAGAAAGAAGTCGTGAATTCGGTTTTTGTGGGGTTGGTGTCGACCTGTTTTTGTTCTTCTGGAGGGAAGAGGGCGACAGCTGGTGGGGGCGTTACAGTGGCGGTAGCAGTGGCAGTGGGAGTAGGAGTGAACTTCTGAGGATGTTTGTTGCCGTGGTGACCGTGACCGTGGCCGATGGAATAGGAGTAAGTGTAGGTGATATCCGCTGCTGGGACCGCAGTGACGGTGGTCATGGCCAAAGTGGTGCTTGTGATAATAGCGCAACCCTCGCTGTTAGTTGGGAGGGAAGTGAATGTCGGACATGGTCCCATACTCAAAGCGGTGATGTAGTTCACACAGGCTGGACCTGTGGCGGCGGTAGTAGTAGGTGTGGGCGAAGAGAAGAAGGGTGTGATCGAAGGATCAGGCACAGGTTTGACTGCATCTCCTTCATCCGAGTCGTCATTAGCTTGTTCTTCCTCTTGTTCATCGCCTTCTGACTCCGCGTTCCATTCCTGCTTGCTGGATTCTTCCTGCTGTTGGGGCAAAACCATCTGAATCGTCGCTTGGGGTAACTCGGCGTTCAAGGTAGTGGTCTGGATAACATAGCACGAGTACCGTGGTTCCGGAGGACAGTCGTCGGGAACAACTAGCTGGGTCACAGTCTTGGAAGGCCAGCTACCATCTAGTCCATCACAAGTACGAAGGAAAAATCTGTCAATGGTGTTTTCATGGGAGGAAGAAAGGAATGATATCATTGTGCAATGATTTGAATGTTTGCCTTACCGGCCCAGACGGTTGTAGTTTCTGTCGTGGTAACAGTGACAGGTGCAGGACATTCGTCAGCCCATGCTCCGCCACTCAAGGCCATCAAGGCCAAAGAGCCAAGGGCAAGCCACCGCAGTGGCCGGGAAGTAGCTATCATTTCGTGGTTGTTGTTGAGTGAGTTGATGCAAAGTTGAGCTGTACAAAGATGGTTGATGGGAGAGAAAAGGAGTGTGTGAGGCAAAATGAGAAAGCGTTCTTTTCGGGGGATGGGTGGCCAGATTTATAAACACCCCGGCTCCGCATTTCGAATGATAACACGCCAGGAGTACCGATAGCAACGCAGGCACCATGTCAACACAAGAAGGAGAGAGAGAAAAGGAACATTCAACAAAAAAGAGGAGACAGACCGACATAAAGGAAAATCAGGAGGGGTCGGAGACAGAGAGAGAGAGAGAGAGCTCACGGAAATGAAGAAGCTCTTTCTTTTTCGTACATTCAAACATGCGATGTGTTGGGCGTCTGAGGCGCCACCCCAAGGGGAGAAAGTAGCCCATGCAAAACGAGTAGAATTGGAATCAGGAGTGGAGTGGAGATGACGGGGTTATGTACGAATGTGTCGTGGTTGCCCCGAATCCAATCGGGGGACCGTGTAGACACTTTGTAGGCTCTTTGTTCGTCATGATGGACGATAGGAAGAAGATGCCCGACCGAAAGAAAATAAGAAAACATAAAAGAGAGAAAACACATTGTTTACTTGACCGTACGCACGGCCCTGCAGCTTAGCAATGCATGCCAAACGTGTCCTGTGTCACCCTCTCACCACCTCTCTGCTACAATTGCCGCTGCCCTACAAATATTCACATAGGCCAGCACACTACCAAGAGCTGGGTGGTAATATTTTCATAATATTGAAAGGGTTTAATAAAAAAAAAAAGATACGAGAATGAAAGTGGAGAGATGGCGTATGTGTCTACTACAATGTATTCCAACAGGGCACAGAAATTAGCACAAAAAGAACAATGTGGGATGGATAAATGAAGGTGAGAGTGAGAGTGGGGAGAAGGGAGAGGAGTTTACTGCTGAGCGCACTGGACACCAGGACCCTGGCCCTCCTCATCATCATCGCCCATGTGACCCTGCTCGGCTCTTGCCTTCTGGCGGGGATCCATCTCTGTGAGGCTGACCTCCTCAATGTGGGCACCCTTGGGGAGGGCGGGGAGCTCGGCTGATGGGGGGAGGATAGAACGGAGCTGCTCGATCTTGGCGACGTCGGTCCAGTTGGCGGTAGGGAACTCGATCTCGAACTGGATGTAGAGGTTACCGAAGTCGTGGTGTCTCTCGGTGGGCATACCCTGTCCCATCACAGCCTTCAAATCACCTGATGAACATCAATAGTAAGAGGCACATTATGTGTAAGTAAATGGAAAAAGCAAGACTCCAAGGCTCCATCCGATTGGTTTGAGGTAATGTAATTCGTCCCATCCCAGTCAACGAGTAGTAATAAATAAAAGACTTACCAGGCTTGATGACCTCGCCGGGGAGGATCTCAACAATGAGGATACGGTCATCCAAGTGGGGGATCTGGATCTTACCACCAGCAAGGGCAGTGACAAGGTCGATCTTGGCATCGTAGAACAAGTCATCGCCGTTGCGACGGAAACGGGTGTGCTCACGCTGCTCCAAAACAATGACAACGTCTCCGGGGACGGTGCCAGGAGCCTGGTCGCCCTCGCCGTTGAAAACAATCTTTCTGCCGTCCTTCATGCCGCGGTCAATGTGGACCTCCAGAACCTTGCGGACCTGGGTGACCTTCTTGGCGTTACAGAACTTGCACTTGTCCTTGGCGTTAATGATCTCTCCCTCTCCACGGCAGTCACCGCAGGGCTGCTGAATCTGCTGCATCATGGGTCCCATCTGACGGAGCATGACACGGTAACCCTGTCCGTGGCAGGTAGCGCAGGTCTTGACAGCGCCCTCCTTTCCACCCTTGCCGTCGCACTTCTCGCAGAGGACGTTCTTCTGAAGAGCCAACTTGGTGGTCTTGCCCTTGTAGAGATCCTCGAGGGTCACCTTCAATCCGTGTGCAACATCCTTGCCACGGCGGGGTCCCGAGGGACGGCCGCCACGTCCACCACCACCGCCGCCAAAGAAGTGGCTGAAAAGATCCTCGGGCGAAAGACCGCCCATACCGCCAGGACCACCAGCACCCTCACCAGAGAGTCCAGCCTCACCGTACTGATCGTACACCTGACGCTTCTGAGCGTCAGAAAGAATGTCGTATGCGTGGCTGATCTCCTGGAACTTTTCCGAGGTAGCGCCTCCAGTCTATGGAAGTAGAAGAAAAGCAAAGAACAAAATAATTGGTGAGCACACAAGAGGGAGCCGGGGAAACGACTACAGAAAGATTGACCGAGCCGGTGATGTGATGGGGGTGATAACAAAAAAAAGGCGAGGGTTTGAGGTCCGTGGAGGCTGTGCATAGAGAGAATCTCCTTGCGCCTGCGCACTTTTGAGTCCATGTAATATAAACGGAGAGTGGTGCTGCTGCCTCTGAACAAAGGAATGCTTTGTGATGGATGAGGGGCTGGACTGGTGACCATAGGACGGATGTTACCTTGTCAGGATGGAACTTCAAGGCCAACTTTCTGTAGGCCTTCTTGAGCTCGGAATCAGAGCAGCCAGGGTCGACCTCGAGGGCCTCGTACAACTTTGTCTCCTTGACCATTTTATATATATATGTGTGTGAGTGGAGGGGTTAAAAAGGAGGAAGAGAAGGAAAGAGAGAAGGATGCAGAAGGATGAAAAAGAAAAGAGGGGCCGGCGGGGATGATGAGAAGAGAAGAGAAGAAAAGGAAGGGGGATGATGATGAGTGATCGTTCGTCTGTATCTTTGCCAGTCGCACCGCACATACAAAGAAGAAAAAAAATTCAGGTACCGCCAGTAAATGTCACGTGCAACGGCTGACGCACAGAAAAAGCAGTCCTTGTTGTGTTTTCTTGCCTTAGTCTTTTTTTCTTTTTTTTTCGACACACTACTTTGTTGTCAGTCCGCGTGCTCAATACTCAGCTCGACCACCCCTTCGCCCATAACAACCATCCATCCATCGCCTCCCTTTCCAACCTTTCACACTAAGAGGCTTTCACCATGGCGGACACCGTGCAATTCTACATGGAGGAGATGATCCCCGAGATGCGAGATCTCGAGCAGAAGGGCATCTTCTCAAAGGTCCGTTCTTTTTTTACTTTCGTTTCACTTCCACAACACCAGCGACAAATCGATAAGGCCTACATCTCATGGCATGTTGGCAGACACACACAGACACCTAACAGCAGGAGCAACCGTTGGCACTAAATCCTATATAGACAGAGATCAAATCCATCATCAAGCAGCGCCAAAAGTTCGAGTACGCTCTCAAGCGCAGGATCAGCAAGAAGGCAGACTTTCTCCGTTATATTGAGTACGAGATGAACCTGGAGGCATTGAGGAAGAAGAGACGCGCCCGCATGGTCTCTGACACCAAGATGTCGATTTCGGATTATGCAGGACCTCGCCGCATCTACTTTATCTACAAGCGCTGCCTCATCAAGTTCAAGGGCGACATCTCGATCTGGCTGCAGTACATCGATTTCGCAAAGAAAAACGGTGCCACCAGGACTCTCGGAAAGATATTTGCCCAAGCGATTCAGCTTCACCCAACTAACGAAAAGATGTGGATCCTGGCAGCCGCTTGGGAGTGGGAGGAGAACGCCAACATTGTCGCAGCAAGAGGTAAGATACTCTTTCAATTGCTTCATCTATACCCAACGGCGATACAATGGTGACACTTCTGGTTGAAAGCTGTATGGACAGAACAAACTAACGACATTTTTACACTTTGATTAAACAACGCAACAGTTTTGCTTCAGCGTGCTATCCGCCTCAACACAACGACAGAGAGTCTCTGGCACGAATACTTCAGACTGGAGCTGGTTTACATTGCCAAAATCCTCGCACGTCGCCAGGTTCTTGGTATTGATGTGTCGAACAAGGAGGCGGAGGATGATTTGATGGAGGACGACGAAGTTGATACCAATAACATGATTAAGCTCCCAGGAGTCACAGGCGAGGAGTACTCAGAGTTCCTCAAGGAGGATGATGCCAAGGAGGAAGGGTCCAAGAAATCGAGCAAAGCAAAGCAGGGCAAGAAGGAGAAGAAGAAGAAGGAGGCACTCACAGAGGAGAAGGCTGAGGCTTTGCAGACGGAAAAGAACCCTGTGCTTCGGGGAGATATCGCCATGGTCGTGTTCAGGAACGGTGTCGAGACTATCCCAACCTCATTCTCCTTCCGCAAAGGATTTCTGGATATCGCCAACTCTTTCATCAAGCCAAAGCCATTGAAGGAGGATTCGATCCAGGAGATCTATGACTCGATTGAGCAAGGCTTCAAGGGCTTGCCCGAGGCTCGTGCTCTGGTTGCCCGCCGTGCTATCGATGCCTTCAAAGTGGACGAGGAGGGATATGCCATGGGTGTCGCTGAGACTGTCAAGGGATTCTGGGCAGCGTGTGAGAGTGGAGACGTCAAGATGGTTGAGCTCTTTGCCCAGAACATGACCTGGGAGTACCGCAAGACAAAGGAGGAGAACTTGGTATGTTGACAGTGGGTGTATGAGTGTGTTTACATGTCTGCACAGTCATTATTACCATCTGTCATTTGCCTGACGAATATTTCTATCTTTTCTTTTAGAAACTGTATTTCTCCAAAACGATCGACAGAATCTTTTCTACCGCCAACAAGAAGAAGATCCACTCGGAGGCGCTGTACCTGCTCCATGTCAACTGGATGCTCTCCTCCTCCACACAGTCGTTCGATGTGATTTCCAAGAAGGCTTTGACTGTTCTCGACAAGGCAGTAGCAGAACACCCCGAGTCGACCGCATTGACGATTCAGCAGATTCGTCTCTTGCGCTCATTCTCGCGCTCGGAACAAATCGCAAGATTGCCTGAAATTTTTGCCCGCGCCCTCAAGGTTCACACAGAAAGTTTCGAGGTCTGGCGCGAGTATGCTACCTTCCTCCGGACCGCCTACAGGGAAGAGGACATGACCAAGGAGCAGGTCGAAGAGGCCTTCCTGGAGGCAGTACGCATCACCACCACCCTCCTGCCCGATGTCACTGAGGAGAGAGCCGATATCGGATTGATCAAGCAGAGTGTCAGCGGTTGGTTCCTGGACTGGATGAACGAGACTGAGGGCATCGAGGGAGTCCGTCGCTTATACCAAAGCCTGATGAAGAGGAGCTTGCCGGACCTTGGGTTCTTCATGGCATGCATTCAACTCGAGAAGGAGAACTCTGTCGACCAGCCAGGATCAAGGAAAGCGATCGCCATGCTCTACGAGAAGGCCATCCACACGAACGAGAAGAATGAAGGTAACCACTCTTTACTCCGCGTGCTGCTTTTTTGAAGTGGTGCCTACGGCAAGACTTCGTAGGATATGTTTACTAACGCCCGTTTTTTTCTCTTCCGTATTATAGATATCTACTTGTCATTTTTGAAGTTCTTGAACGAGACTGGTCAAATCGAGGCGGCCAACAAGGTGATGTGGAGGGCAGGCAAGGCTGTCGAGAACAGCGACGCATTCTCGCAGCGGTACAGCGAGCTGTTGGAGGGTCAATGGGTTGAGCCATCGTTCGGCGTGACCAAGTTGGAGCTGGATATGGATGTTGACACAGAGGATGTGACGATGTCTTCATAATGACCGGCCAAAAGAATGAACAATAGACACAACATTAAACATACACACTAGCATTTGCATTTTTTTTAAAAAAACCCCTTCGCGCACGTCTCTATCGCCCGCTACTTTGCGCTCCTTTAAAGGGGAAGCACACGGGTCACTTAACCTTCCCTTCCCTTTTTTTTCCTCTTCTTCAACTTTCCCCTCTCCATTCCAACTCCCTCCCTACTTCGACTCTAATTACTCCCCAAAACGAACCTCGGCATTTCGCATTCACTCAACAACAACGAATATACTCACTCCGCATAACAACAACAAACACAATGTCATCACCTCAACGGAAGGTAACTCTTAGTCCATTGTCTTTGTGTATATAACCAACGGCATAGAGTAAAAAGGTGTTTGCGTTTATACAGCGTTTCTGCTGCAGCTTGTGGAGAAAGAAAGACTAGGACAGCTCTCTACTTCTCTCCATCTCTGCATGTGTACAACACGACTTGTTTCGCAATGGATGAATTACATGGAAATATTTCTCCAGAGCTTATTTTTTCACTCACCGATTCCTTCTTTCCCTTTGTTGCCTTGCTGCTTTACAAACAATAGAGAAAAGAACCGCCCCTGTACACGCTGACTGCAGGAGCTGTCGCCGGCGCCATCGAATCTATTATCACCTATCCAACAGAGTATGTGAAGACACAGTTGCAGTTGCAGGACAACGGAGCTGCTTCGGCCCGCAATGGAGGCGTCGTAAGTGCATACACACCCCAACAAAGTTGATTGTTTTTTTTTCGCTCGTTCTTCCGCTCTTTCCTTTTTCTCTGCCAAGCTGTGGTTTGCTTTGTTGTTTGTTGAGGCTTCAGGACCGAGCAGTGGACCGAGTGATAAGGACACATTCTCTTTGCTTCCCTTTGTTTCTTCATCAACAGGACAACAGGTGAACGACATACAGGACAGCAATGCAGCATAATCCGGGAAAAAGAGGAGGAAATGGCTGGCTTCATTTCTTGTTATCTCAGCTGGCTGGTGCTCACTTTTTATTCATTTGTTCTCATGGTCTTCATATTTTCCGTGGGAAACTCGGGATTTTCTTTCAAGGGTACAAAAATAATGAGTAGTGAACTGATTCCAAGGGTGGGGTGGGAGAAAAGAAAACTCTCGCCAATCGTTTATGGTAGCCGACCTTTGGAACCATAAGATATACCCATTACTTGTGGAAAAGTTGTCAGGCGACAAAGGAAAATGGCAACTTCGGAAGGTAGCGGTGCACGGGGACGGTGAAAGGTGGGGTGAAGGAAAAGAGAAACTAATAGCCGAACAAGAATAAGGGGTTCGAGGGGTTCGTTGTGTGTTCGATGAATGCAGGCCCATGCGCTTAAAAGAATAAGGACAAGAATACTAAAATGAACTTGCTCACGAATGTCTCCCTGACAACAAGGAAGGAGATGACTCTGCATTTAATGCCGCACAGGTTGAATGAATGTGTGAATAAAGGGGTGTGACATCATGAGACGCAGGGGTGAGTCGCAGTGGTCCATTCATACTTACATACCTCGCTGCTTGTTCTTGTATTCCTTTTATGTGCTTGTGCTCATTGTAGAAATTCAAAGGACCCATCGATGTGTTGGTGACGACGGTGCGGACACAAGGCTTTACGGCGATCTATAGAGGACTCTCTGCTCTTGTAATTGGGACAGCTGCCAAGGCAGGCATCCGCTTCTTTGCCTTTGACCAGTTCAGAGACATGCTGAAGGACTCTGAAGGCAAGATCTCTGCCGGCCGATCAGTCCTTGGTAAGATCATCAAATTGCTTCCTTTTGTGTCAGTTGAATCTCGCATAGACAACGCGTTTTCCTAATATATGTTCACTCGCGTATTTCATATGTCGTAGCTGGCCTAGGAGCAGGAATGACTGAAGCCATTCTGGTGGTAACACCTACGGAGACTATCAAGTACGTACCCTTGTCTCCCCAAAACCGGACTTTTTGGAGGATCGTGTTGTAATGTGTTATGATGTCAGCCATGCAGCGGGTTGTTTTTTTACGTAGAGACGCGTCGGAGTTGGCGGACTCTATGTTTGTGTCCGCTTTTGTGGCACGTAATTCCGGATAGTTGTTGGTGTAGATCCTCCAGGAAGAGCCCTGTTCCGGTTTCAATACCCTCTTTTTTCGTGTGGGGCTGCTAAAAGGCGGCTAAAGGAGAACTAGCATGGGGACTAATCTCTCTCAATTGAGAGAATGACAATGATTAATGACGATTGATGAGGAGCCGAATGCCAGGATTAAAAGGCAGGACACTAAGGAACAATGTACGGCCATGGTAGAATGATATGATATACTAATAGGTTGCCTTTGTCTATGGTTACGTGAATGTAGGACCAAGCTAATCCACGACGGCAACCTTGCGGTACCAAAGTATCGGGGTCTGGTTCATGGTACGTATACGGGATGAGAATAGAGAGGGAAAAAAATTAAGCACAACCGTACGCGACATATCATATTTCAAACGCCGAAGATCTCATCTCATCTATGTCTGGCCACAGAGATCGCATGGCACATTCTCATTAAACTATACATATTTTTCTCTTATTCCTTCGATAGGCGTGCAATCGATTGTCCGGGCTGAAGGCTTTGGAGGCGTATATCGCGGTGTTGTTCCTGTCATGGCCCGGCAAGGCGCCAACAGCGCAGTGCGCTTCGGGGTCTACGCGACATTGAGCGACATGGCCAAGGCCCAGACGGGTGAGACCACCTTACCTGCGACTCACACTTTTGGAATCGGAGCGATTGCCGGGATCGTTACAGTCTATACGACGATGCCATTGGATGTAGTCAAGACAAAGATGCAAGGACTCAATGCGCGCCAGCTTTACAAGGGCGCGTTCGACTGCGCATGGAAGGTGTTCAAGAACGAGGGAGTGTTCGCGTTCTGGAAGGGCGCGACTCCTCGCCTGGCCCGCTTGTCGGTAAGTCAGAAACCGAAGGGAAACCCATCTAACAATTTCTAAAGTTTGCACTAAAAATGAGATGGGGAAAAATATGTATTGCGCCAAAAGTACGCTGTGGGACGGACATAAGCAAAACAGGTGAACATGATGAAGCGAAGAGAGGGAGAAAGGCACACTGCCGACTCTTTTTCTTTATCTTTTGCTTCAACGTCACACAATGGGCAATCTGGGTCAATTGGACAACACTTCTTTTCTTTTCTTTCCCGCAGGAAAACGATTCTCACCCACCCTATCCTCTTTGTTCTTTGTGTTCGTTTTCATCCTTGTCCTTCATAGATGTCTGGCGGGATCATTTTCAGCTTGTACGAAAGTACCATATCCTTATTACACCGACTGAACGACCACGGACCGATCAGCTCATGAAAGAGGTTCAATATGTCGAATGTTAGGGGGTGACCACAGAGCCTAATCAATTGATTTGTGGGAGAAGGACAATGAAAAGGGGACAAAAGAGGGAGGATCCAAAAGTTCAAACAACTATTTTCCTTCCCGGCATATTGTATTTTTCCTGATTATCTGTGTCCATGTCTCTCCTTTTACGATTCCGACATTTGGCGGCCAAAGCTCCCTCCGATAATCTCCTTTTTTTTCTGTATGGTGTGAAATAAAAACGAGCGTTGACCATGAGCACGCGAGTGAGTAAGTTGATATGACGATGATGAGCAAAACCAAGAGAGAGGAGTGAGAAAGAAGGATTGACCCCACATAGATGAGCAAAAATGGCGAGAGCAGACAAGGAAGGAAGAGAAGAAAGCAAATAAAAAGAAGAAACCGGAGTTTGCATTGGAGGAGAGAGACTTGTTTGGAAGGTCGTGTGTGGAAGTGGATGGGAATAGAATATGAGTTTGCGTGGCGGTGGCGTGTGTTTGTGTGTGAGTGTGTGAGTGTGTGAGCTTGTTGTCGATTGCCTGGCCCTTCTCGCACCTTGGTTGTCATTGGCTGAAACACCTTATCAGCACTCCCTCGCTCACTCAAACTCGAGGGAGAAGAGAAGAGAAGAGAGACAAAGTGTAAACAAACTCTACTGAAAAGCAAGAAAGCGGAATAAAAAGAATTTTTCTATCCTGCTTTATATTTTTTTGTTTTTTTTTGTTTTTCTTTTTCTTTTCTTCTTTCCTCTTCTTCCTTGTTCGCTCCACTTCCTTCCTCCCCCGATCCCCATCGACCAAACACACTCATACACCCACAAACAACAAACAAACACCAACACACATCCACTTTACACCCAAAACTCTTTCCTCTTTCCCACCACTTCAAACAACAACAACAACAACTACAACAAAACAAGAGTTCCTTTTCTTCTTTTGTTCCCGTCTCCCTCATTCGTTCAACTATTCTGATCACTCTCCTCTGAAAAACGTAAAAGCACCTCGCGTTGTAAGTTGTCCACCCCATGAGGTGCTTGTGGCCCTCGATCATAGCCGACACATCCTCCATGTTCAAATCCAAACCATTTTTTTTTCATTGATCCAACCCTTCCCATCCTACTGCTTGCGAAACAAAGCTAACCCTTGCTATCATTGTTCATTGGTCAATTGAACCTATGTAGGCTTTACCACTTTTTCTCCCACTCTCTTCCGTCAAAATTCCGTTTTTGATTATCCAGCTCTCCCCACTTGCTATGCGTCCAGGTCCCGACCTCAACTCTTGCGCCGCCGTCCAGTTCACCCCCCAGTTGCCTTTTGTTCCCATCCCCTGCTGCCGATAGCATCGCTACTCCTATCGCCACTTTTTCTCTTCATTTTTGATATTATTTTAAATCCCCGTTCTTATTTTCTTTTAAAAAAAAACTCCATCTTTTTCTTAAAAAAAGTACCCCAAAAAAATATCCTCTTCTGCTACCTCGAGCACCAGAGTACCCAACCACCCACCCCCTCTTTACACCGCCCCTCAATCGCCAATCCAGCTTTTGGCCTGTCAAGTCGGATAACAAGGTAAATGTTGATCTCTTTGTTACAATTGAGTTTTTTTTTTATTTTCATTTCATCTATCAGCCAGCCCTATCTTTACTTTTTTTTTTTGCTCGCTTTACGTGATGATGGTTTGTTTTGATTTGGTTGGTGTGTTTTTGTCGTTAAGGAGTGAGGGACGGAAACGTGATGGAGAGGATAATAGTAGCAGTAGCAGGAAGAACAGTGGACAAAAGGAACAGGTGCAAGGAAAAAACGGAAAGAGGAAAACAGCAACAACAAGCAAACACTGATAAGATCAGCAACATTACGATAAATGAGAAACCAGACGAGCAGAACAGGATAACTGTTAATTACCAGTTAAGACGCAGTTTGGATTGATTTTTTTACCATATGGAAAGAGACATCTTCCTGGATCAAGAAGCAAAGACAAATCAGCAACAACGCCTGTAGCGTACGATACCAACAATAGTGTGTCGTGTTCTTTGGGCTATCAGTTCATGGATGAACAGCAAAATACATACAGCGATTGGATCAAAGCAAAACAAAGGAAGGGCAAAGGAACAAAAAACAACAGAGCATGTTGTCATCTCTGCAAGAAGAGGATCATCTACAACAGGAGATGAAAGGGGGAAGTGGATAAAATGGAAAGAGAATGAAAGAAAGGAAAAAAGCGAGCCAGTGGTGGGTTACATCCTTTTCAGCCTGTCTACTTGTGTGTCTCCAATGTGTGTCCGGACCATATTGGTGAAAGCGGGATTGTCGACACTTGCTTTCATTTCATCCTTTTCCCATCTTTGTTTATGTGAGCCATCCAAACATCCCACAGACGACGCCGACCATTCAAGTCTCTTCGATCTATTTTTTTTTCTTTTCTCGTGGCAATTGACCCTTTTTCAATTCCCCCTGAATTTTTGTTTGGTCAATGACGTGGGAACACAGAGTATCAAACAAACCCCCTCGCGTGTGTATCTGTGTGTTGTACATGTACATCTCCCACCATTGTCACTGCCCACTGCCGCGCTCCCCTTGCTGCTGCTGTTTGTTGCCAACGGAAACATGGACAAATACACACCTTTCTCCGCCCTGTATGCCTCAGATTCTCACACTTCCAATGGCTTTTTTCACTAACCATCTGGTCCTTCATTAAACTTATTAGGACTTTACATTCCAAAGCTACCTGCCCATCATTTCGTCAGAAACGCAACCTCCAGTGCCCTTAGTGTTCGTGCATCCTCTGAGAAAGCCACCCTAAGTTTTCTTACACCCCCGAAAGACCCCCACGTGAATGACTGTTCCTGTCCCTGCCTCCTCTCTGGCCCAGGCCGCCGCCACCGGCGAGCTCAAGTCGGCTGCCCTTCAACATCTCAACGACTCTATTAATCCCACTACCGCCTCCGCCATCGCCGCTGTCATCGACAACAACGAAACCACCGCCCCCACTGCCCCCGCCCATCTTGCTCATTTGCACGACAACGAAACCGGATTCCAGAACGATGCCTTCTTGGATACCACCAACGACACCCAGGAAGCTGGATCGTTCGAGGGACCCGAGAAACTCTTGGAGATCTGGTTCGGCCCTGCTCCTTACCTCTTACAGGGCATCCGCACCATTCCCGTCGAGTTTCAGACTCCCGTCTCGGAGGAAGATCCTCTCGGAGGATCTGACCGTTACGGCCTCCGCATCGTCCCCAAAACTGTCTGGGACGAGATGCTGACCATTGTCAAGTGCCAGGTCCTTAACTCGATCCAGAACGACTGCATGGATGCTTTCCTCCTGAGCGAGTCCTCATTCTTTGTCTACCCTCACAAGTTGATCCTCAAGACCTGCGGCACCACCACTCTGTTGATGGCCTTACCCAAGATCTTGGAGATTGCTCAGAACTACTGTGGGCTCGAGACGGTCTGGCGCGTGTTCTACTCCCGCAAGACTTTTATGTTCCCCGAGCGCCAGCTCCATGTGCATCGCGACTGGAAGGACGAGGTCGCCTTCTTGGATCGTCACTTTGGTAAATCGCGTGAAAACTGGACTAATTGATCAATTGGTGCAATTGTTTGTATACCTTATGAATTGTTTGCTAACCGGCCTAAAATTCCCTTTTCATTCGCATCGGTTAGAACACGGATCTGCTTACACAGTCGGTAAGGTCAACGGCGATCACTGGTGCCTCTACCTGACCGCTCCTCAGGACGATTGCCTCTCGCACATCACCTCTCGCCGCAACAGCTTCAGCTCGGACACTGTCGCCAACGGCAACGAGGAAAACAGCAGCGATGTGGTCGTTGTCGGCGGACATGGGGAGACTGGTACTCAGCCCTTGAGCATTGTTACTCGCGAGATCAGAGGTGATTCTGGCGCAGCCTCGCCCATTGCTTCATCGCCCAGCCTTTCGTCGGCTTCGTCTCTCTCGTCATCTTCGTCTTCGATCTCGATCGCGTCTTCCTCCAGCAGTGCCAGCTACCTTTACCCTTCGCACGATCAGACCGTTGAGATTCTGATGACTAACTTGAACCCCGAGGCCATGAAGCGGTTCTACCAGCGCGAGGATGATGTCCCCGGCACTGTCGGTGGTGTCCGTGTTGATCAGGAGACTGGTTTGGCAGGATTGTTCCCCCAGGCTCAGTTGGACTCGTTCCTGTTTACACCCTGCGGTTACTCGGCTAACGCGCTCCAGGACGGCAACTACTATACGATCCACGTGACCCCCGAGCCCGTCTGCTCGTACGCGTCATTCGAGACGAACATTCCTGTGGGCTTGCGCCAGAAGAAGAGCAGCAAGAGCCGCTCTGCATCTGACAACAACCCGGCTGGATCGTCGTCTGCTAGCGAGGAAGGAGACGCCACTGAGGAGGGCAAGACCAAGCAGGATGTTGTCAGCGAGGCAACCTACACTGGACCTGAGACCTTGACAGACTTGATCTCGCGGGTGGTCGAGATCTTCCAGCCTGGCACCATGAGCGTCACCTTGTTTTCGTCCCATATGACTGAGGATGGTCAGATGGAATCGGAGCGCCAAATGGAGCGCCGCCAGCGCCGCATGGTCAAGGCTATGGGCCGTATCACCGGTTTCTCTCGCACTGATCGTATCCTGTACGAATTTGATGGCTGCGACTTGGTCTTTGGTCACTTTGTGGCCAAGGCCTAAACGAGGAGTCGTTGCCTCAACCTTTTTTTCGTACGGAGATCTGGACTGGGGAAAGAACACGATCAGGAGGACTGGACATGGAATTGTGGTGGCCACAGTGTGAAAGCATTCAACAAGGGAATAGCCGCCATCTTTCCTGAATGCTCATTAGCAGTGTTTTTTTTCTTTGTTTTTCTCTTTTATTGATACTCTTCTTTTTTTATCTTTCAGTATCTTCAGTACCTTTTCCTCTCTCTCTACTCTTCCGAGGGCTCGTTGACCAAGGATACCAATTCCCTTTTTTCATTTTTTTTCACAGAAACATAACCAACAAGCCCCACCATAACTCTTTTTTTTTTGTGTTTTGTAGTTTTGTTTTGAACACCATCGAATAAAACAAAGACACGAAAAAATGACATAACACAAGAAGTATATGAAATGTGTCATGGGAACGAGTGTGAGAGACAAAGACACGTTTATTTTCATGGCAGTTTCCCTGAACCGACCACCGATAGTGAGTAGATTATATATCAAACCGGCACGATCATGTCTGAGACTGATACGGTTGTTTGATCAACCTAGGAACGCGGTGGAATATCCATCATCTCTTTTTCGTCACTTTTTTTTTCTTCGTTCTTGACTACACTTTCCCCCGCTCAACTTGCTCTCCCCTTTCGACTTCTCTTTGATTTCACATTTCTGTAAAGGAATAGATCGTCCTCTGCTCCTTTCCCTCTTTTCAAAAGGACACTATGCGTATTGTGCGAAAGTATGTTTTTATGTTGTTTTTTGTGTTTATTGTTTATTTTTCCTCTGCATAATGCAAAAAGTCGACTAGAGACAAAGGTCAATTACGGCTGCTTTAAGAGTAATCACCGCCAAGGACCTTTTCGCATCCATAGGTCGACTTGTTAACCGGGCAATCAGCCTTTGTTGTGCAAGCACGGATACAGAAGATCTGCGCATCAGGCTCAGTCAACTGGACAAACGAATTATATCCATTCATCTTGGACCCGACTGGAGCTCTCAAATCATACTGTCCGCCGCCATCCTTGGACGAGAGACCGTACTTGGACCGATCGATGCGACCCGTGATCTGGACGTAACCCTTCTGGGTGTTGACGACGTAGTGGGACGACTTGATGAACCCAGCGGGGAGGACTTGGGCGTTGGGCGCGCCGGGGAGGTTGGGCTTTGTGCAGAAGGCGACGGCGCGGTCTTCGTTAGCGGCAATGTCGCCGCCGTACTTGGGAGGGAGGAAGATGCAGTAGTCCGTTGCGGAGAGGATCACGGCGGTTTGGCCCATTGTGGGAGTAGCTGTGGGCTTTGCTGTGGTTGTAGTGGTTGCCTTGGTAACGGTGGTAGTGGGCTTTTTGGTGGTAGTGGTAGTGGTGGCCTTCTTTGTGGTGGTAGTGGCCTTCTTTGTGGTGGTGGTGACCTTCTTTGTGGTGGTGGTGGCCTTCTTGTGAAGGGTAGTGGTGGTAGTGGTGGTGTGCTTTGCAGCCATGGCCAAGTTGGCGATCAAGGCGAACAGCACAGCTGCAAGGATGATCTTCATGTTCGAGCGCATTATGCGTGCGTGTGTTTTGCGGAAGGGAGGAAGGAAGGAAGGAAGGAGTGAAGGAGATGAAGGAGGATGAAGAAGAAAACAACCAGGAACAGGGGTGAACTTCCCCTTCTTTTATATCGTGCAAGAAGGAGCGAAAGAACCCTGGATCGTTGTGAGTGGTTGGTTGTTGTTCTGTTCTATTTGCACCGATAAGGATAAAAGATGGTTACTGACCCGACCCATGTTGGATAAATGGACTATTCCTGTCCATCTTCACCTCACCACTCGAGCAATACTTTCCTAAAACGATCGTTTTGTTTGTTCCCCGTTCGTCCACTCTAGGTCAGGCTCAGAAGGTCATCTCAGCTGAGCAAGAAAAAAGAGGGAAAAAAACCATAAATAATAATAGACAAACGAGTGGATGGATAGCGAAAAAGGGCTATCCTCTTTGCCAGGGTTGAGCATTTGCCTCGGGTTTAGACATCTGGCTGAAAAGAGGAAAACCATGGCTGCTGGGTAGCTCAATTAACTCGATGAGGCTCCTGTATTAGTCCTAGTGCCAAACCCTGGCGACAAGGATCTATATCTCAATGGACCCTTTTTTCAATGTCTCGAGAAGAGGATCGGTGCCCGACTAGAGAAGAAAGTAGGATGTACCTTTAATTTCTAGGATCCCAGAATATTTTAGCGTCTCAAGTATTCTAGACTTGATAACGTCTTTTCCTTGTAAATTACATTTAAGACAGAGGGTGAGAGTTCAAGGAGGTTGGGGCATCTAAGTCCTTCTGTCCTTCCCCATCACCCAATGAAATAGAGGTGGGTTGCAGCCATGAGCCATGGCTGTTGCGAGTAAGGGGGAAGGAGAAAGTACATGATAGAAAGGTACGAGGATACATTCATTATTCTAAACCTACACCCATAAAACACAAATAAGATGTTTCTCATTGACCTCCTACATGTTTGATCCACCTGGACACTACATGTGCTGACAATGGAATGATCGTGGGTTCGGACCACCTCCACAGCACCATCCGCGTCACTCAGTTGCCACCCACAAGTTTTTCTCTTATCGCTATCAGTGAATCTCTTGGAACAACATCGGTATTCTTGAATGAAAGAAGAAAAAAGATCACGGAGAGTTTTGCCGCTTAGGAGTGAAGGGGTGAGAGAACGAGCGAGAAAGGGGGAACAAAGAGACAGGAGAGATAGCGAATGGCTGTTCCTTTCGGCCGATCAATGATCCTGAAGTTCTGTGCGCGTTTGTCGTATTCTGTCTTGTCTTGTCTGTCTAACATTCTGCCGAGTGCCTCTTCCCCTCTTTGAATCCACTTTTTTATTTTTGGTCACCCACCATCGTCAAACGCCTCTTCTTTTTTTTTTTCAGCTGCTCATTTCACTTTTATTCGTGTGAGAAAGTGGGATAGAGATGACGAAAATTTTCACTGCCGGGTAAAAGAAACAACGAATCTTATGGAAGTACCTATCTTCTTACGCCCATTTCTCAACTCTCCTCACCTTTTCATCCTTCGCACAACTATGCAACAGCCGTAGCCACGAAAAAGTACTGCTCACCCATGAATAATAAAGAAAATCTAAAATTATCGAAGAAAGTATGGCGATCGCGACTGCACCTTCCTTCCCTACTACCCCTTTGGAACTACAGGACCAGGAAGGATACAAGGATTGAGAGCTTACTGTCAGGCTGAATGAACCAAGCAAGCTGGCGTTTATCGTTTTATTCGCTCGGGACGTTGATTGGGTTGGGTTGTTGCAGAGGCCGAATCGTCCACGTGCATACTACTTCTCGTTGTTCTCCCATGGTCCATTTCTATGATCTTCCCCTTTCACATTTCAAGTTGCGAAGTAAGGAGAATGTAATTTTTTTCTTCGTGCATTAAGGCAGTGTTTTACCTCCGCACAAACACACGGACGCAATCCATTGTGGCGCGCCGAACAGCCAAACCAGATGCATACGACGGGTCAACCACAAAAGGCTGAAGGTGATAAAAATGATGGCAAACGCGTCAATGATTTTGTACAAGCTATTTTTATGCGTTACTACGGAATGCCCCATCGAATATTGACATACATCTTCGTTAAAAATAACCCTCGTTGTCATAGATCATCCGGTCAAAACTGGTCGTCGGTGGGTGGACAAAGAAAGAAAGGCCGCCGCTGAGTAATCGCGATCATGCTACAGGTGGAAACGATCCGAGAGGCGTGAAGGTAGGTGCCATATTTAGGTAGGGCAAGGTGGGGGTGGAATAAGAGACGTTGAAGGCATTGGTGATGATGTTGCGAAGGAAAAGCTACTCCGAAGATCAAAGTAACAAACAGGCCATCCTTTTTGTTTGTTTGTTTGTTTGTTTGTTTGTTTGTTTGTTTGTTTGTTTGTTTGTTTGTTTGTTTGTTTGTTTGTTTGTTTGTTTGTTTGTTTGTTTGTTTGTTTGTTTGTTTGTTTGTTTGTTTGTTTGTTTGTTTGTTTGTTTGTTTGTTTGTTTGTTTGTTTGTTTGTTTGTTTGTTTGTTTGTTTTGTTTGTAGGTTATGTTGTGGTCGTATCACTCACCCAGCTGCCATTAGACCCGTTTTGTTATTTTTGTCAAAAACCTTGTTGGCAAGTAACAAAAGGGGAATGCACCGCGGTCAAAGCAGAGTCAGAAGGTCTAACCGTCGCATTGTCCTCTTGTTTTCGACAAGGGAAGTGAGTGCGCGCCCTTTCTGTTGACACTCATCGATAGCGACGAACGACACTACTATCATTATCATGTTCAATTCTCACACTCACTCTGGCCCTTGTCGGTTCGGGAGAATAGACACCAAGACTGGGCGTTAAAAACACGAGGTTGTGAACAGAAAAGATATTTTGAGAATGAAGGATGGCAACAAACAAGCGCAGCCTTTTGCCACTGTTCTATTTGCTGTTATCTCCATTACGACCAGTTCTTGTACGATCCAGAACGAATTATCAAAGTCTGACCTCATTCTTTGTTATTCGTAGTTGTTGGCAGCAGTAAGAAAGGCTCTCAATCCTGCCGTCTCTTCTCTGGCCTGTAACAAAACAGTAACATCCTCGCTCTTCGATGGACCAATGGTCGTTCTCTAGACTTCTGGCAGATTTATTTTATGCAATAGTTGTCCTGTGCAACGCTCTCATTTTTTTCACATTTGGCGTCTCTCAATCGACGGCAATGATGTTATCTTTTTCTTTCTTGTACCTGTTACCGAGCTATCTCTACCACACGAGCGCATGTTAAATTGGATGTGGTAGCGGTGATGTGAAGAGGAGGAGTGAGAGGGGCGGAAGAAGAAAGGGAATTGAACATGACACTTTCTTGGGCTTTCAGGTGGATTTTACTCCTAGACTGTTGCAAACTAAAACTAATCAAGGATGTTCCCCTATCCTCCAACAGTCTCAGAAATCACGACAGTGTGCCCAGTACCTGAATAGGAAAAAACAAGCAAATGGTGGTGGAAGGCCCTTGCGCGAAGTGACTGTGTGCGAGGGTTGGATCGCATCCCCATTCTCCATCATTCCTGTCCAGCCGACCTTGTTTTTCTATCAATTGACAACGCTGCTTTCGCTCATTCTTTAATTGACGAAGGCGGCAAGGACCACACATGTGCGTTATGCATATGGACCCATTCGCATTCAAAGATAGGAGAGAAAGGGGGAAAAAAGGAGCGGCGTACCTTATTTTTGTTCTTTCGTCCGTCTCCACCGCCCCCATGCTTCGATGTCTGTCGGCCTTGGGAAGGTGGGTGGGTGGTGTTTGTCCTCCGTTTTCATCTGTTTGTGTATCCGAAAATAAACGAGGCAAGTGGGCATGTTAACGAACTAACAGTGACAACAATATTTGTTTCTTGGACACTTGAACGACTTCTAAAGATGGAACACAAAGCTATCTTCTACTGACCCTTCCTTGCTTCAACTTATAGTGCACCCATTTAGTTTAAAAGAAAATAGCATCGAGAGATATCTATTTTGGACAGAATGAGAGAAACAGTTGTGAGCATGCTTGCACAGTCGTTGACATTACCGAGGATGCGAGGGGTGCGTGCCCACGACGGTTCCAACCCCTTCCTTTTCTTCACATTAGGTCGAGAGCCTTCGACAGATTTAGTTAAAGTAGTGGGCATGCGTGCTGTTTGCTGTCTGGATTCGTTCTTTCTGTATCCATCATGGGCTTTCTTGCTCGTTCGACGACCCACCTACCTTGGGTGCATGTTGTTCAGGAGGCGAACAAAAAAAGAACGGGTCACAACAAAGAATAAAAGCGGTTGTTTGTATAAAAGGCACCTTCAACCCCACCATTATTTTTCTTATTCTTTACTCATCTCATCCTCCCTCTTCTTCATTGCACCTCACTCTCCCCTACAAAACCAAACCACACAAAATGATGCTCAAGACTCTTCTCGGATCATCCTTGGTCGCCCTCGCCGCCACGCTCTCAACCGTCTCCGCCGGCGTCCCCGGCCAAACCGGCGCCCTGATCTCCGGCAACGAATACTGTATCTTCCTCCCCCCCAAGTACGGCGGCGACATTGCCGCGAGCGAGGACGTCGCCATCGCATTCTGCAACAAGGCCATCGCCACCGCCCCTAAGGCCAAGACCCTCCCCACGGGCTTTATCAAGTCGGTCCATTTGGTCCGCAACACCCAGAAGGGTTGGGTTCAGATTACTGGACGGATCGATCGGACCAAGTATGGGCTGTCCAAGAAAGATGGTGGTGGACAGTACGATATCAAGGCCCCCCAAGGCGCTTCCTATGCCGATTACAAGTACTTTGTCCAATTGATCGAGCCCGATTCGAACATCTACTGCCTCCGTGTCTGCAAGGAAAAGGCTGATTGTCCTACCAACAAGTCAACACGTGGATGCACGGGTGTCCTTGGAGCTGGCGATTACTCGTAAAATGGGATCGTCTATTCCACACCGTCACATTCCCTCCACATCGCAAAATAAAACATCAATGGCACACAAATGCAACAGACCATGTCGAAGGTGTAGTGACCACGCTAGCTACAACACTGACGCCGGTGCTTCTACTGGCTACTATTTACGTCCATTTTCTCCATGGTCGGTTTCAGTCTCCCTCACTCTCACTCTCACTCTCTTTGGTGCCTGGAATTATCTTTCGTGTTTCGCTTCCTCCAATCCAGTTCATGTATATTTTTTTCAGGAGACAGAAAATGTCCTTCGATTTTTTTTAGGTTTGTTTGATTCTAATATTCTCGATGGTGTGGCAAGCTTGAACGGACAATTATCCATCCAGTTCATATTCGAGCGGTGTTTTCCCCTTCCCCCTCTCTTTCCTGTCTCCCGACTCTTGGCCCCCATTTGCCTTCATCATTGATGACACCAAACTGTCTTGTTTCAATTCAATCGAAGCTCCTCTGCCCTGCACGTGTAGCAATGACTCCTCCACCTGAAACCTCTTAGTACGAACGCGTTCCTACTCGCATTATGCTCGCGTCTTGCCACGCCTTACCCGATTTGATCTGATATGTATCACGGTACACACAGAAAAGCAGTAAACGTAAACGTGAAGATAAGAAAATAGTCTCCTTTCCTCGATTCTAGTTTTGCTACAACTTGCACAATGCAGCATATTGGATCGAGCCAGCAATGAGCAAGAGCAGACGAAATCATGCATTTGATATACGAAAACATGGAATCGAGATGCTTACTTGACGACGACCACCCACATACCATCTCTCGTCATACTTTTTTTTCTTTCTTATATAGCCCCAAGGCACACACCCCTACTTTCCTCTCTATTTTTTTTTTTTACTTCATTCCACTCACATAACTCCCATCATCCCCACTCAAAAATGACCAAATTCATCGGATCCTTCGCCCTCTCCGCCCTCGCCCTCCTGGGTGCCGTCCAAGCCCGCAAGGGCAACATTGGCCAAATCGCTCAAGTCCAATCCGCCGAAAACTTTTGTTTCTTCCTCCCTCCAATGGAGGGCGGCAACATTTCCGACAATGAAGACCGAGCCATCTCATTCTGTACAAAGCCCATGTCCAAAGCCCCCGGTGCCCGTTTATTCCCCAAGGGGTTTATCGAATCCGCACATTTCAAGGAAAACAAGGAACAGAACTGGGTCCAGGTCACGGGAAAGATGATCCCTCAGCTGTATAGTCTTTCGAAAAAGGATGATGGTGGACAATATGATGTCATGGCCCCCGTAGGTGCTGCTTGTGCTGATTACAAGTACTTTGTCAACATGGTCGAGCCTGGTAAGGTTCCTTCATTATTATCGTTCGCCTGCATGAATTGTCGTTCCCGTTGTTTGTCGATGGATGCTAACCTGTTCTCACTTCCTTTCGCCTCATCTCTTCGCCCCAAAAGATGACTCGCTGTTCTGTATGCGCTGCTGTCAGACAAAGGAGGACTGCCCTGTCGGAAAGAGCACCTATGGGTGCAAAGCTGTCATTGACGGAGAATACTAAGTACTATCATACCGCACCACATCTCATCATCCCAAAATACCCAATACACCTAATCATCAAAATACCCCAGTATTGAACAAAACCATGCCACCTCAATGAAAAAAGACACGCGAAATAAAAAATGAAATTTAGAAATACAAATACAAAAATGGTATGCCTGGAGACCTGTAACAATGATTTCTGAGGGGGTTCCTGCGCCCTGTTACAATTCATAATCACTGCTGTCACTATCAGACCTAGACCCAGAGACATCGACCCTGGTTGGCGTATTCTTAACCATCGTCTCCAGCAGTCGATTAAATTCTACGAGGGCTCCCAGCATTCCAGGTCGGGTATCCGTGCCATCTTGTGCTCCTGCTCCACCAGATCGCGCTCCCACCGTCGCAATATAGCTCTGCAATCCAGTCTAGATGTAACATCGAGAATATCAGTTAATAAAAGAAAGAACAACCACGCGAGCTTCAGCTCAACAAAACAAAGACTACAAAATAACATCTTACCTTGACATTATCATGCGATGAGCCATAGATCTGTTGTCCTGAAGTATCATCCTCGCTGTTCTCGCCGTCCGACCCTGCGACCTCGTCCCGCAAAGACTCGAGATCAGTCAAAAACTTGTGCGTCTCCTCCAGACGCTGCCGAGCCCTCTCCTCCCGCTCAAACGCAGCCCGAACTTTCGCCAACTCTTGTCGGGTCTTTTGTCGCCGCCTCTGGGTCTCTAGAAGCTGCACCCGGAGTTCCCTCTTTACCGCCGCCGCCTTTTTGACCGACGCCCGCAACAATGACTGATCATCCAGCATGTCAACCTAAAAAAATATGGTATGAATGTCAATAATATGTCTAATTACTTGCGCAATAAAGGCGTCTTCAAATGCAACTAGTTTTACCTGCTCGATAAGACGAGTTTCCAGTTCTGACCTCAGAGCTTGCAAGTTTTTCACCATAGCCTGATCTTCGACCGAATCACTAGAAGTCCATGAACAAGAGCGTGTATAAGTACCAATCCTTGACGCGAAAAAGTGGCAAAACGGGTCATATTAGCCAAGGACTTACATGTAAGCGTTGACAACATCGCGGACAGCCTCAGCAATCACATCCATCTCGCTCAGGGGCGCTCTCTCGATTTGCAGAATGCTCTGGACAGCCTTCTTCCCTTGGGCTACTGCCTCTTCGCCATCGGCCTCTGTGAGCAGTTTTTTGCCAATAGCCTGATTCTTGACGATCGCCGGTTTCGCAATAGCCGCAGCAGGACCAAAGAACTTGAGGCAGTTGATCTGAAGCTGCTGGTAGTTCTTGACAGTGTCCCTAGAGGGTCCCTTGCCTTTCTTGGCTGTCGTATTTTTGGTTGAACTCTTTCGACTCGGTGCCTTTGACATTTGCTTCTGGAGCATATCCTCGAATTCGCGTTCGTCCTCAGAATCATCGTCCGTCACGCCACGATTCCGAGATGCCAATGATGTCGAACTATCCTTAAGGTCCGTCCTGCTGAGCTGCGTGTTTAGTTGCATCAATGACGTCTGTTTCAGCGGCATAAGGGAATTTTGCGACGTCTTGGCCGGCTTGGTCGTTGAAGAGCCTGTCGACTTGGCCTTCGTTACTCCTGTCTGTCTTGACTTCTTGGTCGAGGCCTTCCTGGAAATAGCGTCATATGGCACTTTGGAATCTTTGGCGACAGTGGCGGGTTCCTTTGTCGGTTGGTCGCGCGCGCTTTCTTTCGTGATGGTAGTCGGCTTAGTCGTTCGCCCGCGAATCGAGTCCTTGGGCGTTGCCATGGCTGCCTTGGGATGATTCTCAATCGACAGCAGCGGCTCTTCGTTCTCATCAACCTCCTCCTGAATAAGTCGTCTTCGTTTAGCGAGAACAAGGCTGGGTTTACGAGTAGCGGCTGTTGTATCAGAAGCGGCTGAGGTGGCCTCGGGTGCAATGATACTAGCTGACTTCCTCTTGGCCGGAAAATTCTCTCGTCGTCCAGGTTCTGGAGTTAGCGTGTCCCGTGGCGGACTAGGAGACATACCACCGTCACCAAAACCGTCAAAACCTTCGAGGTCGTCTATTACACTGTTGTCGGTCGCCGGTACTGCTGCTAATGCTGGTGTCGCCACATTCTTTGGTGCTGTTGCTGGTGTTGCCACTCCATTTTCCCGTGCCTGGGCTGCCTCCTGTCTCCTTGACTCCGAAACGACAAGGGTTTTTCCCCATGCAAGCTTGAAACTCGGCGACTGGCCTAATATTCAAACAAAGAAGTTTGAAAAGGGTTAGTTTATCTACGATTTCAGCAATCAGTAAAGTGCTATCCTACAACACACAAGCACACAAAAAAGGCGTGGCATACCAGTGTACCGACTCGAGGCTCGTGTCATTCGGTTGCTTGATGAAATAGGAATAGTTGTCGATGGTTGGGCAAGCATCTCTTTGAGACTGGGGGTCGAGGCCCGAGGACCTGCTGTAGATCGTCGAGAGCCAGTACTGCCTGGAAGAGGAGTCGTATGCGATGGCCCTGGTGTTGACTTTGTCCTCCGTGGCTCCTTGTCGGCCAGTGCAGAAGCAGATGTTGTATCCGTATCAATCTCTGTCGTCTGCCCCTCTGACCGCTCTCCCTGCTCCGCCTGCCCGGCCGTTGGTTTGCTGCTCTTGATGCCCTTTAGCGTGAATCCTTTATATTCTGACTTGTGCGCTCTAGGTTACCAACAGTAATGTGTGTCATACAATGGATGGTTAGCTCTACGAATCGCCTGTGTTCTTGTGCTCTCACAATGAGGTTGAATACCACTTCGTAGGACATACCCTGCTCCTCGGATTCGAGTCTTCATTCGTTCCTGATACCGTTCCGTGAGTCCAAGAGCACCTCCATCGGCAGGTGTAGACTTTGCGGACGACTGCCTGATACTTCTTTGTGCTGTTGTAGTCTCATTTATGGTCTCCACTTCGGTTTCTGTTGATGTTGTTGCTGTTGCAGCTGCTGCTCTTGTTGCTTTTGTTGTAACGGTTGTTGTTGTGCGTGAAGTGCTATTTTTGATGCCTCTGCTGTTCCTGCTAGTTCTGACAACATCGGTATGGGCAGCCTTTTCCATGGTATCTTCATTATCCGCGACGGCAGCAGCAACGGCAGTGGCAGTGGAGTCAGAGGCGTCATTGTTGGGGTTGGACGACTTTCCTATTGTAAAGTTTCGGAACTTTGACTGATGGGTTCTACAGGACGTTAACGTGAGAGACACACACGGGACTGATTAGGAAACAAAAAAACCGAAAGGTGTTGTTGCGGGACGTCTCTTCGTGGAGATGTTCCATGGCTGCATCCAAGAAGGGCAGACGCGCGCTTTTTTTTTTTTCGTTCAAGTTGTTACCCTGCTCCTCGCTTCCTTGCTTGGACTTTGTCCTTGTATTTTTGTGCCAGGTCTATTATTGTTTATTTCATAGAATGGATGAATAAACGGTGGCAACGTGTGAGTGAGTGTGCGAGTCTGTTGTGACTTGCTGTGATTCCTGTTGTTGTTTTGTGATCCTGCGTCGGGTACCTGTTCCATCGTCGCTTGGTGCCATTGTCCGGGGGCTTGAGAGATTTAAAAAAAGAAAAGAAAAGATTGATTGTGCAAGAGTTCAGGAGATGTGAGCGAGGGTGTGGTGTGGTGTACTCGATCTTCTTTACTACTTACCACTAACTTCAGACAGCAAGGCATGCCAATGAAAAATCAATTTTTGTGAAGTCAGTCACTCTTGGTTTTTTTATTTTAAGTTAGGAATCTATGGGTCGCGGTTGGGTTTTTGCACACAGTAGCTTGTTCACTGTCTAGTGTCCACCGCCACGGCTGTAGCTGAAGGCATCCAGGCAGATAGTGATCACTCCAATGACAATCTCAAAGAAAATGAGGACAATAACAATCCACTCCAGCTGCTCACCGTGCGACGACGTCAAGTGCTCCTTCAGCATATCCAGCAAGTCACTAATCACAGACGTGCGCTGGTTCAAAAGCTCAACACGCTGTCCAATCTCCAGATAACCTATTCGAAATAGTGGCATATACCGAATTAACTTCTGTCATATCTGAAAAACAATCATATGTATCGTTCGTTCAATGTGCTCCTTAGTTGCATACCTCTGATGGCCGAGTACAATGGCTGGAACGAGGGTTCTGACCAGAAAATCTCCGGAGTGTCCAAGATATTGCTGACCAAGTTGACGTTGATTCGCATGATAAAGAGCTGTCCAATCTTTTTCGTAATCGCAGTTCTATGAACGCGAAGAGGAAAAGAAGAACGGGAAGGTTAACACAGAACAGTGTCCGACAGTGTCATCGTGGTAAGGTTCATAAGTATATCGTATGCCATCATCGTGCATGCACTCGTTTTGTACCTGGACATGGGCACCTTGCCCGTCTCGGCCATGGTCTGAGGGATGTTCTTGGTGGCATTAATGGTATTCTCAATCAATCCCTCAAAGAGCGTCATCTTGACAGACTGAGCAATGGCGTGAGAAATGGTAAGCTTGACCATGTAGTTTCCGGCACTCTTCAGCGTGATAACATCGTTATAAATCCTATGGGCGAGAAAATAATAAGCAGCACGGAGAAGGTGTCAATTGATATCTCTGATTTCCAGTCGGTGTTTGTCCTTTCAAAAAGTCAAAAAGTCCTGAAGGTAACATCATACCTTGGCTGGTATTGCGAATTGTAGTGGTAAGAAAACTCTTCGGTCTCAACATCCTCCTCGTCTAAGTAGCGGTAAGAAAGGCACGATATAAACGATGTTAGCATCACTATTCTGCCACCAACATGGCATTGACTGATGGTTCAATTGTGAAGATACGTACCAAGTTTTTCCTCTTCGAATCTGGCCAACTCCTGCAAAAGTCGTACTTCCTCCTGTTCTGACATTCCCCAAATCACAACAACACCATAGTCAAAGTAGAGAACCTCTGGAATTGAGTCTTTCGATTGGTGCTGCTGCAGTCCTGATCCATTTGTTGCCAACTCATCCAAACCCAAGAGATCGGCCGTTGAGGGGGGTTTTGAGGTCACTGTGTACGAGAAAGGAGTATAGATACTATTATTACGATGAGTCGGAGAGAAGAGGAAGACTTGTTGTTAGCAATGAATGAATGTATTCCAAGTCAACTTAGAATGAGATTTCAAGGGGACCTATCCGCACCAGCAAAAGAAAAGTCGAGACACCCCTGTGGATTGACAATAAAAAAAAGGACATGTCCATCCTTTCTGTGTCGCGCGTGAGGGCGAAGCTACAATACTTACCATTCATCAAAGCGTTTGGGGGCCGCTCCATTTGTCAACTTTCTGGACTGGAGGTAGTTGAAGAGATCGTCCATGCGGTAAGACGAAGCTGTGCAGTACGCAATCACTCGAGGCAGTTGCTGTCTGTCGAGTTTACTCATACGATGGGCATCATTTCTTGCACTAGAGGCGAGGACGAATCAATGCGAACACGTTTTTCCATATTCGCGTTGTTCCAGAGACAGTTTTGAACAAAAGAAGAGAGTGAGAGAATGAACATTATTAGTACCACGATTAGGATCCCAACTAACAACATTTGTATCCATGGTCTCTAATATCGATTAGTGGTGCTATCGTTCAACTGACAAGAAACCACTAGTAAACAAAATCGTTGATGTCAACCTACATGCTAGAAGACAACTGTCCGATCTGGTTGTAAGTAGTGTCATCAAAGACATAATCGTCCTCCAAAATGGGCACATCCTTCTCTTCTGGGAATAGAGTCAACTTCTGACTTGTTTTGGTGGTTCTCATAGGCTGTTTGACCTTTCCACGCTGATTGATGGCGGCATTCGATGCTCCTCCAGCGACGTTTCCAGCAGTAGGCAGATTGTGGGCGGTCGTAAGAGCAGTGGGTCGTCCAGTAGCACCCGCGGCACTCGTACCAGCACCTGAACTGCTTCCAGAGCCAGCGGCGGCAGCGGCAGTGTTTGTTTTGGCGGTGAAGTTAGCTGAGCCAGGGATCTGGGAGTGAATGGGTGACTGGAGCTGGTGGGATTGGGTGAATGCCTGCTTGGTTGGGTTGATGATCTTTGGGGGGACACCAGCACTTCCGGAGGTAATTCCAGCAGAATGGGTGTTTGTGATGCTGTTCTGACTTGAGCTCTTTGTAAGTTGTGCGGGGGCAGGTGGGAGCTGATCAGCGGTTGACTGGACGGGGTCAGCGGCGTCGGCGAGGGTTTGGTAGCCGTTGTTTTTGCGAGCCATGGTAAGGTGAAAGTGAATGTGAGTGAAGAAGGAAAAGAGTGTGAAGAGTGAAGAGGTGTGAGAACTGGGAAGGAAAAATCTTTTTACTTCTTGTGCTGAGGTAAAGGTAAAAAAAGACAAAAAAATGAGATCATAGGCAAAGGCTCCGTGACCGTGCACGATTGCGTCTTTGTGTGTTTGTGGCACACGAAAAAACAAGATCCAAGGCAGACATGGTACCGTTGCCACCAATACGGCCATAGCCACAGCACACTCTCCTTCCGACAATCAATCGCCCTTCTCTTATCCGTTTTTCTTTTCTTGCGCAGATACGATGATCCCCTAGGATCGTAACTTGCTTTGTTCTCTTTTTTTCACGTCCTCCTCACGCCACAAACACACGAACACAGGGACAAGAGCATAAAATCAATGTCGCACAGGTTGGAGTCATTTCAATTAAGGGGCTGACTGCCTTCTTAAGACCGAGAAAAAAGTGGCAAACTGTGTTTTTGTCTTTTGCTTTTGAAAGGAACGCGTTCTTCATTCACCTCCCACTTGAACAACTTCAACAAACAAGTCGGATCCACAACAATGTCCCTTCGCCAAAGTAAACTGTACGTCTCCCTATCTTACTCCACAGCAAAAACATATCATCTCATGCCACCACCTCTTCTTTACTTACATTCTAATCCTCATTTCACACCTGTAAAAAAACTTAATAGCTCATTCGGTCCCAAGGCACCTTTGGTGGCGTCAGGCTCTAATGGCACAAAGGACTTGGAAAAGAAGGAGAGGCCAGTGGAGACTCATTCAGCCGCCAAGGCATTCGACAGTACAAAGGTCGAAATCACCGAGGATACAGCTATGAATGAGGATACCGAGACAGGTAAGCTTGTAGTCAAGGCGCTGTAAAAATTGGTGGCAAAATGTATCATTTCTCGTACTAATTAATGTCACACCTTTATCAACGTCTAGCCAATGTGAGCGTCAAGAAGAGGCGCCGCAGAATCCTCGAGTCTGACGATGAAGAAGAAGTTGCTGTCGAGGAAAAGACGGAAGCAGTCGAGGAACAGCCGTCGACTCAGGAGCACAGAGATGAGGAACTCACAGCTACGACAAAACGTCTCAAGCTGGATCCTACCTCGCCCAAGAAGCCCAAGGCACAACCAATCGCGGGCAAAGAACCAGTAGCCACTAAGCCCGCAGCACCAACAAAAGATGTCAAGGATGTCAAGGATCAGGAAGATGATGTCAAGGATCAGGAAGAGGAGGTCAAGAAGCCAGCAGAGGATGAGGACGAAATTGACGTCAAAGTCGAAGTGGACGAAATTGAGCAGGAAAAGGAGTCTGCCGCGAAATTGTAACTAGCACAGCAGTTGCGCAGTTGTCATGTTCGTGCATCTTCATTAACCTGCAGGGTCCATCGTGCCCAATGACTTACTGAGTTGTATCCTTGTCCAACCATAGGGCCGACATGTTCTCGAAATCGACCAGCAACGTAGAATCTGCATCTTGGAAGAAGGGCGAGCCGTAAGTATCATGAAGAGTTCTGGAGCTGATAAAATGCGGGAGAGTCATCACATTTATCTAACATGGAAGAAATCTCTGATAACTGGATGAACATTTGAAACCAATAGTGTCCCATATGCCGCACTGTGCCACACATTCGAGCAGATCGAGGATACCACCAAGCGCCTTCAGATTCTGGACTATCTTGTTAAATTCCTTATTTCTGTCATCAAGCTCAGCCCTGAGAGTCTTCTCACTGTCATTTATTTGTCCATCAACAAGGTATGAACGTTTCTTTTGACCTGTTAAGGTATCTATAGCAAGCCAATATCTAACCTCCACTTTCTGCCTTTTTGATAGTTGTGCCCAGAATACGAAGGACTTGAACTGGGAATTGGCGAGTCCCTTCTTTTGAAGGCTATCGCAGAATCGACTGGAAGAGAGATGAAGAAGATCAAGGCTGACTATGCAGAGATCGGAGACCTAGGTGTCATTGCTATGGTATACGAACGCAACGCGGAGTTTCATGGATTCAACCTTCATTCACATATGCGTATCGCCTTGACAGGAATATCAGCTAACACGCTCCATGTTTGACTGTTATAGAACAGCAGAACCAACCAGCCAACCATGTTCAAACCCAAGGCACTTACCATCCCGCACGTCTTCAAAACCCTCAAGGACATCGCCTCTTTGACGGGAAACTCGGTAAGCCAGAGTGACGGTGTATCAATGTACATGCAGACCATCCAAACTGTGACCACCGGACAGCCACTCATAAGAGAATGGATTCATTTGTCAATTCCTTTAGTCACAAAAACAAAAGGTCGACAAGATCAAATTGATGCTGGTGTCATGTCGTAACAAGGAGGCCAAATATTTGATGCGCTCGCTCGAGGGAAAACTCAGAATCGGACTTGCTGAGAGGACAGTTGTTGTCGCCCTTGCCCAAGCCATTGTCCTGTCGCGTCCCAGTAAGTACCCTGTGTCTTCGGAAGGTGTAAGCTTATGATGTATTGAGGCACAGCACTGGCACAGCTACTAAATAACTTCTTGACTGCGCCTTTAGATATCAAGAAGCTGTCCAAAGAGAAAATGCAACTGGAGCTGGAGGAGGCTGCCTCTGTTGTCAAATCTGTATACAGGTAAGTAGTAGCAACTCTCTTTTTCGGCCCGCACAGAGTGTGTACACCAATTTGTTGCCATTGACGCTGACCCCTTCTTTGTGACTGAATGGCATTTCATAGCGAACTACCATGCTACGATCTCATTGTACCGGCACTTCTTAAGGGCGATATCAACGGTCTGAAAGATGCCTGCAAGTTGACCCCAGGTACATACACCTTTCGAATATTGCGCTGTCAACTTAACGTTCGTTTTCCAGGTTCTAACTATTATTTATGTTCAATATTTAACGATGCAGGCATCCCATTGAAGCCCATGTTGGCACATCCTACCAAGGCGCTGACGGATATTCTGGACCGATTCGAAAATATTGCGTTCACTTGCGAGTATAAGTACGACGGAGAGCGCGCACAGATTCACAAGCTGGAGGACGGATCTATGAGAATCTACAGTCGAAACTCTGAAAACATGTCCAACAAATACCCCGATGTCATGGAGCGTCTTGGCAAGGTATGGTGCACAACTTCTTGTCTGAACACGCCTTTTATCCTGGCATAGCTCTCTCCATATTGCTAACCAGTTTTTGCACCTCTCCAATTACAACTTGTAGTTTGCAACGCCGAACACGACGTCGTTTGTTTTGGATTGTGAGGCTGTGGCGTGGGATCGTGAACAGAAATGCATTCTGCCCTTCCAGGTTCTGAGCACAAGGAAACGTAAGGATGTCAAGGAGGAGGATATCAAGGTACAGGTCTGCATCTTTACATTCGATCTGCTGTACCTCAACGGCGAGTCTCTTCTTCGTGAACCACTTGCGAAGCGCCGCGAACTCTTACTGGAGCACTTCAACGAGATCGATGGCGAATTTGCATTTGCCAAGAGTATGAACTCTACACAGATCGAGGATATTCAAATCTTTTTGGACCAGAGTGTGGCCGACAACTGTGAGGGTTTGATGGTCAAAACCTTGAACGGTACCGAGGCGACTTATGAGCCTTCAAAGAGATCTCGGAACTGGCTTAAGGTCAAGAAGGATTATCTAGCGGGTGTGGGAGATTCGATCGACTTGGTCGTTATTGGAGCCTATGTCGGACGTGGAAAGCGTACGGGGGTCTATGGAGGATACCTGTTGGCATGCTATGACCCTGATCGGGAGGAGTACCAGTCGATCTGCAAGATCGGGACGGGATTTAGTGAACAGGATTTGGAGGACCACCACAAGGATCTGAAGGAGCATGTGATTCCGGAACCAAAGTCGTACTATATGCTTGGAGAGGGCAACAAGCCCGATGTCTGGTTTGCCCCTGTTCGAGTCTGGGAGATCAAGTGTGCAGATCTGTCGGTCAGCCCTGTGTACAAGGCTGCGGTGGGCATTGTGGACTCCAACAAGGGTATCTCGCTTCGTTTCCCGCGATTCATCCGTCTCCGTGATGACAAGACACCCGAGAACGCGACTTCGAGCGAGCAGATTGCGGAGATGTATAACGACCAGAAGCTGAACACCGTCAAGAACGATACCAGCATGGGCGTCGACATGGATTTCGATTACTAGAATTGTGTAATAGATTCATTCCTAACTTCAAAAGGTTTCATTATCATTCATTCGCCATCATCGTTGCTTGTGAGATCCAGGGGGGAGGAGGGGCGGGCTAGGGCAAGTGTATGTTCAGACCGCATGGAAGTGAGCGATTCCGTGGGTTTGGTTGGTCAAAAGCAAGCAACGGTTTGTCGTGCTCTCGTTGACGCTTGGCGCGGTTTCAATTAAGCAGACTCTTACCTGGCAACTCCTCTGGGGGAGACATTTTTTTCGAGCGCGATTTGTGGACCACGCACGTGTTTGAGATGGTGCTACGAAAAAGAGAAAAGAGAAAAGGAGCAATGATGGTGCGGGGTCCCGAACGGGACACAACAACGAGTTAAGCAGTGAGCAACGACATCTCGTCATTGAAGCATCGTGTAGAATCGATTGGACCCTGGCTCTCACTCCTCTCAACTCTCAGGGGATAATGTCGCACTTTGTCATCCTTGCATCGGGTGAGGGGGTTGCCTAGCGCCCACTCGGATGGGGGGTTTACCGAGGGCGCTTTATTCTAGAAGCTATCGTATCAGAGCCAAAAGGCGGATGTCTAGAGCCATAGGGGCCACTGGCGCGCGCACGCAGGTCAACAAGCGCGAGAATAAGGACGGCGTGCCGTTTTGACAAGATAGCGAGAAAGTCTAATCATGAACGCTAACAACACTATAACTGCAAGAGCTTTTTCACGAGCAATTCCGATTCCGCTTTCTGTCCTTTTTTAATGCATGTTCGAGACAAGGAAGAAGAGGTAGCCTGGCTTCTCGTTCTCAACAAGCAGAGTCTAAGTTAATTCATTTGCCTTTTTCGATCAGATAAGTTTGTCATCATGTCTTTCCATCTATGGACGTTGACTCTCATTCCACTCTTTCTCTCTCACGCTTTCTCCCTCTCGTCTTCTCTCCACAACAGGGTTTTGTTGTGAGGAGCTTGCATGCAGCTCTCATTGTTTTGTCTTGTCTGACTGTGTGTGCATGTGTTGTTGTTGTTGTTGTTGTTGTTGTTCGCTCTCTTTGTTTACGAGAACAAGATGGGGTTTGTTTTGGCTTTGGCATTTGGCGCCTGGAATGTTACTCCATCAGTTTCTCACCTTGTCCCTGTCGCCTCCCTATCTGCCTGGCGCGCAGACCCCTCGCGTTTCCTCTCTTTTTTCCGACCCCCTGTCTCCCTCTTGGACGCCTTTGCGCCCTGCGCCCTTGCTCACTTGCGCCTTGGTTTGCTGTTCCCCGGGTGAAGTCCAGATATCTAGACGCCTTGTTGCTCCAGAAGAAAGGAAGAGGTCCGAGTGCTGTTGGCGTATGCAAAGGAGATGTGTTCATACCTGTCGAGGGACCATCTCCAACAATCTGTTGTGTTGAGATTCCGAACACAAAACAAAGTGGCATGAGTGAAGGAAAGGAACAGAGAAGTACGCAGATGAGCAAACAGTCCTTGGTCGAGGGAGGGACAACAGCGAAGAGGCCAAGCCTACAGATCCATCCGTTCGCCCGCCTAATTAATCGCGCTATGTACAAGGGACACACTTTCATATGTCAGTTTTTTACTCTCGTGAGGATGGCAATACAAAAACAAACAAACAACGAGAACATCAGCACTGGCTGCTGCGAATGGCAATCGAGAGTGTATCAAAGGGCCCCTAGCGCGTATCTGTCGTTATTTGACGCTGGGAAGATTCCTTTCCTTCCTTCACACTCTACTCGGCTAGCTCCGTTTTGGTTCCACTGTGAGTACACATTAGCCCATTCGTCGTATGCTTATGTTTTGAACTCAACAAGAGTACCTGTACCTGTCAATTCCATTTTGCCTGTTCTCAGTAGCCAATATAAACGTTGCTGTAATGGCATGTAGAGATACGTCCTGTCCTTTCGTCAGCACTACGCACATTCAGAGGCTCTCTCGCCTAACAAGCTTTCTCATGCAGTAGCTTCTTTTTATTTTATGTAGTTGCGTCTTCCCTTCGAAAAAAAGGGGAGGAGGGGATGCGAATAATGATAATCCCGTTTGGCCTTTTTGATAGGTACTCCTGAGAGCAATAGGATCCATCCCCCATTCCATGCGTGCAATAAGTCAGAAAATAGAGGAGAAGGATGTATTTTGATGTTCGGTACCTGCAGACCATGTGGGTGAGAAATGTACATTTTTCCCAGCCGGGCTTGCCGCGACGAGAGCCAAGTAGAGCCTAATGCCTAGTGGCAGCTGCCGAAACGGTTTTAATTATGATGGCTTGCCTGCATGTATGTCTATGAAGGTAAATAGAAGTACTTCCCCCAGATCCCAGTTATAGTCGACTTGAAAGTCAAAAAGGTGTTATGCAATCGGTTGCTGGTGCAAATATGTGTCAATTAGCCCGTAATGCAGCTGTTGAGGCTAGAAGTACTAGTGCTAGGCAAAGAGAGATAACGAAAGGCGATTTTCTGTAGTATTTTTGATGACTAGCTTTCGGGATGTTCACCCCGGGAAAGGGAGAGGAGGAATACCCATGTCCCCCATCCCTGTGTGGGTATTGGTGTGCTGATGTAGATGATGAGCTTGTTCCTGAGAAGGCTCTCAAGACAAAACACTGCGAGTTGTTGTTCTTTCTTAGTCCTTGCGCTCGTTCCTCTGGACAGAGAGGGGCATACTCAAACCCAATCATCCTTTTCATCTTAACTCCTTACAAAATCCTGGAAAGTTACGCGCGCGAACGGACAGGTATTCTGCTTCGGCAAAAATATGCCTAACAGTCAATCCTCATTGTCTACATCCCTCCTACTGCCCTGTCCCCTGGGTTGTTCATTAATTTTTTTTCCACGATGTTTACCGGGTCAAGGAATTGCGCTAAAATTGGCACCTGAATTATCTTTGCCGCTCGTCAGTTGGGCTTGCGCCCCTGAATGCAGCAGCCAGCATACCAATGCAAGGGAACATGAGGAAGGAAGAATTGATAACCTAAACATTTCTATTTCAGAGCACAATAGCAAAACGAAGTGGTCACTCATTCGACTCTCATTTTCTCACCCTTTCTCGATTGTCGCTGCACACTCTACGAACGACCAAGTACCTTGCTCGATGTATTTATGACAGAATCTAGACTGTGAAAAGAAGGGAAGCCTAAGAGGGGAAAAGGCGAGTAAACAAGGAGCAGAAAGAATAGAAAAGTCCTTCCATATTGACTTTTTTTTCGCTCTCAAAAATGTGGATAGACATGGTACATATCAGGGAAATAGGGAGGGAAGGAGGGAAATGTCAATGCTTCTCATGGACCAGAGAAATCAACAAGTGAGGTAAGAGCGATGAACTACTGGTAAAGGAGAAGAGAGGGAGGATGATTAATGTTCTCAAATGCATGTGTTCGTGTAAGTTGTTGTTGCGTTAGTTAATCGATGGCGGTAATTCAAGACCATTGGATGTCATTTACATTGCATCCTTCACTCCAACGGCGCGCGCGCGCCAATCAAGCATTGAAGGCATGTCTTTCGTGCACAATGGTTGGCTGTCGTTTCTTGTCGATGCATCCACTAATGTGCATCGATACCTTTTCATGGTTCAACCTTTCGTTACAATTGTCTCCCTGTCCCTGTGTTCTCACAGTGGTGTTTTTTTGTTTGTGTTTTATGAGAGAAGGAAGTACTTGTCCAGGGGTACTAGGGTTGTATTGTCGATTTTGTTTATTTTACCTTTGCATTCGTCTGCTCCACACATTCCTCATCCAGAACTAACTCAAAAAACATAGTGCAGTAACCACTCCGACATCCATCGGCTTCTGGTGAGAGTATGTCATTTGGGCGAATGGTGTCCTTGTCAACAACAAAAACCGTATCCATGAACATAAACTAAAATACATGAGGTTTATGTCTCATTCTAACTCGTACTCATTGTATTTTAGTGTACAATACCCCCAACGGAGCGGATTGCCTCCGACTCGACTCCATTCCAACGCCCCATCCCGCCCACACGCCCTCTTCTTCCTCTCGTGTATATTCACATCAACAGCAAAACGCCCGAAAGGCCTGTTGGGACACAAGGGCCTTTCAATATAAATACCACCCCTGTTGCCCAAATAATGAGACTCTTTGTCCTTGACCTCCACAACCAACCCGTCCCCTGCCCTTCCTCTTCGCACTTACGCCCCTCCTTTTCTTCTCCTCACGAGCAACAAAATAGTCGATCGACACTCATCCCCTCTGCATCAACTTTACATACCCATCTCTTCTTACTTAATCCTCCTCACACCCTATAACAAAAATGCGCATCGGAATCCCAACAACCGTCATCCTCACGCTCGCCGCCGCTTCGTCGGTGTACGCAGCCCCAGCTGCACCCACCCACCACCTCGAGAAGCGAGGCTGGCTCATGGACAAGATGAAGGATGCCTTTGCCAAGGCCGTCAAGTCCATGGAGTGGTAAATAACAAGGACACACACTTCCACACGACATCATGGACAAACATGAACGGCGTGCTTTTTTTTCAATCATTCAGAATCTAATGTGAGCCTTACTACTCTCTTCATTCAACCAAAAATCAGTGGTGCCTGTGTTACTGCCCTCGTTGTCGCCAAGGATATCTCGTACCTGAACAAGAACTGGGTCCTCGATGCCGCCGCAGGAATGTGCACGGACTTCAAGGTGATGCCCAAGGATGTTTGCCATGGTTTGGTGTATAGCCAAGGCCCCGTTCTCATTAACTCGGTCAGACAGGCGAGCCTTCTCAGCGGGGATGGAAAGCACATTTGTCACCAAGGTACGATACGTTTTTTTTTATTACGACGCGACAAAGTCATTCGTATGTCCAAGCAAAAATCGCAACCGTGTACCTATGCAACCATCCATTAACAGTATATTCATGAACTCATTGCTTTCTCTAGTGCTCGGAGCGTGTGCACCTCAAGGCGTGCAGTCTGGTGTCGTCTCATTCCCCAAGCCCAAGCCTGCCTTTGCTGTTGCTCCCACCCACAGTGGCAACACCGTCGACATCCTTCACTTGTCCGAGTAAGTACATATATCTTTTGAGTTGCTGCTGAAGTTGTCTTTCCCTACACGCTTGTTTCTAACTAAACGCTTTCACGCTTATCGAAAACAAAATAGCTGGCATGTTGATGACAAGTACGAGCCTGGTGTTGAGGCCGACTGCAACCGCCCTCTGTGCTGTCGCAAGTACGCCGATTCGCCCTTGACTCCCAAGCGTAAGGCCTCCAGCTGGGGTGACTACAAGTGCGACGCGCCCGTTAAGCTGGGTGTCGACCTGCTGAAGTTCGTCCCCAAGGTCGCCAACGTCAGCTTCTCGATCTTGACCGGAGATGTGCCTCCTCACGACATCTGGCTCCAGAACCGTGAGTCGGTCATCAGGGAAGAGGACGCGGCCTACAAGACCATGGCTGATGGATTGCCCACCAAGGTCTACCCCACCGTCGGAAACCACGAAGCTGGCCCCCCCAACCTGTTCCCCACCAAGGCCTCTGGCGGAGATATCCAATGGCTGTACGACAGTTTGGCTGATGACTGGTCGCGTTGGTTGCCCGCTGACGCCGTCAAAGCTGTCAAGAGCTACGGTGCCTACACCGTCAGCCCTGTCCCCGGCTTCCGCATCATCTCGATGAACAACAACTTTTGTTACACCCTGAACTTCCACCTTTATGCCGATAGAAAGGATTACGACCCAATGGGAGAACTCAAGTGGCTCGTTGCCCAGCTTCAGGCTGCCGAGGATGCCGGAGAGCGTGTTTGGATCATTGGTCACGTCGGGCCTTCGCAGACCGATTGTCTCCAGAACTGGTCTGCCCTCTACTACCAGGTTGTTCAGCGCTACTCTCCCCATGTTATCGCTGAGCAGTTCTTTGGACACACCCATTACGACGAGTTTGCTATCTCCTATGGACCCGGTGCTAAGAATGCCCAGAACGCCATCGCGACTTCCTGGATCGGACCCTCCGTCACCCCTTACACCGACATCAACCCCGGTTTCCGTATCTACAAGGTCGACACCAAGAGCTGGAACGTGTTCGACTCTGAGACTTATATTGCTGACATGACCCAGGCCGCGACATGGGATGCGACTGGCTCGTCTCCTAACTGGCACCTTGAGTACAGCGCAAGGAAAGCCTATGGCGCTCACGTCCCCATCGCTGCCGACAAACCTTTGAGCGCTAGCTGGTGGCACGAAGTGACCAGAGCCTTTGAGACCAACCCCGCAGCCTTCCAGGACTACTGGACCTTCCGCGGCAAGTCTGCCAAACGTCTCCCTGCCTGCACTGCTGCCAACGGTTGCGCCAAGGAGACGATCTGCAACCTCCGTGCCGGAAAGAGCTCTGACGCTTGCAGTGAGATCCACTTCTCGGTCAAGCGTGATCTTAACGACGACGCAGAGGCTGCTGACCCTACTGGTCTTCATTCTTTGTACAAGCGTGCCGATCCCAAGCCCTGGAACAAGAAGCTCTGCGGACTCGGTGCCCAGTTCAACCTTTAAATCCCTCTTTTATTCCCTCCCTCTCCTCTCTTTGTATCTAATAAATGCGTTCTCATTTTTCCATGCGAATATTTCTATGTTCAGGTACACGCGTGCAGTTCTGCGCAATTTCAATTGGAAGAAAGCGCGATCGGGAATGCTGCAGCACATGCCAAAAGCCCGGAAGGCACTAAAAATTCAGACAGCAAACAACCATATGCTCATCTTTGACGTATATGTTTGTCCGTTGGTTGCGCCCTATCTTTCGCTCTCTATTGGTATTTGTCGCCTTGATGTGTCTCCCCGTCCTTCCCCTTGGTGGCCCCTTCCCATTTTTCTCTCCTTTCTTTCCTTTCTTTCCTTTCCTTTTCTTTCTTTCATTCTTTCTTTCATTCTTCCCTTCTATTCAATCCAAACCTCACCTCTGTTCACATTCCTATTATCACCAAGGGACATACCACAAGAAATGTTGTTCCGCATCCACACACTCACCTTTGCTGTGGCCGCGGTGATTTGCGCATCCACCATCAGCGCTCAGCCTGCCACTCCCCCAACTGCCGATCAAGTCCGTGAACTCATCACCAAGGCTGCGACCACCAAGAAGTGCGACGACTGTACTGCAGCGATCAAAATCTCCAGGGAATACGCCCGGGCCAATGCCACTGCAGCGGTTGAATTATCCAAGAATATCTGTCCCAGTATCACCAAGTACCCTGTTGACGTTGTACGTTGACAATCGTCATTCTGATTCGGCCTGTGCGTTTTCATTGCAGCTTTGCAACCGAAAAAACTTAACCTAACTCTCGCCCATCCTTTTCTTTTGTTCTTCATTGACGAAAATAGTGCAATGGGTACATTGACATGCAAGTCCCTGTGATGATCAAGGCGACGCAGTCGGCGTACTTTAAGGAAGGTGACGATAAGTTTATCTGTCACTCGATGTTTTCCATGTGCCCCAGTCCTGCTGTCACCGCAAATGCTCTCAGGTTCCCTCGGCGCAAGCCAAGATTCCCCATCAAGCCTGTCCATAGTGGAAAACTGGTCAATGTTGTCCATCTTTCGGAGTAAGTATTTCCTCTTCCCCCCCCCCCCCCCCCCCGTCTTTTACCCTTGGCCCTTCTTCCAGTTCCCTTCTCTATTTTTTTTCTTTCTTTCTGGTGCTTTGCACTCATGCAATGCATGCATACCTGCATGCGAAGATGGCGCATTTTCCCTTTTTTTCTTCGCATGTATTCTTTTTCTTGTTGTGCTTAGCTCACAATTGAGAGCCATCTCTCTTTCCGTCCGTCAATCTACTTACAAAATTTTCCTTCCCCATGTTAAATCTCTAGTTGGCATGTGGATGAGTTGTACGAACCAGGGGTCGAAGCCGCATGCGATAAACCCATCTGCTGCAGGACATTCCCAACCACCAACACCACGGCCCCGCTCCGCCGCGCAGCCGCAACATGGGGCGATTACCGTTGTGACACCCCGATCAAGCTGACTCAGGACCTCATGAAGTTTATTCGCAAGGAGATCCCCAATATCGACTTTGCCATCCTGACGGGCGATATCCCGCCTCATGATACTTGGCTGGAGACTAGGGAGACTGTTACGCCCATCTTTGAGCATTCTTATGCGCTTATTGAGAAGTTCTTGGGTAAGAACATCAACCTCTACCCTACCATTGGCAACCACGACGCCGGCCCTACCAAGTACCGTATTTTTTTTTTGTTTAATTGTTTGCGATTTTGTTCCTTTGCCCATTTGTTTGTTTGTTTGTTTACCTGTGGTTTGCATTACTGACCCCTGAATTACGTGAACCTGCATTTCTTACTTCTCAATAGCCTGTTCCCAACGGAGAGGTCAGGAGGAGACCTGCAATGGGTCTACGACAGCCTGGCCAAGGACTGGTCCTCCTGGTTATCCCCTCGCGAACTAGCCTCCGTCCGTCACAATCACGGTGCCTACAGTACCTCCCCCCACCGCGGATTCCGCCTCATCTCGCTCAACACCAACTTTTGCTACAAGGACAACCTCTACCTTTACAGTGACCTCCGCGACGCCGATCCCAACCACGAGATCCATTGGCTGATCCGCGAACTCCAATATGCCGAGGATCACAAGGAACGCGTCTGGGTCATTGGACATGTCGCTCCCTACCAGACCGACTGCTTGGAGAACTGGTCGGATCTGTACCATCAAGTCATTCAGCGGTACTCGCCTCATGTTGTTGCGGAACAGTTCTTTGGACATTCGCATACGGATGAGTTTGTGATCTATTATGGAGCTGATGGGAACAAGACAGCAAAGAATGCGATTGGAACGGCTTGGACGGGACCTTCGGTTGCGCCGTTTACGAACATTAACCCTGGTTTCAGGACCTACCAGGTCGATACCGGGAGCTGGAATGTCTTTGAGTCGGTGACTTATATCGCCGACTTGGACCAGGCCGCGAAATGGGATGCTGAAGGGACCACGCCTAACTGGCATGTCGAGTACTCTGCGCGCAAGGCTTATGGTGTGTCGGTTCCCATCGCTGCCGATAAGCCCTTGAGCGCGGCGTGGTGGCACAATGTCACGGTTGCGTTTGAAGCGGACCCGGCCAATATGACAGGACCGTTCCAAGATTTTTGGAAGCGTCGTGGAAAGAGTTCCAAGTTGATCCCGACTTGTTTGGGCAACACGACTTGTCCATCCGAGATGATTTGCACGCTCAGGTCGGCTCAGGGTGCAGATGCGTGTATTGTTCCCGGGAGCGGGTTCAGGAAGCGGGCTGAGGATGATGACGAGGGGGTGTGGGAAGGTGTGGATGTTGGAAGTCGTCCATGGTTCACCAAGAACTGTGGTCAGTTCAGACTTTAGATGTTGGGATTAACAAAGATGTAGAGCACACATGATAGTTAATGTTAATTTTCAATTGAAACAAAAAGACTGCGCGTCCTTTTTTTTTATTCATTCAAAGAAGTTGTAATGCTACAAAAAAAGGTGATATATACAGAAAAAGTATTCGAATAAGGGGAGAAAACGTGGAGACCTCACGCGGACTCCAAGTACGAAAGAAGGGGATAGAGAAGAGGGGTGTAAAAAAGGGGTGAAAAAAGGGGGGGGGGAAAGAGAATTTAAGAGTAGTCACCGCCAAGGACCTTCTCACATCCATAGGTCGACTTGTTGACTGGACAATCTGACTTATTCTTGCAAGCTCTGATACAAAAGATTTCCACATCGGGCTCTGTCAACTGGACGAAGGCATTATAACCCGTCATCTTGGATCCGACTGGAGCCCTCAAATCGTACTGTCCACCACCATCGCTAGACTTCAATCCATACTTAGACCGATCGATACGGCCCGTGATCTGGACGTAACCCTTTGAAGTATTCTCGATGTAGTGGGAGGAGGCGATGAAGCCTTCGGGGAGGACTCGGGCGTTGGGTGCTCCTGGGAGGTTGGCCTTTGTGCAGAAGGCGACGGCGCGGTCTTCGTTGGCGGCAATGTCACCGCCGTACTTGGGAGGGAGGAAGATGCAGTAGTCCGTTGCGGAGAGGATCACGGCGGTTTGGCCTGTGGCAGCGGAGGCGTCGATGGGGGCAGCGTGGACGGAGGAGAGGAGGAGGGTTGCAATGGAGGCGATTGCCAGAGAGATTGAGGTCTTCATTGTGGTTGTTGGGGTTGGGTTTGGATTGGTTCTTGAGGGTTTGTTTGTTGTTGTGGTTGTTGTTGAGAAGAGAAGATGTTGCTGTTGGGTTGGCTGATGATGAGAAGAAAGAAATGTTGAGGAAACCGGCGCCTTTTTATACAATATTCTTCCCCATCTCCTCAAGTAGAACATCAACCCTATCAATGACAATAGAAGGGATGAAGGATAAATCTGCGCAAAGGAAACAAGTGGGACGAAGGAATGACTGTCGGAATGTGCACGGCACTGCAACATTGCTGTCTGTATCCTTACGCATCTGAAAAGCCCAAGAGACCCCATTCTATCTTTAGCCAGCGACTCCCTTCCCTCTTGTGTCCATCCATTCTTTGCCTTGTCCTGCTGGCCCACTGCAAAGGACAAAAGGGGACAGGATGGCGGATCGTGACGAGAGCCAGTGACTGGTGATTGGGCGCTAAGACAGGACAGAAGACTTTTTTTATCCCAACTGGGTCAATTCTTTTTTTATTGTCTTCTTTCATCTACGCCGATAGAACTCCTTTTTTTAGGAATGATCTGCGTCTGTGTTTGCGTGTTGTTGTTGTGGGGATAAAAATGGAAAAATCAAGGTCACCCGCCTTTAGAAAATGGCAGTGCTTCTTTATGTTCTTGTGAAAAAACAGCCCTGTCATTCACCTACCCCCTTCCCCTTTCTTTGCAAGAGTCGAAATGTGGCAGGCATACGCTATCTTTGCTTTCAACTGGGTGTATGTTCCATATCAAAAAAAGGCGCAAAGGGAACAGGATAGCACAGTGGATAGGATAGAGAGGGATTATCGCCTCGCCGAACGTAAGGAACGAACATCGCCACGGAAGAAACTTGAATAGTTTTTTGCGACCAAACACCGCCACTTCATACTATTCTCGTTGCCTAGGATGAAAGAGGTGAGAAAGAATTGACCATATATCATAGCGAGGCAGCTGATAAAATGAAGCATCAACTACAACGCCGATGCCAATGCCATACGCGTTTGATTAGTAACCTATGGCAAAGTAGTTCACCTTCGACATCCATGTCCTTTCAGGCACATTCACCACAAAGTACGAACGAAGAGGGGGGAAAGTGTGCACACGCGCATTGTCCCTTTTCCTTGATCCTAAAAAAAGAATAGGTTCAGTAGTTCAACTTGTAGTACAACTCGTACATGCCAAAAATAAAAACACGTCGGCGTTGACCCAAAGCCGGCATTGCAAAGCACAAGTTGACAAAGAAAGCATTGAGTTCAAGACACCTCTTCCTTGTGGCTCTAACAGTTGTGCACTTCTTGTAACCAATGACGAATGGATGGGAAGGAAAGTGTACAAAAAAAAGTACACTTGACCGCCCGTCCTGCATCCATTGCTTTGAGTTGCGCCGAAAGCGTTTGTCTATTTCTTCCTGCTTCCTTGCTTCTGTGGGTATGGACGTATTGGTGTTAACCTTCGCGGCGAACAAACGAACGTACCAGTTCTATTCTTGTCGCCTAGGGGCTATGACGGGCTGACCGAAATCCTACTCGCGGCGCGCTTGAGGTCATTGTAGCTTGGGATGAATCGCTAGCTAAACTATTCTTCTGCGTTTGTTTGTTTCCTGCTCCGGAATTGTATTGATCCGTTTTCCTGCGTTGTACGCGCCGTACCCGTGCGAAGCGGGCAACTGCGATAATTTTGCGTAGAGAAAAAAACGACAATTAGGCAGCGAGAGTGCTAGCTGGTAGATGGGTGGAGAGAGGAACAAAGGGGGCACCGAGCCAACGGTCCAGTAGCGATCAAGAGGTGTATGTTTTCAAACATTTTTGTGTGGAGGAAGGATCAAATCCAGCTTCACTGGTACCCAACCCTTACAATCTTCTTGGTCATGATGACCAATGTGTGTATGAGTGGATAGGCAGTATGGTGCGATGGATCGCTTGCCTTAGTCTAGTTCTGTCTAGTCCAGTCAGTCCAGTCTAGTCCAGGTAGAGGTACCACACCCTGGCCCCATGTTAGGCAAGTTGTTGTTTCAGTTGATAACAATCGAATTTTTTTAGAGGCCCCAGCCAGAAGAACGAGGGTTCTGGATGGTCGCTTTCTCCGTTAGAAAAACCAGACAAAACTTGGTTTGTGCTTGGATCGAAAATGATTGGCTACATTACCTTAGTTCTACCCCACAGCCCACACAACGCCAAAACCCAGACAACCGAAAAAGCCCTTTTTGGTGCTCCGTTAGAAACATTCCTCCGCTGACTGACCGCAACTGGACGCGTTTCCTCTTGTAATCCGTGTAATGGGAAATGTGGTTACTTCAAGATGAAGAGAGTAATTGGGAGCAGGAGCAATTGAGAATAGACAATGTAGGGAATGGGTCTGTAAGATAATCTAAGCAACTTTTTGTTGATGCAGATTATTGTTTGTGTGTGGTCCTGTCCTGGAGACGATCGATCGAGAAAGAAGGATTGTTGGCTATGCGACATGCGTGGGATGGAAGAGAGTAGGGGTGGAACATGCGTGGGATGGAAGGGAGTAGGGGTGGAGGGTGGAGGATGGAGTCTGTTCTCGCATTTTTGTTTGTTTTTCTTGTTCTCGTTCTTCTTTCCTTCGTGCATCTTTGTTTGCTTGTTTGTTTGCTTGTTTGTTTGTCTGGTTGTTTGTTTGTTTGTTGACGGAGAGGAGAAGGGGGAGAGTCAGTTTTTTTTGTGGAGAACCTCGCAAGAAAAACAAGAACAAACAAGGAACAAGTTGGGTGGAGAGTGAGAGGGAAAAAAAAAGATTTGCCGAGAGCTGCGAACACAGTGGCGGTAGGAACAGCCAATCCACCAACCAAAAGGTTATGTCTGGCAGAGAGGAGAGCCGAGGCAAAGAGACGAATGCAGGAACACCCTTCGTCCGTAAGAAGACCAACAAGGGAGAGAGGATCGATTGAGAGCCCTTGTCGCACAGGATCATAAAAACATACACACTCAAAAAAAGTAACAAAAAAAGAGAGGAGAGCTCCTTCTGGACCGACCCATACTGTCTCTTTGGTGCTTTCCTTACAATGATAGGCGCCAGAGTACCAAAAAAGGCTCCAAACAACCTCAATCGCAGTAAAGAGAGAACTGTGGTTCACGGATCGTGACAAATGGATCGAGTTTCGTATGCTCGACAACCAACCGTTGCAGTAGTAAAGAAGGGCGACGGAGAATGGGACTAAAAGGGATGGCAAATATAAGAAAGGGGTGTTTGGAAAAGAAGATAGCGCCGTTTATGTTTTTTTTTTTTTTTTGATGTTGTCTCGTTTCTCGGTTTGGACAAAAAACCCAGCTCTTCCATCCCCTTTGCGAAACAAAGCAATGACAACAACAAAAGACGCGGCAATGAGGTAATGGGACAACCATTGAAAGAGACAAAAGGAAATAAAACTTCCGCTCTTGTTTTACCCCCTGAGCGGCGATCCCAATCTGGAATACCCGCATGCACTTAGAACGGACCCATTGTCTATTTCACCAAGCAAAATCTCGTAAACAGCTCTCCGACAACCAGAACGAACAAACGCAAAACCCTTTGACAGGAAAGAGATAGACGGATTGACTTTGAATGGTAAACCCGCAGAAACTAAACAACGTGGAAAGAAAAATGGGCGGGAATCGATTGCAAAAACGGCAAACGCGCGAAGGTTCTCAGGGGTTGAAGTTGATGACAACAGGGCGGCAAGTAAAAAAAAAAGGGGGAGGGAGGGTATCGCTTTTCATACCCAAAGGGATTTCTGGATTCTTGATTGAACAGAGAAACAAGTCGCTGTTATTGGGGATAAGGATGGTGGTGAAGGTTGGCAACGAACGGTCTCGGCGATGACGATACACGAATGCAAAAGGACAAAGAGGAGGATGGATAGAACTCAAAAAAAAAAAGGTACTTGCCTGTTGCTGTCAATGGGCACAAAATCAACAGTCTGACAAAGAAAGAGTAACAAAGTTCAAAGTGCGCGGCCACATGGCCCATCGCTGTGGGTGATCGATGCAAGGCAAAGGGCAAAGGCTAGGCAGGGGCGAGAAGAACAAGGCCAGGCACAACAAAAAAAAGCAACAGCGTAGGGCAAGACCATCCGTCGGAAGGAATAAAAAAAAAGTTGGCAAAAATAGGGGAGAGGAAAGAGGATGGATAACTTTGTAAGTTGGTGGATGTATGGCAATATTTCGTTTGTTTAGGTAATGATGGCAGCATGGGCGAAGGCGAACAGCTACTGTACAGAGACAAAAGAAAGTCGGTTTAAATGGGTGGATGGATGACACTCATCTGTTAGTTTATCGCCCCATTGTTCTTTTCACTCTGATCCATCGCAACCATACCAACATGGGTAAAAAAGGGGCCAAGGAAGGAAAGGGGTGAGAGACGGGTAAAAGAAAGGGGACCAAAGGTCCGGAGAATAGGGGCAAAGTCAAGAGTGGGTAGAGGGATGGGGTTGCCACGTTCCTGCATAACGATAGCGGTGTCCTGTTGTCACTCCCTTTTTTTGTTTGTACCTTTGGAGAGAAGATGCAGACCTGAGCTAGGTTCATCATTACGGCTCTCTATTTCAAGGAGCCAGAAAGAAGTAGGAAGATGGCGAACGGTTGTTGCTGGATGGTGCATGTGTCAGCAACCTCTGTTGTTTTGTATCCCACCCAGGTTCCAAGTCTCAAGAGACGAAAGAAGAAGAATGATAAGGCGACTGCAGCAAACAGGGGGAGCATTGTTGAGTGAATGAGCATTGTAGAAAACGAACACGGAAAGGGTAACCGCGGTTCAGCAATGGCCCGATCAAATATTGGGGCTGATTGAATTGGAAGGAGACGACTAATCAATTGAGGACGTCTGGTTGGTGGGGTTTTTCTTTTCAAAAAAAAAAAAAGGAAAAAAAAAGCCAGTCCCCGATGAGTCGTTCTTGACGCTCTCTCACCTTTCGTTTCCCTTTTCTACCCTTCTACTCCCCCCCTCTCCATTTTCTCACTTTTTCTTCTTTCTTCTCCTTCTTCTTCTCCTTCGTCTTCTTTATCCACACTCTCCCTTTCCTTCGCCCTACTTCATACTTCCTCCTCACTTCTTACACTTACTCATCACTTTCTACTCTACTCGACTCCTTTTCGTCAAACGAATCAGTCTTCTTGAACACTCCTCTTCGCCACCAACTACTTCTGCGCCAAGCTTTCCTTTTTGCTGCGACAACCCACCCGTTCGCTTTCCCTTGACTTAACCCGTTTTCACACTCTCACACGTCCACACGTTCCCTCTCTCCCACTAACACACATACAGGAAGACATGTTTGGCCAACAACAGATCCCACAATCAAGTCCCACCCAGTCAAAACTGCAGTTCCCCACAAACTACCACCTCCAACAACAACAGCAACAACAGCAGCAACACCACCTCCAGCATCAGTTACACCTCCAACAAACACACCCTATGGCCATGCCTATGAGCTTCCCCAACCACAACAACCCCAACAATACAGGAACTCCTAACAACTCCTTCGCAGGAACCATCGACCCCGGTCTTCTCCAAATGACCATGAACCGCATGGATATGTCCCAGCTCCACAACATGAACTCGCTCTTTCCACCAACCTCTGGAACCTCGCTCCTCAACAACCAGTCGCTTCTCGGTCGCGGTAACTCTTTTAGCTCTGCCAATACCGTTCCCACGCCGACCATTAAGCAAGAAGCTGCCTCGCCCGATTACCTCGCTTCCGAGATGGACTTTGGCGAGCCTGGAAATATGCTCTCGCCTGGCTCGAGTTCTCCCCTGAACTCGCCTTTGAACGACTTTGATAGCCCCGATGACTTTTCGACACCCAATCCCGGTCCTGGGTCAGGTTCCTTCGCAGCCAAGCCAACGCCTCTCAACATTCATCAGGGATCGTATGGAGAGTCGCCAGGAACGGGCTCGTTGTACTCTCCAGGACCAGAGTCAGATTTTTTCCCAGAGGGCGACTTTTCTCTTCCCAAGAGCTCACGCCACTTGGACATGAAGTTTGGACGCCCCATGCACCCAAGCTCGCTCCCCGCAGGCAACAACTTTCACAGCATGTCTATGCCCGCCCAGCGGTCAGACTGGTTTGGCGCAGGCGACGGTCACTCTGTCGGCTCGTTCGAGAACCCCTCTGGCCTTCAGTTTGCGACAGGAGAGATGAACATGCTGGACAGTCTCTTTGAAGACGGATCCGAGCCCAAGTAAGTGCCTTTTTTTTTCTCTGCTTTTCGTAAAAACGCTGGGGAAGACTTAGACGGGTGAGGATAGCAACCTGCTTTCCCACCCGTCATCATCGAATTCCCTCTGGTCGCCTATGTCTGTAGTTTATGTGTCACCACTAATCTTCCAGTTTCGTTTTATCCTTGCAACTTTTTTTTATCTTGTCCATAGGGGTAACAATCGTGCCGTGCTCTTGAACGAGAAGCGGAGACGCCGACGTGAATCGCACAATGCTGGTAAGTCGAAAGAAATGAAAGTACAGTCGACAGGCAGGGCAGGACCATCCCTGTCGGTCATCCTGGGTTATTCTGGGTCATCCATCGTGGTTGACACAAGTGCTCAAATGGCAATCGAGAGAGAGAGAGAAAATAATGCAGGGGGTTCCTCACTGTCCCTCTTTCTCTGTCCTTCTCGTTTCCTTTCTACAATGCTCTTTTTTTTTTTTTTTTTTTTGGGTTGTCCTCATATTACTTGGCTAACCGTGTGATCATTTTCCTCGCCTTTCGCCTCTTTGTCATGGCTCCCTTTTTTTTTTTTTACCAATAGTCGAAAGACGCAGACGCGATAACATCAACGAAAAGATTCAGGAACTGTCGACACTCTTGCCCGAGTGCTACGTCGACACGGCCAACAAGCCCAACAAGGGCGTCATCCTCCGCAAATCGGTTGATTATATTCGCCACCTCCAACAATTGGTCGCCAACCAGACGAGTCGGAATCAGGAATTGGAGGCTCAGCTTCAAGGAAAGTCCATGTCGAATGGTGGCGTTGGCGTTGGCGGCGGCATCGGAGGCAGTAATGGTCTTGGTAATGGTCTTCAAGGCCCACCAGGGTCTCTCCAACAAGGGTTCGGGATGATGCGCCTTGTACCTGGTGGAGGCCCTAATGGCGATCTTCAGACGTAGTCGTTATCAATTGTACAATAACAAAAAACAAGTTTTCTATTACCTGGGTTCCTTTTTGCCGTTTTTTTGCATGCTATCCATTGATATTGACATGGAGAAAGTCGTTACGATATGCCCCGCCCCTCTCAATTCCACTACTGATTCGTTGACACACTTGTGTGCTTCCCCAAGGTGTGAATTTTTTAGCAATGAAGATGAAAAACACAAATCCACAACGAAGTGGAAAAGGGCAGAAGAAATTAAGCATCTTAAAGAACTTCCCATCCTCTTGGTATTCCACACTCTTCCTTCCTTCCTTCCTTCCTTCATTTCTCTACCCTGCCCACTCAACCAACTTTCGTCCTTCTTCGTCCTCGTTCTCGCCCCTTCCTGTTCCCTCCCCTTTGGCCCGTTTATACTACTTTTCCCACTTTAGCTTTTTTTTTTTTTTTTTTTCCGTCCTTTTTTTTATGTTTGGGGAAAGTAGGAAAGAGACCAATCAGATCCATGCCATGCTCTGGTCCTCTTGTCCATTTCCTTACGTTTCAGAACTCAAGGATGGGTGCGAAAAAAAAGAGCATCTTCCATAGTCCCATAGTCGAAAAAAAAAAGAGTTTATCAAGACCAAAGCCTCATCCATTGTATGGTGTCTGTATGGTATTAACGTTTTTTTTATGCAATTTCTAAAATAATAACGAAAAAAAGAAGGAAAGAAACTGATTGAAAAAAAGGAACCTCTAGAGACGCCTGGGTGCGACGACACTGGTACGTTGCCGTCCGCCGCCACTAGTCGGGAGGGTTCCTGGCGCGGTTGTACTTGAACTGACGTAGGACGCCCGGATCGAGAAGGGTCGTTTGCTCTTGAGGGTATCCGCCTCATCTCCTGAGGGTGGCTGGAGCTGACCATCCACGGATTGTTGTTGAAGCTGCTGCTGTTGCTGCTGCTGGTAATATTGTTGTTGCTGTTGTTGGGTTTGTTGAGTATAATGATGCAAAGGAGGTGGTTGAAGGAGTTGAGTGTTGTTGCCATTGTTAGAGTATCCATAGTCCTGTCCGTACTGCGCCAACCCTTCGTTCGAGCCAGCATTGCCTTGTCCAGCAAAACCCACAAAGTTGGCGTTGAGGGAGTGGATCTTGTCCTTCTTCATCATCTCGACTTGACTGAAGGAGAGCTGATCCGGTCGCGGGGAATGCTTGGGCAAGTTGTGGCCCAACTTTTCCAGCTTATCGTTCCGTTTTATATAGGCCTCGAGTCCGATTCCTGAAAATACGACGCCAATCATGAGCCACTGCGAGATATTGAGGATATGGCCATAGGCAAAGATCGAGAGGAGGATGGTGAGCAGTTTCCGGGTGACAGTGATGGTGACGAGGGAGAGAGATCCAAATTGCTCGAGGGTATAAAAGATGAAGCACTGGCCCAATGCGCCGCAGATACAGAACAGAGTAATGTCCTTGATGACCGCCGGATGGGATTGGCAGAACGACAGAGCCTGGCCGAGTTCCGAGTTGAAGGGGTTGAGGAGCCAGATGGCCATAAATGCAGACATGAAGAGGTTCATGAAGCACATCATTTCCTGGCCAGTGATCTTGAAGGTCTGGAAGATCTGGTCCTGGGTCGAGTTGGTGACGCCGTCGATGGTGAGGTTGATGATGACGAGGAACATGCCAAAGAGCGAGCTGTTGACAGTCTCCTGTTTATGCTCGTCAAAGGGTGCCAGGAGCATGAACCCGGCCACGCCACAGGTAATCAGTGCCACACAGACGTACTTGTACGTCGGGAACCGACGTCTATAAAGCAAAACGTTCATCAGCATGACGGGGACCAGTTTACACGACTTTGTGAGAATCATGGTTGGGTAGTCGATATGTTGAAGGGCGGCATAGGAGAAAGGGGAGGCACTGGCGTTGAAGAAGGCGACCTGGAAGTATTTTCCGAGGAGCATCCTGGAGGGCATTTTGAGTGGTTTGCCCTGAATCCTTAAATAGAAGAAGGCCGTGGCGGATGCGGCGATGGCTTGGAGCATGTTGAGGAAGATGAAGTAGTTGAACCGGATGGATTCCAGGCCGTAGGGGGTTGTTGATACCTTTTCCTGGAAGTAGCCCCATGTCAGGAAGCACAAGTAGATGCTGTTGATTCCATTCCATGTTTTGTTTGTTGAACGGTTGTTGGTTGTGACACACGATGGTGAGGGCATAGAAGTGAAAAAAAAGGGTAGAAAAGGAGCAAGGTTAGTGTCCAGGGCGCATTAGGGACATGAGGGCGGAAAAGAAGTGTTACCTCCATCGTAACACACACAAGTAGGCATGAGCAAAAAGAGGCCAACCAAGCACCACCGGCGAAGTGGGTGTTCGTTCTTACCCAGCAGCACAGAGCGCTAGTTTTAGCATCCTGCTAGTGTATATATATGTTATTCTTTGTTGATGGACGGGTTACACTTGGGTGTGGCCAGGAGGGTGATCAGATGTTGATGGCGTTGAGTGTTCCTGGTTGATGAGTTAGAGACTAAAAAGTCCAGCAAGGTACAGAGTCGAAGAGTGGTGAGAAGGGTATTGTGGATGAAGGGGGACGGTGGAGGCGAGGAAAGGGAAAGGGAAAGGAGGGGAAGGAGAGAAGGAGAAAGAAGAAGAGAGGAAGGAGCGAAGCTGGAAGAAGAAAGAGAAGGGGAACGAGGAAGGATGATGGGACGATTGGTGCAGGTGGTTGGCCAGCTGGGGTTGATTTTTTTCTAATGAAAAAATAACCTTGCATCGCGCTCAATCGTCCTTTTGGCCGCATTTTCTTTTTTCTTTTCTTTGTTGACAGATGTTCAGCAGCTCTCGATCCACTGCTTGGAAGCCTCTTTTCATTCGCTCCATCCACTCAACAATGGCTCATTGACCATGTACTCTTTCTTTTGAGCTCCCGAGTCGTTGGTCGTTCATTGCAATTATCCATCTTCTGCTTCATTACCGGGAAGAAGAAATAAAATAAATAATAAAAAAAAACGCGATCGTGAAACCCATGCAATGCCTCGTCACTGCCTCTCATTGAGGCCTCTCTATGAATTCAAGAGAGAAGCAATTTGCCAGTGTAGTATTCGTTATCCAGAATGCAAACAGGTGGCAAGACAGACAGGACATGCTGGCAGATAGATGGACGGACACAGACAGACATGCTCACTGTTGTTGTTGTTGTTGATACGACATTTTCTATGTCTTTGAATCCCTGTGTGCACTAGGCTCAAAAAGGCTTCAATTCCTCAACAGAGCGTGTAGAGTGTGCAAGATTACCATCGTCCAATTGGCCGCTGTCAATGAAATGGAGAGAGCGGTTGAGGTGGTCAAGGAAAACCTTCTCCGTCTCTCATCCCCCATGTCCGATAGCAATGGCATGCTTCTCTTCTGCAAGACTCGCGACTCTCAAAAACATCTAGCCACGTTCCCGAGGGTAGCTCAGAGGAATGGGTGGCATACCGATGCTATATATGCCACATGCGTCGACCATATATCTCTCTTATTCTCTTGAAAGGGAATCATTGGATGAAGATTGCCCAATGATCATCACCGTACAACAAACGGTGTGACAAGAAAGCACCGACACAGGAACAACTACCCCAACCCTTCGTCATCACTTTTCTTTTTTCTTCTCTCCATCAACCTTGTTACTCGTTCTCCATTACCACAAGCAACACAGCCAACAAAGGCAAGGCTCATCTCCGACACCTCTTCATTCCGAGTGTTGTCTAGGCCATCTCTTCGGCGCCTCTTCTCTGCTGCGGCTTTGACTGAACGTGACGAAAACACTCACGAGAGCAAAGTGCTGCGTCTTCTCTCTTTTGCCACCATTTCGCGGATATAAATGTGAGTCTTATGTCAATTGACCTTTCTTCTTTCTTTCCTTTGACACTCTTACCCTCCTACTCCCAATTTAGCTTTATCTCTCCCACTTCACACCTTCCCACCTTGCTCAGAGGAATCCCCTATCTATCAATCCAACAAATCATGAAGGACACCATCAACTTCTATCGTCAGGGAGACGCATACGGCGAGTTCTCCAACTTCTTCTATGCCCCCATCACTATCGGCGGACAGGAATGGCCCACGACAGAACACTACTTTCAAGCACAAAAGTTTGCCCATATCGAAGACAAGCAGTATGTCGAATTGATTCGCATTTCCAAGACGCCAGGCGATGCTGCCAAACTCGGTCGGAATAGATCGTTTCCCTTGAGGCCGGATTGGGAGGAGATCAAGGACGATGTGATGCGCGAATGCGTGCTGCAAAAGTTCCTGCAGCATCCTGATCTTGCCAAGGTGCTGAGAGGGACCGGGGACCGGTATCTTAATGGTGAGTTTTGGTTTGAAGGGCGTTTTGTTGATAGAATGGTTGCTGACATTTGCAAGCGATGGAGTTTATTGCTTTTTGGCTCAGAGTTACTAATTGTATCATTTTGAATAGAGCATACGAAGAATGACAGATATTGGGCGGATGGAGGGGATGGGAAGGGCAAGAACATGCTCGGGGTTGTGTTGATGGAGGCGCGGACCAAGATTGCCAACATGACGGCTGAGCAGATTGCCGAGGAGGTGGCCAAGGCACAAGGAACCACTGTTGCTTGAATCGGTTAGAGTGCATACGCAACCGTTGGCGTTGGCGAGTCGTGTGTGGTATGATTCTTGCTCTTCTCGATCGATTCGCCGAAATGAAGAAAAATTGTCCGTTCGAATAAAATGCATTTGAAAAAGCAGTCGAAAAAAGAAGAAAGAGAAGCATCTCTTTTTCCCACCACCTTGTCCCTAAATCTCATCTCGTCCACTCGCTTCTGCCTTCTCTCATCTCTTCATCCTCAAAAACACCCACTCTCACTCATCAACGACTACAACAAACAAAAACACAATAATAATGGCAACCACAGTCGACTCACCCACAGACAACAACACCGTTGCCACTGACGCTTCATCCCTCGCAGAACGTGCAACAAAAGCCAAGGCAACCATCGACAAGCACGAGTCTATCCTCTTCAAGATCAAGCTCCAGGATGCTACCGGCAAGCATGTCCCTGTCTACGAAGTCGCCAACAAGACCATTGGCTTCCTTTGCGGTAATCGTGGTCTCCTTTTCTTCTTTTAGCATAGCAATCGGTTTAATCGTCCATCAACAGACATACTCAACGAGGCAAAAACAAGGGACCGTGGGATAGTTGGAGAGTGGGCGAAGACTGACATGCTTTTTGGTATTCATTGTCTTTTCATTAGCTGCTGGTCGTTTTTCTGCCTGTCAGGAGTTGGCAACTGTAAGCAACTGTTTCATGAGACTTCTTACACGGTTAAGCTGGCGCAGGAATACTCGACTTCTTCCTCACCATGTAACCCTAACATTTTTTTTTTTTTACTTGCCAGCTCATTGACCAGTTCTTGGAGGCAAACCCAGACTTTGTAATTATCTACATCTCATTGGACCAATCTTTGGAGGCATTCAACAGGACATTGGCGGCACACCCACGCTGGTTGGCGATTCCCTACAACGAGCCCGTCAGGCAGGATATTTTGAATGAGTGGCAGACCAAGGGCGTGCCTTGTCTGCATGTCTATGACCCTGTCGAGCACGAGATTGTGACCAGCTGGGGAGGCTCTTGCCTACGATTCAACGCCGAGAGATGTATGAGCGAGTGGAAGAAGGGTCGCGAGGGAGTGTCGTATCTGCAGATTGTCTTGGGATGGTGGTACTACCGGGCACCCCCAGGTGTCTACAGGGACATGTCGGATCAGGAGTTGATTAACAGCGGGTTCCCATCTCAAGAGTCGACCGACACCAAGAAGAACAAGTAGTGGTGTGTCCTATACAATTTCGATGTATGGCGGTGCTTATCTTCGGTTCAGGATGGCGGTGACGACGATGAAGCCGGACAGTGGGCTGAGCAGAGTCAAGCCCCCGTGGATGTTAATAATCACAATGATAATAAATGAGCCAAAAAGTATGTTATGTACGTGAATGTATGAAGTATGAACACGACTTGTACCATGTGGAAGGTACGATTGATCGCATGAGCTTCAGCAATGGTCTCTCTTCATGTTTCCCCTTTTTTCCTGTTCATATAAACCCCTTCACTTTTTTCCCTTCTCTTCTTCCTTCACCTCCTTCACCTCCCTTCCTTGTCCCTCACCTCCATACTTCCTCCTTTCCCCCACTCGGCAGTCGTCCTCACCCTCTCTTCTTCTACGCCTCTCTTCCTTACTCTTTCAGGTAGCGTAAAAATAATACAGAGCTCGGGCCAAGAACGAGAAAAAGGGACAAGTAGACAGACAGACAAACAGCACAAGTTGGCTCTTGCACAGGAAAACTACAGGGCCGGACCAACCAGACGACCAGACACACGCCACTTCCGCGGAGGAATCAGTCCGACTTGCCTCGCCCCCTTCCGTATGACTCTTCGCCACCAAAAGTCATTGCCTGTTTTCATAATGGGACAGAAGAGCAAGGAGATGACAGCACGAAGAGGGATCGCACACACCAGGATGCATACGCGCTTCTTTCCTTTCTTTACAAGACTCATCTCTTTCTCTCCTCTCTTCTTTCATTCCTGCCAACCCCTCACTTTGGCATTTGTTTTTACTCCAACCTCATAGAGACAAACACACTACCCCGCGAATCCTTTTCCTTTCTTCCCATTTCACATTTTTCCAACACCGCCAACCATGCCTACCCATTCGTTCCCGGTTTTGAACCAGCAGTTCATTGTCGACACAAAGTACCAGTTCATTCGCGAGATTGGTCAAGGTGCCTATGGAGTTGTCTGGTAAGTGCTTTTCTTATTCCTCCTCGGGGTCAAACCAAGAGACCTAAAGGCTGTTGCGAAATTCGATAACCTTCCCGATGCTTGGAGTTAGTTATATCTGGGAAAAAGGAGGAGAAAGGTCGAATGAGCATGTATCCTGCAAACCAAAAAGCAAAAAAAGTCTACGTGATCTCTAATCTTATCCCTGTTGGTTCGCCTTTTTGTTCTTCCTTTCTGAACTTTTTATAGCGCTGCAAAGAACACCCAGACAGGAGAAGATGTGGCCATCAAGAAGGTCACCAAGGTCTTTGAAAAGGCCATTCTCGCCAAGCGCGCCCTCCGTGAAGTCAAGCTTTTGCGCCACTTTTCAGGACACGAGAATGTAAGCGATTTCTCTTTCTCCACTTTCTCGCTCGACTGCTGTTTTTTCGACTCTCTTTTTCATATCATGATTTTTTTGCCCAACCAATGCACTCGCCCATGACAAGGGAAACGACGTCGGTCTTCCCTTGCCCTTTCAATGGAATGTCGGCTACAGCTTCGCCTTTAGGGCTAAGACTCGATCGACTTGCGAATTTTTGCATGAAAGGACGACGTCTGCTCATTGCGGAACATGGACGGCTGAGGCGGACCGACGATGATAGCGGACATGAGATTACCTTTCACTCTTTTTTTTTTCTTTTTATTTCCTCTGTTGCTCTTCCTCCTGAGCAAGCACGGGAAAAAAAATCAGAATGACGGACCAGGACACGCTGTGGGGCCTCAAAATGGGCGTGAGAGGGCGCGGGACAGTTCAGGAACTCCTTGAGGTGGAGACTCAAAAAAACCATAAAATTAGGTCAACGGGTTGGCGGACAATGAAAAGCGGAAGATATCACCAAGGTGGTAGAGGCACCGGACGTTTTCTTGCAGACTGCACACTGTGCATTACTTTTTGTTTTCTTTTATTATCTCTCTTGGTTGACATCATGGGCGACTTTCATTTCACTCTCACCACCAGCTGATCTGTGGGATGTTTTAGACTTTGTGGTCTTCATGGACAAGGAGTCATTCTTTTGCCGAGGCGTAATAGGGGAATGGAGAAATGACAGGATTTCTTGGGAGAAGGTTGTTTTTGGAAATGGATGGGCGCGGCGCACATATTCAGACAGGACACACTCACATCGGGTGATTCACAACACTGACGTACCGTCCTTTCATTTTCGTCTTATTTGTGCGTCTTTTAGATTACATCAATCCTCGATATGGATATCACCAATGTCCAGGAGTTCAACGAAATGTAAATTGGACAGTAGCTCGCATCCAGGGACGATGACCAATGCGTGAAAGAAGTACCACACTGAAGGAATTGCTCGCTAATCACGGATTCGTCTATTTTTATCTACTCTATTTTTTCCTCTTTCTTTTTTCTCCACTTTCTGTGTGTGTTTTACTCGCTCTTTATTTACACTGCGCGTCATTGTCGACACATTCCATTCTGTATTATAAGTTACCTGGTTCAGGAGTTGATGGAGGCGGATCTTCACCAGATTATTCGTTCAGAGCAGCCCTTGACCGACGCCCACTTCCAGTACTTCATCTACCAGATTTGCCGAGGACTCAAGTACATTCATTCGGCCAACGTCCTTCACCGTGACTTGAAGCCCGGTAACTTGCTCGTCAACGCCGATTGCGAACTCAAGATTTGCGACTTTGGATTGGCGCGTGGATTCAGTGATGATGCCGAGTCAAACGTCGGATTCATGACAGAGTATGTCGCCACTCGTTGGTACAGAGCTCCCGAGATCATGTTGAGCTTCCAGAGCTATACCAAAGCCAGTAAGTGCCCAGTGCTGTTATTTGAGTTGTTAATGATTGGATGTTTCTGTTGGGCGTATTTGTTGTGTTGTTTACCTTATTCTCGCGCAAACAATAATTGATCGTATGTCCTTGGTTATTTTTATCCTTACTCTCTGATGTATTATAGTTGACATGTGGTCGGTCGGATGCATTTTCGCCGAGATGCTTGGAGGAAAGCCCTTGTTCAAGGGACGCGACTATGTGGATCAATTGAACCAGATTCTTCAGATTCTTGGAACTCCGGATGAGGCTACTTTGAGACGTGTTGGAAGCGAGAGGGTAAGTCATTCACGCACCTCGTTTTCAGGCACAATGGCAGAAACAGAGACACAAAGACACAAAGCAGCGGTATCATGGAGCGGGACGGCGACTTGCAAACAGTTGGCGTTACGAGATGATGTTTTGGGCTAATTTTAGCAGGGTGACAAACAAATGCACAAACACACAGACGGTTGTGCGCGATGGAAGGAGCAATTGCCAAAACGGACGGATGATTGACAAACCTACTCTATGTTTATTTTTGTTTCCTCTTTTCGGACATGTCTATTATTAGGCACAAGCTTATATTCGCAGTCTGCCCAGGATGCCAACAATCCACTTTCAACAGTTATACCCTCGTGCCAGTCCCTTGGCGATTGACCTGTTGGAGAAGCTGCTCAACTTTGACCCCGCTGCCCGTATCACGGTCGAGCAGGCTTTGGCCCACCCTTACTTGGCTGCCTATCACGAGGAGGACGACGAGCCCTCGCACGAGAAGATCTTTGATTTCTCCTTCGAGGTGACCGACCGTATCGACGAGATGAAGCGTAAGTGATCAATTCTTTTGTCAAATGTTGCTCGTTGGTGCGATTTTCTCCCCATCATCCCTTACTCCTTCTAGAGCGGTCTTCATTAACAAATGTTTACATTTTTCGCTGCGATACAAAATAGGCTTGATTGCACAGGAGGTGATGTCGTTCAAGGCAAGCAAGGAGCAGGCATTGGGATCTCAGAACGGAGGATTGCGTCGTGCGGCCAGTTTGTCAGCAGCAGATCGTAATGCAACGACACATGCGGCCAGAGATACCCCTCGTGCTAGCCAACAGATCCAGGAGGAACCCGCGATGGCGCAACAGGGAGGTGGACATTTGGAATCGGCCATGGAGGTGGATGAGGATCTGGAGCGCGAGTTGAGCGGCCAAACCATGCAGGCATAGTCTAGGCACACACACACACACACACACAGGCGACCGAATATAGCTTTCTTCAGCACACGAGCCACGGTGTGCAAAAGAACACTCTCACAAAGATGCATGAGGTTTCTTTGCGAAATAAAAAATAACAAACAAATATTTGTTCGTTCCTGAGCATTTATCAGGGACCCCTCCCCCCTTGTGGGCTAAAGGTAAAGGAACAAGGGCAAGGAGTTGCATGTGTATAGTAAGTACTTGTACAAGCCACATATGCCGAACACACTTCATGTTCATGGTGGAGGTTAACCATTGGACGCTTTGTATTCCACCTTTGTCAGCATGAAAGGCTGAAAAGCCACAAAGACAGGGCTCTCGGATCGTAAAGAGAACCACATTTTGTGTCCAGTACAGTTTTCTAAACCACGACGCTTCTTATCTTTTTAAAATGTTTTTATGCAGAAGGATAAGAAAACACACAAGGGAGGGGGTAATCTCTTTATTTTGTTGTATGATGGATGGTAAGAAAGGGGGAAAAAAAACAAAGGATAAAATGAGGTAGAGGAGAGAGAGAGGATGGGACGTGAAATGGAACGAGAATAAAAATAAAAAAAAACACGAGGACACAAAAAAGAGCATCAAACTTATTCCGTCTTGATGGACTTTGAGCGCTTCTTGGGCATGACAATGCCTAAGAAGATGTCCAAGAAGAGCAATCCAAGCATGACATAGACGCCCAAGTAGTTGATCGTCTGAAGAGCCTGCTTGGACTTGTCCAACTGCAAAAGATCAAAGGGCACGGCGGCAAAGTAGAGCGCGCTGGTGGTCAACAGCCAGGTAATGACGCCCCAGACAGCCTTGGCAACAACATGCGCGACACCCTTCTGACGCGTAATGAACGCATTGATAGGCTTTCCGAAACGAGCAGACATACGGCGCTCAGTCTCCATGTCCATAAACTCGAGTCCGAAGCAGCAGAAGTAGCCGATATGAGTTCCGTGCCAGACGGCCAAGAAGAGGAGGACACCCAGGGCAGACAGGTTCTTGTTGCCGAGGAAGCGGAGACGCTTGAAAACATAGAGCTTGGCCCAGAAGTTGGTGTTCATGTTGAAGGAGGTGACGATCTGGGTGAGCGAGGTGGCGAACTCGTAGTTGATGGGGTTGACGTTGCGAAGTCCATCCCAATCGGGCTTGCCCTGAGCGTCATAGCCGTTGAAGGTGATTCCTGAAAGTACGCAAGGTCCTTCTCCAATCGTCCAGATACCCAAGTACTATTATGTTCAATAATAAGGCGAGAGGAGGAAAAGTATGCGTTAGTCACGAATAACAGAGAAGGACGGGTATTGGTTTTTTTTAGAGCACATGTGTTTCTTATGGGCCCATAAGCACAACCACAACCACCGCCAAAGGGACAAAGAAAAAAGTAAACAGATCAGGCCCAGCTCTTAATCCTCTGGGCAAACAAACACGAGTAAGAGAAAACTTTCGTGACAAAGTGACCATGATCATGATCTATTTGTCATGACCAATCCCACCACTCCCGTTCCTTTCTTGTTCTCTCCTTGACACACACAAAATACCAATGATAACATACCTTGTTCAAGACAGTCTTTCCGGTCCACCAGAAAATAAAGACACGCTCGGCAAAGGAGCGCTCAAGGAAGGCCTTGCCAAGGAGAGCAGCAGTGGGGAAGAAACCTCCGAGGACCTGACCCAAACCCAGATAAAAGATACCGAGGAAGAAACAGCGGAGGGCATAACGCAGGGATCCCTGGGGGATACCGTTGACGGTTGCGGCAGCAGCAGCCTTGGCCTCATCCGATCCAGCGGCCGAGGCAGGGATGGGAACGTTGAAGAGCTCCATGGAGATGAACTTTTTATAGAGCGAGAACGAGAACTGGGGACCGACCAAGAAAGCAAAAGGAAAGAAGGCGTATCCGATGGTCTCGGCCAAGGTGGGCAATTGAGCCAAGGCAATGTCTCTTCCGAACGAGATGGGGGTCTTGTCCCTGACAACTACTGGCGCTGCTGGTGCGGGTGTAGGTGCTGGGGTGTCGACCTTTTTCTCCTCCGATGCAGGGGTGGCAACATCCTTCTTCTTGGCCGACTTTGGTTGTCCATCCATGAAATCCATGCCATAGCCAATCATACGCAGACACTGAACACACTGCTGCATCGTGTAGCAGATATCATACTCCTCCGTGGCCGCATACTTGTAGGACGTCAACAGATACCCAAAGTTGAACAAAAACGACAATGTTGAAGCCAAGGACCGGTTCTTGGGAGCGATCAATGCAATGACGCGACAGATGAGCCAAGTACCGACACAGGTCGTGAGAGGGTGAATGATGTCGAAGGAGTTGAAGTAGTAAGACATCAACAAGCCACTGACGAGGAAGAATGAGTTGCGGGCGGATTCTCCGACGATGGATGATGTTTTGTTGAGGAAGATGAGACGGTAGAAGATCGCGATAGGGTAGCCGGCGAGGACGGTGAGGAGGAGACGGAGGGAAGGCTCGGGGATGCCCGAGGCCAGGGAGGCCGAGTGGGTGAGGCCGTAGTCGAGGAAAGGGGCGGAGGGTCTGGGGGCGAACCAGGCAGGGAGCACCTGTTCGTGGGCCAGACGCAAGATTGAGTCCATTGTGTCGGTTGGATAGGTTTTCTGGTCAAGGGGGGAGGGAGTGACCAAAAGGGGAGGAAGAGAAGGAGGAGTTGGTGAGAGGGGTAAAGAAGAAGAAAAGCAAAAAAGACGCGAACAAAGTGTAAAAAGGGAGGTGAGACTGGGAAAAAAATGTTGTTTTGATATCGATGTTGCTCACCCGCTTAGGCCTCGCAGCAAACACACAGGCACAGGCAAGGGTGGGGAAGGCATGATTATCGCCCATACTGCACCCTCTCATCCATCAATCAAAAATCAAAATCCAGGCACACACCCACTCTCACTCTCACTCTCTCATATGCACAAGATTGTTCTTTCTTTATTCGACTGGCTGACTGACTGCAAAGAAAAACTTACATGGCTCCCCCAGAGATCTCGCCAAAGTTGAAGTTGTAGGTCTGGGCAAGGCGCCAGTCGAGGTACTCGCCAGCAGTCATATTGCGTCCCTCCTCAAACTCAACACCCTCTGCGCGCATCTCCTGCGTAATCAACGGAGTAGGGATAGGATCCAGCTTGGTCGTATCGTTCGCATGAATAAAACACGCAATTGAGTAGCGGGAATGGTTCAGCTGCTGAGGATTATACATCACACGGTGCTTGGTCGACTTCAACAAGCCATTGGTCCACATTTGCAGGTGATCCCCAATGTTGACCAGGATGGTGTTTGGGATCACAGGTGCCGCCACCCAAGGGACATTCTTGTGGATTCTTGATGCCTGGACCTCCAAGCCGGCGATATCCTTTTGCATCAACAAAGTGATCGATCCATAGTCGGTATGGCTATCATGCAGTATGCGTTTTTAAGGTTGAAGTTAGGGTTATTTGTTTGTTTTTCATAGTGTTGATTTTGGTTTTGTACTGAAGTGGGGTTAGCGATCGTTTCCCTTCTCGGAAAAGGTTTTTGATAAAACAGAATTCGGTTTACCTTCCGGCCAAAGGTGTGTTTGGATCACCGGTTTGCTGGGGGTAGTGCAAGAAACGGAGTGTGGTGCCCGACTTGGCCTCCCACTGATGGCTTCCGTCAAAGTAATGTCGTCCGCCAGCAGTCTCAGGGACCTGGAGAGCGATAGCAAAGCACTGCATGACATTTCTTGCCAGGTTGTGAAGGCCCTGCGTGAGAAAAAAATGAAGGCGCCAAAAATATCCGTCAGTTGACGCTTTTGTTGCATTTGACACGAGGCGGACAAGAAGATCTTCATCGAAGTAAACATCGGATTAGAAGAGACGAGAAAGGATATTCATAAACAGGCTTCGAGAAAAGAAGGGTTGGAACTCGGTACCTTGAAAAACTCTCCGACTCTGGCCTGAAGCTCTTTATCGCCCTGAGCAAAGTGGAGGGTAATGTCATCATCAATCGACCACTTGCGCGCATTGTAAGCCCTATTAAGACCATTGGAAAGTGAAGGGAGGGGGATTGCTTAATTGCGCCGCGCTTTGTCCTTGATCATTTACTGTATGAAATGCGCAATTGATGATGCCAACATACTCCTTCAAGTCTCCTTGGGTCTGGGTCTCGGGATCAAGGCTGGTGCGAAGTTGGAGGGTGAGTTGAAAAGAAAACGCATAAAAAAGAGAAGAAAGAGCATTCATAGACTTGTAAACTTTGAGTCACGATAAAGACAATGCGGAAATACAAAAACCATGCCACACTCGGTAAAAAGCTACTGAACTTACGTCTCGGATTTCATGGAGGAGTAACCGGTGTTATCGGGTCCGATCATATGCTTAGTCTTAGACCCGAGGGGACGCTGGAAGAATTTTTCGCTGGAGTCGAACATCTTGTCGATGAGATCTTGGGGGAGGTCGTGGTTCGTGAGGTAGAAGAAGCCGATGTTCTGGGAAGCCTCGCCGACTTGACGGGCACACTCCTCGGGATTGGTGGCGAAGAGGCTGAAATCGATCAACGGGATGGTGACATTTCCGCTGGTGGGGGTGTTGGTGGTGGTATCTTGGGTCATTTAGATGAAAGGAAGAAGGAGGAACGAGTGTCGAAGAGGAGGAAGTAGGAGTTGAGTGGAAGAAGGTGTGGAGGATGCGGGAGAAAGAAAGAAGAGGAAGAGAATAAGGAAAAAGGCGGGGTAATTCCTGAATGTGAGTTCTCCTTGAATGGTGTGACTGTCCGCAGGCGCAGGGAGCCACAGAAGACAAAGTAAAGAAAACTTCGTTTGCCCGCCCTGGAAGGAGACACGCACTGGACCTCTTGCCACCAAACAAACACCCCCGCCCCACACCCACACTCATTCACCTGCAGGCAAACACACCCTCACAGCTTACAGCACAGACACACACGACAGCAACAACATGAACCCACTCAATGTCAGACGCGCATTCGTCTACGACAAGATCATCAACTGGTTCCCAGGACACATGGCAAAGGGTCTCCGCCTGATCACCGAAAAACTCAATGCCGTCCAGGTCGTCATCGAAGTCCGCGACGCAAGGATATCAACTCTCGTGTCTCCCTTTTTCTGTTTTCATGCCTGTATTTTGTCCCTTCGATCGAGATGTATGCCCTGCGTTAAGAGGAGAAAGTTTTATCGTATCATTGGCGCGCCCTTTCATTTTCTACTGTTGTTACTTTGCTCTTCTTTTTTGCTACTTGGATCTGTCAGCATTTCTCTCTCTCTCTCTCTCTCTCTCTCCCTCACTCATTCTCATCGCCACATATGGCTGAACTATGTTATCCTTAACTCTGTCAATCGCCTTGAAAATGTCTTTTCTGCTCTTTTTTATCCTTTGTTTCCAAACAACACATCCCCTTGTCATCTATCAATCACAAGTTTGAGCCAATAGCCCAGAAGAAGGACCGCCTCATCGTCTACAACAAGTCCGATCTCGCCCACCCCGACACGGAGGCCGTAAGAAGATCTGTTTGGACGTGTTGGAACGAACATAATATGTATCCGACATTCAGCAATTGATTTCGCGCCTGGTGCTTCTCCAATGTGTGTTTAGGCGATCACCAAGGCATTCAAGGAATACAAGGGTCAGGACGTTGTCTTCACCAACGCGAACGACGATGTCAATGTGAAAGGGATTATCAAGTATTTAGCCAGTATGTCCTTCTACTTGTAGTCATCTAATGCACGTGTGTGCAAACAAGGTTTTTGTTTACCGACAGCAACATCCGTAAACCCACTTTTTTTTCTTCTTTATCTACAATCAACAGAAAAGGCCAAGGTGTCCGGGACAGCATCAGAAAAGGAATTGACAACTATGGTGATGGTGGTCGGCATGCCCAACGTCGGAAAGTCATCGCTCATCAACTCCCTGAGGCGGATAGGCGTCAAGAAGGGAAAAGCCGCACCCACGGGCGCAATTCCGGGAATCACGAGAACTGTCGCAGGAACGATCAAGGTCCTCGAGTCGCCCAAGGTCTATCTCATCGACACACCTGGAGTCATGATCCCCCACATTCCTGACCCTATCTCCGCCATCAAAGTCGCACTCACAGGTATATGTTTTGTTTTGCTTAAAGTCGAAAGAAGAAGTCTACCAACGCGATGTTCTCACGACCTGTCAAGGCTAACCGGCATCACTTTTTCGCTCAAAGGTGCTATTTCGGACCATCTCTCTGACGAAGAGGTCATTGCGGACTACCTCCTATTTCAATTGAACCAAGCCCAAGATTACAGGTAAATGCCATGCTTTTATGTTTATAGTTATGGACTTCTCAAGATCCTACCACCAGTGCTTAGACTAACAAACAACGAATTCGCGGATTGGTCTTAGCTATGTGAAACTCTACAACGTCAAGGAGCCAACCGATGACGTCAAGGTCTTTCTCCCTCAAGTGGCCAAGTATATTGGCGCGCTCAAGAAGGGCGGTGAGTACAACCTGCCAGCAGCGGCACAGTTCTTGGTCAAGCAGTATCGGCTAGGCAAGCTGGGCAGGTTCACGTTGGACGATATCCGGCCAGAGGCATTGGAGGAGTTTTTGACAAAGGAGGTTGAGGAGACGGCGAGTCGACGGCAGCAAAAGAAGGCCGACAAGATCGAGGAGCGCAGGATTAAGCGACAGATCCAACAGCGCAAATGGGAGGAGCGCGAGATGGCGAAGCTGTAGTTCGGGTGTTCGTCTAAGTAGTTCGGATGTTCATCTAGATTGTCTAATACAAGATGCTCTTGCCGCTATGGCTGTTCTGTGTGAGTGCTTGATGTGATGGAACTATGTCATACAGTTGGCATTCTTTTCTTCCCCTTCCTCCTGAAAATTCATGCAAGCGCGATGAGACCTGTAGACAGACGAGCAGATCTAAAGGGAGGTCGCCTGCCTCGGTCCTGGCCAAGAAAACGAGAATAAACACAGCACACGACCTGGAGGTATTCACAGATAATGACTAAAATAAAGTAGGTTCGTTCTGGTTCTGATCGTCATAACTCGTTCTTTCGTTTTGGTAGTCGTTGTCGCCGATTTCTTTCTTCCTTCCTTCTTTCCTTTCTCTACCGATTTTCTCTTTTCCTCATTCGCCTTTTACTCTTTCCCATATTCACTCGTTTCCTCAGCACTCGTCCCATCATCGACATCTTTCTTCAGCCATGCCAACACGAGCTCATCACAAACGCACTGCTGGACAAGGACAGCAGCACCAAGAAAACAACCCAACTCCGGCCTCTCCACATACCGATCTGCACGAGGATGACACAACAACCAACACCACCACCACCACCAACACCAGCGAAGACAACAATAACAATGCCAACGAGGACGACAATAACAATGCTAACGAGGACGACGACTCGTTGCAAGTCGACAGCTCCTGGCAGCAACAACCCGTCCGTCTCCCAGCCTACACTCCGTCCTCTGCCGCCAAGGAGACCAGTCGAGACTCACCCCCGACCTCACCTGTCGATGACCCCATCTATCTTGCCGGATCAGACAAGCATTTCGGCTTCTCCTCCAGACAGTCGAGGGCGTCGTCCATCTTTCCTTGGCGGAAGCACAAGCCTGCGGTCTCACACCAGTATGCGCCTCATCGACCCCCGCTCTCGAAGAGATCTTCGAGTCTCGCAGGTCTCAAAGTCATGCCCGTCGCTAGCGCAGATCCTGTCAAACATATGGACGATGAGGAGTTAGATCTTCTGTAACGTATTTTTTTTTTTATGTGTTATGTTTTGGATCCATCCATGACTCTCTTTTTGTTTTTGTTTGATGTCGTTTCTTTTGCTTTGCCCAACTCAACCCCCCGACTCATGCAAACTCTAAATTAACACCTCTGTACACTCGGCTCTCTTTTCGACGTGAACCATTGTATAGTGCTTTGAAGGGCGATAAACTGCCAAGACGGGTCCTGGAGCTGTTGCATCTCATGGATGTGGAGGACTGGTCAGAGGTACAAGATTACCACCAACTCAAACTAGACCGGATCAGTGGCGCTATGACCAACTGTGTATTTCTCGTCTCTGGTCCTCCCCGATCCCAACCTGCAGTCTCCTCACAAAAAGAACAGGGATCTCCAGCAGCAGCAACACCTGCACCCACATCGGACCCACCTAAGCCTCGCAAGGTCTTGTTGAGAGTGTATGGTAATGGACTGGATGCACTCTTCTCGCGTGAAAAGGAGCTACATTGGCTAGAGAACCTGTCGACCATGGATATCGGACCTTCACTCCTAGGAATCTTCAAGAACGGACGGTTTGAGCAATACGTCGAATCGACCACATTGACAAAGGACGACATTCGGAACCCAAGGACGTCACGACATATCGCCCATCGCATGTGCGAGCTCCACAACATTGTCAATGTCTTTCCGCCTCCCGAGGGGACCATCCCTCAGTCGCAGGAGAATATTGCCAGATGGATCCCTCTTGCCAAGGACGCGATCGAGACGATCTGTGCTAGGGATCCATCCAAGAGGGCGGTCATTGATGACTTTGACTTTGACAAGCTGATTACAGAGATTGAGGAGGTTCAGAGGGAACTCATGACTGTGCATTCTCCCATTGTCTTTGCTCACAACGACGTAAGCGCTTGCGCATTATTTTATTTTTTTTTTAGTTCTTGCATTGACTGATCCGATTTCTTGGGACGAAACGAACACCTTACCCCAATTTTTTTTTTCATTCTAATGCATTATCTACATAGGCACAATACGGAAACATCCTAAAATCTCTAGACGAGGACGGAGAGTTGGTGGTAATAGACTTTGAGTACGCAGGCTACAACACGCGAGGGTTCGATATCGGAAACCATTTCTGCGAATGGACCGCCGATTATCATTCGGAACGACCCTCGATCCTTCATTATGACAAGTACCCAACAAAGGCCGAGCAGCTCAACTTTTTGGAAGCTTATATGGAGGCAGAGATTGCGATGTGTGGGTACCATCTGACGGCGATTAACTTGGCCCAGTATACGAAGAATCGGCGTCGGCGGTCGGTTGCAAAGGCGATCGTTCATGGACTCGGTACTGTTGCCCTGTCGGCCATCCATGCCAAGAAGTCGCTCGCGAAGAAGCCTTCTGTCGATCTCAAGTTGGAGGATGTTCCAGCCACGAACTCGACGGAACAACAGACCAATACCAGCAACAACTCAAAGGAACCGACTCCACCACCCAGCACACCCAGCACACCCACATCCACGACGTCGTCTAAGATGTCCGGCGTCAAGGGCAGCAGGGGCAACAGTGCGATCGAGAACGAGATAGTGAACCCTATCAAGAAGGGTCAAAGCGGCAATGGCAGTGCCGGGGTGTCGAAGGCAGAGATCCTGGACAGCATGTATAAGGAGGTCAACAAGTTTGCTTTGACATCTCATATCATGTGGGGACTGTGGGGTCTGATCCAGGCGACTCAGAGTGAGATCGAGTTTGATTATCTGGAGTATGCGTTGCAGCGGCTTTGTGAATTTCGGCGTCGTCGCGACGAGTTCATGTCTCTCTAGGTCACCACTTTACTTCTAAATACAAACGTGTCAATTGCTCGATTTGAGTGATGATTACAGAGTGATATAGGGAAGGGGGGGCCAAGATTGATGAGCCAAAAAGTGATGGTTCCATATCTGAGTTGTTTCTTCCATGATCAGCGAGAGTGATCAACCAAAAAAAAAAAAAAAAAAAAAAAAAAAAACGTAAACCAACAAGAAATGAAAAATTAAGAAATGTTGAATGTATTTATATGAGAATGCTATGGGTTAGTGGGAGGTCAAGAAGGTCTTCATGTCAAACGTCTGGACACCGTCCTCCTTGAGAACAACACCCTTCTCAGTGACAACAGCCGAGATGAGCTCCGCAGGCGTGACATCGAACGAAGGGTTCCAAACACCAATCCCCCTTGCTGCAACAGCAATCGTCTCCGTCACATCCTGTCCGTTATGAGTCTTGAAAACAACATCATTAGATCCCTTGGAGATCGACTCGACTTCAACAACAGGACCCCTCAACGTTGTGACTTCAACCGCAGGACGGACCTCAATATGGATCTCCTTACCCGAACCAATGTTCAAATCCACCGAGGTCGAGGGCGCAGCAACAATAAAAGGAATGTTATGGTAGCGGGCAGTAATAGCCAACTGGTAGGTTCCAATCTTGTTGGCAGTATCGCCGTTGGCGGCCACACGGTCGGCACCGACGACGATGGCGGCGATCTTGTCAGGGTTCTGGGCGAGCAGGGCAGAGGCCATCGAGTCGGTGATGAGGGTCGAAGGGATCCTTTCGTAGACGAGTTCGTAGGCGGTCAGGCGGGAGCCCTGGTTGTAGGGACGGGTCTCAGTGCAGTAGGCGTGAGTCAATTTGTTCTGTCCTGCCAATGCGCGGATGATTCCGAGAGCCGTTCCGTATCCTGCAGTAGCCAACGATCTATGGAAGGAAGCAAAAAGAGAGGAGGCGGTGGCGGCGTGTGGGAAAAATAAACAATTAATTAGAGTCCTGTGAAAAATGACGTGACATTCAACAACCATTGTCCAATACCCTTTCTTCCTCTCATTCCATGCGCACTTTTCACAAGCCAATCAATCAACCAACCATACTCCTCATGTGAAGCATGGATCACTTACCCAGTGTTACAGTGCGTAATAACCCTAAGGTCATCTCCACCCTTCCAAACCTTCAAGATAAACTCTGCTCCAAACCGACCAATGTTCATATTATCCTTCACATCATCCTCCAGCATCTTTTCCGCAAGCTCCAAATACTTGTCAACAACATCCTGTCCCTTGGCACTAGCAATCGCACCAGCCTCCCTCACACCCTTGGCCAACTTGTGAGCCGCATCAAACAAGTTCACAGCAGTAGGACGAGACGTCTTAAGGAACTCGAGGGATTCCTCAATAAAGACAACGGCTCCCTGGGCGGTCAAGAGACGGCCAGAGGCGACGGTGGAAGGGTCGACAAGGACGACGGCGAGAGAGAGGGCTGCAACGATGGCGATGGCGGGAGCGCCTCGGACCTTCATGGTCTTGATCGCGTCATGACCGAGAGCGAGGGTTGAGATGGGAATGTAGAGGGTCTCGTGAGGGAGGAGGAGCTGGTCGATGATCTCGAGGGACCCGCGCTGGTAGCGGATTGCTTGCAGAGTTGCGCCGGTCATTTTGTGTAGGACAGTTGGAGAGTAATGTGAAGAAGAAGAAGAGAAGAGTGAATTTCACACCCTTTTTGTGTTTTCCTCCTTGCCCTTGCTCAATCAATGGCAGTCACCTCCGCACGTTTCCTTTTTCATTGATAAGGTTTTATTTGAAGTTGAAGTTACATTGAAGACAAAAACAAAATATATAATGACAGAGCAGTGAATACAGACAAAAGTACACATATTAAAAGAACAAAAAGGTTGCAGTGGTTAGATCGCCTACTGTCGATGCATAGACGAGCCAGGGTGCGACGAGGATGAGGTCGATGATGGTGTCGAAGAAGAGGGCGCGCCACGTCGAAGCAAGGTGGTCAAATCATCTGTCTTCCCCGCCTGGGCCATCCCACTATCACGCCTCATCCTCGTCGACCTGGAGCCCGCTTGCGCTCCTCCCAATGCCGAATACTGGCTCATGTCCATATCTTTACCTCCGCTGGGTGGTGGCGTCCTCATCCCATGTTGTCCTGAATGGTTGTAGTTGTACGCCACTCCAGGACCTTGAAGCGACAAGTTTGATGACGAACTTGCTGCTGCCAACATTGGCTGTGGTGGTGGAGGAGGCGTGATGTCTCGCTGGTGCTGGTGTTGGTGAGAAAATGTCTCTCCATATGCAGGTAATGCGTAGGAAGGAGCAGGAGAGTACTCCTTCTTGTCATCCTGTCTTGGCTGCGACCCAGGATAGATCATGTCCGCCGTGCTGTTGTACTCTCCGCGGCCTGTCAGTCCAGTGATCTTGTCCTTAATCCGTTCAACCGAAAGTCCTGAGGGGTCCAATGATCCCTGAGTCGCCTCAGCAGCGAATCGCACTGCACGTTTAAGGGTTGGGCTAGAGCTCCGGCTACTGGTCTTGAATCGATCAAGGTGATCGCTTGACATAGAAGAGGAGGAGGAGGGAAAGAGTGCAGATGAGAGTGGCGATGGCGATGATGGTTCATAGAGATTGGCATACGTTTGTTTTGGGGGACGGAAGGATGGATTGGACGATCCACGCTGATGCGACGACGAGACTGAGGATGAAGATGGAGATCCACCTCTCTCCCTGTCTGTCAGGTGACTGGGAGTAGAGGTGCCTGACACGGTAGGAGTGCGATCGGGAGAGGGTGTAGTTGAGTCCATTGTCTGGAACTGAACCAGTGGCGATGATGTCATGGGAGAGTAGGGCGCAGTCCATTCTCCAAGAGGCGAGTGAGAAGGGTTTCCTGAATGCATCTCCGCAATGTAGTTCTGGTTGAGAGTCCTGGGCGCAGGACGAGTGGGGCTCGAGAGCATCAAGATGGTTCGTGCGGCTTGGGTGTCAGAAGGGGCACCGTTCTCATCCTGCTCGTCCTCATCCATGGGCTCGACTCTAGCGGGTGACGAGTATCCTGACCAATTCTCTCGGACGGGAGTCATGTCGCGATACAGGGGCTCTGGAGTTCCGTAGCGACTGCTGTGAGGACTGTTGTGTGCTGAAGCAGACTGGCTCATGTAGGGCGATGATTGCGCTCCGAGATATGGAGAGAGGTAGCCTGGCTCAGGCTTCGAGGTGGCAATCTCCATGAGGGACTTTGCCGGGAGGAACAACTCCGAGTCCTTGAATTGGGAGAGCGAGGGCATGCGGGGCCTGAACCTCTCTGAGGGTGAGGAGGAGGAGGAGGAGGAGGGTGGAGGCATGTCGATGTCGGATGACTCGATTCTTGCTGGGTCAGACAGTCTTCGTTTATGGGTGGTATGTTTGACTCGTCTCCGTTCGGTGAGGAGAGGGGATGATTGGAGGGAAATGGACTGGTGGATCTGTTTGGGGGTGACGCGTGGTGAGCAGACGGGTTGGATCAGGGACTCGACCTCCTGGAGCGTGTACTTTGTCCAACCCCGTCGGATCTTGAGGATGGCGTACTCGAGTCTTGTTCTTAGTCGTCGGGATAACTGGTCGGTTCAACAGAAGGAAAAAAAATATTAAAGGGGGTGAAGGTTATGTTGTGCGTTCTCTTATTCCTTACGACTGGGAGAATCTATTCCAGGCATCGTCGTGTTGTGACTGCGTCGTGAGGATTGGAAGATGAGCACACAAGCAAGAAACGCCCTTTTGTCGTCGCACCAGTCATTGAGAAGGAAGGATGTGTGAAAGAGAGAGGAGGGAGTGTCCAGAATCGTCGGTGTAGCGGGGTCACAGTCCGAGGAAAAATAGATGCACAGGTAAAAGAGGCACTGAACTAATAACGGTTGTGAAAAAGGGAAATATAACACCAACTCTCGCTGAAAAGTGAAAAGAGCGGTATCACACCATCGAATGCACTGAGCTAATTCGTGTATGCGTATGTCGCGAAAAGAGCGGTGCATATCATGCAATAATTCTTACCTTCAGAATCTTTCCTTGCTGCAGCACATGCTCAATGGTCTTTTCCTTGCTCAGAGGTCGTCGCACTTGGTGAAGATCAGGTCGGAAGTGATGGTCGACAACGGTCCTAGGTCCAACTGAATGGGACGAGGAATTGGAATCTCTTGAGCGATCACTCGCGCCTGATGAGTGCATCTGTGTGTCGACCTGGTTCTTGACCTGAGTGGTCTTCACGCCGGGCCTGGCTTTTGCGGTTTTCGAAGTTGTCGATGTTACTGATGGAGATCCCCGTCGTTCTCTTCCTGAACGACTACTACTAGACAGAGGCCTGTTACTGTTGCCGCTGCTGCTGGTTGCTGTTGCTGCTACTGAGGATGGTGTTGTGAAGGTCAAGGTTGGTGTTACTGTTTTTCCGAGGTCCGACGGTTGGCTCCGGCGGATATTAGAAGCGACATGGGCGGCTCGCTTTTCGTCTGCTTCCTCTTCGAGAGTGCCCGAGAGAGGGGGTGAGTGCATGCCCGAGGTAGGGGTAGAGACTGAGGTGGACCCTGCGACGTAGACGAGTGGGGCAGGCACCGGGGCCTCTTGTGGCTCTGGGGCAGGATATCGTGCTGCAGCTATTGACGAGGATGATGGTCCTGGTGCGAAGGGGATGGAGACTGCCAGCTGAGCGGCGGTATGTTGGTTTGTTGCCATAGCTGTTGTGGTTGCTGGCAGGGGACGTGTTTTGACGCGCGTAAGGGAGAGAGGGAAGAGAGAGCGACGTGAGAGAGGTTGTGGGTGGGTGGGTGGTGAGAGTGAAAGTGAGTGAGTGCTGTAAAAGAGAACGGGTGGAAGAGAGGGTGGGAGTGAGTCCAAGGATGAGGAATGAAAAGAGCGCCAAGTGGGGCGAGTGAAGGGAAGGAATGAGTGCGTACGTGGATGAGGCGAGAATGAAGGCTGAGAAAGGGAAAAGGAGAGGAAAGAAGGAGAAAAAGGAGGGAGTAAAGGAAGAACGAAACGAAAAACGAAAAACGAAAATTTTTTCTTTCGGCCTTTTCGCTGTTTTCATTTTGCAGAGCTCTCTACTAGAACTTTGTCGTGTGCAGCACTCAAACTTACATCCGCGCTGCACTCTTGGATGGGATTACGTCGTTTGCCTGGGTGCTGCATATTGCGGTACCATCTATCTTCTTTACCGTACGTGAAAGAAATGAGATATAACAATAAAACGTGGCTCAGGGCTCAATTCATCCGACTCCGCTCCTTTCTCCCTGGGCGTAGTCATTCATGAGACAGAAAGCAAGTCAGACTGGAGTCTGAAATACCCATGCAATGCAAGGATGCACACTGGCACACTCTGCAAACCCGTGCACTGACTACAGCTTTCCTTCTCTCAGTCTCTCTTTCTCTCGGCCATTTCCTTAGTCATTTTAGCCTCCTGTGCCTGAAAAGCGTCAAACCCACCACCCTTGTCACCCTTTGCTTCCACACTCCATGTCCATTCATCAGCTCAAGCTTGCACCGCTCGCTCCCCCTCCTTTCTTGTCAGTTGCTCAGACAATCTTATCGTAAAAAGACGAAAAACAAAACAAACAAACACAACAAGCCATTTGTAACAATCCTTCCGAATTCTGCTCTCCCTTCTCAGCACCCTCCTCAGCACTGAATAAAAGGGCGCTGCCTTCTTTCTTCTTCTCCACGTTTCTCATCATCCACTCTTCTTTACTCTCACAACTCTCACACGCGCCTACACCACTACTTCTTCTTTCCCACGCATCCATACCCTCGCACACAACCCACACACTCACCTTACTCTCCCACACACCCCCTTGTGCACAATGGCAATAATAGCCACATCGGCCGTCCTGGCGCTCGCTGGACTCTCCGCCGCCGCCCACCAACTTCTCGAATACCGCGTCAAGGGCACCATAACCCACATCCACACCAACGACACCCTCTACGACAAACAAAAATACGGACACATCCTCGACTACGACAAACATTCCCTCATCCTCCACGGTGAACCTACCCTCATCCTCTCGGGAGAGTTCCACTACTGGCGACTGCCGGATCAGTCGCGTTGGAGACCCATCCTCGAACAGTACCGGTCCGCGGGATTGAACTGTATCCGGATTTACTTTCATTGGGGTTTTCATTCTCCCAAGCAGGGGCAGTATGATTTTTCAGGGAATAGGGATATCAACTATCTGTTGGATCTTTGTGAAGAGATTGGGTTGTATGTCCTTGCTGCCCCCGGGCCGTATATATGTGCAGAAACTCAGGCCGGTGGGTTCCCCATCTGGTTGGCGGCCATGCGGGATGTCCGATTGAGGCATATGAAGTCCAACTTCTGGAAGACGTATGATCCCGAGTTTATGAAATACTGTGTCGAGTATTTCGAGAACATCCTCCCGATCCTCGCCAGGCATCAGATTACGAATGGACAGGGAGGCTGCGTCTTGGGGTTGCAGATCGAGAACGAGTCGTTTCAGCATGTATTCCATTACCCGATTGGACTTCATGATGATATGAGGGTACTTGCAAAGACTGCGCGCGATTGTGGGGTCACGGTGCCGTTGTTTACCAATGATGGGTTTGAGGAGGGTTCGTTTATTGTCAAAGACGATCCCAAGAGGAAGAAGAAGGACTTTGGAGTCGATCTCTATGGCTTTGATAAATACGTCGGTAAGTAATGCCACTCTCTCAATGTTGGACCTGAGCGTCTGATGTTGCAATTATTAACACCACATATTTACTCACGCTTCATTTCATGATAGTGTTTACTCCGAACAGCGAGCCGACATCGTGGGTCGTAGGCCGCGACCCCTCATATCTTCAGGAATGGGACCCCTCAACAGTCGTCAAGGAACTGGAAAAGATGGAAAAGAAGGTCCGCTCCTTTGGACACGCCAACAAACGAACACCCATCTTCATCCCTGAACTCCAAGGCGGTTGGTTCAACCACTATGGGATCAAGTATACATACGACGCCATCTACCGGTTCTATGGGGACGACTATACTCGACTTATGCTCGACACTGTCTTCTCACAGGGATGTACCATGTTGAACTTTTACATGTTTTATGGAGGTACCAACTGGGGCACCATCGGCGACCCGTAAGTTTTTTTGATATTGGTCAGATTCCTATCGATGAAGATAAAGCGGATCAAATCCATGTGACGCAACGAACCCATGCTGACATCTAACACGTTTTATTTTGATACCATGCCTTAGCGATGTCTACACGTCGTACGACTACAGCGCCTGTATCCGCGAGAATGGGCTGATGTCAGGACGACTCCGCAACCTACGAAAGGGTCTCCTTTTCCTCCAATCCTTCTCCGACATCATGGTCCGAACCGACGCCGTTCTCTCCTCCAAGCTTCAATCCGTCCGATCATCCCTCGACAAGACCATCTCCCTCCAACGTCAATCCCTCGCCTCGGCTGGTACCCATGGGCCCGTCGAATTGACTTTTCTACGCAACTTCTCGCCACAAAAGGTCGATTGCTTTGACCTTTTTGCGCTCTCCACGGCCGGCAACGTCGTCACCCGTCTTTCTTGCAACCTGGCCTATAAAGCTTCTTTTATCGCCCTTGGAAACTATACGACTATCAATCCGGATATCCACCTCGTTCTTTCCGCGACACCTATTCATATCCGAGCCTACTCTGGGTCCGAGAGGAAGAAGAAGGAGGTCTGGATCGCTGCTTTGGCCGAGTTCGGCGCGACAGAGATGGCGTTCCGAGGAGACTTGGCTCTTACATCCTTGGGCGGTCAACACGTCGGAGCCTCCGGGATTAGGTTACGAAGCTCGGCGGATGATAAGGATGTCAAGGTCGTGACCATCCCTGAAGGAGCCAAGCATACACATGTAGTTCTGTCCAGTGCCGTCACCGTGGTTGAAGCCGATGAAGCGTCTTCCAATCCCGAGCTGCACATCATATTCTTGGACAAGGCTACTCTCTCGACGCTGTACTGCTACTACAACAATCGACATGGCGATGGCATATCCAAGGCGGCAGCGGCGGTGGCTGCTTCTCAACCTAAGATTGTCACCTGGGGTTCTTACAACGCCTACTACAACCCTCACACCAAGATTCTGACCGCTGATTCGACCGAGTCCCAGACCGAGCTCCATGTCTTGACATTTGGTCAGGATTCATCCCTCCTCCCTCCCCAGGACGAGACTATCTACGGTCCCAGGCTGGCTCATAAAGTATTCCCCCTCAAGGCCAACGGACCTACCACCACCAACTTACATCTCGCACATGCTCAATGGGTCGAGGAGAACTGCCAGGGTATGGTTCTAGAGAACTGGGAGATCCGTCGCACTGATGTTGGAGCCTTGCCATGGCAGGATTGTCCCCGCAAATCCAAGGGCTCGAAATGGTTCAAGAACGTCCAGCTCGATTATCATTTCACGTCGGGTCATATCCTCTACCGCGGCAAGTTCACGACCCGCGAACGCGACGTCAAGGATGGCAGTACCACAGCACCGAAACCGCACGAAGTCTGGCTCAAGTTTAATATGCGCCATCGAATCACCGCCTTTGTCAATGGCGTCGCCATTGGGTCGCATATGGTCTACTCGCGTACGCTCCTCTCACCCGGTGCCAAGGTCGGACATGACCCCATCTCTTTTGGAGGACACAAGTTCTTGGTCCCACCTCAAGCCCTCTTTGCTGGTATCACTCAGCCCGGTGCAGAAGCAGGATACCGCGTCCAAGAACACGAGATTTTCCTCGTCATCGATTCTGTTGGCCTCAGTCGAATGCCCTTTGTCCTCGACGACGTCCGTAACCCACGAGGCCTCCTCTCCGCACATGTGCAGGGTATATCCGTCGTCAAGAACAGCGAAACCTGGCAAGTCACCGGCGTCGATGTCCGAAACCTGGACATGGTCCATTCCAGTACTGGATTCCCCGACGAGCACCAAAAACACGGCTGGAGCTCGACACCCAACCGTCCACACGTGGATCCCAATCAAGGAGGCGTCCATTGGTGGCGTACACACTTCGAAGGTCCCCCCGGAGCACTCTCTGGATCTGGCGTGACTCTTCCGGGTGATCAGTCGATGGCTGCCCATATCCCGCTCTGTCTCCGCATCGAAGGCGAGTTCTCGGCAATGATCATCCTTAACAATATCCTAGTCGGTCGGTACTTTGGATCCGACTCGCCTCAACACGATTTCTACATGATGGACGGACTGGTTCACAAGGCCGGATCTGGCCAGTTGAACGAACTTATGTTGATGATCTACGGATCCACCAAAGCTGATGAAAATGGAGATAGCGACGACAACAGGATGCGGATCCGACTCTTGCCTTGGATTGTCGAGGATGCACAGGGACAACTGAACCAGTGGAGTGGCAATACCCAATTTGATGTCGAGGAGGGTTTTGCGAGGGAGGCTCAGGCGGGTCCCTTCTGGACCGAGAAGCAGGCCTTTCATCTTTCTGCCCTGAATTGAACAGATTAATTTTCCAAAACAATAGAATACCTTATTGCATACCCTTTTCTCGTATATTAATTGTTGTCGTCGATGTTATTACAGATGGATTTGAAAGAGTTGTGGTGCTGTTGTTGTATGTTGTTACAGGAACGAGCTCTAGTTGTTGTTGTTGTTGTTGTTGTTGTTTTATATCGCCTTCAATCTTCGTCCATATCTTCAGGCGTCGAGAGCTCGCCCTCATCCTCCGACATGGGTCGACTAGACTCCTCTCCTTCCTCCTCCACTTCGCCGTCCGATCCTACTTGTGATCCGTTAGCTTCCTCCTGATCTGCGTCTTCCTCCTCACCACCCATTTCTTCCTTCTCCTGGGCTGACCGCTGCTTCTCGATTGCTGCCGTCAATGTCATCGTCTTGGGGATCACATCTATTTCCGCAGATTGAAATATTCAAGTAGCAAAGGTTAATACACGATAACGAGGACCAACGAATCATTATTCCATGTCGACGAGAGAACAGTAACATTTGCAGTGATGTGTATACCTTGCAAGAACTCGAGCGAGTCGTGTTGAGTGACCGCCGTGGCTATAAACATGCATGTTGGAAGAGTATTTGTATTCCTGTTAGCGATCCTGTTCAACGTCGTATGTCGTGGTCCTTGGGTCATACATACCAAAGCACTTTTTGTACAATAGTTCTTCAGACTCCATAGATCCTGTAAGATTGAGAAGCGCAAACGTACCAAGGTCCTTGTAAGATACTGTTTTCCTCTTCTCGATCTTGGCCAAGTTGAACGCCTTGGCTGTAAAGCTCTCCAAAAACAGCTCCTATCATCAAAAGTAAAAAAAAAAAAAGAAGTCAATATCCACGTCCAGTCCGGTTCAAAATAACTCTCCCATCAACTGCCCCTTTTTTTCGAATATTAACACCGGGAAAACAAACAAAAAAAAACGTACGGTGGCAAGACTGATAAGGAAGACTGCATCATTGCTGACCATCTGAACATCCTTATCCTCCTTAATGATCCTCTTGACTCTGGCGACTGGCAACTGAGTCGTGCCCTGGGCGGTGCCAGAGTAGAGTGCTTTAGATCCTGATGACGTTGACTTTGTGCCAGCTTTCTTTGCAGGTGCCTTCTTTGTTACACGTCCTGAGTTTCCTGCCATTTTGTTGTGTTGTGGTTGTGTGATTGTTGTTTGGTTGAGTTGGCGAATGAATGAATTAGATGGACACAACAACAAATCAGCTCGCTCTTAAAGGTCGTGTTTTTTCATTCATAATACACGTGACTTGTTTGGACGTTGGGCGTATTATTATTTTTTTATTCTTGGAAGAAGTGTGCGTTTGTCTATCTGTGAATCGATCGTCTCTCTTCTTATGCCTCAGTCCTGCCAATGATGGCATAGCGCTTCTCAAAGAAGACGTACCAATCTTCCATCGTCTTGCGCTAATAGATCATTACATGAAGTAGAATATGAAAAGGGTTATGATTAGAAAAAAGTGCACGTCAAGTTTGACGAAACAGCTTCCAGAAAAGCGTCCACTTGCTGCATCAATTAGGGTCCGATCCAATGTGTAATCTTTCTCGTACCTCCTTCTCGGTCAATTCACTGTAGTCCGCAATGCAGTCCTCAGGCTTCAATGAACTCTTTCCAAGCGCCTAATTGACAAGAGAAATATGAAATGTTTGTTAAAAAACGACAAGCTGTAGAATGTCACGCCACCTGCTAAAGAGCAATCGAATGATCAGCCTCACTCTGCACATTCTCTCCTGTTCGTCTGCGCAAAACTTGTAGCCATGCCCCGTGTCACTCTTTACCTTGGAGGCATCCTTTCCGGCAAAGCAATGGTATCCTCCTGAGGGTCCATACATGGCCTTCTTGGCTGTCACATCAAACACAATGCCCTTGATCGCGACATAGATTGTCCCATCCTCCTTTTCGCCGTCGTGCTCTGCAAGCTCTTCCTTTGTGAAAATGCGCTCCAGGTTTGGTGGGGGAAGAGGTCTAATATGACATGACAAAGACGAAACGTTGAGAGTAAGTCTCCGGGTTTTAGTTCAATGGCCGGTCCGGATCAAGGTTGGAAGTCCCGCCTCCGTCTTTCCCGCAGAGGTTTTTTTTTTTTTTTTTTGCCAAGAACTACAACGTTTTCTCAAGGGAATGAGAGTTAATGAATGTAACAAAAAAACATACGTCGCGGGGAGAGCGAATGCCTTTGGCTTTGGAGCAGGTGATTCCTCAGAGGTGTTGCTCGAGGAAGGATGAGCCGCTTCCTTCTTGTCTCCCTCGAGCTCCTTGGCAGCAGCGTTGGCCTTCTCCTTTTTCTGTTCCTGGTGGTCCTGGAAGAGGGTGATGAGGACGGCGATGGAGACGGTGGCGATGATGGTTGGGAGAGTGTAGGACTGCTTGAACAGGTTCTCCAGGTATGTGTACACGTTGACCATGACTTTTTTTTTATTGTTTTGTTCTCCTGAGGCGGGGCTGGGTTATTGTGAAAGTGGGTGAAGGGAGAAGGAGAAAAAGTAAGAAAGGGAAAAGTAAAGAGGGGAGGAGTATCTTCGACTCCGGATGACTCGTTTTCGCTCTGGAAAATTTCTCCCACAAGAGCAAAGGAGAACCGTGAGAAGGTAAAGAAAAAAAACCCCTGTTGCATTCTACTTCTTCCATTTCTTCTTTTTCTTCTCTTTCTTCCTTTCCCTTCAACATCCTCCTCCTCCCGCAGCAAATCAAAATGTCCGCCCTCGCAGAACTCCAACCAACCATCACAACCGCCCGTCTGTCCCTGGACCCTCCCTCCCCCCAGGACGACCCATCCATGCGCGCCATGTTCTCCGATATCCCCACTATGGCCTTCCTCCGGTTCAAGACCAAGGAAGAAAACGGCGGCTGGACCATCCCTGAGATCGTCGCCCGTCGTGAGGGGCACTCGAAACAGATTGAGGACCGATCTGGGTCTTGCTTTTACATCCACGACAAGGCTACAGGGGAACTTGCAGGTGTGATGGGGGCAAACTCGATTAATAGGGTTGATAGGAATGCACATGTGGGCATTATTCTGTGGAAGAAGTATTGGTCGGGTGGGTATGGTACCGAGGCCTTGTATGAGCTCATGCGTGGTCTCTTTGAGGACGACAAGATGCACAAGGTAGAACCACACATCACATCGCGGATCATACGGCATATCCATTTTCGACGCCTACTAGACGCATGCTAACAAGAATGAACGCCCTCTTTATTGTGTATGTGATAGATGGCATATGAGACGACGGAAAAGAACGACGGTATGCGTGGCTTCCTGGAAAAGGCGTGCGGGATCCCATTGACATACATCAACAAGGACGAACTCATGTGCACCGCCACCCACAAGTGGGTCTCCTTCTACGTCTACGTGATCTTTGAGGAGGACTGGCCCCGCATCAAGGTCGCCCTCCTCGAAAGGATCCGTGCCGGTGCTGCCAAGTATGCCAACAAGGCCTAATTAATAAATATTTGAAGTGATCGTCGTTTTTATTTTTTTTACAATACTATGATACAACAAAGCGACCGAAGGAGGGACGAAACGAAGGAAAAAAAACGATAAATAGGAGAACAAAACGCAGACAGGAAAGTTTTGTGTGGTTTGTCGTTGTATTTGTTTGTGTTTTGTGTTTGAGTTTGCCAAGGCCATAAGGAAGGATATCAAGTTGCCAGATCGGCCGTTTGAGAGTCGGGGTTTTCCTGACCCACTTTGGAGTGTCTCCGTGACCGAGGCGACTCATCCGTGTCGGTCACCCAACCTTCGCTCCCGTCGTCCTGCCCATGAACAAGATCAACAACAACAACTGGTTTTTTCGGTGTCGAAAAGAATGCCGCAGCCTCCGACCTTCTCATCTCAATCACACTGGCCTCCCGCGTAAAGTCTCTTACAGTCGAAGCAGCAGGAGCAGCTTCATCAGCACCCGCCTCGCTGCATTGAGCCGTCTCTAAAAGCTGCTGCACAAACGGACTTGATCTGGCTGCCACACTGGGACTGCGATGTTCCTGAGCCGCAGCAGCCATGGCAAGAAGGGAATCATCCTCGTCCCAGAAAGGCGAGTCCCTGTATCCTTGTTGGCTCCTTTCTGCCATATGTCCAGTAGCCGGTGCTGGTGCTGCCACTGACGCATTTCGTGCAGTCTTTCGAGATAGGTAGAGACTAGGCGATCCAGGCGGTGTTGAAATCGGAGACGACATGTCTGCAGCAGTCCGTTTCATATTACGAGGGGTCCTCGGCGGCATATCTTCGTCCTCATCCATGCCATGGCCTGTAAGGTCGTAACTAACGAATCGCCCTGTTCTCGCACCACGGCTAGGTGTGGAAGGTCCTGCCTGAACTTCGGTTGTTGTAGACGAGATGGAGATAATCGAAGGGTTCCTCTTGCTATCCCTGTTGTTGTCGAGGCTCATGGAAGCAATCGTCGAAGTTGGGCCCAGACTGTGAGCTGTAGACTGTTTCGAGCTTGGGGTTGACGGCAGTTTCATGATTGGAAAGGCTGTGGCGGGAGATTCGCTCCGTGAATTAAACTTGGCGCTTTGTTTCTGAAGCTGTAGCGCTTGAAGACTGTAAGGCGACTGAAGGAATGTATTGTGTGATGTTGGCGGAGGGGGGATAGAGTGGAGAGTGTGTGATCGCGCCCTTGTCGGGGTCGTCGGTGCAAAGGATGGGATAGTCCTGGTGTGTTGAGAGGATGGTGTTCCTGGTCGACTTGGAAATCCGATCCTTTTGGACGTGGGTGTTTGAGGCATGGGTGAACTGGATCCTAATGTCGGCGAGCGCCTTCCCGAGCTTTCCCCTGGAGGCACCAGGTTGGGAGATATGCGTCGAGGATTGGGAGACTGAAGTCCAATCTTTTTCGAGTTCTTGGATCCATGCAGGGCCTTGTTTCTCCTTTCCGCCTGAAAAGTTAGAAAGAGTGTATTAGTTTAATTGTGATCCAGTCTCCATATAAACATTGCTTCGACGCAAACTGGTTGACAAAAACGTACCCTTTCCCGCTTCTCGTTCTCCTTCCCTTCACGTGCTAGTTGAGCAGCAGCCTGCATGGTATGGATATACTCCTCGCCATAAACCAAGAAATGGTGCCCTTTTTCCTCCTGCCATCTGTTCAGTGCTTCTGTGAGCTCTGCCTCAAGCTTGGGAAGTTCACGCGCGTTCTGCTTCCGCTCCTTCTCCTCCCTCAGCAATCGACCAGGATCTCCTCTCGTGTTGAACCGGTCGGCACTGTGAGTGGATTTCTCAAGCTCCTCAATGGCGTGAAGTCTCGCCTCATACCTCGCGACAATTTCAAGAATATGAGCTGCTTCTTCCATCTCCTGCTTCAGGCGAGCCACTTCATTCTCATGTGCCGTCAGGTTTTCCTCGGTGAAAGAATCGTCATAGAACGGAGTAAAACTCTCCTGCTGCTCATGACCATACCGAAGTTGCATCCAAAGTTCGATAATTTCTTCCCGCTCCATGAGAATAAAGTCCTGCACCTTTTGAACTCGGAGCTCTTCCAGACTCGTCAGTTCTTCCTTGAACTATAGGTTGACAAGACACGATTAAGGTTAATGGTATTTCTTCACGACAAAAACAGCCAGGCAATGCACTTTGCGGGGAAAATTAATACATACAGCTCGGATCGTTTCCACGCACAAGGTTCTATGCCCAGCCAGGAACTCTTCGCGCTCGTCCACATCTACACGCAGTTTATCCCACAATCTTGTCACGTCAGCTTGAAGCTCCTGAAGAACAATCTCCCGTCTTGAGCGTTCAACTTGCAGCTATAACAAAAGATTGGTGCAAGACGTTAATATGAAAGTGTTGGCGGGAAGTGGCGTTTCAATATACTGAGGTTACATAAATAACCGCAACGACAACTACCTACCTCCGCTTTCTTCCTCTCCAGTCGCCTCAGGATGTCATCGCTAATAGAGTATTCGCCGCCACTTCCTTCGATGACTTCCTGATCAAACGAATCACGCTCCGTTGCTCCCAGTTCATCCCATATACCCTTGATTATGGTGATATCGGCCTCTACCTTCTTTATCCTCGTTTTCTAAATATTTCATTCGTTGGGATACAGCGGCCGAGTATTAGGTGATATTCTTACGTTTACTTATGCTGTGCTGTTACATGATATTTGCAAGAATGGAAGTCATCACAATTGCTAAATCGTACCTGCTCCTTTTCGCACTCGGCAATATTGTCAGAGAATGTCTGCATGACTTCAAACGACACTTCTGCACCTTCCTCTGGGAATGGTCCTGGGTTGACGAATGCTGGTCCGAGAATGGGGATATATGTTTCGAGCTCCTTGTGCAGCTTTTTGATTACATCCAGCTTTTGGGTGTATTGCTAATCAAGTGGCAAACAAAACGATCGGCGTCAGTCTCTGGTGGTCAAGGAAAGATCGCTCCATGGAGCAAATAGAATGTTCGAGCCTTACGTCATAAATGTAGCTGTATTCTTCTTGCAGTGTGACGCGGCGGTCCCAAAGGGTCATGTTGGCGAGCGTGTCGATCAGCTTTGTTGGGGCCTCGTCGCTCTGACCCATAAGTCGGTTCATCCGTTGCATATTGTCCCACATCCGGTCCGTCTCCTGTGTGAAGGCGTCCTTTGTCTGGGCGACATGTTGGATATGGTCATTGAGGACAACGAGTAGTTTTTCGAATAGCGCCTGAGACTCTTCTTCCTTTTGTTGTTCTGGTGTTCCAATGTCGAGATAGAGAGTCTCGAGACTCTCGTACTTGACTGCCAGTTCGGCTAGGAAATCATTTAATGACATTCCTCTGTGTTGACTGGCAGATGCATACGTCCTTGGGTTGATAGTTGCGTGTAATGAGTCCAGTCAAGCCAAGTGTCGGAGAGTTGGTTTGTTGGGTTTTTCTTGTTGCGACTGCGCGAAGATGTAAAAAGCGAATGTGTTGCCCTGTTGTTGGTGTTGTTGTTGATGTTTGGTGGCGAGGAGTAAAAAAAGAGGAGCTCTGGGAGACAACAAAAAAAGACATGGAACGCGGTAAGGAAAACAAGACCTGGACGGGACTGCTTTGTGTCCACGGACAAAAAGTAAAAACTCAGGGCACAATTGACGGCTACGGGTTCAAGTGAGCCTCCCTACAATAATATATGTGGTTGGATTGACTCATCCCCAGAGCCAGAGGTATCTTTTTACGAGGAGCGATGGGCGCCGTTTCCCACGGTTGACTATGGGAAGGGTGAGAACCTTTCTTTGTTATTCTCTCTTTCTGTCCCCAGACAGGCTCTCTCGATCGAGCCGTTTGTATCGTACCTGAAAGAAGAGATGTGACTGACTGACCGGCCGGGGATCAATTGGAGGCGAGTTGTTGCCCTCTTTTGGATGCGAAACAGCTGCACACACAGACGAGAAGGTACAAATTGTGTCCACGACAACCTTCTCTTTCCTTTTCTTTCTTCATTACACACTTCGCACTTTCATTCTTCACACCTCCCTCATTACCTAACAAATACACACTTCCCATCCTCATGGCCACCACTGCAAATCACAAGAACGGCATTCGCGTCTGCATCGACAGAGGCGGAACCTTTACAGACTGTGTCGCCTCCATCCCCGTCCCAGTCTCCGACACATACCCCTCCGGGCGCAAGGAACTCGTCGTCAAACTGCTCTCCGTTGATCCAAGCAATTACCCAGATGCTCCCAGAGAGGGTATCCGTCGCATCCTCGAGATCGCCACCGGAAAGCCCCACCCACGCGAGAAGCTCGTCGCCACAGAGGAACTCGGTAACAACCCGCTCGCACATCATCTGCTTACGTTTTCCTTACTTTGTTTGTCAGCCCTCTGCGCTCAATTTGTAATTATATCAATTGTTCTCACGCTCAACTTTTGTTTTGTTTTGATATAGAATCGATTCGCATGGGAACCACGGTGGCAACGAACGCGTTGTTGGAGAGAAAGGGCGAACGCTGCGCATTATTAATTACAAAAGGGTTCAAGGTAATCCAATCGAGAGTCATCATGACACAACACACCATTTTAGCTTGCTTGGCGGGTTCAACCTATCCTCGTGTCTATCCTCCGGTCCTAACTGCTTTACATCTTTTTTTCAATTCATGCAACTGTAGGATCTTTTGTTGATCGGTAAGATGTCGAAACGTCAGGGAGTTGAACAAAACAAAGAGCGCGATGTTGGCAGATCGACGCAACGTATTGTTGTCTCCAACGATGGGTCCTAGAGCACAATGTGTTCGACTTTCAACCCACGAGTGGCATCAGGTCTTATGGCAAAACGTACAGGCAAGTGCATAGATACTAACTCGCCCTTCCTTCTTGTCCGTCTTACAGGCAATCAGTCGCGTCCCAAGATCTTTGATCTGTCCATCACCAAGCCAGACGTATTGTACCAGTCCGTCGTTGAGGTCGAAGAGAGGTACGACACCTCTCACTGCTCATGCACAACTGAATCGCCATCAATGCTCATCTGGACGCGACCGTGTACTTGCTTTCTTTATCGTATTGACGCGTTTTTATTGGTAGAGTTACATTGGTCGGATACACTTCAAGTCCAATGGGTGTTGTTGAGAACATTGACCCTAACGACCCATCTTTCGTCAAGGGTATCTCCGGAGAATACGTCCATGTGTTACGAAAGCCTGGTACGCTTAGCTATTGCGTTCAAATGGTAATGGCTACAGTTTATTTCTCCTCACATTACTGACGAAATGCTATTCATGTTTGAAAAAAATAGACATGATCAAAATCAAGGAGCAGCTTCAGGACCTTTACAGCCAAGGATTCAGGAGCATCGCTGTCTGTCTTCTTCACTCTTACACATTTGTCGACCATGAACAGGCGGTAGGCGCGCTCGCTCAGGAGATCGGCTTTACTCACATTTCTCTCTCTTCGGCCATCATGCCCATGATCAAAATGGTCCCCCGTGGAACCTCTGCCACCGCTGATGCATATTTGACACCATGCATCAAGACCTATGTCGACGGATTCGTCAGTGGATTTGACGAGAACCTCACCAAGAACGTCTCGTTACAGTTCATGCAGAGTGATGGTGGTCTGGTTCCCGTCAGCCACTTCTCAGGTCTCCGTGCCATTCTCTCCGGTCCGGCTGGAGGTGTTGTCGGATATGGTATGACTGCATACGACCCCAAGGACGGTGTCCCTGTCATTGGATTCGACATGGGAGGCACCAGCACGGACGTGTCGCGTTTCAGCGGCAAGTACGAGCACGTGTTTGAAACAACCACGGCCGGAGTGACTGTCCAGGCACCTCAGTTGGACATCAACACTGTCGCCGCTGGAGGCGGATCGATGCTGTTCTTCAGGAACGGAACATTTGTGGTCGGACCAGAGAGTGCGTCCGCACACCCTGGACCTGCCTGTTACCGCAAGGGTGGGCCATTGACTGTGACCGACGCCAACTTGGTCCTTGGCCGCCTGAACCCCGAGTACTTCCCCAAGATCTTTGGCCCCAAGGAGGACGAAGGGTTGGATGTCGCAATTGCACGCAGCAAGTTCGAGGAGCTCACGAAGGAGATCAACACCTATATGGCCAAGGACAAGGAGGCAGAGGGTCTTCAGTGGAACAACATGTCTGTTGACGAAGTTGCATATGGGTAAGTTTTATGGCGTTTATCTTTGACACGATTTCAAAAGGCAACGCGATTTTAATGTGAGCAGAGAACTGACAAACCCAACACCACATTCTATAGATTCATCAAGGTCGCCAACGAGTCTATGTGCCGTCCTATTCGCGCTCTCACAGAAGCCAAGGGACATGATGCATCAAAGCATATTCTTTCCGTCTTTGGAGGAGCAGGTGGCCAACACGCCTGCGCCATTGCACGCGCCTTGGGCATCTCCAACATCTTTATTCACAAGTACGGTTCGGTCCTCTCTGCTTACGGACTGTCCTTGGCCGATGTCGTTTATGAGGCACAAGAGCCCAGTTCCGAGAACCTCTCTGAGAAATCCTTGCCAGGACTGAAGGAGAGAATCAATGTCCTCGTCTCCCAGTGCCACGATGAACTCGGAAAGCAGGGATTCGAGAAGGATCGTATCGATTGTGAGATCTACCTCAACCTCCGATACAACGGTACAGACTGCGCCCTCATGACTCTCAAGCCTGAGGCTGCGGAAGACTGGAACTTTTCCGGGGCCTTTGTTGAGAACTACAAGTACGAGTTTGGTTTCCATCTGCCTGACCGCGACATTATTGTCGATGATGTCCGTGTTCGCGGTATTGGCAAGTCGGCTCAGACTTCGTCCTTGTCTGTTCACGAGGAAATCAAGACTTTGAAGCCCGCATCTGTTGATCCTTCCAACGCCGAGGGTTTGACCAGCATCTACTTCGAAACTGGACGCAACGACAAGACTCCCACCTACTTGCTCGAGAAACTGCCTGTTGGCACCACCATTGCAGGACCCGCCATCATCATGGATGCCAACTCGGCCATCCTGATCCAGCCATTCTGCGCAGGTCTGGTAACATCCAGCACTGTTGTCATCACTATTGGCGACGGACACAAGTCGCAGGTGACGACCGAGATGGACCCCATCATGTTAGCTGTGTTTGGCAACCGCTTTATGTCGATCGCTGAACAGATGGGACGAACTCTCCAAAAGACTGCCATCAGCACCAACATCAAGGAGCGCCTCGACTTTTCTTGCGCACTCTTTGGACCCGACGGAGGCCTGGTGGCTAACGCGCCTCATATCCCAGTCCACCTGGGATCATTGTCGCACGCTGTCAAGTACCAGATGGATTATTACAAGGGCGACATTACCGAGGGCGATGTGATTATGACCAATCACCCAGCCGCTGGAGGAAGCCATTTGCCCGATATCACCATCATCACGCCTGTCTTCAACAATGGCGAAATTGTTTTCTTTGTCGCCTCCCGTGGACACCATGCCGATATCGGAGGCATTTTGCCAGGATCGATGCCTCCCAACTCCAAGGAGCTCTACCAGGAGGGCGCTGCGATCCGGTCCTTCAAGCTGGTCTCGAAGGGCCACTTTGATCTGGAGGGACTGACCAAGCTGCTGGTAGACGAGCCCGCCAAGTACCCTGGCTGCAGTGGAACTCGCTGCCTGCGCGACAACGTCTCGGATCTGAAGGCACAGGTCGCTGCCAACCACAAAGGTATCGGTTTGGTCAAGGCGCTTATTGGCGAGTATGGTCTGAATGTGGTTCAGGCCTACATGATGCATATCCGTAAGAACGCCGAGATGGCCGTCCGCGACCTCTTGAAGGGCGCACTGCGTCGCTCGCAGGGCAAGGACTTGGTCGCCTCGGACTGCATGGACGACGGTAGTAGGATTAGCCTTCGTATCGAGATCAACCCCGAGGATGGATCGGCCATCTTTGATTTCGAGGGCACAAGCGAGGAGGTGTACGGTAACTGCAACGCACCTACCTCGGTCACCCACTCGGCCATCATTTACTGCTTGCGCTGCATGGTTGCGATGGACATCCCATTGAATCAGGGCTGCTTGTCCCCGGTCACAATCAACATTCCTGACAAGTCGATGTTGGCTCCCTCAGAGACGGCTGCTGTGGTCGGAGGCAATGTCTTGGTCTCGCAGAGGCTGGTCGATGTGATCTTGAAGGCCTTCCAGGTCTGCGGTGCTTCCCAGGGCTGCATGAACAACTTGACCTTCGGTGTTGGGGGCAAGACCTTGGATGCCGAAACGGGTGATGCCAAGGTTGTTGAGGGCTGGGGATACTATGAGACCATTGCTGGAGGTGCCGGTGCTGGACCCACTTGGAACGGACAAAGCGGTGTGCACACTGTAAGTTGCCAACTAAAAAGTGAGATACATTCGAATCATGGGGTTCATCTTGTGAAAGTTTCATATCACTAAGCATATTTTCTTGTCCTACTCACAGCATATGACAAACACGCGTATTACGGACCCCGAGATCCTGGAACGAAGATACCCTGTTATCCTTCGTGAGTTTGCACTCCGAGCCGGCTCAGGAGGAGAGGGACTCCACCCTGGTGGAGAAGGTCTGGTCCGCGATATCGAGTTCCTGGAACCCATGGAGGTGTCGATCCTGAGCGAGCGCCGAGTCTTCCAGCCCTACGGCATGGCAGGCGGTGGGCCCGGAGCATCGGGGAAAAACCTGTGGGTCCAAAAGCGTACGATCCGCAAGAAGGACGGCCTCCTCCTTGCCGTGGAATCGACTTCAACAATCAGCAAGGACGAGACCGAGACAGTCTTTAGAACGGTCAATCTTTCTGGAAAGAACACGGCCCATGTCAAGACTGGGGACCGTCTCATGATCTGTACTCCCGGTGGAGGCGCCTGGGGTAGTAAAGGTGGCGATTCGCACCCAGATTCGTCTCTCCCCGTCTTCCAGCAACAACAGGTTTTCGCCAGAGGTAGTGTCAACGAGTACCAGTCCCTCCAAGAAGCCAGCGTGTAAAATAATAAATTAGGAAACGGTTACTTTTTCTGGCTCTAGTTTCAATTGAATCCGATATCCGGTAGGAAGAATAAAAACGAGGCATTTTTTGTCCGATTGATTATCCGTCCAAGTACACGAGGAAGAGAGAACATCATTCATGCCATGCATGCAGGGTACTTGAGTGGAGAGGCATGCAATTTTTCTTCTTCATTTCAGTCAAAGGCCCATTCCCCTGCGCCTAAGATTGGTGCATACTTTTTTTTTGCCTTCGGGGCACGAGGTTTCTTATCAAAATTAACCCAACAGCCCTCTTCTTTTCTTTTTATCTTGGAGTTGGGGCAAACGCGGGGAGGAGGGAACCTATGGCGAGTGCAGCATAAAGAGAATAAACAAGTAGCTTACTTACATCGAACCATTCACGTACAAGCATCCAAGGGGAATTTATTATTCATCTGATTTGTTACATCTGGCATGATCTGGGGCAGCTGTCATGCATTTTCCTTTTTTTTCTTTACCACAGAAACGAACCTGATGAAGTCGAATCTTGTGGTGCAATACATACTAACGCGCTTGACGACATGTATGTATCACGGACTACAGTAGTTGTTGTTCGCTCTATGGAATGGTGCCACAGTTGAGCCAGCTCTCTTCAGCTCAGCTCGTCACCACCTAGCAGCCCACTCCATTCCAGGCTTAGTTTTCTTCTAGCCTGTTCTAGGGTTCAAAATGGTACCTGATGATGAAATCTGGAATACCTCCCTTTCGCACAACTTCTTCCTCCCCCTCCTCCCCTTACGCCGCAAGGGGTTTGTTGGTCACTACAAAAGTCCATTTCTGTAGGTAGGCGCCTTGACGACGACTTGACTTTGGCTCCGACTTTTTGAGCTTGGCTGTACAAATCCACATCAAAGAAAGAGAAAGTACAAGAAGGTCAGCCCACGGTTCAGCCCGTTCTTTATTCTGGGTTGACTATGTCCCAGTCTGCGCAACTTCTCCAAAAAAAAAAAAAAAAAAAAAAAAAAAAAACTACATCGAGGTATTTGGGAGAGGAAGGGGTTTTTTTTCAAGGGTCCCAAATGTGATTTTCTTGACCTGATTCCTAAGCTGAATGGGATGCTGCGTATTCTTTTTTTTTTTTTACCTTTACCCTGGACCTCCAAAGTAATTGCAAGAACCTGGCCACGCGGAGCGCAAAACCGCTTCCTTCCCTTCTCGTTTCTCTGTTGTTGACCACCCCCCTTTTTTTTCCGCAGATGCATGCATGCAACTTCTCACTCTACAGAAACTAAAATAAAAACAAATCAAAACAATTGTGTTTCTCTCTTTTCTATTTCCCACCCGAAGGTAGAACTGATGGGTTATTGGGCCGGGCCGTATGATGTAACCACAGAAAAATAAAACAGATCCATTGAACAAAAAAAAACCCCCCCGTTTTTGAAGAAGAGAAGGTGGGGACAAGGAGGTGGTACCTATCTATCTTGCAACGCTGCACCGTCCTCGCCCAATGTCCTTCCTCCTTTCCGCAGACGTGGAAAGGGGATGTGGTTATTTTTGAGAAACAAAAGACCAAAAAAAAAAAAAAAAAAAAAAAAAAAGAAGTCCGTTGCAGTGTTGAGATGGATGTCAATTGAGCGTTTTCATTTCTGAGATTTTTCGGAGGAGCAGAGCAACGTTTTTATTGTTAGGTTTGCATGGACACATGCGTACTGTTGAAAAAGGGGGACAAGAAAAAAGAAGCGATAGATCAATTGAGATAGAGATAGAGTGGTATTATGAATTACGAGGAGCTACTAAAATATAAAGAAAGGAGAACGAGGCTATAGGTACAAGGATATATTACTGAGATGGGGGTGCAGAAGGTAGGGGATGAAGAGAAAGGAGCAACTGCCACAAGATGCCAACTTAGTGCGAGATGGCAAGTTCCCCTCCAAGGCTAAGCTCCTCAGGCTGCCACTTCTTCATCATCTTTCCAGACGACTGGAGCGAGGCGGTCGAATGTCTGGGTGAGACATTGGTCGATGACGAGGGCGATTCGGACCCAGAAGAAGAGTGTTCGTCGTCATCGGCCATTAAGTCGGGGATCTCCTGGGAAGGCGAGGCAGGGCCTGAGGAGGAGAGCAGGGAGCCGATTGAGTCTGCGAGGGCTTCGGTCAGATCTTCGTCCGATCCGTCGCCCGTCAAGAACGAGATCTGGGCTCGGTTACGGATCTGTTGCTTTTTGGGAGTGTAGTACATATCCTTGGGTGGGACCGTGGGTGGGAGTTGGCGTTGGCTGACAGGTGAGCTGGCCATCTGCTCCATAGAAGCAGTCGTTGGAGACGTTGGAGCCGATGCGGTAGTAGGAGGCTTGGAAAAGTTGGTCGTAGGGAAGGACGTGAAAGTATGTCTCTTGATCTTGCTGGAGGGGAGAGAGAACATGCCGGGGCTAATGGTCGACGCAGCAGAGAGGAAGGTCCTGACACGCTCAGGAGGAGTCGAGATGATGGTGTCAAAGTAATCTTCGTCGTTATCCTTGAAGTGATCCTTGTAGCCCTTCTCGAGTGGGGTCGGGGGCAAGAAGGCACCGTGGTGGTCGACGGTACTCAGCTGGATGGCCTGCTTGACCTGCTCCTTCTTCTCCTTCTCGGCGGCCTTTTCTTGGGCCTTTTTCGGGTTGGGCGTAAACAGCGACGAGGCTTTGTGCAACGATGATGACGAGTGCGAAGACTCTGCGCTATCGGCGGCTGAGGGAGATTCCGAAGGTGTAGGCAATTGAGTGTTGTTCGAATCCTCCTCAGAGATAGGAGCAGAAGAAGAGGGGATCTGGGCAACTGTGTGTCTCTTGGTGCTGAACATGGTCTTGATCGATGCCAGGCCTCGTCTGGGCTTGGTTGCTGGGGTGGCGGCAATTACTTCTGCTGGAGACATTTTGAGTATCTTTTTTAGACTGTGGGGTGAGAGAAATAGAAAGGGAGGGAGAGTGATGTTGAAGGCGGAAGAGAATGGAAGAGAAAAAGAGGGTGTGAAAAAAGTGTTTGGGGAGGTTTTAAGTGGAAGAAAAAACAAAGGTCGATAGGGGGCTGTGAGAAGCAGGATAGTAAAAGAGGGGACGGGTGAAGGAAGGGGAGGGGTAAGCGAGAGTAGGGGAGAGAGAGAGAGAGAAGAAGAAGATACTGAAGAAGAGGAAGTAAGGGACTTTGCGAGAAGGGGTTTGGCAAGAGAACAGAGTGCTGCGTTTGTAGTGAATGAAAGAAAGGGGTTATGAGGAAGTGGTGGTGTAAGAGGTTTTCAACTTTGGTTGAGTTATGGAAGAAAGGAAGACAAGAAGAGTGAGGCAATTGAAGGGCCATTTATGCGAGAAAAGGATGGGTTGTTCAAGAAGACGGAAAAAAGAAGGCACCAGTCATTTTTCTTTTTTTTCGGATGCGACTGAAAGGGAGCGAGGATGTAAAAAGTGTTAAGGTTGTTGAAGGATAATGCTTGTTAATAATAATGCTTGAGAATATAGAGAGATATGACCTCAATTCAACCCACAAGAGAGAGACAAATAAGGAGGAATTCCTTTAACGTACGGGAGTATCATAAAAACAGCGATAATGATGATGATGATGTCTGTCAGTCTGGCAGGGACCACCGCCGCTCCAACCGATGATGCGCACTTTTTCAACTTTTTTTTACTTTTCGATTCGATCGTCGCAATTTTCAAATTTTCAAGAACAGCTGCTAAAAGGTTGACCCGCGTGCGTGGTTGGTGGGGTTACAGAGCAAGAGGACCGTGTATGTCAGAGGCAAGGGCAGGTTCAGTTCAGCCTGCATCTTTCTCTAAATGACCATTGCCCTTCTGGACCCCAGCAAAAAGGAGCAATAAGGGCGCACATAAACTTTGCCAATGGCAGTATGTTCGGCCCGAGCAGCCTTGAATGCGTGAATGCGAGACATGACCACTCAGGTTGCACTTGACTGTCTCGCCCTCTTCATTCTTGATCAAATCAACAAATTGGTGGCTGCCTCTTTAACTGCACACAACTTGTGCTTTAGACCTCCTTTAATTGCATGGATCGATCATATTCCCATAACTGCACACTCACCAGCCAAATGGCTACGCCCAGATATGTCTCTTAAGGGCTAGTTTCTTGTCCCCCTTCTTCCCGGTGTCTCTTCGTTTCGGGGCCTTTGTCAAAACATCAGTACTCCCGAAATGGAAATTATCACAAAGGACTCTCGCAGCCGTTGATCTTTTGCTTCTTCACATCAGCCTCGGTGGTCCCTGGGGAATTCGACACTCATCATCAGATCGACCCTCCTCTGCGCCATCACACATCTGCAACAACACTTACCCTCTTCCAACAAGCAACTCTTTGTTCAGAGTCGCCATTCACTCCAAACCCCGTCTCCTCCCACCAGCGAAACTTGAAAAAGGATCAGAGCTTCGACATTCAGATCAGCCCTCTCCCACTCTTTTCTTCCCCCCTATTGTTACTCCTTAGTTTTCAAGGCCCAACCAACACCCCTTCGTTCCCTTTATCCACCCTTTACCCTCAATTGCCTCCCCGATCTTCTAACTCAAGATGGCAACGATATCCCACCCTGTGACGACGGCATTGGTCGAGAACACGGGCACACAACCCTACACCCAGAAGAAGGTCACCTTGGGCCCCGCCAATGTCATCGCCTACATGTTCCAAGGAACCGGTGTCTTTATGTGCCTCGGTAAGTTACTTCACCTACTGTTTTCAAGAAAACGACAACTCAGGAACCGTTCTTGGACATTTAGTGCTTAAATTTTGTCGCTGTGCCCGTAGCGTGGAATGTGTTCCTCTTCCAGCTTGTTAACACGCCTTTTTTCATTTGTTTATACCCGAAAACTTCCCGCGGGCTTTATTGGTTTATGCTTTTCAATGCGTGCTTGAAAAACATTAGATGTCGTGGTGTGGCCTATGGAAGTCGCCAGGACAAGGATGCAAGCAAGCAAGGATGTATGTTGGCAACAGGGAGAAACTCTTTTTTTTTCAGATGGGATACGCTTCAAGCACCTCTGCTGCAGCTTCATCAAGATACTTACGAACCAAATACTGTTTTTTTTTATTGGATTGCGTAGAACCGGCCTCAATCGACATTCAAGTTGCTGCGCGACATTGCAAGAACTGAAGGTAAAAATAATAATATTTGCGAAGCTGCTTTTTTTAAAGGACGATATCCGTTGCCAGTTCATCATAATCACAGCATGCTAACTACTGAAATCAATACCGTTATCTCCTGCCATATTAGGTCCCACGAAGTTGTTCCGTGGCCTTGGTCCATTCTGTAAGCACAACGACCTCAAGGGGCACTTGAACAAGAGTATAAACACATGAAGATCTAAGATGCTGACTGTCCCTTCTCCCTCCCTCTCTCTCTCTCTCTCTCTCTCTCTCTCTCTTGTTAAATCTAGTGCTGACTTCATTGCCTTCGCAGTTCTTATACCTCGGTGTCTACGAGCACGCCACATCCGTCATCGAGCATAACTTTCCCGATCACCACAACACCAACAGCGCCATGCGAGGTAACGACGAGATAACCCAATGGACGAACCAGAGGACATGCATTAAGCTTTAAGAAGAGCTTCAAACAAAAGCAAAGAAGCGAGTGACTAACGCAACAACAACACACATAATTAATTACGAACAATAATTAGAGGTCGCTGTGGCAGGAACGGCAGGATTTCTGGCAGAAGCCTTCTCGGCGATTCTGTATGTCCCCACAGATATCATCTCCCAGCGATTGCGTATCCAATCGGAATCAAAAGGGGGTCCCCACATGACCAGCCTAGGTAATTGACATGGATCCACTTGCAAAAAGGGGGGTGGAGAGAGAGGGGGGAACGAATGAGGTGGCATTCTAGGCTTGGCATGTTTTGTTTAAAGAGACACGTACCTGGAAACCTGACAAATGAGTTGCTTTGACGCTGCTGCTTCTAAATAGACATCTTCAAGTCGATCTACAGGACGGACGGCTTACGTGGATACTACCAAGGCTTCATGGCAACCCTCCTCGCCTTCACACCCTCCAGCGTCACCCATTGGGCCGGCTACGAAGCCTCCAAAAAAGTCCTTTTCAACCACTTCTCCGCAAAAGAACAACACCACCTCCGTCAAGGCAAAACAGATTCATTCTATACCCACTACCGTCTCTCCCAAAACAACTATTTCATCGTTGGACTCTCGGCCTTGAACGCCTCGGTCATGTCGTTGGTCATCTCGTCCCCCTTTGATATGGTCCGCGTGCGGTTACAGCTGTTGGATAGTGTCCATCATGAACAGGCGGAGCAGTTGAAGAAGGGTTGGTGGGCCATGGCAAAGTTGATTGCGAAACAGGAGGGGGTGAGGGGGTTCTTTAAGGGGATGGCGCCCAAGGTTATGGCGGCTATCCCTGGAGGGATGGGGTACTTGTTTGCGTATGAGTACATTAAGGAAAACCTTGAAGGCGATTCGACAAAGACGCCAGCTTCTGGTTCTTCTTCCTCTTCGCCATCCACCATCTCTTCTTCTGTACCCTCGATCCTCCCACCTACCTTCTCGACCTAGAGCTTCTGAACATTACGTTGGTAGAAACCCCCGCCCCATCGAAACCATACACACCATCTTTTCCCCATTTAATATCCTTAGAATCTTAGAAGCGACAACAATCTTTTACTTGTCCTGTACCATAGTAACACCCATAAAAACCCTATGTTCTCAACAGCATTCAATCAGCAATTTTTTTTTCTCGCGATGGTATCGTTTATTTGTAAGCTAAGAATATGTGTTGGTTTTTTTTCCCTCCAGAAAATAAAAAAAAGAAAAAAAAAGTGCGGCAAAGTAAATAGAGCGTCGGTAGGATGCAAGAAAAAATGGGAGGTATGTTTTGCTGTTGGAAAGAAAAAGAGCGTGTTCCTGAGACCGCCAGCACATTGCGTTACATCGTCGTTTCGATAAAGCTAGGCTCCCGATGACGATGAGCAAGATGTTGGTGGTGCCAGATCGTTTGTCCTTTTGCTTCTTTTACAGATCATCGAGAGACTTAAGGGTGTCGTCCAACTCCAACTTGATGCCGTTGTACTTTGTGGTCAAGTCCTCGACCTTGCGCTCATAGGTGTCACGCTCGTTCTCCAACTGCTGAACCTTGCGCTCAAAGTGCTCTGCCTTGATGTCCATCTGGCGCAACCTGTAAGAGATGAGAGTGAGAAGGAAGGAAGACATTATAGATTAGTATATAAAGATAGCATAAGAAATGATGATGAGTATGATGGTGAGCATATGCTTGTTGAGAGGTATTAAAGAGAATGAAAAAGAGGTGGAGGAGTGTCAAAGTAGAAAAGGAATGTTGTAAAAATAAAACCGACGGCTCAGTTCCTCATTTCATTCGTTCCTGGCCCACATATCAGAAAACCTTCTCTGAACTCTCTTTCTCGTTGCACTCCTGCTCTCAAAATAGTATTGCTGTCGTATCTGACTGAGACGACACTTCTTGTTGCTGGTACTCATGTTCATGCTTCTCATCCCACAAATAGGTCGAACAAGAAAAGTAATAAAAAGAAGGAGCATACAGAAAAGAAGCCGAAAAAAAGGCATGGAAATGAAATGAAGGAGGAATGAAAGATAAAGGGGCGGGTGAATGCAGACAATGGAAAGAGTGCAGTGGGAAGTAACAACAAGAAACTTACTTCTCGGTAGTCTCGCGAAGGTTGCGCTCAGCATTGTCAAGCTCGGACTCGAGGAGGGAGACCTTACGGGCAAGAGTCTCGCCGACGGTCTTTGAGGTCTCGCCCTCGTCCAAGTTGAGCTTAGCCTCGGCGATTCTGTTCTCGGCCTTCTCAAGGTCAGACTCGACCAAGTTGAGCTTGTTCTTCAATGAGGTGATCTCATGATCCTTCTGGATCTGCTCATCCGAGAGAAGTTTGGCCTTGGTCTCGGCTTCGAGGGCGCGGGCATCGGCAGCGTTGACTTCCTCACGAAGGGCGGCGAGTTTCTGTTTTGTTGGTGAATTAGCAGTAGCAGAAGCAGGCAGCAGTCGAGGTAATTGGAAAAGGACGTGGCAGCAGCGGGTGGCAGGAGGACAGGACAGGCAGGGCAGGGCAGGGCAAAGCAAGGCAGGGCAGGGCATGATAATGGAAAAAAGAGAAAAAATCATGAGTTTCAAGGACCACGCATCATGTGGTATGCAATAGCTTGTTTTCTCAGGCACCACTCTGTCTCTGCTGTGTTTCCGCAATCGAGTTGTGCACTGGAAAGCTGCGATGGCGATGGAAGTGAGAAAGCGAGTAATGGTAGCGAATGAGAGAAAGTGAGGCAGGAAGAGAGAGAGAGGGACGTACCTCCTTGAACTTGTCCATGGTTGATGTGTTGGTTTGATTAAGTGTGGGTTGAGGGAAAGGGATGTGTATGAAGAAGGGAAAGGAAAAAAAAGGAAAAGAAGAGAAAAGAAAAGAAGAGGGAACACGAAAAAAGGACTCTCTGCTTTATGCGTCTGAGTTGCATGTTTGATTTTTCATTTGGTTCAACTTTTTGGCTCAGTCGATGGTCATTGTTGAGTGGTGTGAGCCACATGACCCCACTCGGCAACCATTTCTTTCTCTTTTCTTCTCTTCCCTTCTCTTCTCTTCTCGTCCCTTTTGTTGTTGTCCTTGTCCATTTGACCATCTCTTTTCATTGGTATTCCTGCGGGTTCTTCTCTCTTCTTCGTCTTCTCTCTTCTCCTATCATCCATCTGTCAAAACACACGCGTTGTGTCTGCCTGTCTCTTTATGTGCCAATTCCTCACCCGACTCCTATCTCTCTGAAGCTCCTGGTTCCTGAGCAAATGAATTGCCATTCGTGCGTGTCTCATCCAAAAAGAAAAATGAGCCACACTTTGAGCCAGCTCTCTCATTCATTCTTTCTCTCTCCCGCTGCAGCAAACCCATCTAATATGTCCCCAAAGCGACATCATCCTTCTATCCAGAACCAGGCACCATGAATTTAAAAAAAAAAAAAAAAAAAAAAAAAGGTACCAGCTATGCATGGCCTGATAATGAATGCTCTCCTGTCCTTTCTAAAACAAAGGCATTTCCTCCAGAATGTGGACGTAGTGTCTTTTTTTACTAGAAAGGATTAGCGATAAATGATGGCTGCTACATCCACTCCGTTCCTTGACAACAAATACTATTTTGACTTGTTCATGACTCCTTGCTCATCCTTCCCATGGCATGGAATTATGTGTTAGCAAAACGACACACATTTTTTTTCTTGCCATTGCCGTGGTTGACGCGCATGCACATATGAAACGTATCCTTTCTCACTTTCTTCCTTGATAATTGCCTCGAGATATTTGACCGCCGTCGTTTTTTGTTCTTTCTCCTTTAACCCTTCCCCCCCTCCTTCCTCCCTAATCCTCGCAAGAAATGAACCGAAAAGCGAATATCAATTGGGACCAATGGTAGAAAGGGTGGAAAGAGAGGGGAAAGGTGGATGAGAGAGAAGAGGGGCAGATAGGGACAACAACCAAAAAGAACTTGATTTCTCAGCTTGCCCCAACCCCTTTATTTCGTCAATGTCCACAGCTGCCAATGTGTACAACAACAAACGGCGATAGTTTATATTATTTTTTTCAGTAGTAACTGACACTTTCACTCGACGCTGCGGGAGTCACCTGCTTATAGCATTGCAAGTGCGATACAGGGAACTGGCAAATGCTCAGTGGTGGATAAGATTCTCTTGTATACTGCGGGCATGGATGGCTGTTGTTGCTGTTGCTGTTGCTGCTGCTGCTGCTGGTGCTGCATCATATGAGACAGGGCTTGACGCTGTCGGAAGGACTGTTGGCGGGACAGGGTCAATGCCAAGGGCTCATCCTCGTCCTCGTCGTCGTCATCGTCATGAGGGAGAGGTGCTGTTTGGTATGGGTAGACTGAATAGTCTTGCTGCTGCTGTTGTTGTTGCTGAAGGGCTTGGGTGGACTTTGCCGAGATGGACCGCGAGAGGGAGAGGCGGTTATGGGGTTGTTTTCTAGTGTAGTTCGAGGGAGGGGGCAGAGGAGGCGAAGGATTATTTTGGGAGAGGTCGTTTTTGTTGTTGTTATTAAGACGATTGTCGATATTAATGCTGAAGGGGGCTCGTAGAGAAGCGCTGTTGAGTTCGTCTGGGCCGGCCAGAGAGTTGAGACCAACGCTTGGGGGTCGTGGGGGGCGAGGAGGAGGATGGTGAGGGAGTGAAGAGCTGATGGTCGTGTAGGGTGTGGTGTCGATAGGAATGTATTTTTTGAGTTTGTTGATTGTGATGTTGACAGAGGAGGGCGGGATACTGGGACATCGTCGCAGTTGACGGATGGGGATATGGACGGTGAATGGGGCGCGTTCAATCTTTGACGAAGTAGCAGAGGGGATGAGAGCAACGGGAAGGTAGCAGAGGTTACTGTTGCTGTCAAGGTGGGCGGCAGAGGCAAGACTGTTGAGCTGGTTCAGGGCACCCGAGTTCTTGGCCGTGGTTCGTTCAGGTGTAATCGGCTCCGAGGGTAGGAGTTGGTGGGTGGTTGTGGTTGTGAGGGTACCTGTCGGCTGCGGCTGTTGTTCTCTTGGAGCGTTTGAGGCTCCGTCCTCGGAGGAGAGCTGGGTGTTCAGCCATCGCGAGTGTCGGTTGGACTGGAGGAGTCCAAGGGGGAGTTCATCCTCTTCCTTGGCCATGGTGCTGGATCTGCTGTTGCCCGCAATGATAGAGAGGTGCTTGACAATGTGGTCCTGTGCTTGGTGATGATAATGGTGGTTGTCCTGGTAGACGTGGGCAAAGATTTCATTCTTGGTGTAGGAGTAGTCTTCGTGAGCGTTGTTGGCCCGGTGTGTCAAGGTCAAGTCTGTGATGGGGGAGGGTACAATGGTGGCAGAATGAAGACCACCACTCTCGGTATTGTTGCAGGCCGCCATGTCGAGACCAAGGATGGGCGATCGCTTGAGTGCTGTCTCCAGGTCACGACTGTCCATCAGCACCAAATCAGCCAGGTCTTGATCAGTGGCCCGTGCGCGCATCTGCTGCTGCTGCTGTTGTTGGCTCACACCGATAGCAGCAAAGTCATCCACGTGAGGCGAGGTAGTATCGTCAACAAGCAAGGGCAGGTGAAGACTCCGTCGCCAATTGTCAATAATGGCTGCCTTTCTTGGCTCCATCGAACTCGCTGCCGGACACGCAAAGCGTTGGTGGTACATCTCTGCCGAGGCGGTAGTGTGCAGAACCTCTCCTGAATGACGATTTCCTGGGACTACCATTGAGGTGGATCCTTGAAATTGAAGTGGTTGTTGCCCTTTTTGTTGTATCTGCTGCTGCTGGCGTTGTTGTTGAGGATGGTGACTCCAAGAAGTTTGACGCTCCATCGGCCGACGGTCCCGTTGTTCTTCAGATGCTGATTGAGTATCTGGATAGCCTCCATGAGTATTATTATAACCGATAGGTAAGTCATCTTCGTCGCCTTGCTCTGGAAGGGACCATTCGAACCCTTGGGGCAAAAATGCGGATACACGGGGAGGCGGAGGGATTTCATAAGGGAGAAAGCTCTCCCGGGGCTTCTTCTTTTGTTGTGGTCGGAGATGATGGTGGAAGGGAAGCGATTCCTGAGGAGATTCGGCACTCTCTTGGTGTTGATATTGTTTCTGGAGGTATCGCTGAAAGAGTTGAGCCGACTGTTGATGTGCTGCAAGATGTTTTGTCGCGCAAGGCGAGGTCGCATATTCGGCCACGTCCGCATCCTCTTTCTTCTCCTCCTCCTCCTCCGCAGCAACACCAGCAGCAACGGGATGTTCCGATTTATGCTGAAGTTCCCAGACCTTGGAGAGGACAAAGTACCAGCGCTCGAGCTCGACGTCCTTGCTTGCTCGAAGGGTCATGCTGCGTCCATCGTTGGTCTGGATCGACAGCTCTTTGGAGGTATCGCTGTAGGGGAAGCACCTGTGGATCTTTGTGACGGGCAAGAGTTTGATGGCAGTAATGGAGGCAATCTCGATGTACCACTTTGTGTTGGGGTTCAGTGGTCGGGGGTGGCAGGAAGGAGATTGAAAAGGCGACGAGACGTACGGATCATAGGTCATAATCACAGGCGCCTTGGGCTTCTTACCGACGCAGGTAAAAACTGTTCATAGTAAACCGGATGGTGTGTTTGTAATTGAGTGATAAAATGGTTTTTGCAATTCGGTGGTGTAGATGGTGTGTGGTCAGCAGAAGTAGAGGTGTGAAGGGAAACAATAATGAGAAAGGAGAATTAATGTCAGTGCGTAAGAAAGCATAGGCTGAGAATGAAAAACAAAAAAGTGAAGCGCGCGGGTAAGAACACCAAAACTGTGTGTCCTTGACGCGAACTTTTTTTGATGTAGTTTACCTGAACCGTCAAAGGTAAACAGACGGGATTGCCAGCGATCATTAGACCCTAGTTTGAGGAGACGACCATTATAGAGTGGGCATGGCAGTGAACTACTGTCCTGACCAGGGCGGGGGCCCCACTGCGCCAGACGATCCGATTTCGGAAGTGCAGTGGGCATGTGAGGGCGAGAGAGGGGGTGGCGCGCGAAGGGGGAGGAGGATCGAGAATGTGCTGCAGCTGTGTAACAGAAAATAAAAAAAGCAATATCGCAGAAACTGGTGTCAAATTGGTTTGAATGTCGGCTATCCCTAGGGGTTTGTGCTCTTTGAATGGAGAAAGGGAGGGAGCGTTTTCTTTTGCTCAAAGAAAAGAAGGAAGTATCGGTGGGGGTGGTCAAAAAAGTCCTTGAGTTCTTCCTTTGTCTCTGTATATGGATGGAGGAGCGGTGGAAGGAAAGGAGTAAAGTTGGCCAGAGAGAAGCGGAGACAGGTGTGAGAGAAAGAAAAAAAAGCAATTGCAATTAGAAAATGCAGCTTGCGGCAAGTGAGCGCACGGTGAATCAAGGAACAAAAGAAAACAGAAGCAAGGAAGGAGGAATCGCGAAAGAGGTGGAAAAAATGGAGGAAGCGAGGGAATAAAAGAGAGAAGAGAAAAGGAGGGAAAGAGAGGTGCAGATGGAGTATTCAAGGTTGAGTGACGCTCACGCACGGAGCAGGATGCAATGCAGAAGGCAATGGGATCGATGCTGACCAAATGGAAAGGAAGGACACGGCCACCCCAGAAAGATAGAAGAGAGAATGAAAAGAACAAATCAAAGCAAGTGAGCCTTTGCTGTAAGCAGTGAATAAAGTAAAAGGCTCACGGAGGTAGAAGAGAAGGAAAAGAAAGAGGAGCGAGAGGAATGAAAACGAGGATGAGAATTGGAGGAGGAAGAGGAAAGGAAGAAGAAAACAGGGAAACTGCTGTCCATGTCACACCCTGTGCAGACAGGGTTGCCTGTCTTGTCTGCTCGACCCCAAGAGGGAGGATCATGGCAAACAACAGTAAGAGAGAACAGGAGTGAAAGGTGGCCATGCAACCACCATCCATTCAATTCATCTATCTGGTTCAACTAATAATAATAATATCATTATACAGGTTGAACGATCGCATGGTGTTGCTGGGCAGCATCATGTAGACACTCCTTTTTTTCCATATCCATGGCGGCATCCTTTTGGTATTTTCGTTTTGTTTTGTTTGTTTACATCCTTATTTTTTTGTGTGTTCCCTTTATTCCCTTATTCACTATTTAGAGCCTCCTTGCCCTGCTGGTTCGGTCCTCACCTTTTTATGCGTCTACGCTCCGGCTTCGGGTGAACGACGACATTCTCGTGTCGACATTATTTGTGTATTGTCCAGCCAGTCAGCGTTTTGCACCAATAAGCCGGTGCATTGTCCGTTCTTCTATGTTGAAGGGAAGAATACTGGCCTCCCTCCTTTAACCAAGAAGAAGGAGACAGACAGCTAGGAGGAGGGTGAAGGAGAATGAAAGACAGAGAAAGAGAAAAGAGGGAGAGAGACATCGCGAGCAAAGTTATAGGTACTATGAAAAAGAAGGACACGAAAGCGCGTCTGCTCCTCCTTGAAAAGCTAAAGAAAAAATGACACGGAGGGAGGAGTGAGTCCTTAGGCGTGTGCTCTTTTCATTCTTTCATTTGTCTGGCTCTTCCTCCTCTGTTTCTTCTAACTAAAAACTCTAGAATCGAGCTTTTGCAACAAGCCGACCTAAGATCGAGGGCAGGAACGTGTCATTCCCCTCCCCTACCTTTCCCTTCTTTTTCTTCGTCTTTACTCATCAGGGCTTATGTGATTACAATGCCCCTCGCTAGAGGAGGCAGCTTACAAGTTACCGCTGAAGCTGAAATTGTTTACTGTTTGAATGGTGAGTATTTCATCTTGTGAAGGGGAGCTTGTTTACGTATTCTTTTCACCCATGTTTTATGCATGTACCCCATCCTGGTTACATTCTCCAAGGAAGGAGGGACACTACAACTAACGCAGACTCAATTGCACGGGGTCGACGTGCCATGGCGCTCGGGGGTTGGACAGAAAAGAGAGGTATACGCTTACACCGTTGTCGTGTCCATTTGGAATAGGAGGAAGTACATGAGTATGCCTCAGGACGAATACTTCTAACTCTACTTGCTTACCTCCGCGGCACCCCCTTCTACACCTTCCTCCTTTCCTCCTCCACTTGCTCCTCCCTTCTCCTTTCATACCCCTTTCCCTCCAACCTTTCCATTGCATTTAATAAAAGCCGCCCATTTGGTTGTCGGTGGACATGATGGTTTTTCCAGTGAGGGGATAGGAAGTTTCGTGCAATGTGAAGAGTCGACTTGGCCTTGTTCCTGTAGTGATATACAAGTTACACAGCCAACAAACAAGTCACTGTGGCCAACAAACTGGTCAGGCCCTGATTGCGCAGGGACCCCTTCCTTGGTGGCTCATCACTCAGTCTGATTTTTTTTTGTTTACCTTTTTTTTTTTTTTTTTTTTTGCCCTTTGCTCTCCTTTTCTCTACTCCTCCACCACTGCTCATCATCCTCACCAGCATCATCATCCTCTACCTTACACTCTTACACCAAACGCCACCAAACCAACAGCAACACTATTAACAATAATAACAACAGCCGTACTCTGCAATGCTCGTATCCTCCGCTTTCCACAACACTCCTCACAAGGACTCGCTTGGCTCAACTTCAAGCCACAACAACTATGCCTATCCTTCCCCCTCGCTCTCCCCTGTCACCCTTTTCCACGCCACCATGGACTCGCTCGCCAAAGATAACCGCCACCGCCCTTCCGTCAAGTGCCTCATGAACCTGTCAAACCCCCCAGTTACTTCTCTCGACGCCCTCGTCCTCGCCCTGGAAGCTACTGCTGAAGAATTGGAGGGTGACTTCGAGTACGCCCACTATAGACCAGCCTACTCAATCGACTTTGACGACTATGACAACGAAAACGAGGACCCCAACGCCACCGTCCCCTCGTCGCCTACCTTCTTCATGAAAAAGTCTAGCGACCTAGGCGAGACCCCATCTCTCCACCAGCTTCCCGCTTTGTCCTTGCCGGAATCAGTCGTCTCCTCCCAAGCTACGCCTCCTCCTGCTCCATCAATGTCCTATGAGGCTTCCTTCCCGCCTTCCCCTGTTTCTCCTACGCTCCCTCTGAGCACCTTCCCTGACCAGATGTCGACCGTTCCCACAACAGCAATGAGTCCTCAACGCAAGATGTCCGTATGCAGCCAAAGCTCTGTCTCGTCGTCAGGATCGAGCAGCGAGCGCACAAAGTCGTTTGCCTGCATGATTGGGACCTGCCAGAAGAAGTTTTACCAAGTCGCCCATCTCCGTATTCACGAGCGGTAAGCCCTTTTGCATTCCAGAGTTGTCTATCGATGATGACCGCCAGTGATACTAGTCTTTTCTTTTCTCTTGTCTTGCTTTGGTTCCTGAAAGATTGAGACAAGAAAAGGTTACAGGTACCATCATTCCACGTGACTCACACCCACACCTCTGTCATATCTACCTTTCAATAGGTGTCACACGGGGACACGTCCATTTGTAAGTCCCTTTCCTTACCTCTCTTGCATACCTCGTCTTCCCTTCTGTTCCTGGAATCTCTACCTTTTGTACTCTGTTGCAAGGATTGAATTTTGGAGACATGAAAACGGAGCGAAGAAGAAGAGATAAAGGAGTTTGGGGCCCACTTTTTCGTCCGATGGAAATCTGGAATCAATGACGCCCACGATCACGACCGAGGGAGACCAACGCTGTATGAATGCACGCACGACGCAACGACGCAAAGACGCAATCGAGGCATGACACGGGAGCCACTGCCGCACACTAATCCAAGACGAAGCATCTCGGCTCTGCTTACCTTTGGACCGCACCTCTCTCTCCGTGGCTCCCCTCAACCAAGCAAATGGACCGGATGATCCGCGAGGATCATGTCAAGCGCGTTCTTGATCTCTTTCGCCAAGGTTGGAGTCAGAGCCGTCTTTTCTTGTTATGGTATTGACCCATCCCATGTTGCAGCAGGTCTCCCATTTGCCACCGCACTGTTAGCCCTTGTCCGCTCAGGCATTTTTTTGCCTTGTCCCCAAATGCTGACTGATTCCTATGCATTTCTGCTTGGTTTCAAACGCACGAAAAGGAGGCCCCACACATTTGACGGAACTTGACATCTCTCTTCTTTGCCAGTTTTCTCTTCGGTGATTTTGCTTCAAGTTCTTTTTTTTTTTCTTTCGTTCTTTCTTCCATTCTTTCTTTCCTGCTTTTTTTTTTGGGGGGGGGGGGGGGTTCGGACTTTTCGTCTTTTTCTTTTTTGGTTTTGGGTGTCATTTTTCATGGACTGTAAAGAGTGGCGGCAAGGATGAAAGGCGAAGTAAAAAAGATTGGTGGCGGCTCATTATCAAATGGAAAAGAGCGAGCGACGCGAATGGATTTCAGTATTGGACGGGTTATATGGATAGTTGAGATGACATTACTGTTGGCAACACGACCTGTTTTACCACGCGATATCGGCCGTGACGAAAAGTTTGGTACATCCGTCAGTTCGAGCACAGCATTTATTTATTCAAGTGCTTTGGGAGGGTTAGAAAGAGAAAAGCGATTATGAAGAGAAGAACTTTGTGGAGGAGGAGGAGCGAGGGATACGAATGGAAGAGCAGAATGAACGAGCGGCAATACATGTCTTTGTCGATCCTTATTGTGTTGTCAATTTTCCTTTCAACTGTCCTTTTTTTCTTTCACTTCATGTGTTTACTTTCTCGAGTTGTTTTCTCGATTCCTCTCATGTAATGTTTAATGACGAGCGTACTTTTATTTTGACGACTCACGGTCTCTCTCTTATTCTTTAATCTCCAACCTCTTGTTTGGATCTTGATGCGTTTTGCTTGTTGGGTTCTGTCCGCTTCCTTTTTTTCTTGGGTCCTGTCGGGTTCCTTGCGCTATTGCTCCTTTGGCCTTGCCGCTCTTTGTCCCACTTTACCTTTGCAAAAACTTAATCTACAATTTGGCTTGGCTGGTGATCCTGTGGGCTTTTTTTTGACATTCTTTGGTTGGCTGTTTGGCTGTTGGTTCTTTGCGCTGTCGCTTTGTGTGTCTCCCCACGCAACTCTTGTGCTTTGTTACCGTTCTTTTGGCCTCCTTGCAACCGTGTCAACAAAATCAATTTGCATTGGTATTGTGCGGGTTGGCATCGACTCTTGGTTGCATCTATGACGGTTGCGCTCTTTGGACATCTCTTTTTCTCTCCTGCACATTCATACTATCTAGGTCTGCCGCTTCGACGGATGCGAACGCTCCTTCACGCAACTCGGAAACCTGAAGGTAATTGGCGAATCACTTTTTTTTTTTTTTCAATATGCTCTTTGTACTTGTTTTCATATCCACCAATATCACTAACCGCACGCGCTTGCATTGATGCCTACCTAGACCCACGAACGCAAGCACACCGGTGAGAGGCCCTACAAGTGTCACCACCCAGGCTGCGACAAGACTTTTACTCAGCTCGGAAACCTGAAGACGCACGAGCGTATCCATGACGAGGTCAAGCCCTTCATGTGTCGCCTGGATGGATGTGGCAAATCATTCAGTCAGCTCGGAAACTTGAAGGTAAAACTCTGGACCTGAAAGGTTGAACATTTGTCAGATGTCATTCAAGCCGTGAGATCAATCGCTTACCTCATTCCTTCTTTTTATCTGAACTCTAGACACACACGGCCAAAATGCACCCCGAGATCGCCTTGAGCGACGAAGAGCTGTCCGCCAAATCCCCCACCACCCGCAGCACTCGCCAGACATCACAAGGCTCCTCGGACCGCAAGACTCGCAACTCTCAAAGCCCAGAGCGAGGAACCGTCCAGGTCATCGCCCACTTCAACCCCTACCAAAGACGCCCCATCCGTCCCCAGCGCTCAGAACAAGAGGCCCTCCTGAAAGATATCCGAGCCATGATCCAGCACCAAGACCGTGTGCGCCAGCTCTCTGACAGCAGGCCATCTGAGCAGATGGACCTTTGAACATAGTTTTTTTTCTCACCTTTGTATTTTTCCTTGTATCATTAATTAAAACCCACGTGCGGATGCATGAGGTGACTGCTAATAGCATTTTTTCATAACAAAAACTGAACGCTTGACTCCAGAAGCCTCACACTGCTCCACCACACCATGCCATGCAACAACAACACGAGCACAGCATGATGACGGCGCCAATGTTCTGGCCCACTCGGGATGCAAAGCATGCTGGAATATTGGACATCGGCCTCCTCGGCGGCGCAATATACGACCCCGACCGCAATTCATGGAAGTTTGCAAGAGAGAGCGAAGGTGAGAAAGACGAAGCCTTTTTTTCATTTGTTTTTCTTGTTGCTTGTTTTCTTTCCAGCCTTGCTCGTGGGATATTAGGGCTGAGGAGATGCAATTGGCCTTTTGTTTTCATTGAAATCGCAGACCATTGGGCGCCTACTCAACGAACTCAGCTGCTTGATGAATTTGATAGGTTTCCGGTATACGAGTTCATCGCCGTTGACGCAGATGTTATCGAGAGAGCGACCATGGGAACCACGACCACCTCAAGGCTGGATTGACATGAAAAAGGCCGATGCCAAGTCTGTTCCCTTAAGTTCTGTCCACTCGGAGATAAACCAAGGCGTAAGTCTTGAAAAAACAAGGCGAGATCAACCAACGTTAGCAGTGGGTGGCTGTATGAAAACTGACGTCCAACATCACCATTTTTTTTTTGTCTGCAAACATAAATAGATGTCGTATCTAATGGCAAATAACCCACATGAATGGTTTTTCGACACAGCAATGCAGGAAAGTCTGGCAGAATCCTCTTATGATGACTTCGCATTGTCGATATACGACCCGTTCCAAGGAAACGTTTGCACGGCCAGTAATTTCATTGGACTCCCCGTCGTTGCTACGCCAACTGGACCAACAGGATCTGACCTTTCCATCATCCTTGTCGGCCACAAACCAAAAGAACAACCACCATTCACCCTTATCCGACCAAAATCAACTCTGAAGCAGTTCCTTTCACCTATCTTGCAAATTGCGGCGCCTCCATTATCCTCCAAGGACAAAGCCGATGGTACGTACTATGTGTTCGATCCAGGACCCTCTCCATCAGAAGGAAGCCGCTCTACTCTCAGTGCTAACACCCCTTCTTTCTTTTCCTATACGAATAGAGCAAATTTTGATCCGCACAAGAGAGGCTGTGACAATCGTGGCTCCACAATTAGAAGTTCCTTTGTCTCTCGCAAGGATGCAACCAGATTACATTCGGACAGTAGGGATCATGTCGGGCAAACCAACCAACTGTCGGGACCACACAATCCATGCCGCCATTTCGCCTTATATCCCGAATACCTATGCACTCGTGGGAGATCAAGGGCGGGTCGCGATCTGGACAAGACGGAGTTCAGACAGCAACACCTCACGACATACCCAAAAGTCAACAGACGCCGTAGCAATCATCAGGAAACACGACAACGCCTCAAACGACCAAAAAGATCCCTGGCGGAGCTGCATCTGGTCTGCACACCCCTCGAATCTGATTGTTACCTCCAGGACTCACATGGAGCTAGTTGATTACAGGGTATGTTTTCCTTGTACTACCAAACCTGTACGGCGATGGACTTCGTTGAGTCTGCAGAGACTAACCACGGCATGCCTTTTATTTCAAACAGGGCCCGACTGCAACGACGTCGCTATTTGATCTGCGGGAAGGCGAAACGTTCCAAGCACTTCAGGAGAACAATGTGTCACCACTTACACCATTCTATACATACGTCGCCACCTCTCACCAAATTGCATGCGTCGACCAGCGATTCCCCAAACGACCACTTATTTCAACATCCCATCAGATGGGTCGCGCTATGCCTTTTGGACTTAAAACAATGGACACCACTGCCGACGGATCTCGATACAGTAAGTCTCAATTGACTTTGTTTAACCAACAATATCTCCTAAATCGTCATTCTCCTAATATCTGGTCATTTCGCTTCTGTTATTGTAGCAACGGTGCTTACCTGGGATATGCGGAATGCAGGCATCACCGCATACAACTTTTCACAAGGATCAAACGCAACAGAAATGGAGCCGCCATCGATGAGCGGTGGCGCTCAGGAACTCCCATCCTTCCACACGCATGCTCACTATACCAACACCAGCGAACTCAGGAATCCACTGACGCGCTTGGGTGACACGGCAGCGCTTGGAGATCGGATGTACCAGGGGATCAAACCGCCGCTGTTAGGATTGGCTCTACTGCCGTCGGCGATATTGAGCGACGAGGATGATGAGAACGGCGGTCTGAGCCAGAGCTCGATGTCATCAGAGAGGCGCAACGGTGGCAGCAGCACTATTAAGTTCTCAGTACTCCAATACGCCGCCACTGGCGCTGTCTACGCACAGGAGATTGATATGATCAAGAGGCAGGAGTCTGACTGCGATGCTTCTTCAGACCATATTCTGACATCTGGGAACACTCTGGCGATCGATCTTGCACAGGAAAACACAGGACAGTTCGAGTCAGAGGGCGATTCGGAGGAGGATTCTCGGAAGTGGGAGATGGTTGAGAAGATCTTCAAGGCTTCCCAGGGATGGGTTGCGCCATGGAAGAAAGGCGTTGAAGAGGCACAGGTTGCGGCCGACGAGCTAGCTGAACCTGATGTGCGGGCACATGTCATGGTCGATGTTAGGAAAGTGATGGAGGGGTTGAGAAGGTATCTGCTGTTGGATCGGGAGACGAATGACGGTGATATCGATCTCGAGAGCAAGGTCCACGAAGCCATGATGTTTATTGGGCAATGTACCACGTCCGTTACAATGTAAGCAAATCCTGTCTGGGTTCTGGATCATATCTTTTTTTTTTGTTTTTCGTTGGAATAAGCGCCTAATTGAATTGGTTGGGTTATCTGTGGTTTTTAGGTACGAGATCCTCCGCAAGATCAGGTGCGCCCATTTACCCATGACTACCCGGAGCGCCCTATCACAACAGATCCAGAACAGGATCGAGCTGGATCCTTTCGTTACAAATTCCGACTCGCGTGTCATCACGCAAAAGGTTTTCAGGACATGGCCTAAATTTGACCTCGATATCAGCACCACGATCCGAAGCTCCGAAGCGACTGTTGAGACCATTCAGACGTATCTGGAACACCTCTATCCTCTTCCAAAAGAGCGCGTTTTGGATCTAGGAAGCAGCCAGAGTCAGTCTGCAGGATGTTCGAGGAGTTCGCAGGCCGTGGGCACGTCTGGGTCGGAGAATGTCCAGGAGGTGGAGGACGGTGCCTGTGTTTGGCCCTCCCAGGAGTCTCGACAGATTCGGGAGGCGACTATTCGGCGGATGGCGCAGGAGCTCGCCTTGACGACTACAGTTATTGTCAAGACTATGGAGCCTGAAGTTTTGGGTGAGGAAGACGAGGGCCTTACAATAACGTCATCGACAAAGGCTCCGTTTGCATTCAAGTACTTGTTCCAGGACACCAAGGACGGATCATTCAAGCAGCCAAAGGTCATACAGTCATCCCGCGCACAGGGTGTGTTGGATGAGTGGTACACTGGCGACATCACCCAGGAGTTTACCTATCGCGATCTCAGCCTGGCAGAAGAGGAGACGGTTCTCCAGACAGACAAAGCCAAGATGGCACAAGCGGAGGCGTTGTTGAAGAAGCGTGCGAGGCGCGAGAAGAAGGAGAGTAGCATCCGTGGCACCAGGATGCAGGATTCGTCGTATAACATCAACGCCAAGGGTTCGGCCTCACAACCCGCGGGTATTATTACGGAAGAGGTTCAGCTGTTCAGTCAGATGGGGTATGCGAATGAGGATGGCATGTTCTCGGCACCCACGATTGTTGCGGCTTCCCAGCTTCAGAGGGGTAGCTTGAAGGCTAGGTCGCAACAGCACCCTGTCCGGACGACGACTGCTATCAGGAATCCGTTCTCGTTCTCGCAACCCGCTTCCGTTGTCAGAGGAGCTTCTATCAAGAGCGGCGTCAGCAGCAGTCAATCCAGGCTCAAGGGCGAGTTGTCGCCCGTCGAATCCAAGTCTCATCCTGCTGGGCTGTTTTCTATGACTAGGAAACGGGAACCGTCAGGCGGCGATCGGAAACCGAGTAACAGCCGCGGGACGGACGTCTTTGGAAGCCACAGTTCCAGCCAGGACGCCGTCAAACTAGAGATACAATCACAACCAACATCACAGCCTTCACAACAATCGCAGTTGTTTGCCGCAAGTCAGCCTGTTCCGGGCGCGTTTGCGACCAAACGGACGATGATCAAGAGCGGCAAGGCTGTCGATCCCAGCTCCAGGCCCAAGAAGAAGAAAATCCGGACTCAAGGCTTCTAGAACGAGCCCCCTTTTTTTTGTATTGTTTTGTCGAACCATTTTTTTTTCCTTTTTATTTAGAGCGCTCATTTTTACATCTTCTCCCTCCCCATTCTAATAACTGTACCATAGCCACCACCAATCCGTAGAAATGTATCAACAATTTTGCAACTTTTCAGAAAACATTTGGGACTTTTTGTTATTTATTCAAGGATTGCGTTGTGCGCCTTCTCGTCTGAATATTTAGATGGGCTTGATCTATTGTAGCAGCAGCAGAAGACAACACGTTATGTTTGGTTAGATGTCTGTCTAGCACAAGTGTTAAGTATGTTTCCCACGAATGTCTTAAACGCCACACACTGTTGAATTTAGTCGCTTCTTACCTTCCAATGCAGAGTGATGAGTGAGAAGACTAAGCACTTGAGGTCCTGGACCAGGTAGTAGAAGACACGGAGACCTTCGGGGTCTTCACTGCCCTGGACATCCACCAATGATCCGATCTTGGCGGTCTACATAACGTAAACAAAGGGAACGAGTGGAAAAAATTGTCAATATCTGCTGTCTTTGTTGATGTAATGTGTTGCTCAGGTATATAATGACAGGCGATATTGCGTCTGGCGGTGTTGGTGCCGAGTTGGAGTGAATAATGCCGCGTGGCATTCTAGTATGGATTTGAAATGGCCACCCTGTATCAACTTTGATAGATGTACTCCTCCAAAGAGCAAATCCGTTCCACTGCATAGCAAAGTCTTGACTGAATGCCAGTACTGTCATGTCCTGTTCCAAGTGTCCTTCAGTGACGTAAAGCCCGCTTTCCTCCTATTGTCCGTTGTTTCCAGCTGTACACATTTTGACACCCTCAAGTCCAAAAAGAAGGCCATCTTCTCAGAGTTGTGGAAGGGAGTTCATTACCTCGAAGGAGACGTGCTCGTTTCCGAAACGAATCTCGAGCTCCTGCTTTCCGACAACGTTCTTCTTTGGCCACTTGTGGTCGTCTTCCTTCATGACCTCGGAATCTGCAATGATCCTCTTCAACTCCTTGATCATCAATGGGCTCACCGTCACTAGAAAAGCAGAGTCGAGAAAACAAAATAACCATGTCAGCGTGTTGGCCTACTTTGGATCTTTTCGCGACTGTAGTTGTGGAGTAAAGTATGACATGGTTCAGGTGGCAAACAATAGAGAGAGAGAAAAAAGAATACGTACTCTCCTTCTTGATCAAAGAATCGTTCCTGTAGTTAGAGTTATTGGCATATCGGCAGCGTCCGTCGGCATGGAATTCAAACTCGATGAACTCGTGTCCATATCGTCCCTGATGACCGGAGCTAGTAACAGTAGCAGGCAAAAGGCGGAGGATCGAATTTAGTATCTAATGCTGAATCAACATGGCTTCCTGAGGGCTTTTGCTTGTTGGAGTTGATAGTTTTTCTCCATGCTTAGGGGGCGGGTTCAAAATAACGTCCACGCCTTCCAGTCGCCACCAAAAAAATATGCCAGTTCTGCATCTAGTCCAAAAGGGAAAAGCTTGCTACCATTTGCTCTCCAGCCTTGAATGCGTGATAGTTGTCCTGGCCCTGTCCTGTCAGCCATGCTCCGATGTCCATGAAATGCGAGGAAGAGTAGTCGACGTACTAGTATCTCACGTAGAATTCCTCTGCTGGCATGATGTGAAAGGTTGTGTTGGCGGTGGTGAAATGCAACTACAAGGTGTTAAAGAGATCTAGGGGGCTATATGCCCCCAAAGTGTGAACCAAGTGTGTCTATGACGTTAAGAACGCCTGACGGTCGCAACTGCAATCATGAAGAATACCGCAGGCGGTCATGTGATATGACGATGCGCTCAAGGGCCGTGCCCGCAGTTTTCTGTGCTTTGCCGCGACGTATTTAAATACTCTTGAGGTATTTTCAATCTTCACTCTCTCCCTCTATCAATCCCAACCTTTTCTTCCCATTACCCATAATAATACCCCCTCACTACTTCCGATAACCCCTAATTACACAACAATAATGCCCTCCATTCGCCTCACACTCGTCAACAACGCCAAACAGACACAGAAATCTGCCGTCATTCTCAAAGTAGACGACACTTCCGATCCATTGGCCGATATCCTGACCCTAGCCAAGAACAAGCTGCGGCTCAAGAAGGCAAAGACCCTCTACCTCAACCATGGCATCGAGCTCGTAGATCCGTCATGGCTGAAGAACGGAAAAGTCGCGCAGGACAGGTACCCCACCATGGCACATATTTCTTCGTTCAATTCACCTTCAACCAAATCTTCTTTTTTTATGGTTTTCGACACTAATGTCATTGTTGTCGTTTTACACTTTGTGATTACGATAGTCTTGTCTACGTTTCTTGCGGGGAGGGATATGTTGGTCAGACACGTCAAGAGTCATTGCCAGCTACAGGAGCTGCAGCATCAACAACACCATCAGCAACTCAGGAAGGCGATGATTCCACAACATCCACAGGCGAGATAATGAACAGCACTGCCTCAACAACAACAGATTTGAAATTTGAGTCATTACTCATCAACTCGGAAGTCTCTGCTACGATCTCGATCCTTGCCAAGAAGAGTTATGTCGACCCCGAAGCCAACGCTCAATTGAACAGGACAGCAATGCTCCCCGGGATGCGCAAAGTCGTCGGTCAACCCGACCTTCACCCAGGTAATTGAGCGAGCACTTGTTTCTAGGTCTATTGTTGGTGAATTATGCTGGCCAACATAATACTGACAATAGGTTATCTTTTTCAATTGCATACTCATAGGCAACCAGTACCCGATTGGCGCGACGTTTATCACGCAAAAGTTCATCTACCCAGCACTGATTGGAAATGACATTGTAAGTCTACCACCCAGCGCCTCTTGTCCATTGTGGGCTTTTGTCATTTGACAGCCTCCACACAAATAATTCTCTGACACGTTCATGTACAAATTTGAATTAGGGATGTGGAATGGCGGTGTACAGGACGAGACTGTCGTCAGGAATCAAACCCCAAAAGATTGTCGACAAACTACACGGCCTCGAGGGACGCTGGACCGAGGGCGACCCTCACGCGTTCCTGATCTCACAATTAGGCGAGGAGCACACCGAGACTGGAAAAGCCCACCTGGACCAATTGGGCACACTAGGTGGCGGGAATCACTTTGCGGAATTCGTCACTATCGAGAGTCGATTGGACCTGGACCTGTGTGATTCCATCGGTCTTACAGACGCCAATACCTACCTGATTGTTCACTCTGGATCCCGCAAATTTGGACAGACTGTTCTGGAGGCCTCGAATAGCATGCAGACCAAGGCCGAGAAGAAGCTGCAGGGAATCGATGCGGAGTCAGAGGTCGGTCAGGCTTACTTAAAGCAGCATGACCTTGCCTGCGCCTGGGCACGCACTAACCGCGAGCTGATCGCACACCGTGTCCTGACCCGCCTGAACGCCGAGCAAGACGCGACAAAGATCCTCGACATCTGGCACAACAATGTCGAACAAAAGACCATCGAGTCTATCGACCCACAGAGACCCTGCTGGATCCACCGCAAGGGAGCAGCGCCAAGTGACCGCGGTCTCGTCGTCATCCCAGGCAGCCGTGGTCATTTCTCATACCTGGTGATGCCCCACGGTGACCAGGACAAGAACGGCTTCTCGCTGGCCCATGGCGCAGGTCGTTTGCTGCCCCGTGCCAAGGCTCTCCAGAAACGGCCCCAGACTTCGAAGCAGGCTTCGATCTCTGCCCTCCAGACCACCGATCTGGGATCCAGCGTGATCTGTGAGGATACTGATCTGTTGTTTGAAGAGCAGCCTGGCGCCTACAAGGAGATTACGGATATCATTGACGACTTGGGTCCTTTTGTCAAGGTCGTCGCGATCCTGCGTCCCATCTGCACGTACAAGATGCGCAAGGAGGCCAGATCGTAGATGAACCCCTCCTCATAATAAACACGCAGAGCGGATTGTCCATATGAACAAAAAAAATTGTGTTCCAGTGCTGATCTTGGGGTAATTAGTTGTTTATTTCTGTTATGGTACAAGGTTGTCGCCTGAGAGAGAGTAGGTTGAAAATGGGTTGTCGAGAGAGGAATCCGTTTAGGCCTTGGTCAACTTTCCGTAGATGTGGAGAGCAAAGACGGAGGCGATGAAAGCCAACGACAAGACAAGGACGACGACGGGGTCACTAAATATCGAGAAACATAAAAAAAAGCAGCTGTCAGGTCAAGTTTTTTTGCTCCAGAGGGTTCAAATGGTCCAGAAAGAGGGGTGAGCGATAATTTGCTCGAAGCGCCAAAAAATGAAATCAAGGGGTGGGATCCCCGGAGAACCCACGTCCCTTTCGACTTGCGATATTTTCAGCCCTTACTCCTCACAGTCGAACAAGGCAAAAAGAAAGCTGCTCGGTGGACAAGTCAAGATGGAACTTACACGCGGAGACCGGGAGAGTCGTCAGTGTAGATGCGCATCATACCGGCAGTGCTAGGGCCAGGGGCGCGGGAGGTCTTCTCCTTGGACGAGGAGTTGGTGGTGCGTCTCCTATTGGATCGAAACGTAGGATCGAGGGTTAGTTTAATCGTGCTGTAAAGTAACAAAGTTATCCAGGGCCAAAGCGATCCGATCCAAAGTGCGACGCGGGCGAGGGTGGTCTATTGCGTTCTTCATCTCTTGCGCTGATCAGCCATCATCTCGCAAGTCCAGCTGATGAATGAATGAAGACACTCCTGAAAGAACATCCTGAAGGGGTGAAAACTAAAGAAAGGTGGTCGCCAGTGGTTGAGAATAAAGAACGCACCTGATGGCAGCAGCGCGAGGGGAGGCACCGGCGGGGTTGGGGGAGGCGTCAGACTATTGAGATGAAGAAGCAGAGTCATCAGAAAGTGGTTAGGATGCATATAAGGCGTCAAAAGTTGGCTGTTGTTTCGTGTCCGAGAAGGTTCTTCCTGAGCTGATCACTAAGCTGAGCAGAAAACTCGGGTGTGAGCGAGTAGGTGATGCATGTCGAGGTTGCTGTAGTTTTTACCATTGTAGTGTGGATGGGTTGAGGTGGGAGGTGTGTGTGAGAGTGGAAGAAAGAAAAAAGAACAAAACGAAAGGGCGACAGAGGTCTTTGAAGGTTCCCCTTCAAAGGTGTGAGCGAAGAGGAAAGAACATTGCGATCAGTAACCAATCAGGGGACGCGTCGTGATGGCTTCTTTATTTCCAATCTGAATTACTTTGCCCTGACAGGATTTAACTCTTTCTTTCTGCATTCGAGCAAGTCAGGGACCAGAAAAAGTAGAAAGTCGTCCAAAGTAAAGAAAGGTTCCCATCTCTTCTTTTTTTTCCCATCACACTTCCACACTTTCACACACACTTACATTCATACACGCCATGTCTCCCGTTACTAACTTCTCCGACCGCACTCACCCCGACACCATCTGCCTCTTCGATGTCGATGGCACCCTCACCCCTGCCCGCTTGGTACATCAACTTCACTTGTTTTGACCCTACGTCCCTGAAACTGGTATTCAGTGATAACTAACCGCCTTCTCTCCATCTTGATCATTCCAATGCTTTGGTAGGTTATCTCCAAGGAGATGGAGGAGACTCTCGTCGAACTCCGCAAGAAGTGCGTTGTCGGCTTTGTTGGTGGATCTGACTTGAGCAAGCAGGTCGAGCAATTGGGACCCAACGGTACGTGCCTCTACCTCCATCGTTTTTTTTGAGTGAACCTTCACAGGAATGCCATCTGGACGCTTCGCTTGAGCGATAAGACCTCTTGTCGCCTCGCTTCCATAGACCAATTGACCCAGCATGCAGCAGTTATGAGTACAAAAAGATGTTATCCTACCCAACCTCAGCCTTTGCCCTTCCTGGAGTGCCCTGCCTTGTGGAGGGATGAGACGGGGCACCTGGACTGTGTGTGATGCGATCTTCCAATAAGGATCGAGTGCTGTGGCTCTAAAATTAATTTTTTCAGATAATTATAGCCCTCCTCTGCATCGCAATCTAAACGTGGTCCATCCTCGCCTAACCATTCAATCTTGGTCTTATTACATATTTATGCTTTCGCGATCTAGTCCTCAAGAACTTTGACTACTGCTTCTCCGAGAACGGTTTGACCGCTTACAAGTTGGGCGAGCAGCTTGCCTCCCAGGTAACAACAACGCCCTTCTCTCAATTAGTGTTAATTTGCATTCGGACACGTTGAAGACAACAACGACGCTGACATAAACACTCCCTTCCTTACTTGACAACCACTGTAGAGCTTCATCGGATACTTGGGCGAGGATCGCTACAAGAAACTCGTTAACTTTGTCCTCCGTTACATTGCCGACATGGATATCCCTGTCAAGCGGTACGTGCTCAGTAAATATTCTTGGAACCGACCTTGTACGAATCACAGTAGGCTATCGACATGATATCTGACACTTTACATACTCTTTTCTTCCATGGTCAAATAGTGGAACGTTCGTCGAGTTCCGCAATGGAATGATCAACATCTCGCCCATCGGACGTAACTGCAGCCACCCTGAGCGTAACGAGTTCGAGAAGTTCGACTTGGAGCACAAGTTGCGTGAGAAGTTTGTCTCTGCTCTCCAGAACGAGTTCCCCGACTATGGACTGACCTATTCGATCGGTGGTCAAATCTCGTTCGATGTCTTCCCTACTGGATGGGACAAGACCTACTGCCTCCGTCACATTGAGCACGAGAACTTCAAGACGATTCACTTTTTCGGCGACAAGACCTTTAAGGGCGGCAACGACTATGAGATCTACAACCACCCTATCGTCACTGGTCATGCCGTCAAAAGCCCTCTTGACACCCAGAAGATCTTGAAGGAGCTCTTCGACGTCTAAACCTTTTATGTCACTCTCCACTTCCACAAACCAACAACCTTAGTATTATTGAACATTAAACTATTTTATTTAATTTTGTAATACTGGTGCCTGCACAGAGAAGCGATGATATTGAACGTGGCGCGACTGAAACGTTCACACAAACACCACAAACCAGGGTTGTGACTACTGGCCCTGGGGAGTTTTTTTGTAGTCGACGCACCTATTTGTTTTCCCGACGGGTTGTTGCCTAAACGTGTGTATTCAGGACATCTCCATCAATGTCAAGCAATGCCACTGTTTTGACTCTTTTACATATTAACAAGGGCTCTCCAACTGAGGTGACTATGAGAAAAGAGACGGCGTTTCGTTTGCTGCCTTGACTAGAAAATGGCTAGGTCATATCCGTCATCCCAACAAATGTCGACCACGTAGTTTTTGAAGAAATTAAGGGACTCGAATAAAAATAAGTAGAACACGTCGAAAAGTATAAAAGGGGTTCCTACTCTTCTTTTCTTCATCAAACTTCATACTTTCACACTCTCAAACTCTCACACACTCACCATTACTTCACATACTTCATGTCTCCCTCTACTACCTTTGCTGACCGTGTCCACCCCGACACCATCTGCCTCTTCGATGTCGACGGCCCCCTCACCCCCGCTCGTTTGGTACGTCAACTTCTTCCCGTTGCTCTCTTTTAGACCTCTAATACTGTCGCTCAATGACAACTAAAGTTTTTTTTTTTTTTTTTTTTTTTTTTTTTTTTTTTTTTTTCGTTCATTCCAATTGCCTGTGTAGTATATCTCCAAGGAGATGGAGGTGACACTTGCCGAGCTTCGCAAGAAATGTGTCATCGGCTTTGTTGGAGGATCTGACTTGACCAAGCAGGTTGAGCAATTGGGACCCAACGGTACGTGTCCACTCGGTCTCCCTCTCTCTGTGGGTGTGTTGTGCGATCTCCCAATGAAAGTCGAGCGTTGTTGCTCAAACGTTATCACCCCGCATAATTTTAGTATCGCAATCTTAACGCGACGCACCAACTCCTAACCACTCAACCGTGTCCGATTACACTTTGCGAACTTTGCGATCTAGTCCTCAAGAACTTTGACTACTGCTTCTCCGAGAACGGTTTGACTGCTTACAAGATGGGCGAGCACCTTACCTCCCAGGTAATACTGTCGAAAGCACTGCTGTCGCTTTCTCAATTGATACTTGCAATTAAATTCTTTTAGTGACAACAAGGACGCTGACATGAACATTCTCTCTCTCTTGCTTGACACCGATCTTAGGGCTTCATCGGATACTTGGGCGAGGATCGCTACAAGAAACTCGTTAACTTTGTCCTCCGTTACATTGCCGATATGGATATCCCTGTCAAGCGGTACGTGCTCAGTAAATATTCTTGGAACCAACCTTGTACGAATCACAGTAGGCTATCGACACGATATCTGATACTTTACATACTCTTTTCTTCCATGGTCAAATAGTGGAACGTTCGTCGAGTTCCGCAATGGAATGATCAACATCTCGCCCATCGGACGTAACTGCAGCCACCCTGAGCGTAACGAGTTCGAGAAGTTCGACTTGGAGCACAAGTTGCGTGAGAAGTTTGTCTCTGCTCTCCAGAACGAGTTCCCCGACTATGGACTGACCTATTCGATCGGTGGTCAAATCTCGTTCGATGTCTTCCCTACTGGATGGGACAAGACCTACTGCCTCCGTCACATTGAGCACGAGAACTTCAAGACGATTCACTTTTTCGGCGACAAGACCTTTAAGGGTGGCAACGACTATGAGATCTTCAGTCACCCTCTCGTTACTGGACATACTGTCAAGAGTCCACTTGACACTGAGAGGATCTTGAAGGAGCTTTTCTCCTTTTGATTTCGCCCTCTTTCTCTCCTCCTCTCCCGAACCAGCAGCTTCAGTTCTTGTAGACGATAAAGAAGCTTTTTTAAATATGATTAGAAGTAGTCGCCACAAAATATAAAAAACATAGTCGGTTTCCTCGTTCATAGTTACTTTTCATTATTGATAGGCGTTTCTCATGCCCTCGTCTACTCGTCTCTTTTTACCGGCTTCTTCTCTCATTTCCTTGCTCTGAATTCGATTCAAGTGATAGGTGGGGTGGTCATATTTGAGGGCGGGCGTTGGTGGTGTCAATGCTTTCCTCCATGGGGTTAGGGTGTTGGATGTGTGGGTGGGAGTGGAAGGCTTTGAGTCGCATGGTGATCGAGGGATGAAAGGGTAGGAGAACTGGGATAGTAAGACAGAAAGTAAAGTGTGTGTGTAGCATGTAAGGTGTAAAGGGCATGTGGGGAAAAGAAAGAAAGAAAGTGGAGGTGAGGGGGGATTTTTACCTGTCTTTCCTAGTGAGTGACAATGCTTTGCCGTCATATCATCATTGAACATTGATAAAAGCGCGTTTGTCTCAGGATGTTCATCAACGACTCAAGGGATCAAAAGCAGCCTCCCACTTGTCTCAAACGCGTTCTGTCAATTAAACGCGATTTTGTCCTGTCAATCAGTCGCGTGTAGTAATCACATAGTGACACCGTGCATAGATGTGCAGAAAGTAAAAGAGAAACACAGCAGGAAATGTTGAGGATGGACTGGAGGAAAGTGTGTCCCAAATTTAACATCAAAAGTAGTGCCTGTGCGGGATGCAGAAAGGAACGTGGCGTACTGAAATTTCACACCAGCAAACGTCTTCTCTTGTTTCTCTCCCACATCTATCTCCTTTGTTCAACACAGCACCCATTCACATTCACAACCATACCAATGACAAACATCACCACTTCATCCTCAGTGCCATTGCCAAGTCTGAGCAACATCCTCAACGACCTCGTCACCCTCCGTTCCGCATCCATCTCCCTTTCACAACCCACCGACAATGCACTCAACAATGGTACCTTCTTTCTTTCTCATTCAACGAACCGACTCCTTTGCTTTTGCCTCGCCGTATATGACACAAAGACGAGTGCTACCAACTCTCTCGCCCACCATACTTATCCTTCTCGCCTCTTTCCTCTCCCTCCCTCTCTTCCTCTCGTCCTACACCACCGCTTCTAACGATCGTTAAAATTTGACACCAACTACAGCACTAGGCATCCCCGCAGAACCAACATCCTCCTCAAGTGTCGCCAGCAGCCAGGAGAAACTCGAAAAGTTCCGCGCATCGACAGAGAAGAGCCAGCGGGAGGAAGGCGTGGTCGAGAACGGGTTCGAAGTCGCCGCGGACTTCTTGAAAATGCAACAACAGATCTCGGTCTCGAAGCAGGAAATGAATACCTTGCAGGAAAGGTTGGGCGGGTTGGAGAAGGAGTTGACGGAGGTCCGTGAGCTCATTGCTTTCAATCCCATTAAATAGGCGTCGCATTGTCGTATTGATATCTACCTGTTTTATTATCGTCGATAAAAAAATGCTGTTTATGTTCGCGTCGTGGGGACAGCTTTATTGAAGGGATAGAGAGATAGGGCACTAGGAATTACAGGAAGCTGATGCCGAGACCCAACTGCCATCCTCTTGAAAGGGCATCAGTCTTGGAAGCCATCAGGGGGAGAGCAAAGTTAAGCTCAATACGAACTTGAGGATGGCGGTAGACAATACCGGTTCCGACAGAGACACTGGGCGCCTTTGTCAAATCATCAATCGTCTTGGTAGCAGACTGACCGGGCTTCACGCTGACCAAGGTTCCAGCATTGGCAAAGAAGTGGGCCTTGAACGAGTCACGGCCAGCAAGACCTGGGAAGGGGGTCATCAGGCTAACACCAGCCGATATGTATGCATCTCCTCCAAGAGAATCCTCTCCTTCGCGAGGGCCAAGGCCGTTAGACTTGAAACCACGGACGGACATGGGACCTCCCAAGAAGAAGCGGTCTGAGATCTTGGAGGGCTTGCCGTTCAAAGAGTGCAAGTATCCCGACTTGACCGTTGCGGACAAAATCTATTGTTCGTAAGCGTCAAAAGCAGGTTAATAACTTCTTGAACGAATCCAATTTCCATTGAACAGAAATGTGACACGACGCGAAAAGAAAAGTATGCCCCTTACATAACCAGTGTTATTAGAGCGGGCGACCTGGGCCTCGATTTCCTGACGAACATGGTTGACGTCTCCACCGAGTCCAGCGTACTCCTGAATAACGCGAACAAAGTGTCCAGTGGAGGGCAACAAGGGCTCGTCTCTCATATCATGGACCCACATGTGCGTGAGTGCCGACTTCAAGCTGTGACCGCACTGCTCGCGGATACTATACAATGTCACACCAATGTAAATAACATTGTTAGTCACCAAAGCAACGATGGTAGCCTCTCCTGTAGACAATTGAAACTGGGAGAGAAAACACATACGTGAGGGATGCCTTCTCAGAAGGACGGCAGATCTCTCTCCAGTGACCCTCGTAGGCAAACTCGTGGTATCCAAAAGGCGAGAGAGTCTACTCAGTGCCAAGAATTCATAAAAAATGTTGAGTGAGCATTCAAAGTTTACAAAAAAAAAATCTCACTTGATACAAGAGTGACACTTTAGAAAAGCACGCCAAGACCTTACGGTGTACTTCAAGGCGCCTCCCTTGAGATCCTCCTCGTAAGAGCTCCACTGGGTATTGTTCCTGGTCTGGCTGTAGAGGTTGATCGACAGGTTCTTATCGGGATCCGCGAGCAGGGGAGTGGCAAGGGCGAACTAATAGGATTCCACAATGAACGCGTCAATTAAATAACTGAATGATTTCCTTCTTGAAAAATTCATGGTCGAAGCATTGTCCTGATACTGCGAGTCATACCTGGAAGGCTGATGAGGTACGGGTTCCGAATGCCATGCTGGTGCTTAAGGTCTCGGCACCACCAAACACGTTCTTGACTGTCAACGCACCGTACTATAAAGCGATAAAGTATTATAAGCGTCGGATAAGTTTGCGACGTATCCAATGAATCAAAGTCATCCCACTGGCAAATTGAAAACTTGCCACAACAAATCCAAGAAAAGTCGGTTTACCAGGCTGGCTTCGGCGTTTCCAGCCTCAGTTCCTGTCCTGATTTGAATGCGGCTGCCCTCCTTGAGCCAGATACCCAAGTCAACCAGATCCTTACGGTCCTGAAGCCAGCTGTCCCTGGGGCTGTCCAATTGAATCTTGAGGTCCTCAAAGATTCCGAAGCGCTCCATCCTACGAACAGCCTGTCTGCTCAGACCAATGACCTCGTGTAGGGATCTAGCCTGGAAAGCGGGCTCCAGAATGCGGCGTAAGAAATCCTCTCTTGTCTTGCCAACTCCGTGCAGGGTAATCTTGCGCAGCTTCATGGGGTCATGGCGGATGTTTTCAACCTATTGTGATGATTGCAATAATTGGCGTTAGTGAGATCTAAAGACGTGGACTTTTCCTGTTATCAAGTCTCTACAGTTGGTGAGATGCGATTGCCGCCTCTTTGAGGTCGAGTTTCGAGTGTTGCTCAGGCTAGCTGCTCCTGCAATTGAGTAAGAATGATTACCAGGGTTTGGATTTTGAAGGCAGCCTCCTCGAACTCCTGCTGTCTCTTCCTTTGAGCGGCAAACTCCTCCTCGGTATGTTGTCTCTAAATCAGATTTCACATGCCAAGAGAAAATAAGCAAGAGAGGAACTGTTTAGTACATGGAAGATTGCGAGGATGGGGAAACTAGTTCAGGAACTTGGCCTAGCGGCGCTCGTAAGTATGTGTAGGTGATGTGTCGAGAAGCAGCACTTACAGCGGCCATGGTGGTTGGATCGAGGGTGTGGTGTAAAGAGGAGATTTGGATGAGCAAATGGGTCTGATCCTTTTATTTTTTCACGGGTGTGTGAGAGATGCGAGAGGACAGGGCGCGCGCGGGGATGCATTTTGCTCGCATCTCATTGGCTGAATAACTTTCAACGGAACAGGAAATAAAAAATATGGCTGTGAGAGAAAGCATGGGACACAGGCACAGCTAGACGAAGCGAGCGAGAGCAACGGGGCATAAGTGTAGATATCCCTAGGAGAAGGAGTACTGCTCAAAGTGAAGGTGATGGAATCCAGGTTGCATCGTCCACGGGATGCGAATCGTGTGAGCGAGTGTGGGATTGGTTTTGATCAGTCCAGGAATCCACTGTCCCAACAAGTCAAACATTAAGTGAGGCGTCTGATGTGGACAGACCACAGGGTATAAAAAGGGTGCTTGTCTGCATCTTTGCCTTTCTTCCTTCCTTCCGCCTTTTGGTTCTAAACCACTCAACATCCTCCAAGCACAACTCTCTCTCTCGCTGTATCTCTTCTCCACTCCACTCCACCCACTCCACTCGAGCACAAACAACAAGACACGCTCTGCCTGCCTGCCACCTCCTCTCTTGTCCCGGCATACGACAACGGCAAGCACACTCGACTGTAAAACCTCCTTCTCTTTGCTTGCTCGTTCTTCGCGTGCATGATCTCCTTTTCGTAAATCGTCAACCTTTTTACCCCTGTCTAACCCAACCGCCTCGTTTCTTCTTCGCTCTTTCGCCCTCTCTGAACAACAGCTCAGCAACGGAACAAGAACTGCTACCTCACGATGGCTACTCCACCGACTCAAGTGACGGAGTATGTCCGTCGACCAGCTCCAGGCAAGGTGGGCAAGGTTGTCAACATCCACTCCAACTTCTTTGAAGTCAAGCAACTGCCCAATATCACGATCCACCACTACGATGTCACTGTCACTCCCGATGTACCTCCGCCAGTGAACCGCAAGATCTTTCAGCAGCTCACGACATCTTACCGCGAGTCTGATCTGAACGGTGCCCGGCCCGTGTTTGATGGTCGGAAGAATATGTTCTCTCCTAAGGCGTTCCCGTTTGAGAGCCGCATGTTCGAGGTAAGGAGCGATGTTTGTCTGTTTGTCTATCCGTCTGCTGAGTTCTCTTGGACTATACATGTTGAGCTTGTTTGATTGCCTGTCTTTTTTTTGGACGTATTGCTCGCATGACTGGTTGGTGATGGATGTATGGATAGTGAACAACTGACTACTGATGATGAATCCTGATCAATATTTTTAACTATTTCTCATCCCACTAGATCGTGCTCGCGGGCGACATCACGCCTAACCCCAACCCGGCTCGTCCTCCACCAAAGTTCAAGGTCAAGGTCAAGAAGGCCTCAACTATAAACCTTGAAGAGCTCCATCGGTTCCTAAACGGTCGCTCGCCTCTGACCAACAACTGCCTCACCGCCATCATGGCCCTCGATGTCCTCATCCGTCACCAGCCTGCCATGCTCTACGCCACAGTCGGTCGTTCCTTCTACACCCCCATCGGCAAGCAGGCTCTCGCTGGCCCCTTGGATGTCTGGAGAGGCTTTTACCAGTCTGCTCGCCCCGCTGTTGGCATGTCTTCTCTTCAGTTCTTCCTTCTGTGACATGTTGTCGCGTGTGTGAGGGTCAAGCTTTCTTTGCTCTACGTTGCCTTTGTGGAGCATTGTTACTGACCAACTACCTCTCATCTCCTCTGCTTACTTATGAATCGATAGGCAAGATGATGATCAACATGGACGTGTCGGCTACTGCGTTCTTCCGCTCTGGCTCGTTGCTCGAACTAGTTGTCAAGATCGCGAACGTGCGCAGTGTCGGTAAGTTACGCCACTAATTTTGCATCTGAGCACTGTGCAAAAATACAAAAATACTTTGCCCAAAGAAAAAAACCACAGGTGTGCAGAGTTTAATTTCTACCCCTGCGTTTCGTTTCATATTCATTACATGGTAGATGACCTCCGCCGAACATCGCCTCCTATCAACTGGAAGAAGATTGAAAAGACCATCAAAGGTCTCCGATTCACCGTGTCTCATCGCGAGAGAGTCAAGCGATCCTTCAAGGTCTTTGCCCTCACAGAGACCGCGGCCAAGGACACAAAGTTCAAGCTGCAGCCCAGAGGCAACGGCGATCCTACCGCACCAGAGGAAGAGGTCGAGACCGACTTGGTTACTTATTTCAAGAAGGCATACAACATCAACCTGAACTTCCCGATGCTGCCTTGCGTCCAGGCCGGCAAGAACATCATCCTGCCGATCGAGTTGTGCTCCGTCATTGACGGCCAGAGATACATGAAGAAGCTGGACGAACGCCAGACGGCCGACATGATCAAGTTTACCAGCCAGCCTCCCCACGCGCGCGCTAACAACATCAAGGACGGCCTCAAGATCCTCAAGTACGACGACAACGAGTACCTTAAGGAGTTTGGAATGAAGGTCTCGAACGAGATGGTTCAAATCAAGGCCCGAGTGCTTCCTGCACCCACCGTCTGCTACCACGCCCAGTCTCGCGAAGCCAGCTTTGTCCCCCGTGACGGTGCCTGGAGCCTGATGAACAAGAAAGTCACCCAGGGCACCACCCTCGGATCCTGGGGCATCATGGTATTTGGCACCGAGCGAGATTGCCCTCTTCCACAGGTCAACAAGTTTGTCCGAGAGCTCATCGTGTCGTGCACTGAGACCGGCATGACCATCCCGAACAAGGGCCCCCCAGTCATGTACAACAACCCACACGGAGATATCGAGAGCTACCTCAAGAATGCCTGGATCCAGACGGGTAATGCGGTCAAGAGCCAGCCCCAGCTACTGGTTTGCATCCTGCCGAACACCGGCGTCCCCCTCTACGCGGAGATTAAGCGCGTGACCGACACGGTTCTCGGTGTTTCTTCCCAGTGCGTGCAGATGAAGCACACCCGCGATCCCAAGAAGCAGTACTGCTCGAACGTCTGCCTCAAGATGAACGTCAAGCTTGGTGGCGTCAACCAGCATCTCGCTCCGGGTATGATGCCCTTCCTGGCCAAGCCCACTCTTGTCTTGGGTGGAGACGTTTCTCACCCGCAACCAGGTACGATTTGGTATGCATTTCCTTTCGAATAGCGTTTACATCAGCATGATCTGACGGTGAGCATTTGTTGTATTTGTTCAGTATCTTACCCCTTTCACTTCTGTCATTCTCTTCCCGTGTGCTGGTAGGTGACAACTCCAGACCGTCCATTGCATCTTTGGTCGGCTCGATGGACAACAAGGCTGCACGCTACGCAGCAACCGTCCGCGTCCAGACGGCGAGAACCGAGACGATTGCGGATCTCGGTGACATGACCGTGGAGCTGCTGAGAACCTTCTACCAGAAGTAAGTCCCCACTCTCTTCTTTCAGCCCGACTTTTGACGACTACGAGTCCGGACATCAACCGACCCCCTTTTTCACATTCTGATGTCGAGCTTATCCCATCTCGTCTTTTCATATTCGACTCACTCATAATAGCTGCGGCCGCAAGCCGGAGCGAATCCTTTTCTATCGCGACGGGGTCTCTGAGGGCCAGTTCGCGGAGGTTCTCAAGACCGAGGTGGCGGACCTGAAGGCAGCCTGCCAGAAGCTCGAGGCTGGGTACAGGCCGACGATCACCTTTGTCGTCGTACAGAAGCGACACCACACGCGCTTCTTCCCGATGCGACGCGAGGAAGGTGACCGCATCGGCAACTGCTTGCCTGGGACCGTGGTTGACCAGGAAGTCGTTCATCCGGTCGAGTTCAACTTTTACCTTCAAAGCCACGCCGGCCTCCTAGGTACCTCGCGCCCTGCACACTACTACGTGCTCTATGATGACAACAGGTTCTCCTCGGATGAACTTCAGGATCTCAGCTACAAGTTGTGTCACCTCTACGCTCGTTGCTCCCGAACAGTCTCCTATGTACCTCCTGCGTACTATGCGCACATCGTCGCAGCCCGTGCTCGATTCCATGCGCGCGGTGAGCGCTGGAGTGACACTACGTCGTCCGAATCCGGCGCCGGTGAGGCTAGCAGCTACCTCACTGTTAAGCCCGAACTTATGCGGGGTAATTGTCGGTTCATTTTTACTTTGCGCATTATAATTATGGGTCTTTGTTCAAGGTTGTAGCAGTGGATTCGATACTAATGTCTCTCTCAATCATAACCTTTTAGTCATGTGGTTCATGTAAAACCATAACCCTCGAGTGTCCCTGAGGAACTGCCAAGATCTTTACTCTTTCAGCTCCAAGAACAGGCAACAAATCGCGATCACCACTACTTGCATACACACACCACTTGCTTATATCTTTCGCACACACTACTTGCTTATATCTTTCGCACACACTACTTGCTTATATCTTTCGCACGCACCACTTGCTTATATCTTTCGCACTCACCACTTGCTTATCTCTCTCGCACACACGAACTTGCATATTCCTCGCACACACATACTTGCACTCCAACATACAAGCACCCCCTCAACATATAGTATACTCATACGCAGTACCTACAGCACATATCAATAGCACACAGAACTCTGAATAAAAGCCCATAGTGACGCGATAAATAAGCGATGACAAAGGGATCCATGAGGGTAGAGGAAGATAGAGAGTAGTAATGTGCTGCTTTCGGAGAGAGGAGGAATTTTAATTCGTACAGCAAGGGGTGAGCAAGGAGAAAAGAGGAAAGAAGGCAGATAAAGGTTGATCGATGTGGGGCTAGGGTTGGTGGCCCTCTTTTGAGATGGATAAGATGCGACTTCCTGGAAGGCTAAAGGCAAGGATCTTATCAATTCGTGTGTGCCTTATGCCCTTCATACCTGTGTACACAGTCGGTACACAAGGGAGATACCAACGGCAAACAACCCAAATAGAGTCGGCCGGGCACCGACACAAAATTACTCATTTCTGCGCTCGTCGCGTGTGAAGAGATGGCAGTCCACTCCCCACATTGCTCTACTCTCTTTTTATCGCTGCCTTTACCTCATTTTCTTTCCTTTCTGTTCTTCTTTACCTCATTCTCTCCCCTCTCTTTGTTTATATCGCCATCTCGCGCCATGTCCTTGCTTGCCTCTTCCACCCGTCGCGCCTTCCCTACCCTCTCCAGGGCAGCAACCCTCGCCACAGCCAACTCCCAGGCCACCCGCGCATGCAAGTGACACTCTCTTCTCGTTGCCTTCTCTCTCATTCACTACTTCACCCGCGCATTCCAAGAAGGAACACCTTCAGAACAAATCCTAAACCTCATGTCATTTTTGCATTCACCCTCATTTCTCTAGACTCGAAGGATGCTCGCATTCAAGTCGCCAACCCCGTTGTTGATCTCGACGGTGATGAAATGACCCGTATTATCTGGCAGTCTATCAAGGAGAAGGTAACCTTTTCTCTCTCCTGCTTCTGTCTAACGGCACGACGCCCCCGATTGAACAAGCCTTCGATGAGTTGCATAGTTCCCTTATTGACTCACTCTTGTTCTTTTTCTTGTTTTATGCACGATAGTTGATCTTGCCTCACGTCAATGTCGATATCAAGTACTACGATCTGGGCATGGAGTACCGTGAGAAGGTGAGCAAAAAGAAGGAAAACAGAAATCAGGAACGGCCCTTGTTCTTTTGCAGATCGAGCAACGACACTCGCTTTTCACCTGCCATGGCAATGAATACTCATCATCATACCTTACTACTTTCTCTGTGTCTCCTCCCTCACTTTTATTACTTTTCAACGCCAGACCAAGGACCAAGTGACAATCGACGCTGCGCAGGCAATCCTCAAGTATAACGTGGGAATCAAGTGTGCGACCATTACGCCCGACGAGCAGCGCGTCAAGGAGTTCAACCTTTCAGAGATGTACAGGTCCCCCAACGGCACCATCCGCAACATCCTCAACGGAACCGTCTTCCGTGAGCCCATTCTCCTCAAGAGCATCCCCAAGATCGTCCCTGGATGGACCAAGCCCATCGTCATCGGACGCCACGCCTTTGGTGATCAGGTACCGTTTATCTCTTGTCTTGCTTCTTTTGCTTGTCTTTTGCCCCATGATTGATGAGGTTCTTTATCTCTCACTTTTGGTTGCTCTATTGGGGCCTATCTTTGTTCTTTGCCTTTTTTATGCGAAAGGGCGAATTGATAAACCCTGAGTCAAGCAATTGAGCCTCAGCAAGAGTAGTAGAAACCCACTAACAGGATCATTTCTCATGACTTGCTTTTATTTTTTTTGATCGGATCTTGACTGGATGACATCTTAAATAGTACAAGGCCACTGACTTTGTCGCTGAGGGACCCGGTCGCTTCGAGATGACCTTCACGCCCAAGAACGGCGGTGAGGCCAAGAAGTGGGTCGTCTACGATTTTGACGGTGCCGGTGTCGGTATGGCCATGTACAACACTGACGAGGTAAAGCAACGACAACAACGATATTACGAAGCTGAGATCATGATAAGGTCACATATTGCAACATTTTGATTCGCTAAGCCCACAAAATCTCCTTTTTTTTTCAACAGTCCATTATCGGATTCGCTCACTCGTGCTTCAAGATGGCTCTTACTAAGGATATGCCCTTGTACCTCAGCACAAAGAACACTATCTTGAAGAAATACGATGGACGCTTCAAGGACATCTTTGAGGACATCTACCAGAAGTAAGTATTTTCCCCTTGGGTTTGAAAAGAAGGAACACAAAGTCCTGTTCTTAGGAAACAAGAGTGAACTGACTGGATCGGTGCTTAATTTTTTTTTGTCGGGGTGCTTTCATAGGACCTACAAGAAGGAGTTTGAGGACAAGAAGATCTGGTACGAGCACCGCTTGATTGACGACATGGTCGCACAGGGACTCAAGTCCTCGGGAGGATTCGTCTGGGCCTGCAAGAACTATGACGGAGATGTCCAATCAGACATTATCGCCCAAGGCTACGGATCCCTCGGACTCATGACCTCGGTCCTGGTCACCCCCGACGGTAAGACACTCGAGTCCGAGGCCGCCCACGGCACTGTCACCCGTCATTACCGCGAGCACCAGAAGGGCCGCGAGACCTCCACCAACCCTATTGCGTCGATCTTTGCATGGACCCGTGGATTGGCCCACCGTGCCCGTTTGGACAGCAACCAGGAGTTGCTCAAGTTCTCGCTGGATTTGGAGAAGGCTTGTGTGGACACTGTTGACGTCTCGGGGATCATGACGAAGGATTTGGCTTTGGCTATCCATGGTTCTGGCTTGAAGCGTGAGCACTATGCCAGCACTAGCGAGTTTATGGATGCCATTACCCTCAACTTCAACAAGGCCCGTGGCCTGTAAAATATATATATTACATACACACACCTTTTTTTGTTATTTTCTCTCAACGTTCAAATAAATCGTACATATTGCAAGTATCCAATGCAAAGGGTTGCTCTTTTTTGGAACGATTGTTTTCAAGGGTTCATTTGTATCTATGTATTAACAGCAAAGGAGCAGCAAGTTCATCTCTCCCGTTCGAATTCAACTCGTATGTATATATCCTCTCCACCTTTCTGATCCTCCAGCCATATCTTAAACCTGTCTCCTGCCCTTCTTCCTGGAAGCATTAGCAGCAGCGGCCGAGGGAGCAGCCACCGCAGCAAACTCCTTCGTGGCCTGACGTCCAGCGAGCTTGGCAATCTTGGCCTTCTTCTGATCCAAAAGAACAGAGGCAGGCTTCTTGCCATACTTGACCAACAGACGAGTCTCGACATTCTCCAGTCCCCACTCGTGCTCGGTCAAATCCAAATTCTCCTTCTCGGCCAAAAAGATCTTGTGCATGTCCTGGGGCTGGCCGGTAGGGCTCAAGTTGGGGCCGGCGGCGGCGCCCATTCCCATGGTTGACATTGCCTGCATATCACGCATCGCGTCAGCAGCTATTAGTTGCAAGAGAAAAAGAAGTCGTAGGAAGTTGGTTTATGATTAGCAGGGTGCTTTGCAAGAGCTGCAAACCGAGAAAAGCATGGACAATTCAGAGGAATGAGGGGTAAATTGCTGGTAATAATTAATTTTGCTTACCATGTCCGCTGCCCAAGATGAGGGTAAAGACACTCTGGAGACCGAACAAGTTAAGGAAGTACCACGACAAGGACGAGACCCAGGAGACGTCCATATCGTGAGTCTCCACTCCACGCTGCAACATGCCCTTGAACCTGACCGTCAAAGGGAAAGGCAACTTGACTAATAGCGTCAACGGGGGGAGATACAGTAGAAACGAATAAGTAAAGGCGGATTGCGAATTGTGGAAACGGGATCTTCTTTGATAATCAAAAGATCCACAAACAATACCACTTCGACGCCATCCTCAAGTACTAAGATACTTCAGCAAACAAATAAACAAACAAAGAAGGACAAAAAGGCGTACCGAGAACGAAGCCAGAGAAGAAAAAGTTGATCCAGCCCATGATGACGGTCTGGGGGACGATATTCATCATGTTCTTCTTCATGCCGTCCATCATGGTCTCGACATAGGCGGGATCCTGCATGACGTTTCCTCGGGGCTTGTTTCCTGTATTGGTCTCCTTCAGGTAGGTGCCCTTCTCAAAGGCCTCAGAAAGAAAGGCCTTGCGGCCGTGGAAGGCGTGTTCGGGGATGTGGACTCCGTGTGCACGGAGAAGGCCGCAGCGCTGCAGTGCCTTACTAAAATGGACGCGGAGGGTAAGAGGAAGGAGAGTGAGGAGGTGTCCATTGAGGAGTTGGTGGAGGGGTTGTTTGTATTCAAAGGATAACGGATGAATGTTTTCGATCTGTCGAGGATAGGTTGGAAGAGGGGAAAGAAGGAGGTTCGTTACGTTTCGCGGGCAGACTTGAGATCGGCCTTCTTGGGGGTTCCGTTCAGGAGGACGGTGACCTGGTGACGGACCACACCGACGAGAACCATGACAATCATAATCGGGATCAACACCCAGTCCCTAATAGCTGTATGTTCAGTCAGAGATAAGCGCCCAGGATGAGGTGGTTGTTAGAGTACTGTCCTGTCGATTTTGAAGAGAGTAGCCTTATTTCGTATTCTTCCTGTGTTTCCTGAAACGCAGATGCAAAAATAGATGATGACTGGGCCGACTTCATACCTGGATCGAGAAGCATTGCTTGCCTAGCAAGTAGGTGGTCATCGGCAACGACAAGAACGAACAAAGAACGTAGAGCGAGGAAGGTCGGGGTTAGTTTAAGCCGTCTTTTTTGTCCACGCGTCCGCCTGCTTCATCGCTTTTCTTTGTGTCGACAAGCGTTGTTTGATGACGATAGATGTTGAGGACAGGTGCGACAAAGAAGTAGAAAGGTACCTCTCCTGAAGAACAGTCCATGCGCCCATTGTTGTTTGTAAGTAGTGCTGAGAAGGATGTCCTGGAAAGTGATGTTAGTTTCAAAGGAAAAAGACAAGAGAATAAAAAAAAAGTGATGATGCGAGGATGCCAGCGCAACGGTGCATGTCACCTGACTGAAAGCAAAAAGGAGCGATTGAAGTATTGATCTTTTCTTGTGCCGATCAAAAACGCAAAGTAATTTTCCCACAAAGAACACTCCATTTCTACGTGCCTTGTTGTCGTCGCGTCTTCAAGCATTGAAGAAGGTCTTTGTTAATGAAGCCAGCGAGCTCATATAAAAATGAAGCGTTCGAAAACAAAGAGAAAAAAGAGATCGATATCGCCTCTTGTTTCTTCTCTCCTTCAACACCATTACCCTATCTCTCCTCCTCGACCTTGAATGCTCTTCCTACTACTACCACCGATCCCTCAGCCGGGGCTCACCCTGGACCCACCCACACCACCCACAACACAACTAACGCCCACAACAACTTTCAGACCACTAATGCCGCCACCAATAACAATGGCATCAACAACGCTCACCCCTCGATGGACTTGGTCATCCCTTGGCCCCACTACTCGCCCTATTCCACCTTCAAATTCAGGACAAGGTGATCCTGGACCCACCATCATCTCACCTGATACAGTCGAAGCACCTATCTTGTCCATCAGAGGACCATTGAATGCCCTGGCCTTCATCCTCTGCCTCATGATTGTTCCTGCATTCATTGTCTGGTGCTGTATGCGTCGTCGTGCTCACAAGTCCAAAGGATAGAAGTTGTTAGAAAACATACACACGGTGTGTCCAAAAATACATCTTTATTTTTTTTGTTGTTTGAACTTTGTACAGTGGCTGTTGCCTCACCCTGTTTGTTGTTACTTGTTGGATTGGATAAATAGCGGTAGGGGTGGCTGCCTCGATGTAGATGTTGGCGCGAAGATATTTCGTTGATGTCTCTCCTCGTGTCGTGATCCTAATGCTCTCGACTCTTCAAGAACTGCCCTGCCAGGTTAGTTAGGGCACTCATAGGATCATCGTCGTTCCTCCTTCGTCCATTGTTGCCGCCATTGCCATTATCATCGTCATCGTCGTCTCTGTCTTTTCCGCCTCCCAAGAGGGAGCCAAGAATTCCACCAAAGCCACCGGCGGCGCCACCCAAGCCGGTGATGGCAGTCAGAGCGGTGGATTTGATGTACTCCATGTTGAAGACCTTGCCACGAAGTTCGGTCTCCAATGATCTAGTCTACGAGACAAAGGAACGATGACGAAAATTTAGGACGACGCGAAAGTGTTAGTGTATGATGATATAGTTGTGATGTCAATATTGTGGATTGGTTCAATGTGCTCTCTCGATGCCTCGTTCACCCCTTTTTCATCGTCGCTTTGATACGATGAGAAAAAGAAACCGCGCAATGTTCAATCGCACTATCGCCATTCCTTCGTTTTCAACACTCGATCTCATAATGAGCGAAAAAGATAACTTACCATCTTGGCCTCAAACCTCTGGAGGTAGGGCTGGATCATGAGGAGGACCTTGGGGGCCAAGAACTTTTGGAGCATTTGCTGGATTTTACCCGTGTGACCGCCGGCGGCCTCGACATCGCGGTCGGTTCCACCTCCGGCAACGGTGTGCTCACCAGGACCATCTTTGTCCGAGATTAAGAAGTTGGCCAGGAATCCTGCAGCCTTGCCAAACAGTCCGTCGGATCCGCCGTGTTCGTCAATCATCTCCTGGATCGTACCTCCAATCTGGGCTGGGAAGTGGGCACTATACAAAAAAAGGCGGTATGGGTGAGCAAGGCTGCTTTGTTCTTGTTCTTTTCTCTTTCCTTCTAATGCAGACGTACTTGTCTTCTTATAATTTTTCTCTTCCTCTTTCTCTTTCTCATTCTTTTCTTTGACATGTCCTCCAGAGTTGAGTGAGTAATGCTGTTGAACAAAGAAAAGGGGACGGTATCATGCAACAGAATGTACGCACAGCACTGTGAGCTTCCATGGAACATGTCCGAGGCGTGTGTGTGTGACTGTTGTGAGTCTAGACCTTTTTCTCCCCTTTTTTGCTCTTATCTGTTTCTGTTGTGTTTTAACAATGAAAAGGGAGAAAAAAGCGGTTGAAGGAAGTTGCTTACCTGATTTTACGGCCCATGTTATCGCTGACTTGCTTGATAACGGGCGCCGAGGCAGCCATGGTGGTCATGACCATACCCTCCTTTCCAGTCTTCAAGAAATCAAAGTTGAATCCAGACGAGCCCTTGCCATCGGTGTTGCTTGTCAAAACATCCTTGGAGATGTTCATCACTCCGTTGGTCAACAACAGGTCCATGCCTTCGGAGGCGGTCTCGATAGTCGAGTCGGTCACCCTGCGGATCTTTTCCATAAAGTCATCTCCCAGGTTGGAGATGATATTGGCAATCATGGGGATTCCATCTTCACCCTTGATGAAGTCCATCATGGTATCGGGCAGGTCCTTCTTGAGGTCGACCTTGGTCTCGTCGAGCTCCTCGGAGACCTTTTCCTGGACGTGGGGGCGGGCATGCTCCTCGAGGAAGTTGAGAAGGATAGGAGTCAGGGCGTCCATGCTTGTTTCTTGTAGATGATGGTTTTTGTGTGGAGAGGGGAAAGGGGGGGAGTGTGTGAAGGAAGGGAAGTGAAGAAGAGGAGAAAGAGAAGAGGAAGAAGAGGAAGAAGAGGAGAAAAAGAAGAAGAGGAGAAGAAGAAGAAGAAGCTAAGAGAGCGGAAAGAGGGGGTTTTCTACCATCGTGGGAATGGGCCATCAGTGACCCTGATCGCAATTGATTGGCTTGCTTTCAAGTTAATCAAAGCAATAGTCCATAAGGTAGTCCAAAAGTCAAATCTTGCTCGGTAAACAACCATGCTTGCACAACACTACACGACACTGTTGTCCGTTCAAGTAAGCACACCACTCCCTTCTCTCCGTCTTAGTTTTCTATTCTTGCCCTGCCCTACCTTTTACCGTACAGTCTATCCAAGGAAGGAAGGAAGGAAGGGGCAGTACCCCCAATACTCCAATTGAACACACAACCCCCCCTTTGCTTGTTGGCCCATCGTCCCGTCTTCCCGACAGCTGTTGACATCTAGATTCTCTCGGTGCTCACACGTTTACTTTTGTTTGTTTCTCCATACCCTTTTTTCTTTGCTTGCTCCCTCCTTTCCTTTCCTTACATACCATCCAAAGAAAGCCAAAAGATGTGGAGTAGTAGCAACACTCGTTGGCACTGGACATTCTGGGCAGTCCTCGTCTGCTCTATTGGCCTGACGATTCACTACTCGTCCCTGTTTGACACGACGCGTTTCTCGTTTCTAACAACTACTCTCACGACACCAACACCGGCTCCTGCACAGCCTCAAACTTCAATCGGTATGCATGGACTGATGACTGACCTTTGCAACAGACAGAATGAGGATGAACGTTGAGCCAAAAGACGGGAGTGGATTACCAGCACGTGCCTTTTCTCCTGTTTGAACCGACAACTCACATCCCTGTTTCTTTTATCTTTTCGTTGACCTTTCTGAACCGACATCATCCCTCATCCTTTTAACAACACTCTAGAGAATAGACCAATGGCTTCGACACTCGCCAAGTTAACAGCCGTCGTGCACGATGCCACCGCCAAACACACTGCCACCGTGATCTTTCTGCATGGCTTTGGCGATTCAGGAGCTGGTTGGTAATGAAACAATGTCCTTTCTCTTTCTAAACATTCACATTCACTTAAAGCAACAGGGATGCTGTGCTAATCAACTCCTCCCCGCCCCCTTCTTTATCCAATTTATGGCTATGCACCAATAGGGCCCCAGTGGGCGAGCAGGTACTTTTTGCTTGGCGCCATCTTCAACTGACCGACACGTTTATGACTATCGAGAGATACCTCTTTTCAGTAGGTTACTAAATGAACAACTTGTTCTACATGTGTTACCTTGCGCAATATTCAATTGCTCCCCTTTCTACCAATAGCTTAGTGAGTATGTGCCTCACGTCAAGTTTATCTTTCCTAATGCGCCTGCGCTCCCCATCACTGCTAATGGAGGCATGCGGTCGTCTGCTTGGTACGACATCAAGTCTCTTTCGACTATCCAACACGAACAGGATGAGCAAGGATTGCTCCGGTCTCGGCAGCAAGGTATGTATTGTAGGGGATTCATCCGCACCTCTCCTTATCTCACTCGCGTGTTTACTTGTTACTGCCGTAGACGCTTCGCTTTTAATTGACCCCTTGCCTTTTGCCATTTGATTATCTATCAATGGCAGTAATGGAACTGGTGCGCGAGGAGGTCGACAGGAACAATATCCCAGCCAACCGGATTGTTTTGGGAGGATTTTCGCAGGGATGTGTTCTCAGTCTCCTGGCCGCATTGACCTCCGAGTTCAGGTTTGCAGGCGTGACAGCATTGAGTGGCTATCTGCCCCTGCATGCCAAGATCATGACTATGGTCTCTGATGCCAACCGCAAGACGCCCATCTTTTGGGGCCACGGCGATGCTGATCAGGTAAATCGTGCTGTGCATATCTACCGATCGTTTCTGGATGAATATCTTTTTTGTCCTGTCTTTGTCTTGGACGAAGCAAAAAAGAAAAGAGAATTACCGGAATGATTCAAGTGGAGGGGGGGACCATGTTCATTAACGGGATTATTCGACCCACTGTTTCTCAATTGCTCCGCTCTCGCGTCCAACTATGTAGGTGGTCAAGTACAAGTACGGCGAGCAGTCGGTCGAGTTCTTGAAGGAGAACAAGTACTCTGTCCGATTCTATACATACCCTCGTATGGGCCACAGTGCCTCTCCTCAGGAATTGAGAGACCTACTGTCATTCTTCAACGAAGTCATTCCTGAAGAGCTGCCTGTCATGGCTAAGGCTTAATTAAAAGCTTGGAGGCCAGGCAGATATTTTACTTTCCTTTTAACTGAACCTTTTTCCCTTTCTTGTCATCGATTTCTTGTTTGCATTCCACGGAACAACATTGTGCGACGAGTGGTCTCTGATTGTTGATGCTGTGTGTATGTGTGTGTACGAAAAAATTGTGCAGCTGCGCCCAACAACGGTCAATGAAGAGGGGGTTGCAGGAGTAGTGCGAATGTATACAACATCGATCCAAAAAAAAAGGGTCTATCACGAATCCGTTCTGGATCCCGATCGGAAAAGGGGAGGAGAGGGGTCGAAAGCCGTTCCAGGATGGCGGTGTTTTGGTAGTTCATTCTTGCGCCTCTCCTCTTTCTCATTCCGCCACACCCCACACGCGCCGCAAGCAAGAAGAGACAGCGAGAAGAAGAACCCTTGAGCTGAGTTGTGGGTATTGAGCTGAGAATTGATCTCGGATGTCCTTCCTATGGGTCTCAGGTGCTCACGCGGGTAAGCAGTGTTTGAACAACGGCCCAGAACGATCGAAGGAAAAAAAGAAAACTTAGAGTTGACGATGGTTGGGTGAATGGGTGCGAAGAGTAGGGGTAGAAGAGGAGAATGAATGGATGAACTCCAGTGAGCTGTTCCTTCCAATGCAAGTTATTGTTGGCTGTGGTGACGGTGGTGGATGAGGAAGGGGCTTGCTTTCTCAGCGGAGAAAGCGGAGCGGATAAAGAGTGAATGGAAGGGTGGGTGGGTGCAGAGAGGGTTTTTAGTGGTGCAGAGAGAGTGTATACTGGCGTGCATGAAGAAGAGAAAAAAGAGAAGAGGCGGACCATAGAAAGTGTTGTGGGTAATAAAAAGAGAAGTGGCGCATTGAGCAGCAGGCACAAGGAAGGGTGGGGTAAGGAGAATAATAGTCGGACGACGTTGTTATGGCCAGTGTGACCCTATGATAGCTATGACAGCTATGACTGACACGACACGACTAAGAATGTCCAACAATCGTGAACACAAAACGGCCAAAAGGGGAGGGGTGGGAGAAAAAAGATTTTTCTTCTTCTGTTTGTTTGGAATTGGAAAGTGATGCCATCAAACAAGGTTGCCAGTCCGCATTCATTCATTCATTCAATTCGTTCTTCTCTTTCTCTCTTCGCTTCTCTCCTTCTCTTTCTTCGCCTCCCCCACTTTCTTCGCTCCTTCGCCCTTTTCCTTCCTCCTCTTCTTCTCTTCTCCTCTCCTCTGATCACCCCTACCTCATCCCTCCCTCAATACCCTCATACAACTGCCATACTGTCCATGGCAGATCACAGCAACAACAACCACAACACCTCATCCTCAGGTGCACTACCACCACCTGCATCCCACCTGCCACTGACTCACGCTGCCACCTCCTCCTCCATCGCATCAACCCTCACCAACAACAACAATGCCCCTCCCTCAAGATCAATCACCACCGACAGTGCATCCAGCAGCACCCTCAGCTTACCCATAGACACCAATATCAACAACGATACCCAGAGCCCTACTGCACATAGCTCTACCTCTCGCTCGGCTGTTGCTCGCACCGCCGAAACAACAAACGGCAACGCTAACGCCTCTTCAGGATTCTCCCTCCCCGCTTCTAATCCCTTCATGGACCACAATGACCCCTTGAACCCATTCAGCCCTGCCCAGACTCCCATGGCTACCCCTCTCGGATCGCCCACCTCGGAGTTGCGTAAACTGAACCTCGGAGTCGAGAGATATGCTCGAGCCATCGAGGATAACGGGCCTATAGGTTCCTTCTCTGGCGTCGTCCCTCTGCCTTCGCTCTCCCAGTCTCACCCTATCGCTTCAAAGAGGCGACCCTCTCATATCCTCCTCGACAAGCTGTCGCCCATCCCTTCCAACGATCCATCCATGTTGTCACCTCATCATGACGGGACAACCGCTGAAGCTACGGGCAGGAGCACAGGATTGAACCTCAACTCGATCAAGAGGGCCATCTCGGGAAAGAAGCGCTCGCAGGATATGAACATGATCGATCTCGAGTCCAACAGCTACGCCAGCAGCAGTCAACACGATGCCAATACTACCAGCAACAGCAACAACCTGAACCACCGCAGAGGCAGTCTATTCCAGGATCTGTCCAACCCCTTCGCTACCTCGACTTCGAACTCTAAGATGGACGCCCAGGTCGCGCTTATGGAGAGTCTCTCATACTCGCCTCAACCCATGCTCTTGCCCACCATGCCCAGCCCATCAGTTCTGCAGGAAGCCCCCAACGAGAGTCGGACCAGCGGAAGTGGAGGAGACGACATCCGACGACGATTGGAGCAGAGTAACAGTAAACTTTCTACTGAGGCTGCTGTTGGCACGAAGGCTGATCCAACTATTATGATCGACGTCGACAGCGACGCCGCCACTTCGGCAGGAATGCGTCGCAGGAAACCCAAGGGAGGAATCCTCAGTCAACTGCTCAAGCTCCAGAGGAACGAGGCCGCTGCAGCGGCAGCAGCGTCATCATCACCTACTGCAAATTCCTCAGGATCTAGACGTTCAGCGACACAGCCAGGATCGGCTCTGCATGCAGCTGTCAAGAAGACAAAGAAGGGCTTTTATTACCGGTCGTCTTCCAAAAATAACTCGTTGGCGGACTTGGCTTCTCCTTCGGTGACTACCACACCCAAGGTGTCACCCAGGAACTCGAAAATCTTTGACTTGGACCCATTGGCACCCATGGCGACGATCACCCGCCTGCCAACCCAACCGTCGACTTCAATCAACAATAATGCTTCGCCTTTCACCAGATCTACCGCACAACACCACCATGAGAATATGGAGGAGATGGAGGCGATCAGTGCTGCGGCAACAGCGGCTACCCTGAACGCCAACCTGGGTATCCAACGCGACATCGCCGAGATTCTGACGCGTCAGTCCTTCTTGATCATGATCGCCAAGGCCTTGATTCTCTACGGCGCACCTTCGCACAGGATCGAGGAGACCTGTGCGCTGTTGGCTAGAAAGATGGAGGTCGACGCCTCGTTTGCACTTTTGCCCGGTCTGATGACCATCTCCTTCAGCGATCCCGAGACCCACACCAGTGATACTCGCCACTTGCGATGCACACAAGGAATGGACATGTACAAGCTGTCCAAGGTCTACAAGATCGCCTGGGGTGTCTTGCACGGCAAGGGAGTCGAGGAAGCCAACAGGGCACTGGAGCGTGTCACCATCGAGCCGGGATATTACCCTGTCTGGGTGACCGTGATGTCATGGATGACCACGGCCGCGTTTGTGGCACCCCTGGCGTTCAACGGTAGTTGGTTGGACACTGCTCTGGCTGGTCTCTGTGGTCTCATCGTCGGTCTGTTAGGTGTTGTTGCTGCCAAATTCCCAGTCTACGGAAACGTCTTTGAGGTCACATCCAGTATCCTTGTCGGCTTTATTGCCCGGTCCTTTGGTGACCGTGTTTGCTTCGCGGCGGTTGCGCTTGCGGGTGTAGTTATCCTCTTGCCGGGATTGTTGCTGACTCAGTCGATCATGGAACTGGCGTCGAGGAATATTGTCTCGGGATCTGTCAGGATGTTCTATGCACTCATGTATGCCTTCTTCCTCGGATACGGACTCTCCCTCGGTGCCGAACTTTGGATATTCGTAAGTCCTTTTTTTTTTTTTTTTTTTTTTTGGTAAAGTGATTTCGCGTGTGCCTGAGTACTGACACATATTCATACGTTTACAACTTGCGGCGCTATTGTTCCTTCAATAGGTGTCGAGAGATCATTCACAGCCTTCAGAAGACGTCTGCAAACATGGCGTCGACCACTGGTGGTTCTTCCTCATCTTCCCCGCCGTATCAACATCTATCAACATTGTCTTCAATGCCCACCCCTGCCAATGGCTGGGCATGACTCTTGTCACCGCTGTCGGATATACTGTCTCGTATTTTTTGACCGCCGGCCCTCAAGTCTCACCAGCGATCGCGGCGTTTGCTGTCGGTATCGCTGGCCAGGCTTATGGACGCATCACAGGCAACCTAAGCTATGTGCCTCTCTTGAGTGGTGTTCTTTTGCTGGTTCCTGGGAGTGTTGGTGTCAGAGGTGTCTTGGCTTTCATTGGAACTGATCCCACTCAGGGTGACCCCAGCCAAGGGTTCCAGTTCGCGCTCAGCATGGTCAACATTGCCGTCTCCATCACAGTACGTCCCTCTGCTGTATATTCTCAAATCCCTTTGCTCTGTGACACGCAATGTTCTTGAATGCCAGCCTGATATTGATCTCCTGTTTTTCTTTCTCAATCTCATAGTTGGGCGTGTTTTGCTCCGCGTTGGTGTGGTATCCTTTCTGGCGCAAGAGCACATTCATGAACTTTTAGAGTCACTTCTGTCCATCTTTTTTTTTTTTTTTCATTTTTTCGGTCCTTCATGGTGCCCATCTTCGACGCACTATCTCCATATACCCCCCACCCCCACTCTTTCACTCTTTTCCCTAGCGTAATACATCCTCGCACTTGTGATCTTGGCACACAGCTGCTCATCCTGCTGGACTATGCTTCTCCTTTGTTGTTTTTGGCGTTTATTATCCCTGAAACGGGGTTTCCATGACGTCCTGTACATTTTACTTGCGCATCAACAGGTACAAGTTCTCGCCCAAGCTAATGCTCTGCAAATGTCTAAAGTCTCCCTCCAAGCACATCAAGAGTCCTCCGTATGAAATGTAGACCGAGCTATTGGTCGTAAAAGAAGGGCCAAAAAAAAAAAATGTGTGAGATTCGGTGATCTGGAGACGTGTTTTCTTGTGCATGAGAGGAGTAAGTCCTGAACAGCTCGTTTTTTTTTTCTTGAACCCTCCAGTGATGTGTGAGTTTGGCGAGCGAGCTCCAGGATGTATTTGGAGTCTGATGCACCGTTGTTGTTGTTTTTTTTTCTTTTCCTGAAGTTCCCTATTGACTTTGTCATCGTACTCCTCTGTACTTATTTTCACTTTTTTTCCTTGTTCTCTGACTATCCATGCCTGTAGTAACGGTAATTGTCGCTCCATTTCATTCTCAGAACACAACATAACAACAGGGAAAACACACAAAAAAAAAACAAGAGTAAACTTACACCTTGCTGCCCTGGCCCTCATCGTACTTATAAACCTTGCCGTACATGACATACTCATAGTCATCAGCAAGGGTACGCTCGCCTCCAACCTTCTCGCGCCAGGACTCCTGAGTTCCCGAGGTATCGTTTCCGACGGCGGTGGTGAGGGAGAGCGAGGTGGCGAGGACGAGGGAGAACTTCTCGCCGATCTCGAGGGGGTAGAGCTCGTTGTTGATATCCAAGGTCAGTTCCATCTCGTAGTTCTCGCTGCGGGCGTTGATACGCGAGACTATGGGTTGGAAGTAAAAAGTGTTGTGGTAAAAGGGAGAGACTCGTTAGTGTCTGCAGTTGCGGGGGGTGGGGGTTGTGTGTGTCGGTTGTTGAAGGAAGGGGCGAAGTCTACTTCGATCTGTTGATTGATTTGTTGTAATTAATAATATTGTTTGTTCCCTGTCGAGTGTGTTGTAGTCCAGGGAGAGTTCACTTCTCTTCCTCCTCCTCAATTGACAAAGATTAAAAAAAAAGTGCGCCTTTATGGAGTTGAGCGATTTTCCTCCTCCTCCTCGTCGTCCTCCCTTGTGGGTTGTCCTTTGTCCCTTCTTAGTTTTTGCGTAGAAGTTTTTTTAGTCGTCTGTCCTCTCTAGTATAGCTTGGCCATTACCCTTGTCGAACTTCTTTCCTGCGCCATCGACGTCCTTGATGTCAAAGATATCGGAGAAGAGAACGTTGTCTTTGCTGGACATGATGTATGAAGTATGAAGAGTGGCGAGGAAAGGGCTGATGGATGAACAATGAAATGAAAGAAAAAAAAGTAATGTAAAGCTTGATGCTTCGCTTTTTTTATGTTTACTGACAGGGCTTGCGGAAAAAGCAGTCTTCGAAGATCACGTGCACATTGCCTACAATGTAGTAGTCGCTGTCGCGTTGAGCTCATTCATTTCGCGACAAAAAAAAACACGATCAATAAAAAACGAACGACAGTTTCTTGGAAAGTTATTTGTTTTCTATTATTATATGTGAGATAACGGCAAAGAAAAAGGGAAGTAGGGGTATACAATGACTAATGTTCTTGTGGAGAGGCAGCATCCCTTTCGAGTGCAAACTGTTCTGCCTGGTCCTTCCCACGGTCCATGTTGATCATCCCCAGAAGCCCTGTTCCTGCTACCGTCAATGCCAAGGGGAACCAGAATGCTCTCCGATAATCGCCCGTCACCGTGAAGATCGCTCCTGAGATAAATGGACCCACCCTGGTTGTAATTGGTGGAATATGGACCAAAAAAAAGGTTAGCATTTGATGCGGGAAAGGCAAGGTATTTAACGACAAGACAACCCTTTTTTCCAACTCGCGGCAAGATGACACGATAGAACTTACCAGGATGACCCTTTGTCAGCCAAGAGGTAGAGGGAGAACCACTCACTCTCATCGCCAGGAGGACACAACTCCGAAAGCATCACTCTTGAAGATCCGAAAAAGGTACTAATAATAAACCCATTGTACCCCATAAAGAACCACCCCTCCCAGACATTCCTCAACCCAAAGCTCGTCGTGAAATAAGGCGCGCCCACCAAGTAGACCAGCTCAACGATATAAAGTGCAAGACAGATCATGTTCATGGTCATGGTACTCAGTTTCCACATCCTGCGGATCAGCATGAATACATAAGAGCCTGTGCAGGCGGTAAGGGCAAGGAGGGCGGAGACGTAGAGGGATGATAAATGGGAGAAGGCGAGGTCTCGGTAGAGGATGACGAAGAGGATCGCGGTGATGGTGTTAATCCCGTCGGAGAGGATGAACCAGGCGACGATGAACTTGAAGATCTCAGGTAGTTTACGGACAGCTGCTACCGTCTTGAAAGCTATTAGTAGGGTATAAAAAAATGACACACGAACTAGAGGTTAACGAGACGCTCTGCTTCATTGAGTGTTCTCCCATGAAGTAGGACGATAGATAATTGAACGTACTCTTTTTCCAGCTGTAGACAACCCAGTTCTGTCCCTTGGGCATAGGAGGGCCCGGCCGAGCATCCAACCAAGGCGCAGCGATCACTATCCACATCAACCACCATACTCCTGTAAACGCAATCGCAATCTCCAGACTCATATAACTCCCATGCAGAAGAATCGACAATCCAATACAGACTCCATAGATCAAGATCGTCCCGAGATTGGCAAAGGTGAATCCAAACGCCGAGATATCATTGATGACCTGTTCTTCCAGTTTCCTGATAACGCTCTTGCTCTCCCCACGAGCGACTGCTTCAAGGACGTCTGGGTGAACTCGTCCATAGACGGGTAAGAAGGAGTGTGCAAAGACACTACAGATGTTGTAGCAGATCCAGCCGATGGGTGATAGTACTGCCGCGATCCAGTAGTGTTTTGGGGATTGGACGGTGAAGAAGAGGAGGCAGGCGAGACATCCGATGGCTGAGAAGGTAATTAGTAGTGACTTTCTGTATGCTATTTCGTGTAAAGAAAAGAGAGAGAGAGAGAGAGAGAGAGAGAGAGAGAGAGAGAGAGAGAAAGATGGTAGGAGAATGTGTGTTAGTGTCGATGCATGCACACATGTGATGATGCATAACGTGACGCAAGGGAAAATATGCATAGGTCCATCTCTACTTCTTTTCTTTTTGAGTTCGTTGTTATGGACGTATATCACAGGGAGAAAGAGGGACAGAGAGGGACTGGTGAAGAAAGAAGGCAGGAGTAGGATGTAAAAGGAGAGAAGGGGGAAGGGGTGAAAGGGAACGGAATGGTCCAAGGAATAAAAATCTTGCATGACAGAGCATTTACTTTTTGGATTTCAAACTTACAGCCATGATCTGCCACTGCAGAGATGGAGAGAGAGACAAAGAAGGACAGAATAGAGCCCAGGGAAGAGATGTAGAGGGAGAAGGCACCCGGGTCGACATAGTATCCAAAGACATTGGTCACACACTTGAAGGCCGCGACCGTGGTGTCGCATGGGATCGAGTGGTCAGAGACTTCAACGCCGTACTTTGAGGCCATGTCCTGGATTAGTACTGGGACCAACATGAATGCTGAAATCCATCCGTACCCACAGAAGCTGTTGTTCAATGAATGTGATGGGAAGAAGTATTAGGCTTAGTGTCCGTGCGCTTTGCTTATTTGTTTGCTTGCTGTTGGCATGTCACTTTTTTTTTTGACATTCAAAACCTACGTTGAACTTTGGATGTACTATCGATAGAATAGATGAGAAGAAGGACGTTAGTTAGAGTGGATGGCGACATTGTTAAAAAACGCATGCCTACTGCGAGATACTACCTCTTACCCATGCCCAAACTTCTGTCCTTTTAAGAGGTCGCACGGTCTGTTGAGGGGTCTGCTTTTCTTCAAGACTGACGACGTCTGTGTCGGAGATGTTCGCGAGGTTGAACTTGCCAGTCGCCATTTTTTTTTGGCGCTTTGTCCCTGAAAATGTTTGTTTGCTTGTAGAAGAAAAAGATGGGCGAAATCCAGTCTGTGAGAAGGAAAGGAAAAAAAGAACGAAGTAGATGGAGAGAGAGAGAAAGAGGTTGGAATGCCAAAAAGTAAAAAGAGAACGACAAGGATGATTGAAAAAAAAAGCAATCGACAGGAGACGGCTAGGTCGAGGGTGTATGATAAAGGAAGGGGAGAGGATGGAGGGAGACGCGGTGGCGGTTGCCAACAAAACCAAAATAAAGCAAGAAAAAGGAGTCGGGTTGGTTGGCATACAAGGCATGCATGTCTTATTTAAAGACTGGCTGTAAACAGCCCTTTTTTATCATTCATCTTGTCAATGGGATGTTTTTCTTCCTCGTCCTTTAACCGCTATAGTTGTAGGATGCAAATTTGCAGCAAGATCAAGATGTTTTTGGCTTGTGGACCATTCGAGAATGGCGAAAGTAAAAAAAAGACAGTAAAGCACCGTTTTTGATCTGCATTACGAACACAAAAGAAAAAGGTGAGATCATGCGAATTGAATGCTGCACTGGTGATCAGTCGTACAAAGATGACAGGCGAGGCATGAAGATGGACGACTGACAAGTCTACTCCCCCATCATTCTTTTGTTCTTTCTCTGGAATGGTAACGGCTGAGGTACGTTGTGAAACGGAGGGACATGGACCACTCTACAAAAAATACAACCGTGAGCTCGAAAGACGATAGCGATCTCAATCATAAACAAGTAGTGAGCGAGCGAATGCTACATTTCCATTCTGCTGGGGAAAAATGACTTTGATTACTGCTCTTCCAATGCAACGGATGATTGTGTATATTAAGGTTCTAAGGTATCTAGTGCAAAGAGTGTGTCGTGGCTGCCAAATGGCGTTCGCGTTCTTTTGCTTGGGCAAAGTTGCAAGCCTGATCCTTGCCTTTGTCCACGTCCACCCGGGAGAGCATCAGCACGCCAACGAGGATTAGTACTAGGGGGAACCAGAAAGCTCTGCGGTAGTCCCCTGTCAATGAAAAGATGGCTGCTGTAATGAAAGGACCCACCCTACAGGATTTCAAAAAGGAATAGCTGTCCATAAGCAACCAAACAAAAACCTTGACAGAACAGCAACAGATAACGATTGGATGTATTGTCAAGAGGGACGCGAGCATACCATGATGATCCTTTGTCGGCGAGCAGGTAGAGTGAGAACCACTCATTTTCATCTCCAGCCGGACACAACTCTGAAAGCATAACTCGACAGGATCCATAAAACGTGCTGACAATGATTCCATAGTACAACACATGGAACCACCCCTCATGGCTAGTCCTCAAACCAGCCTTGTCCGTGATGTACGGTACAACAACCAAATAAGCCATCTGGATTCCATAGAGACTCAGACACAAAATAATCATAAACTTAGTTGTCAGGGACCAGACCTTGCGGAGATACATGAACCCGTATGCACCCAGACATGCCATCACGGAGAGGAGGACCGACATGATCAAGGATTCGACGTGGGTGAAGGAGAGTTCGCGATAGAGGATGATGAACATGATTGCGGGCATTGTGTTGATCCCGTCCGAGAGGATAAACCATGCTACCATGAACTTGAAGATCTCGGGCAGCTGCTTGAACGACACGAGAGTTCTATAGGCTGAATAAAAGTTGGAAAGTGGTGTCAAGTAAGTAAAGTAGCCTCCTAAATCTCGTCCATCCCGACGTTCGAATACTGTAGATATCAAAAATTGGGCTACTTACTCTTCATCCAACTGTACGCGACCCAGTTCTGGCCCTTGGGCATAGGGGGTCCTGGTCTGGCATCCAACCATGGCGCAACAATCAGAATCCACATCAGCCACCAGACACCTGTGTAAGCAATCGCGATCTGGAGACTGAGCGAGGTCTCATGCATCCCCAGCGACACCCCTATGCAGACACCGTGAACGATGATCGAGCCAATGTTGGCAATGGCACCCGAGTACGCTGACAGATCATTGACGATCTGTTCCTCAATTTTGCGGACCACGCTCAGTGACTCTCCCCTGGCCTGTGCGGCGAGGACATCCGGATGGGCGTGACCGTAGATGGGTAGGAACGAGTGCGAGAAGACACCACAGACGTTGTAGCAGGTCCAGGCGAGTGGGGAGAGTATCGCGCCAACCCAGAACAGTCTGGGTTCCTGAATGATGAAGAACCCCATGGAGAAGAGGCACCCAAGAACCGAGAACACGATCAACAGACTCTTCTTATACGCTGATAGAACGAAAGTCAGCACAAAAGTGAAAAAGTGTTAGCGAGGGGCAAGGGCATCACGCAATGTGGTTCGGCCTTTATGTCACCTCCTTGATACGGAAGATTGAAAAATGCTACACCTGCAGCACAATGCATTTCCATCTCTATAAAAAGAACCTTACATCCATGGTCGGCGACGGCAGAGATGGAGAGGGACGTGAAGAAGGAGAGGATGGAGGAGAGTGAGGAGACATAGAGGGAGATGGCTCCTGGATCAACGTAGGTTCCGAGAAAGGGAGTAACGCAGCGAATTACAGGGGCGGTCGTGTTGCATGGAATCGCATGATTCGAAGCCTCGACTCCGTACTTGGAGGCCATATCCTGGATCAGCAGCGGGACCAGCAGCCATGCCCCTACCCACCCGTATGCTACATATCTGTGTTTTTTTTTGTTGTCGTTTTCGAGCGAGATTATGAACGAAGAGAGGAATGGTCAGATAATGAGTAGGCTATAGGAGTGATGATACAAACATGAGGGATAGGGCAAATGTGGGTACTTACGTTGCGGATTGAATGTACTGCAGGGGCGAGGTCCGAGAGCAAAGTTGTGAAAAATAAACGGATGTCAGCGATCGTTCTTCGCTGCGACTCAGCCCAGCAAATCAAACACAGAAATCAAAACTTCAACAACAACCTTACCCAAGCCCAAAGCTCCGATTTCTTAAGAGGTTGGACTTTCTGGAACTGCTGCTTCTCCTCCAGCTGTGCGAGCTCCATCGCTGATACCGAAAAGTTGTTTGGCACGACTTTTGTTTTGTAGTTCATTAATCACACTTCCACTTGTATGAATTGTGTTTTGTAAAAGAAGGAATACTGGAGAGTTAAAGAAAAGGAAATGCGTGAGAGTAAAAGTGAGAGTGAGATGGAGAGTTGTAGATATTTGATATGGATTGCGAATCGAGTATAGACCAGCTAAGGTGAGGTATGCAAAAAATGAGTAGGATAGGGGGAAGGAGGTCAGATTGATAATGGTTAGGAAGATTGAGGATGGAAAAATAAAATCAAAAGTACAAAGGATAAGATGGAAAATAGTTAGAAAAACTGGTGATATCAACAACAAAGAACAAAAAAGAGTAGTATGGCATGCCGGAGAAAAGCATCTCCCGGATACTTTTATATGATGCGTTGTTGTCTTCGCAAAAACCTGTTCCCTGAGTTATTTTTTGTTCCTTTTATTTTGTCGCAAGATGCATGTGGGAGTTCGGCAAAGGGGTGGAGGAAGGGATATTATTTAGTTCAGGTTGTCTGTTGGTATTTTCATCTTGTCACGTCTTTGTAGTTAGTTTCTATTGATTGCAATCGTGTAACGCTTGGATCATGAGTTGAACAGTTCTATCCCCTTCCCTTTAAATGATCCTATCTACGTATTGTTGCTCCAGCTACTCGTCTTCTTTCACTGCCAGAGTAGGAAACATACAGACAGTTGGTCAGTTGGTTTGTTTGGTTGGTCACTAGGTGGGTCCGGGCGCGCATCTTCAGGGTAAGATATCAGCCATCAACAAAACGCGATGAATCGAAACGCGTCTGTAATTTCATGATGCAGTCACAGACAAGGCACTTTGGCTGTAGTCTTTATTCGCCTTCAACGTTGCATGCTCACATCCACGCTCACAACTCCTCTTCATCACCTCTTACAAAACTCGACCATGGACACATCAGGACCCACGCTCCGGCAGCGGTCATCTGTCCCTACTTCCGACCACCCTCCAACGTCATCCACTTCCTCCACCAACGACCCAGCCAGCAATGTCGACATCGAGTCCACCGACCAGGCCTCATCCATCCTCTCCTCGTCCGTTCAGGGCGCCTCTTACCTGGTCCTCCTTCAGTTTGTCTCTCGTATGCTGACCTTCACCCTCAACCAAGTCTTGCTCCGCTTCACCTCTGCCGAGACTTTGGGGATTGCTTCTGTGCAGCTTGAACTGCTTCTCAACACGATTCTCTTCCTTTCCAGGGAGGGTGTCCGCTGTGCAGCCATCCGTGTCAGCGACGATTCCGCAGAGGAGGAGGAGGAGGAATCAACGTCATCGGATAGCAAGGAGAATGGGAAGATGCGGATCGCTCTCGATTCAGAGGCTTACCGCCTTCAAAAGTTGGTTAACATGGTCTACGCGCCCATTCCTGTCGGCGCTCTGATGACCTGTCTCGCGGTCGGATACTATCTCTTGCAGGTGACCGACGAGAGCGAGGATCGCATCCCAGGATACAAGCTGTCGATCTACTTGTACGGTATCTCTGCACTGGTCGAGTTGTTGGCCGAGCCCATGTTCATGGTCGCGCAGTACAAGCTGTGGTTCAAGACTCGCGTCTCTGTCGAGGGAGCCGCCGTCATTGTGAGATGTGTCTTGACCTGTGCCCTGACCATCTATGGCTCCCGTGCAGTTGTGACAGGATCATCGTCAGAGGGATCGAACAAGAACACAATGGGTGTCCTTGCCTTTGCGATTGCTCAGTTTGTGTATGGACTGTTGATACTAGGAGGATTCTTGTTGGCGTTCTGGAGTAAGAGCACAGAGAGACGGGATCTGGACAGAAAGAGGATGGCTGCTGCGATCAAAAAGCGCGATGGTATTGCGGTCGAGGATCAACCAAGCTCGGACTATGACACTGTTTCCATGAGCGCGCTTCTTCCTCGCAGACTCACTAAAGTAGGCAAGGATGGACAGTAAGTCGATCGTAGCATGATCTGTTTCGATATCGTGTCGTATCATGTTGTTTTGGGTTTGAAGAAGATTGAGAAGTTAATTGAATGCCCTATATATTTAATTTGATCCGCAATAGGAGCGAGTCGTTTTACTTTGACAAAGAGCTGCTCAAGCTGTCCAAGATTCTGACCTCCCAGTCATTGCTCAAGCATATTCTTACGGAAGGAGACAAAATGATGATGGCCAAGTTCGCCGATGAAAAAGCCCAGGGTGAATATGCCTTTGTGGTCAACTATGGTGAGTTTGACACGCGAAAATTGCATTCTTCCATATTAGCATGCTATGTGCCCTCCTTTCTCTAATACTCTTCCCGATTCTTTTCTGTATATGAAAACAGGATCACTGATTGCTAGGATTTTGTTTCAACCGATGGAAGAGATCAGCAGGACGTTGTTCAGCCGACTTTTGAGCGACATTTCGCCCGGGTCGACTCCTTCAGGCAACAAGGATACCACCTCAGGAAACAACAGCAACGGTACTACTTCAACCTCCAGGACGCTGACGGAAACGCAGCTGGACAACTTGGTCCTCTCTCGCAACCTGCTGTTGACCATCATGAAGTTCCATGTTCTCCTCGGCCTCGTCTTCATCGCCTTTGGAACCCATTACACTGCAACCCTGATCGATCTGGTCGTCGGACGGTACTGGTCCACCCTGACCAATGCCCCCCAGGTATTGAGTCTGTACTGTTACTATGTCCCTATTATGGGGCTGAATGGTATTACGGAGGCTGTAGTCCAGGCTGTCGCGTCAGAGAAGGAGTTGGGAGTTCTTTCTTATTGGATGATTGGGTTCTCGGCCGTGTTTTGTAGTACGGGCGCTTTTTTGATGGGTGCGCTGAATCTCAAGGCTGAGGGTATTGTTTTAGCCAATTGTGTGAACTTGATCATGCGGATCATTTGGAGTATGTGGTTCCTGTCTGGGTACTATGGACGGTATATTCCTATTGCAGGGAGATCGTCAGCCGCAGTCAAGGAGGGTGTCCTTGCCAGGTTCGCATATGTGCCATGGCAGAACATTGTCCCCCGACCCACGGTCCTGGTGGCCTTTGGTGCGGCATTTGTCTTGACCGCGACGACGGAGCAGTGGATCGGATGGGAGGGGTTGTACAACAAGGCTGTTCATTTGGGGATTGGCGTTGCGGCGTTTTTGGTCGTTATGGGCGTGATTTTTGTCACTGAAAAGCAGTTCTTGAGGGACATTCAGAGTATTGTTCGGCAACGACGCCGATAAATTTTTGATGTGATAATAAATAGACAAACTTTGCATTTTTTTTTTGTTTGAGGGTGTGTTGTGGGAAAAAAGGGAGCCATGGAGTTTATTCTACGAGACAGGCTTCGGGATGTTTGGCGCACCAGGATGGGAACATGGGCGCGGCCCTGATGCCCATCTTGACCAACCTTTCGCGGACGACGCTCAGGCGCCTGGAAGCGTCGAGTAGCGGCCTTGCGTGTCCCTTTGTGTCTTTTGTGCCACTCCATAGGACCTAGATAAGAAAAACACGGAAGCGTTGCATGTTTGGTGAGCACATAATGCACATCCATCGTTATCTCGTAAAGAGACATAGAAGAGAAGGGCATTTTTTTTTACCTCGGCAGCGGCAGCAGAGCGGGGCCAGACACTCGAGTCCAAGTTTGAAGAATCCGTCTGCTCCCCCCACATGCAGATTTCGCCTCCGTAGACCATCTTTTGTTCTTCCTCGCTCATTCCGTCCGTGAGGGCGTACGAGTAAACTAGTAAGAAAAAATAAGTTGTGTGGTTTGTGAGTAAATGTTGTGCCCTGGGCTGCTGAAGAAACGTCTTTAAATGGAGGGGGAAAAAAGGGGTGGACGTACTTCGTTGCCAGCTGGCAAACTTGCACCAGCTTTGACCCTGGGACCCGATGAGCCATGAACCTGCTCCACAATCCAGGTACCAGAACTCGGAGCTCGACAAGATGACCGGCCGTCCTTGCGCAATAACTATGTATCCATCGTATCAAAGTTCCAAGGCAAACAAAGATAAGGCGATTAGCAAAAGTGAATATATGTGAAAAAAGACTTGGGGCCACAGACCAACATATGTATCGAGCGAGGTACCTTTCTTGGCATTGGTGGCGTCCTTCCAGACCTGGATAATAGCCGAATTAGGCAACCGGACATTATGTTCAAGCGCCATCTCCTCCCAGACAATCGGTCTCTTGCCCTGAGCGATAAACATGGCAAAGATCCGGTCCAGATACAACTCCAACAACCTATCCTCTCCACTCTGGCGTCCGGTACCAGTCCTCGTCGTCGGGTTGGGGGTATCCACAACGGGCATGATGGACTTCTCATACTCAGCCCGGTGGTTCTCGTTAGTGATATAATCTGAGAGTCGCTTGGAGGACTTCCAGCAGTTCATGTTAACCTCATCTCCACCAATGTGCGCCTGAGAATCTGGGAAGAGCGCTGACCATTCCTTGACGAGCGTGTCCAGGACAGTGTAAGTAAACGGCTCCAAAGGGTCCAACTGTCCAGCAGGCGGCTCGGCGGCATATGTTCCATGAGGTTGGGCATCCAGACAGACTGTAATGTTCGGGTAAGCGCGACCCCAACTTGCCGCATGGCCCGGAGAATCAAACTCTGGGAGGACACGGATACCGCGCTCTAATCCATGCTGGATGATCGCTGCAACATCCTGAGGAGTGTAGATCTTTTCGGGGTCCTGGGCGCCCTTGGCGGTGAGGTCTGGGAAGGCCTTGGAGACAAGAGGGTATGTTTGCTGGTCCAAGACATGCCAATGAAAGACATTGAGTTTTACTACCGCCATGGCATCTAGGGTCCGGATGATTTCGGGCACGCCGACATAGTTGCGCGAAGTATCCAACAAGATCCCACGGTGCGAGAAGCGAGGCTCGTCAAGAATCAACCAAGGGGTGTTTGGGATCTCCAATTGGTTGTTGGTTGCCATTGGAAGCGAGGCTTGCGCTACATTGGCTGCAGCCGCTTTGGTTGCGACAACGATCTGGGTGAAGGTATCCAGTGCATAAATGGCGCCCCATTGAGTGCTCGCGGTGATGACTGCCGTAGTGGCAGGTGGAGAGTCTGGTTCCGCCCTTGCTCTAAGAGAAGCGACGTGATGATGCGCTCGCTTCTCCAAGTCTACAAGCGACTGTGGAGTCCCATCTGTGTTTCCAGTATGGTTGCTCACAATGTTGATAGCATACGATTCAACCATCCCGTATTCCAGCTTGGCTTGTGTGTTGTCAACCACAAGCGTGAGTTCTGATAGCGGTGCAGCTGCAGCTGCAGTGCCAGCAATGTCAGCAACGGCCGCGTCGGTTGTCCAGATGGTGGTGTTGCGTTTGACCTGAAGTCGGTCCATGCAGCGGGCGATAGCTTTTGCCAGAATGGAATCTGGTGCTAACGCGACAGGCGGACTGTTGGCGGAGGTCTGGACCTTGATTTGGAAATTAGGTGTCAGGACGACCTTTTCTATGCCTTCGCCGTGAGAGAATGACTTTGGGACTGGCCAGATGGCTTGGTTCTCTGGCAGGACCTTGACCGCATCGTTCGTGATCGGCAGCAGTACTATAACATGTAACGGAAAGAAATGTATAGGTGGTTAATATAATGATCGCAAAGCTCTCAAGTCCCCAATTTGTGTGTAACATCGTCTTCCTCCAATCAACCTACTCTGCTTTTGCTGCCACGGTTTCAAGACAAGCAAAGCGACCAAGAGCACCAAGGCTGCTGTAATACACGCAAAAGCAACATATCGGATCCAATTGCGACCCCAATGTGTGCTCTTTTGGCCACCACCACCACTTCCTACATGACCATCATCATCGGAGCTATGAATATCCCCGTCCGACGATTGGAGCCGTTGCTGAGAAGAAGTGGGTCGACGGGTTGATGTTCCGTAGATGGCGGAGGAGGACGACAAGCCCCCGGCAGTGATGGGTGTGGGCTCGATTTCGATGCTTGTGCGTCTCTGTCCGTGGTAATCCATATCGTCGTCGTCGTCGTCGCTACTGCTGTCGTTGGCGTGCGCTGTATTGTGCTATTTTAGTGTAATATCCGATGAATGACGCAATGAAAGGCGAGCGGTAGCAGGGATGATAGGGAAGAACAAAGGGCAATTGAGAGATTCCAACAGGACAGTCAGTCAGCGGGTGTACAATTTCGCGTTCTATGCAGACAGCTCGGGGCAATGACGATAAAAAAAAAAAAAGAGGTGAAAGAAAAGAATGGTCGTTTTCGTGGCCTACTTTCTTCTTTTATTACCTGTTGTCTTGCAGGAGGATCGCCCAGGATGGTATCGGGGTCGTGTAGACTCAGGGGCGAGTAAGAACCTTTTGCAGGAGAGCGGGCGTCATTCTTTTTCGACATTGCGTGGGTTGATTCCTGAATCCGATTAGGACGTCAATGGTTCGAGTTCAGGAGGCGGTGGTGGTGGGTGGTTGGTCGGAAGGTTTGGTTTGTAAACTTGTGTTTTTCCTTATTTCTCCTAAGAAGGAGATGCAAGAGTGTATGAAAGAGAGAGGGTGAGGGAGAAGGAGAGGTGGCGAAAGGATGTTCCTGCTGGAGACAAGGAGAAGAGAGAGGAGAAGGAGAGAAGGGTAAGGGGGACAAGGTGGGCTGTCGTGAGTGTATATATTAGGCGCCTGGGAGTGCCCGAAGGAGGTACTGTGCACGGGAACGAGAGAGCTTTATAGTGTTCTTTCCTTCCTATGAAGACGGGTGAATTGAGGAAGATAGTCAGGAAGGGAGGAAGGGAGTGAGTGACGAAGAACAAAGAAGAGAGACAAGCCGTGTGAAAATACCTTGGAGAGTCGTTGGTCTGAGCTCTGCGCTCAGCATCAAAGTTACAATTCAACCCCAGGGGACAGTCACAATTGGGCTGGGGACCCCTGGAAGGAGGGGTTCAAAAGCCACTAAAAATAAAAAAAACTTGCTCCACTTCCTATCCAATTCTTTCTTCCTTCTTCAACAACCCCTTCACCATACCAGGAAACATGACTGCGACGTCGTCACTCCTCCCACCGGCATCGCTGGCAAAACTCAAGACCATCGAGGACAGGATCGAATACAAGTACTCCCAGGATAGGATCGACCAAGGTCTTGATCAGGACGGAAACGATATCGACTCCTACCACTCTCAACAAAAGGGTGACGATGATGAAGACCAAGCACTCATGAACTGGCTCTTCAAAACTCTCGTCAGACTTGAAGAAACCGCACCTCCAGAGGAAGAAGAAGACGAATCGGGAAATCTTGTAGAACTGGAAGAGACAGAGGGGGAGATGGAGTATCGACAGGAGCACGAGAAGCTGACGGAACGAGTCTCGGCATGTGTGGCTCATTTCTGCGGACGGGCTGCGTCGGGGGCCATGACTAGGACCTGGACTTTTCGATCAAATCCGCCTCAATCGTTGAAGATCCATGATCCGAGTTTTACGGGTGGTGATGTCGGGTTCAAGACCTTTGGATCTGCCTACCTACTGTCCAAGTATGTTGCTCGGTTTTCAGCGTAGCCTCTTAGTCGCCGCAAGGCGGGTCAAAATTGAAAACAGATCCTAACGATTCTCACTCTCGCTACAACTAGACATATTGCACAAGGAGATATACCACAGCTGGAACCATGGACAAGCGAATCACCGACCATTCCTGCATCAACACAGTTAGCACTCCCAAAGATCCTAGAACTCGGCAGTGGCACAGGACTGGTCGGCTTTACAGCAGCACTCTACTCAAATCCAAACGGCCCCAATGTCATCCTCTCAGACTACCACCCTAACGTCATCTCGACCCTCCACCACAACAGCAAACTCAACAATCTCAACAGCAAATGCGATATCCGATTGCTGGACTGGCGTGATATCCTTCGGAAACGGAAGCTTCGTTGGAATGCATGGCAGCACAAGGGCGACAAGCAAGAACAGGATACAACCACGGCGGAGACTCCTCACAGGTCAACAGAGTACGATAACCTCGCACCATCCTCAATCTCGGCGGAACCCAGGGACGACGAGACGGACTGTCAAGAACTGAAAGAATCAGAACGCGTGGACTTGATCATTGGCGCCGAGGTGGTCTACGACCACGGGCATGCTGAGTTGGTCGCCCATGTGGTGGACGAGTACCTCAAGAAGGACCTTATCTCGGACGACACACAGATCCCTCTTGAACGACGCCGGCCCGCCTTCCATATTATGTTCCCGCTCAGGAAGACACATGCCGATGTGATTGCCGATTTCGATTTCTGGATGGACAAGATGGGGCTGGTTGATTGTCGTCAAGCAAAGGAGTGGGGCCGTGAAGATGGAGAGACGACATTCTTGTACCATTGGCGGGAATATGTCCGCAAGGAGCACCTCTCAGCATAGATATCATGAAATAAAATAGAACCATTCATAGACAGTCTGGAGCAAAGAAATGTGGTCGTAAAAGTACAAGTGGGATGTATTAAGAGCTCTTCTATCAAAATAAATAAATCCACCTAGGCGACCATGACGGGCGCTGTGCTTGCTAATGCCCTAGCTGGAGCATCCTTCGCCACAGACTCAGAATGGCCCAATGTGCTCTGTTCCTTATCAGGTCGAGGTGAATCCACTGCTGGCACTGAGGGGATGACTCGATGATCTTCTACGAAGACGACTTCCCGATGACGCTGATCTCGTGCTCCATCACCACGGCCCTCACCTTGGACAACGGCAACACTAGCCTGCTCCGGCGCACGACCCAAGGGTGCGGAGTTATGATACTCGTCGACGATTGGGTACATGAGGACATTGAGTTTGGAGGTGATAACAACGATGGTGTTGGTGGGTATCGTCAACCAGTCGGCCTTCTCGAACGTCAGGGGTTCTGATGCAATGACGACAATATCCTCTCGCTTGTCAGCCTTGATCATCCTGTAGTGTCCTGGCTTGTAACTCTCAAACCTTGTGCCAGACGAGAAATACAGACTGGCCGCCTCCAGAGTCCTTGAGCTGATATACCGTGAGCAGACGACACTGACACCATCCGTGACTGCAAAATTCATCATCGACGCCTCAGTGATTCCAGCCTCTTTTCCCCAGGCGTTCAACTTGGCGATGGTATTGAGCATGGCCTCCTTGAGGACACTGTGACAGAAGGGCTCTGCCTGGCGAGGGGTCTTCAGTTGGCTGAGAAAGACGGCAAAGGCCCATTCTGAATCTGTGTTTCCGTTGACTGTCAAAAAGATTTCGTCTGTCAATGACTCCTGTACCTTGCGTTTGATCTATGGTTCCGACGAAGGGCAGGCACGTTGTGCATACACATGGTTAGACAGGGGAAAGAAACCTTTTTTCTTATGGGAGCACCAAAGTCCAATTGGTGCATTCAGTCGCCATACAAGTTCTTGTTCTTACCAGGTGGAAGTCTGCCACGTTGCCGTTGTGCATGAACATGAGTCGTCCGTACTGCCATGGATGGCCTATTAGCATCAGGAAGTATTGAAAGGGTGAGTCGTTTTTTCTTGATTGCATAATCCGATTGCTTCTTGGAAGTACTCTTTGTAGTTGGGAAAAAAATGTTGTTGCATACAGTTGCTCTCTGAGACGGATCCAGCAGTCGATGCCCTGACGTGAGCAAAGACTAGTGGACTCTTGATCTTGTCGGCAAGGCGGATCAGGTTCATGTTGTTCCATGCAGGTGTCACCGAGGTGAAGATACAGGGAGCAGCTCCAAGTTCCGAGTCAGGCTCTGATTCATACCATCCTAAACAAGTCAAAGGTACAATTCAAATGGACGAATGAGTCAGTTCGCTTATCCAGTTCGTGACAGTCTCCCAATGGTGTCTTTTGTTTTTTTTTGCAGAGGATATCTTGAGCCTCCTTTTGTTTGTATGTATTCATCCCGTTGCTAATCCCTGCTGTCCGTTGTTTGTATCTCGCCCCGGTCCAGTCTGGGTTGGTTGTTTTCGCCCATTAGCTTCTTTTCTATCCCGGAGAGTAAACGAAAACCATGGGTGAGAGAAAAAGACCCTGTCGTGGCCACGGGGGTAACAGAAGAGAGGAAGGTAAAGGTGACAGATGAGGAGAAAGATATATCACCCTGTTGAACCACACCTCCCTTTCTCTTCCATAGGGGACATTATCTTCTCCCTTTCCAGTCTCTCTCTCTCTTTTCTCGTCCATAGGGAGGCATGATCGCTTCTCTTCCAGTCTCGCCGCTCTCTCGCATCCATTGAATAGGAAGATAGGGGACACCACAAAGACGAAAGGAATGTGCCTGTGTGTCAGCCCTGAGAATCAATCCTTAATCCTTACCAACTCCAAAGCCATCGCCTACAATAGATCAACAGTGAAAATATAAACACAAATATACATTAGTACTTTTCTTCTTTATGAGCCATGCATACGCCATACTCTGCATAGATGATGGAACTGTTACTCCACGTTGTTGTTTGTTTCGATATATACCATTGATGGGTCTCCGTGTATCAAGTCGCAGCCTCGAGTCGAAGGACTGATTGATGATTGAGTGTGCGGGCTTTGTCAAGAGCTAGATTAGACGCAGGGGCGAATGAGAAAGAGGAGTAAGTTGGGTGAATGTGAAAATAAAAGACGTGAAGTGAACCAGTACGGATGAGGACGTACATGGGCCAGTTGGATGGACTGGTTGCCCTTGTAAAGTAGCATGCGGCACATTGGCGGAGTGTTGAAGCGACGGGTGTTGAAGGAGTCCAGCGTGGAGAGAAGGGGGGAGGGGTAAAGGTGTGTGGGTTTGAGGAGGGTTAGTGCAGAGTTATGTAGGTGAGTGAGGCCAGAGAAGAAGAGGTGCGAGGATAGCGATGGAAGAGAAGAGAAGAGAAGAGAAGAGAGAAGAGAGAAGAGAGAAGAGGAAGAAGATTGGAGCAAAGGGAAGAAAGAAGAAGGAGGAAAAAGAAGAATGAAGAACGAAGAAATAAGAAAGAAAGGAGGAGGAGCAAATCCATCACTTGCAAGGGTGTCACCGAAGGAAGAGTTGACCAGTGTGACTCGCTTCCTTCTTCACCGGCCATTGCAAGAAAATCCCGCCAAATGACGAATCTGTGTTGCTCAGAAGAGCCCTATTCTTGTTTCGCTGGCTGATCCCAGTTCCGGTCATTGGGCAGAGCCGGGCAGGGGCAGGAGGTGCCCCGGTTATCTTTCTAACTGTGAACTGTGAGAAGGTGTATCCGTGCCCATCTCTCTTTTTGTCAATTTTCACACGGAAGGATGACATGTCTGTTCGCTGAAGCTGTCTCCTGGCTTATTATTTTCCCTTGAACATCGACTGTGGAGAAAAAAAGAAAGAGGAACAGGCTGTTACCCTTTTTTTTTCTTTTCTTCGTTCTCATCTTTTGTTCGTGCTTGCTCTCATACATTGATAAACCATGAATGGGTTAGACATACCCGTACGGAACACAAAGACGACTCGTTCTTGTAGCAATTGAACCCACTCCCTGTGGCAACAAGCAGACAGACAAACATTGCACACAAACACACTGGCAGACGACGTTCACAGCGAGAGAAAAGCTCATTATTCTGTGCGCAATCCAGGCACAGACAGGCACGAGACTGGGCTAAATATGCATGAAAAAAAATAACAATAAAGAAAAAAAGTGATGGGGTTCATTCTTCCTCTTCACTTCTTCTGCACTCTCTTCATCATCATCCCTCATTGCATTCACTCTTCATACACACACAGACACACTCTCCTACATACGGCATAACATACCCCTCCACCCTCAACGAACAATGCCTTCCACCTTTGACACCACCCTCCGCCCAACGATGCTCATCCTCGATGACCTCCCCCAGTCCTGCAAGGACATCCTTGCCTCGGGCGGAATCCAGCTCGAGTTCCTCGACGCCCACAAGGCCTCCTACGCCGAGATCCAGCTCCGCATGAGCTACTGCAACCTCATTGCCATCCGCACCCGCAAGACCGCAGAGATCATCTCTTACTTGCTTTCTTACTGGCCCACCTCTCGCCTCCACGCTATTGCGTGCTTTGAAGCCGGTGTTGCCTCGGCCCTCACTATCAGTCATGCAAGTATCTACATATCTCAATTAGAACATACATATTTAACGGACACAAGACACCTCCAAAAAATAACCGCATTGGAAACTAACCTCAACATACTCGGGACCCTTTCCCTATCTTCTCTCAATGCTGCACCTTCAACTTGTAGATCCCTATTTTGGCATTGGACTCGACTCCTTCGCCTTATGCTGTCAGCGAGCTCTGCCTCTCGCTGACCATTATCCTCTCCCGCCAGCTCCTCAGCCGCTCTCGCCAGGCTCATAACGGTGTCTGGAACAAGGACCATACCAACTGCCACGAGGTCCGCAATAAGACCCTGGGACTGCTCGGAGTCGAATCCAACCAGGTCTGTGGCCACCAAACCGGCATCCTCGCCCAGGCTCTCGGCATGCGCGTCGTCGCCCATACCCCGCAACTCCACATGATGACTTACGGTCGCACCACCAACGTCAAGGACCTCACCACCGTCGCCCAGCAAGCTGACTTTATGGTCATCCTCGACGACCAGGACCTCCTCTCCAACCCTGCCTCGGTTCAGGTCCGCAAGTCTCTTGAGGGACAGATCTTGATCCATACCAGCGTTGGAGACGATGACGGTCAGAGGACTAAAAAGTTCTTGAACTGGCTCGAGAAGGCTGTTACGCCAGCCTCGGAGACGGAGAAGCCAATTCAACTGGGTGGCGTCGCTATTGTTGTGCCCTCGAGCGATTTCGACGAGTGCGCCGAGGTCGATGGTCAGACACAGGCGACGACTTTGGAGGAGGAGATTCGAGATGAGGGTTACTCGACCGAAGACTATGCTTGCTTCAAGACTGGTCGCTATGGTCGTCCTTCGACCGCCATTCAGAAGCGACGCCTCGTCTGGCGTGATCAGCTGCGACGCCTTGGTGTCGAGAATGTGGTACTTGTCCCTCAGCACTGTACGTTTCTCCTTTATCTCTCTCTTTTTCGCCACACTCTCTTGAGGGATTTTTCATCTAGCTTTCCCCCCCCCAATTTCGGCATGTGCTAACCATGATCTCTCTCCTTTTCTCCCTTTGCTACTCGTGCGAACTTTTTTTTTTATCTGTTAGCGTTGGGAACAATGGAATCATACCTGGTGAACGCGAACAAGTTTGCCCACAAGATTATGGACCTGAGCAAGCAAGTCATGGCTCAACAGGGTCGCTCGAACGCGGATCCGACCGTGCCTCATTACCATTCGGAGCGCCCTGTCCGTCTCTCTGGCTTGGCCTATTAAGTCTTGGTAGATCGCACTCTGTCTAGATAGCTATACGGGCACATGCCCATGCCAACTTAGAGTAGCCACTTTATCGTCTTTTTTTCCTTTTTTTCCTTTTTTTTTGTTCTGTGACATTGATCCATAAACTGGAAGTTCTTCTTACCCGCGACGGCGGCAAGTTGGACATCGAAGAATGCACCATATCAGCGCTCTTTAGACTCCTTTTTCGTAACGCTACAAGGTTTTGTTGTTTCGAAACAGGCAAAACTGTATGGATCTCAAGAGACTTCCCTTGTCTTTGTGAGTTTTTTTTTCAGGACGAGGAGGAGCATAGCACTACCGCGTTTATCTCATTAATTTATTTTTTCTCTCTCTCTCATTCACAAGTCCAAAAAGACACTCCTGGCCAAGAAGGGGCCCTCTCCAGCAGTAGTGATAGTAATGGGCGGGATGGACGCCAAAAGCCGTCGTTTTGCTTCCTGATCTGCTGTGTATCGTACAGCCTCATCCTTGCCCTTGTTCATATCCACCGTGAAGAGTATCGCCCCACCAACGACAAACAACGCGAATGGAAACCAGAACCCTGGTCGAAACTCTCCTGTCACTGCCTGAATAGCACCCGTCGCAAACGGCCCGATCCTATGTTGGGTGAGTGATGCAAAAAAAAAAAAAAAAAAAAAAAATATCAGGACAATGTCGTTGACCTATAACTTTCTCGAAACCCGGCAGCGCCAGAAATAAACCATTTGAGATGATGGACATGGTTTTTTTTTTTTTTTTTTACGTTACCAAGAAGATCCCTTGTCGGCGAGTTGGAAGAGGCTGAACCACTCGTTCTCCTCGCCCTCCGGACACAGCTCCGCCATCATGACCTTGGCAACACCAAAAAAGGTACTAATAATCAACCCCAAATAGACAACTGACACCCATACCTCCCAATCCTGACGCAACCCATAAACCGTCGAGAAATACGGCATGATAATAAAATAAGCCGTCAAGGCCGTATACAATCCAAGAGTCAACATGGCCATGAACTTTGTCGATAGTTTCCAGAACCGCCGGATTATCAGGAAGAGATAAGTCCCAAAGAAGCTGACGGAGGAGAGGGCGATGGTCATCATGAGGGACTCTGTGTGTGTGAACTTGAGCTCTTGGTAGGTGATGACGTAGAGGAGGGCTGTTACTGTGTTGATCCCGTCGGAGAGGAGAAACCATGCGAGGATGAATTTTGTGATCTGAGAGAGCTGTCGCATTGCCTTGATCGTCTTGAAATCTATAAGATGTATTGACAAAAGAAAATGACAAAAACACTCAGAACACGTGTCATGATCAGTGTTTACGCGTTGTGTCGCGTCAAAATGAAGCGTCAATGCAATAATACCAAAAAAAAAAAAAAAAAAAAAAAAAAAAACGTACTTTTGCTCCAGGAATAGGCAATCCAGTTTTGACCCTCAGGCAAGGGCGGTCCAGGTCTGGCATTGAGCCAGGGCAAGACAGCCATCGTCCAAGCCAACCACCAGACTCCCGTAAACGCAATCGCGATCTGCAGACTCAACAACGACTCCTTCATCCCCACCGAAATCCCAATACAAAACCCCTGCACAATCACAGTCCCAACAATCCCAGCGCCTGCACACCAAGCCGACAGATCATTCGACACCTGCTCCTCGACCTTGCGCTGCTCTTTCACCAAGACCGAGTAGTTGGTTCCTGTAGGGTTGGTCAATGTGGTTCCGCACGGGTAAAAATTAGCACTCATCCTGTGGTTGGCGTGGAAAGAATCCTTGTTCTTTTCATCCATTTCCTGCAGGGTCAAGTGTGCCTCAACTCGATCTTGGGCCTCCAGAACCTTTGGGTGGACGCGGACATAGATGGGTAAGAAAGCATTGGTGAATACTGAGGAGGCATTGTAACATGCCCATCCGAGGGGCGATAGGACCAATGCCATCCAGAAGAGTGAAGGGGACTGGATTATGAAAAATGAGACCGAGGTCATACATCCCAGAATCGCAAACGCCGCCAATAGTCGCTTCCTGTATGCTAGAGAGTAGATTTTTTTTCAAGGGGGGGATGAATGGTAAGAACATTAAGAATTAAGCATAAAATGAGGTGTTGGTTACTCGAGTGTCTGCCTGAAGCCGCTTTGTTGTCCACCTCCTTGTTTTGTGCTATGAATACCTGCATTGTTCTGTTCGACCTATAATGATCCATCGTCATCAAATGGCACGCCTTTTCTCGGATTACTACTCACCTCCATGGTCAGCAATGGCAGCAACAGACAGCGAGACGACAAAGGAGATGACGGCCGAGAAACTGGAAACATAGAGCGAGATGGTTCCAGGATCTAGATAGTGATTTCCAAAGATGTGCATGACGCACTTGTAATCCTCCTCTGTGGTATCGCAGCGTTCGGTCAAGTTGGCTGCCTGGACTCCGTTCATTGCCGCAAGATCCTGAACCAGCAGTGGGACCAACAGGACGGCACTGACCCATCCATACCCGCAGTACCTGTGAAAATGAAGGATGAAGAAAAGGAATAGAGAGATGAGAATCGAGGGTGCAAACCACAGGGGGGGAAAGTGAAGGGATAAAAGAATTATGTTTTTCGGTTCATTGCATTATCACAAGCACCAAAGGAATGATGACACGGAGAAAGTAAAGACAAAGGTAAGAGAGCTCTTCCTTTTGTCCTTGACCGTTGGTGAGTAAAATGAACGAAAACCAGGAGTGTTTCGCTGAGCAGTGATTGCATTCTTCTCATCCTGTGCGTGTAGTGTCGGTAATTGCTCGTGTCACAGTTATCGTGTGAGCGATGGAGAGATTTCGCGAGTGGGAGGTCGTGGTGGGAGATCACGGACGCCAACATCATGTGTGTTGTTACTTACGTTGCGCTTTGAAGATACTTTCATGAGAAAACGTCGATCGAATAAGAGGGGGAGAGAGATAAGAAGGTGAGTCTACAAGGGGTTCAAAATGCATATTGCGTGTCGCATGAAACTTGCATCCATGCCTCCATGATCGTGTGATCCATCTCGTTCATCCTACTCTCTCCCCTTCTTACCCAAGCACGGACTTCTGTCTGTTTCAAGGCAATAACCTTTGGTAATCCTCCCTCCTCCGAGTGCGACGTCGAAGATGACGCTGGTTCGGCTACACTCCCCGTCCTTGACTGTGATCGTGGACTGTCGTGGCTGGGTGATCGTGGAGATGTAGACAGTGTCGATTGCGATGAAAGTGTCCGCTGTCCCTCTTGAGTATAAGTATCCGACATGTATACGCCTTGGGGTATAGTGAGTGGCGCCAGTACCGTGGAAGCGCCGAATTCGAACCTCCTGCTGTCGATGTTTCCGTATGGTGAGGTAGGGCTGGTGTTATAGGTATCATCATCATTGCTGTGAGTCGAGCCGTTGTTGTCGTTGAGGAGGGTTTGTTGGCTAGGTTTGTGGGCGAGTTGACGTCGGTAACGTCGACTGCTGTGTGTGTGAGAGGGCGAAGACGATTTCCGTCGTGATTGAGACTGTGATTGTTGTTGTTGTCTTGATGGCGATGATGATGATGGCGTGTCTGTGGTTGCAGCTGGGATTAGCGACAAACTCTTATTCTTTTTGCTTTTGGATAGACGAGTGCTATTGCTTGTGTTATTAGGAGTGCTAGTGGCGGGAGAGTAGTTGACGGCAGGACGAGTGTTGGAAGGAGAATTAGAGGTAGAAGTGGACCGAGTCTTTCTGTCTGACATGATTGTCTTATGAGGATTTTGTGTGTTGTGTGTACGTGTGTTATGTGTGGTGTCCGTGTTGATGGTCGGTGCGATAATTCTAATGAGCAAAAAGATACGAATGGCGCACAGGAGGGGAGGAACAACAAAGTCAAAAGGCTGTATGGAAGTGAGAGAGAGAGACGAAAAAGGATACGGAGGACGAAAAAGGATACAAAGGGACGAAAAGGAGGAAAGAAAGATGAAAAGGAAGAAAGAACGGAAAAGGAATTACACTCACATGAGGACACCCATACTTACTCAATTGCGCCTCCTCGCTCCCTTTTTTTATTTTTACTGCCAACTAACTGACGGATCAACATTATTGTAAAGTAAAGAACTGGAGGGAGACAGCATCCCTCCTCTCTCCTGCATCCTCAAAGTACGGGCGTCGACTAGGGAGCCAGCACACGGCCATTGAATAACAAACTCGACGACGTTAGATTCCTGCTTGCACTACCTTTCAGAATAAAGCTGCCCGTCATCAAGCTATCAGGGATGAGAGAGGCGGCTCTCGAAACATGGCACCATTTATCTCTCCTCCCTTTTACGGTCACACTACGGGATCAAGTATTCTACTTTGTTCCTCTTGCTACTTCGTTAAGACTCCCGGCACTCCTAACCGCTGGCACTGGGGTATTGAACGACATCATAGCTGCGGACGATGATCTCAGCCCCATGACTTTTTACTGCTCTTGTTGAGATAGGTAAAAAAAGAACAGAAGGATACTCCTTGGCTAACGTCGTGTACTCACGGAACAACTTTTGAGCACCTTCTAAAGGGGGGTTGTCGTTGTTGCTCAAGATCAATAGCGCACTCTTCCTACTATTTTTTTGCTCACTACATTTCTCGAAAATGCTTCAGTCCTCTGTCTCGCATGCATACTAGCATCATCACCGCATTTTGCCTGTGGCTCTTCTCACTTTGCTTCTCATCTCCCACATGCGCGGTTTTGGCATCGCAAGCATTACATCTACGCAGATACCAGCAGCGAATCCTTCCCCTCCGTTACTCCTATGCATTCCTCTCAGTCTCTCTTTCTCTGCTTTTCGGTTAAGCGAACATCACGCTCTCCAATGCATAAAAGAGCACCTCGAATGTTCCTCCCTGCCAATGTCTTGCCTTGATCTACAAAAATAAAGAGTCCAACACCCTATTTTTTAGGTACCCGTGTCTCTTTCTCCTCTTTCCCTTCATTCAAAAAATAATAAATAAATGCTAACGCGTGAAAGGAGGGAGATATGGTCAATTTTATTAGTGTAATATACAGGAGAGAATCTATTTTCATTTAGGTTCATTCTACTATGGTGGATGTTGATGGTTGTACGACCAGCGCCTGTTGTCGCCACTGCTGTCGGAGAGAGAGAAGCGCCTTTTGTTGTTGAACGATGTCTTCAAAGTAGGAGATGCTCATTTTCAGTTGCTCCTCTTCACCCCAGGGAAGTGTCTGGCTGCCCAATGACATGGGCACGAGAGCATGACCATCGTCAACCTTTGCGTTGATGTCGCTAATGTTCATGCAGCAGCTGCTGCTGTCGTTATCGTAGGCAAGGTTGATGTTGTTGAAGCTGGGGCTGCTGACGTTGGAAAGACATACTGGCGAAGGGCCGCAGGGCTCTGCAAGGGTGGTCCAGGCTGAGATGGCAATGTCAGGGTAGATGGATCCTAAGGATGACGACAGAGACGAGTTGCTGCTTGAGGTGGACAACAGCTGCTGCTGATCAAGGTCTGAAATACTTGGAGACGGCATCCGGAAAGAGTGGCTCCATGTGGCGTCGTTATATATATCGTCGGACACGTGGGAGCTTGACAACTCTTGCTCGAGGCCAACACACTCGAAACCATCCACGAAAGAAGATACCGTAGGCAGGGGTAGATGACCGAGAGTAAAATGACTGTGCTCTGGAGCAGAGGACAGCATCATTGGCGCGGTAGACAGAGACCCAGAAGTGTACAAAAATGGAAAGTCTGGCGAGCCGTCGAGATTGGCATCCAACTGCCAAGGGAAGCTACTTGTTCCGAGACTTGTGCCTGCGGGGACGGCAGGAATATAAATTGGGGAATCAAAGGACCCAGATAAATGGCTTGCTGTAGATGCCGATGGAACAGGGATCTGGATAGAAACGGATGGCAGAGGCGACTGGACGAGAGTTTTTGCAAGACGCTGTGCCGCGCTAGTGTCACTAGGTGAGACACCGATATTACCCTGAAACAAAGCATTCAGGGGCTCCGTCATGTCTAGTAATGGCGATGACTGTGAAACAGGCCACTGCTGCTCAAGTGCAGCTCCAGACACTTGGAAATGGCTGACCATGTTACTCCAGCCAGGAGGGGTCTCTGAGACGGGAGTTCGAAGGAAGGCGGGTATGGAGGGAGCAGCTGCAGCCTGGGAATCAGACCGTTGATAGGGAAGAGCTTGGGTCAGCCCAGACACTCCCTTCGGGCCTACGGGGAGTGGGGCTTTGGGCGCTGTAGGTCCTTGAAGGACAAACGTGAAAGGGCTTACTGGAGTTGCACCTGTGGCACTCGATCCACGTGCCATCTCGAACGACAGTGGGTCCTCCAGGTCAGGCAACTGTGGGCCAGGTCGATTAGGTCGAGATCCTGTCCGACTCTTAGAGCTTCGCTTCTTCTCGCTGAGATCGGCGTTCCCACTAAAGTCGAACAAGGGGGTCTCTGTCACGACAAAGCCACGCTCATTCGGAAGCTTGCTCGTAGCGGTAGAGTGTGCAGCGCTGACTGCTGGCTTGTCACGTTCGACGGCTTGAGGGAGCGAAGGGTGCTCGGATGATTCGTCCGCCGCAGGTTTCTCAGCATCATCCTTGGTGCTTTCAGGCTCATACAGCAATGGCAGGGGTGTACTTGGGACGGATGGGGAGGAGGAGGGCTTGACCGGAGGGTGTGAGAGCCGAGTTGGCTTGTCCCGCGGACACTGGGCTTTTGATTTCGCAGAATTGGCGTTGGCATCGTCTTTGGACGCCGTCTTGGCTGGAGTGTACTTGTAGGATGGGTACAGGGCTGCGTGGCGAACTTTCTCCTCCGCGGCTTGTTGACGGTAGAAGCTCTTGACCGACTCGGGTGCATTCTTCCAGTATCGGCCAGCAAGTCTGGAGATCTCCTTGTTATTTTGGTGACCATAGCGAGCAACGATGAAGGGGTGGACGTGGGTTCGATATAGGATGAAGCAGTTTGATGTGCGCTTGACTTTGCCTTCCTCTCGTATTTTCTTTCGAGCCCTCTGCTGCATCGCCGAGTGAGTCTGGATGTATAAGCCTGGGGGCTGCTGAGGCTTTGACCGAGGTGCTGGTGGTCCGGATTTGTTGATGAACTGTAGTGGGCGAGTTGATGACGAGCCAGGGGTAGTTAGACGCTTTGATAAAAGGGAGGGAGATATGGAAGGGGAAGAGGAGGAGGAGGAAGAGGATGGAGAGGAGGGAGTTGAGGGATCGGTTGGGCGGTGTGAAGAGGGTTTGGACTTGGATGTACGCTTTTCTATCAAGGTTGTTGGGATGATAGTGGTCGATTGTGTAGAAAGTGTTGCCTTCGAGGGAATGTTAACAGGGGGCGAAGAGATAGGGGTACTGGGGCTACTGGCGGCTTCTTCGAAGGATGTGCTGAGAAAGAGGGATGGTTCGTCTGGGATGGCGGTATTAATGGGCACAATGGCAGAGGGTGGCGATGGGAGAGAGAGCGGTTTGCTGTTTGAGACGTGAGGGTGGGTGGTTCGTTTGTGAGGGTGAAGTTGGGTCATGAGACTGAATTGCCTGTCGAGCTCCATTGCAGATGCCGAGCGTTTGGACTTTTGTCCGAAGCTACCGAACAAAAGAGAAGGCGAGGGGCTAGCGAAGGACGCTATGTAGCAGCGGGGGGGATGGGCAAAATGGAGAATGGAATGTGAGCGGAGAAGGAAAGAGAATTGTGTGGAGAAGAAAATTATACGTGCATGTGTAAGGTTTAGGTGGACACATTACGTTACCTCGGACAGTAAGCGTTGGAGAAGCATGGTTCATGGACGATGATGAACTGCAGAGGACATGCGGTGCCGTGGAGGCATAGAGGGAAAAACTGCCTGTCGGTTGATCCACGCGCATCTTGAAAATAGTTGTTGTTGTAGATTGAAAGAGGTGGGGGTAGAGACGGAGAGAGCAGTTGAAAGTAGAAGAATGATGATCTCGATGAGGGGTGGCAGAAACAAAGGGGAGTTAACGTGAAGGGGAGGAGGTGAAGGAAGAGGGATCTGAGGTCATGAACAAAGTGAATGAGAGTCTGAGAAAACAATGAGGAGTAGGTGTGAATGAAATGAAGAAGAGTGATGAATGAAAGCGAAGGAGGTGATGAAGCAGCGATGAGAGGGAGAGTTAATGGACAAGGAAGAATGAGTAGAGGAAAGAAATGGAAAAAAAAAGACGAGACGAAGAACAGAAAAGAGAAGAAAAGAAGATAAAAAAGTATGGCACTGTATTTTAATATGAACAAGGCGGAAAGGTAGAGAGGCGAATGCGAGGGACAGAGGACGAAGAGAGGGAGACAAACAACAGACCAATGCAAGGGTGGACAACATTAAACACAAACAAAGCGACGAGACCGGATCCGAGAATGGATGGGATGGACAAAAGGGGCGAACAAAGAGATTTTGTTGTCATTTTTCTAACGACAACAAACCATAACAATAGCGACGAGTACACAACACACACCCACATACACAAACACGCATAGACATGGACATGGTTTGTGTGATAGATATGGACAGAGATAGAGAGACCAAACGACCATGGAGACAATAGCATGGTCCCTACCTCTCATAGTTCAATAAGAAGAGGAAACTCAATTATCCATCCGAAGGACCGTGATCCCAATCCTTTAAATAAAAGCCAGCTGCCTCTCTCACTCTCTCTTTCGCCTCATCCTCGCCATCCTCATTGTCCTCCTTTACAGTTTTCATTTATCGATCTATTCTCACAGTTGTTTTCTTTACCTGACCGCAGCAGCAAACATATGCGGTTTGTTTCAGTGATGAGACCCTCGTCTGTCTTCGTTTTTTCATGAAATCAGCAACCAACAAAAAGATCTGCAAACGGGTGGCGCAGCCTCTACATTTCAAGTCGCCTTTCAATATCAGTCCTCAAGAAAGCTATCCTTATTGGGACCGCTGGAATTCTGCTGTGCTGGCAGACTACAACCTTCCCACAATGGGAACGAGAGAAAAACAGGTAATGTAAGAAAGGCCAAGTAAGCAAGCAAGAGCCTTCGTGACCCAACCCACCCATTTCACTTAGCTTCCTTCCTTCCACCTCGCCTTGCATATTTTTTTTCACTTGCCAGTCCAGGAGAGGAGAAGGGCGTTTAGGCAAAAAGACTTGTTTTATTTGGGCAGATACGCCATCTTCGCCTTATCGATTCTGTTTGACGGTTGATGCACAAAATTCTCCTCCACACAGACCCCTCTGTCTTCCCAATCTCTTTTCCCCTCCTCCCTTCTGTCCTTCCTACAAGACAAATGGGATAGAGCGCCCACTGTCCTATCCTGTCTTCTTTAAATCGGCCTTCAAACAAAAAACAAAGGTACGTTGCGGCGTCAAGGCAAACATGAATTTGAAAAGACACGCATCATTGCGGAAGGAAAACGGCTGGGAGGAGAGAGAGTAGGGTACCGTGAGGATCGGAGAATGAGATGGGATGGACGCGAACAATGACAATGGGTGGATAATATTGAACTCTAATGTTGCATTTAGTCGCCATTGGCCCTGATAGTTGAGGGCGATCGTTCCTGAACATCATCATCATCAACGCTTTCGCCTCTCTGTTTTTTATACCCTCTCTATGTTGCCTCTGTTATTGACTATTAACAAGGGTGTTGTTGAGTCCATTGTCCGCTTTGTTGTCTTTGGTCTGTCTGTTGCAAGACAAGGTTTGCTTATGCTTTGCGTTTATTTTTTCTGCGTGCTCTCCTGAACTATCGAAACAATAGGGCCATTAGTGCACAATTGTCTTCCTTGGTCACCTTGTTGATGTTGTTGTTGTGTGTGCTCTCGAGTTTAAAACCCAACAACCATCTCTGAAAACGAAGGCAAACAGAAACGGGTGGACATTGGTCATGCATCCATCCCCTTGCTCCCTTTCCCTCTTTCCTCTCTCTTTTCTTTCCTTCCTCAATCCATCCAATCCCCTAACACACCTCTGGTCCCTCTCAATCACCCACTACAACCATGTCTGCTCCCTCAAGTTCAAAACCTTCTCTCAACTTTTTTGAACACTCGCCAGCCTGACACGCGTCTCACACAACTTCAAGTATCACCCACGACTCTTTTTTACCAAGGACCATGTACCATCTTTCCACACCCAAATGCGTCGACTAAAGGCTTTCTTCCTGCTGCGTCTGTGGCAAATTGGCAAGTCTGATCGCCCGAGGGTCACATCCCTTCCAGTGCATAGTGCAATCTCTCCCTTTATTTAACCAGGAATTGTGTTTTTATTCCTCTCCACACCTGCTTGTGCTATCGAACCGAAAGGGAAGGCAAATTCCCTATGTATTGATGTTGTCTGTTTTCCATCTATCTATTTCGTTGGCACGTTTTTTGAGATTGGGCAGCTCGCCTCCTGCTCTTATTTTCGTTACGACCATGCCCCTTGCTTCGTGAACCATCCCAACCATTCAAACCATCAGAATCACACGAATACAACCCCCACTTGTGCGCAGATATATATTTTTGGATGACTTCAAGATGGTTTGTTTATTCGTCGTCGCCAGACGCTTCATCGTCCTCCACCTCGTCCCCTTCACCACCCACACCACCAGCAGCAGAAGCAGAGTCACCTGCCTCGACGGCTGTGCTTTTCTTCTTTTTCTTCTTCTTGTTCTTCTTCTTCTTTTTGGCGGGGGATGAGCCTTCAGTAGCTGCCTCTGTTGTTGTATCATCCATCTCGTCCGCCTCCTCATGTGCTCTCTTGACACCTCCAATGCTTGGGCCCTTCCAAACAGGTGACAGCCCAGGAAGACTGCTCTTGCCCACCCGCTCAAAACAAGCCACAAAGAATCCATTCATCAGGTCTCCCTCTGGTCCACCTGGTACAGCTCGGACAACACAATCCGCAATCTTGGCTCTATCCTCGTCCGTTGAGACCAACCCTGGGATATCACATACCTCAGAGGGGTTTCCACGACGGTGCCATGTCGGCAAGACTTTAGCGCGAGGGGTCAGCTTCCATGTCGGCCAATGCTTCTTCAACAGTGTCGTTACGACATGTTCGTTCTCCTCCGCGTAGATGGAACAGGTAGAGTAACTGATCTTACGCACGTTGGGGAACGTCATTGCCTTGGAGACACATTCGACCTGGAACTCGCCTAGTGACAAAAGACGCTCCTTCTTCTTTTCCTCTGCCGCCGCTCTCTCTGCTGCTCCGCCTGTTGTCGTCGTTTCCAGGATAGTCGCTTGTTCTTGCTCTTCTGCGTACGCATCCACCAAGTGGTCCAGCCGATTGATGATTCCTGATCCTGAACATGAAGGATCCAGCAGAATATGAGACACCTTTGAGTTGTCGGGTGTTGTCGTATCCAATGTCAAGAACGACGTGTTCAGAGCCGTGATATCTATGATTTCAATTCATGTATCATGCACACAGTTAGAATCCCAACTCTATAAAATTCATTTCATCCGCTTCCTAGAGCTGCAATGTAAAAAGACATATACTCCCAACGTACTTGTGCATCCTGCCTTTGTCGTTAACCGCTTGAGAATGTTGAGTCGCCGGAGATCCAGATCACAGGCAATAATCTTTCCGCCATTACCCATCCCCATCGCCAACTGACTGGTCTTGTTTCCGGGTGCCGCACACCCGTCAATGACATAGGCATTCTTGGGAGGCGCGAGAATAGCTGCTGGGAAACAGGACGCCTTATCCTGCAAGATCAAAACTCCCGAGACGTAGAGTGGGTGAAGATGGAGGTCGGATTTGGGTGGGAAGACAAGCATGAAGTCCAGATGTTCGTCGCGGTGGAAAGTGTTAGCTGGTGGTGGTGCTGGTGGCGAGGGGGGTTCTGGCAGGAATGTCCATCCATCAGCGATGAATGCGTCAATAACCTGTTGGGGTGTCTTCATAAGCAAGTTGACGCGCACATATCTTGGCAGTAAAACTATATAGATGCAATGGCACAGTTGAATATAGTGGGCGTTAGTTGGTGTCACTGATCCTGTAGGGCGGAACACTTGCAGTTGTCTAGCGTGTTCAAGAGACTTACGTTCGTCCTCGCCCTCGATGAGACCATCCTTCTTGGCGCCGACTTTAATCTTAGCCTTGACAAACTCTGCCTTCAGACGAGCCTTATGCCGCATCACTGCTTGTTTCATGGGCCATGCGTCCGATGCTTGAATTCCTCGATTCTGCATCAAAAGGTCGTGAAGAAGTAGCAACGCCAGCGATCGCGTCAATTTCTTTTCCAGCGCCAGCAACTTGGACTCCTGAAGGACCAATGACAACGTTGTGTTATCTAGATAAACGAAAGTGTCAAAGTTAGTAATGATGTCCTGCTTGGAAAGAAATCGGGCACAGGAGATGTAATTGAACATAGGGAAATTAAATGGCTTACGCTTGAGGGTCTCGCAGATAACGGCGTACATGCGCTTCTTGTCTGTAACCTCGGCGTTACCGAGGGTGAGTCCCTTGATAGAGCCCTCCTTCTTCCCGAGACGGTCGAGGATATCTGCGGCCTGCTTGTAAAAGTTCATGTTGTGATGAATGCAGACCGTTTGGGCGAAAGCGAAATGACCTGAATGAAGAAGAAAAGAACTGGAGTCGTTAGAAACAAAGGAAAGAAAAAAGAAAAAGAAAAGTAAGCGCACAAGCCACAAAACAAATAAATCTTGGGTGAGTGATCCTCTCTCACACTCGCCCATTTCTTTTCTCATTCACTCGTCCAACAGGAGACAACAAGGACATCATGGCAACAATCACTCCAGAGGCACCAGTGTTGACCGAGCTCATCGCAAAGATCAAAAAGGCCGATCCCGGTCTGGGCATCAAGAAGGTTCTCGCCGAGATTCAGACTCAGGAACCCACCTGGCTTGTGAGCGAGAAGCGAGTCAAGAAGCTTATGGACCAGGCCGGTATTGCCGTCGCCAATGCTGAGCCCGAGGGAGAGCTGGACCCTTCGGTCCCTGTCAGTCATATCGATGCCGCCGTGGACATCAGTGCCTTGACTAATGGACTCGTCAAGACCAAGATGATCAACAAAGTCATCGGAAAAGGTACGACCTAGCAAACTACGACGCCAATTGATTTTAGGCAGAGGATAGTCTGGTGCAGTTTACATGGACGCGCTATACGCCAGGACAACAACACTAATCTCAAAGCCAATTCTTTATTACAAACAAACAGGATTGTTTGCTACAGAGGAGCTCCCCAAGGACAAAGTGGTATTCAACGAGTTTCCCTTCATCTACTTTCCTCCAATGAAGAGATACAACATGGTCACGAAAGGTGGTGCTTGTGGTCTCTGCGCGCGTACCATCAAGACTGATAGCCTCCTCAGCTGCGTGTGCCCAGGCTGCAGCAGAATCAAGTACTGCATAAAAGGTAAACCACCGTTCTTTCTACATTGATGTCATGACTCGTTTGCAAGCACCTATCACCTACCAGTCTCTAACAGTGCTTCCGTTACTTTTTATGGCCAACAGCATGCAGAGAGACTTCATGGAACAGCTCACATCGCTTCGAATGCTTCGGATTGAACCCAGCATTGAAGGAGTACGTCAACTTTTGCGTGGAAGAGAACTGGAACGCCGGAATGGGAGCACTTCGCTGCTACGAGCGCATCTTGATCGCCAACGAGACCTCGCCAGAGGAGCTCACCACCGTCTTGAAGCACTTTGACGCCTTTGCCACCGTCAGTCAGGAGGAGCGCCAGAAGAGAGAGACTTCATGGGATATGATGGGCGACCAATCGAGAGCTGTCTGGGAGAAGGCACTGGAGTTGCTCATCAAGGGATGCAAGTACCCTCTCAAGACGCTCCCCAAGAGCGGCACCTCGGTCCTGACGAAGCCTCTTCCCGATCACTTGAAGGACTCGCTCTTCTCCATGGATACCTACCTCAAGTTTGTCGGACGGTACAACATCAACAACCAAGACGGTGGACTTTATCTCCTCCACTCGGCCCTCAACCATGCCTGCAACCCCAACGCCGTCATTGGTCACCCGGGAGCAGGGACCAACTATGGAGTCAGTGTTCGTCTGGCCAGGACTATCAAGCGGGACGAGCAGCTCCAGATCACTTATTGCGACCCTCGCTGGAAGAGGGACACACGACAGCAGTACCTCCGCACCGAGTATATGTTTACCTGCAAGTGCAAGCGCTGTACTGGATCGGACGATACCCTGAACGAAGAGATTGCACAGTCCTTAGGCCTTGTCCAAGAATAAATTGAAAAAGAGCTTTCCCACACTATCCTTCTCGCGCGTTCGCTTTGTCAATTAGTAAGCTGTCATCAAGTTTTTCGGCTATGTCAAACCTCTAGGGAGACTAGCGCCATCCGCCTCGAACGGACAAACGACAAGCGACAAGCATCAAACATAAATGCAGGAAAAGGCTTGTTGAGGCAATTGGGCAAGTACACAAGAAAGTCGAGAGGGACTGTGCTCTACATGCTTCTTGGAAGGAAAAACAACGCTCTAGGAATCAACAACAAAAACAAAAACTGCATGTGCCATCTCGGATCTTACGCCGAAACTTTGCTACGTGGTTATTTGTTTTACTTCTTCGTTTATGACATTACACAAGGAGGCGTGTGCTTGTGCATATTTATGTTTACGCTGGTCAACGAATGGACGCAAGTCCACTGATTACCAGGACGCAAAAGGCAAAAACACAAGCAACAACTCTCTCACACTTGTTTGTTGTTGTGGAAAAGGGTGGAAAATGAAAAGAGGCCGAAGTCGTTATTTTCTCTTCCGCGATGGTCAATGCTAACCAACCTTATTGTTTGCAGACAGAGACTAGAGTCGACGTTTCAAAACATAGTAAAGGGTAGGCAAGCCATTTCCCACCTTGACCCGGACCTGGACATCGATCCCAGCAAGGAGAGGCATGGGCAGTGCAATGCAACGCACTGCAGAGGAGCAAGGCATAGCAAGGCAGTTGTTGACGCCATTTGGGATGCACTATGCACAGCAAGCGAGGGCAAAACGTTCTACCTACCCCCATGGTTCAACAACAACAACAGTCAACAAACAGCAAGCAGACAGATCAACGGATAAGAACAAATATATATATATGGAAAAAAGGGGAGACAGAGGGGAGACGGGAAGTAGGGTAGAATGGAAGCCATTGTGGTTGCACGTGCAATGCCAAAGGTAGCGTTATCTTTTCATCACTTTGCGGGGAGATGGTGCGATAGGGATTGAGATCGTAGGAGTCTGCGGGAGCACTGGGAGAGTAACTCTTCAAGAACGGGTGGTTTTGAAAGAAACTAGTCGTAGGCAGTCAAAGGGTCTTGAATGAGTTGTTTTCTTACTGCGTTCATTCATACTCATTTTTGTGTCCCTCATCGATATTTAAATGCGACTGTGTAGCAATAATAATAACCCCCCCAGGGCCGATGGTGGTAAACGACCTTCAGGAATGCCCTGTCGTCTTTTTCTTTTTGGTAATGCATGCTAAAAGCATAAACCTCCATTTATGATCCGATGTACAGCAACAGCGATCGTGTTCGTCTATAGACATGCCTTGAAAGACAGGTAATTTTATGACAATGACACCGCACAAAACCCCAAAGGGGAGCTCTCGTTTTTTCCCCCTTCGTACTCGTAAAATATTCGTTCAACTGTAATTTCTATCTCACCCTCCCTCCATTCTTCACAAGAATTGCTTTCTGTGGAAGATAAATGATGATAAGAGAACAAAGTACCCCGGAGCACACGAACGGTCCAATTGATGTCGTGGTGCATGCATATCGATATTAATTTGTTGTTGTTGTTGTTGTTGCTTGGCGCGTTATGGGAGGGATACCAAAACAACACAGACAAGCTCTTTTGGAGGCGGAAAGTATTGGAGAGGGAGGGGGAAAGAGGCGCCGACAGAAACAACCGATAGCTCAATGATTCAAACCATTGACAAGACCATGGTCAATCCGCCGAGTGGTCCCTTCTCTTCTTTTGGTTGTTTGTGTTTGTGTTTGTGGCCAAAAACAAAACAAATGGTGGTATTGGACAGGTCAGGGCATCAGAAAGGAAAGGACCACAATCCTCCACGAAAGCTGCAAGTGCCGCACACAGAAACATTAACGTAAACAAAGGACATGTCCGTCTTTTGGTTTGGATGGACGCAAAATGCCATTTGTTCAGGAGGAGGGAGCATTTAGGAACATTCGTGCGATGTAGTGCATGAGAAAGAACAAGGCATGAGGGATAAAGATGTCGCGATGCACTGCCGGACAAATTAGCAGACAGCTCTTTCAGGGGATCGAGGTCGTTCTTTTTTCCATCTTCAAAAAGCCACACATGCAGTACCCTCCTTGACACGCTCGAATTTCAATCACGCACGATATCGTCGACAAACACAACACGCGAATGAAAAAAAAAAGATTATCGATGTTTTAATTCTACCAGTGCCTGGATACTTTGCTTTGTTGTTGCTTCAAATAACGTTCAATCGGCACCAACTCATTTTTATTTTTCGTCCTCAATGCCTTTCACCCGCCCGATAATTGTTTGTTTATTGACGATGTTTAATGTTTTACATGAGCAGTGCCAATTGAACACCTGTTCATGTACACTTTTCATCGATTTAGTACGATCTTCTTGAATACTCCTCTGGCTCTCTTTCTGAATGGTTTACAACATTTGTGTAGTTCTCCTCTGTCCGCTCTCTTGTTATGCCTTTTTTCCTTTCTGTCTGTCCCACACACACACACACACACACGCACAGTCCCGAAAAAGAATGAAAAGATTGGGATTGAATGGTTACTTCTGACCCTAACTGGAAATAGACAGGTTTTCAAGCGTACCTTCAAGACCGGCTCTCTGCTTCTTTACAACTAATTTCATTACAGCAAAACAAACAACAACAAAAGAATGGGAGGCTGTTTTGTTGTTGTTCCCTTTGTTCTTGTCTGCAGAACAACAGCGAGTTGAGTCGAATCGAGCACAAAATGTGTACATGCGTATAAGTTGCTTTGCATTAGTGTCCCTCCCCTACACCTTGACACAACCTTACACACACGTACTCTTTCATGCGCAAGTGACACCTTTTACAACAGAGCCGTTACCTTCATTCTCACTCTGTTGCCATTCTGCATAAAAACACCCGCTTTCTTTCTTCTCTTCCCTCTTTTTTTTCCAACAATCCTTCAGCTTCTTCACCCTTGTTTTTTTCTCACTTTACAGATCAACCCCCCTTCTCAACAGGATCATCCACCCTTGCCGAAAAAATTCGACGCGCCTGACATTCCAACATACACCGCCACCAAAAATAATAACCCTCCGCCTAACCTACATCGCTCAATCCAACAATGGCACCACTCGGCCCTCCACTCACAGAACAAGAGACCCAACTGATCGAGGCCTACCAACGGATCCTGAACGACCCTTTTGAGGACAAGTACGAGGACAGATGGCAGGACGAACCATTCGACAGGGCGATCGAGGAATTCAAGGCCAGGGCACTCGAAATCGGATTTGCCGAACCCCTCGATCTCCTCAAGCGGTTCCGCGTCGAGTCCTACGACGCTGTCCGACAACAGCACAAACAGGGACCCCCGCCCTGTTTCCGTCCAGGGTGGAAGAGTGATCTCTTGGGACAGCTGATCGATCCCGTCGCCCTTGTCGCCAAATGTCATTATGTCTCGGGACCCAAGTTCACGGGCGAAGGGAGAGTCATCGTGCTGGATTTCTGGGCTTCATGGTAAGTGCTATTCTTTGTTGTTGTTGTTTTAAGTGCATGGGAGGGTATGCGTGTGAATGTATGTGTGAGTATCGGGGTGGATGGCGTGCTCTTATCTTGTCGAAGGACGGGCAATGCGCAGACTTCAATGTCCGTTGTCACCGTTACCGACAAAGTAGCCAGTATTTCCGAGGAACCATATTTCACCCAACCCTTTCCCATTTTTTTCTGTGCACTGAACAACACACTCACACTTCTTTTCTTCCATAACTTCTTTCGTTTCGATCAATAGGTGTGACCCTTGTATTCAGGCAGGACCGGAACTATCAGATCTTGCGGACGAATTCGAAGGCCGGATTTCGGTTGTGGGCATCAACAACGAGAGTATCTTTGGAGAGACAAATCCAGGAAATGTGGACAAGTTGAACGAGTTTTTGGACGACCACCGGGAAGGATTCCGATACACCATCTACATCGACAACGACGAGGGCCATGCAAAAGAAAGTAAGTTTGGAGTGCACATGCATGGGCACAGTTGAGTTGGGCATGGACTGGGGACTCGAATGTTGAAAAAAGGGTGGGGAAAGGGAAGAGAGAAAATATATTGCGCCGAGGAAGAGGGCCCTTTGGACAGTCGTGTGTGTGTGTGTGTGTGTGTTTATCAAACGATTGCTTGCTTCGTTTTCGCTCTGTCTCTCGCATGCGGACTCTTATGGGCAATCGAACCAATCAATTGAGCATTGGGGACATGAATAACAACATTAGCGCCCAACACCGCCTTCATTTTTTTCCTTCCGGACAATTCCAACTAACCATTATCTTATTGCATTGTTCATAAATTAGCTGTTTACAACCCAGGAGGATATCGTGGTATCCCTTGCGTGATACTGCTGGTGGACGGCATTGTCACTTATGTGGGCACGCCGCAGGAGAACTTCAGACCCGTTCTCGAGCAGACATTAGACTTTCTCGAAACCGGAGCGCGTCGGGAAGAGTAAGCAAGAGTAAGCAAGAGTAAGCAAGTGAGAGAGAGAGGGAGTAGGAGAAAGACAGTAGGTTGAGAGGTAGAGAAGGAGAGAGAAACAACAACATCGGCAAGCATAGTCTACATACCCTTCATTCTCCTTCAAGTTCTTTTCGTCCTACATCTTCCAGCCACGTTCGCAGGGTTCAAAGTAAATATAAAGAAAACGACATATCACTTAATCGAATAAGCGCGACATACTTGTCTTCAACGCACCCTACAAAAAGAGATTGCAAAGAGGGGAGTTAATTTTCTAAAATTTACCAGTCAGAGAGGATGCGTGCACGCTCTCAGCCGAGTATGGTATGTTCTGTGAATCCATCGTCGATTTGTCTTCTTTCAATGCCCCTTTGCAAGCCACACCGCTTCTATCATTGTGCATGTCTTCATTCCTCGCAGCAAAATGAAAAAGGGGGATACCTTCCTTGCTAGTCCATCTTTTTTTCCCTCCCCTTTTCCACGCTTCTTGACTTCGTTCTCTCGTTACTTTTTTTTCTTTTTCACATCTCTTCCTTCATTACACCGTTTCTTCCCAACCAAGCTTCGACACTCTCTCCTCCTGGTCTCTTTCTATTCTTCTCAACCGATATTTACCTCCAAAGACAGTCAATGAACTAAAGGAACAACAACAGAAGAGGACCCTGCCAGACAAACCTAATTCGACCACAACACTGTGACACAAAAGCAGGGATGCAACAACAGACTAGAACTGTCACCATCATGGTAATTTCAATAACCATCCTGTGCATACTCGTTCCAACATACAGCAACTGGCACCATTCAGCAAATGATCGGAATCTTCCTCGTGATGACTTGGCTGCCGTCGATACACCAGGAGGATCATCAATAGTCAAGGAGAAACAACAAAGCGTAACACACAGGACCCGCCAAACCCAACAACAAACACCCATGAATGCTGCACCACTCAAGAACGACAACAAGAAGGCAGCGCCCAAACGGGACCGAAAAAACACCTTCCTCATCCAGAAACCACTTCCGCCCAAACCCCTCACCCGTCGCGCCAACGCAGCATTTGTGATGCTGGTTCGAAACTCAGATGGCCAAGGCGCTCGGAGTACTATCCGACAGGTCGAGGACCGCTTCAACCGGAATTTTCAGTACCCGTATGTGTTTCTAAATGATGTTCCGTTCACGGAAGAGTTCAAGGAGTTGATTCGACCTATGTCCAAGGCCAACATGACGTTTGGGTTGGTCCCGACGGAGCACTGGAGTTACCCGGAGTGGATCTCGATTACGAAGGCTAAGGAGGCAAGGGAGGCTATGGTGGGTGTTGCTTATGGGCGGAGTGAAAGCTATCGACATATGTGCAGGTACGCGGTACTTTTTTGCATCGTCTTACTATGAATGCTGTCGTCAAGGTTGTGTGCGTGTGAACCTGAGAACACTTAGATAGTTTGGTGTGTGCATCGTTTTTCCTCACCTCAATCATATGGGCGCTTAGGTATCAATCGGGGTTCTTCTTTCAACATGAGGCTATGCTACCATTCGACTATTACTGGCGCATCGAACCCGACGTGGAGTACTCTTGTGACCTGGACTTTGACCCCTTCTTGTACATGCAGGACAATAACAAGAAATACGGTATCACATTGACACATCGAGAATGTCACTTCAGGTCTTTCTAATATGACGTTTCACAGAGCACTGACCCATCCCCTTTATTTCTACTCTGGTGTGAATGAAACCCAAAATAGCATTTACTATGTCGCTGCCAGAATACATGGAGACTATCCCGTCGCTCTGGAATGTAACAAGGGACTTTATGGACATGTACCCGCACCTTCTGGCCAAGAACAATGCACTCGACTTTATTTCTGACGACGGAGGCAAGAGCTACAACGTAAGTGTTCACCTTTTATTCGTTCCTGAAAAGGGAAACATTTAGGGTGAACCGATCAGTGAATCCAATCAACACCTTTCATTCCGCGCCACCAAACTGATCGCTCGTCACGCTTATTTCTAGACGTGTCACTTCTGGTCCAATTTCGAGATAGCAGACGCGCGATGGATGCGAGACGAGGCCTATCAGCAGTACTTCAGCCATCTGGATCAGGCAGGAGGATTCTTCTACGAAAGATGGGGAGATGCTCCCGTTCACTCGATCGCAGCTGCACTCCTTTTACCTATCGACCAGATCCACTTCTTCAAGGAGATTGGATACTTTCACGCACCGTTTCACAACTGCCCAGCAGAACTGGAACTCCAAGCCAAGTGCCATTGTGACCCCAACCGGAACATCAGTAAGTCGCAGTCGCATACATCTATCTTTTTCTGTTGTTGGCATGGCTTGCGTGCGTTGTACTCTATGATTACCTGTCTAACGCGTTCGTTTCGTCGCGCCTACGCTTCATTTTTTCGCAGATCGTGAGAGGATATCGTGTACGAATAGGTTCTTGCAGCTGGCGGGAGAGAAGGGGATGGTTTTTCCTGAAGAGATATTCGACTAGAGATACACGTTTTTCTTAAACCGCTAAGAGAAAATGCAGAAGCCTACTTTCTTCTCGGTCCCGTCAGCTTGGTGCCCCTTGTACTATGCTTAGTGCCCCTTGTGCTATGTCAACACGGTGCATACTTCACGGGTGATCCTTCCGTGTACCTTTTCTTTCTTGCATACCCTCTCATCCCTACGACTTTTCTCCATTTCATTAATGGACACCCATTCACCCACATTGGATTTGTCAGCTCGCTGGGCTGAACATCCCTGTACAACGGCACCCTGACCAAAATATGCAAGGCAAAACGATTGAGAACAAAAGAGAGGGTATTAGAAAAGCGTACGCGATATGCATAGTATCGACTCTACGAACAAGAGAAAAGGGGGTATACGCCCAGACGGTACTCAGTTGGGTGGCAAATGAAAAGAAGAAAAATGGATGGAGGAAGAGGCAGGTGTGAGCCTTTTAGGCTGTTCGTTTTCGTTCTTCAAACGCGAGGGATGCGTTCTGAGTTGAAGGAAAGATGAAACTCAAAAGAAGTAACACATCCATGAAGACCGGACAAGGACCAATGGGAGACCTTCTGTTTTTTCATATATTGGACATGCGGACATGTGGACATCATGTTCGGAGAGGATGTGAAAGTAACCAATAAAGTTAACGATTTCCGGTGTTTTCTTTTTTTTTCTTTATCTTTCACTTCCTGCTCTTCCTATCTCCTATGTGGCTCTTCTTCCTTTGGTCTTCTTTTTTATTTCCTTCTGTTTCTCATTGTTGATGAGACCAAAAAGACATATTGTTCGTCGTCTATGGTTGTATCTGAGCATGTGTACACGCATGCCAAACAAAACACAAACGAACAATAATTTTTACACCTACACACATACACCTGCGGCGTGCAGCGTCTAATACTTTGCGACAAAAGAAATGTCGACGGAGACAAAAGTTAACCAACCAAAATGACCTTGGGCACCATGAAACGGCAAAACTTTGATTAGTAGCCCAAAGGACCAATATTCCATTTGCCAAGATAGATCCATTTTCATTCGTATCCGAAGTGTGCATGCTCAATTGCTTTGTTTATCCGAAGTGTGTGTGCTCAATTGCTTTGTTTCTTCAAGGCGCATTCCTTGTTCATATAAAGGGGTGGCCTTGCACGTTCCTTTCTTCTTAACATCAGATACTCAAACGACATCTGCCTCCGTAGCAATCAACCTTCCGTCGTCTCTTATTTCCTACAAACTAACGCTATTCCAATAATCCGCAGACATGTCACCATCAGCCGAAGACAACCAACAAGCCCAAGACCAAGCCGTCATCCACAGGCTCTACTACGACATCATCCACGTCCCCTTCCAGGACAAGTATGAGGATAACTGGGACGAGGCCCTTTTCTGGGTCGCGATTGACGATTTTAAGACCAAGGCCGCCCAAGCGGGGATCAACGACCCTCTTGCGATCCTGCCCAAGTTGGGGTACAAGTCGTATGAAGATATCCGGGATGTTACGAAGGAAGGTCCACCAAAATGTTACCGGGAGGGGTGGAAGAGTGAGATGCTTTCGCAGACTGTGGACGTTGCTGCAGTGTTGGACCGGTGTGAACTCGTTGGTGGGAGGAAGTTTGAGGGGGGTGAGAAGATTTTCGTCTTGGACTTTTGGGCGCGTTGGTAAGTCTTTTTTCTTTTCTCTTCTGTTTCGCGGATGTTAGTCCTTGACTGAGTAGTGAAGCGATTTAAACATTCGTTGCTCTAACATTTGTTTCATCGTTGCCATAGGTGTGGGCCATGCATCGAAGCTGCTCCAGAACTATCAAACTTGGCAGAGAAGCATGCCGGACAAGTCGCTGTAGTGGGCGTCAACAACGAGGGGATCTTTGAGGACAAGGAACACGACGTCGAAAAGTTGGAGGGCTTCCTTGAAGAGAAGAAGAACGCCTTTAGGTACACCTGCTTCATTGACAACCAGAACCATGCTCGTGATAGTAAGTCCCGTCTTTATTTTTGCTTCGCTCAACACTTGTTGTTAGTAACCGCAGGTCAAAACAACGCTCCAACAAGAAAAAAAAAACACGACTACCAACTCCCTTCGCTTCTATTCCTGTTTATTTTCGTTCAATTTATAGGCGTGTATAACCATTGCGGGTATCAAGGTATCCCCTGTTTGATCCTGTTGGTCAACAACATCGTCTCATATGTTGGTAGTCCTGGCGAAGGTTTCAAGCAAGCTTTGAGTAATTCACTAGACGCCATCGCTTTGGAGAAGGAGGAATGAGTCAATAATCGTTAGAGTCGCGGACAGTAGTAGTAGTAGTGTCAACACGATGCACTAACGAGAGCATCAAGTGAGGAAAAAAGGCTGACTAGCTGTGTGAGAATCGGACATCCTTGATAGTCTGGATAGAATGTACTTGATAAAATAAACGTCTCCACAAGACACACAAACAACCCATTTTAAAGCAGCAAACTGGACAAAGAATACTATGGAGAATAGAGTAGATAGGGGGGCGAGTAACACTTTTGAGTTTTCCGGATAAAAAAAACACACCTCACGCATATTCGGACACGATGCATCTCATCTTGCATATTTATTGATATTGAACCCTAACGCAAACCTGAAAATGGAAGTGACATTCCGAGGAAGGGGAGGAGGCAGGGCCATGTTGACGAGCAAGCGTGAGTGAAGCAGCGAAATGGCCATGCACCTCTTTTTTTGTTGGATGGCGCTATCGACTGGCTGACTCGCCGTGCCGTTTTGCTTATTCTTCGAACAAGTGTTGAGAGCTCAATTGATAAAGGGGAGGGTGTCGCGAGAAAAACGAGCGGAGGAGATTGGGTCGCAGGTACTTGCCGCCAATAAAGAAAACCGAGGGCAATTCAAAACGAAGAAAGAACAACAAAGAGAGTGAGCAAAAAGAACGAAATCTAGGGTGGATGTGGCGAGATAGTCGAGAGTCAATGACCACTGCAAGTCAAGAAAACTAACGGAAGTGCAAGAAGAAGAGATAAACACGAGAGCACCACCTTTTATTTCATTGGTGTGCTTTGATCGGATGTCCACCGAAATAAGGTCATCCCTTTATTCTGACCAATCAAGAGGAGACAATATTCCCACTGAGGCGAGTGATTTTTTGTCTTTTCTACCTTCCATCCTTCTCATTGCTCACTCCACTCTCTCATTCAGCCCAAAGGTACATAAGAAAAATAAAACCTCCTTAGAGGAACAAGAGTAAGGAAAAAGTGTTCACATGCTTGCTTTTCCCCTCTTTGTCGATCCAAGCAACTGAGACGGAGAAGTAGAAAGGAAAAGAAGCATAAGTATTATTCCTTCTTATCTTTGTATCCCGCACTGCCGGCAGAATGGAAGATGGATGACAAAGACGGGAGCACATTTACTCTACAAAGACAGAAGAAATCGTAGACAAAAAAGAGAAGCATTCGTTTGGATGGAAAATCGATGCCAAAATCGAACCACAATGAGGCATTCGGTTCCTGGAATAGAGCATTTTTTTAGTCATTTTTGTGCGGATGGGCTAAACTGACAGACATACAGGCCCATTGACCCTTCTTTACAATGGCGCTGGCGGAGGCTGCCCGAAATGGAAAGGAAACCTAAAAAACAAAGGGCACAACAGGCCAAGCAAGCGCCTTGTTCACCCAATGTTGTCGCTGCTTGTTGACCTTTAGAAGGTGAGAAGGCGGCTCATTATTATTTTTTAGTTTTTTTCCTGCGCCGTGTTTGACCCTATGATGCCCTTGTAATGTTCGTTGGGCAAAATGGTGCCATCCTCGACCCCTTCTTTTTCCTTCGACTTCAACCTTCTTAAATACCGGCTCAACCCCTTCTCCATTCCTCTCCTTCTTGGTTTTGCTCTGCTTTCTTTATCTTTTTCTCCTTCACCCTCCACTTCTTTCCTACCCTCACCTTCATTCATCGTGCATAATGCCAGTCGCAGACCCCAATAGTCCTGAAGAGCTCCTCAAGAACGCCTACAGCGACATCTTGAGCGACCCCTTTGATGATAAATACGAGGACGCCTGGGAAGAAGACACCTACTGGGCCGCTGTCGAGTCCTTCAAGCTCAAAGTCAAGGAAATCGGCATTGAAGATCCCTTTGAGATCCTCAAAAAGTTCAGAATTACCTCGTACGAGTCCATCCGCGATCGTCTCAAGGCGGGTCCGCCTGCTTGCTTCCGTGCTGGATGGAAGAGCCCTTATATTGGAACCAAGGTCGATCCTGCTGCTGTCATTGCGCCTTTGAAACATGTTAATGGACCCGAGTTTAGTGGCAAGGAACGTGTTGTCGTCCTTGACTTTTGGGCCACCTGGTACGTCTCGTTGTTCTATCAAAGAATAGATTGAGTCTCTTGCTTCTTTTTCTCAGCGTACTCATCCTATGCAACATTCATCTTTGCCATTCAGGTGTGGACCTTGCGTACGCGCAGGCCCTGAACTGTCAGAGTTGTCCGAGAAATACGCTGGTCGTATTGCGATCGTTGGAGTGAACAACGAGAGCATGTTCAGACCTATGGACAAGGATATCTCGGTCGTGACTTCATTCCTTGAAGAGCACAAGAAGGAGTTCCGTTATACCATTTACGTCGACAGCGACGAAGGACACGCCTGCGAGAGTAAGTATTGATTAAAACGGAGAGTTAGTGAATGAAAATTAGGGTTGTCACTTTTCTTCTGCCAAAAGGCTGTGTTTGAACTGCGGGCACTAATATCAAACGACAACTATCTTTACTTTTCTTTCGTTAATTTAGCCGTTTACAAGGTGTCAGAGTACAAGGCCATCCCTTGTGTGATTGTCATTGTCGACGGAGTGGTGACCTATGTAGGGGGACCTTACAAGGAGTTCCTTGCCGCCTTGGAGGCGGCTGTTGAGGAGCCTCTTTCTGTCAAGGAAGAGTAGACAAAGACCAATCAACAAGCGCGCGTATTCTTTTCAACTCCTTCATCCACCTAATATACCTATGTTTTCTTTTCCATCGTTATCTATTCGCACCATCGATTGGTAGACGCGAACAGCATCGGATATGACATCCTCCACGTTTTTTTTTTCAGTGCAAAGATGCCTCCACGTTGCATCTAAGCTAAGGGAGGTCCAACGATTTCACGTGAAGGTATAATTGGTGATCGCAGGGGTTATTCTCCACGGGAATGAACGTCTGTGCTAATGGACAACGGACGGTCAGCCTTCAAGTTCGTGTGTGCGTTTTGAATGGCGACAGGCATAATCGACGCGCAAGATAATCCTAGCTGTACAAGCTGGAGGAGGGAATGTTGTTGGGGTGGGTATCTGTCCTCTTCTCCTACTCCACACTTGCCAGTCCCCTCTTGGAACTACGCAACAAAAAAAAATGTGGCGGTCATTGCGCATGATAGGAGGTTTAGAACTGGGGCTGAAAATGAAAGAATTAGCACTCTGTTTTTGCACGCACGTGAAATATCGAGAATGTGCCTGGATCGGAAATAAGGGCTTTCTCATGTTTCTGGTTGAGAGGAAAGGGAAATATCTGGGTTGAAGGCGAAAGGAAAGTACTGGCGGGACATCAAAATAGTTGGCATCTCAATCGAGAGTTATGGAGAATGGGAAACATATGTGAGAAGGTGGTAAACAGGATGAAAAAGAAAAAAGGAGCAATTGAGCAACAACCAAGGGAGCAATTGACCCAGAAGGGGTGCGATCGACAACCATCCTTGCTGGTGGACAATCCTTTGCACAATGAATGATGATGATTATACTGCTGTTGGTTGCAGTAGGCTAGGAACAGGGTTTTCATATTATTGTTTTTCGCAATGACAATGATGACAAAAGGGAGCAGAGAGCAACAGGCAAAAACAAGATGTCGTATGATAGAGCGCGGCTGCTCTTTATTTCCCCAGCCTGGAACTTCATTTTTAGATTTTTATTTCCCTCTCTTGGACGCCTGCTTCGGAAAAAGAAGCTGCCGTCCCCTCTCCCTCCATTCAACGGGAAACCCTAAAGGTCAAGGAAAGAGAGAAAGTAAAAGGATATCGATTGGTTTCTTTTGTAGACCTGTGTCGACTAGTACTGTACAGTTACCACTTGTGTTTTCTATTGCTGGCACTCCTGTTTGTCTACCTTTCGTTTTGTGTGCTGTTGTCGCCATTCGATTGATAGAAGGCAGACAGGCTGTCGTTTATGTTTGTTCATGGTTGCTATGTCGTGTCTGTCCCTGCTCTGAAAGTACATTTTCTTTTGTTCAACTGCTGAGCCAACTTCCAACATTTGTGCGGCGACGGCTTTTCTACAGTCCGAACAGCCTCCTTTTCACTTCATAAAACCCGCTCATCTCTTTTCCTTTCTTTTCTCTCTTCCTTTCTTCTCTTCCTCATCCCTTCCACCCTCTCTCTCATCTCCCATTCCTCATCTCGCAAGACACCGCCATGGCCGCCGCATTCTTGGATCAGGTCAACTTCAGCATTGATCAGCCCTTCGGCATCAAGCTCGACAACTACTTCAGCAAGGGCTACGAACTCGTCACCGGCAAGTCCATCGACTCGTTCGTCTTCCAGGAGGGTGTCACGCCCCTGTCGACCCAGTACGAGGTCGCCATGTGGACCGTCACCTACTTTATCGTCATCTTTGGCGGTCGCCAGATCATGAAGTCCCAGGAGGCCTTCAAGCTGAAGCCCTTCTTCATCCTCCACAACTTCCTCCTGACCATCGCCTCCGGTGCCCTCCTCCTCCTCTTCATCGAGAACCTCGTCCCCATCCTCGCCCGCCACGGTCTTTTCTACGCCATCTGCCACCAGGGTGCCTGGACCCAGCGTCTCGAGCTCCTCTACTACCTTAACTACCTCGTCAAGTACTGGGAGTTGGCCGACACCGTCTTCTTGGTCCTTAAGAAGAAGCCTCTTGGTACGTGTTATTATCCTCCTTGTTTTATTATCTACATTGCAGGACCCCACATCGGACCAACTACAAGGGAAAAGAATATGGCGAGGCAGGATCAATTGAAAAAAACAAATAGGAAGATCAAGAGAGAACGATTATGTTGTTTTTTTTGTTATAGTTTTCTTTGTGTCGCCATGCTTTTCTTTTTATGCTATAGTCGTCCATTGCCTGTCTGTGCTTTTTTATTTTTATATTGCACGCCCAACAAACAGAAAAAGGGAGAAAGAAACGATGAACCCAACAACAACAGTAACAACAACAATCCCGTGTCGACAACTCAACAGAGCACTCAACAAGACACGACACGACAAGGGGACGTACTCCGGTTCCCCCTTTATTGCCATTTTTTCATTAATCGTTTTCCACGACACGACGGATCCAACAACAGAGTGCGACTCAACAACAAAACATTACAGTAACAAGAAATGGCCGTCCCCCCCCCCCACCTTCATCTTCACCCCCTGGCTCATGCGAACCGAAAACGGGATTCTTGACTGTTCCTTTAATGTATCGTTGTCTTGTTGTTTGACACGTCAGTGAAAAAAAAAGAGACAGAAACACAGGATGCGGTCATCGTACTGTACGGACTTTTTTTTACAGCAGAGCAAGCAACGGCGGCGCGGGACAAAAACAAGAGTCGTCCTTTTCCCTTTCCATCATTTTCCCACCTCATTTTTTATGTTTCGTTATCTTCCAATTTTTTCATATGCCGATTTAAAAGAATGGCATGAGCTGTGATGGATACAACAGTCCCGCACCTGCTGTTTGTGCGCGGTCTTCCTCTGAAGAATCGCCATCATGGCCACGGTTTGGACAACACGTTTTTATATCGCTGTGTGGAGTATCACGTAACTAACAAACACCATTTTCAATTGTTACGTCCTTATAGAGTTCTTGCACTACTTCCACCACTCGATGACCATGATCCTCTGCTTCGTCCAGCTCGGTGGCTACACCTCCGTCTCCTGGGTCCCCATCACCCTCAACTTGACCGTTCACGTCTTGATGTACTACTACTACATGCGCTCTGCTGCCGGCGTTCGCATCTGGTGGAAGCAGTACTTGACTACCCTCCAGATCGTCCAGTTCGTCCTCGACCTCGGATTCATCTACTTCTGCTCCTATACCTACTTTGCCTCCACCTACTGGCCTCACCTCCCCAACGTCGGCAAGTGCGCCGGTACCGAGGGTGCTGCTCTCTTTGGCTGCGGTCTCCTCTCCAGCTACCTCTTGCTCTTCATCAACTTCTACCGCCTTACCTACAACGCCAAGGCCAAGGCTGCCAAGGAGCGTGGATCCAACGTCACCCCCAAGACCCCCAAGGCCGACAAGAAGAAGAGCAAGCACATCTAAACCATCGTGCATTTCTCTCTTTTTTCTGCAAGGATTGAGCATGGAGTAAGAGGGCAATCACCCTTTGATTCATCCGTCGTTCTTTCAGAAACAACCTACCAACCCATTGGAGCACTGGACTACAGTCCATGCTCCTTGTCTATGTAAACCCTTCATCCTTTTTCTTTGTTCTCTTGTAATATTCGCAATACATCTATCTACACGGCATCATTATCCATCCGTCAACCATTTCTTTCCGCCTCTCCTCTCATTGTTCTTGTTTATCCATCTTTGTTTTTGTTGTATTGTTTTTGATAGTTTGTTAGTCCATAGACCGCCTTTTCCCACTTCTACAGATACCATGTTCGTCTTAGGATAAACACCTGTGCAAACATATCTCTTGCTCCGCATTATGTTTAGTTTGCTTAAAGAAGAAGAGTTCGCGTCTTTCTTGCTCGCAAGAATGGAGGACAAGGAAGAGGAAGAAAGGGTCCAGCTGAGTCTGACAATTGTCGAGCGCACGGTGCTCTCCACAAAGTGTCAACAGTGTCAATTGTGCCGTTGCTTGCCCGCTCGTGCACACCTGGGTAGCTGAGCCAGCCGAGCCTTGAGGATAAAAAGGCAAAGAGCCTGAGAGTGGATGAGTTTCTCTTCTTTCCTCTTTCATCCCATTGCCCATCTCAACTCAAAAGACTCTGTCCATCGCTACATCACTCTTCTAGACAGTTGTCTTTTGAAACATCGTCTACTTTATTCCACCGGTTCCCACTCAGCATCCATTACTTCTTTTTATTCCCCGCATACCATTGAACGCCATCATGTCGGCTCAACCAACCAGCTCGCTTGAAGACAGTTTCGTCTCTGTCCACGAAAAGACCACCTCCCAGACATCCTTCTCCACCTCTACCTCCTCTTCCTTCCACCAAGAACACCACCACACCCACAGCCACCAGGAACAAATCCTTGACGAAAAGTCGGTCGTGGAGGAGAAGGACGACCCAACGATCCCGCGTCGTATGAAGCTCTCGGCTCGACGAACCGACCTCCTACCGACCCTCCGGACGCGCCTCTCTCAAGCAACCTTCCCGGACCAGATCGAAGCCGCCGGATGGAGTTATGGAACCGAGACGGGTCTGTTGAAGTCGTTGACCCAGGAGTGGTTGCACAACTATGATTGGGAAAAGGAGCTGAACCACCTCAACCAGGATTATGACCATTGGACTTGTCGGATCAATGGGTTGGATATTCATTATGTCCGACATGATCCTTGGACCGAAAAAGTCAAGGATCCCGTTACGGGACAGGAGACTGGGGAGGAGGGGCCGTGGGCGGGTAAGACAATGGTGAATGAGCAGGGGCAAATTATGATGCCGTTGTTGTTGATCCATGGGTGGCCTGGGACTTGGTATGAGTTTGGGAAGGCGATTCAGTTGTTAAAGAAGCGGGGCCGGTTCCAGATCATTGTCCCTTCCCTGCCTGGCTTTGGATGGTCTCAAGGTAATTAACCATGGTATTGTTTAGAGAGACAATGTCGTTGAAGTTGCTTTTGTAATGAGATATCTAACAGCTTCTTTGCAATGTCCATTTTAGCCCCGACAGAGAAGAAATTCGGAACAAAGGCTATGGCCAAGACGTTGCACGAGCTGATGCAGCACCTCGGGTACAAGTACTACCTGGCCCAAGGCGGAGACTGGGGCGCCATCATCTCACGAACTATCGCAACCCTCTACCCTGACAACTGTCTCGCCATCCATATCAACATGCTGCCCTGCCTCCCACCACGCCCTTGGTCAAGCCCTTTCCAATTCGTCAAAGCCATCACCGGCTTCGCCCTCCCCTCGGTCGTCTACAAGAACAACCCACGCGAACAGGCTTCCATCGCAGGGTTGAAACTCTATGCTGCTGAAGAAGGCGCTTACTTCTTCTTACAGTCGACCAAACCCCAGACGTTGGGTCATGCCTTGCAGGATTCTCCTGTCGGCCTGTTGTCGTGGTTGACGGAGAAGTATCTCGGTTGGGCGGATCTGGACCCTACCCAGCCCGAGACATGGCCATTCTCGAAGACAGAGCTGCTGACGCAGATTATGATCTATCATTCGACAGAGACGATTACATCGTCGACGAGGATATACTATGAGACGTATCATAACAAGGATGTGCAGTGGATGCTTCGTCGTCCTGTTCCTGCGAGTGTCCCGGTCGGTGTTGGTGTTTGGAACAAGGAGCTCTTCATGGTTCCCAAAGCCTGGGCCGAGTAAGTGTCTGTCTCATTTGTGAACCGTGAAAAATGTATCTGCTTGAAACGAGAATGACCAGAGACTGACATGATGCATCTTGAAAACTCTTCCTGAAAATAGTGATTACATGAACATTATCTCGTGGCACGAGTTCCACAAGGGAGGCCACTTTGCGGCGTTCGAGAGGCCTGTCGAGTACGAGAAGGAGGTGACGGAGTACTTTACGAAGGAGCAGGTCCTGGATGCCTTCACCGCCAAGCGCTACGGCTTCAAGATCTGAAGAAACTACTCATCTAGACTTACTTGCCCCGATTGCATTATATGACAATAAAACAACTACTGTTCAGCCAATTCTTCCGTCGCCGTATTGTTGTTGAATGCTGGTTATTTTTTATCTAATGTACAATTATGACGAATGCGCTTCTATGAGCTGAGGTAGAAGAGGGAAAGGAAGGTAGGAGTGAAGGGAAAGGGTCGGAGGATAAAGAAGCCGAAGGAGTTGCGTAATTCGATCACGAGCCGAAAGGTAGAAAAGAAAGTTGACAAGTCGAGAAGCCGGAAAAAAGGCTGAAAAGAACGTCTTGTTCCTGCACCTGATTCCTGTACCTGATCCTGCTTCGCTCGTCGCTTTTATCTCTCCACCTTGAGGTCCACCCAGATTGGTCCTCTACTTCTTGCGATCAGCCTTCCACTTGTATTTAGCAAGTCCATCCTTATCGACACCAATCTTCTTCTTGCGACCCTTGAGCATCAAGTTCTTGCGAAGCTTCATCTCACTTTCCAACTTGGCCATCGTCTCCTCACGTTCCATTCTCGAGGCCAATTCCGTCAATGCGCGTTCACGCTCCTTGGTCGCTGCCTTGATCTCGGCCTTTTCCAGATGAGCAACGACAGTGTCCTTCTTGAGCTGCGAGGTCCGGGGACGGTTGAATTTCCGGTGGACTAGTTCTGGTGCTGTGTCAAAGTGTTTTGCTGCGTCGAATGTTTTCACTACAAGGGTCAAGATTGTTCAAAAAGAGGAGAGTAAACAGGTTAGCAAGAAATACGTAAATCGTAGCCAGGGAGGCTCTATGTTCAATGCAATACAGGCCATTTCCAGCCCAAAGATGTAATATTACCTTCGTCCTCGGTATCGACAAAGACGATGTGGTTCTTGGGCTTGACAGCAGCCTTCGAACTGCTCCCGAGTCCGCTACCAAACATATCCTCATCCTCTTCCTCTGCAAACTCATCATGGACATCATCATCCAAAAGGACCAACCCCTGCTGCATCCTGTCAATCCGCCTCTTCCCAATATCGCGCTGCTGGGTGACATAGTTGAGGTCCTGGGTATTCAGCAACTTGAGGAAATCCTGTGAGAACTTATCGTTCCTCTCCGTCAAATGAACACCGCCCTTGGTCTTGGAGTTGATCATCTTGAAGTAGAACTCGTCAGGGTTGCGGAAGGCGGCCTTCTCACGCATGGCCTTGAGACGGTCCTGTTTGGAGTGGTAGTCGCGTGCACGAGCAACATAGTCCTTCTTCTTTTCGAGGAGACCGAACTTTTGGCGGGCGAGGGGCTGTGAGCGCTCCTTGTGGTTGCGCCGGTGGACGGCGTTGCGAAGGGATGACATTGTTGGTTGTTGCTTGCTGGTTGTTGGTTGTAGGTTGGTTGATGGATGAACCTCGAATGATGCGTACTCTTCAAAAAAAAGAAAAAATACCTACAACAACAGTGACGGTCTTTTACAGTGATTAAGGGTCTTGCAAGTGGGCAACGAACTACTTCGCCTGAATGAGAGTGAGGAGGGGCAAGGACATGGACTGACTTGACTATTACCACCACTTCTACATCAGCTCACAGCACACGCCCCACCCGCCACTATGGACAACATGCTGCCCAGTTCAGGGGAGGAGTACTTGCGCATGGTCAAGTAAGTCCTCATTCGAACCCTCCCCCTCTCCCAATCCTTAAATGCAGGAACATTCACTTCAACAGCCGAACAATGACAGACTTCGACCATACGACTCACCCTCACTTTTTTTTGAACGCCTTATTTTAGAGCCCAGGCACGGAAATGCCCCGCGGTGGTCGTGGCCTCAGGTGCAGGGACGCAAAAACACCTTGCCGCCAAGAACACGTCTCGGAAATACAGAACCGACTGGCAGTCCTGTCTCCCTGCACCTGAAGGGTGCGCTCCTACGCTCGAGTGGAAGGATCAGTTCATGAAGGATTTCAATGTGGCCAGAGCGAGCCTCAAACGGTACAAACAGTCTCAAGAGCGACAAGCCAAGCGAGGAGGAGAAGAAGCAGGTGGTGGTGCAAGGTCAAAGCAGGACAAGGGCAGTGAACAAGAAGCGAGTGAGAACGAGCACGACAATATACCCGAGTTGGACAGAACTCAGCCACCGTCCTCCACTTACTCCAAGCCTGTTGCTGCTACCGCTTGCAAAGTGGTCTTACCAAAGATGCACGATGAGCAAAAGTGGCGCACGTTGCTTTATGGACCCACGCCATCGCTCAGCGCCCCAGTCTCTCACATCGCGTCAACTACGACAGCAGTAGTGACCGAGATTGCAGCCCCCCTTACTCCCTCCTCTATTACCACTACTACTACCACTGCAACCGCCACATCAACAACGATAGCAGCAGCAGTGGCAACACCGGCATCGGCAACTACGAGACCAGCGCCAATATCGACAGGAGCAATTCGGCAAGAGTGGATGTCGCCTTCACCTCAGTTCCTGATCCGTCTCGATCAGGGTCATTTGATTCAGTTGCTGAGATATCATCTCCGCTGGCTTGCCGAGGATGACTTGCAAGAACATGAGGTACGGTAAACCATCATAGGATGGTGAATGCTCAAAAGGAACGGAAAGAACGGAAAGAAAGAAGGGAAGGGAAGAAAGGGAAAGAAGGAAACGGCCAAACTAAACCAAATGGAAGGGGTCCCCGCTAACATGTGTTGTTATCTCGTGTTGCTCGTGTGTTATACCTTGGATAGGAGAAGTGGCTGTATGCGGTGTTTCTGAAGCTGGATGTGCTTGTGGAGTCGGATCAGGTGGCTGTTCTCAGAAACATTGCGAAAAAGTGTGCCCGGATCCGATCGCATTTCCACGTAAGTCCTTTTGCTCTTTTCTCTTCTTTTCACCTCTCCTTGCCATGTGCTCTGTCTTGCATGTCGTGTGTATGAATAAATGAATGTCGTGTTCCCTGTCTTCTGTCTTTGTGAGCTTACCCTTGTCCAACCTTGTCTTGTTTTTCTTGATGGGAAACCATACGAAAAGGAGGTCACATATGACAAATTTCGATCGTTGAGCTCTCTTTCTCTGTCCCCTGTCTCATTGTAGTTATGCCGTTGTGAAAACGAGATTCTCTATTATCCCTTTCCTTCCCCCTGGTTGCTCCACCCAGTCCTACCCTTTCTTTTGATACTTATTGTTGTTGTTGTGGATTTGATTGTTTAATACTTCTCGCGTCATTTCTCATTTTTTATATTTTTGTGGTTCTATTTTTGCGCGATGCGATGCGATGGGTACTAACCGACCTTTATGTTTGTTTATTTCTTCTTTCCTTACTAGAGCGACTCTGGAAGTAAGCTCGCAACAGTTAATATGGTCATCACCATCGTAGCTAGGCTCTTTGGACAGGGAGACCTCGAATAAAAGCCCTTTTCGACTCGTCTGAAAAAGAAGTAGCGAAACCGCACCTATGTTTCTACTTTCTACTTTCTTAAACGGGGGAAGAAGGACCGGGTTAGGCTAGTAGTAGTCTGGCGATGATGCGTGCGTGCATTTCGACTTATTTATCTTTCCTTGGGTACAGCCCCCCCAAATCGGCAAAAGTGATATACCTTGTGTTTTACGCTCTTCCTTCTACTCTGTACGAGCGACAGGGAGTTGAATGATGAGAAAAAGAGGGGGTGGAATAACCAGGGTGCACAAGAGACAAGGTGACAAACAAAAAAAAAACCGGGGTCAACAACAGTCAATCAGGGGCCAGCCGGTAGGTAGTATGCAGACAGGGAAGAAAAAATGAGGGCATGGCAAGAAGCAAGGCAAAGCTCGCCACAGAGTTCGTTCCTTCTTCCAATTCATACTTTTTTTTACTTTCTTCCCAGCCAACCAGACGACGGAGGTTGACGGAAACGAATCACGAAGAAAGGAAAAGAGTACCCAGGCCATCCACGTTCATCGTTCATTTTTTTTTTTTTGATTTGTTTGGGTTGGGATTCATTCGTTTTTTTTTGTGTTTGCTTTTGTATTTTTTTTCCCAGCGAGGGGAACGGGTAAAAAAGTGTCGTTGGTAGGGAAGGCAGATAAAATACCATTGTGAGATATCTTCTGTGGACTGTGAAAGGGAGCGAGGGACGAAGGATAGAAGTTCGTGGCAACAATTCAGGGACAAAGGTTACCTTATGAAAGAAGAGCTTGCCTTGCTGTCGGGTGGCTGTCGTAGGTGGAAGAAGGTGGGGGGAGGGGGCGTGACATCAACGAGTGAAGGCTAGTCGTTCCCTAGAAACAACGCGGAAGAAGATGACTTGATTTGTGTCGGTTCCTCTCCATCGATCCTCTTTTGGGTGTTATAAAGTGGACTTCCTATGTAGGACATGGGCCGGGGAGTGGGAAGGGTTACGTGAGCATTGTGATGGATAGAAAGTAGGTGTTTGATGGCAGCGGTTCAATGTGCACCAGGCCTATTCTATCTGCATGTTGTATATGTATGGAGCGTGGAACGGTGCGATCGATGCACCATTATCTGCCATTTCCCACTTCGAATCGTTTTCCCGCCCTCTCTATCTCTTTTTATTTTCCCTCGTTTTTTTTTCTTTCATTCATTCAATTCATTTCCCATTTCGCCGTTGTGTGTTGTTCCCCTCCAGAGACCAAAGTTCCCTCGAAAAAAGCAATATCCAAACCCATTTTTATCGCTTCCCTTCTCACTCACTCGCTTGTTCGTGTCCTTCCTTCATAAAAGCCATTTTCCCAGCCGTCCTCCAGCCAGAGAAGCATCGATTGTATCCATTAGCTCACTTTCAACTCTTTCTCTTTCTCTCTATCCCTCTCTTTTTTACTCTCCCTCCTCATTCACTTTCGACATCTTTTCTCCTTTCTCTTTGCTCATCCCACTTCCCCACTCTCACTCTCACTCTCACTCTCATCAGTTACTCACTCATCTCTCTTTTCCTTGCCTTCTTTCTCTCTTCTCTCATCAACCATTACTCATTCGACACCTTGAACATATAACTCGCAGCCACTTCCTTCGCCTCCCCACTCAAGGGTCAGATACAACAAAACAGCAAACAACAGACAGACAACTGCAACAACCATCCAACAACCCTGTCAGTCCACTGTCTCCTTATTACCTTTATTAACATCCTCTCTGCAGCCCCTCCTCCTTCCGCGTCTCTGTCCCCCTCTCCCCTTCTCCTTCGCTTCCCTCACTCTCTTTGTCGCCCGTATCGCCATCAACAGCAATAACAACCCACAACTCAATTATCAACCCAACCCTCCATACTGTCTGCCTCTTGTCCTTCAATTGCCTTCCAGGAACACGGATAAGCGCGGAGTAGTCGACGGCGACAGTGTAATTGCCTTGTCCTCATTACAACAATCCAACAGCCCCTCCTTCTCCTCAACTCCTCCTCCTCCTCCTCCTTCGCTTTCGCTTGCCAGGTCGTCGACAGCAAACAGTGTGTACTAGTGGACATACCCTCAGTCCTCTAGCAGACACTCAGACCTTCAATCGACCACCTTCGCACAAGCGATCGAAAAAAAAAACTCAGGGCAATTGACAGACAACCATGGCTGCGATCGCCCACCGGACCTCAAAGACCAAAAGTAGGCATGGCAAGCCCATGCCTCCGGAATTGGTTCTCCAAGAGATCACTCCTCAACAATCCCAGACACTCTCCAACAACTCGTCGTCAAGTATAAATAGTCAACCACCACAACAACAATTATCACATCAACAACAACAACGACAACAACATGGAGCATTTCAGGGACAGGGACAACAAAGGCTGCCATTGACTCTCAGTGATCCCCACAGCGGGGTAGGAGGACTAGGAGTAGGACTAGGAGGTGGAGGAGGTGCGACCCAGTTTCAGACCTATACCGCCCAATATCCATCTTATCGCCCCTACACTCCAACGACTCCCACAACACCCACCGCCCTTCACCCCATCGCCATCCCTATGACCCCGACAGCCATCTCACCCCGATCAGAACACTCTGCATCATTTCCAAGTCTGCCCAAACCAGCCAGTACCGCAGGAGGACTCTTTCCATACGGCAAGGGCGGTCATCGTGGCAGCATCACCCGCCGCATGCCGAGTAACGAGTTCTCGTTGTACGATCCATACCGCTCGCGTCAGCCGGGCATATCCGCCAACAGGGTAAAGAATGGTAAGCATGAAACACGAGACAACAGCCAAGACGACTGACCCCGGTGGTGGCGATACCATTCAAGGAAACCCCATTTCCCAGAGGAGCCAGTAACATTTGGCGGGATAGGAGTCTTCCACGCGTTCTTTAATTTTCTCGCCTTTTTGGTTGTGGTTTATTTGTCATGGGAACTGGTATACATTACATTCCGAAAGGTCTACAGCCGTTCTTCTTTCTGTTCAGTATCCGGTTACTTCATCTTCCTCTTCCCCCCTCCCACTTCTTCCTCTGCATTGACATTTTGCAATAAGGAGGCAATGATCATGGTCATTATTGTCATCGATGATGGGGATGTTCGATCGCCCACATCCCTTTCACCACTTGACGTTCTTTCACACACACTCTCCTTGTACGTATTGAACCCAATCCACATTATTTTGCGCGCGCTCGTACAAGAGAGAAAGGTTATTCTTGGATGAATTGCGATAACAGGATGGGGTTGGACGATACAAATCGGATTGGATTATGGGACAACAATAATCGCAATTGAAGATTCAAACAAACAAACAAACAAACAAAAAGATTCATCTAGAGACGGTGTTGTGAGGGAGAGACACAGACTGAGAGAATGATGCGGGCAATCACAGAATTCAGTGCGAATAGAAAGAGAAAAAAAGAGCGAGGAGGTGGAGAGGAAGCCAGCCAGATGCTTGTTATGACATTTTCAAGGAGAAAGTGCTTTTCTTGGAGACTTTTTTGGCTACTCCATGAAAACAAGAAATGGCCCGTCTGTTCGGCTATCCTTTGCGTGTGGAAGATCGGGTCGACGCATTCCGAATTTTGTGCTTCAAGACAAGATGCGAACACCAAACAACCCTCCATCGTACATACATATGCATACATGCACATACATGCAGTACTTGCAACACCCTCAATAGTTCCAATTGACCATTGCCTTCCTTTATCTCCCAAGGTGCCTTTGTGTTTTTTTTCTCCTTTTTGGCATTTGTTTCCTGTCTCAATCAATGGCAAAGGGGCGGGAGTGAGAGTGGCATGTTTGCGAGCCCTTTTTAAAAGGAGGTTGGTGACCAAAATAAATATACAAAAAAAAAAAAAAAAAGGAGTGTGGAGTGTGTTTAGTCAGTTCGCATGCTGAGCTGATGTTCTAGTATGATGAGAGCACAAGAGGGGCAAAAGGGAAAAGAGCGAGGCGAGAAACACAAACAGGGTGATCACAGCTCGAGCAAGGATGCGGATTATCGTTTGAGAACGATTGTAATCAAAAACGAAAATAATAAGCGCTTCACCAACCCCTTCGCGACCACCATGCACCCAGACCCCTATCGCGTTTGACAAGGATCAAAACTAATGTGGTTGTTGCTGTTGCCCCTCTCATTGTCTTTGCGAATAGATTATCAAGCCCAGTCTCCCAAGCGCGACAGTCCAGCGACCTTCCCCAATCACTCCCACCCATACTACAGCGGACATGGATCGAACGAGGAGCTACACAATCTGCACATTCAACTACTGGATGGAAGTGGCTTGACGGAAGAACAGGCTTTTGCGATAATGCACCCTCCACCATTCATCGGGCAGCGGGAGGATCAATACCGTCACTCGCCAACACTCGTCGCCAGTCAAACCTTGGCTGCATCCTACACCGGACGGCCCGAGTCTCCCTTCCAGCCATATCTGCCTTACCAGCCCTACAGCAACCAGCAACAGCTGCCTTCGCCTACCATTGCGGACGCATACAGATCAAGCGGATCAATGTCATCACCGGGTCTGGGGCCATATCTCAGTCATTACGGCGTTCACGAGGACCGATCGGAATACAAGGCGGATCCGTATAGGTCGGCTTACTCCCAGTCAACCAGCAATAACCACCACAACAACAATACCAACAGCGCGGCAGCGGCGGCAAGTCTCCATTCACCCTATCTGGGCTCAGGCGGTGGCTCACCCAACATGCACGAGGACTTTTCATCCTCATTCGAGTCACGCGTCTCCGGCCTCAGCAGTCAACCCAATAGCAGTAACAGTCTACGATACCCGATGCGTGACCTGGCGGGCCAGGACTCGAATCAAGCCCTCTCAGCCTCTTACTACGAACATGGACGCAACCCACTACACCAACAATCCAAGAAGGCGACCGCGACTGTAACATCCAGCGAGAACGGCGCCATGCAATCAGACCTTGATTTCTCAACAGCGGTCGCCATTCCCTCTGGCAAACATGCTCGCCAGTCAAGGAACCAACATCCATCGCAGCCTTCAAAGACGGACTCTTCAGGAACCAAGAAGGCAAAGACGGTGGAGAAAGATGAGGACGACGATATCCTTCAGAAGCTCGGTGTCCTGTCTGCTGTGAGCAGTGCTTCGAGGAGCGGAGGCACCAGGAGCGGTCTAACCCAAGCCAGCGGCCGGTCTCGCAGGAAGGGTCAATGGACCTCTGACTCGGAGGAGGAAGGACGGGCAAAGGCAGGAGGTGCACGGAAACGCAGAGGAGGCTCAAACAGACAGAGAAGAGATGCCCAGGGACGATGCTGCTGTTGTACGACACGAGTTTGTGTCATCATAACGCTGTCATTCCTGGTCTGCTTGGGCTTCACTCTTTTCTTTGTCGTTCCGCGTACGCCAGTTTTCACGTATGAGTCGGTCATGCCGAACGGACCTGTGTCAACCTCCAACGATGGGATCGAGGAACCCTTTCATATTCAACTCTTAATTGACAGTACGGCCAACTATCTGCCCATCCGTCTGAATAGCCTCGACTTGAAGGTATGTCATTGCTAGGATATGACGTTCATTCATTGTGGGAGTGAATGGGTGCATTGAAGGTGTATGTGACTAACAAATGCTGATACGATTTGCCACCAATTTTAATAGATCTGGCTCCAGACAGAGGGCATCAAGATCGCAGACAACGTAAACCTGGCGTCGGCATTCGTGATCCAGCCTCGCGTTGAGGAAGTGGTCTCGATCCCGATGAAGCTCCAATACCGAACCGTGACGAAGGGCAATGTTGTGGACAGAATCCTTGACGACTTGATCGAGGCATGTACGCCGACGCCATCTCCAATGCCCATACTGTCTACACTGCCCAACAAGCAGCCCCTTGGTGTCGATGTTGTTGTGGGCGGGAAGCTCGACGTCTGGGGACTGTCTTGGGTCTGGAAACCTGCGTTTTCCTTCAGCGTCGAGAATATCCCTTGCCCAATCAATGCAGCCAGCCAGTCCTCGAGCAACCCTTCATCGTCGTCTGGAGTGGTCACTATCCCTCCTGCGACCGCTTTTGTTGCGGGCATTACTGCGGTGGTGCCATCGATGACTTTGGATCCATCACAACCTACTCCTACTCCTACTCGTACTTCTGTGGATGCTGAGAAGACGACTAGTGCAGCATCTTTCCCTCCATCCACACCTACCACCATCTAGATCTTCTTGTATGTTATACTATGTTATACCTTTGTTCCTTTCTCCTATTGCCTTGTTTTTTTTTCTTTTCTCGTTTTTTCTGCATCTTTCTTCTGTAGCTTGTCGTTTTGATTTTTGCTTTCTTTTTTCCCCTCTTTCTTTTCTTCGCGCATTGTCCACCTCCATCTTGTTCTTACAACTGTACATAATAATCTCCACCAACCTCTCATTAAAATTCAAAGAACGGCCCCAGTTTTTTTTTTTTTTTTTTTTTTTTTTGCTTCTCAGTACATTTTCTCGTGTTGTCGCAAAATGCGTTGATTTACTTGGAGGTATGGATGCTTAAAGTAATTAGGGTATCAAAAGGGCATGTTGTTGTTATTTATACGAGGGGGGTGGGGGAGGAATACTATAGACTAGAGGCCGTTGTGAGGAGAAGAGTAAGCATTCATAGGGTTCAGGTTCCGTTCCTGAGACGGAGATTTCTCGTCGTCCTCCTTCTCATCCAGCTCTTGCTTCTCCTCACAACCGCCATGACCATCATCATCGCAATGGTGTCGAGCGCGGATCTCGTCATCGTCTGGCATCTCGTCGATATAAATCGACACCATATCCGACTTCCCATCCCCAATCGGCGACAGTCCACCACTCCCTCCACCATTGTCCTTCTCGTCATTGGGTCCTCCGGCTCCGACTCGCGTATTGGCGGTAGTGGCTGTCATGCTCCGGGTGATGATGATTCTGTGGGCTGGGTTCTCTCTTCCCACTGCTGCTGCTGCTGTAGTGCCGGTGCCGGCAGAGATGTTGGGATGAGATGGCGACGGCAGCGAAGATGAAGACGACGACGACGACAACGACGAAAGTGGTAAAGGGGTACTACTCTGTCCAAACTTAGCACCTGCGGATTCTTCCTCCCTCCGCTTCTTCTTCTCCTCCGCCCGACGGTTCTTATGGGTAATATAATACATGGCTACTACACCTAACACAAACAACGCGCCGACACCGAATCCCAGGACGACTAGAATGGTTTCGATGGTCGAGTTGACTTCTATCTGACCGATATGGTCCCATCCTCCTCCTCCTCCTCCATTACTCCCACTTCCATCACCGCCGCCGCTTTTGTTGGCAGTGTGCGGTGGTGGAGAGGAGAGGGTAGGGGAGTCGTAGGGAAAGTCCCCAGAGTCGACGAAGCTGGTGAGAGGGGAGTCATCGGAGAAGACTGTGCCTGGTTCGATGGAGTTGATATTTGCACTTGAGGGATTGTTGGGGGGTGTGGATGAGCTAGAGCTGGTGAATGCTTGTGCGGTCGCCATGGTTGTTTGTGTAGGGTATACGTTAGGAGAGAGGAATGAGTATAATCGGATATAGGGGGTTGGGAGGGGTTGTCGGTGTGTGCTATGAATGAATAGACATAGATGGGGAAGAGGGAAGGAAGGAATGTGGACTCTAAGAAAGGCAAAGAAGAAAAAGGCGATAGAAAGGACGGAAGGGATAACACAAAAGGCAACAAAAAGTGAAGAGGTGTTCAACTCGTTCAAGAAACGAAAGAAAAAAAAACAAGAGAGCAAAAAAAACAAGGAAAAAGGGCGAACGGACCATGCGATAGGAAGGAAGAGGACTATTGGCTGGTTGGGTATCAAGAACGTGAATGAATTGGATGATTGCCGTGGCCCATGAGTGAACAAACAGCAATGAAGGAAACTAGGAGAAAAAAAAGGTGGAGGGAGGGAAGGATTTGAAGGGGTTACCCATTCATTGAAGTCTATGGGTGTGCCTATGAGTGCATGTTTGTGTACATGTTGCATGTGTGGCAAACACACACAGAGGCACAGTGTGTCGCCAAGAAGCCGAAATGGGGACCCAGCACCCAGTGTAATGCAACCACCCATCCATATTCCAGGATGGGTAGAGTCAAAAGGACCACAAAGGAAGTACACATCGCAAGATAACTAACCCCATGTTGTTTCTTTGTTTACCGCAAGGCATGGTTATCGTTTTTTATCGTGGAGTTAAAGTGCATGCATTGTTGTAGGATGGCGCGGAAAAGGGGGTGAAAAAAAGAACGGGAAGGAATATGGGTTTCTTTTCTTAATTACTGTTTTTCTTAGCAGTTGGGGAAATGAAGAGGGGGTGTTCAAGGGGACGAGAATGGATGGAAATATTAACGGCCAATGGGAGTGGTAAGGAGAAAGAGAAGAAGGAGAGGGCAGGAGAGAGGGAAAGAGGGAGAATTCGAGGGGGAAAGAGAAACAAGAGGTGGTACCTTCGTGTCGCCTTTTCTTTGACCTCAGCTGCTACAACTGAACAATGACGCCAAACTCCATCTCATTAGCTCCACATCCTCCTCCCCCTCCTCCTCCTCGTCGTCGCCCTCCACCCTCGTGTTAGGCATGATGAGGGGGACTGTACCATGGACATGGACATGGGCAGAAAAGGAGCGGAGATCAGCCGAGACGAAGACACTTACCGAAATAACGTTGATCGTCTGAAACTGATCTGCTGCGTAGCCACGCCCAATCAGAATTGACCCAACTTGTGGGTAAAGTGGGCACAAGTCAATCGAACATTCCTCATGCAATTGAGAGGCATACATACACACCACACGATAGACAGGTAAAAGCACGGACGATGAGGACAGGAGGATAGACGGGGTGTGCAACCAACAACAGCACACGAGCATGACGGGAAGGGGAAAAGGGAGAGGGACAGACACACACAAAGGGAGACACGGCGTGTGCGTGTGTGTGTGGCGAGAAGTAGATTGATAAAAACGGAGGCTCGTCACCCTTTTGTAAATTCTTTCTCCGATACCCTACCATTGACCCTGTTTGCCCTCAATTGTGCTCATGCAGGGTCCAAGAAAACAGGGAACAAACAACACAGCACACACAAAAGCACACCACCATTTTTCTTCGTCTCCCTGCCTTCTGTCCGTCTCTTCTATATTTCGCAAGCGCAAACAGAATACACAACCGAAGACGACGACATCATGAAGGCCACGTTTTTCTTGTGTGACTGCGAGAGCAGTAAGAATTGAAGGGAGATGAGCAGGCATACAAACGTGCACACGCATGATAAAAACAGAGAGTGAGTAAATCGGGAAGTGATTGGTCGAGCGCAACATTGATTATTTGTCTGCAATTTCGCGTCGCGTTCTGCAGATCCAGTAGCAAGTTCCACGTTACTCACTCTTACAGCCCTTGTCGTGTGTCCTCTCAACGTGGAGATGGATACTCAGCCTTCTGCCTCTCGTCTCTCCCTCCTTACCGTACATTTTATTGGCATCAGTGACTGGAAGTCCTTTAAAGACGAGAGTATCGTCTACCAATCACTCGCAGCAATAACAGCTGTCAATCAATGCAAGATGACACCGACAATTGCTACAACCATTCGTGTTCGTCTTGACACAACCCAAGCTCTTGGTACTCAATCAGATGGCGAGGCTCATTAGCATAGGTGTTCTACGCTGTCTTTGTATTGTCATCGCTGTTGGTTCCTCATTTTTTCTCTTCCGGGATAGGTGTGTCATGTCCATTCGACGCTCTTTTCTTACGAGAGAGGAGGGTGAGAACAGAACCTGAGTGCGCACAGGTGTGTGTGTGTGTGTGTGGAAATGACCCATAGAGAGAATAAGTGAGTGCCACCCCTGAGTCGAATCTCAATTTGGAAGCTTTTCTTGGACGACGAGAAGGGGGACAGAAGGACAAAAGGAA